>CM062920.1:6450000-7700000 GCA_031878705.1 Tapirus indicus | reverse complement strand
ACTCATTTCGCATAGGCCAGAAAACATCTGCCAGATGGTTATAGCTTTCAGTAAATATTAAACTGGATCGCGTTTGAACAAATGACTTAGATATATAGTGTTTGAAGGCTTATTCGGAAATTTCTAACATATCCATGGAGATTAGTCTTAATGAAAAACTACATTAATCTACTTCATGCATTGTGATTAGCCTAAAATGGATAATTCTCTCTCACTTTTGCCAAAGTCAAGCTAAAAATGCCTTTATCCACTTTCACATAATGCTAACAAAACATCTGGGAGATTTATTGATATAAGTGTATCTATTAGGACATCAAAATTAATTTCAATTCCCTGAGGTATCTTATTTTAATTAACAGAACCATGATCCTGTTCTATTAATTAGCATGCTGAAGGAATAAGTTTGAGATGAATTTAATTCTAACAAAGCATTTATCTTCTAAAATAATAAAAAGAGCATTAACAATCTCAATTTAATTTGTTTTACACTTTTAATAACAGTCTTGAAATTCCATCCAGAAGAGTAATGTAACTAATATTCATTATTTTTAAAGCTTTATTTTGTGTGTGCATATTTTTTACAAGCCTATTATTAGTGGCACCATAGTTCTAACATTGTATCATTTAAAGGTTATTAATGTGAACACAAGTTCATTTAATATGTTACATTATTAAATTATCTATTGGGTATAAACTGCATATTTATCTCACTCCCAGTGTTTTTCTTACCAAATTACGACAGTATCTGGGTGTGCTGCAGATTGCTGTTACTGGTATATCCTTATATTTTGAAGCTTATCTTAAATACAGCTAAAACATTTTAGGCAACAATGTGTTGAGGGTACTACTGTCGTGGAGCATGTTGAACAAGTTAAAATAATTTTGTCTCATGTCAAGCCACGAATGATGGCTTCAGGCAGTATAACATCAGGGGAACTGGATTCTGAAAACCTAAACGGTATCGTTCTGAGACTCCTCATAGAACTTTTCCACTTACATATCTGTTTCGTTACAAACATGTTTGTGTTTGAAGGCATCATAAATGTGTTCTCCAACAGAACACTGGGAAATGGAATATATTTAATCAATATCGAAATACAAGAAGAAAATCAAGATTTTGTATACAGTTTCTGTTTTTGAATCTTTCATGCTGATAACCTACACTATAAAGGGTCAAATAACAAATATTTTAGGTTTTGAGGGCTAAGAGGCAAAATCGCGGATATGATGGAGGTCATTATATAACAAGTGAGAAAATAGGATTCCACACATCTTATTGATAAAATTCAAAGCACAGTAGTTGAAGGTAATTTTTGGTAACACAGGTCTACTAATGAGGAGAATGGAATTCTCCTCTAGGAATAATATTTCACTTAATTGGGGGTCAAAGTTAGTTTCCTATCATCAAAAATCAATTGCAAGTGTTCATCTGTCAATGCTGATCTATAATGAGATTTTGTGCATTTCGTCTTTGAAAATGTCTTTCCACAGAGGTAGGGACTACCAAATACTGCCATGAACCCAGAGCATATAGAAGGCACTTACAGAATTCTGTTAGATTCTCCTCTAGATATTTGCCTTCTACCATCAGAAGTCCTTACATTTCAGATTATTCACCTCCAATGGAAGGTAAGGCCGAAGCTCCTCACTTACATGGTTAAATGACTTTTGAAACATGGAGATTTCCTTTGAACTGGGAGCTATTGGAACTTAGTTTGAGCTTGAAAAGTATATCTCCTGCAAAATTGTGTGCTAATGGAGGTGTTTCTCTTTATCTTCACTTTTGACAACCTAGGAAGTGTATAAACCAGTTTGACATTACTTATGATTCAGACAATATCAGTTGTCATCAAAATGACTTCCCTGCAGTATAAGTTTTGCATATCAGTACTTATAATTTTTGGTCAAATTAATTAAGAAACATCAAGTCTACGGCAAAAGGTAATTTCCAAATCCATTCAGCATTCAAATGTAGTGGTTCAGGGTGGTTCTTCTTGATCACAAAAATTTTAATCTTGGCTCTGATCTCAAGAAAATCACAATAAAATATCACTGTGAAGCAAAAGAATTGCTGTGTGTAGAGCAAGACAACGTGGTCAGCTTCTATTTCTGACACATGTTCACAGAATTGATGATGATTACATCCACGAGAGCCAGTGAAGATCACTGTTGACATTATTGCTAGTGGCTTACCTAATATAAAGTCTTTTATTCTTGATGGACTTATTAACAATTCACTGTGTTAGTTTGGGTCCTCTAAAAGGCAGACACGAATATGGCATTAGATGTACAAGAAATATATCGGAGGAAACGTCTGAGAGGGACAGATGGGAGGAGCTAGAGGAAGTGGGGAGAGCCTTCAGACTCTAATGCAGTCTGACCCCCGTGAAGGACAGAAGGAAGGAAGGAGGGTCTTACATTGCAGTTTGAAGAAAGTTTCAGCCAAGCCCATGGGGAGTACTTGAGCCAGAGTCACCCATCAGAGGAGTTCCTTCTGTGTTCAGTCTTTGGCTGGAAGCAGCCCCTGGGAAGTGTGGCCTCAGCATAACCACGTGGGTGGATTCCAAATGCAACAGCTCAGGCCAGCAGTTAATTGCACTCCCTTCAGCAAGAGATCTGAGCTGTATATTTTCATGGCTGCTACAGTCTACCACTTGCTCCACATAGATTTACGTCTTCAACTTATTTGGGAAGAAGCTCCTCCACGGTTCTCATGGTCTGTCTTCCTGAGGGGAAACTTAAAAGAAAGAAATGTGTGGGCTGAACTACAGCCCTAGTCACTGCAGTTGATCTCAGGCTGCACCCAGCACTCATGCTTTTCCCACTACACAATCCATTCTGTATCTCCCTTTGTACTCAGCTATCACCTCAGCGTATCTTGATTACTTACCTGGTGTGACCCAGACTCTCATTTCTGAGGGTCTGAATGCTTGATGATCATGCCTTTCCCAGGCCTGAGTTGTTGCATGTATCTGTTCAACGGAGCAAGGGAGTACTAGGAGGTGCCCAAGTGGATAACTTGGGTTCCAGGTGTTCCTCCTGCCCCCCTTGTGTAAAAGCAGCCCCACTTCTCCTGCCACTCAGAGTTAATCACCCCTGCTGTTGTGGAGATTTCTGTTCTTGTATGCTTGTTCCTGGACATGAGGAGTTCTGGACAACAAGGTGCTGTAGTAGCAGGCGTATCTTATGATATAATGGCATCCTTGCTGATTCCCTTGGTGAGAGGATATTCTTTTTGGATTTCAGGACTTCCATTGCTGTACAGCCCAGAGTTGTGGGGATGGGAAGCACAAAGTCCCCCATTGGTCACTGAGAGTGATGGTATATAGAGTCACTCTTGCTTCTACCTTTTGTTTCTCAAATCCATGTATTTTTACTATTGGGGCCACAGTGCCATATTGAGGCCTCTGATTTAACACGTATAATACATACCAAAGAATGGCATTCCACACTTTCAGAGAATCGCCTCTGAACTGGTACTGAAACTGAGCCTTTAAAGCTATTCCAGAATTCTGTGAGGTTGGCTACTTCTGAATGGTTTGGTATGTGAATATAATTATTGGACCACATGACCAATACCTCCTTCACTGCAAAGTAGATCCCCTGGTCCAATGTCATGCTGAATGAAATCCATAAACCCCCCAGATAGTGGTTCTTATTGAAACTATGCAGGTAAGAATGGCAAACCCATACCCAGAACAGGCATCCCTCTAAGAGGGATGGACTGCTGGCCTTTCCAGTGTGGAAGGGCCACTGTAGTCAACATGCCTCCAGGTGGACACATTTTCCCCTCCTCATAGCACCGGGAGATTGCTGGGCCCTCTGTCAATTCTCTCCAGAAATCTGTTCTCTCCCAGTCGTCCTTGAATCAGTCTCCTCACTGCCTCTCATTTACCCTCGTGTGAGTGGTGGGCTAAGGTGTCTGACGATTTTGGGGTCATCACTTAGCAAGTTCAGCATAGCTTCTCTGATCTCTCTTTTAAAGTTGCAAAGAATTATCCTCTTTTCTTGTCAGCTTTGGAGCTCCAACTGAATGTAACAGTCCAGGTACTACAGGCATAATGGTTGAATGGCCCTGGACAAGTTTCCCTAACAGACACAGCAGACTAGACTATGGACTTTTGACAAACTCCCAGACAGCTAGCATTAGACTACTCAGCCAGCTTTAAGAATAAATCCCAAATAGAATACTTGCTGAATGGTGATAAAGCCATATGTTCTCTATGTGAAGTACTAAGGAAAGATAAATATAGACTTTAGCAGAATGACATGGAGAATTTCCTTGTTGCTTGTAAAGTTCCCCCATATCCTAGAGTCAAGAGAATAGGAAGAGATGGAAAATGCTGGATCCTCAGTTTAATCATTTTGGGAGATAAATAATGTCTATAACATTAACAAAAAGTCCAGAAGTAGATGTAAAAGCGTGTAAATTAAAGACACAAAATAAATTACCAACAAGGAAAAAAGAGGTAAAAAAATGGAGATGATTCTCACTGGGGATTAAGAAATGGGAGTAGGTGAGGTCTTTGATAACACAGAGACAAATAAGTAATTTACTTGTAGTATAGCTTTTCTCCTGTCTTTCAAACAATCTGTGTAGTTTTTTTCCCTGTTGTGAAGTGTTAAACATTAGCATCATTTTGCTCTTAAATTTACATAACAAAATACACCTAAAACAGCTGGGAAAAATAAAATTAGTCTATGAATCTGCTCTAAGTGCTATCATGACATATAAGTAAATATTTGGTTTAGAAATTTTAGTTAGGAGCCACCCGGTGGCGCAGCGGTTTAGTCCGCGCTTGGCAGCCCGGGGTTCGTGGTTCGGATCCCGGGCGCCCGCCGACGCACTGCCTGTCAGCCACGCCGTGGCGGCGTCCCATATAAAGTAGAGGAAGATGGGCACGATGTTAGCCCAGGGCCAGTCTTCCTCAGCAAAAAGAGGAGCATTGACAACGGATGTTAGCCCAGGGCCAGTCTTCCTCGCAAAAAAAGAAAAATAAAATTTAGTCAACTATTTATGAGAAAATATTGCATGAAGAAATAGTAGATGCAATGGAGAAATAAAACAGAAATTGAAAAACATACTACCAGAGCCCAGTGTATGGAAATGTCTGAACCGACTGGAATTCAAACACTATATCATGCCTCTCAAAATTGTACTTAGCCCAAATAGGTTCTTTATTTTCCTCATATACACCCTTAAAGATAAACCTTGTTTGATACAGTCTAGAGTGATGTATAAGAAAGTTTAACTAGAAAGAATAATTAATTTAACATCTAAATTATTGGGAAAATGCTTGTATACAAATAAATACATGATATATGTGTAGAGTAGAGTTGTAAATATTTTCTTCATGTCCATTCATGAAATTAGGTGTCTATTTTTTCTATCTCTGTATTATAAAAGGATATGCCTAGAGTGGAAGGCAACTTTTTATTGTGAAGAAAACCCTTCAAAAAAAGTTCTTTTCTAAACAAAAACATATTAAAAGATATTGACAAAGAAATGAGGTGGTAAATATCAGGTCTGAAGGTCAGGTAATTCAGGCTGGTAGTATATTTATTCAGTGAGGGCATCGAGATTGTGGTCGACTTCCCGACGTCTGTGCATCGCTCACACACACAGTATAGCTGCCACGTAGTTTACCAAACTGTTGGAATCCAAGAGTAGAGACTCGAGAGGTCCAAGGCAATCCTGAAAACCCTGCTCCTTTTCGTCAGTGTTGAGGAATTCAGGAGTGAGCCAGCCAGCACATCGCATTCCCCTCGTGATAATGACTGGTTTAGGAGCAGGCGTGTCACCTAAGTGACCTAATTAGTCCAATAAAATGGAATTGTCTTGTGTTGCTAGGGCAGAGGAGCTGGCTATGAACCAGGAAACATGTGGCTTTGACTGGTATTGGTAACCACCTTAAAACCATGAGATTGGAAGCTGCTTAGGTTAAAGCCTTTGATGGGAATGGAAACACCAGAAGAGTTTGTCCTTAATGACATAGTAAAACAGACAGGTTATTCATCTCTGGATGGCCTGTTATGTAGGCCAGTACATATCTTTTTGACTGGGCCACTATGAATTGGCTTTTGTGTAACGTGTAGCCCAAATTATCCTAACAGATCTGTAATTAGGGTAAAAGTTTGCTTCTCTAATTTGAAATAGTTGCCACAGAACAGTTAGCTAATATTCATTACACTAAAATAAATACTGTGTATTTATTTTTTATTTTTGCTTTTTCATATGATACACCGAAAATAACTATTAATATTCATAATTTAAGAATTAAGGGGGATATATCATAATAGAGCCACCTAGTGGTGAGAAGCATATGCTATGGAGACAAAGAAAAACTATTACATATTTTGAGATTTCAGACCAATTTTATGAAATAATACTTAAGACACAAGTGATAATTTTATTTTTATAAGATATAAATAATATAAAATACAAATTACAATTTGTATAATTATTTAAAAATACATATATCATATTAGTAAGTGATGAGAATACCAATGTTTAAGTGTGTGCTTCTTACTGCCAATGAACAAAATTTCCCTGTATAAAATTTTTGTGTCCTACAACAGATCAGAAGCACAAAACTTAACCTTAGCTTCTTTATATCTTATTTGTCCTGCATGTATACTAGGGTTATTGATATTTCCATAGATCACTGATCTATGGAACAATGCTGGCCAGGCATCCTAAAATTCTTGGTTACCTACAAATTAAAAGAAAATTACTAACAACAAAATTTTTCCTTGTGAAATGTTTCTTTTTAGGAATACTTTGCAATGTTAGTGTAACCAGAAAATATACTATTATTTCACAAATATATATAGTGGTTCTCTGTTATGGTTGAATCACTGTGGGCTATATTTGCTCCATTAGTTTTTCTGGGAATACAGGTTTTGAAATCTTGAGTACAAGTAGCTTCAGAGCACAAAAATTTTTATGAATATTTCAGTATGTCTTCTTTCATCTTTGACCTGTAATTCCAAATACATATTATAAATATTGATTTATTTATATGTATATTTGACCATGATGTTCACAGTGGCCTACGTTACTTGTTATGTGATGAGTCATAACTATAGCATGTCTAATGATTTCTCTGGAATGCATATTTCGAGTGCATTACTGCTGTCCTCTTGAGCCATTATTAATTTGTCATGCAAATTGTAATTTAGTGTTAATTGTGTACTTTTTTTTACTCTCATGATTTTCCACCTCATGTTTGAGTGACAGGACATATGTATTTTTACAGCCATAATGTTGCTATTGGTCAATTTTTAGAATGTGGCAGTTGGATTGCTCTTTCAATAACAGTGTTGAGTTTGTAAAAAGACACGGCTATTTTTCTTGCCTGACTCTTTCTAATAACTTGGGTACCCGTGAGACAGTTGGGGCCCTTCTCTCTAACCACAGCATAATACAAGGATGCTAGTTAATTTGTAATTTGTAAGAGTATTGCATCTTTGATCTGGTCTATATGCTAATGAATAGAGAAGTTATCCCCCATTATCATCTACAGATCAGAGCACGAACGACTAGTACATACATTAGGAGACTTCAGAACGTGCGTTCCTTCCACTGCATAAAAAGCCAAATACGTGACTTGAAGGTATCTACTTAGTAGAAAAGCATATCTCTTGCTTTGCTCTTTGTCATAGTATTTCATCAAATATTACCTCTTGGTTCTTTTAAATGTTGTAGACCCAATTGTTTAATTGTTGATAATATCATAGACTAAGATTCTCTTAGAAAACCACTTTAGGCCCAGCTGTCAGGAGGACTAGAATGTCTTATTTCCTGACTCTAGGTGTTTCCACTAAAGCATAGTCAGATTCCCTCCCACCCCAGGGCTATTTGCAGTTTGGGTGCCAGGAACAGCTGTGGAGTCCAGAAGCCTTCTGCAGGATTCTCCCACCAGGGAGGGGTTGTAGGGAATAGTGGAGCAGGAGGCCTAGATTTGGAATAGATTAAGGAGATGGCACTGTTCAACAACAGTCTTCAATCATACATAACTGTTCCAAGGGGAAAAAATCAACGCATCCTTCACACGTTGAAATTTAAATTTAATAGGGCATTTAAAAAGGTTAAAATAAAGTATGCACTGCATTGCGTTAAACCAGATTATATATGTGAGAATTGACATACTTGGCCACAAAATAAAATTAGTGTCGGCATACTATAATGGAGATACCTGGTAGGATTTCAGGTAATATTTACTTTACTAGGGAGAAGGTAAAGTAGTACTGTAAAAGTAGTAAAGTCCTAGAATAGAAAGTGGGCCTTTATTTACTCCATATTTTAAGCACTTTCTTTAAATCAAGGGGATTCCCACTGTCAAATGCTGGATTATTTGCATTTGTATGGTGAAATGTTGCCATCATGTGGCCAGTCCATCTATAACACCCTCCTCTTTCCTCTGGCCTAGCCTGTATTTTTGGCTATTTTTATATGATGCTTGAGTATTTGGGGCCAGGTATGGTGTCTATTGGGGTCATTGTTTTAATGAAATAACAAATATTTAAGCATATTAATTTAAAGTAGAGATTAAAATAAGTTTACTGTTATTGTCACACAATGGGAGTTTAATCCATATCTTCTGGAGCTCCTAGAATTTCCCTTTTTGTGGGTAGATTATTCAAGTTATACAGTTCTTAAGCTATTTAGAAGTGTTCTCTTAAGAGTCCAGGTGATTATTATTATTATTGTTTTATGTTTGTAGCTGCTCTGAAAGTCAACACAAGTTACCAAAATGCCCATTTGTAAGTAATTTGGAAACTGTTTCTAATGCATACCCCATTTTAAACAATAGGGGGCATTATGATGTCATGTTTTGATTTTCTCTACGAAGGCAAGTATTTTATTTCAGAATAAAAATCCTGGGTTTTCTTCTTAATAAGAGTACTTTTCTAAATTCAAAAGCATATTCGTTGTATTTTGACAGTACTGGCAGTGATTATGAACCTCACTATATATCCTTAGGCAATGCAATTTGTTAAGAGAAAATACTATACCAGTTTATCACTATTTCAGTTTATGCATACATTTCTAAATTTATATAAAATCTAAACCAATTTATATTTAATCCAGATGTAATCATTTTAAAACATGACTTGCTTCCAAGTTAAACAGAAATGTTGCCATTTTCAAGTGTTCTTAAATTGTGTATGTCTTAAATTTTTCATTATATATTACCATGAATGAAAACTTTTTTTAAAGTTAAACTTTGTTAGGTTAAAAATCAAGAAACTACGTTTTTAGCATTTAAAGTTTGAAATCTTTAGAAAACTAGCGTGTAAATTGCTAAAACAATAAATGTCTTCAGTTATTGATTTTCTGAAGCTAATTAAGGCATTCTCTCAATGTATGGCATTTGGGTATTTTATCTTTTCAAGGTTTATGTGGGATTTAAGTTTTAGACCAAATATACAGTGAAACAGGATTGAATAGATTAAATATTTAAGTTCAAATTTGAAATTTTTGGACAGAAGAAACCATATTTTTTTAATGGGAAGCATCTCTTTCATGTTTCTTCAAGCAAACCTAGGGAAACTGAGGATAAGAGAACTTAAACGTCTAAGACCATGATTTCTGTTTCCATCCAAAATAGTGTAATAGTAGTCAATGCTGTTTTTGTTTTATTGAAATTATGTATATACACACACACACATATATACATGCACACACAGGCAAGTATTACATTACTACATTTTCTTTATCTTTTTGTAAAAAATTAAAACATTAAATTATAGTCTGAAGTCAACTTTTGTTTCCCCAATCTCAGTCCCCTTTGTTAGATAAAGGTAATCATCATTGTGAATTTATGTGTATATTGAATTTTAAATGATTCAGGTAAGGATGACTATGATATCTTTTTTGCATATTTCTAAGCATTGGAAGCCGTATTTAACGAATAATTTTTATATCCATTCTTTAAAAACTTCATTTTGGTAGCTTAAAATTAACCATGGTATGGAAGTCAGCAAACTGCAAATCTGGGCTTTTTTTTTTTTTTTTTTTCCTTTATTTTTCTCCCCAGAGAGCTTCTTACTAGTAGACCAATGGGTATTTCTTACCCGGGACCATTATTGGCATTTTGGTTAGAACAAGTCTTCTTGTGCTCCTAGGGTTTTCCTACCCATTGCAGAATGCTCAGCCCCTGCTTATAAAGTACCAAAACAGCAAATCCTCGTCACCGAAACCACTTAAAATGTCCCCACATGTTTCCAAATGTTCCCTAGAACATTTTACCCCTTGCAAATGACACCTACTCCTACAGGGATGACTAAGAAGTTTGTGGCAGTACAGTAATGAAAACTCCCAGGCTGTGGAGAACTTAGACACAGAAATAATGTAACAAGTTAGGTTTAGAAAAAGTAAACTGGGACTGATTGATAAAGGGATTTAAATTATTGTCTACATTGTTTCGCTTCTTGGTCCTATTGTTGGTCTCCTTATGGATAGAATCAGAATGTGAAGAGACAGAAAACAAGGAAACCAGTTAGGAAGCTATAGTGCGTATCTGTTGTTTGGCCAACCTATAGCATTCATTTTTCTTCTGATGACATTACACTTCAAGTGCCCTCTAGACTCTAAAGCTGTGCTTTGCAATGTGATGGCCACTACCCATGCGGGACACTGAGCAGTTGAAATGAGGCTAGTGCAATTGAGGAACTAAATTTTTAATTGAATTGAGCTATGTTGGAAGTGTAAAATACGCACTGAATTTTGAAAACTTACTCCAAATAAAACAAGAATGCAAAGTATTTTGTTAATAATTTTTATTTTGGTAAGATGTTGAAATGACAGTTCTTGGACATGTTGGATTAAATAAAATATAATATATCTCATAATTAATATGTTAATTTCACCTATTTCTTTTTTTAACGGGGCTTCTAGAACATTTAAAATTACACATGTAACTCACATTATATTTCTTATTAGACAGTGCTGCTCTAGAAAGAAGCATCTCTTTTTCATTCTGAACTCATGCTCTTCTGATGCTCTTGATGCTGTTCCAGCTCTAGAAGGAGGCAGTGATTCAGGCCTGGCCCATCAGAACCCTGCATCTCATCTTTTTCAGGAAATTTACATGATCCAATTTCAACCAAAGAGAGTGAGGCACAGGATTTTAGCTCAAACGGCTAGGAAAGAATTGTTCTCTCTTTTGATCGACTTGAAGCTGTCGGTTACAAGTCTGGAACGGGTAGCAGCCATTTTACTACCTTGAAGAAACTGCCAGGCTGAAAATGAAGCCAACACAGGAATGTAGGGGCAACAAGTAGAGAGAGATACACTCCTAAAACAGATCTACCTTCGGGCTTTTTAGTTACTTTGGGCAGCAGAGACCTTTTTGGCTCAAGCTTGTTTGGGTTAAGATTTTCCACTACTTTAAAAACAAAAATTCTTTATGAGTACAGAGGCTATGGTACTAATGATGGCAGGAGATCTTTGAGGGCGGGGGCTTAGGCAATGGCAGTGGGGCTAGAAAATACCAAATCTAAGACACATTGCAGTGAACATGGCCCTGTTTGACTTAATACAAGGAACAGAGATAGGAAAATGTTAAGAATATCGAAAAATGGACTGATCATTAACTGATCGTGCTAAGTGATAAACACAAGTTTTATTATCATGTGATATTGGACTGGTTTTGAAATTTAGTCTTTCTAATGATATGCTACATTCAAATCCTCAGTAATTTGGTTGTCAGCATTTAAAAGTGACTCTTCTTAGTTTACATTGGGACCTTCAATTTAGTCTTTATTTAAAATGCTAGTGTACAATAGTAAGATTAGGAATTATGACATATATTTTAGCTCTGAACTAGAAATAGATTGATGGCAATTAATATACATGCAAGTGTTACAGCTTTATATGATCAACCAACCAGCCGACTCTGCCCCTTTTATAAAAGAAACCCATAAATTCGTGGCTTAGTCAGTATGTGTAACGATTGCTAACTAGCTTGGAGTCAAGTGAAAGCATTTATCTTTTTAGTCAAGTGCCTTCTCATATCCGTAAACTTTTACAGTGTCATGTTTTTATTTTTGGTAAGTCATAATTTATTTTTTGATATTCTAAATTCCAATTAAATCTCCATTCCTCAGAGATCTTGAACTATTTCAATTTTTAAAAGTTTATTAACCTCTAGATTTTTAAGTCTATTTTTTTAATTACGAAGATGACATAGAAAAGATATTTAATAACTGTGTTTTAGTTTTTACTTCTGTCTGATATACTTATGATACTGAAAGACTTTCCAAAATGTTTGATCTTCCCCACCTCTCGTTCTTGATAGGCTCCAACAGAACTGGGAAGAAGACAGAAAAAGTTGAAAATTTTTTTGTTTAATAAAAGTTAAGTGGAATAAGATAAGCTTTCTTATTATGATAGAAATTTCTCAGAGGGCCCAAAAAATGATATTGAAAAAATGTCCCCAATAACTTACTGGTTATATTCAACTCAGATATAAGTGATTGAACAAGTACAGATAGTTCGGGCATCTTGACACCAACAAAAACATTACCTAGTGGAAGAAAGAAAGATAGGTCTTTTTAATTGTGTAATAGTGGAAGGATACTTGCATAATTACTGGGCTCCAGTGACAGCTGCTTACTACGTCCCCTCTCACACACTGCAGGCGGTCATTTACCCGTGTGCTTCCCATTCATTTGAATGGAAAACAGTAGGGGGTGGCCCTTATGAATCCCATATAATTGCAGACATTTTAAGCAACTACTGTTGAAGATTTCTCGTTTTAATATTGTATAAAAATATGGCTTTTTTTTTATATTGGACTTTCCTACCCAACAGAACCTTTTAAGTACTGTGCCTAAAGTTTGTCTCTCCTTTTTCTCTGAAATTATTACTTCATTATTTTCATATTCTAAGGCATATGTCAAGGGTAACAACACCAGCAACAAAAATCTCAGTTAAGACATGGGTCTAATGAAAATATGGGATAAAATCTTGTCTTTTCATTAACATTCCTACATGTAGTAAGTACAGTAGCATGAAAAAGGTAGATATCAAACATACTTTGAGTTCAGAGGGCTCGTATTTTGTAAAATTGTCTTTAGTCGTCACTTTACTTGCAAATGTTTTTGAAAGTCATTTAGTATCCACTTCTGTGGAAGTCTGGCTCCCTAGTCTCAGCCAAGAGAGACCTGAGGACCAGGAAATACACAAAATGGTTCCTGTACACCTGAAGTGCTGGCTTAAGACGTCAAGGCCAACGCCATACATGGTCTTCAGGAGAGGCCTGTCACTTTTGATCAGAAGCTCTTTTCTCTTACTTAGCACACCATTCTTACAAACAAACAAACAAAAACACAAGGAAACTAACAAAGTAACAGCTTTATTTCCTATTATAGAGGCAATTAGAAACATCAAAGGAGAAAAGACTAGACAGGAGAAGAAAGGTTTGTTTTGGTCACTTACAAACTCAACTTACATTTCAACTGCTTTCTGTAGGCTTCCTAAATCTCCAGTGTTGGAATTGATCACCTCATCCCCTGGGCTCCCAGAATACTTCTTAAAAATAATGGACATCATGATCGGGGTTGATATTAAAAATATTTAACATCTGGTACAGATGCTGGCCAAGTGCAGAAGTGAGGGCTTGGAGCTCTGTGCTGGCCACCAACCAGATGCTGGATCCTGGGGAATTCCAGGGCATCCCAGCACCCTAGCTGCTGAGGTGACTGGGATGCATTCAGGGAACAACGGCAGAATATTTGCCAGGTTGTATGGAAGTGTGTACAACTTCAACAACCGATAAGGATGCATGGGTTCAGGGCCTATTTTTTATTCATCTTACCATCCCCAGCTGGCAGATAACAGGACAAGAAGTTAGTAACTCAGATAAGTAGCCTTTAGATTTAATGTGTTTTTTACCAGAAAATTCAGCAACAATTTAGATTCATATCAGTGTATATTTTACTTAAAGTTCTGTCCCTATAATTTCCCTAAAATAGGAGACAATGAATGTTTCCAACATACGTAGAGTGGAGAGAAGAGAACATTATAGCCAGAGGACTTGGCTTGGCCAGAAAACTTTGGATTACAAATTCCATTTACCAGGCACTTGTTCTTGCAGTTAAACAGAGATGACAAAGAGATGGAAGTGAGCTGATAAAAGTTAAAAAAAACATTATTTTAACAGATGTGGTGTCCTGTTAGGAATTAAATAAGACAAAGACATTTTGGAATGTTTTGGATTTTATTCTTTGCTCTTTGGATAATGCTTGTATTTTCCTTTAGTCAAAATTCAGTTTTGTTTTCATTTACCTCTTGTCTTCCTGCCTGTTGATGTCCTATTTAGTGGAAGAGATCGATGAAAGTATTTGGAAGAAATTAAGATTTGAGTGAGGGAAAACTTCCAAATACAACACAGCCTACGGAATACCAAATGTTATCTGTTTATTTTTACCTATAATTTATGATCAGTACAGATAATAGCCTCCAAATAATAAGAGGCCGCGTGTAATATCATGCAACAAGGATTATTTTGTATGATTTTGCAAGAAGCTGAATTATCCCATGAGGCATGCTTTTAGGTACTTAGAGTCGAAGGTGAGATGGACGTACTGAACATTTACGTTTTAATTATGATCATGATAGGGAGGGTTCTTTTCACTGTATATTAAGTTAAGTTAATGAACTTGGTGAGTAGAACTTGAACAAATCATCAGTTTCACTCCAATTCATTATAAAATGTAGGGCTCATTAATGTGGATTTCTGTTCTACTTAAAGGGAGGGCAGACAAAGCTTACTTCTACTCTCTTGCTCCTCTGTGTAAATGGTCATTTCTAAGTTTCAAACTATAGCGAGCACGCAACTTGGCATTTTATTGTTCTCATTCCTAATCTAATTCCTGATTGCCCTTTAGGAAATTATGAAAGACTTCTTCTTCTTTCCTTCCCTCTCTTCCTCCCTCCCTCTTTCTTTCTCTCTTTCTTCCTATAGCTTTATTGAGGCAAATTAACATAAATAAATTGCACATATTTAATGTGTGTAATTTGATATTTTGATATCTATGTATTTACCCCCATGAAACTATCAGCAAAATCAAGGTGGTGAACATATCCATCAACCCACAAAGTTTTCTTGTATCTCTTTGTAATCCTTCACTCTCGCCCCTTCCCAGCTCTTATCTCCAAGCAACCACTGTAAAACTTTTCTTTATTTTGATAGTTTGGTATTGTAGATTCTGATTTCTATAATAAGATTTGTATGTCCAGTCTAACATCTTCAGTGTGCAGGTGGCTTGGCTTTATACAGGAAACAGAACACCACGAATAACTTCGACCATATGCTTGTAAGCTAAACAGGCCAAAATAAAATCAATATGCTCCTCTCATAATGGTAGTGGCCACTCTACAACTATGGAAAAGTAATGTTTTATATTGAATGTTTTTAAGTAACTGCTCAGAAACACAGATTCTGGCACACTGTATTTTGCCAAGGTAAATAGGCTATTAAGAAAACCAAAATTTCCAGCCTTACGTGAAGACATGGATTTGTAGATCAGGGCGTAATGGACAGAAAAACTGAAGTAAATATTCACTCTCTGAAATCGGGGTGTGGAATTTGTTATTAAATATTAAAGAATTCCCATTAGGTGGTATGAACTACTATTCTTTTTTTTTTCTCTCCTTCTCCTTACTCTGATTTTGGCCAGAACTTGAAAAACAAGTACTTTGTGGTGATATTATAGTCAGTGCACTAAACATTGCATACTTTCTAGTGAAGAGACCAAGAAGTGAGCAGCCTGTTTCTGTCCTGGGCATGGCAGTGAGGAATAAAGATTTGTGTGTGCCTGTGTGTGTATGTGCTTGTGTGGAAATATAATTAGAATAGAAATAGAATTCCATTGCTGGCAGTCTTCTGTTTCTGTGTCTGTGAGATAAGAATAATAGTTACAAAGTTGTGTTAAGGAAGAGAGGACATGTGGAAGAAACCTGATGGAGTACTCAAAGAAGCTTAGTTATTATTATTAGTTAAAAACCTGTATATTTTAATGCTATTTGACTCAAAATTACACATATCTCCCATCCCCAACAGACTTGCCCTTTAGAAAATAGTTATTGATTTTTTGAACTCTGGAAGCTATAGCTGTATCTGGTCAAGAACATCTCCCAGATTGGCAGCTATTGAGTTAGCTGCCTGGAAACAGCCAGGAGAGGGTCACTTCTGATTAGAATTGACATCTAAGACTTTTTGAAATGAGTTCCTTCCCAGCCTGCTCATGTACTGCACTTTATTGTTTATGGAACTGCAAACCCTGTTACTTAAAATAACACTTAAAACGCTGCATTTACTTTCTGCTGACAATTAATACAATTAAGAATAATTAAAAGTTCAGGCACCACTAATTTCCTCATAAAGTGTCCTCAAAGCTGAGGCAGCTACAAGGATTTAAAATGATGCTAATCGCACATGGTGTGTGCCCAGTGCCCTGTTCTTGAATTATTTGTTCTCTTCCATGAGGAGATAAGTACAGAAATTGAGAGTGCCAGGACAGGCAAGTGCATGATTTAGTATTTGACAAAAGCATTGCTCTGGTGGGGATTGGGAGGGGGACTCCCCTGGTCCTTCACTACAGTAATTCACGAAACCCTGAATTAAGATGAAATTTTTGTGCATAAGCAGGTAACAATATGTGTGGTCTGACTATGGAGACCTAGGCTGTCCCCAGATCTGTCCCCAAGCACCTTTCATGAAATCTGATTTTATAATAAGAATTTCATTTCTTAGGATCACAGATTTCAAGATCAGAGTTTAAGATCCTTTTATAATAGTGCAGATGTTTCTAAGAGAGGTAGAAACTAACATTTATTGAACAACTACTATCTGAGTTATTGTTAAATTTATTATTATAATTTTGCAAAGTGCTGGCCTAATGCACTAAAAGATTTTAGTTACCATGAAGGCCACTTAGTGGTATGGTGGGCAAATGTTAGTAGAGAATAGAAATGTCCTGGAAGGGTGTGTGTGCGTGTGTGCATGTGCGTGTGTGTGCGTGTGTGTGTGTGAGGGGGCCTTTAGAGAATTCAAAATCAAAATTAGAGGGGCTTCCTGGTTTTGCCCTGTACATAACTCCTCCGAGGTTCTGTTTATTTGACCACTTTGAGGTCACATGGGAGAGCGTGACTTTGGATCTATTCTTGTGACACTGAACAGTCCACAAGCCCAATGGAGGGGGTGAGACTGGAGGTGAAGCTGTGTATCTAACCTGATGCTTGTGCAGAGGGGGTTGAGCCTTCTGCCCCACTAATTTCACCGGCCGTTCATTCTGTAAAGCTTTGCATCATGGTTTACTCCGTCATGTTCTCACTTCCCGGATGTTTTCGGGAGTGTTTTCAGTGTGGAAATGTACTGAGTTATCTGAATAGCAAAGGAAATTGTGTATTCTGGACTAGGTATTTTAGTTCAAATATTACATATTTCCCATTTTCTCTTGAGAATGTTTTCTTGATGTTTCAGGCAGAATTTCAAGATGAATCGAGAAAACAAACAAACCCTCAAGATTCTCTAAACCAGGATTTTTCCTAGTAGCATTTAAAAATATTTTCAAATTTCTTCTCACTTATTTTATAAACTTAGACTTTTTAGCTAGGTCAGAGCATTCTTTTAAACTTTCTTTCCCACTGACTTGTGATTACAATATTCACTATTGTGTTGGTTTTGCTAGGAATATTTTAATAATTTAATATTGAACGTTTATAGAAACTCCGGGCTCCTGAGAGTCAGAATGCAGGTTCCCTGGCCGTGCGTATTGACATCAATGCTAGGAGGGGGTTTCATGGACACTGTTCCGGAGATGTTCAATGACTGACAGAGGCCAAGTGGCATACTCTCAGTATCACAAATGAATGTTCTGTTTATTCTCTTCCAACTAATAAAGGGTTAAAATTAAATTTCACACATCTCTTCAGAAAATTTCCCTTTAAGTGAAGATTTTGCTTTGGAAGAAAAATGTGTTGTTAAAGATAGTAAGTCAGTGGATTGCATAACAGCTTTTTAAAAACAGCTTTCTCAAGAAAGTCACTTGGACCTGATACTGAAGTTTGCACCAGTGCGTCCTCAGCTCGTTCCCATTTGGAAATAAAGAAACAAGCACTCCTTAGAATACAGGCCTTTTGGTCATGGACTCATGGGCTCTGAGGTCATATATGACTTCTAAACTAGAGAAATTAAAACCGTTTGCACCAAGTCGAAGTGGAATTTTCTCTAATTAAAGTGTGAATAAGCTTTAATGAGAGAGTAATTTAAGAAAGAAAGACTTTAAAAAGTTTGTCACTAAAATAAAGTGATTGCTTTAAAAAATTCTGATAAATATTGAAACCTCCAAACTTGTTTTTGCTTTGAGTTCTTGAACTTAGACAGTGTTTGGTTTCCTTCCATTTTCCTTCCCTACCTCCAATCATTTCTTCCGTTTTGGGGTGTACAAGTATAACATTTGTCAACACTTACTATGCAGAGACAATGCTAAAATAAAATAACATGCGTTCTCATTTAATCCTCACAATATTCCTGTGAGGTCCAAGTGAGCTTTTCTTCTTATTTTACTGGATGAAGAATTTTAAGCATGATATTCTGATTTACCTCTACAAATGAGGAACAAAAAATTCAAATGTCGTATCTCCAGTTATGGTTTTCCTCTCGCCTGACAGTAGTTGTGGCATCAGAAGAGTGGATGTCATTTGGCTGCTTGTAGCAACTGCACAGCTGACCCACATTCCCCATCTGCCTACAGTCAGGAGTGACCAGTCACCTGAGTTCCGGTGGAGGGGGTATGAGAGGGCGGGTGGTGCGCCATTTCTAGGTTAAGGCTTTTAAGAGGTGGATGTGCCCACTCCATGTTTCCAGTTTTTCCAACAGAATGAAGATCACAGCAAGGCCTTTGGAGATACTGGAGCCGCAAGATAGTAGGAGCCTTTATTGCCAAGGAGAAAATCTGCCTACAGACCAGGAGCTCCCACAGTGGGTGATCACAGGAGCTAGAAACACACTTCCGATTGTGTTTGAACTGTTGTCACATTTTCTATTTATTTGTTAAAGCAGCTAGTATTATATTAATGCATGCTTATTTTCATTGTTTCCTTGCTTTCTTTCCCAAATTTCATAACATATTCTGTTAGGGGCACTGAACTCTCTTTCTGTTGATCTTAGAAGATATATGTTTCTATTGCTGTTATAGTAGATGTTGCTCTTATTATCTGCCTTCTACTAACCTTTCTATAATTTTTGGACAAGCTCATTATACCGATTATGAAACAGTGCTAATTTCTGGTTATTACTTTCTTAAAAAACAGAGATGAAAAGCTTACTATTTCTTAGTCGTTTTGTTGAAAGGTTGCTGATAGCCTTTTCAGTGCATATCATTAAAAATGCAAAATGAAGATTCAGACCAAGACATGTATTGTAAAAATACTGTATGTGTGTGTGGTGAGCCTACTACTTAGTCATTTAGAGATAATGTGGTGATTTTCAACAATTCACAGCTGTGAAAAACAGTCCATATGAGAAAATTGGGGCTTTATTCCTTAACTGATATTGGCTATCTGACCTTAACCAATCACTTACTTTCAGTGGAACTTGGCTTCAAATATCTAACACTTGACAGTGTTTGTTGAGCGTTATCTCAGTACTCCAAGATGGCCTAGCTGCCCTCCACGTATTAATTCATTTAATCTTCACGACAATACTGTGAGATATACTACTTTTGCCCCATTTTACAAAAGGGAAACAGAAGAACAACATATTAGTTATTTGATGAAAGTTACTCAGCTAATTGGTGGCAAATTTGAGATTTGAACAGTCAGCCTGGCTCCAGAGTAAACACCACTAACCAGTTTACTAGGGCCTCTCGAACTAGAGGGCGTGGGAATCCCGTGGAGATCTGCTGTGACACAGACTGCAGGGCCCCACGCCCAGAGCTTCTGATGTGGTGGGTCTGGGGCAGGCCTGAGAATGTGCATATCTAACCAGTTCCTGAGCGATGCCGATGCTGCTGGCCCAGGGACCCACAGTGAGAAGCACTGTGGTACATTCTACGCCATCCTTCTTCAGGAAATTTTGATCATCTGTGATTTCTTTTACAAGAGTGTTTGTTCAAATTAATTAAATCACATTATAAGAAAATGTTTTCAGTACTAAGTTTTCATATTTCAAAAACATAGTTTAAGGTCTAAAAGAATTTTCTTGTCTTTTTCTTTAGATTCTTGAAACGCTTGAAATGAATTATAGATGAAAGAAGAATTGTCTTATTTGAGCCAAAAGGTACAGTGATTATGTGATAATTCATTTTCTCAGCCATCTGATCACCACCATTTGAATCATACTAGCATTATTACATTTTATGTTTGTCTTTGGAAACACTTTAACTCCAGTTTGTATACTAATTTATGTGGCCGGTTTTTAATACTTGTCACCTTTTTCTATTTATTTTTTAATGTTTTCTTGGGAAAACAAATCATTTTTTTCCCCACTGCTTATTCTGTACAGCTATCTGACAAAAAGTTTATTTATAGTCTTCAAATTATATTTTGAATTTTGTATTTAATTTTCCTTGGACATTCATTATAAAATCAAAGGTATGTATTTGGATAGTTTGAAAGGAGATAGAAAGCAATACCATGAAAGTGTGAAAACAATATGGAAATATAAATTAAGAGAATCTATAGAGTACAGAGGAAAATTTTTCTAAAAACACAAATTTATCATAAATTAACAATTCTTTCTGTCATATATATAAACACACATCATGTATATTTCTGTATACATACATACGCATACATGTACGTACAATGATTTAGTGCTCTGTGTGCTTTCATGTATTCAAGCTGTCATATAAATTGTAGAATGTCTTGGATTGAGCATTTTTCATAAATTCCATTATAAATTTTAGTTTATTTTGAACTGAGAAACTTTGATCCATATAGCCTTAGATTATAAATAAAGTAACTCTGAACAGAGATTGATAAAGTAAGGACAATAAAGCCTATTGATTTTTCCCATGTTAAGAGTTTCTGTCTTAAGGGTCCAGGAAGAATGTCTTCCTCAGGATTGTTTGCCTTCTAAAGCATCTAGGGGTTTGGAATCATGAGCAGGGAGAGAGATTCTGAAATAGGAGAAGGATGTGAGTTGGAATGGTCAAGGAAAAGGAATTAAAAAGTAAAATAAGTGAAGAGAACATGTCCTAATTAAAACCACTTTTCTATCTTTTAGAAGCCCCAAAATGCACACAGATGAAAGCAGGCTGCTTGTTTTATTAGTTGCCTAACCAATCAATACCATCCTGGAAGGAACAACTGTATAAACACAAAGCCTGCAGCAAACGCTTTGTAGAGCCACCTGCACTCTGATCCAAACTGAACCGGAGTGACATTTCAAACATTCTCATGAGAAGTTTTCTACTTTCTCAGGATACAACATTCCACATAGCCCATAAGATTATTGGATTGTGTTCATCAGCATTTTCTTATTCCAGTGTGTGCAGTACACATTTTCAAATCTTAGTTGGAAAATATGTTCATCCTGGGTTGTGAACAGATAAAGCTCAGATAAAATGCTGTTACTGTTTCAAAAGAATAAAGAATTATAGTCTGTTCCTGGTAATTACTATTGCATGTGTTCCTGGTCTGTATTATTATTTCTTTAATTTTTTTTTCCAAACTAGAAGAGTGACTAACAATGTTGTGTTTTGTTATAAAGTTTATCTTCTTCTGTACTATCAGAGTCATGCAAAATAGGTCTTTGTATAAACTCAAACCAAAATGTGCTTAAAATTATCAGTCCAAAATTCTAAAAAGAGTTTTTCCTTTGAATAAAACAAAGGCATTATCTATTTGTAACTGCCAAATAGCTTGGCCTGATTGGAACTTTTAGTTAAAATTTATTTATAGTTTTAAAAATAAAAATAGCTAACAATTGATGAGCACTTTCTCTTTGGTAAGTATTGTGGTAAGATTTTATTCATTAACTTTAATGTTTACCACAGCAATGTGAGTAAATATTGTCACGATTTCATGAGAACACTAAAAATTAGAAAAATTAAGGAACTTTCCTCAAATCCTACAACCCAATTTGAACCCAATTCTAAGTGACCTACAGCATGAGTTTGAAGAGGAATTTCTTCCACTCCCTGTTGTTCTCAATTCAACACCAACAGTTGAATTGATGGCCTATTTACTGAATTTTGCCTTTTCTCCATAAGATGAATTTTGTGATAATTGTCTATCCACAGCCATTAATTAAAATAAAATCCACAAGTGAAATATATGGTGATAATTGCATAAATTAAAAATTTTTCATCCTCATACGTATACTTACATGGGGCCTCTAAGGTTTTGTCAAATATAAAAGAAAATATCTCAGTCAATTTAAAAATACATTTTAGTGGGGCTGGCCCTGTGGTGCGGTGGTTAATTTCGCACGTTCTACTTCGGCAGCCCGGAGTTCACAGGTTTGGATCCCAGGCATAGACCTACACACTGCTCATCAAGCTATGCTGTGGTGGTGTACCATATACAAATTAGAGGAAGATTGGCACAGATGCCAGCTCAGGGCCGATCTTCCTCAACAACAACAAATTTTAGTCGTTATCTTAATATTACTAATTTTAGTTTTGTTTGCATATTAGTGAAGTTGTACATTAATGAAAATATTACTTGTTTGCATTTACTGGGTGTCAGATTAGTTCACTGATTACTAATCCATTAGTGATGAATGAATGAATGAATTGATTTGTTAATTCATCTACAGGCACAGGGAACATGGTGATAAACATGGTGGAGAAGGGATCTGGAAAGCTTCTCTGAGGGAGTGATATCAAGCTAAAATGTGGATGAAGAGGAGGAATTAGTTGGTAAAGGGGGAAGGATAGAGACAGCAGAAAAAGTTTTAGCCTATTCAATTCTCTTCACAAACGTATAGATTTATTATTAACCTCATGACCAGACCAAGTATTGTGGGAGAGACATGAAGCTTATAAAATTTGGAGGAGGGGGCTCTTTAAGAAAAAGACAAAAATATCTTACTTTTATAAAGTTTTACAGAAATAAATGACCTGATGAACACATTGTGAGGGCCCTCCCCAGGGCCTCAAAACTAGTCCATTCGTGAGGGGTCCTGAAGCTTCATTATTTTGCAGTAAGTTTGCCTCAGGTGAGTGTCCTCATTGTATGGATGAGGAAACTTGAGGCAGTAAGTGATGACATCAGTATTTAAATACAGGACTTTTTGATTCCAAAATTAATGTTTCTATAACTCTATTATACTTTGTCAGACACTTCATTAGCAAAACCAGAAATTATATGAGAAGCTTATGTGTTCATCTCAGCACAGCTCAAACAGTTGAAGTGAAATATGTGTAAAACTCAATTTTCTAAATGTGTGTGTCTTAAAATACAACAATTTTTTTTGAGGAAGATTGGCCCTGTGCTAACATCTGTTGCCAATCTTCCTCTTTTTTCTTTTGTTTTCTCCCCAAAGCCCCAGGACATAGTTGTGTATCATAGTTGTAGAATTATAGCTCTTCTATATGGGATGCTGCCTCAGCATGGCTTGATGAGCTGTGAGTAGGTCTACACCCAGGATCCGAACCAGCGATCCCCGGGCCACCGAAGCAGAATGTGTGAACTTAACCACTACGTCACCAGGCCGGCCCCAAAATACAACAAATTTTATGTAAGAATGAGAAGCAGAAAACTAGGGCTTTGGGTGAGGGACACATGGGAGAAGGAATGGAGATTCGAGGAAGCTTTGGGGAGAGGAATCCTGCAAGATGAACATGCCCTCTGGCAGCATAGGTTCTTTGATTCACAGAAACCAAGAAACACCTTCTTTTTTCCTTAACTCTTTGGTAATGTGGATCCAGGAAGAATAGCTAGGAAATCCCCCCACTCATCTTTCTTTGGGAAACTAGTGGTGATCAGAAATAAGACAGATCATGGACCGTTTGTAAATACACTCCCTCATTATCAGTCTACCTTAAAAAGACTAACTAGGAATCCCCTCACAAATATATGTGTGTATGGTTAGTGATCTACCTGATTTACACAGGGGGTTTCAGGAAATTCCTTTAGACATCAATACAGTGCACTTCTCACTTCTTCCATCCAGCCTCCAATTCTCTTTACCTGTTTGCTGATGCCTGAAATTTTTGTTTTTGCTGAGGAAGGTTTTCCCTGAGCTAAATCCGTTGCCAGTCTTCCTCTTTTTTTTCACATGAGGAAGATTAGCCTTGAGCTAACATCTGTGCCAGCCTTCCTCTATTTTGTATGTGGGTCGCCATTGCAGCACGGCTGGTGAGTGGTATAGGTCCTCGCCCAGCATCTGAACCTGCAAACCCAGGCCCACTGAAGCAGAGCGTGCCAAACTCAACCACTAGTCCATGGGGCCGGCCCCCTGAAATTCTTTTAACTAGTGACAACATTTTTCATTCCATTAACTGAAAGAAAGACTCAAAATGTCAGTGCTAGCTCATGAAATATTTTAGCTGAAACTCATTTACCTTAATCAGAAATAGTTGATTCTTTCTGGATTTAATCAACCCAGAAGAATGCTGCAAGGAAAAGGGCCAAAGTTGGCTGACCTGAAGCTTGAGGCAAGACAGAGGCTCAGAAAATGAAAGTGATGTACACAAATCTCACATTCCATGATTCACAGTGGTACTTGGAGTTTTTCACATTAACTCACACAGTCGTGTACACAAACAAGCTGTATGGAGAGATATTTTGGGCAAGCACGACAATAGATCTGAGTTGTTAGGTTGAAATGCTTTTGAGTCTCATGAACACAGCCAGGCTGCTTCAGGTTCCCCATGGAGTCTCCCTCTCCCCCTTTTTTTAAAGCAGTCAACCCTGTGTGGAGGAAAATTAATCCCCAGAGGATATATTTGAAAAACAACAATCTTCAGATTCAGGACGACTAACAAATCCAATGTGGAATAAATCAAAATGAATCCATACTTACACACATGCTAGTAAATTTATAGAACACCAAAGAAATAGAGAAGATTATAAAAAAGTGCCAGAGAGAAAAGAGAACCTACAAAGAAAAAGCAATTAGAATGAACGATTTATCAATATCAACTCGGGAAGCTAGAAGACAGAAGAATAATATTTTCAAAGAGCCGAGAGAAAATAACTGTCAACCTAGATTTCTAGCAAAAATATCTTTCAAGAATAAGAGCAAAATCAAGATATTTTTCAGAAAAATAAAAACAGAGTTTAGTACCAATAGATTCTCATTAAAAAAAACCCATCAAATATATTTTTAGGAAGAAGCAATTGAGTTTAGATGCAACTCATGGACTGATCAAGCAATAATAATGATTTTTATATACAGTGTGTATTTGTTATAATTAATACCTTGATGTCAACAAATTTTTCAGTTCCATTGGGACTTCTAATCCGTTGACCATGATACTTTTCCACTGTCCTCTTCTGTTTACCTCCACAGGTTAAACATTATAAATACTGCCATGTATAGACCCTCCTCTTTCGACTTCACTGACTTCTTTGCATTTTCATGGCAAAGCCACTATATGATTTAAATCGAACTCACCATCTGCTCAATACCTGCTTCTCTGCAGCTGAATTGAAGGAGAAAAACAAACTACCGTCCTGATTAATTTTACTTTTAAATTAATGACCACAAAACTTAAATGAGACTTAAATACTGCCTGGCAATCACACTTTATTTCTATTTTTTATTTCCTCCACCACTGTCCTAGCTGTTATTGCTTGCTTTCCTCTCTCTCTTCCCATCTTTATCACCTCCTCACTGACTTCATTCTCCATTGTTGACGTTGCTTCCTATTTCACTGGGAAGATGAAAGCATTTTAAAGAATATTTTGTGCACAGATCTATCATCCAAAAACTGTCTTCTCACTTACTACCATTGATGGACCATCCAAACAGAAAAGAAAACAACAAAAACAAATCTGAACTTCATTTTCCCTACCAGCTACCGCCTCATTTCTTTGCTTCCATTCACAGCCAGTTTCTCTAAAGAGTTTTCAATATTTCTGTTCTTGTGCACACTTTTTTTTTTTTTGCTTTTAAAACAGAAAAATGCACATATTGTAAGTGGATAGCTTGATTATTTTTCACAAATTTAACACATTCATGAAAACAGCACCTAGAACATAACAATACCAGCACCCCAGAGGCCTCCTTTATGTTCTTTTCCAGAAACAACTCCCCAAACTGTGAAGTTTCCTGACTTCTAACGCCAAAGATTGGTTGTGTTTGTT
Source organism: Tapirus indicus (assembly GCA_031878705.1). Taxonomy (NCBI): domain Eukaryota; kingdom Metazoa; phylum Chordata; class Mammalia; order Perissodactyla; family Tapiridae; genus Tapirus; species Tapirus indicus. Next base: position 7,673,725 of record CM062920.1, on the reverse strand, counting down.
GTTTTTATAAATAGAGATACAGAGGGTGTACTCCTTTGTATCTGCCTTCTCTTGCTAAACATTACATTTGTGAGATTATAGACATATTTTAATCCATCCTTTTTCTTTTAAATACGCTCATTAGGCCTTTATCCCCAGCCCTCCACCAGTACTATTCTCATTAAGTCACAAATAACCACATATTACTCAATTCACTAGTCAAATGTCATCTTACTTGACCCATTTGATCTCTTTTTTTTATGAGTGTTCTTCATTTTGCTGCCAGAACACTTCAGTCTTGTGGTTTTCTTCTTTCCTCACTTGTCAGTCTTTGTCTCTTTTGCTGGTTCCTTCTCTTCGGCTCAATTTTCTCCTAATGTTGAAATGTCCCGGGGTCAATTCTAGGTCCTCTTTGTTTTTTCCCCGAACGGCACTCACTTTCTGATTGACTTCATGCTTCTAAATAACATCAGAGGGGTGATGACTCCCAAATGTATATCTTAGGCCCGGATTTCTTCCCTGAAATTCAGAATTGTGTACACAATGAAGTAGTCGACAGCTCTACTTGGATGACTGCAATAGCCTCCTTTCTCATCTCCTTCCTTCTTCCCTTGACCCCATCCCCAGACTATTTTCAAAAGAGCAATCATAGTAAAATGTTTATTTAATGTAAATTTTCATTGAATTATAACATATGTTTGTACACTTTTCAAAAAATAAACACACCCATGTAACATCTTCAGAAAAGGAGTTAGATTTATGTGAGTTTCCTCCATGTTATTGCATGTAGCAGTAGTTTGTCCTTGTTGCAGAATGGTATTCCCTTATATGACTATACCCAATTTATTGGTCAATTCTATTATCAGTAGATATGATTATTTTTTTCAGATTTTGATTGTTATGAGTAATGCTGCTATGAACATTCTTGTACATTTTTTGTGCACATACATATTCATTTCTCATAGGTATATAATTATAAATGAAATGATTCAGTTGCTAGGTCACAGGGTATCTATGTGTTCAATTTTAGTACATAATGCCAAAACATTTTTAAAGTGGCTCTACCAATTTACATTTCCACTAGAGTGTGCGAAAGTTCAAAGATTGTTCCACATCTTGTCAACACTGGGTATTATCAAATTTTTCATTTTAGCCATCCAGAGTTTTCATTTTTATTTCTCTATTTACATGTTTATTAGCCATGTAATATCCTGTCTTGTGAAGTGCTGTTCAAGTCTTTTGCCCATTGTTTTGTTACGTTGTTTGTCTTTCTCTTATTGATTTGTAGGAGCTTTATAGAGGTAATAAGAGTTTTGTCATATATAAGTGCTAAAAATATCTTATCCTATTTTGAGGTTCACCTCTACATACTTAATGATAGTTTTGATAAGCAAATTTTAATTTCAAGGAAACCCAGTTAATCCATCTTTTTCCTAGTAAATTTGAATTTATTAATCTTATTTATGCTCTGTTTAAAAGTATGTTTCCCTATCCAGTGGCAATAAAGATCTTCTGCGAGAAGATTTTTATGTTTACAAACCACTTGGATATTCACTTTTTATATACGATGTGAAGTTGGGGATCAGGGTTCTTTTTTTCATGTAAATAACCACTCCTTTCCTCAATGCACTGCAGTAGCACCTGTCTCATAATTCAAGTAATATAAATTTGTGGTTCTGTTTCTGGACTATTTTATTCCAATGCTTGCTTTTTTTTATTGATTTTGCAAATATCAAGCTATCTTAATGTGGGTAGCTTTGTGATGAGTCTTTATTTCTGGAAGTGTAAGTCTTCAGTTTGCTCTTCGTCTTCAAGACTGTTCTGGCTTTTTTTGAGTCTTTTAATATCCACATACATTTTAGAACCCATTTGTCATTTACACACACACACACACACACACACACACACACACACACACACCCCTGATGGTATTTTGAGTGGGATTTTGGTAAATATTCATGTACACTGGAAAAGAATATGTATTTCTGGAGTTACTGTCTATATAAGCCAGGTCGGTCAATTTGGTTCATCTTATTAAAATTTTCTGTAAGTGCTTGTTCCATCAGGACTGTAAGGTACTATCAAATATGATTGTAGTTTTGTCTATTTTTCCTTATAATTTTGTTAGTTTTGCTTCACGTGTTTTAAGGCCATGCTATTAGGTGACTACAAACAGGATTTTATATCTTTCTATTGAATTGACTCTTATGGTTATAAAATGTCCCCTTTAATCTCTAATAATACTCTTTGCCTTAAAGTCTTTTTCTGGTATTTTATAGGTTTTTTGTTTTTAATTTTTTTAGTGTGTACATGGTATACGTTTTTATATTCTTTACTTTCATTGTTTCTGTGATTTTATATTTAGGGTATAACTTTTATAAGCAAAATATGTATTTTTTTTTACTGGTCTGACAGTCATAGACTTTTTTGGGGTGTATCTTCTCCATTCACATTTTATGTAATTTCTGATCTATTTGGGTTTAAATCTACTGCCTTACTATTTGCTTTTGTTGTTTCATTTGTTCTTTCTTGTTTTTTCTGCTTTCTTGTCTCATTTTGGATAAAGCATGTTTAAAAAAATTATCTCATTTCCCCCCTCCATTAGCTTGTGAATCATATAATCTTTTACTCATTTTTAGTGATTTTTCTAGAGCTGCACTGTTCAATACAGCAACTGCTAGCCACATGTGGCTATTTAAATTCAATAAAGTTAAAAATTCAATTCCTCCATCACATTAGCCACTTTTCATGTGCTCAGTAGCCATGCGTGGCTTGTGGCTATGGTGTAGGACAGCACAGATTATGGAACCCGTCTATTATTGCAGAAAGTTCTATTCCACAGTGATGCACTAGGGATTTCAACATGCATTCCAGACTCATTACAGTTTACCTTAAATTAGTACTATTTCTATTTCCTGAACAATGCAAGAATATTACAAAAATTTAACTCTATTTAATCCCTTCTTGCCATTTGAGACGCTGTTTCATAAAATTTTAATTATTTTAGTAGTTTATCCCCATGTGGTTTTGTTACTATAGTTTTAAACAGTCAATGTTTATTTAGGGTTTCTTGAATATTTATCCTTTCTGGTGTTCTTCATTCCTTCCTACATGCTTGTGCTTCTTTCTGGGATAATTTTTTTCTACCTGAAGAATTCCCCTTAATATTTCTTTTACTGCAAGACTGCTGGTGATGACCATTTTCAGTTTATTTTTGTCCAGAAATATCTTTATGTTGAGTTTATTTCTGAGTGTTGGTGAGGTATAAATACTAACTTGGCAAGTATTTTCTTACAACACTTGATGTTCCTACATTGCATTCTGGTTTCCATTTTTTTCTATTGAAAAGGTAGTTTTCATTATCATTGTTGCTTTTTTTTGGTCTGTCTGTTTTTACAGGTTTTTTCCTTTCCCTGTAGTTTTCAGCACTTTTACTATAATACCCGTAGGTGGCGTTTCTTTGTCATGTTTTTCTCAGTGCTTGCAGATATCACGAATCTCTGCCATGATGTCTATTTTCACATTTGGGAAATTCTCATATCTTTTTCATATATAACTTTGCCCCATTCTCCTTTTCCTCTCCTTTTGTGATTCCAATTAAATATAATCCTATTTACCATCTCCCATATATGTTTTCTTCTCTAAATTTCCATCCTTTTTTCATTCTGTGCTTCATTCTGCATATTTTCTACTAATATATCTCTAATATGACTAATCTGGTATCAAATCCATTCATGTAAATTTTTCTTCTTTGGTGGAGAAGATTAGCTCTAAGCTAAGCTAATATCTGTTGCCAATCCTCCTCTTTTTACTGAGGAAGATTGGCCCTCGGCTAACATCCGTGCCCATCTTCCTCTACTTTATATGTGGGACGCCTGTCACAGCATGGCTTGATAAGTGGTGCATATATCCACACCCCGGATCTGAACCTGTGAACCCCAGGCTGCCGAAGCAGAACACATGAACTTGACCACTATGCCACCAGGCCAGTGCCCCATTCATGTACATTTTAACATCAATCTTTTTCTTTCAGTTTTATAATTTCAGTTTAATACTTTCAATGGTATTCTGTGTTGTGATGAAATTCTCCATCGTTTTCTCAATCTTTTGAACACATATTTCATAGCTCTTTTAAAGTCTTATAATTCCAATATGTGGACTCCTTGGAGTCTGTTTATTTTTTCTCTCAGTTTGCAGTTATGATATATACTATCTTGACATGACTAGTAATTTTTGATCAAGTGTTGGACATTGTGTTTGAAAAATTGTAGAAGCTTTTTCTGATTTTATCTTCTTTCAAAGAGGATCTGATTTTCTTCTTGAAGGCTGACAGATTCTAGACAGATCATTTTGATCTAGCCAGATGGGCATTTTAGGCGTTTTTACCCCCTGAACTTTTTCTCTTTTGCTTCTAATCCTAGGGAATACCTATCACTTCTATGTTGTAACTCTTCTGGGTCACAACTGAACTGCTCCAGAGTTATTGGGACTGTTTCACCTTGTTGGGCCATAAACTCTGCAGGACTTCTTACTTTGTTGCTCGGTTCTTTAGGCTTCCAGATTCAGCACTCAATTTAGTTCCTGGGAATTTGCACTGAACATAAGGGGCTGAGGAGTCAACAAATGCCTTGAAGGGAAATTGTACACAGAAATTAGGGCTCACTATGCTCAGGTTTTGTTCACCTCTCAAAGACTAGCCTCCTGGAAAATGCCAAATCCTACTTTTGCCTCCTGAGAGCAATAAGACTTTGTAAGCTCTGGCTACCACTTAGGCCAAGGCCTCTGTTCCCCACACAGTAAGTCAACAAAGCCCTGAGTCAAAAGGAGTGGCATGTGTGGTGACTTTATCCTTCCTTTTCATAGCATATCCTTCCTTTCCTTTTAGTATTCTTGGTTGATTTCAAATATTTTCAGATAGTTGCATTATATATTTTATCTGGCTATCATAGTTGTTCTTGGCAAGAGAGTCTGATAACACTATTCTATCATACATGGGAGTATAATGTAAGATTGGTGTTATTTCTTAGATGACTGATAAAATTTATGAGTGAACCCTTTTTCGAGGAGGATTTTAATTAAGCCTCTTTTGGGGAGGATGCTTTAATTAATTCAATTTATTTAATAGATATAGGACTTTTCATATATTCTGTCTTTTCTTGAATCTGTTTTGGTAAATGGTATCTATCTAGTAATTTGTCCATTTCATCTAAATATATAAATTTATTGGCATAAATTTGTTCATAGCCTCCATATCAGTCATCTATTGAAGCTTAACAAACTATCTAAAATCCTAGTGGGTTTGTTCTGCTAAAATAACAACAAATTCTTGTCATAATTATTATTCTGCCATTTGAGCTGGACTCATTGGGTCAGCTTGTTTCTATGCATGGCAATAGCTAAGGTGGCTCAACTGGGGCTTGAGGATTAATTTCCATGGAGACTCTTCCATATATAGGCATACCTTAGAGGTATTGCAGGTGTGGTTCCAGATAACTGTTAACAAAGTGAAAATCACAATAAAGCAAGTCACATGAATTTTTTGGTTTCCCAGTGCATATAAAAGTTATGTTTAAACTTTACTGTAGTCTATTAAATATGCAATAGCATTATGTCTAAAAAAAGGCACATACCTTAATTAAAAAATACTTTATTGCTAAAACATGCTAACCATCATCTGAACCTTCAGTGAGTCGTAATCTTTTTGCTGGTGGAGGGTCTTGCCGTGATGTTGATGGCTGCTGACTGATCAAGGTGGTGGTTGCTGAAGGTTGGGGTGGCTGTAGCAATTTCTTAAAATAAGACATTGAAGTTTGCTGCATTCATTGACTCTGTAGTGTGTGATGCTGTTCGATAGCATTTTACTCAGAGTAGAACTTCTTTCAAAATTGGAGGCAATCTTTTCAAACCCTGTCACAGCTTTATCAACTAAGTTCATGTAATATTCTAAGTCATTTGTTGTCATTTCAACAATCTTCACAACATCTTCACTAAAGTAGTCTCCATCTGTAGAAACCACTTTCTTTGCTCATCCATGAGAAGCAACTCCTCATCCATTAAAGTTTTATCATGAGATTGCAGCAATTCAGTCACATCTTCATGCTCCACTTCTAATTCTAGTTCTCTTGCTGTTTCCACCACATCTGCAGTTACTTCCTCCACTGAAGACTTGAACCCCTCAAAGTTATCCATGAGGGTTGGAATCAACTTCTTCCAAACTCCTGTTAGTGTTGATATTTTGACCTCTTCCTGTGAATCATGAATGTTCTTAATGGCATCTAGAATGGTGAATTCTGTCCAGAGGGTTTTCCATTTACTTTGCCCTGATCCATCAGAGGAATTACTATCTATGGCAGCTATAGCCATTATGAAATGTATTTCTTAAGTGATAAGACTTGAAAGTCAAAACTACTCCTTGATCCACAGGCTACAGAATGAATGTTGTGTTAGCAGGCATGAAAACAACATTAATCTCATTGTACATCTCCATCAGAGCTCTTGGGTGACCATGTGCATTGTCACTGAGCAGTACTATTTTGAAAGGAATCTTTTTCCTTGAACAGTAGTTCTCAAGAGTGGGCTTAAAATATTCAGTAAATCATATTGTAAACAGATGTGCTGTCATCCAGGCTTTGTCGTTCCATTTATAGAGCACAGGCAGAGTAGATTTAGCATCATTCTTAAGGGCTCAGGATTTTCAGATGGTAGACGAACATTGGCTTCAATTTAGAGTTGCCAGCTGCATTAGCCCCTAACAAGAGAGGCAACCTGTCCTTTGAAACTTTGAGGCCAGGCATTGACTTCTCCTCTCTAGCTATGAAAGTCCTGGATACCATCTTCTTCCAGTATAAGCCTGTTTCATTTACATTGAAAATCTGTTCTTTAGCGTAGCCACCTTTACTAATGATCTTAGCTAGATCTTCTGGATAACTTGCTACAGCTTCTACATCAGCACTTGCTGCTTTACCTTGCCCTTTTATATTATGGAGATGGCTTAAACCTTATGAACAAAATTCTGCTAGATTTAAACTTTTCTTCTGCAGCTTCCTCACCTCTCTCAGCCTTCATAGAATTGAAGAGACTTAGGGCCTTGCTCTGGGTTAAGCTTTGGATTAAGGGAATGTTGTGGCTGGTTTGATCTTCTATCCAGACCAGTAAAACTTTCTCCACATTGGCAATAAGGCTGTTCTGCTTTCTTATCATTTGTGTGTTCATTGGAGTAGCACTTTTAATTTTCTTCAAGAACTTTTCCTTTGCATTCACAGCTTGGCTAACTGTTTTGTACAAGAGGCCTAGCTTTCAGCCTATCTTGGCTTTCAACATGCCTTCCTCACTAAGATTAATTATTTCTAGCTTTTGATTTAAAGTGAGAGATGCGCAACTCTTCCTTTCACTTGAACACTTAGAGGCCATTGTTGGGTTATTAAATGGCCTAAATTCAACATTGTCTTATCTCAGGGAGTAGGGAGGCTCAAGGAGAGGGAGAGAGAGGGGGGAATGGCCAGTCAATGCAGCAGTCAGAACACACATAACATTTATCGATTAAGTTTGCAACATTATATGGGTGTGGTTTGTGGTGCTCCAAAGCAATTACAATAGTAACATCAGATCAGTGATTGCTGATCACCATAAAAATACAATAATAATGAAAAAGTTTGAAATATTGTGAGAATTACCAAAATGTGAAACAGAGACACAAAGTGAGCAAGTGCTGTTGGAAAAATGGCGCAGATAGACTTGCTCAAGGCAGGGTTGCCACAAACCTTCACTCTGTAAAAAATGAAATCTGCAAAGTACAATAAAAGGAAGTACAATAAAGCAGGGTATGCCCGTATCTGGCAAATTGTTGCTTGCTAGGACCTCCATCAGAGCTGTGGGCAGAGGAACCCTGGCTCTGCTCCTTGTGGTCCTCTCCAAGGTCTGCTTAGCCTTCCCCTGACATGGTGGTTGGGTTACGTGTTATGAATTCATTAAATTAAGATCTGTTAAGTGGAGCACAGGGTGCCAGATCACTGGTGAGCTGCAGGTTCGACCACAAGAGAACTGGAAATAGATAAGTTTATTACTCTCAGGTCTTGGAGGAAGTACACACCTGGAGAGCCTGCATGGGGAGGTCAACGCAGGGTTCAGGCAGAGAGAGAGACAGGATCTGGGCACGTGCTTTCAATAGGATCCATGGGTGGAGTGCTTTGAGATTCCTGGGCTAAGGCCAGATTGGTCAATTCCAACCAAAATCGGGTTTTAGTAAGCTCCCAGGGGGTCTTATTTAAGGGCCACACAAGGAGAAAGTCCTGGGAGGTGGGGGAGCTATTTATTACAAGGGCTATTAGGGAAATCATATCAAGAACTTGCATTTGCTTGTGACTCTGCAGTCTATTATCAAGGGCATGTGCTTGCACGAGGGGGCTAGTGTCAGTTTAAGGCCCCCGCAGGCCACTTGACCAAAGAAAATGAATGCCGTGGCAGCAATACCATGGAGTAGCTCAGCTAAATTCTCGCCATTATAACAGCTAGTATCCCAAGAGCAGCAGCCAGAAACTTATGACCTTTTGTGACCTAGTCATAGAAGTCACATAAAATCCTATCTTCTGCAGTCACAAATCTGCCCAGATTCAAGGGAGAGACCACAGACCACACCTCTGAATAGAAAGATTGTCAAAATTACATTGAAAGAAGGCACGCAGGATGGAAATGTTTGAGCCATTTCTAGAAAATATGATCTTCCCTAGCACCCTCTTGTTAATTTTCTAATTCAATTAGAATCTGTGGCGATTTCTTTCTCTCTTTTAAAATTCCTGATATCAGTCATTTGGACCATGTAACTGTTTTTCTTTTTTTTTTTTTTTTTTGGCTCCATCTTCTCAGAGGTTTATCAGCTTCATTAGTTTTTCAAAGAAACAATTTTTGAATTTTCTTAAACTTTCTCCATCATATGTTTTATCCCTCCTCATTTTTGCATTTGTTTGTATTATTTCTTTCCTTCCTGTACTTTTTACTCCTTTGATTCAGGTTGGATAATTTCTACCGGCCTCTCTTTAAGCTCACAGATACTTCCTCTAGCCTTGCTGGCCTCCTGGTCACACCTGTAGACGTCAGATCTGTTTCCATATGGGGCTTCATACAGGTTCTTCCCTCTGCTTTGTGTGTTGTTTTCTAAATATCAACCTAGCTTACACTCTCACCTAAAATCTCTGCTCACATGTCACCTTCTCAAAGAGCGCTACACTGACCAGTTGTTTTTTTTTTTTTTTAAGAATCAGCTTTTTTTTTTTTTGGCTGGGGAAGATTCACCCTGAGCTTACATCTATTGCCAATCTTCCTCTTTTTTTTTCTTCCATCCCCAAAGCTCCAGTACATAGTTGTATGTTCTAGTTGTAAGTCCTTCTATGTGAGCCACCACCACGTGGCATAGCTGCTGACAGACAAGTCGTGTGGTTCTGCGCCTGGGAACTGAACCCAGGCAGCCGCAGAGGAGAGTGCTGAACTGTAACCACTAGGCCATAAGGGCTGGCTCCTGACCACTCTTAAAAATTGCAGCCTGTCCCTTAGTCCCTGCATTCTCAATCCCCCTTCCTCTGTTCTACTTTTTCTTTTTCTCATAGCACTTTCTATGATGTCATATAATTTTCTCGTTTATTGTATTTATTGCTTCTTTTGTGATGATTCTTTGCTCCAGCCTAAACTCCTTAACGAGGGAAACTTTGCTTGTTGTAGCTCAAGTACCTAGAACAGTGGCCTGTCTCAGGCACTGCCCAGTCAGTACTCATTTGTTGAACAGCTGGATAAATTCCCTCTTGTCTGTTCTTGAAACTAACAGTTTCAACTGACATGTGGAAGACATCTTCTCCCAATTGTTATCACCAAGGAATATCTGGGAACTGCTGGGTCAGGGAGAGGTACAATAACAGGAGTCCCAATGTCCCTGTACGAAGTGACTGCACAGTGACTTCACACACCACCCAAGGCTGGCTTCCTCCTTCTCCTCTGAACCTCTGCAGCATTTGTAGTCTAAATCACTCCATTTAATACAGACAGTCTTTACAGTTTTGTACTGCATGATATTTACATTAGTTGGAGTTTGGTCAGAAAAACAGAAGTCACTATATTTTGGGATATGGAGGTTTGTGATGTGAGAAATTAGAAATTCATGTAAGTTTTTCAGAAATCTCTCAGCATGCAGCACCGAAGTGAGTGGCTTTTTCAAGAACTCATCTAGGAGCTGGTTGGCCTCTCAGAGCTCTCTGGGTGGTTCCCATAGACCATCTCAGCCACAGGACTGATGCTGGTGATTCTCAAGAAGCTCATCTGAAAGTTGCTTTGAAATTCACATCTTCCCACAACTGCATCCAAAAAACAATGGCTTGTCCTTCACTTGCTCCTTCCAAATCTCATGTCAGTGTTTCTCAATAGATGCCTCTAACTCAGAACCATATGGGGAATGGGATTCTGGAAATGGAGTTGCCCACTTCTTCTCTGCCGAGGAGGAGCCCATAATGGGGAGACATGGTGATACCCGGCTGACCACAGATAATCCAGCAAATATTTTTTTCTTATTTCTGCAAAAGAAAATAATTCAGGAAAAAGTATATTTTTTGGAAAACAAATCATAATATCCAGATCATATTGATTTATTGGAGATGTAAGACATGTACCAAATGGATTACAATGAATATATATCTCAAAGTGTTCTGCAAAAATGTTATAAAATTATTTTATAATAAATAAGCTGGACTAGGGTCTGGCATCTATAAATAATAAACTAACTTGTTTGAAGGGCATTCGAAGTGATTTACAAATCAGGGAAGAGGATGTAATAAATTAGGGAGAAATTGGTGATGGATACTAGCTATGAACAATAGTAAGTGACTAATAATGAATAATAGCTTCCTGCTATATAATCAAGAGTTTAAATGATAATGAATTTATCTACTATGCCTAAAGACTTAGGAGAAAGTCGTTTGAGAAACTAACATCCCTTCAAGCAGAATTAATTCTGTTTAAAGTTCAGCCCAGAAGTTCAGGGAATAACCTTGTAGCAATTGGTCATTACATCTTAAAATTATTGATTTGAGTCTGTGTCAAAGCTATTGAAGAACAAATTATTTTCTGTCTTTTAAAAAAGGCACCTAATTTGTGGTGTTTTTTTTTTTTTTTTTTTTTTTTTAAGTAAAGAGCTTCTAGTTTCTCCATTCTGTGACCCAGATAGAATGACAATCTTCTTTGGCACAAAGCTACATACCTCGGGCTGTTTAGATTGCAAAGTCCATGAAGGCAAGAAGAGCACCCAGATTGTTTTTCTTTCTCTCGTTCCCATTGCTGATAGTTTTCCACTTGTCCTTTTCTCATTATACTAGATAATTGGGAAGTTTTTATTTTTTCTGGCTATAATCCAAATTGGATAATAACTTTCAGACTACCAAAAATTCTCTCTGCAATTTCAATGAGAAAAGTTGTTCTCTGTTTTCTCTGCTAAAATTCTTTTCTCGAGGGCTGCTGGGAAATAGTGACAATCCTATCACATCTGAGAGGTGACATTTCATTTTTTTGTTTATACAATGTAATCTATTCAGTGCTGTAAAAATGAGAACCACCTCTTGCTGCCATTGTAAAAGAATGGCATTTTGTGGATCATTTCATTGCCATTAGCAGTGCAGTTAATAATGTCATTGGGTCTAAGGCCTAAAAGCAGGAAGCAAGTCAGGAAAAGGGGAAGGAGTTAGTACACCTAACAGAATGCATTATCTGCCATTTTTTTCTTTTCCCATTGAAGATGGTGCTCTACATCTCTGGTGAAGTGTGTTAACTAATATGTTGGAGTTTTGCTTTTGCTTAATGCTCCATGAGGGAGACATTCAAATAGCAGTGAGCATTTTTAATCTACTCTCAGTCTTTCTAACATTCAACATTGGGAGTTGGATCACTACAGGCAATTGCAAAAATGCTTCTAACTGCCCAATTCTAGAGATATGACTGTCATTTTTGCTACTTTGCCCAGACTAAATGACCCCAATTCAGAACATTCTGGTGTTCTCATGACATTGTTAAGCCTACAGTTTTTTTTTAAAGTAAGGTTTAGTGAGGTGTAATTTACATACAGTATAATTCACTCATTTTAGTGCACAGTTCTATGAGTTCTATGAGTTTTGACAAATGCACATCATTTCGTAACTGTCACTAAAATCAAGATATAGAATAGCTCCATCACACCAAAAAAATCTTTGTGCTTATTTGTAGTTAACTTTTTCTCTCACCTCCAGCTCCTGGCAACTATTAATCTGTTTTTTTGTCCCTATAGTTTTGCCTTTGAGATAATATCATATAAATGGAATCATACATTTTTGAGCCTGGCTTCTTTCATTTAGTATAATACTAAATATTCATATTCATCTACGTTGTTGGGGGGGATTAGTAATTTGTTCCTTTCAGCCTAGAGTTTAAATGATTGAATCAGCAACTGTCTCTTGTTCAAACTCTTTTAAAGATGATTTATAAGTTAGGAATATATAAATACCTACTCTCAAATTCTTGAGCATAACATCCGTCTGCACTGGAAAATCATAAGGAGAATAAAAATTTAGGAAAAGCAATAAAATTAAACTAATTAAACAAACTAAATTTGAAGACTCTAAATATATGCATTCTATACATTTTTCAGGTTAAAATAATGCCTTTATAGGTTTAGACTGGTGAATATGCAATCTATGAAAAGCATCTGAGTCTTCCAGGAATGACTGTATTCTCTGCATGCCTTCATGAAAAGTTTGGTTAAATGATTGAAAATTAAACATTTATCAGAGTAGTTGTTGCTCTAATAAATGTCAAAGAATTAATCATTCACCTTCTTTACAAAGTGTTGCCCTAATGTTATTCCTCAAACTCATATCATCTGGTTATAAGAAGGCATAATCTCAGTTATATGATAATATTTAATTAATCTTAAATTTTTGGCCTTAATCTTTAGTGTGACACATAGACAGTGGAGTTTCAACTGTAATACCAAGCATGTATCATTTTTCCAGTTGTGTTTTGTCTTAACTGATCCCATCAAATATGTGATATTGAAAGTATATTTCCTCCCTACTAATTGTAATGGGGTTGTTCAAACACATTAACCAGAATGTTTTTGCACATTATATTTGAACCAAAAGGGTGCAATGTCTTATATTTTAATAGAATTTTAGAATTTTTTATGCTTTTTGTGTTGTGGGATTAATTGTAGGATTATAGAGGATCTTGCTTTCTCCTCAGAAGCAAGATCTTTCCATTTAAATGAAGAGCTCAAAGCCCTCAAGTAGAGAAAGATAGGATATTTTAAAAGGAAATCTGTATAAAAGAATTTCTCTACCATGACGAGATAGACTGAAAAACAAAACCCGTTAAGCTGTCCCATCCCAGTGTAGTATCAAACCATTTTGCAAAAGCATCTTTCCCTTTTTGTCCCCTCGCCTGACAAGTCTTGTGTATTTTATTTGTATGCAAGTGAATGGCAGTTTATTGTGTCCCAGAGGACAGGGTATTAATGATCATTTGCTTCCTGCTGTGGGGCCTGTCATAATTTTGTAGTCAGAAGAGTGACAGAAGTAACAGCCAATCAGTATGCTAATACTGCCCGAGAATGGGTAGTTAGTCCATTTTAACCAAGGTTTTTTTTTTTTTTCTTCTAAATCCTTAGGTAATTTTCATTAAAAAAATGCAATTTTTGATAGCATTGCAAATTGCTAGATGGAACCAGTTGAAGAAACCATATATTTCTTTTGTGTGGCAGTCAGACTTCTGTCTCAGCAGGTGTCTTCTAGGGAAAAAAGAAAGACTTCTAATCTGAAAGCCCATTTTGGTCAGCAAGAATCAATCACTGAAACATTCAGCAATTTGTTATATCAATATCTTAACGTGGAGAATTCTATGCAGCATACGGAAATTAAATCTAGTCTCTGACAAGTAAATAGAAGGCAGAATCTTTAAAAATGATAGTTGAAAGCCAAATGTACAAATCCTGCAGATTTATACAATGTGATGTCACTCATTTTTCTCTTTACTGTTCCATTTGTTTCTTCCATTTTCATATTTTTTTTTAAAGGGAAAGACTTGCCTAAAAACAATCGCTTTCAATGCGAATATAAAAATATTCAAATATTTTATTAGCCATTTTGTAACGTACAGCCTATAGTGACTGTACTCTTCATTAGGAAAAAAGAGCTTCTTAAAATGATTTCTGAGTGTTTGCCCAGCACGTGAACACATGATTACAGAGAGGATTAGTGGATTAAGGTATCGACAGTTGGCGGCGTTAAGGCTACTGATACAAAGAGCTCCACTTTCTTTCCATAAAATCTCATTTTATTCTTACCCACGTGCAAACAATGCCAGCCATGTAAACTATAAACAGAATTATTTTGAGAACACTATTGTCACTTAAATATACTCATCTTAGAAAGCAAAACAATCGCAAAAAACAATAACAACAATTTCACATATGTATATATCTGCATGAAATACAAGGTAATATCATTTAACATCACAAATATGTTGGAGGAGCTCTGATTCATCCCTGGGGCTGGAAAAATAGTTCCTTTGTACATATTAAGATTTGAGCTTAGTTCTTTCAAAGTGTAAACTTGTTAGACTATAGTGATGATCAATGCTATTGCCAGAAAAATATTTAATATAGTTTAATAAAAATTAAGTTGATATTATATCAAATGCAATTTTACTTTTTGGAAAACAGAGAAACAAACCTTGTTTGCTACCTGCTGGTTTTTTTATATATGCAAATCTTTATACATTACAGAACAACCTAGCTGCCTTCTATAACCCCATAAACGTTTTGTTGTTTTATGAGATGTTTGTAATAAATGTGATTGATGATTTTTTTTTACAATTGCCTATTAGAAATACACTATTTTGTGATTAAATACTTAGGGATAACTCGATTCCAAGTCACGAGATTGCAAGCTAAGAATTGACATGAATGCCAAAATACATATTTAATCTACTACCTAAATTTATTTCAATATTTATTTTAGATAGTATTTTTTTCTAGTTTACAGAGATTTTTGCATTTCAATCAATTGGAAACCTCTCTAAAAATACTGCTAGTGTGGCTTGGGGCAGGGAAATAGCTTTAAGCTGCACACACGTATAGTCACAAGAGTGAATAGCTATAATTATATTGGAATGCATCCAAGAAATCAGCTGTTCTGTTTACACTTACTGCTCTTCAAATTTATATGCACCTCAAGCAAATATACTGTAAATTGATTTTAATACTAGAAATTATTGACCTTGATTGTGCAGTTTATTGACTATTTTTCATGTTGCTGTTATCTTCCAAAAATCTGAAATTAAGGTTAACCTTGATAATAATTTACTATCATTTCAAACTCTAGCTTTCCTCTTTAAGATTTAAAAAGCCTATTGGCTTAATGTAGTAAAAGGCAATTCATGAAAATATGAAAATAAAGTCTTATTCTAAAGTCCTTTAAAATTGAAATGGTCTACTGCAGACTACAATTAGAACAGACTGCTGAGGTATCCTTTGAATTAGCCTGCAAACAGAGTTTAACTTATGTCTGAGAATTCACTCTAGGTTGGACTTACAAGAGAACGAATGAAGGCAAAATTTGAACTACTCCAGTTTTAGGTGATAGAGAAAGGAATGTCATATTTATCCAGTTATTAGCTAACATCTTATTTTACCATTTAGGCTTGTGATATATTTCAAAGTTTTCTCTTTCTTCAATTTTCTAAAAAAGAGACACATTAATCTGGGCCATGGTTAAAACCCAACAGGCACCTTTGGATTTCTCTTCAGGTTACACTCCTTCAGAATTTCAAACATCTGGTATAATAAGGCAAGTCTAGGAATGCTCTTCTTAGGTTTGTGTTCCAACCCAGAACACAAATTGGGAGCCGGAGGAAAGAAGGCATGGGGCAGGAAACAGGCCGGATGATAGTCTATGCAGAAAGATTTCTGTGGCTCATTCTGATTCTCCTCTTTCAAGAGGTGTGACCACTGAATTTGAAGTCTATAGTCAAAGGTAGTAATTAATTTTCTTCCAGCTTTATTGAGATATAATTGACATTTTATGTAAGTTTAAAGTGTATAATGTGATGATTTGATACATGTATATATTGTGAAATGCTAATCACAGTAAGGTTAATTAACACATTTTTTACCTCACATAATTACCATTTTGTTGTTGTTATGGTGAGAACATTAAAACTGTATTCTCATAGCAACTTCCACGTGTACAATATACTACGACCATAATAAATATTCTTCCCTATGGGTTCAGCTGTTTTGCATAAATCTTTTAAGTTACTGGGCAGGAATGTCAGCAGCAACAGCAGATATTTGAAAGAGATTTCATGTTCGATACCTTTCCATTTCTTTTAAGTAACAGAAGATTATGCTCTTTGTTTCTATGTGGACACTCTTTTACACTATCATGGGAGAAGAGCTACCAGTCAGTTAATGTCCTTTGTCCACCATAATCATTTATTTCAGATAATGTAGTGCTAAAGGGCATTGATTTTCCTTGGATTTGAAGCATTTTCTGCTGTTAACCAGCTGAGTGACTAGGGCAAGTTACTTAACGTCTCTGGGCATCAGTATCTTCATTTGTAATTCATTACAATAGTAGAACCTACATTATAGGTTGTTTTGAAGATTAAAGTAGCAATGCGTGTCTAGAATTTAAAACAATATCTCTTACATATTACGTGGTATGTAAGCATTTGCTATTAATAATACCATAATTCACTTATTCAGTCACCCATTTGTTCACTGAATCTATCCAACCTTCTACTGTTTTATTAATCAGCTCATTCTGGCACTGAGCTAAGCAGGGTGGAGGATTCTGCAATGTATATACAGGATGGTTTATGTGACTGAAGAATCAATTGCCTGGGAGGAGAATTAACACAATCTGTAAGACACCATTAAAAGTGGTAGATACTTAGACAATATTGTGGGTGTTCAGAGGAACAAAAATAAACAGAATAGGTACGATTTATTATGTCATAATGTCAGGCACTATGCTACACACTTTACAAATGTTATCTCATTAATCCACCTCTTGGACGAGAGGAAAAGGATAAATTTTGTGCAGTAAATGATGAGTGAGATAAGTACTAAAGAACTAGTTGGATCTGAATCTGAAGAGGTGGAAGAAAATCATTCCATTCGGAGAGGAGCAGACGCACTCCAGCACAGAGACCGGGACAGGGAAGATCCGAATGGCTCTGGTGAGAACAAGGGTGCAAGGACAAGAAGACCTGCTGTGCCAGCTCCAGGGGCCTAGAGAACAACGCGAAGGAGAGGCACCAACGCATCAGCAGTCGTCGTCGGACTGACGTAATAGAAAACATGGCCATTGATAGACATCTGAAGTGTAATGATACAGATATTTTCATATAAAGCATTTGATTATAAATATTTCCTGCCAAACTAGGCAGTAGAAAGGCACTTAATAACTTTATCATTTTTATAAAAGTCTGATCTTTTAAAAGTTTTTGTTTGGTTTTTGTCAGGAGACAATTCTGCATGAATATCTCATTTTTCTGCATTGTCTGGGTCCTCTGACCAAAGGCATTTACAGCTAATTTAAGAATATTTGCCCAAGGGGACATTCCAGGATAGCAAAGGTTAGAGACATCTGCCTTCCCAGACATGGGTGATAAAAATAGAGCCATCTCCTCCCCACCCTCAGAGAATGTGTGCTTATATTCTGGAGTAAGGGTAAGATTTTTCTTTCTCCAGAGAAGAGGTTGGGCAAATCACTAGCAGCCCTATAGAAGATCAACTTCCTAATGTTGGGATTCCCCTCTGTAATGCGTCCCATTGTATGGGCAAGTAACTTCTGGCCCATAATACATTGTCCTGTGGAGATTGGGGTTTGGGGAATAGACACAAAGTGTTCCTCTGGCTGCTGCCTTTGCATTCAGTAAAAAATTATTTTGTCTCTGACCCTTAGGCCTCGTGTTTCTCTCTCTCTCTCTCTCTGTCTATATATATATAAAATATAAGGTAGCTTGCCATACATTTTTAATACACACATGTAATGTAAGTATGTATATACATATCTTATATAATGTACAATGTGTGTGTATATATATATACAAATAGTGTATATACTGTATAATATGTATATATATGTCAAGCAGACTTAGCCTACAAGTAGGATACATTTTCAGACCCTTTATAGTTTCTGAACCTAAAAGTTCTTGTGGAGGAAACTTACTATATCATATATTCTCTAAATCCATCCCCTTCCCTCCCCAGAACTCAGCTAATCTGCATTTTATTTCCCCTTGCATATAGATGTGGGCATATAATGAAGCGTTACCAATGGAAGATGAGCAGAAATGCTAAGCCACTTCTGGGCTGAGACCGTTAAGAGCAGATAAGTCTTCTCTATGTACTCGCTCTTTTATGGAGACCCTGAAGCTTTGTCGAAGATGACAGCATCTCACGATGGAAGGAACCTGTGTTCTGACTGACTGAGTGGAGTGGACCATATCCTCTCTGCAAACATAGTGGATTGTGGTATTATCAAGGAGTAAGCGTTAAGCCACTAAAACCTTGGGACTGTCATAGAAGTTAACCCCCTTTGACTTTAGAGATCTGATTTTTAAAATCTCATCAGTCTCCTTTGGAAAACACTGTGGAGAAAATTCATTATTCCATCAACTGGTAAGGAAAGAGAAAGAGTCATACATATATGTCACTTTCAATTACTAAGTGTACTTTAGGGTAACTAAATAATCAATGAGGAAAGGTTCTTTTTAGATGGAAATTACTAATGATAGAGTTAGAATACTTAATGATGTTAATGAATTATAGTTAATCTCGTTAATATTGTAATATTTTAAAAAATAATCCTTATGCATAGCAATAAATATTGAAGTATTCATAGATGTGAAAAAAAGCCAGCATATTTTAGTGAGCTTATTTTCTTGTAAAATAGAATGAACACTAAGGAAGACTTTTCCAATTGGACATTAAAGCCCTCTATTAAACAAATTTTCTTTCTAAACTCATATGAAAAGCAAAAACAAAGAACTTCTTAAAATAAAACTTAAGAAACCGAGACAAATGAGAATTTTAGATAAATCCGAATGATAGCATTAATTAAAAATTTAAAAAATTAAAATAAATGTATTGGACACCCAAATGAAGACTGTAGATAAACAAACAAAATGGATTTGCAGAAGGAATGGGTTAATAAAAGTAAAAGCAGAAGTTACTAAGTTAGAACATAGATAAAATGTAGAACTCATAAATTCAAAGTAGTTTTTTGAAGTCACTGAAAAGATAAACCACTAGTTAAGTCAAACAAACATATAGACAAGTGGAGAAAGAACAATTATATAAAATTAGAAGTAAGGGAGGGCTAATAACCACAAAAACTGAGAAAACTAAAATAACACATGAGACTACTTTGCCCATTGCATATAAATACACCTAAAAAACTTATATATGTTACGTATGATATAAACGTATGTATGATTTATTTCAGGAATGTAAGGTTTTACAATACTAAGAAATATACTATATAATTCATATCATTAGAGTTAAAAAAAGAAAAATCCTATCCTTACATGTAGAAAAGAAACTTGATATAATTCAATACCTATTTGTCTTCAAACATGTCAATAAATTTAGGAATAACAAACACTACTAAACATTGAATGTACTATTACAGAAACATGTCTATCAGCCTGTAAAGCCAGCATTTTACTTAATGAGAAAACAAGCAGTTTCCCCACTAAAATGATGCACTATAAGATGCTCACTATATTTTTTAGACAATGTCACAGAACATTTCAAGCATCTTTATTTATTTTTATTTTTCAGTTATTTTATTAAGGTTATACTGGTTTATAATATGTGTAATTTCAGGTGTACATTATTATTATCAGTTTCTGTGTAGACTGCATTGTGCTCACCACCAGCAGTCTAATTTTTTTTTGGTGAGGAAGATTGGCCCTGGGCTAACATCTGTGCCCATCTTCCTATATTTTATATGTGGGACGCCACCACAGCATGGCTTGATAAGAGCTGTATAGGTCTGCTCCCAGGACCTGAACCCGCAAACCCTGGGCTGCCAAGGTGGAGCACGTGACCTTAAGCACTTTGCCACTGGGCTGGCCCCCCAGAAGTCTAATTTTTATTGGTTGCTATACATATGTGCCCCTTTACCCGTTTCACCCACCCCCATCCCCCTTCCCCTCTAGTAACCAGTAATCTGTTCTCTTTTTCCATGTGCTTGTTTATCTTCCTCATATGAGTGAAATCATGCAGTCTTTGTCTTTCTCTGTCTGGTTTATTTCACTTAACATCATACCCTCAAGGTCCATCCATGTTGTTGCAAATGGGATGATTTTGTCTCCTTTTATAACTGAGTAGTATTCCATTATGTATATATACACCAATCTTCTTTATCCATTCATCAGTTGATGGGCACTTGGGTTGCTTCCACGTCTTGGCTGTTGTGAATGATGCTGCAATGAACATAGGGGTGCATAAGTCTCTTTGAACTATTGATTTCAAGTTCTTTGGATAAAGCATTTGCACATGCATGCAGATCTGCCACCACCTCTTCTTATGGTCACATGGGCCACTGTGCTTGATAGGTGGGGCTTCTTCATGGGGTCTGAGCCAGGGCCACTCGTTGTGACCGCAGTGGCATTGTGGGTGCTCCCGCCGGCTGGGAATGCGTTCACCTGTGGGCTCAGGGCTGCCGCCATCTCTTCTGACAGTCACGCTGAGGTGTGTTCCCACTTCCGGGCTGCTGCACTATGGGCGCTCCTGCCAGCTGGGAAAGCATTCGCATATGTGCCCAGGGCTGCTGCGGAAGGATAGGGGAGAGCTCACCTATCTCCGCTACTTCCCAGGGACCCAGTCCATCCACCTTCAGGTGTATAGTTGCCAGGGTCTCTCAGAAGTCCTGTTGTGCTGTGTGGGTGTCCTCTGTTGGTCAATGAATGTCCATTTAGTTGTAGTTCAATGGGGCAGAGATAAAGAGAACAGCATGCTGTGCCGTGTTGCTGATATCACTCTCCAAGATGCTCACTATTTAGATGACTGTTTAACAGTTTACTTGAGTGGTTAGCCAATTCATTTGAAGAAGAGGAACTATTTAGAGGCCCAGGGATTGAACGAAAGAGGTTAAAATGATCTCTAGCTGCAGATGATATGACCGTATCTGAAAAACAAAAACAAAAGCGAATTAAAGGAAACAGGACCAAAATTGAGAACATTTGTTTAAGTAGTCATGAAACAGTAACCCATTGGAACATATAATGGAGGATAAGACTACTTTATCACAACAAAAATCCAAAACCAAACACCAGAGAAAAGAAGAAAACATCTTCTAAGCATCTAAAATATAAAAAAACTTATTTTCAAAGAAAACAGTTGATTGAAATTTATTTGCTCATTTGCAAAAATGGGTCCATAGACTATGAGAATAAAAGACTATAATTCCAGAATCCTATAAAATAAAATTATCAGGAAATAAAAAATTGAAAATGACAGAATAGGTTTTTTTTTTTTTACCATATCTCTTTTAGAATTTAACAGACTTATTAGTAAAAGGGAAAACCAAACTTGATTTCATAGCTATAAAGAATATTATGTTTCAAAAATGAAATACTTTTATATGTCCAGACAGTTTTTTGATAACTGAATACATCATAGCCACAGATAAAACCTTAACTATACTTAAAAGTAGAGATCATGCAGACCATATTCTATGATCAAAACTAGAAGAAATAGATGAGATTTAACAAAAAACAAAAATGCCTTATCCATATCAAAAGTCAGAGACACTGTTAATAAACTCTTTGATTCAAGAGGAAATAAAATTGAAGAAGCAATGAAAAGATTTATTAAGCTAAAAACTTTTGAAACACAATAAGAGCTCTAATCAGAGGAACGTTTACTACTTTAATCTCTTAAATATTAAAGAAAATGACTGAAAATGAAGAATTTGTATATTCATTTTAAGATATTAGAAAACTGAACAGCAAAATAATCCAAAGGAAATTAGGTATAGGAATCAGTAAAGATAAAAGCAAAATTAATTTTAAAAAGAAAATTAGATGGAATAAATAAAATGTTAAAACCCTCAAAAGCCTGATTATGGAAA
The DNA here is from genome assembly GCA_031878705.1 of Tapirus indicus. NCBI lineage: Eukaryota > Metazoa > Chordata > Mammalia > Perissodactyla > Tapiridae > Tapirus > Tapirus indicus. Next base: position 7,651,595 of record CM062920.1, on the reverse strand, counting down.
AGAGATGCAATAAAAATATACAATATTTGAACTAAGATTGCTTAAATGACCACAAATACTAAAATGTTATAAGAGAGTGGTAAAAGAGGCTGGAGGAAAAAAAAACAAGATAATACCAAATGCAAACCTATGGCCACATATTTTAAAACCTCAAAGATACAGAGTATTTAATAGGAAAACATAAATTATCAAAACTTACCTAAGAAGAAAACAAAAATTGGTTGGAGAAATTACCCATGAAAAGTTCAGAAGGGCAATTAAAGATTCTAAATTTAAAAAATTAAAATTAGAGCCAGCCCTGATGGCCTAGTGGTTAAAGTTCAGTGTGCTCCGCTTCTGCAGCCCGGGTTCGGTTCCTGGGAACAGAACCACACCACTTGTCTGTCAGTAGCCATGTTGTGGTGGCAACTCACATAGAAGAACTAGGACTTACAACTAGAATATACAACCATATACTGGGGCTTTGAGGAGGGAAAAAAAACGAAACAGGAAGATTGGCAACAGATGTTAGCCCAGGGCAAATCTTTCCTAGCAAAAAAAAAATAAGATAAAATTACCAAGAAGACTGGATGATATCAAGTATGATGGAAAACTCTCCAGTCATTTATTAAAGTCATTGTTACCTTTTTATTGATACAAAAACAAAAAAGAAACCACAATTATAGACCAATCTCATTAACATAGGCACAAAAATTCTAAATAAACTACTGGGAAACCAAGACAGTATATATGATAAAATAAATATACACTATGGCCATTAGTATTTATAACGGGGAATGCATATCTTTGAATATCAGAAAAATCTTTTAACCTAATCTATGATATCATTCAATCAATGGAGAAAAAAGTCATTTGATAGACTCAGAGGTCATTCCAAATAAAACTTGTTGGTAAAATAGACATAGAAGCAACTACTTGAGTATCATAGAGATCGCCAAAATCACCGACAAGCAACATTGTAAGTGGTGGAACAGTAACGCTATTTCTACTAAAAATAAGAACAACACACAAATGGCTGCTTTCTCCCTTATTATTCAACATTGCTTAGAGGTTTTAGTAAATACAATGAAACAAGAAAATAAAATAATCATTGTATTTATTGGGTCTAAAAATAGATACCATTATACATGGAACCTTGATATATGACAAAATGGATACTTCAATTTGGTGGGATACAGAAGATTTATTTACTAAATGGCAATAATTCAAATGACTGTCCATCTGGGTTGAAAAATGAATCTATATATACTAAAATTTAGATACATAAATGAAATGAATATTTTAGAAATCATTTAGAAGACATCAAAGAAGAGCATGAAATGATTCTCTACCTGTCAGGTAGCAAGAAAATCTAAATTATAGTAATAGTGTGTCACTTGGTACTTCATATCGAGAAAATTAAATCAAGCAATAACACCTGCTGCTCACGGTGATGTAGTATTCTCATACTTTACTGATGGAAACGTGAATTGTTACAGCCCTCTTGAAAAATAAGCAGATCTTTGTACTAAGTAATATGACTCCTGGGACTATATACCAAATAAATTAAAGTACAAATATAGAAGCATTTTTTAGTGAGTGTGTCTATTGCAACACTTTTCTGGTAAAAAGTAGAAACAAGTGACTCCTCATCAATAGGAGAATGATTGAATAAATGTTACTATATCTATGACATAATATTCATACCATAATGTTTCCATCCATATTTTTACAGAGCACTTAAAAGAAGGAGATAATTTTCACATTAAATGAGAAACATATGAAATTGAGCAGTGGAAAAGATATGATCCTATTTTTATAACACAAATGAGAAAATGTATATTTATAAGGACATATCCATATGTATATATCTACTTATCTATCTATCTATATCGTGTATCTATGTGTCTCTATTTCATTATATAAGCATCACAGAAGGTATGGAAAGGTACAGAGCAGGTTTCTAAAATTGGTTAACTAGTCTGTCAGTCTTGGAAAATAAATTATAGAAGAGGGTAAGGGAATATTTGTACTACTACTACTACTACTACTACTACTGCCTAATATATATATGGTGCTTAAAAAGATGCATGAATCAGTCATTAAAATGTTAATGGTGATTGTCTTAGAGTAGTGAGTATTCAACTAATTTTTACTTCTTTAAATCTTTAAATAGTTTTTGACTTTTTATAGTGTCAGCTTTTTATTTATAGGGGAGGGGAAGTACAACAAGCCTTAGCAAAAAATCTTATTTGAGAAAAGTTTAGGAACAAAAAGGTTATGTTAGCATGGAGAATAGAAACTGAAAACCTGAAGAACCAGAAGCGGGTGACCGTCTCTTAACAATGACTAGAGAAAAGGCGCCAAGGTCTGAAGACTCACGGAACGGGGAGCCAGGTATTTCCAGGAGGAAGGCGTTCGATTGTCAACTCTTGATGCCATTATGCTTTACACAGCTAAGACCTCGTTATCATTGAGCATCATCTGTAGCTGAACTTTCCATGTACATCATTCATCGGTGAAAGAATAGGCTGCCGACGCTCACATAAGCCTGCCATTCCATGAGTTGTCTTTCTCCTTGTATTTCTCTCGGGCATTTTGATAGGAATTAAATGTCTTGTGATCTAGACCAAGGTGAAACTGAAAAAAATCTTGTTTCTTAGATCATAGAGCAGAAGTCCCTATCCTGATATGATGAAATCATGAAGATAAACAGTATATTTTGAGGCTGTTAGCTGTGCAGGTTCTCCAGTGACATTTTTACCTCTGAATTCATCTTCCACATCACAACACACCCATTCCTTCCTTCTTCTTTTCTTTGTTCATTCTTTAACCAAACTTTGGGGAAGGCTAATGAGTCTCTTTAATTAAATCTCTAGTCCAGCTCTCTCCTCTGAGCTCCATAAATCTTTATCCAAAATTTCACATGACATCTCTTCTTGGATGCTTCAAAATCAAATACACCAAAAACCTAAACAATGATCTCCTACCCTACTATCTATTTTCAAATCTTGTCTTTCCCTTGGATTCCCAGTTTCAGTAAGTGGCATCGTCAGGTGAACAAGCTAGAAAACTAGGAATCATTCTTGACACAATTTTGTCACCCTCCCCCACATTTGATTCATTGACAGTTCTTTTGATTTTTTCACTTAAACATCTCTCAAATTAATCTATTTCTACTCCGTCTGCTCTTCCAGCACAGCCTGTTAATCCGTATTACCACAACCTCATACCTGAACTATTGTAACAGCCACCTAGCTGTTAGGTGGTCCCCCCTTCATTTTGGAAGCTCTCCAATACAATCTCCACCCTGCAACTTGAGTAATCCTTTAAAAAGGATCCCTTCTGCATAAAATGTCTCAGTAATTTTCTCTTATACTTAGAATAAAGATCCAAATGCTTCAGTGGCCAACAGAACTCTACATATACTAACCCTCAACTCTCTGTCTGGTCTCAACTTATGATGCTCTCTGTCCCCACTCTCAACATTTCAGACACATGCTTCTGTCTCTTCTTCAGACCTGCTTTGCTGCCTCCTGCTTCAAGAACTCTTATGCCATTTCCTCCTTTCCTGGGAACACTTCCTAACTTCTTCCTCCATCCAACTGCACCCAGTAACTTCTGTTCACACTTCAGATCTTGGCTGAGATGAGACTTCTGTATGCTTACAATGCAGCATTTTTCATAGTTTGTATCCCCGTCTAGAAGGATTACTTGGTTAATATTGTCACTCTCACTCCAAGCAGCTATAAGATCTATGAAGGCAGAGTCTGCATCCTTTCTAAAACACTTTGTCCTTTGTACCCCACACAGGACCCAACACAAAGTCAGTGCTCAGTGCATATCTGCTACACAAATAATTTGGCTGTGGTCTGTCTAAATGTGACATCCCATAATTCTCTTCTATTTAAATCTTCAGGTACTTAATTCTGGGCCTATTCCTTGTGATAATTTTGTTGTTTCCCCTCCTATTATCAATATTTATACTACGATCTTTGTACATTCTCTGCTTTGTGGTTTTATGATTTTGTGATATTGCATTTTAAGATTCTAAATGTAAGACTCTTCTATAAACACAGGTTATATTTAAAGTTTCTATAAATGTTGGTTGTAAATAGTTTTAATCATGAAGTAGATATGAAAGTTAAGCAAATGTAATATCATATATATGAACCATGAAATAAATAAGAAATTATATTGAAGAAATACATGCAATGAATAGAAGCCATCTTCATGGGCTTGAAGTTTTTGGGGAGAAGTTTGTATCTTCACTATGGCTGCATATTTCACAACATTGAGGATGCGGGCTTGCAGTTAATGGACAGTCAGTGGTGCATAATGAATTGAATGTCTTATCTTAAAAAACTTTTGCAAGAAATTAGCATTTGCTCTACAAGCATTACACGTTGAGCTAATTATTTTTGTTCCTTTTAAAATCATCAAACAATGAAATCAAATAAGGACCCTCATATATGAGGACTATAAATTACACATTTCTATAGCGATACATATTTTCTTCAAGATTAATTTAAATGTGAACAAATTTGTCCCTATAAAAAATAAGTCAATTTAGACAACATATTAACTTGGGAAGACATGAGATCAGATTTACTAGGTTCATTAAGCTTAGGGAATTAAATTTCAGAAATCTGTATTTCTTACTAATAGATTCCAAGAGTAATATTTATCAGCCTGTCAAATATGTGCTTATTTATCATGTAAATTGACATTAGAGATTAGAAAAAGCAACTAGTTTTAAATAGTTTTCTTTTGCAAACTCCCCAAGTATTTATGATCTAAAATTTTAATAAAGTAGTACACTACTGAGCATGAGGCCTCTCTAGCTTCAACTACACAAAAATCTGAGGGTATCACTGAGTTCCTCTGTTGGTATTCTTGATTCACCAGCCGGGCGTTGGTGGGGTGGATTGCCACTGGATGGTATTACTTACAAAGATGCGACACATATTTATACAATGTTGCTTTCTCACATAAGAACACACAGTAAGTTTTTCTTTAGTTGCCTGAATTTTGTGACATATGCCATGAATGCAGAGGAAATTATTCTTATTGGTATATTTTCCAGGAGTATCTTGATGCACATTAAAGTAACTCTGAAATTGCAGGGAATTAAAATAGCATGCAAACGGAGATTATATTTATGTTTAAAAATAAAGAGACACAGGTAATAAAGTTACAAAGGCTATACTGTCTGTCATAATAACTGATGAGTGTGGGTAGATAATAGGATTCAATCACAACAGTCAGATTTTTAGCCCTAGCTCTTTCAGCTGTCATTTCTGTTATAGGAGGCTATGGCCTATACTGTACGATGCTGAGTCTGGGGTGCCCTCCCTACCTTCCTAAGAAGCATTTGTTCTGACTTTACACTGACATTGCCTCCCTTCACTCACTTTCTCTTTCCTTCTTTGATTAATCATTGCCTCTATCTAAAATAATTAGAATTTACTGCCTACTAAATATAGGCATCTTTCATTTACAATGCCTGAATCAATGCATTTCAAACAACAATCAGCCTGAAGACGACATAATTTTAAAAACAGCAACAGATTTCATAAAGATCTGGCCAATCAGGCTTTATAATTTGGGGTTGGTAAATGCAACTGCTCCTCAAAATAACAATCAAAACTTTTAGTCACGGGTGTTTTCAAGCCTCCATTCTCATCCAAGACTTTGTGGTTTCAGAGAGAATCTGATTATTACTTTTCATCTTTCACTATTTAGATGAAAACTGTGAACAAAGTGGAGTGAATTGGTGTAGAAAGTTTAGGAAATGAAATACATATGAAATGAAGTAGAATGACAGACCCTCTCAGTATTTAATATATTCAGCTGAATTTTAAGACTACCTTTTCTTGAAATCATTGTTGAGAAATTACTCTTCCCTGTGGCATGTGATTAAATGTTATCAGGCTTTGAAGGCAAATAAATATCGAGACTCAGTGGAGAATGTTCAGTTCCAGTGGATGTGTAGGTTGTCAATGGCCAACCAGATCTTTTCTTATTGCTTTGATCTCCATTGCCCAAGATTTCTTGTTGCCCAAGATTGCCGTGAGTTTGGCCATTCCCAAACCTTAGTAGCTACCAAGAAGTGCATGTGGTTGTGTGTGTGGTGGCGGGGAGGTTGAAAGTTTGGGAATATGTACTTTATGGTTTCTAGGTAATATGTCCTCATATCTTGCTCAGTGGAAATTTTATACAGTAGGAAAAAATTCAGAATTTAGTTATCACCTAAATTGTTATTCACGTTGACTTGTTCCTGGCAGGTATCGGAATATTCTAGGACATGCCTTCCCTCTGGTTTTGGTCAGATCCATACACAGGAGCCCTCTTGTGAAAGAGTTCTGTAACTGTCAGCACTAGAACACTCAAGTTATTTCCTATTTTTTTGGAGATAATGTAGCATAGTGGAAAAACACAACACTGGACTGAGAAAGACCTGAGTTGGATTGAAGCTCAACTTAATAATTCTGTGAGTTTAGACTTGTCGTTTATCTCCCTAGGCCGACTTTGCCTCATCTATAAAATGGGGAATCATGATACTTCTCTTTAGTCTTATGATAAGGTTTAGTGATAATACATACAAAGAACCAAGCATATGGTGAGGAATCAATTATTTAACTGTTATATTTATCACTTAAAACAAAGACCACTTTTTGTGTGGATCTTGAATGATTGTCACATTGATTACGGGAGGATTCCTACATATTACCACAACCTCCTTCTCATGGACTATTTGGAACTTTTATTGATTTGTGCTCATTTACTCACATGTTCGATTTTGTTTATTATCTGTATGTATATGAGTATGAGTTTGCATGTATGTGTGTTTAACAACGATCGATCTCTTGTTTTTTACTCACCAGAGAAAGGAAGATACTGCTTCTTTAAATAGTACAAAAACCTGACCACATATTGATATAATAGGTTTTTTTTTTTTTGACTGGTGAGATGACCTCTGAGAATGTAAAAGGAGCATATCATGGGTCTCAATATTTAAACTTTGAGAATATTTGCAAATTCAAATACATCTTTTATATCAGTTATTCTCAAATATTTTCTTGTTTGGACCCAACATGCGATTTCTAAATTTGCCTCAAAATATTACTCTTTTAGAGGGAAATAATTATACATATGAACTGATGTCAACAAACTATTGTTTGGATGCTTGCTATGCCAAGTTTCCACCTGACATCAGGATAGATCTTAAGATTTTAGAAGTAGGGTGTTTGTAGGGAGTGACAAAGATCAGCCAATTCTAGTCACATGCATGTGAATTAACTTCTAAGGAAGATTAAACTTTTTGGTGAGTTTATTAGAATTTCATGGGCTTATAGCTAAGCCTTTGGATATGTGGAATTTGATAACCAAGTAAACTTTTTCTCTGTCTTCCACAATATGAAGTATTATACCCTCCACCTCTACACAGTGCCTTATGCCATACTTCATTGAGAAAATCTTATAGGATTTAATGTTTCCAACAACATGCATGTAAACCAACATTCTCAGTCTTCTCTCATAGTACAGTGGAACACATGGGCTTCCATCCCCACCACTTCACTAACTGCTTTTGTTAAGGTGACCAATAACTACCATATCGCTAAATCCAATGGTTATTTCTTTCTGTCCTCATCTTATTTGACCTTTCATAATCTTTCACATACTTTATTCTCTTGACTTCTTCTGAATCTCCTTTCTTAAGTTGTTCTCCTTTATTCAGTCTCTAAATATTGAAGTACTCTAATGCTCCATCCTGGGCATTACTCTTTTTTCTAAATATCCTTTTTGTTAAGAGATCTCATGTGGTTCAATGACTTTAAAATACTATCGATACTCTCATCATTTCAAATACGTGTCCTTGGCACTGACGTCACTCCTGAGCTCCAGACTCATGTATACAACAGTCCACTTGACATCCTTACTGGAATGTCAAATGGGCAATCTAAACCTAACAGTCCATAGAAGAACTCTTGATTCAGATTCCTCACCTAATCTTCTCAATAGTGGTTGATGGAACCACATCTACCTGTAGGTCATGCTAAAATGCTGAGTCAATGTTCATTCTCCTCTTTCTTTCACCCCACACAAACAGAAGCCTAGTAGGACACCTAGTACTCTTGTCTCCAAATAGATCATGATCTCCATCTCTACTTTCTAGTTCCAATGATGCAATCAACCTCAGTCCCCCATATCCCTGCTTTAACTCTCTCCCACCCCCACTTCATTATCTACAGAGCAGCCAGAGTCATCTTTTTAAAACATGAAGCAAATCATGTAACTGTACTCCTAGCAGCTTCCCATTTCACTTAAAAAATGAAAACCTTTTACTATGCCCTGTCTGTCCAAACTCATTTATCCTCTCCTGTCAATCACCTTACCTTTCTCTTTATTCCTAGAAAAAGACAAATGGATTCTAATATCAGATCAGTTGGCCTGGAGGATCTATCTTTCCAATATTTGCATGACTGATTCATCTCATCACTGAAAACTCAGCTCAAAAATCACCTTCTCGGGGCCACCCGGTGGCGCTGCGGTTTGGTCCGCGCTTGGCAGCTCGGGGTTCGCAGGTTCGGATCCCGGGCGCCCGCCGATGCACTGCCTGTCAGCCACACCGTGGTGGCGTCCCATATAAAGTAGAGGAAGATGGGCACGATGTTAGCCCAGGGCCAGTCTTCCTCAGCAAAAAAAGAGGAGGATTGGATGGATGTTAGCTCAGGGCTGGTCTTCCTCACAAAAAAAAAAAAAAAAAAAAAATCACCTTCTCTCCATAGAGAGGATGTCTATAACCAACCATTTAAAATATTTTCCCCCCACATATAAACATTACTATCCACCCCATAGCCCCTGTTTATTTTCTGAGTAACAACTGAAATTAATTTGTTAATTTATTTGTGAGGAATACACTGAGGGAAATGGTGAAGACGTGGCCTAATTAAGATGGAGGCCTCAACAGAAGGCACTAGTAGCTATCTCATAAATCACAGAATTTCTCAAGAAGCCCATAAGTCCCATGAAGAACCAAAATAGTCTCCCCTGACAACTATTTTAGCCTGTTTAAGAACAAACAGACATCTTGGTAGCTTTCAGCCTATCGGCTTGTCCAAAGTGTAAAAAACAAACAAGAGTAAATAAGACTGTATTCTGTATACTGTCTGGGATTTTTCCCTTATAAATACTGTCATTGCATTTGTTAAGAGAGACCATCTACACAGGATTGATCTCCCTCAAATACAAGTATCAACAATACTGTAACAAAATGTCTTTGAGTTATACTTTGAGATTTTTCCTGGAGGTCCCACCAAAGTTTACACCTCTAAGTCCATTCTTTGGGGCTGATCAAACTATGTAGCTTGAGTGGCACGCCTCTGATGAGCCTCATGTACAGTGGTCAAACTCCTTGGATCTTAGGCATAGAATCTGGGTCTTGGTCAAGTCTGATTCAATTTGAGAAGGTGGGCACAGCCATTCCACTCTTTCTGTTGGTAGCAGTAACTTTTGCAAACTTAACATGTGTCTTTTGACCATCAGGTCACTGTCATTAAGGGAATCTGGTCCCTACTGAGACAATTTTCTGTTGTCTGTATTTGCCTTTGACTGACACGTATGAAGATAGGAAGAAAGAAGTGGGGTTTGGCAGGAAGACTCGTAGACTGCAGTGAAATTCTAGGAGAGCCTTATCCTGATGGCAAGAGTCATCAAATAGGAGAGTCACGATCTGGTAGTCATGGACTAGCACCAATAGCCCTGCTGTGCTCAGACACGCTGGAAGCAGCCTGTGGGAAGTGTGGCCTCTATAAGCACTGCAGTAGATCCGAAGGGGCACCCAAGTGGTACTGAAAAATTCTGAGTCAGCTGGGTTACCACCTATGGAATTCATTTGTTGTCTGCTTCCTATACAAGTAATAAAAATAAAGAGCTACAGTACTTTCTTTTCCTAATGAAATTAATCTTTTGATCACTTAACAGCTGTTCAAAATCTACATATGTCCCATCCTGTCTTGACTGGTATTTCCCTAGACAACTCTGATGTGGTATTATTTGTTGATATATCTAGTGGACTTGCTGGGTCATTAGAAAAGTATATGTTTAGCTCTCGGATAATGTTAAATAGTTTTTGGAAGTAGTTGAATCAATTTCCACTCTCACCAGCGATGTATGAAACTTTCATTTAACCTACATCTTTAACAACACTTCGTGTATTCTGTCTTTGAAATGTAAGATATTTATAAAGGCGTGCCATGATATTTCACGGGCCTTTTAAGAATTACCCATTTCCCTGCCAACTAATGAAGCTGAGTACCTTTTCATACATTTATTGGTCGCTTGAATATCTTATTTTGTTAGATGGCTATTTGACTATTTTGGGAATTTTTAATTGAGTTGTCTTTTACCTATCGATTTACATGAGTTCTTTATTCTGGCTACGGATTCTTTGTTGGATGCATTTATTGAGAATATCTTTCACTCTGTGTAGATTGCCTTTTTTAAAATTAAAACTCATTTTTTAGAGCAGTTTTAGGTTCACAACAAAATAGAGGGGAAGGTACAGAGATTTCTCACATACCCCTTGCCCCCACACATGCATAGCCTCTCCCATTATCAATGTCCCCCACCAGAGTGGTGCATTTGTTATAGTTGATGCACCTACATTGACACATCATAATCACCCAAAGTCCATAGTTTATATTACAGTTCGTTCTTGGTGCTGTAAATTCTGTGGGTTTGGATAAAAGTATGATGATATGTTTCCATCATTTAAGTATCACACAGAGTATTTTCACTGCCATAAAAAGTCTGTGCTCCACCTGTTCATCCCTTTCTCTCTCCCAACTTCTGAAAACCACTCATTTTGTTTTTACTGTCTCTGTAGTTTTGCCTTTTCCAGAATGTCATATAGTTGGAATCATACAGTAAGTAGCCTTTTCAGGTTGGCTTCCTTCATTTAGTAACATGCATTTAGGGTTCCTTCATGTCTTATCATGGCTTGAAAGCTCATTTCTTTTTAGGACTGAATAATATTCTGGATCTACCACAGTTTATTTATCCATTACCTACTGAAGGACATCTTGGTTGCTTCCAAGTTTTGGAAATTATGAATAAAGCTGCTATAATCATCCATATATAGGGTTTTATATGAACATAAGTTTTCAACTCCATTGGGTAAATGCCACGAAGCGAGACTGTATGGTGAGAGTATGTTCAGCTTTATAAAAAACTGCCAAACTATCTTCCAAAGTGGCTGTACTATTTTGCATTCCCACGAGCAATGAGTGAAAATTCTTGTTGCTCCGCAACCTTGCAGGCATTTTGTGTTGTCAGTGTTCTAGATTTAGGCCATTCTAACAGGTGTGTAGTAGTATCTCATTGTTGTTTCCATTTGTATTTCCCTGATGACATATGATGTGGAGCATCTTTTCATATGCTTATCTGCCATCTGTATATCTCCTTTTGTGAGGTGTCTTTTGAGATCAATTTTTAATTGAGATATTTGTTTTCTTATTATTGAGTTTTAAGAATTCTTTGTGTATTTTGGATAACAGTCCTTTATCAGTTGTGTCTTTTGCAAATATTTTCTCCCAGTCTGTGCCTTATTTTGTTATTTTCTTGACTTTGTCTTTCACAGAGCAGAAGCTGTTACTTTTAATGAAGTGCAACTTATCGATTATTCCTTCGTGGATTGTGTCTTTGGTCTTGTATCTAAAAAGGCATCACTATCCTCAAGGTCATCTAGGTTTTCTCCTATGTTATTTTCGAGGAATTTTGTAGCTTTATGTTTTACATTAGGTCGATGATTCATTTTGAGTTAATTTTTGTGAAAGATGTAAGATCTGTGTCTGGATTCATCTTCTTCCACATGGATGTCCAGTTGTTCCAGCGACATTTGTTGAAAAGACTATCTTGGGCCCATTGTAGTGCTTTTGCTCCTTTGTCAAGCATCATTTGACTATTTATAAGGGTCAATTTCTGGGCTCCCGATTCTTATCCTGATCTATGTGTCTACTCTTTTGCCAATACCACACTGTCTTGATTTCTGTAGATTTATAGTAAGACTTGAAGTCAGGTAGCATCAGTCCTCCAACTTTATTCTTTTCCTTCAATATTGTGTTGGCTTTTCTGGGTCTGTTGCCTTTCCATATAAACTTTTTGTCTATATCCACAAAGTAACTTGCTGGATTTTGGTTGAGATTGCATTGAATCTATAGACAAGTTGGGAAGAACTGACGTCTTGACAATATTGAGTCTTCCTAGCCATGAACATGGAATAACTCACCATTTATTTAGATCTTTGCTTTCACTCATCAGAGTTATAGATTTCCTCATATAGGCCTTATACATATTTTTTAAGACTTATACAAAAGTATTTCATTTTTAGGGGTGCTAATGTAAATGGTATTGTTTAAAATTTCAAATTCCACTTGTTCATTGCTGGTGTATAGGAAAGTGATTTACTTTTGTATGTTAACCTTGCATCCTGCAGCCTTGGTATAATGACTTATTAGTACCAGGAGGTATTTTTTGTCATTTCTTTTCAATTTTCTCCAAGAAAGTGATGCCATCTGTGAAAAAAGACAGCTTTATTTCTTTCTTCCCCATCTGTATACCTTTTATTTCCTTTTCTTGTCTCACTGCGTTAGCTAGAACTGCTAGTATGAAGTTGAAAAGGGACTAACTTGGTCCCTTTTGGCCTGCATTTGCTTGACTAATAAATAGTTTAATGTTTCTCAAGATATTTTTAATAATCTTCGCAGTTCTTGCCTTCCTCTACTCTTCAGTATCTACATGCTTTAATGTTACTACACAGCTATTATCCCTGGCCAACATCCAGCTGATAATATTACTTCAAAATAAAAATAACATATCATATCATGGTAACCTTGTTCTTCTGAGTGTTGAGGTTGAATAAAAAAGTTACAAAGTAGTCCTAATGTGGGAAATGGTACAGATCGGGCTGAATAAAGTTGAAACATGAAAGGAAGGCAGTAGTACCCATCACGTTGGGAAGGGGACATCACTTTTATTTTACAGGCAACACTGCCAGGTTTTTTTGGAAACTCACAAATAACTAAAAGTGTCTTTTCTGATAACTTAGCTTCATCAAAGGGCAAAGGGCAAAGCATTCTTCCCAATGTCTCAGGCAATCAGCGTACCCAAGAGGAAAAAAGACTATAGAATATAGTGTATATCTGTGGATTTAGGTTTTATGAACACTGGTTTTGTTTTTATTTGGAGAGACAATCCTTACATGATTGATCTCCAGATATGAGGAGACTTTGGCCATGTTCTAATTAATGTCTTGAAATTATTCTTTGAAATTTGTTTCATTTTTACACTCGCTTCATAGAATATAACAGGAGAGACTAGGACTGTCTTGTTAACTGCTCTATGCCCAGTGCCTAGAATGATTCCTAATACATAATACATGCCCAGCAGATATTTGTCAAATGAACAAATGAAGATATGAATTAACAAGCAATGTAATCTCAGAGAACTCACTTTACTATTTCTGACATGAACAGTCAGACATAGAACTGGACTTGGTAGTTTGTAATTGCTTTTCCAAGTATAAAAAACATACAGCCATGAAATTTCATGGCTTTTTAAAGATTTTCAAATCTAGACTTTTCAATACTCATATAAATGTCTTTCTTTTCTTCTGTACCTTCAGAATTTAACTTGAGAAAAAAATTAATTTAAAGACAATCTACATAGAATACTCTGTGCTAACGATATTTAATTACAAACACATTCCTGATAACTGCCTGTTGTGGTTCACTGGTATATGGGAGGCGCTAATGTGAGCAGTTACATACTTCTTGGTAAAACTAATCATCACCTCCCTCCTACACCATGAGCCATTGGTTACTCAAAGGCCATAACTTATCATTTTTCTCTGAACAGAATAATTCATGAAGTCAAAGGTACAAATTTTGAATGTAATAAACACCTCCAAGAGTTCACTCCTGTAATTATTATAATGTCTGTTGTAATAGGGAAATATGTACCACCCAAAATGTATTGGTTGTTCTAACACAACATTAGTGAAATTCATATTTACATATCCATATAACAGACTAGGTAGATAGAATTGCTTGAACATAAACACTTCAGGAAACTTTTTAGTTGGTAACTTTTTAAACATAAATGCGTGCAGTTACATAGTTGAAACCACTGTGTAGTTGGGTTGAACACGACTGTCAGACATGAAACATCTCTAGTATTCTATTACGGATATACACAATGATCAAAAAATAAACAGATTCCCAGTGAAGAGAACAAAAGAAGCCCTCTAGGTTGGGCTGAGTAGAGATTATACTCATACTTCTAGTTTAATGCTGATGAGAATTAGAAGACAAAGTCAGAGAAATAGGCTGGCATATCCGCTGTTTTTTTTTTAATGTATTGTGAAAAAAAATGGGTCTGAAACCATATAAATTTACATTAACAATTTAATTAAACTGCAATGTATTTCCCAGTTTTGTGCAGCTGAGAGATTTAGACTTCATGCAGAAGATGATATGTTAGTTTAAGTCTAGGCTTGCAGAACTCTGTGAAAAACACAATAGCCAACTCATTTTTTTCCACATATTCTTAGCTGTTAGCTAGGAAAAAATACATGTGAAACTGAATCAAATATGTCTCCCATTCCATGTTTCATATAATTTTTGTTTGATTAAGAAAATTCTGGTGTATGTGTCCATGGTAGCTTAGCAACCTCAGGTTTTAAGTAAATGTCCTCACAATCAACATCTATAATAACAGACCACATGAATGACAGTCTAACCCTTGTGCAATGTTCATATTTTTTTTTCTTAATAAGATACCAAAATATCTTTGTCCTCATAAAAATCTTTATCTGGCCTGTATTGGTCACAAAATGTCTTCCCCTTTTTCTCTTTGGCTCATGCTGCATCATAATATTTTGAATTTATAGAATGAAAATCATTTATTCATTTATAGAATGTGTAAAGGTGAAATTTGGGGAAAGACTGTCTCTATCAAATAACTATGCAGGAAATAAGAAACGATATAGTCTGGGGTAAAGGAAGTGTCCACTGACTTTTCTTCCTTGTGGAACTTCATGAAACCTATGGTGACAGTCTGACTAACAGAATCCTGCTCCCTGTGAATATGCTTGCTGAGGCCTGAGGTTTAGGTACAGCGTATGCCATTGGGGCAGTCCAAGCACCATTCTAACATCACAAGGATTCCCACACTAATCTTGCATTAACCAGTCATTTGATAATCTTTATTGACTGCTAATCTGAGGTCTTTTTTTAGGCAAGGCATGTTTTAGCCATGAAGTGGAATAAAGTGCCACTCTTATACTGGAAGACATGATATTTACAAGCAAACACTAACTTTAGTAGATGCTATAATTGAGAGTGGAACCTCTTCAGATCTCAGGCAGTGTTCAGAGTTCTCTAAAAGTGGTCTGCATGTCAGAAGTTGACAAAAAAGTGAATCCTTTGCTTGGAATGAGGTTTCTGGCTTGAATAACTGGATGAGTGATGTTGCCAATCGCTGAGGTGAGAAAATAAGATGACAAGGTTTGAAGGAAAATATCATAGTGACCAGAGTAAATTTTTGGATGTGTGGTGTTTGCAGTACATTTGAGACTTTCATGAGATGTCAAGAAGGGAACTGAATACATATGTCTGAAGCACAGGGGTGAGATGTATATTGAAGATAACATTTTGGCTGCAGTACAGATCATAAATGAAGTCATGGATATGGTTGAAAGTGCCCAAGGAATGATGACAGAGGGGAAAAAAGAGAACAATAAGGAATTCCATCATTTAAAGACATAGTAGAGAAAAAAATGTTGTAGGAAGACAGGAAAAGCCATTCTGACATATAAAGAAAACTAAGAGTGTGTGGGCACACAGAAATTAAGAATAGAGAGTGTTTCAAGCAGAAAAGAGAGGTCAATAGTGTATAATGCTGCTGAGAATTCAAATAAAATACATAATGAACTATGTCCGTGGGATATGAAATGACAACCCGAGCTAAGGTTGTTTCAATAGATTTATAGGAGTAGACGCAGAACTTGAGGGGAGTGAGAAGTGAATGATGAGGAAAATGAGACAATAAATAGAGGAAAACTCTTGAAAATTTTTCCTAGAGAGAGTTTAGGGTTGGGCCTGGGATAGTATGAGGGGTTTAATGAGTAATTTTTAACTTGCAATCTCAAGCAGTAAATGAAAATGAGTAGTATCCATATGAGAGGAAGAATTTTTAATACACATGAGAGGCATGGGTCATCAATAGTGTACGTTTCCTTAGGAAAGGCAAAAGAGGATGGAATAAAAGAAGAAATGGAAGGATTACCTTTAGGATAAGAAACATTTGTTCTTTAGTAACTAGAGAAGGAAAAATTAGATGCATATAGAACAGTAGTTCTCAACTTTGCCTGCAATATTGAGTGATATTTTCCCTGTCAAATGATTGTAGAATCCAGGCAAAAATGACCAAGTCCTAAACTACAAAAGTTAGTTGGCGGCATAGAAGAAGGAATGGACTAGTGAGATAGTAGGAGGTAGAATTTGATAATCTAGTGGATGAGTTGGTAATACTAAATAAATAGGAAAAGTTCATTTTGGCAAATACTGTACTCTGGCCTAGAAGACTGCAAATCTTCCAATAGAAGCTAAAGTTTAAACTCCTTGGGATGGAATGCAAGGTCATTTATAAAATGCTCCCTCTCCGGTTTCCCTCTTATTCTCCTTTACACCTAGACTCTTTCTATGCTCCAGTTATGCATACATTGCTTTTGCTTACATATA
This sequence comes from Tapirus indicus, assembly GCA_031878705.1. Taxonomy (NCBI): domain Eukaryota; kingdom Metazoa; phylum Chordata; class Mammalia; order Perissodactyla; family Tapiridae; genus Tapirus; species Tapirus indicus. Next base: position 7,634,811 of record CM062920.1, on the reverse strand, counting down.
CCATACTTTACCATGGTTTATTATCTTCTCCTTTTTAAATCATTAATGATTCCTCACCCTTAACCAGAGTTAGGCACTGTCACTTCCTAGCTGCCAATCACCTCTATTACCTTATTTTTAAAATTGTTTATTATGCTGTCTTATAAGATTTATTTATGTTGTCTTTTTCCTCCATTCATGCTGGTAGATATGCTGTCTTAATTTGTCTATTTTGGGCATCTATCCCCAGTGCTTAACACAAAATAATCACTCAGTAAAGTTTTTTCTTAAGCAAGTAAATAAATAGACGAATGCTGGATAGATGATGTACAAAGGACAGTTTCATAGCATTTAAGGTAGGACAAAGTCTTTCATCATACCTAAGTCAAAGTCCTCAATTGACAAATGAAAAAATAAAGCCAAAGTAGGTGAAATACATCCTTCAGTCATACAGTAAATTTGTGGTAAATCTAGGAAACAAGCTCAGTTCTCCTGCTTTCCAGTTGGATTCTCAAACCAGTACATCATAGTGCTATTTATGTCCCCTCCCCCACTGTAGTCGACAACCTATTGAAAGATCTCTTATGCCACTAGGTTCTTGGATATTCCCAGAAGAATAATACATCCCTGAGGACACTTTGGAACTCTGAGACCAGTCCAAGTCCAGCAAGGAACTTTTGGGGTCTTGATAGACATGGAACAATTTCCTTGGATTTAGCTGTATTTATACTATACCCTGAGTTCCTAGAAAACACAGTCCTCTTCATGATATTCATCTTTATTGAGCTTTTTGTATGAGCTAAACACTGGAAGGATCCCTTTAAGAGCATCTCATTCATGTACTCTGCGATAGGCTACCCATGAAAAGCGGTAAGAAGCTTATTTATCATGTTGCTCTGACTTGATTTTTATAACAGAACAAATCTTCAAGTTAGGATCAATCCCACTAGCTTGGAAACATTAATATTCACCCGTTTCATTTTGAAAGCACAATTAAATTAATCTCCTAGACATAAACAAAGAAAAGACTGGCTATTGACACGGGCTGATGGTTGATTTCCAGCACCCATCAACGTAAATTTAAATAAAAAGTTATTGATTATTGAATCAGTAAGCGTTCTTTGGTTTAAATCAACAGAATCCAACTCTGATCACTTAAGCAAAAGTAATTTTATTGTGAGATTTGCCATTTCTCATAGAAATAAAAGATAAATAAGAAGAATGTCTCTGAAAGGTTAGCAACCATGATGACTCAAGGGGCAGAGGTGGTAGTGGTGGTAATTGGCTTCTGAGTGAATTACCACTGGAGTAAGTCATGTCCAGCTAGTCTCCATCTTGGAGTCGGTTTGCTCAATGTTCATATTCCTGGGAGAGAGCATCTTGTTGGCCTAGCTTGGCCATGTGCCCACAGGAGGACAAGGCTCTTTGATTGATAGTCCTGAAAACCCTCCTAAAAAGAGATACCAGTAATTCCCCAGAGAAAAAGTTGATGTGCTATTATCACACCATGGGATATGAATATGGGCCAGGCACAAACACCAGTGGTGATAATGATAGTGATGATGGGGTTTCTTGATGAATTTTCTGAGTAATAGGTAAACTTTTACCCCTGATAATGAAACCCCATTTATTTGGTTTCTTAAGGAAAAGGATGGCTCTATTATAGAGTTCACTCATTCTAACATTTTGGGCAACCAACCAGTATCTTCTAATCGTTACTTATCCTCTTATTACAGAGATTTGTTACACCCTGGCTCCTCAAGAAATTCATACATCATGTATGTTAAAGGAGGAAATGTTCAACAAAGATGACACCAAAGTGAGCAAATTTCAAATTCCCAAAAGATAATGTAATATAATTTGTAAATCCAGACAAGTGGGAAGGTACTATGTAAAGTAACATCATGGGCAAGTGCTAGGAAATATTCATTGCTGTGGGTAAAAACTTTTCAAAAAACAATTTGCTTAAGAAACCCAATTTTTTCAAGAGAAAAAAAAGCAAATAAATATTATTTAGAAAACATAGAGTAAGGTGAATTGAAGGAACCCTGGAGTTTGACTGAGTTTGAAACCCACATTCACTAAGTTCCATCATCTTGACCTCGGGCCAGTTACTGAGTCTCTCCATGTCTTTATTTATAAAATAATACAACTTCCTTCAGAAAGATTTTTGAAGATTAAAGAAGGTGGCATATATAGAACATTTTTGGAAGAGAACCTATCACATAAGTACTCAGTAAGTGATAGTTTTTAGCTATGTTTTAAATATCTGCCTTAAGTTTACCAAAGTCAGTACTATTTCTGATCTTAGAGCTCTGTTAGCATCATATACACACTCGACTGCAAAGATTGATCGCTGACTGGACAGAAGACATTTTCAGCTGCCACAGCCCAGTGCCCAGAGGGTTTCAGACATCTATCTCCATCTCCATCTCTATCATCTCTATCTCTATCTATCTCTACGTTTCTCTGTCTATCTTCCTATAAAGATAATATACATTAAATACATATGTGTACAATTTCATTATTAAAAGTCTAACATCCATGTTGTTTTGATGTTTCCTTAGGCATTTATTTTTCCATTTTAAAGACAGACGTTTGGCCTGATAAGTACGAAATTAGATGAGAAAAGTCATAGCATTAAACTCCACTTAGAAAGTTGTTTGCATGCACTCAGTAAGTCAATGTTCTGAAGCTTTAAAACACATTTTCAAAAAAGGCTCTTCTTTCTCTATACCTGGAAATTCTCACTTCTTAACATACAAATCCATATATTTGTAAGACTTTTTCCTTCTGTCCCAGCCTTCCCCATTCATCCCAGTCTAAATACTCTCTGAACAGCCCATTTCTCTATTTTCCTGCAATGTTAGGCACTATTTATAGCCCCTATCACATTGTTTTATGACAATATTTATAGGTCTTTCTCTTCTGCTGGACTAAGCTCCCTGCAGACTGATATCATGTCTTATTCAGTTTCTTATCTCAGCTTCCCACACAAAGCCCGGCACGCGGTAGAAACTCAACCTGGGTTTGTTAAATTAACATGTAAATGAAAACTGGGCAAAATAAGCAGCATTTAAGGAGAAAAGTCCCTACTCCATTTTCAACCAGGAGCTGTGGAGACAGTGTTTATTCTTCATTCCTCCATTCTTTCTTGGCTCCTTAAATTATATTCCTACCGTTGGGAGAATACTGTACCTTTCAAAGCAATGTATCTCATTTTCGTTAAAGGAATTGGCTCAGGTCCTGTGAAAATTTCATTGCCCTATATAAATGTTTTAGAGACTTAGAAACTAAAAAGATCCAGGCCTATGAAAAGTGTAATGAGTCCCAGTATGGCTATTTGTGATGGGGACTTAACTGCTTTGTTTGTGAGTTTCAGCTAAGGAAACAGATTACCTTCATCATGTGCTAATACCCCAGAGTCGATCTCCACTCTGCTCCACTATGGAAAGGCATCCTGGGGATGCCAGGAAACACTCTAAAGCTGAATCCTGTAAACCTGTCAGTTGGGAACAAAAAAAATTATTACTGGCGCCAAACTTCCGCTTAATTCTCTTCTTCCTTATACAAGACTTAAAACCAATCAATAAATCATCACGGATGCATTTCAAAATTGAAATCACATTTCTATAATAATTGAAATATTGCCTACTGAGTGTCTTAGAATCAAGGAAATAGCAGAGATATAATTAAAGAGAATATATTTCAAAGACATATTTCCTTAGATTAAATTGTTCTTGTGTCAAAAATGTCAAAACCTTATTTAATTAAGGTTACCTCATCACCAAAACTTTCAGTGTATCTTTGTGTTTCCCATAAATTTTTGCTTTGCTTGTTTTCAAAATTTATTTGTCATTGTTAAGTGGTGCTATCTTCCTGTTATAAGCTTTAAAAATTGTGAGAGCTCTATTTAAATGTTTGGTAACTATATTTCTCCCCTCTCTCTCACCACCAACACACAATATTAATGCATTACAAAGACAGTAGTCAGTGTATATTAAAAATTAAAGGAAATGCATATGATTTTCATCTGTAAAAATATAAGCCAAATATCAACTGTGTAAGAAAACATTACAAATTTCCTTTCATATTTATTCAACATATGTTTCCTAAAAGATTTTCCTTGAAGCAAAGCAATTTAATTTTCCTTTTCATTTTCTTGGTGGTTATAAACTTAATTAGCTTTGTATGCTTCACATTTATTTGCAGTCATGATCAATTTAATCTTTTCTTCAGATAACTTTTTGAAATCAAAATACGAACTAAAAAGCTGTAGGTGTGAGTACTGGAATAAGAACAATAAGTAATCATAGTGATGAGATGTTAATTGGTGTCTAGGTGGTTCTATTCATAGTAACAATGGGACATAATATCTCTGTGTCCTTTACTGTTCAACAACACTTCGCCAGATCATTTATTATAATGCCAATTATATTACACTTAAAATTCACAGGTATTTTAATAGCATAACAAAACAGAGACAGAATAAAAAGCCTGTTTTTTTTCAACAGGGAGGCAGTGTTCATTTTACCAAAACTTTCTTGTCTGAATTTTGAAGTCCAAGATGAGAAAGATTTGAGGATTTTTATTTCCCCCAAATCCTGGTTAAAATGTATTTGCATTAAGAGATTGACCAATTTTCTAAACAAGAAGCACATAAATCAAAATGCACATTGATTTTGTTTTCACGGAAATTATCTTGAACAGTTTTAGCATGGAGCCATGTTTTAGATATAAATGTCTAGAGGGAATCTTGATTGGTTGCTTTGTGTGCAAATATGGCTAGTGGATACGTTCAGCTCTATCAATTCATCCAAAAGTAAATCCAAGAGAGTTGGCCATTAGCTAATGATTTATATTTCTCTATAGCAAATTTAGACAATTTCAGGGAGGAAGGGGAATGAAAACATTTGCAGTCAGAATTATTCACTTTAACTGCCTGTATAGTTTCAATTCCCCAGATAATGGTCAATTATTAAACATTTTTTATGATTCTATAAACTCTGCCTTAAATCTGTTAAGAATACATGGAGAAAATCCATTAGAAATAAGTAAACTTATCTAAGGCACTATTCAGTAAAAGATGCTTTTATTTTGTCCAAATAGTAATTGCAGTTATAATTTGGGTGCCTCTGTTTATATATTCATCTATAACAATACTTGAAGTGATATTGCTAACTTTAAATTTTATAACGGTATTATAGCATTGGTAATAATACTATAATAACAGCTTCCATTTATTGAAACTTTCTATGTTTCAGGCACTAGGACAAGCACTTTAAGTACATTATCACATCCATCATCCCCCAAACTCCAAAGAAGTCATCATTATCCCATTTACAGATGACAAACCTGAAGCTTAAAGACAGGTAATGTGGACAAGATTTCATAGTTAACCTGTGTGGGAAACAGGATTTGAATAAAGGCTAGTGTGTTGCCAAAATTTATATTCTTTATAAAAATAATTTAGAGAATTTTTAAAGTTGAAGTTACATTCAGTTTTTATAAACAAATAAAGTCAGAAAATATGGGCATGAATAAAGTAAAAAGTTGAGTCTCCTAGAGGTAACCACTGTTGACAATTTGGTGCTTTTGTTTACATATATAAATATATATAAACATATTTCTACTAAAATGGATCATGCAATACTTATTTGTGCTTTTGTTTTATTTTTACTTAAGAATTATTTTGAATGCCTTTTATTGAAAGTACACATAAATTTCTTTGTTCTTTCTCTTGACAACCTAATAAAATGTTGCATTGATGTATCATGATTTATTTAACTAGTACCCAGTTCATTGTTATTTAGGTTTCTTTCACATTTTCCCTTCTGTAAATAATAATCTCTAGTCCCTCACACACTTTCCAACATTGTCTCTCTTTAATCTTGTCATGATAAGTGAAGAATAATTGTTTGAAATATGGTATTATAAATTATTAATAATTTTCTAATGTAATTATTGTTTATTTTAGTTTCTCCATTTCCTTTTTGCATTTGTGAAGCTGTTATTTATATTTATAATTTTAATTTGCAACTGTTATTTCTATTTGGATATTAGTCCTTTGCTTTTCATGTGTGTTGTAAACATTTAATACATTTTCTTCTCTTTTTGGATGTAATATTTTTTTCTCCATGTAGAAATTTTAGAAAGGAGAGGTCAAGATGGTGGCATAGGTGGACTCTGAACTCACCTCTTCCCAGGGACACAGCAGATTTATAACTAATCTTGGAAAAATTACCTCTCAGAAAGAACTGAAAACTGGGTAAGAGGAACCCCTTCAACAAGTGACAGTCCTAACTGAGGTGGAAGAGGCAGGAATTCCCTTCTGGAGAGAAAAAAAATGCCACCTTCACAAGCCACAATGCTTCACAGCCACCTGGGAGAAATCCAAAGGTATGCAGCTTTCCATGAAGGAGGGAGGACCTGAGCCGGGGAGCATTGCTGCTATAGGCATTTTGTGGACCCAGCGCAACCAAGACGAGTGTCATAAAATCTGGCTTTGCTGGCTACTAACAACAATGCGGAGTACCCCCAGAAAAGCTGGGACACAAAGAAATCAAAATTGGCTCTTAAAGGGCCCATGTTCACCCATTTCAGAAAGCAACCTAAAATCACCAGAAAGAAAGGTGAATGGTCCTTTGGTGAAAAGAGACTCATCTGATAGGCTCTGGGTGCATCTTGGTGAGAGGTGAGACCTCCCGAGGGACTGAGACATTGGTGGCGGCCATTGTTGTGACCTGGTGTGGGTGTGCTGACACAGACACTGGCAGACACCATTGGAGTTCTCCCTGTGGCCTGCTAGCCCAGGGTCTGCCCCACCCACTAGGGCACTGATTTAATACAGCTCAGACAAGGAAAGCAGCCTGCCCTAGGGGCTGGCCCCACCCAACAACAAGCCCTCAGGCAACTTGTGGGCCTGCTTAAGAGAGCTGCTTGGATTCCCTGGAGCCTGGCAAATGGGTTCACCTCTGTGGGGCAGAGCAAGCCCAAGGAGCAGGTGGGGAGTGTGGGGCCCCTGCCTTGGAGTGACTGGGTCCACTTTAGGGAGTTGGGGCATGGGCATGGTGCAGGACTGTGTTGACTGTGTGTGTGGCCCCATGGGTGGCCAGTCTTCTGAGCTGTAGAAGACTTGTGCCTCTCAAACATCAACATAGGGGATAGGCCCCACCCTCCAAAGCCTGAAACAATTGGGTGCTCCTGTGCCTGGGCCAGCACCACCCAGCTGCAACCCTCAGAGAGCTGACAAGAGCCTAATAGGCCAGAGGCTTATAGCAATTGTAAGCCCCGGAGACTATCAACCAGCCATGCTGGAGGCCTACTCATTTAATAGAAAAACTGCAACAGGAATGTGCTATTAGATCTTGCAGCCAACTGTGCTTGGGCTCCTCACACCCAACAAAGAGGCTGAAGGGCCTACAACAACCACACACAGCTGAGCATTTCAACCAGCTGGCCAGGAGAACAGCTCAGCCTCCCTGGGCACCTACAGCAAGAGCAACCCTGCCACAACAGAAGGACACAAGTATCCCACACAGGGGTCACTCCTGAAACATTTGGAACTAGTGGCAAGAGGGAAGCTCACTGCTGGGCCTCATAAGGCATCACTTATATAAAATCACCTCTCCAAGATCAGAAGACGTAGCTGACCTACCTAATACACTGATACAAGCACAGAGAAAGAGGCAAAATGAAGAGGCAAAGGAATAGTTTCCAAGTAAGGGACCAGGACAAAACCCCAGAAAAGGAACTAAATAAAACAGAAATGTGCAATCTACCTGACAGAGAATTCAAACAAAGAGTCATAAATACACTCATTGATCTTGGGAGAAGAATGGATGAATTCAGTGAGAACATCAACAAAGAAATGGAAGCTCTGAAAAGGAACCAATCAGAAATGAAGAATACAATACTGGAAATAAAAAATTCACTAGAAGGACTTAAAAGCAGAGTAGATGATACAGAAGAACGGATCAGCAAGCTGGATGAAAGACCAGAGGAAATTACCCAAGCTGAACAGATAAAAGAAAAAATAATTAAAAAGAATGAGGACAGTCTAAGGGCCTCTGGGACACCATCAAGGGCACTAACATCCATGTTATAGGTGTCCCAGAAGGAGAAGAGACAGACAAAGGGGCAGAGAATCTATTTGAAAAAATAATAGCTGAAAACTTTCCTAACCTAAGGAAGGGAGCAGACATCCAGGTACAGGAACACTGAGAGCACCAAACAAGATAAACCCAAAGAGGCCCACACCAAGACATATCATAATTAAAATGTCTAGAATTAAAGATAAAGAGAGAATCCTAAAAGCTGCAAGAGAAAGACATGTTACATACAAAGGAAACCCCATAAGGCTATCAGCTGACTTCTCTGCAGAAACATTACAGGCTAGAAGAGAGTGGCACACTATATTTAAAGTGCTAAAAGGCAAAAACCTACAGGCAAGAATACTCTACCTGGAAAGGCTATCATTCAGAATGGATGGATAGATGAGTTTCCCAGATAAGCAAAAATTAAAGGAGTTTATCAAGAAACCAGTCCTACGGGAAATGTTAAAGGGACTTATTTAAGGGGAAAAGAGAAGACCACAGATACGAAAAAATTATCTATTTCCACAATAAGAAGGTAGTGGACACAAATGCAAAAAAAAAAAAAAAAGAGGATAGATATGATATCAAAAACATAAAATGTGGGAGGAGGGGAGTAAATGAGTAGAGCTTTCAGGTAGAGGTCAAACTAAAGAGACCATCAACTCAATATAGATTGCTGTATACATAGGATGTTATATATGAACCTCATGGTAATCACAAACCAGAAACCTATAATAAATATACAAAAAACTAAGTGAAAGGAACCCAAACATAATACCAAAGAAAGCCATCAAACCACAGGGGAAGAGAGAAAGAGAAGAAAAAAGGAACAGAGAAGTACTACAACTAGTAAAACCAAGAAAAAAAGTAAAAATATGGCAGTAACCACATACATATCAATAGCTACTTTAAATGTCAATAGACTAAATGCTCCAATCAAAAGGCATAGGTGGCTGATTGGATAAAAAAACAAGACCCATATATATGCTGCACACAAGAGACACGCTTCAGACCTAAAGACACTCACAAACTGAAAGTGAAGAGATAGAAAAAGATCCTCCTTGCAAATGGCAATGAAAAGAAAGCTGGGATAGCAATACACATATCAGACAAAATAGACTTTAAAACAAAGGCTGTAACAAGAGACAAAGAAGGACACTACATAATGATAAAGAAAACAATCCAAAAAGAGGATACAACACTTGTAAATATCTACGCATCTAACATAGGAGCACCTAAATATATAAAGCAATTGTTAACAGATGTAAAAGGAGAAATAGACAATAACACAATAATAGAAGGGGACTTTAACACCCCACTTACACCAATGGATAGATAATCCAAACAGAAGATCAACAAGGAAACATTGTCCTTAAAGAACACATTAGACCAGATAGACTTAGTAGATATATACAGGACTTTCCATCCAAAAACCAAAGAAAACACATTCTTTTCAAATTCACATCAAACATTCCCTGGGATCGATCACAGATTAGTCCACAAAACACGTCTCCATAAATTTTAGAAGACTGAAATAATACCAAGCACCTTTTCTGAGCACAAAGGCATGAAATAGAAAGCAACTATAGGAAGAAAATCAGAAAATCCACAAATATGTGGAGATTAAACACAATGCTACTGAATGATTGGGTCAATGAAGAAATCAAAGGAGAAATAAAAAAATACCTGGAGACAAATGAAAATGAAAATATGATATGCCAGAATTTATGGGATACAGGAAAAGCAGTTCTAAGAGGGAAGTTTATAGCAATACAAGCCTATCTCAACAAACAAGAAAAATCTCAAATAAACAATCTAACAGTGTACCTAAAGGAATTGGAAAAAGAAGAACAAATAAAGCCCAAAATCAGTAGCAGGAGGGAAATAATAAAAATCAGAGCAGAAATAAATGAAATAGAGACTTAAAAAAAATAGAAAAAATCAATAAAACCAAGAGCTGGTTCTTTGAAAAGATAAACAAAATTGACAAACTTTTAGCTAGACTCACCAAGAAAAAAGAGAGAAGGCTCTAATAATTAAAATCAAAAATGAAAGAGGAGAAATTACAACACACACCTCAGAAATACAAAAGATTGTAAGAGAACACTATGAAAAGGTATATGCCAACAATCTAGAAGAAATGGATACATTCTTAGAATCATGCAACCTTCCAAAATTGAATAAAAAAGAAATAGAGAATATGAATAGACCAATCACCAGTAAGGAGATCGAAGCAGTAATAAAAAACCTCCCCAAACATAAAAGTCCAAGACCAGACGGCTTCCCTGGTGAATGCTACCAAACATTCCAAGACTTAATACCTACACTTCTCAAACTCTTCCAAAAAATTGAAGAGGAAGGGAAGCTTCCTAACTCATTCTACAAAGCCAACATTACCCTGATACCAAAACCAGACGAGGACAACACAAAAAAAGAAAATTGCAGACCGATATCACTGATGAACATCGATGCAAAAATCCTCCACAAAACACTAGCAAATCGAATACAACAATACATTAAAAAGATCATACACCATGATCAAGTGGGGTTCATTCCAGGGATGCAGGGATGGTTCAACATCTGCAAATCAATCAATGTGATACACTACATTAATAAAGTGAAGAATAAAAATCACATGACCATCTCAATAGTTGCAGAGAAAGCATTTGACAAGATATAGCATCCATTTAGGGTAAAAACTCTGAATAAAATGGGTATAGAAGGAAAATACTTCAACATAATAAAGTCCATATATGACAAACCCATAGCCAATATCATCCTCAGTGGTAAAAAATTGAAAGCTATCCCTTTAAGAGCAGGGACCAAATAAGGATGCCCACTTTCACCACTCCTATCTAACATAGTATTGGAAGTCCTGGCCAGACAATTCAGGCAAGAAAAATAAATAAAAGAGATCTAAATTGGAAAGAAAGAAGTGCTAAAGGAATAGCTAAAGGAATACTGAGAAAAAAGAATGAACCTGGAGGAATCACACTCCCTGATTTCAAAATATACTACAAAGATATAGTAACCAAAACACCATTGTACTGGCACAAAAACAGACACACAGATCAATGGAATAGAATTAAGAGCCCAGAAATAAACCCACACATCTATGAATAACTAATTTTTAACAAAGAAGCCAAAAACATACAATGGAGAAAGGAAAGTCTCTTCAACAAATGGTGTTGGGAAAACTGGACAGCCACATGCAAAAAAGTGAAAGTAGACCATTATCTTACACCATACACAAAAATTAACTCAAAATGGATTAAAGACTTGAATGGAAGACCTGAAACCATGAAACTTCTAGAAGAAAACATAGGCAGTACACTCTTCGACATTGGTCTTAGCAACATATTTTCAAGTACCGCATCTGACTGGGCAAGGGAAACAATAGAAAAAATAAACAAATGGGACTACATCAAACTAAAAAGCTTCTGCACAGCAAAGGAAACCAACAAGAAAATGAAAAGACAACCTAACCATTGGGAGAAGATATTTGCAAACCATGTATCTGATAGGGGGTTAATCTCCAAAATCTGTAAAGAACTCATACATCTCGACAATAAAAAAATTTCAACACAATTAAAAAATGGGCAAAAGACCTGAACACACATTTCTAAAAAGAAGATATTCGGATGGCCAACAGGCACATGAAAAGATGTTCAACATCACTATCAGGGAAATGCAAATCAAAACTACAATGACATATCACCTCTCATCCATCATCCAATTAACAAGACAGGAAACAACAAGTGTTGGAGAGGATGTGGTGAGAAGGGAACTCACATTGCTGGTCGGAGTGCAGACTGGTGCAGCCACTATAGAAAACAGTATGCAGATTCCTCAAAAAGTTAGGAAAAGAACTACCATACGATCCAGCTATTCCACTGCTGGGTATTTATCCAAAGAACATGAAAACACCAATATGTAAAGATACATGCACCCCTGTGTTCATTGCAGCATTGTTCACAATAGCCAAGACTCAGAAGCAACCTAATTGCCCATCAAGGGATGAATGGATAAAGATGTGGTGCATATACACAACTGAATGCTACTCAGCCATAAGAAATGATGAAATCCAGCCATTTGTGACAACATGGATTTACATTGAGGGTATTATGCTAAGCGAAATAAGTCAGAGGGAGAAGGTCAAAAACTATGATCTCACTTATAAGTAGAAGATAAAACAATGACAAATGAACACATAGAGACAGAGATTGGATTGGTGGTTACCAGAGGGGAAGTAGGGAGGGAAGAGAGTAAAAGGGATGATTAGGCACATGTGTGTGGTGATGGATTGTAATCAGTATTTGGGTGGTGAACACGATGTTATCTATGCAGAAATAGGAGTATAATGATGTACACCCGAAATTTATACAATGTTATAAACCAATGTTACCACAATAAGAAAAAAAAAGAAATTTTAGGTAGTTAAACTTGTTATTTTCTTTTATAGCTTCTCTAGTCTGTGATAAACTTAGAATGGCCTTATTTAGTTTAGGACTATAAATAAGATTTACTCATCTTTTCCTCTGGTACTTTATGGTTTCAGTTTTTTTACATTCAAAGAATTTCTTTATCTGGATTTGAGTAAGCTGTAAGCAGTGAAGTAGTTTTATTTTTTTTTAAAAAAGGCTACTCAGTTGTCCCAACACTGTAAGTTCAATAATTCTTCTAGTCACATTGATTTAAAATGTCACTTTTAACATTTTCAAAATCCCTGTATGAACTTGAATTATTTCTATTCCTTTTTTATTGAGGTGTAATTGACATATTATATGTTTTAGTTTCAAATGTACAACATAATGATTCGATATTTGTATACATTGCAAAACGATCACCACAGTGTCTAGATAATATCCATCGTCTCGCATAGTTACAAATATTTTTTCTTGCAATGAGAAGTTTCAAGATCTACTCTCAGCAAGTTTCAAATATGCAAAACAGTATTATTAACTATAATCACCATGTGGTGCATTACCTCCCCAGGACTGATTTGTTTTCTAACTGGAAGTTTGTATCTATTGACCCCCTTTACCCATTTCACCCACTTCCCAACCCTACCTCTGGCAACCAGTCTATTCTTTATTTTAAGTTTCATTAATCTGCCTAAACATTTCTATGCAACGGCAACTTAAAAATATTTAAACAATTAAATAATTTGGTATGGGTACTGACCACTCTGGGCTGGGCACTGACCAACCAGAAAAGACGACAGCCACCTGTAACTGCTCAAGATATATGGATGCATCGTGCCTGAATCGTTTGCTTATTAATAGTACGCTATATTTGAGAATAGTTGGCAGAATAAACTTATATCATTTTCATTTAAATATAACAATGTCATTTCACTAACAAACAATATAGGGCTGTGGTTCTCGGTGAGGATGGGAAAGACGCTCTTCCTGCCCTTGTTTCTCCCACTCACCCAGGGAAGGGGCTCTAAGACAACCTTGAGGACATGCTTAGTTTTTAAAAGCAAATTCAAATCAACAGGCTATGTTTGTTAACATGCCATTTACATTGAGATCATTTACAAATTGGCAGCGCAATAGGCTTGATTTTGAAGTCAATGAAGGTACGACTGTGCTCCGTTATTCAGTTTATAGAACTGATACACTTCTGTCAAGCAGACCAGCCAGTTTACCTCTCCACATTCACAACAAAGATAAAAACGCGCCTCGTTACCTTGAAAATTATCTTTGCATTGATCTTGGTACTGATTTGTGAAAAGTCCAAATAACACTAATTGAGGGTAGGAGATTTTTATTTTTATCCAAAGGAGACTTGAATTTAAAATTTTGAGAAGTTCTGATTTGAATTAATATTCCTTCCTCACTAAAGAGCAGAATAACTCCTTAGCTAAAAGTTTACAAGGGAAAGTCTGTCCTCTATTCCATCCACTGATGAGCCTATTGTCAGATCTGCAAGTTCTCTCTGAGTCCATCTCCTATTCTACCTGCAAAGCACAGAGTTTCAAACAGAACAGGAAAAAATGAGGCCGTATTTCTAAGGATGCAGCTCTAGCGAGAGGAGTGGAAATAAACCCGTCTTGAGGCAAATATCTCTGGCCTGTCTTTGTGATGTGCTCCTCTTAGGTTTGTCTATCCTTGCCTCTTACAGCTGTCAGTGTGGTGATATTAGTAACACCAGTGTATGCACTTCAGGGGAAAAGGGCTAAGATCTACAGCCAACCCAAGTGAAAAGAGTCCTCTTTCCTTTAAAAGCAAAAGCCACCAACTCAATACAAGAGGAAATAGAAGATCTGAATATTCTTATATCTAGTAAATATATTGGATCCATAATTAAATCCTTCACATAAATCTTCCTGCATAAAAGATAGGTCTAAATGATATACTATTGAACTTACTAAACTTTTATAAAAGAAGGAACATCAAAGAGAAAAGAAAAAAAGGGAAAATTACCTACGTTGGTTTATGCATAATTTTGATAACAAAACCTAGACAGAAATTTAAAAACATAAAATATAAGCCAATGACTCTCATGAGCAAGGATGTAATGATTCAAAGCAAACTATTTTCAAAAATTCATCAAGCAATATATGAAAAGATAAGACTGCAGAAATAAGTTGGGGTTGTTCCAGGAAATTTGAGGTTGGTTAACATTTTAAAGTCAGCGAGTAAAATTCCCCACAGTAACAAAATAAGTGAGAAAACCATGTAATCTTTTCAATAGATGCAGAACTAGCATTTGGTAAAATTTAACACCTGCTTAATAAAAAAAATTATTGTAAGCTAAGAGTAAGCTTTAAGTTACTTTAAATTAAAGATATCTGCCAAAAATATAGCACATAGCAAACTAACTGGTTATAAATATTAAAAGTTTCCCTTCAGAAAATGGGAATAAGGCAAGGACACCCACACTTACAATGTTTATTCACAATTGTCCTGAATATCATAGCCAGTCCAATGAGTCAAGAAGAGAGGTGTAAAACTTAGAATAGAAGAAATAAAACTGTCATTATTCACATACAACATGATGTGTAGAATAGAAAAATTCTAAGAAATAAACATGAACTACTAGATTTAGAGAGGGAATTTAGCAAGAATATGAACTCAATTAAAAAACAAACTAGAATGTAGAATTAAAAAACTGATGTATTTACATAGCATCCATACAAACATGGAAATAAATCTGAGATTTTTCAAAGAAATTAAGGAAAATCTGACTTTTTCAGAGAAATTAAGGAACATCTAAAGAAATGGAGGGCTATATAGTCTGAATGAATTGGATAATCAATAGTCAATTTTTTCCAAATCGTTTTATAGAGCTCACAGGTAGATGCAAAGTAGTCACAAAGTTAGGTGCTCATTGTATTCATACACTTTAAACTTTATGCTTTCGTAAATTTACTTCTGTTACACATATAATCTTATGTATATCAAATATTAAATAATAAAACTAGCAAAAAACCTAGGGATATAATATAAGTGTGTCCTATAGTAATGCTAAGGGATTTTTAAAATTAAAAAATTTTTAATTTTATTAAATGAGTTCACACAAATCAATAAATAAGAAATGAAGAGAAAAATAGTTTTTAAAACCTTGAAAGAAACAGGCATCATATTGAAAAAAGAAAACAAATGGATTACACACACACACACACACACACACACACACACAGAGTGGCCAATCTCATATTTAATTGAAAAACATACAATATAAAAGATTTATGCAAAGCCAATTTTCCCCTGATAGATTGACCAAAATGTTATAGTATCTAGTAGGTGGGTATACAGATTCTCCCATAAAATAGTGGTAAAATCATAAGATGGTAGAACTTTCTTGACACGAATAGGGCAATATCTATCATCATTTAAAAGCTATGCACCCTTCAACCTAGAAACTTATTAGCCAGAACATGTTATCCAAAAACCTAGAAACGATGTTAAATGATTTGTGATGCATCTGTGTTTTGACAAAAGTTTTCAGCAGGGGAGCGCTAGAGATATAATTCCTTTATATGATACATCCTCATAGCGAAAGTCAGTATTGTGCTAAATTGTGACAGTAGATGATTTCCCACCTAAATTAGGAACAAGGAAAGAATCCACCAATTTAACCAAATTTGATGCATATGTATATGTGAATACAGAATGGGCTTTGGGATGTGTTAGTATGTCTTACTGCTGACACAAGTTAATATAAATTTTGTGGCAGGAAGTTAAGAGATCTTCCCTTTGAAAATTCATATTTTAATGATGAACAAGGAGACAAGTCATCTGCTAATAGGAGATGTTTCATTATTAGAAATTTGAGGAAATTAGGGAAGATATGCAATGGTTTTTATGAGGAATGAGGGAGAGAGCTGAGTGGTGAAACAAGAATGTCTGAGTAGTGTTTACGTTGATGTTCATTCAACAATGATTTACTAAGTACCTCCTGTGCCAGCCACAGGGTCCACCAAAGACTGAACTAGACAAAGCCCCCATCCTCACGGAGCACCCGTGGTGTGGAATGTGATTATGATGTGAATTCTTATTTGATTTCAGAGATAGGGATTTTTTTTTGTCATGTGCTATTAAACCCTGCAATAACTCTCACAAAGAAATGTTGGTTTCAAGGGAAGCATTATCTAGGGAAGGCTTATGTTCTATCCCCTCAAGAAGATATCACTTTCGTGAATTCACCAAGCTTGTGCATTGATGGCTGGCTGTCAATTCTTTCAGGCTCAGAATCCCAAGTTTCACAGCACTTCAAAAGCAGATCCTCTCAATGGCAGATTCATATTAATGAGTCTCTCAATACAAATATCTAAAATCAGATTGCCAAGTTACTTTAGAAGGGAGAGTAGCTTTCCCAGTTATTTGAATACTCATGCCAGCACGATCAGTGCCATTTTCTTTGTAGTCAGAACTTCTTGGAAAGTCAAATCAGTCAGAGGGTTGCTTGGTGAATATTAGACCAGGAAAAGAGGAATTATATTGATGGATTGCTTAATGACAGTCTAACTTGCATGATACATGTATGTGGAGTCGTTCATGCCAAAATGAGTTTTGGAGGTTCTTGGTAGAATGTCTTGGCATTCATATCCACTTAAGGGAAAACGTTATTAGTGAGTCTGCAAATCAAAATTTAGTACCCAGTGATCCCTCTCTCTGCAATTGTGTTTAGATGTTGTATTAGTTATGTATAGCTGCATAACAAATTACCCCAAAACACAGCAGCTTAAAACAATGAACATTTGTTATCTCACACAGTGTCTGAAGGTTATGAATCTGGGATTGGCTTTGCTGGGTGTTCTGACTCAGAGTCTCATGGGTTAATCTATCGGCCAGAACTGCATGGGGACTGGAGTTGAATGGAGCTGGGGGATCTACTTCTAAGCTCTTAAATGGCTGATAGAAGGAAACTTCAGTTCCTTACCACATGGACCTCTCCATAGAGCTGCTTGTGACATGACTTTAAGATCCAAGGGATAGAGAGAGAGGCAGCGACCAAGACAGTAGCCACAGTCTTTTATAACTTAATCTTGGAGATGACATACCATAATTATTGCCATTTTCTATTGGTCACTGAAACCAATGGGAGGGTCCAGGCAAGGATTCAAATACCAGGAGGCAGAAATTATTGGAGAACATCCTGGAGGCTACCTGCCACAGATGGGCACAGCCTCTATTTTTTTCTTTGCTTCTAGATTCACCAACCTGGCTTTCACACATTCTTCCTTATGCTATACTAAAACTGTCAGTTAGATTATTATAAAGTCACGTATCTTTGGTCTGAGAATCGTCCTACCCCTTTGAGAAGATTTATTATGTGTTATTATTGAAGGTTAATTCTTGGATGAAAATTTTCTTTCTAAATTCTGGGACACCAATATTTTTTGGTAGCCAATTATGAAAATGTAGCCATATATGTGCATTAATGATTAATCCTTAAGGGATTCTAATCAATATGCCACTTTAATTTGACCATTTTCTTCACAGTTTGTTCTGTTTATTTATCTTGTGCTTACTTAACACTAGTGATGAATGCTAAACCTTTTTTTTTCCTATAGCTTTTTTTGGGAAGGAAGAGCAGAATAGGGAAAGAAGTGATTTTAAACTAACCTCTGAATCCTTATGCAATATCTAGAAATATATGATTTCGAATTGACATTAGGAGGAAACTTGCATAACATGAGAATAAAAATATCACATGTTTAGATTTCTTATATTTTTTGTGGAAATATAAACATATATGCAAATATGTATACTTTTAAAATAATTCATGCCTGTATTGTGTAGCCACTGAATAGAGATCTGTAACTTGAATAATATATATTCTGTTCACTTTACATTAAAAGTCATCACAAAGATTAGGAACAAAGGGATGCCTTGATGAACGACTCTTTAACGATCAGTTGGTAAACTCTGGTTTTAATAGAGGCCTGTGAGCATAGAAGAGAAATCAGAACATCCCCTGAGAAAGTAAATGCATTAAATATTGGAGTGAACTAAAAAAATAAACAAGTTAATGGTTTATTTAAAAATACAACTTCTCAATTAAAATCGTATACATTATTCATGTGGCCACAATATGACCAAGTAGTTTTTCTTTTATTTTCTACAAATCATTTTACATTTCTTACGGTACTGAATACATCAGAAGAAATTATATGTGAACGTTTTTTATAGTACTCAGTACTTCAGTTCCTCAGGAGAACACTCCACCTTGATTAATTACATATATAAATGACCATTGCTCATATTATGGTTGAAGTATGTGCAATTTCTAAAATCATGAGAAATTACACAGATGCTGAAATAAAGAAATAAAAGAAAAATAACCCTTAAACTTAAGGAAAACTTATGTAACAATGTGCATGGTGACAGGTTTATTAACGAATATCAAGCTTTTTGCCTCATCTCTTGGCAATAATAGAATCAGAAAGTGAGACCCCTAGAAAGGAAGTAATAAATGCCTATGAGCTCTCTCTTATTACGCCAGGGTTTTGCCACATAGTACTCCTAAATTTATTCTTATTTTTTCTGAAGTAATGAAATCACTGTCTTTAAAGATGACTTCAATGACACAGTGATTGTTGCATCAAAACATATGCTTTTCAGAGAAAAATCATAAAAATACTTTCAAAGAAAAGATCTTTTCTTTATAGTTTCAAAATAATATGACTTGTTACTGACAAAAACGTGAATACACAGAGTGTATGTTCATTGCATAATAACACATTCTTTGCGTATTTGCTTTTGATAATCCTTTTTTTTTACTTTTTTAGGGCCAGGATATTTAGGGCAGTGTTTACCTCCTTGATTAGAAGTCAGTTTTTTTTCCCCAGGACTATTGAAGTATATTGACTTATAACATTGTGTAAGTTTAAGGTCTACATTGTGATGATTTGGTACACTTGTACATCGCAAAATGACTACCACAGTAGTGTAAGTTAATACATCACTTCACATAATTACCATTTCTTTTTTGTGATGAGAACATTTAAGACCTGTTCTCTTAGCAACTTTCAAGTATATTATACAGTATTGTTAACTATAGTCAACATATTGTACATTAGATTTCCCTAGGATTTATTTGTCTTATAATTGGAAGCTTGAACCCTTTGACTGGCCTCTTCCCATTTCCCCTAACCCCACCCCTGGCAACCACCATTCTAATTTTTGTTCCCGTGAGTTTGGATTTTTAAATTCCACATATAAAGGATATCATACAGTATTTGTCTTTCTCTGTCTTATTTCACTTATAATACCATCAAGGTCCATCCATATTGTCACAAATGGCAGGATTTCCTTCTTTCTCATGGCTAAATAATGTTCCATTGTATATATACATACCACATCTTTATTCATTCATCTGTTGATGGACTCTTTGGTTGTTTCCATATGTTGGCTGTTGTGAAGAATGCTGCCATGAACACAATGGTGCAGATATCTCTTTGAAATCCTGATTTTGTTTCCTTTGGTGTATACTCAGAAGTGGGATTGCTGGTTCATATGTTAGTCCTATTTTTAATTTTTTGAGAAATATCCACAATATTTTCCAGTGGCTGTACCAATTTACTTTTCTACCAACAGTGCACAAAGATTCCCTTTTCTTCACATCCTTGCTTGTTATCTCTTTTGATAAAAGCCATTCTAATAGGTGTGAGGTGACATATCATTGTGGTTTTGATTTGCATTTCCCTGATGATTAGTGAAGCTGGGCATCTTTTAATGTATCTGATGGCTATTTGTATATCTTCTTTGGAAAAATGTCTATTCAGTTCCTCTGCCCATTCTTTAATTGGATTTTTGCATTTTTACTATTGAGTAAATAGTATTGTTTGAGCTCTCTGTATATTTTGGATATTAATTGCTTATCATGTGTATGATTTGCAAATATTTTCTCCCATTCATTAGGTTACCTTTTCGTTTTGTTGATTGTTTCTTTTGCTGTGCAGAAGTTTTTTAGTTTGAAATACTCCCACTTATTTATTTTTGCTTTTGTTACTTGTGCTTTTAGTGTCATATCCAAAAAAATCATTGCCAAGACAATGTCAAGGAGCTTTTCCTTATGTTTTCTTCTAGGGGTTTTAGGTCTTATGTTGAAGTCTTTAATCCATTTTGAGTTAATTTTTGTGAGCAGCATACAATAGGGGTCCAATTTCATTCTTCCACATATGATTATCCACTTTCCCAGCACTTTTTATTGAAGAAAGAGTCCTTTCCCGTTGAGTATTCTTGGCTTCCTTGTCAAATATTAGTTGACCATACAAGTGAGGGTTTATTTCTGGGCTCTTGGTTCTGTTCCATTGGTCTATGTGTCTGTTTTTATGCCAGTATCATACTGTTTTGTTCACTATAGCTTTGTAATATAGTTTGAAATCAACAAGTGTGATGCCTTCAGCTTTGTTCTTCATTCTCAGGATTGCTTTGGCTATCTGAGGTCTTCAGTGGTTCCATAAAAATATTAGGATTATTTTCTCTAGTTCTGTGAATAATGCCATTGGAATTTTGATGGGGATTGCATTGAACCTATAGATGGCTTTGGGTAGTATGGATATGTTAACAATATTTATTCTTTTGATTCATAACATGAGGTATTTTTCCATTTATTTGTGTCTTCAATTTCTTCCATCAAACTCTTGTGGTTTTCAGTGTACAGGTCTTTCACCCCCTTGGTTAAATTTATTCCTAAGTATTTTATTGTTTTTGATGCTATTGTGAATGGGATTATTTTCTTAATTTCTTTTTCAAATATTTTGTTATTAGTGTATAGAAATGCAACTGATTTCTGTATAGTAATTTTGTTTCCTGAAACTTTACTGAATTTGTTGATTAGTTCTAACAGGTTTTTGGAGGAGTGTTTAGGATTTTCTATATGTAAGATCATACCATCTGCAAACAGAGACTATTTTACTTCCTTTTAAATTTGGATGCCTTTTATTTCTTTTTCTTACCTGATTGCTCTGGCTAGCACTTCTGTTACCAAACTGAATAGGAGTGGTGAGAGTGGTAACTCTTGTTTTGTTGCTGCTTTTAGAGGAAAAGCTTTCAACGTTTCACCATTGAGTAAGATATTGGCTGTGGGCTTGTCATATATGGCCTTTATTATGTTGAAGTATGTTCCTTCTACACCCAATTTGTTGAGAGATTTTATCATGAAAGGATGTTAAATTTTTCAAATGCTTTTTCTACATTTATTGAGTTGATCATATGATTTTTATCTTTCATTCTATTAATGTGATGTATCACATTTATTGACTTGCTCTTATTGAACCATCTTTGCATATCAAGGATAAATCCCACCTCATCATGGCATATGATCCTTTTAATATATAGTTGAATTCAATTTGCTTATATTTTGTTGAAAATTTTTGTGTCTATATTCATCAGGGATATTGGCTTGTATTTTTCTTTTCTTGTGGTGTCTTTATCTGGCTTTATCAGGGCAATGCTGGCCTCATAAAATGAGTTTGAGGGTGTTCCCTCCTCTTCAAAGTGTTTGAGAAGGATTGGTGTTAACTCTTTAAGTGTTTGGTAGAGTTCACCAGGGAAACCATCCGGTCCTTTGTTGAGAGATTACTTGTTACTGATTCAATCTCATTATTGATCTGTTCAAATTTTCTATTTCTTCATGACTCAGTCTTGGTAGGTTGTATGTTTTTAGGAATTTATCCATTTCTTCTAGGTTATCCAATTTGTTGGCATATAATTGTCCATAGTAGCCTCATATAATCCTTTGTATTTCTGTGGTATCCATTGTAATGTCTCCTCTCTCATTTCTGATTTTATTTATTTGAATCTTCTCTCTTTTTTTCTTAACCTAGTTAAAAGTTTGTCAATTTTATCTTTTCAAAGAACCAGCTCTTAGTTTCCTTGATTTTTTTTATTGTTTTTCTGGTCCCTATATCATTTATTTCTGCTCTGATGTTTGTTATTACCCTTTTTCTCCTAACTGTGGACTTAGTTTTTTCTTCTTTTTCTGCTTCCTTGAGGTGTAAAGTTAGGTTGGTTACTTGAGATCTTCCTTGTTTCTTAGTGTAGGCATTTATTGCTATGAAATTCCCTCCTTTAACTGCTTTTGTTGCATCCCATAAATCTTGGTATTTTGTTTCCATTTTCATTTGTCTCGTGATATTTTTTTGAGTTTTCCCTCTCAACTTCTTCTTTGACCCATTGGTGGTTCAGAATGTGTTGTTTGATTTCCACATATTTGTTAATTTTCCAGTTTTCTTCCTGTTACTGGTTTCTAGTTTCATACCATTGTATTTGGAAAAGATATGTGGTATGATTTCAGTCTTCTTAAATTTGCTAAGACTTATTTTGTGACCTATCATATGATCTAGCCCTGAGAATGTTCTTTGTGTGCTTGAAAAAATGTGCACTTTGCTGCTCTTGGATGCAATGTTCTGTATATGTCTGTTAGGTCTATTTGGTTTAAAGTATAGTTCAATTCCAATGTTTCCTTATTGATTTTCTGTTTGAATGATTTATCTACGGTTATTAGTGGGGTATTGAAGTGTCCTATTATTATCATATTGTTCTTAATTTGTCTCTTCAGATCTGTTAGCATTTGCTCAATATATTTAGGTGCTCTGATGTTGAGTGCATATATATTTATGATTGTTATGTCCTCTTGAAGAATTGATCCCTTTATCATTATATAATGACTTTCTTTGTCTCATTACCATTTTTGGCTTAAAGCCTATTTTGTCTGATATAAGTATAGCTACCCTTACTCTCTTTCAGTTTCTACTTGCATGGAATATCTTTTTCCATCCTTTCATTTTGAGTCTATGTGCATCCTTAAAGTTGAAGCGAATATCTTGTAGGCAGCATGTATTTGGGTCTTCTTTTTTTATCCATCCAGCCACTTAATGTCTTTTGATTGGATAATTTAATCTATTTACATTTAGAGTAATTATTGATCAGTAAGGACTTCCTAATTCCATCTTATTAATTGTTCTGGCTGTTTTGTAGTTCCCTTGTTCAATTCTTCTTCTCTTGTTGCCTTCCTTGGAGAATTAATGATTTTTTGTAGTGATGTACTTTGATTCTCTTCTCTTTATCTTTTGTGTACATAGTGTGGGTGTTTGTTTCATGGTTACCATGAGGCTTACATAAAATATTTTATATATCTAACAGTCTATTTTACATTGATAACAACTTAACTTTGACCACATACAAAAACTCTACCCTTTTACTCCCCCTTTTATGTCTTTGATGTCATAATTTATCTTTTTTATTGTGTATTCATTAACAAATTATTGTAGCTAGAGTTATTTTTAATTCGTTTGTCCTTTAATCTTTATACTAGAGTTTAGTAGTTAACACACCCCCATATTATAGTATTAGAATTTCTGAATTTGCCAATATACTGACCTTTTTCAGTGTGTTGTATATTTTCCAACCTTTTCATATTACTAATTAGTGTCTTTTCATTTTAGCTTGAAGCACTCCTTGCAGGATTTCTTGTAAGGCAGGTCTAGTGGTGGTGAATTCTGTCAGCTTTTGTTTGTGTGGGAAATTCTTTTTGTCTCCATTTCTGAAAGACACCTTTGCTGGGAAGAGTGTTCTAAGACTTTTTTCTTTCATTACTTTAAATATATCATATCCACTCTCTCCTGTTCTGTAAGGTTTCTGCTGAGGAATCTGCTGATAATGTTATGGGAGTTCCAATTTAACTTACAACCTTCTTTTATCTTGCTACTTTTAAGATTCTTGCTTTGTCTTTGATTTTTGACAGTTTTATTATAATGTGTCTTAGAGAAGAGCTCTTTAAGCTGAGTGTGTTCAGTGACCTTTGAGCTTCATGAACCTGGATGTCCAAATCTCTCCCCACATTTGGGAAGTTCTCAGCCATTACTTCTTTAAATAAGCTTTCTGACCCCTTTTCCCTCTCTTCTCCTGCTGGGCCTCAAATAATTTCAGATTGTTTCTTTTCCATAGATCACATAGTCTTTTTTCACTCTTTTTCATTCATTTCTGCTTGTTCTCCTCTAAGTGAATAATTTCAAAGGTCTTGTCTTTTAATTCACAGATTATTCTGCTTTGTTCATTCATCTGCTAATTCTTTCTATTGCATTTTTTCATTTCATTCATTATATTATTCAACTCCAGAATTTCTGTTTGGTTCTTTTTTATCTTTTATTTTGATCTGCTTGTTAAATTTCTCATTTTTTTCATGTATTGTTTTCTTGATTTTGTTGAATTGTCTTTCTGTGTTTTCTTGTATCTCATTGAGCTTCCTTAGTAACAGGTATTTTGAATTCTTTATGGGGTATATTGTAGCTATGCATGTCTTTGGAGTTGGTTATTGGAAGATTATTGTCATCCTCGATGTGTCATATTTCCTTGATTTTTCATGTTCCTTGAAGTCTTGTGTTGCTGTCTTTGCACTGAAGTAGCAGTTACCTTCTCCAGTCTTCACCAACTGATTCTGGAGAGAAATACCTCCCGTCAGCCCTCCTAGTGATTCTGAGGCCTCCTACTCCATGTTTCTTGCTCCTTCTCTTGGCAGAATTTTTAAGCTTGTGTGCCTTTTTATCAATCCTGCAATGCACCCAGTTGGGTGCTGACAGTCTCCCTTTTGCTTTCGCAAAGGTAGAGCTAAAGCTCAAGTTTGTGGTCTCTCCCTGTCCTATAGATTTGGGTCAGCTTTTTGCACACACTCACTAGCCATCTGCCAAAGCTCACTGTCACTGCCATTGGGAGTGGAACTGGCCATGGGGTTAGGGGTCTGTGAGTTACGTGTGTGAAGTGCTGGTGCCAGTGGCCAACTGGGGGGATCTGCAGGCAAAGTCTTCCCAGCAGCTTATAACTAGGCTTCTGGATGGAGTCTGTGACACAGTTAGTAGGATCCGCGTCCCTTTAATGCCCTCTGAGAATTTTATCTGACACTCTCTCAGCTTCTTCCCATGACTCAAGCTCATGACTCAGTACTCTGGATGGGCTGAGAGAGAAATGGGCCTCTTTGGCAGCTTCCTGCACAGCTGAGGAAGCTGGGCATTCACACATATGCTCTCACTTTCCCACATGGGAGAAATCATGGGCCAAGAAGCTCTCTCTTGGCACTGAGCTGTGCTAACTTGGGAGAGGGATGATGCAGGTAAAGTCAAACTGTTTCTCTTACTCTCTCCAAGGCATCCAAATTCATATTTTTTGCTCCATGGTGTACTGGAACTTCTCTGCTAGAAACCTGGACTTCCACAAAGGCCCTCTCATTTGCGGGTGATTGTCTAAGAGTGTTCTCCAGAGGCTCACAGATCAAGAGGGAGACCATGGTCAAGAGAGGCTGGATCCAGGACCAAGGTCCATATGCCTATTACCCAACGCAGGGATGGGCAAGACTCCTTCTGGTCCTTTGGCATATGGTGCTGGATTCCACAGCTCCCCCAAAGGCACTTTTTTCAGTGGATGAATGCCAATCTGTTGTTGTTGAGGGAGGATATGAGCAAGGGACATCTTATTTGGCCATGTGGCTGACATCATTCCTGAAGCCAGTTTTTAGTTAGCCAAATATTCACTGAATGTTGACTTTATCTCCACCAGGTTGACATTCTGTAATGGGGTGAAGATTAAGTAGGTTTAAGTGTCACAGAGGCCGTACTTTGCAAAGCCATAATAAAATCAGAGAATATTTATTCTCAACTCCTTTACAAGATGGAAATGTGGACCCCAAAAGGGCTATTAGTAAATGTCCCTATGCCAGCATCACTTCATATGTGGAGAATTGGTTCCATGTGTATTAAAATATTTGGAGTAGTCCAAGTCAAAAGGTGTAGGATCTCAGCATACTTCTTCTCTCTGCTCATAACAGGCAGGAGCAAAACATAAAATGGGTGATATACACAATTAGTAAGAGTTTTTAAAAGTTAATTCTTAATGTAGTAAAAACATACCATCCAAACCAGCCAATTGGTATCAAAAACAACGGTAACATCTAAATATGTATACATATCTCCTTGGGTTTACTGTGCAAGGGCGTTTCTAGGGTATATGGACAGTGGCAGGATGCTATCATGCAGGGTGTGAGCATCTTCAGCTTTACTAGGTATCACCAAATTGCTCTAAAAAATTGTATCTATTTACACTGTCATCAGCAATATGGGAGTTGTCGTTTTCTTACATCTTCGCAAATATTTGATATCATCTGACTTTTCTATTCCTGTCAATCAGAAAACGTGAAATGGTGTCTCACTATTGTAATTTGCATTTCCTGATTACAAGTGAGGTTGAACATCTTTTGTCTGCTATCGCCTATTTGAGCATGCCCCATATCCTTTGAAAATTTTTCTGTTAGGAGATTTATCTTCTTATTATTTATTTAGAATAATTCTCTATGAGTTAAACTTCTGTAAAAAATTACATTAACTGTGTTATAAGACCATATAAAGCCTGGGAGAATCTTTATGGAGAAATCATTCTCCTTTTTCACTGTAGCAGACACTGCAGGTTGATAACCTGATATCCACTACCCCTCTTGTAGGGATAGTGATGGCTTATCTACTAGGTGACTTCTCACTATTCATTCTCTCTTTCTTTCTTACCCGCAAAACCTGATTTAAATGGAGGTGGAAATGCATTCCTTTAAAGAGCTACACTTTCTGACTCTCTTTGTAGGGTGGGCAGTCATGAGACACCATGCTCCCTGGTAGACTACCAGTAGCAGTTGCTGTGCAGGATCCTGGAAAAGCTCCTTAGGAGGGGTCAGACTGAATGGGAAAGTATGTTCAACCTTCATTCTGCTTACCTCCTGCCTGGAACATGCCCCCAACCATGGGGGACAGTGAGGAATGTGGTGCTTTGAGCGTGCGGGGGAAGCCGCCCTCTGAGGATGGAGGAGAAGAAAGAGAAAAGGACTGGAGGATTGAAGATGTTGTGGAGGGGCTGCGTTTGTCCTGGACTGTTCACTTCAACATTTCTTGCTACATGAAAAAAGTAGTTCCTAATGTATTAAAAACCCCTTCCATGATATTTCTGTTACATGAAGCCCAACACCATTCCCCACTGATGCAGGGGCTATGAGAGCCTCGACTTTGTTTGGGACGGCAATAAACTCCTATATCACCATAAATTACTTCCCAAGGAATTTTTCATATTTTACATAATATATTCAAATCAGTTTTCTTCAGAAAATAATGCATTACTCTAAAATATCTTAATTTTGATTAAATGATAGGAATAGGGTTCATTCCGGTAAATGTTGACTGCTTCTTGGTATATCTGGGGTGGAGATGGGAGGAGTAAACCCTAGGACAAGTCTGTAGCGGTGGGCTGGTGAGAGATTCGGTCTGGATTGACACCCCTGAGTTGTCAGAGGTGGGGATTCACAGAAGACAAAACAGGTGAAAATTCCTGCTTTTGTGAAACTTAGGTTCTAGTTTTGGGAGGCAGACGATAAATAGACCGCTGATTAAATATGTAACATAGGGAATGGTAAGTTCAATGAAGTAAAATTAGGCAGAATAAGGGGACTGTGAGAACAAAGTGCCTGGGGGTTGGCAGAGAGGTGACTCCATCTTACATGGACTTGCCAGTAAGTCTTTCCTGATAAGGGGATGGCTGAGCACCTGCAGGGGGTGAGAAAATATACCACAGGGCAGATCTGTGGAGGAAGTGTTCCAGGCAGAGGGACTATAGAGTGCAAAGGCCCCAAAGAACAGTGAGGAGCAGAGGAGGTGTAAGGGAGAGTGGGGGAGATGAGGGGAGAGAGCAGGCTTGGGGACGATACCATGTTAGCTCTGGTCAAAACCTTTCATTCTTCTGAGGACTAAATAAGATATCTGATATATAAAGTGCTTATCATATAGCTTGCCTCTTACATTGAAAAGCAAGTGTTCAATAAAGTTTTTAGGCCTGATATACCAATATTCTTTGAGCTACACAGAGAACAGAGCATTTGCAGGATGACAGTGGGTGAGTTAAAATGGTGTCCCCTTTCTGTGTGTGAATTAAAAAAAATACATCTCCATCCCGTCCCCACTGGGCAGGCCCTTCACTGTGAGCCCGTGGCGTGTTGAGCAGAGCAGTCCCTGTCACAGCCCCACTTCTGTCCTCACTTGGGAATCTTTGGGTAGTTCACAATCAGCATAATCACACATGGTGATCCTGGCAAGGACTCTGCCTTAATCATTTTATTTCTAGCCCTTCACATAATTTGCAGTTCTAAGATAATGGACATAGAATGAATTTAGAGATGTCTCAAGTTATTATGCAAGTCCAGTCATCTGAAGATCCCATCAACGAGACATCATCATTCTTGCCTTGACTCTTTCTGTGAGTATTTTCAGGAATGATGTGTGAACCTCAGCAAAGAAGTCATATAATTTTCTTCCACTCAAGTATTTTTTTCTCAAGAATGTGAATGAGGTTTAACACATCTTCCTGACTTCTTTGTCAGTGAAATAATAGATAGGGAAAACCCAGGTGACAAAGCACTCTTTCTTTCCTCCTCTTACTTCCCTTTAGGTTACAAGATATCTTTCTTTTTCTTACATGAGGTAGTTATTATCAGACACTAATAATAGTTCCACTAGCCCCTTCTTGAAACATCATTTAAATTTTAGTGCCACTTTTGAATTATGTGAGCATTTTAAACTCAAGGAAGATGTAGAGATTGTAAATTCCCATGATGTGAGGTTCTTCCTTTCACCATGATTAATACTTGTGGCAGGAAGGATGGAATAAAGAATATTGTGCATGCCAGAATTTTACAGTCACTTAGTATACCCTGGGGGGTGGAAGTTTCAAGGAAGCTCAGATTCCTGCTTTCTTTATATATACATCAATTTTTTTTTGAAAAAATAAAGTTCAATAGGTCCAGGGAAGAGATTACTGAGTTGGCTGGGTCCTGCTGGTGTGTACCTGCTGAGATGGGGTGGAGGGTCACACAGCTATCCCTGCCATGCTCCAAGGAGGAAGCCTGCTGTGGCTAAAGTATGTATTCTTATTAAATATATATCATAATGTGCCTCTGTTGATATTGTTAAACTCCAACCATAAAAAAGTTGCATATAAACAATACAGTTAAGTTAATGTTTCCACAGGAACCTTAGCATTAAAACTTGCTTAATGTGACATTAACCTAAGGGGTAGTTGTTTTTCTGGTCCAGACGCAAACGCATACTGTATACACACGTGTGATTTTAAGTATTTGAAAATCATAGCAAACTACATTGAGAACATATAGTTTTATGTCATTAGTTGTGTTGGCCAAACCTTGGTTTCTCTATTAACAACAACATAACCCAAGTTCCCCCAGCCTTCTGCCAGCTTGTAGGCATGTCTTAATTCCTATACATAGATTCAATTTTCTTTGAAGGGAAACAAGAACATCCTAACTTGTTATGTGCTGCATATGTAACAGGCTCAGAGGGTAAATTGTAAATTCTGTTGACTTAAATCTGACTTAAGTAAGATTGTCTATGTACTGTGATTTTTATTGAATGGTTGTTCCTAATATTGGCAAATGAAAGCTGTGGTGTTAACTCTAAAATTTTTTTAATGGAACCGTTATGTAACAGAGCATGACATTGACTTACTACAGCAAATATTTCTGATTCTAGATTCAAGAGTCAATATATTGTAATGTAACTGCAAAACTCTAAGCAAATGTAATGCCAATTGTTGATATATAAATAGGTGATATTCATCTTTATAGATTTTAATGTCTTAAGAGAAAAGTATTGAAACTGTAAAAAGTCAAAATT
Source organism: Tapirus indicus (assembly GCA_031878705.1). Classification (NCBI taxonomy): domain Eukaryota; kingdom Metazoa; phylum Chordata; class Mammalia; order Perissodactyla; family Tapiridae; genus Tapirus; species Tapirus indicus. The sequence goes on along the minus strand of CM062920.1, from coordinate 7,604,565 downwards.
ATCAGTAGAATAACATGAATGAATTAATGTTATTTACATGTTCTCTGCCTTGTTAATAATGCTAATATTTAACCCAGTCTTTAAAAGGGCCCACCATTTAAAAATACCATAGTTAAGATTAAGTCTTGCCTAGATGGTGAGTTTTCCCTTCCTGGCATAGAAACCATTTATTTCTAGAATGAAGCCCTTTCATTTCTTGTCATCGCACAGCCATAAAAATTGCAGGCAGTCAGAAGGTAGCAATGGCTTCTTCACAAACCCACAGCAACACTTAGTAACAGATTTTCAAAGCAGTTCAAAGAGTCCAGTTTCCATCTGTGTGTGGTGAAGGGTGCACAAACCTTGAGGCCATCTGAAAACTAGGCTTCATCTCTAACACTTGGAATAACAAAGGTGTTATTTTTCAAAGCTGCATTCTTCCCTCCTGGGGCGGCCGTGCAGATTCAGTTCAGGGAAGGTGGGAAACTTCAGAGCAGGTATTCTCCTTCTAGACTTTGCCCCCTTCAGGGAGTTCCTTTGAGGGTGTCACAATGGTGGCCTCCTGAATATGGGTTATTGCCAATAGAGGCCAAGAGTTAATGAACCTTATAGACAAATCCCTTCTGATTTTTTGAGCAAAATATCCGCATGGCACCAGCGTCTCCTTTCTTCCAGACTAGGGGTGCTACTTAATCAGGAGAAAGTAGAGGGCGCTCTCTACCCATGTTACACCGAGGAATGAAGCATGAATATGAAAACTCTTTCATTCTGCTGCATTTCTAAAACTAAGGCAGCAAATTGTTGGAAAAAGAAATGGTTGAATGTACTTGTCTTTTGTTTGCAACAAATGAGTGTAAGTTTTCAATGGGATACATATTTTTCTCTGCTTATTTTCTTTAATATCTCATGTATTAATTTCTGGCACACTTTTTGATGTAGTGTCTTTATAAAGACCATCTAATATAAATTACATAAATACACAATTAATGGGACAAAAATGGAAATATAGATATTTGCTATCTCTCTGTGATACATTTCTGTCATTCTAACTAAGACAGAAAAGTCAAGAACAATGTGAACAGGTCATTCACACATGCTCTTTAAATCTTTTCACTTTCTGAGTTATTCTGAAGTCTCAAAACTTTCCAGAGTTATACTCTAAATTCTTTTTAGATATTTCAATGCAATATCAACTAATTCTTCCATCTACTACATACTCCAATAACTGTATGGGTGGTTTTATTTGAGAATATGTTATCAGAAAAATATACACCTTTCATGAAAATCACAACTGATATATTATAAAACATAAGAACCCCAATTTTTATTTTAAAGCATTGACAAAGTGACATCCTTCAATGTGAGAAAAATGAGATTTAGTGATAGAGGTAATAGAACTTATATTTAAAGATTATGTCTTTATTAATTAAGATTTTCTTACTTTTATTTTATTTATTTTTGGTGAGGACGATTGGCCCTGAGCTAACATCTGTGCCAGTCTTCCTCTATTTTGTATATGGGATGCCACCACAGCATGGCCTGATAAGTGGTGTAGGTCTGCACCCGGATCTGAACCCACGATCCCTGGGCCACCAAAGTGGAGCACACAAACTTAACCACCACGCCACCAGGCCAGTCTCAAGATTTCCCTATTTTTAAAAATCCTGCATAAATAAAAACCCTTAGTAAGTAAAAATTTACTTATTTAGTAAGTAAAATTTTTTACTTAGTAAAGTAAAATTAACAAAAATCCTTAGTAAGTAAAAAAGATTGTGCTTCTGACCTCATAATGAGAAAATATTTTGATATGACAAAGCATTCCATTTGAAGTTAGAAAAGATTTTCCATGGTGACATTTTAAGTATAAGTACAATAGATGAAAACAAATGTATTAGCATCAAGCAGTGAGCTTCTTTTGGGAGGAGAGCTGGGCAGAGAGGGATTCAGCAAGACTTTGTTCCTCCAAGTTTCCAGTCACATCCCCACTCACATAAAGACAAGGTAGAAGAAGCAATAGTCCTAAATGTGGAACAGCCCAGAACAAGAATGCGGGGCATACAGAACCAGGATGAAAGAGGATATGATGGCCAATGCATTGCTACTGTTTCTGCACTTGAACCTTGCTTTCCTGTCTTAGCATTCTTCACCATCAATGCCTCTACAAAGAATACTGAAAGTGGAAAGCAAGGGCATAAAGGAAGTCATAGACAGATTGTAGGAAAAAGGAGAGCCTCGTTAAAGCAAGGCAACATAAAGGACCTAAGAGCTGTCAGGATGCTGAGTATCTATGTAATTGTCTTCGAGACAGACCCGTGCATTCCCTCTCAGCGCTTGCAGTCTAATGAAGGAGGAAAACATGTAAAAAATAATGGTGTTGAGTATTGTCATAGAAGAAATACTAAGTGTGTATGTGGCAAGGACACCTAATCTAAAGACATCTGGAGCAATGTAATTATAGAAAATGGATTATCAATTGAGACTCCAGTTTTGAAGTTCAGTTCATGCTAAACCAATTGATTTGAACATGTCATGATTTTTCTATCTCCTGAATCTTTTTATTCCCTCACATCTCTGAGTCCTATTTTCTTAAAATTATAATCTCTGCTCAGAAACCATCCTTTAAGTAATCATTCTGATATTAAAGGCTTAAAGGCCATTGGTAACCTACTTTATTAACCCTCTTAGATAACATAAATTCATAATCTCTTACTGGATTGTGACCTTGATGAGGGTACAGCTTGTTGCTTCTTTGCCTTTGTATGTGTAGCTCCTAGTAAAAATTATGAATATATTCATGAATGAGTCTATAAATCAATTAGCACTGGGATTTTAGAGCTGGAATTTTCATTAGCCTAATTTCAAAAAGATTCAGAAAAGTAAAGTGATGCCTGGAGACTGAAGCAAAGTGGCATCCAAGGTCACAGAGGGAGTTTCAGGAGGCAATCCAGTGAAACCTAAGTCTCACAACTAACTGAGCTTTTGGGTAGTAGGCAGGCCCACACTTCCTTGGAGTGCTGCTCTAACCCAAAGGCATTGGGCATAAGATCAGTTGGGAGTTATTTTTGACTGTTAGCACCTTTTATCACGTTACACAGGCAGCTTACTGGCATATCCATACATAAATATGGCCAGTTGATTTTCTTTCATTGATATGGGCATCTTCTAGCCATGGTTCTCAACCCTGGGACACTTAGAATTAATGAGGGCATTTTATTTATTAATGACTGGCATTTGGTGAATGGGAGCCAGGAATGCTATGTCCTACAGTTCCTAGGATAGTCCCGCCAAGTGGCACCTAAAGTGTCAATAATGTTTCCCTTGAGAAATGTGTTTTAAAGGTCTTTCTCACTTTTCTAAATGAGTTCCATCATTTTTATTTTAGTTGCTAAATTTTTTACATTATAATGCATACTTTATGTCTCAGTTCTATAAACATTACCCCAACATTAAATCTATGGTATATTTTTTGTAAAGCTTCATTTTTATGCTAATGAGTTAGCTTTTTTCATTTGCAAATATACTGCATGTTCATAATACAAAAGTACAAAGAACAAAATTAAAAGCAAATGTAATCTCTCATCCAGAGATTCACACTATTAACATTTTGATGTTTCTCTTTTCAGGCATGTATGTCTGTGTATATACATTTTGAAAATGTCATCAAATTGGAAATATTGCTTATAATATGTTTTTGTTAACTACAAAATAAATCGAGAGTATTTTCTAAGCCATAAGATAGTTTTAATGAAATAATTTTAGATGGCTGCATAGCATTCCATCACGTAACTACAGCACATTTTTTTATGTTGTAAATGATGTTGAGAAGTACATCATTGTTTCTAAGTCATTTAGCTTGCCCTATATTAAGTCTTAAGGGTAAATGCTAGAAGGAAAATTTTCGAAGTCAGATGATATATCACAATGAGTAAATGGCAATCCTTAATTGTCTTGCTTTCTCATGGACTTTTATACAAATTAAATTCCAGATACTGTCGATAGCACACTTGATGTCACTAGTGAACTACTGCCGAAGCAAAATGATGAACGAATGATACAAAGAAAGAGAGAAGGGAGAGAGAGGGAGAGGGGAGAGAGAGGGAGAGGAAGAAGATACAAAGGGAGGGAGAGAGAGAAAAGGAAAGAGGGAGAGGGAAAGTCTTCGTGATATTTTGCTCTCTGTTTTTTTTTTTCTTTGTAGGAGACTAACATAATCAAATGTATTCTGTTTTATTTCTATTTGTGTCAATAATTTCTGCTTTGCTATTATAAACATTTACTCAAGTGAACTCAGGTAAAAAAAAGAGTGGTGTTTAAAGGATTTGGAAGAATATCCTGACGAAGAATTGACGATGAGAGCTGGAGTAGGGTGCTAAGGCTATTGGTTCAGACTAACGGTCTCTAGGTGCACTCACCTTTCCTTCTGCGGAGAAATCCAATCTCAAGAGAGAGTCAGGAATTTATAAAAAATCAGTGACAGAAGCAGGGTTAGAATGAGAGCCTCCTTGTTTCACGGTACATGTTCCTCTCACTCTAAGTATGTGACCGGCTCTTTGATTCATCATCTTGAGGCAAAATTCTTGGTGAGCAACCACTAGCTGTCTTATTCATTCTTAATTTTCAGGGATTAGGATATTGAAGACACTCATTCAAAAATTATTGCTCCATGAATAAATAAATGCATAAATAAATAAGTGAATTCATTGTGTAAGTGTAAGAGGAAGCATTTAGAGACCAAATGTGTAAGTCCAATCCAGGAGTGATACTTACGTGGCTATCAAATTTAATCACCTGCATGTAAGAGTCATTTAATTATTTGGTTCTTCTTCCTAGACAGCTGTTTTAGAAAATGGCCATGAATGTGAATTCTAACAATAAAGATGGAAAAAGGTAAATTTTTGTACATTGTGATTCCAGATAGTCTTGGCCATAATTCCTACTAATCCTAAAATCTTGTGTATTTCCAGATGGAGAATGAATGACTCTTCTAAGAGGGTACTGAGCAGTGAAAAAGATCACTGGATTGGAAATCAAGAGTTGAGTGCTAATCCCATCTCTACCACAGAATTACTTTGTGTCACATGGTAAGTTCCTTATTTTTTTTTTTCTGGATTTAAATTTCCTCAGTGTTTAAATAAGCAGATTAAATAAGATCCTTCTAGCTCTAAAAAATCCCATGAATCTAATAATTAGAAATGATAACATGTGAACAATTGGATTCTTCACTCTTCCTCCTTGAGAACCTTATCACCTGATGCTCTCCAAAAAGTCTCTCTGTAAGAAGAGATTAAGTCTCTGGTAACTAGAATCTAGATTTCTAGTGTCGTCTAGCTTCCATAAGAGGCAAGTAAGGGATTATTGAAACACCGGACACTGTGTTCACCTATCTATGACAGAGACAAATAATGCTCATCAAATATCCATGTGCTGCTCTATATTTTCCAGCCTCTGTTGCAGTTGGGTTCTGACCATGTGACCATGTTCTGGCCAACAGGAAGGTAAGTGGAAGTGAGGCATTACTTCTGTTCTGTATCTGTTAGGGGCTGTGTTTCTCTCTGATGTCTTTCTTTTCCCAGCCAAGGAAACATGGGAGGCCACGTGTTGGGATGGCAAATTTCAGATTACCATGGGAGTTGGCCTGGATCTCTTTGTCCTCAGAGGGAGGACAATCCCTACATACCCAAAATAGACTTTGGGTGAGTGAGAAAATAACTTTAGTTGTGCTAAGCAACTGAAATTTTAAGAGTCTATTTTACTACAGTGTAACTTAGGTTATCTTGACTAATATAACCTCTATATGATGGCTTTCCTATCATATTACCCTTTAGAAAATTGACATAAATTTAGCAGGGACATAAAATGTAGATAGCTAGACCAGTATTGAAATTGTTAATGATTTTGTATAGTTGCCTAGGGTTGTCCTATTAACCTTACATTTAGGGCAAACTGATCAAAGTTTCTGGGACTTTTACATGACTCAAGACAATTAGTCTCCTCCTTACTAATTGCCCTGAGCACTCATAAAATTACCATTGATCTATGGAACAGAACTTTAGGAAATAAAATGCCATTTTAAGAAAAGAACAACTCTAGGTAAACATAAACTTTTCAGATGTTTTTCTGTTTGACATGGTATAGCTACATGTTGTCATGAATAACTTATACATGCTGATTTATGTAGAGTATTTTCTGTGGAAAACATATAAGTGAGCATTTAAATTCCAACCCAATATTTTTCTAATATTTGTGTTGCATAATGTTGAAAATAGACCTATGAGATCATTCCAACTATTTACTGGATATATATCTTTACTTGGATGCCCTAAAGTTGAAGTTTTTCAAAATCCACCCCTTCATCTGGCCTCTTTCATTTCCTTCCACCCAAACTTCTTCATTGTCAGATAGCAAAGCATTGTTTACAGAGTCTACCAAGCTAGAAATCTTGGAATCATCCTAAATTTATTTCTTACCTTCATTCTCTAAATAAAATTGGCCCCAAAGTTCTGTTGATCCTGTTCCATTATCTCTCCACTAATTACTTTAGTTAGCTGTTACTTGATTGTAGAAACAAGTCATCTTTTTCTTCTATTGGATTCCTCCTGCACATTTCTGCCAGAATACTCACATCACCACTCCTCTGCTTAAAAGCCTCCCAGATATCATTGCCTTTTGGATAAGGACTCTACAGTCTTAGAATGATATACAAGGACCTTTATGATGTATGTAGTCAGCATTGATTCCTCCCACTCTTCCCTCTCATACTCAGGTCTCAGTCCCACTCCGCTTTGTGCTAGTCTCCAGATATACATGCTTGCTCACATCTCCACACTTTGCCTATGTCCTCTTCGTAGATGCTATTCCCTCATTGTCTGGCAAAAGTTGTCCTCCTCCTTCAAGATCTCACTTACTGTATCTCTGTTGTGTTACCACAAATTCCTTTAGACACTATTGGTTCCTTTCTTCTCTAGACTCCTAGGATACATTTCCCATACCTCCATTATATCACTCAGATTTTTAAAATTAGCTTTTTACTATCTACTTTACTCTTTTCCATTATGACTTCTGGAGAGTAGAGTATAAATATCATTCATCCTTGCACCCTTAGGACAAATCAATAAGAAGTTTTCAAAAAAGAAAATGAAATAATGTATTCTCTTACACATTTTTTGTGTGTGTGTGAGGAAGACCAACCCTGAGCTAACATCCATTGCCAATCCTCCTCTATTTTGCTGAGGAAGACTGGCCCTGGGCTAACATCTATGCCCATCTTCCTCTACTTTATATGGGACGCTGCCATGGCATGGCTGACAAGCAGTAGCATCAGCGGTGCCCGGGATCTGAACCTGCGAACCCCAGGCTGCCAAAGCGTGAACTGAACTGCTGTGCCACCAGGCCGGCCCCCTCTTACATGTGTTTTTAATAAGCAATTGTGGCTGGTGGCTATAAGAGGACACTGACAACTGGAAATCTTGTTGGAGGGAGGAGGGATTTACTTTGGGGATAGGTACTTTTGGGGATATGCAATTTTGACTAGAAATTATGGCAAAAAGGATTCTGAAAAATCTTTTGAAATTTAAGGATGTGATAGTTACTGGTTGGATATAGTTCAGATGGTTTCCAGTGTTACAGAAGCCATGTGGAATTTGGGGCTCGGGTTATAGATTTTATATAAGAATACATTGAGTATTGAAAAAAATGTATTCTTTCATATTAACTTCTTGGTCAGGTACAGGAAATCCTGGAAGCCATAAAATTTCTGCCAACAGTCTAAAGGGAATAGACGGAATGGAGAGATTCTGGTTAAGAAAATACTAGATGTACCAAGCAGCCATGATTTCCCACGTGAACTAATCTAAAATGGGGCATAAAATAATGAAACCTTCATAAATACATGACAGTGCTGAAATTCATTGTGATAGGATGAACTTGGAGGGGACAATGACATTCATACTTAAATGGTGTCAAGTAGAGTGGTAGTACATCTCTGGAGGATTTAGGTATTAGGTCTTCAGGCTCTTCAAGTGAAATATGCATTTGATGACATTCATTATATATAAAATTTAATGGCTGTATTTTTCACACTCATATTATTATAATCTCTTTGCTGGTGAGGGCCACGATGTCAAACTCTTGTAAAAGGCATTCTTCTGTCCCTTAACAAGAGTTTGTTGTTTCCAAAATTCTTGATCATGAGGGAGCAGGGCAGGGGACATGTCTTCTAATTCAAACTGAGAGCCAATCTGAGAACACTAGTTCAATAACATCATCTTGGAATAGAAAAAGGACACTTTATTTAAATACTTTTAACAAGTACTTTTTCGGTATCTAGAAATCAAAATTTTTTATATCAAATTAACCAATGGCATTCAATTTTTTAAAAGAGGTAAACCTGCTACTTCAAAGAAAAGCACAGCAGACATTTAGTAATAATCTTGTGTGTAATATGACACATATTGTTGACAACATGCTGATAATATGACTATGCATTTAAAAAGAATTTCATATGAACAAATTAAACAATCCTTGAGAATTTATGGCATGTGTGAAATCATCAGAAAGAGGTAACTGATTATTTTAGTTAAGTCCTAATGGTTATTTGAAAGAACTAAAGTCCAAGTTTATTTCTGCTCCGGAGATGCTATGAGGTTATTTAACTCAAAATGAGGCAGAAGGAAATGACCATGTTTTAGCTGGGACAGTTGTTGACAGAGACGCAGCAGAAGCAACAATATATTTCAGAAAATTTTAAGAAGATGATAATGTTGGGAGCTCTCTGAAATCAAAAGCATTTTGAAGAGAGTTAGAGTAGGAAACAGAGCTTGTTTTGGATGTGTTATCTAATGCAGAGGCAATGCAGTGACAACACATAGTAGTCACATGGATGTGTAATTACATATTTTTGCTGCTTGAAGTCATAACTCCTAAGTAGATTTTAGAATTTTTGTTATGGGTTCCTCTGTTCATCCTCATTACTTATCGTCCCAGTAATCTCTACATGAGATGAAGACGAGGACAAGGAAATGGGTGGGGAAAGATGAAGGGAAGCAGTAGCGGGAAGATCCACAATGTGTCTGTTTGTCTCCATATGATTTCAGTGTGATGTACTCTGTGTCCAACCAAATCAGGGAATTTATTGATAATTTTATTTAGTTGGAGCTAATCTAACCCCCAATGATTAACAAATGACCTAAAATGACTCTTGTAAAGACAATAATACAAATAAAACAAGTACAAGCGACCAAGAAAATGGCAGAGCAATAGCGCTTTCACTCCCTGTACAAGTTCTTTCAATTACAATGTGTGCTGAAACAATGAGAATGACAAGATGTGAGCAAAAACCAGTTAAATTATCAAGACTCCTTGAAATATGAATTTATATCCACTATCATAAACTCTGAACCTCATCTACTATGTTTATTTTATGTTGTATGTATTGTGCAATGATAGATACATCATTTTCATCTATTACCATCATTACTACCAAACACAGAAATAAACTAAATTTAGAACTTGATTTGAAATTTATTTATCCACAAATATTAAACAATATTTTTTAAAATCATGAAGCATATCTAATTAAACTGCTCAAAAGAAAATATATAATTAGAGCTCATACTATTTTCATTAAAAAGATTTTACGTTAATTAGCAAGTAAAAATAATATACTAATAATATATTGACATATTATACATAATACAATTAATTACTTTAATATATTAGTAAACATTTATTTTGTTAGATTACCTTAAAATTTTTGTAATATACATAAGATATTCATAAAGTAATATGCTATTTAATTCATAGATGAATAAAATAATAAAATATGTATATTGAGGTGGTGCTCAAAGCCTCTTATTGCTAAGGATTCAAATATGTTCAAAATCTTTTTTTAAAAGGTAAACATAATTTATGAGTCCATTGGTAGAAGAAACAAAAATGACAGAGAGAATACATAATGCCAAGGTAAATGGTGAAGCCAGATTTCAAATTCAGTACCCTGAATTCTGACACTAGGCTCTTAGTCATTTAATACACAACAAAATCTAAAATCCAATGTCTTAGGTTGCATTTCAGGACTGTACATATACGCCTGCCTGCCTGCCTCTCCAGCCTCATTTCCTGTAAGGCCAGAAACTGTACTCAGTTGTCCAGCCACACAGAACTTCAGAGTGTCATGCTCTCATTTCTGGACTTGAACATTCTATTACTTGTGCCTGAAACCTTTGCCACACCCCACCTTCCAACTTCTCATCTCCTGGCTAATTCATTATAGGTCCGTCAGGATTCAACTTCAATGTTACTTTTTCATATTTCAACTTGTGTCACTTTCTCAAAGCAACATTAAAATTGTTTCCCCCACCCCTCCTACAAAAACACATCCAACTAGCTGAGATTGAGTGCAGCTTGTGTAATCCCTGGGCCTGGTTATTTTCCATATCATACAGGAAGTACTGAACTGGATAGCAATCATCCATTTTTTTAAACTCTACTTCTAATGCCTTAGAATTATATATCTTTTTCATTATGCCATTCTCATGACTTAGTACAGGGCTGATATATAGAATATCTTCAATATATTCATATTGAATGAAGAGACAAGAGGCAGTATGAGACTACTCTACTGGTCCCCCACATGCCCACCAGACCCCAACCACTACCCACCACTTTGGCTCAACTGAGGTGCATTAACTGTTGCGGAAATAGCTATCTAAGATTAGATAGGAAATAGTAGAACTTGGAGGAAATAGAATCTAATTAGAGGAAATGTAACGTTTAGGCACTTTCTCTATTGCTCCCTCCAAGCCAGGAAGAGTGGGATCAAAAATAGAGGCTTTGGGAATGTGAAAGTCATGTGCTCTGTTTTCCGTGTACAGGATCAGCCTCAGAGCTGCATCCTAGAGGGAGGGACAGAGCACCAGAAGTGGTGCAGTTATGTTTCTGTGTTTGCTATGAATTTGGAAGAGCTGTTAATGTTCCCACAAATCCAGGGCAGACACAGAGGTGAGATGGAGCTAGGCTCTGCTCAGCAGGGCAAGGAGGCATGAAACAGATGGAGGCCAAGGACAGTCATTTATGTGGACTTCCTATACCAGCATCCGGACACAACTGGCTTTGGGACTGTTGCAACCAGAGAGCAGAAGCTGGGCCAGGAAGCGGGTAAACAAAACACCTGCAAGTGGGACAAGTTTGACTCTTAGAAGAGGTTGACTGATTAATGAACTTTACATTGAATCCAGAAATTCTTGGATTAGACTGAATGCCTGGTATGAACCAGATTACATGTTTGAAACCTGGGTGAAATGAGGCCTTGTGAATACATACTACATCCCTGACCCTTGTGAATTTGTCAGTTGTAATACGAAGCTTATGTCAATGGGACATGGAGTCATTATCACCACACTATTTTAAAGAAACCTGAGTCATTATTAAAGAACTCGATGTTTCTAGTCTTTGGATTTGAAAACAGCAGATAATTCAGGATTTCTCATTGCTCACACACACATATACTACTCCAGCCTTTTAAGATATTGTCATATAGTTAATACAATTTTGGGGATAAATTTTATGACTGCAAACAATGTTGCATTTAATGTTTTTGGTGGGCAGGGGACCTGCTTCTCAACCTACATATAATTCTACTCATACCAAAAAAAAAAATTGAGGTAGAAAAATTCTTTTAAACCTGAAAATTGGTGCCTAGGTTATCCATAGGTTAAAATAGTGTAAAAATTAAAATGGTTGGTCTATTTCCATCTTCAGTCAACTGTTTCTATTGAAGCAACATGAAAATAATAAAATGCACGTTAGAAATATGCAATGAGCTCTTTAAAGGTTTTATTTCATTTTATTATCAAACTTAGAAGTCTAATATTGATCCTTTTGAAGCCTGTAAGTGAAGATTAAAGCATTCTAACGTGCTGTCTACAGGTGTGCCATAGTGAATTATGATCCTTGCATAATCCAGGGAATGAAAAAGCTACAGTAAGTAACAAACTGTTAATCAGTGCAGTAGCACAGGAGATGAATCTTTGATTCTTATATTCACAAACCCTGTTTATTTGGTAACATTGGAGAACAGGCTGGGGTGTTGGAATGGATTCCTAGAAATGATGGATGCAATTGTCAAAACTGCCAAGGTCAATGTATAATGTTCATAAAAGAACCAACCCAATTCAAGCACCTTCCATTTATCATTCATGCAGTTTGACCCCCAGTTCTCTTTATAATAACATACAGAGGGGGAACAACTGCTGTGTTCATTCCAATGGAATCTTGTGCACTTTTCCCTATCAGGATCACAGGCTTTCTCAGACCGGGATCATTTATACACAACTTTCCCTTCTCTGAGGATGTTGGAACTATTACTTAAATATGGATTTAATAAAGAAAAAACTGATTAATGAATCTGTCTATAATTGCTATGTTGCTATGTAGAATGTTTTAAATTCTAAATCAGAATAACTTAGATGATTCTGAATCATCATCTATTTACTCTTAGAATACAGTCTCAACTTTGATATTGATAGTATTTTGTTGAAAATTGCTCCAATAACACTATTTTGCAGATAAGTTTTTCTTGTGAAATTTGCAAGTGCTAAGATGTTGGGTGTATTTAAATTTAAAAAACTCAAATAAATGTGTATTACAGTTATTGTAAATTGGGAAAGAACATAAGGGTTTTTCACTTATTTTGCTTGAACAACTGGTCTTCTATTATAATTAATGAATTCATGAACACTATCATAGATGCTTTCAGTTAAGATTATACATGGTATTAATTCTATACTCTTACTGAAGCAGCTGTTTGAAATTCCTCACTCCTTATTGCTCTTTAGATTTGTGTATTTGCAACAGTTTCCTAAAAGTGGGTTCACAGTTGATGCTAGCCCTGGGACGTAGGCTCTGGGAGGGTAAGGCTTGCTCTGGGCTGTATCTCAGGTTCCTGGAAGAATGAGTACCTTGTAGAGACTCAGTAATTCTTTACTGAAAGAAGAAAATAGACGGAAGGAAAGAAAAGGAAATAAAAAAAGAAGATGAACAGAGAAAAGTAAAATGTATATTTATTTTAAAATATGTAGATATTAAAGTAATTGGGAGGTATTAACAAAATTACAAATAATTTATAAGAGATTATTACCAATGAGACTAAATTGCTCAACGTTTCTGAAAATAAAATACTTCATTGCCAAAATTAGAATCCATATTTATCACTTAAAAAGACGATATAAAGTGATCTTAGGGAAAAATGCAGCTAACGTATAAAGAAGCAATCACAACAAAAATGGTATGAGACAACATTAGGAATATCTTAGTGGTTTTCTTTTTTACCTGAGGATAAATATATTCTTAAAATATACTTTAAAAAATCTTAATAAGAAAAAGCTCTCCATACCCAAGACTAAATATAACATTATTGTCAAGTGCCCTAGAATGTATACTTGCACGAAAGCATTACAGACATTCAGCAGACAGTCTAAACGTCAAGATGGGCCTGGCCCTCTGAGACATACTGGGAAGAGCAAAGCCCTCATCCTTGCTGAGCCTGCTGTTCTAGCAGGCAGAGAGATAAATGAGAAACAACAGTAAAATGTGATAACCACTCTCATAGGCAAGGGCTACAATTTTTATAAGCTTAACATTAAGAAACAATTGAAATTGGAAAAAAAAGGATTAATGATTTTAATGGATTTTTCCTTCCACCCTCCTCCAGAAGAGAACAAATGCTCTGCTTTATTGGTTGACATGGTCTTAAGGAGATGAAACAGCTCTGATTTGTATTACTGACTCTCACTTTCCTCATTTATGAAACAGGGGTTTAAAAATTCTCTTGAAGGTCAAATGAGAATATTTGATATCTCTGTGTAAACTGTCAAGTGCTACACAAATGTTAGTCATGACTCTGTCAATTATCTCTAGCATGTATATGTCATATGGTTAATATGGAATACTCACAATAGAAACCTTGAAAATATTGGTTAAGAACAATTTTTATTTTGCATCTGGTTTAGTCATTATTATTTATAATACGCTTTTTGAGGGGCATTTACATTTAAAAAGAAAAAGACTAATATGAGGACAATTAAATTATGGAACTACAGTCATAATTTCATTGAAGTAATTTAAGTATTCAAAATGCTAAATTATATTAATCCCAAAAGATTTTCTTAGAAATTCTAAGATGCTGCACATCCATTTGAAAGGACTGTACAACTATTGCTTAAGTTAGAGTTAACTTTTATTATAAAGCCTGAAGATACAGTGTATTTCCATATAATAAAATAGTGAAAATAGGACTTTTAGTGCCACTTGCCCTTACTAGAGATAAAACTAAAATTTTTAAATGTATTTTATGCTAAATAAAATACACGCTCCTATTGCTCCTCTATGATAAATCACTGACATATTCATAGCACAATTATCTTTAGTTTCATTTTGTTTGTTCCAAAAGAATTAGAGAAATAGTCATAGTTATGCATGCATTTTTCACCAACCTTATGTCAGATAATGATGTGTGTATTACGGAGATATCAGATATACAAATCCAAAGAGAGGTGGAGAACAGGAAGAAGAAAGTCAGCTTTAAAGTCTCTCTGTTCCCTGACACTGTGTTAGGCACGCATGTGAAATCAAAGTGTGGTCACACTCCATTCCAGGCCAGACCTCAACTATAATAGGAGACTTTAAGAAAAAGAAAGTGAAGATAACCAGGTCAAGCAAATAAAAAGTTTCCAATATAATTAACATTATCAGCAACTTTAACTCACTAAAAAAACACCAAAAATTTATATTTCATATATATACATAAAATATTTTTATTTCTATCAATAATAACATCCAAGCAACCCCCAAACTGAAAATATAATAAAATTAATATTTTATTTTTAATTTATTAATATTTCAGTCTCAAGAAATAATACCATTGAAAGTATTATTTTTATGAAAACTACAAAGAATTCTTTTGTAACTCTATTATACAATAATTTTTAATATTTTACTTACATTTGAAATAATTGACAAAGGTAATTCTTAAACACTGATTTTGCCAATAGTGTTATTCTACTTGAAATCTCTTTAGATTACATACTTTTAATAAAACAGTAGAAATACATTTCATGGACTAACTTGTACTTTTGGTGAAATCATAGTTCTGTATCTATTGAGATATCTAGTTTAACTTTCTCCTCACAATATAGAACTCTTGTAACACAAGCGTCATCCTTTTCCCTGCCACAAACACTGAGATGTAGTTGTACCGCATCCATATATTATGTGCCTCCAAAGAGTAGAGTTCAAATAGATAAGGAAAAGAATATGTTTGACAAAATTCTGGGAAATGGTAAAGTGGAAGAATAATTTCTACTTGTCTAACTCTGAGTCAATGGATTTGGATGCATTTAAATACATACACATTGTTGCAGACTATAAATTTGCAAATGTGTATATATATTTATATGATGTTACCCAAAACATATATATTCTGTAATCATTTTGTTAATCCACAATTTTCCATTTATGGAATCTGATGAGAGACCACCTTATCTGTACTCAATTTGATGTAAAGCCAACAAAATTTCTGTCAGTATTCATTTAAATTAATCCAGTAATATTAACTGCTGACGGCTTCAACCTCTCCATTCCCCGTTGGCAACCCAAAAGGCAATTCTCACTCTAACTCAGCTCCCAGGGTTCCATCCGCAAGAGATTGTCACCTTGCTGTGGACTGTGACCTCTGACCCCGCCACTTTCTTGCTGGAACAGTACTACCTTTGGACATTCAATGAACTTTGTACACAGTTAAAAAGATGTCAACGCAGAGAAATGTTAGGTCCTGCTGTGAAAATTTCCATTGTTTCTATACGTCTAATTGACCCTTCACATTATAGAAGATAAGAAAAAAAATCAATAAGGTTACTTAGTAGCCAGTCTAATGCAATCTTTATTATTAATATGCTAAACACGTTGCATTCAAGGCACTGACACCTAAACACCGCTAGAAGTATCAAAATGACTTCTCATTAATAACCATTATATTAATCACTGTTGCCCAGAACTAGAATCTGACTGGGAAATCCCCTGGTGGAAATTGCTATAATCGTTCAAACTACAGGAATGAATATTTTTCAGCATAATTACTGCTGTCGTCTTATTGAAAAATATCCCATTAGATGGCAGCTTTAGTTACGTAAATCGTGTTGATTAATTTTTAATTTCCAGCATTTATATGACATTGCACAAGTAAAGATCTTTGATAATTCAGATGGTTAGCTGAGCAATTATTAAAATAACTTACAGGAATTCAAACATTCATTTACTTACTAGAAGTGCCATACATCATTAACCCTGATTAAAATAAAGTTTGGGAAATTGCAAGTGCTGAACTGATCACTCAGATGTCTATTTCAGGGTGTTTTATAAAAATATTCATGCCGTGTAGGATGTCTCAGCTACAATGATAAAGCTCTAGCATAAATGTTTCAAAGCAAGGGAATCTAAATTATCCTGGCAATATGGCATCCCACCCATGTGCTCAAGTACACATTTGCGCCTCTAGGCAGACAATTTAAATGGTCTATAACATTACAATATTTAGCCACCCCAGTACATCTTTTATTTAAAACAAACAAAAAGTTTCAGTACTTGTGAGCGAAGAATGAGTTCTCAGTCTTAGTTGTGCATTTTATGTTTTTATTGACTTCTTTGAATCTCCGTATTAACTGTGAATTCTTAGATAACCTTCAGTTTCTTTATCTGTAAACTGGGAAAATAACTACTTTGTTCATAAAGCTGTCTTGTGGGTAACCCAACTCAAGGAATATGGAGTGCCTAGCTACTGTGTGGGAAATATTAAGCAATAAATAATCTTCCTCATATTATAGTATTTCGTATTATAATCCTTCAGATATATGGCCATTATACAAAGATAAATGTTTTTATATACAAAATAAGTGTTCTTTTGATCCTTACTATCTCTCTATGTTAGTCTCCATAAATTAAAAACAAAACACATACTTGGTTTTCAGCTGAGTTGCCTGCCAATTCTTATGATTTAAGTAAAAAGAATAAAGATTCAAAAGTAGATGACTTTACATATAAGAAACCACCTATTTTCACCATTAATAAGTAATTATTCCTAAGTCCCATTGTATCTACAGACACACTTAAAGGAAAAATTAAGTCCAATATATTGCAATATTATAAAATCTAAAATTTACACTTTGAGATATTTTTCTGAAAGTTTGTATAATTGCAAAAACATAGATATAGTTGAGCAGTTCAGAGGAAATTGGCAGGGGACAGAATTATTTACCACATTTTATTTTTCAAAAATCAGGATAAATTTATTAGAATTTTATATACAAATATTTAATAAGCTTTTGTAAAATAAACCCTGGCAAAGGTCAAGAAGTTGTCTTTATAGTCTTTCCCCTCAAAATTTTCATAGCCCACTTGGAGAATGAAGATAAGACCAATAATTGCAATGTACTGTGACAAGTGCTAAAATACACACAAAGTTAGTATCTTAAGTGGATAGGAAGGAAGTTCTTAACTGGGTTTAGAGGGGTTTTAGAAACCGTCTTAGGGCGGGGACAGTTGACTGGGTCTTGAAGGATGAGGAATCGCAAGAAGAGTATTTGGGAGAAAAGCATTCCAGGAAAAAGAAGCATGGTGTGAAAACGAGTGGGGCAAGAGTGCTTGTCGTCCTGTATACCTAGTCCCTGGAAGACTCTAGGTGCTCAATAAGCATTTGTTGAATGAATGAATCAATGAATGAAAGAAAGTAGGAGAAAGGTCCTCAAGGGAATAAAAAAGCATCCTAAGAAGAGAAGGAAAGACCTTTGACTTAATAATTTTGCCTGTTTTCCTCTACATTCTTGTGATTTTTTTTCTATGTCACAAGCTCTGTTCTACTCTTTCAATTTTTTCACAAGTGTTATCCATGAGTCCATTCCTCTTTTAATCCCCTGATGTTAATTTCAGTTCTGACATTCCTTTGTGTATGGTCTTGGACCCAGGTACCCAGATGTACCCTTCAGCCCTCCCTGGCCCTGCTCTATTTACAGAGATGTGAGGTGTCGCTCCCAGGCTCCCATGTAAATTACTTCCCGGGTGAGTTCAGCCCGTGGGTGACCCTGGGGGAGATTAAAGGGCAAGAGGAGAGAAGCCAGCGTGTGTCTCCCCATCTGTCTTTGCAGGGGTTAGTCCTCCACGCGAGTGCACATCCTGCCAGATAGGCTCACCACGTTTCTGTCTCTTGTGCGGTGACCCTACTCTGGACTCCAGTCACATCATTTCCTCCAATCATCTCCTTTGGAGGATTTTGAGATTATTTTTGGAGATTCAAACGTAAAATACTTATTATCTGATTCAATTGCCATATATAAGATAAAACTGAAGGTAAGAAATATTAAATTACTTCCCCAAAGTTTTATATATTAATAGATATTAAAACAGAGTAAAACCAGCTCTTTGATTTGCCATGCAGTGTTCCTTTGACAATGTTACAGCGTCACCTCATTGAATATGTTTGACAAAGAAATTACATATTTCAACTAACTAATGTGAGGAGACAAAAATACTGTTGGGGAAGAAGGAACAAAGGAAACATTGTGCCAGAAAGGAATGCTTTTGACTTCCCATGACAGAAAACTAACCATGGATTAAACAAACAGGCATTTCTTTTTCTCACGTACGAACCAATCAGAGGTGGGCAGTTACTGCCTTTGGCTCAGTGACTCCACTACATGGGGGAAGCATCTCAGGGATTCTTTTGCTGTTTTCTCTGTGGAACATGCAATTCCAGGTAATATGTCCATGTTTAAGGAAGGAAGACGGGGATAAGGGCCTCCCAAGTCAAGTGTATCGCTTTTTATCTTGAAAGCAAAAGCTTTCCTAGAGTTCTCAGTGGACTCCAGATCTTATTAGCTAGAAGTGTGCCACATGACCAGACAGTTAGAGTGGAGACTAAGAAAGTTACTGTTTAGATTTTTCAGCCTCCGTAGTGGAGGCTGCACCTGAGAATGAGGTTGAGAATGAGTGATGAGTTAGCCAGCCAACAGAGGGAAGAAAAAGGGAACCATTCTAACCACAGATGGGTGAGCGAATGCCAGTTTTGAGAGAAGTAAATGGTGCTGTTGAAAAAACTTTGTATTAAGAAAGGGACTTTGCTAATGTCCTAGCGTAGGAGAAATGAAGTTGAAAAGTGTTGGACAAAACACACGTTAGCAGAGATATTTTCATGTGTGGAAACTGAGGCTCAGAGAAGGTAAATGAATTGTCCATGTTAATGAACTCGGTAAATGGCAATGCCAATTTTCAGGACTAACTTTAACTCCTATGCCTTCACTTTCTACATCTTGTAGAGCCATGATATGGTTTATTAGCTGCTACCAAACAATTCCTGACGCTCGTATATGCATACAGCCAAATCGTACACTTTTTATCATCCCCCCACCCCACAGGTCTCACAGACTTTTGTACTTCAATGCTGCTCTCTACATTTTTTAAAAAACATGATTTTATTTCTATGAAATGTTTACAGAGAGCAAAATAATAATAGTTTAGTTTTCCCTAAGACCCACATCTTTTAGGAGTGATACTGAATTGTACACACCACAGAAAATAGATTTTAATAATAGGGCAGATCTCAAGATAATTTGATAATAACATAGTCTGTGTTCACACTTTGGTTCACTGTTGTCCTTAAGAGAGAGTTTTGCTGAATTGATAGAGTTTATATCCTCTAAGTGTACTATAGATAATTATGATGATTTATAACAGTTAATGCAATGCAACATTATAATAGATGTAACTAATATTTTGCTCATTCTGCCTAGTTGAATGTTACATAAATGTCTCGTTTTTGTTCAATTTTGTGTAGCCTACAGCATTGGGTCTGGTATCTAACACAGAACAGAGACTCACTTCCCATCCTTTTAATAAATTCTTTCCTAGTCCAGGTTGATCTTTTGCCACCCACACACATCCTAATGACCACCCACACATGTTTCCTATGCACTTACCTCCCATTAATACATTTCCTTTTCAGAGGCAAGCTAAAGAAACTTTATTTAAAAAGCATTGAAAGTTTAAATTGTAAGAAATTATAGTCTATATCAATTTCTCATTCTTTGATTAATATTGTCTACTGCATTTATTATGGAAAGTTGAGCCCCCCATTTTTGTTTAAATGCCTAAAGTAAGAAGAAGTACATTGACTTCTCTCTCTGTAGGTTTTCAGTTTTGGACACCTCTATATGGAAACCTCCATGAACTTCCTCCTTTTGCAAACGATTCTGTGCTTGGCTAGACTTTCATCTATACAACACTGTGACTTAAAGACACAGTGAGTCTATTTCTACACATGTTGAATGTTAAAATGAAGAGATTGGGCTATATGCTCTTTGAGGCTAATACAGTCTAGTATTTGGCATTTACATGATTTTTTGTTGGCGATTAGCAATCTCCTTTAACTGTTTCATCCATGATTAGTCTCTAGATCCTTGGTCTTAGTCATTCATCCTTCAACAAAATCTGCTTCAGTTGAGAGAAGTGTCTTAAAATATGGTACTCAGAATTAGGAACTATAATAATAAACCATGAAAATAATAATAGCTAATATTTACTAACGTCTCAAGTGCCAGACAATGTTCTAAGAGTTTTGTGTGCATTCTTTGATTTAATCTTCACAACAACTTTTTGAAGTAAGTACTCTTATCCTCATTTTATGATGAGAAACTGATTCTTGGAGATCTTGAAGTTACCGTAAGCTCTCTAAAGCTCAGGGTCAATGGAGCCTCTCCTACACGTATTGACTTTTATATCTTTCCCATGTAATTGTATCTAAAAAGTGTTAATACAAACTTGCTCCCATTGTATTAATGGCTTTATTCTCCTATAGTGACTAAACATTTATTTAAACAAGGTTTTAAAAATTTTGCCTTGCATTGTCAAGATAACTTTTATAAATTTAACTGTAAATATTTATTTCAATGAAATTTACCATTTTACTAAATCATAATATAATTTCTGAAAATAAAATGTATAGGTCAATAGGGCCATCTAAAAGTCTTAAGAGAAAATTTTCGGCAGATAAGCTATATTTTAATAGGTACAGTGACATAATGGAGCTATATTAAGCACATTTTTCCCAAACATTGAGCACCTTTGTAGGCTTCAACGTTAGATTTTTCATATTTATCCAATAATTTAATATTTTCATATTTTTTTGTACTCCCAGAATTAAGTGAAGCAAATAAACGTTCCAGTATCTGTGAAAGTAAATGTTTATTCAGTCCACTTGCAGTGCTCTAAACATTTGTCACAGTACCTAGGTGAGAAAGCAAGAGACACATTTTGCACAATTAATTTATTTGAAAAGTTATACATATTGCATAAATCCCCTGGTTTAGTTTCACAATAAGCAAGATGATAAAACACATGAGATATTTCCAGACGGTAGATGACTGAGATTGAATTGGGAATTTTGTTAGAATTATAATGTTACTTCTTAAGTTAACTTGAGGTTATTTGCTCTTGGTTTAAAGTGAAGTTATTTTTCAGGCAGCTTTATAATCAATATTTCAAAGTTCTGAACTCATAGTGTGACATGTGGGGGTGGTTCCAGGATTACTCACATTAATACTAATTTTTCTAAAGTGGTAATATCATTGAGAGAAAATATTCCTACCAGAAATAAAATAAGTGATATATGTGACTCCTGTCATCTGTTGGAACAGTCGTGCATTCTCCTATGTTTCCAGTGTTGTGACCAATTTCCCATTTTCTCTCTGGATAGCCTTCCCACAAAGCATCTCATATTCCCTTATAAATCTGTTGTTGCCCAGTGTTAAATTTCTAAAATTCACCATCCACTTTTTGCCTAATCTTTGTATTCTCCATGGCTATAATTTTACAATAAACAACCAAAACACATTATGGAACTGTGTACATTTATGCAAAAAAATGTTTGAGGCACTGGCCCGGTGGTGTAGTGGTTGGGTTTGCACACTCCACTTCAGCAGCCCGGGGTTCACAGGTTCGGATCCAGGCGTGGACCTATGCACCACTCCTTGGGCCATGCTGTGGTGGCATCCCATATACAGGATGGAGGAGGATGGGCACAGATGTTGGCTCAGGGCTAATCTTCCTCAGCAAAAAGAGGAAGATTGGCAATGGATGTTAGCTCAGGGCCGATCTTCCAAAAAAAAAAAAAGTTTGAGATATATTAAAAATCTTTTTACTTGTGATTTCTTGTCAATGCCAAAATGGTGAACCAGCAAAAGCTGGTGGCTTCCCACCTCCAAAAGCAACCCAGAGAAACTATAGATGTGACAAGTAAGTAAGGATTCCAAGAGTTAACAACTACCACAAAACGGTCCCTTTGGAAAACCCCTAGAAAGAATGAAGTGTGCCTTTATCTGTATGTGTGGCTGTAAGTTGGGGAACAGAATTGCTGAGAAATCAGTGAGAAGACAGGCTAGAGGAAATCCTTTTAAACCCTGCCCATGCACACACACCAGGTGCTGGTATCCTTCAGTTAATATTAGGGCCCAAATGATTAAATGATTTTCTCAATGTGTAGCTTGATCAAGTTCTACATTCATTCCTTGTCACCAATGTTGTTTAACCATAAGGAGTTAAAGGTACAACCCTGATCAGAGATATTGCCCGGTGGAGTAGCTTCAAACAGGTGAGATCAGCTTTGAGGACCCTTCCCCCATACTGCAGAGACAGTAACTGATAACCCAAGAGAAAGGGAACTCACAGTTGAAAATATCTAAACAAACACCTATGGAGAAAAACATCCTCCAAAGAAAGATATCAAACTGAACAATCTACATTACCTGCCACAGAATTGTTGGAACAGATGGGACAAGGATTTAAAATAAGCCCAATAAATATCTTCAGGCATTAAGAGAGGATAACAGTAACATAAACCAAGATTATGGTCACTATTCTCCCAAAGCAGATTGATTTTTCTAGCTCTGAGTTTGCCAAAACCAAAGAAACAGTAGCAAAATATTTGTCACTAAAGCTAGAGATAATCTACCACAATCACCAAAACAGAAAAAAATTTTTTTTTCTTTATTCATTCAATTTTTGAGTCCTTGTTTTCTGACCACTTGGTGTGGCCACTGAGGCAGCCAGAGCGAAGTTTCCTCCCCGAGTACTGGAAAGAGAGTAGCAAGACAGGGTCAGCCCCAACCAGGCGACTCCATGGACTGTTCTGTGTGACATATACACAAACATCTTTACATGTATATTTACTTTTTCCACGTAATATGTACACACAATTTCAAAATAAAATTCTACAGGAGGATTAAAGTTTAATGCAGCTGTCTCCTGCATTGCTCTCCCTTTCTCCCAGTTTTCTTCCTATAGCAATGACCTGCAAATATTTAGCAACTACTTTTGATTTTTCTAAAATGTAGACTCCATGAGGGCAGAAATCTTCTCTGTATTGCTCTAGCATATTGGAAGCTTTCTGACATGTTGGAAGCTTTCTTCAATGTCTGGCTCTCCTTGTTCTTTCATATTTAAGAATGGTGCAATAATAAACTCACTGAATCTGGTCGGGGGCAGGGCTTGAAGACTAGATGTTTGATGCTCAGTGTTTGAAAGTCAAATCAACTACTTTATTTTTTTTCCAGTTTTATTGAGATATATTTGACACATAACACATACACATGAGTTGATATATGTGTATGTCATGAAATGATTACCACAGTAAGTTAACATCCATCACCTCACATTGTTACAACTGTTTTCTTTTGATAAGAACTTTTAAGATCTATTCTCTTAGCAACTTTTAAATATACAATACCGTGTTGTTAACTATAGTCACCATGCTGTAGATTATATCCCCAGAATTTATAACTGGAAATTTGTACGTTTTAACCAACTTCACCTATTTCCTCCATCCCTTGCCCCCGCCTCTGGTAACCACCAATCTGTTCTCCATATCGATGAGTTCATTTTTTTAGATTCCACACATAAGTGAGATCATATGGTATTTGTCTTTCTCTGTCTGACTTATTTTACCTAGTGTAATGCACTCAGGGTACATCCATGTTGTGACAAATGGCAGGACTTCCTTCTTTTTAGGCAGAATAATATCCCATTGAGTATTCCAATGTGTATATCACATTCTTTTTTTCCATTCAACCATTGATGGACACTTAGGTGGTTTCCATATCTTGGCTATCATAAATAATAAGTGAACATGAGGTGCAGATATGTCTTTGAGATAGTGATTTTTATCTTCTTCAGATGTCTACCCAGAAGTGGGATAGTTGGGAGTGTAAACTGGTGCAGCCACTATGGAAAACAGTATGGAGCTTCCTCAAAAACTTAAAAATAGAACTACCCTATGATTGAATCAACTGTTAAGCTGAGATTTTCCTAAATGAAAGGGGATGTAGGACTCATCTCTTAGAAGGGGTGGAAGGCATTTAATTGGGTAGAATAGAACCATTCTATTATTTGCTTGGTGGAAGTGGGGGAAGACACACACTTGACTGCAGATGTCGTTCTCCCAGAGCAGGGAGAGTTGGAGGCTCAATTGTTCAGTGCACAGGGCCCACAGCCTTAGTCCTTGTTCTTATTCTCAGGCAAATCCGTTTCCTAGTCTAGTGGCTTTCGGGGTTCTGCAGGTTTTAGCTTCCTCCTCGACTGGGTTCCCTTCAGACATTCTCTAGGCTGTGGTTTTAACTGTCCTGTAGGTGGCTTTCTCCATTTGTTTTATGACATCCAGGTTGGTTGTTATGAGAAGTATATATATTTTTTCTTTTTTTTAATTGTCATTTATAATATTAACGTGGGTCTCAGAAGGAAGAGGGGAGAAAAAAACATGTGGTAGTTTCGTCACTTTTATAGGTAGTTTTCATGAAATTTTTCTGATGTGGGTCAGTTTTCTGTTTTTTATGCCACTGTGGATCTGCCATTTTAGGAGACCATACTCTTGAAACACCAGCTTATGTTCACTTCAGTCTCTAATAAGCAGGGAGGCACATTACAGTTCTTCACAGGGCTATCTCAAACGGTGTGAGATAAAGAGTAGTGAACAATCAGCCACTGCGATACTAGTGCTTCAAGTGCCAGGCAGAGAAGCCAGAGATGAGCAGGATCGTGAAGGATTGTTTCTCCCAGTTCCAGGAACTGATTCTTTACATGTCGGCATCATCGAAGATCTGAAAATGAAGCTGACCGTTTTGACAAGGTCCCATTTTACCATTCCATTAAATAGACAAACAAACAAAAGGAATGAAAAATAAAATGGGAACGTGAAAATGTGGTCTCAGGTCATAGAGATGTAATAGATTATACAACATATTTCTCCTTATTTCCTAGCTGATTCTAAAATAAAAAAGATTTTAGTTGCTTCGAAAAAAGGTAATACATAATAAAGCTACAAAGAACAAATGTAAAGACCATGGAATGGAGTAAATAAATGTGCCATTCACTGTGGTAATACTTGGATAGAGAATAGAGTGGGCTCTGAGCAGTTAGTAAACAAAAGAAGGCATGATAAATTTCACAGCTTTCCCCATCAGAAGGAAGGTGGCATGCTAGTTATACTTCCTCATAGTATAAGGAAGGGAGGGAAGCTATATTTTTAATTTGGGGGAGGAACCTTAATTTTAAATTTCTCTGATGTCAGCAAATTTCTCATCTGTGAATCAATAATTCTGGAAGAAATATAGTATCATTTGGAGGAAAGAAAAGGGATTTTGGAGTGAGATAAATTAGGTCTTTGCACTGCCACATGTCAACTCTACTGTCCTGAGGAAACTCTCAAAATCTTGATTTTTCATCTTTACCTTGAAGGGTAAACCCTTCGACATTAAACATTAAATATTGTATGTGGTGCATCTGACATGGGGTTGAATAAAGGTTAAAAGCTAAGTTTTTAAAGGATGAAATACACTACCACCACTGTCACTCTCCTACCCCTTCCACAATGTCACACCCACTTGTAGTTTTTCTGTTTTGATCAAAACCTCTATTCTTTTTCGTTAAGTTTGATTGTAGATGGCCATTTTACATTGGAGGGCCAAAGATACACAGAAGAGCTCTTTGAGTCTTCTTGCTGAGAAGTGTGTTCCCCACAATTTTGTGTTACTGTTCATAAATGCCAGCAATGTAACATATCATTCCTGTGTGTCATATTTAACAATCTTGTTACAAATTAAAACAATAGGAAAATAGAAAGAAAGAAAGAAAAACATCAAAGAAACTGCCCATTTTAATGAACACATGTGACCTGAACATATCGGCTTGATTTATATGCAAAGATATTGCTTCTATAGAATACAGAAAGAAGGACTAAGACTGTTTCAAGGCACCCTCGAAAATAATTATTCCCATGTCCTCTCTTTGCCCTTTTTCTCCTTGGTGGTCCTCAGACATTCTTTTTCTTTAATAGCACCAGAATTAGTAGGGGGTAAGAAGAAGGAGTAGAGAAGGCGATTTTGTGTACAGTTATAGATATGGCCTTTTGTAGTTTAATTTTTGAAACTGCAGCCTTTGGTTCTTTGAATGTATTTACACAGATGTTGGGGAAGACGGCTTGTAACCATCTACCACTGGCCTCGTGGTCACCTTTGCCTTAAAGCAATCTCTGGGAGGTACATTGAAAATGATTTTATTAGATACCCATTTCTAAGATACCATGTTTTTATTTCACATTGTCCCTTTGGAATGTAACCCAACCCATATTCCTTAGACAAGGCATGTTTACTCAGTATTATATGATTAGTTCATTTGGAGACCTCTGGTTTTCTCATGCTAATATCAGTAGCCTATACAAAATATATGGGGCAAGCATACCTATTATGCTACTTAAATGAGTATCTCAAAAATGTTAGAATTGAATTTTGACATAATGTCAACAATTAGCAGTAAAGAGAAAATAAATCTTACCTGATTTTTAGGTTTCAAACTTTGATATTGAGGAAAATATTTTCAGAAGGTCATTTGACTAAAATACTAACTGAAATATAAAATTATAGGAAAATGTAATCACTCAGCAATATCATTAAAACTGGCAGGAGATTTTGTTATACTTTTTCCATCATTTTGCTATATTAGCTACTATAAAGGACATTATGAGGATGCAGTGAAATACACTTTAATCTTGTCTTTAAAATCTTACTTTCTCATCTTTTTTTAAAAAATGGATCTAAAAGGATAGGTTCTTCCTTGTTCTTCCTTTTTGAGAAGCTTTCTGTTCCTTCAGGTTGTGCAGGTGCACATGTCCTGCTGCTATGCCAAATGCTTCCTCCCACCGGGAGTTTTTACCTGGCCAGGTGTCATGGCTGCCAAGCTAAGGGAGGAACACTAAGTCGAACTGTCAGGGAGACGTGTGCATTGTAGTTTCCACCCACCGAGTCAGCGATGTTGCAGAGATGATGGCACTGAGGAGCCTGCAGTAGTGACTACGCAGTTTCTCTACTTCAGCAAACTCTGATCTTGCTCACTAACTGGTCATATGGACCTCCTGCCGCGATGCCTAATAACTGCAGCTCAGATGCCTACATCTTTTCTCACCTTTTTACCAGGAAGGAAGCATTGTCTTTGATTGTCCATCCGGACTAATCCTTTCTCAGCATGATACTTGTTAGCATAATTGCAGAGAAAGAACCAAAAAAGTGCATTAGGAGTTGTTCCTTTTTAAAAGATAGTATATGTAATTTGGATGAAAAAGGCACTGTATATTTTTCACTAATTCTAGTAGTTAAGGATTCTTCCATTATCGTATTTTTCAACCTTTTTATTTTCATTATT
Organism: Tapirus indicus; assembly: GCA_031878705.1. Lineage (NCBI taxonomy): Eukaryota > Metazoa > Chordata > Mammalia > Perissodactyla > Tapiridae > Tapirus > Tapirus indicus. The sequence continues at coordinate 7,576,803 of CM062920.1, read as the reverse complement.
TGTATGTATTAGAAACCCTATCCAACTCCAAGAGACCTTCATAATACTCTCTATTAACATTATCATAATCCAGAGAAGCTTCGAGCTAATACTTTTAAAGACTCTTAGCTCCAGGAGAACATGAGTTATGAACAACTCCAGTTACCTTTGGTCACACAATTGGGTGGTTCATGACTCACACAAAAATAGAGTGGAAGAACTTAGTTTTGAGATCTCTTTCCAAAAGAAATCTGAAGTCACTAAAATCCTTTTCACTCAATCTTCAGAGAATAAACTGAGAGGCAAAGTACACTTGTCCGTAAGGGGAACATGCTGTCAGCCAGAGAGGAAGGTGAAATGAGCACAAATATGTGCTTGAAGGAGTATAATTTCTATTTACTAGAATAATGATGTACTTGAACTTTTAAAAAACAGAAAAGGCTTCAAAATTTTTTATTAATAGAAGGGAAAGAAAACATATCCTTGTTTAAAGAAAACACAACTTAAAAAGTTTAATGTCAATGTTCAAGGTTAAAAAACAAATATTGATGAAGATTGTAGGAATGAAGAAATGAAATATATTATACATTTATCCACATATTTTTTTTTCAATGTGTAATGCCATTTAGTTTCTATGTTTCTGCACAAGGTTCAGAAACAGATACAATGTCGAGAAAGTGGTTGAAGTTATTTGGGGCTTTGTTTGACCCAAATTGTAAGTAAAAAAAAAAGAAAGAAAGATTTTAAAAAAGAATTTTAAAACCTGTAACTGATGCCTAGGACACATCTTGACAAGTGTCAAAAAATATAATTAAGACTCCCTGAATATTACCGAAGTGAGAATTCTCTACTTCCTTTTCACATTCCAATAAAAATGTGGTAATATCTTCTGGTAATATGACTCTTGCCAAACTTTTGTCGTTGTTATTTTTTAATGTTATTGCTTGGCTCTTGATGTTTGAACACATCATTTTCATGGTCATAGTTTAAAACAACTTTTGTTCTAAAGAGGAGAAGTTTCGATGCAAACATTCTCTTCTTCTTTTTGCACAATGTTTATCATTTAGTACGGTGGCCATGATACCAGACAGAATAAAAATTCCAAGGAGATTCTGGTTTAATCCTATCATCTTAACATTAAAAAAACAACAAAATTCACATTTGTTTATCCCAAGTTAAGCAAGTTTTATTGAAGTTAAAATAGTCTTACAATTTAAGGTTAGATTTCATGAGGTTTTCACTTCCATTAATGATGGAAAACAATTGGAAATTGAGTGGTTTTTATTTAACCCATTTCAAACATATTTTATGATGTGACATTGACTTGGAATATTGGGGGATTCACCCAAAAACCCAGATTGAATTGACATGCACAGTCTCACTTTTCTGCACAGTACACTGTAGTCTGTGAAGTCCTTTTGCTTAATTTTATAAGAGCCTTGGTTAAACAGTTTATCTCCCCCAAATACTCTAGGAATCCCTGATAGGCTTATATACGCCTCAGCCAGGAAATCTGGTCCTGGGTCACTGCCCACAGATTTGCTTGTCATTTATTTCCGTGTTTAAACCAGATCCCCCCACGTAGCTACTGCGTGGGTCCTCCCCGTCTCGGTATACAAGACCAGGATCTAATATTTACGACATTTCAATGAAGTCTTTGAGACAGCAGACGGGCTTACGGGGGAGACAACAAGAAACCACTTAGAGATGGAGTTCTTCTTTGTTTAGCTCTCACATGTGATCATCTTGTAGTTGGCCTTGTCACAAATGAGAGACCCAGAGAGGAGAAGGTGTCCCCTCTCACTCAGGGTGAAACCATTTCATGAGACCCAGATTCCTGCCTCAGTATTGACCCTGTAGGAGTTCTCCATGTCTGACCGTCCATAAACAAACGTTGCAGGACCCATGCGCGTATACAGTCACAAAAACCAATAGTAATTTGTAGAGATAAATCCATACTCAAAAATGAAGCATTTCAAAACAGGAAACAATTTGTGGAAAGGCTTCAGTGATGATAATTCATAGAAACTTCGATATTATTATATTGAGTACTTTTCCTTGAAGCCCATTGTCCTGGCTGTCTGCAATCCAGATTTTTTTTACCATCTTGTAACCAAATGTTCCGCTAGGTTAGATTTTCCAGGATAGAGTGTTTGACTGAATAACAAGTAAACAGCTCTTGCAAATGAGAACCCCCTTTAGGATTTGAAATTAGTTTGACCAAGGTCAAAGGTTATTAGGGTTCAAGCTCACATTCTGGTGATATCTTCCCCAGAATAGTGGCTTTATGTAGGCAGATGTTTTCAAGTTTGTGATCTATCAGTGGAGAGACTGGTCCTAAAGTATGAGCAGTAGGTGATTTTCTTCTTTCTATGACAATCCTGGGACTGAGTTACAGGGGGCATGGCACTGTCTGTTTTATAAGAATAAATGCTTTTCCATCTTTCCTTGGCTGTCTATACCCAGATGAAATTGGGCTAAATATATGAAGGATATTTCAATACATACTAGATCTTACAAAATGTCCTTCTTTTCTGTAATGTTAATTTTATGTGTCAAATTGGCTAGGTCACAGTACCCAGATATTTGGTCAAACATTATTCTAGATGTTTCTGTGAAAGTATTTTTTAGATAAGGTTAACATTTAAATCAATAAACTTTGAGTTAAGCAGACTACTTTCCATAATATTGGGAGGGCCTGATCCAATCAGTTGAAGGCATTAACAGAAGAAGACTGACCTCCTGAGAAGAAGAGGGAATTCTGCCAGTGGACTTCCTTTGGACTCAAACTGCAATGCTTCTCTGGGTTTCTGGCCAGCTGGTCTACCCTGCAGATTTTTGGACTTGCCAAACCTTCACAACTGTGTGAGCCAGTTCCTTAAAATCTCTCTCTTTCTCTATACACACACACACACACACATCCTGTTGGTTCTGTTTCTCTGGAGAACCCTGGTTAATACACCTGCCAAAGCTTTTTATCGTTTCCACTCTTTTTTGAAAAAAAAAAATCCCTTGATATTCTACCCCTACGCAGCTTTATTTAGATATAATTGACATGTAACATAAGTTTAAGGTATACAATGTGATGATTTGATACATGCATATATTGCAAGATGATTATCACAATGAGCTTACTTAACACATCCATCACCTCACATAACTACTGTCTTTTTTGGGGGTGGGGGAGTGAGAACATTTAAGATCTATTCTCTCAGCAACTTTCACGTATATAATACAGTATTGTTAACTATGGTCACCATGCTGTACATTAGATTCTCAGAACTTATTCATCTTAAAACTGGAAGTTTGCACTCTTCGACCAAATCTCCCCATTTACCCCAACCTCCAGCCTCTGGAAACCACCATTCTACTCTCTGTTTCTATGAGTTAGGCTTTTTTTAGATTCCACATATAAGTGAGAAAATACAATATTTATCTTTCTCTGTCTGGCGTTTCACTTAGTATAATATCCTCAAGGTCCATCCATATTGTTATAAATGGCAAGGTTTGCTTATTTTTATGGCTGAATAGTATTCCATTGTGTACATTTAGATCAGGAAGTTATCGCCAATGGATACTTAACTTTATTTACCGTCAGTAGATACTTAGGTTGTTTCCATGTCTTGGCTATTGTGAAAAATGCTGCAAAGAATATTGGGGTGCAGATATCTCTTCCACATAGTTATTTCATTTCCTTCAGATATATACCCAGAAATGGAATTGCTGGATCATATAGTAGTTCTATTTTTTTTTTTTTTTTTGCGAGGAAGACCAGCCCTGAGCTAACATCCACTGCCGATCCTCCTCGTTTTGCTGAGGAAGACTGGTCCTGGGCTAACATCTGTGCCCATCTTCCTCCACTTTATATGGGACGCCGCCACAGCATGGCTGACAGGCAGTGCGTCGGTGAGCGTCTGGGATCCGAACCCGGGAACCCCGGGCTGCCAAGCGCGAACTTAACCGCTGCGCCACCAGGTGGCCCCCTCGTAGTTCTATTTTTAATTTTTGAGGAACCTCTGTACTGTTTTCCATAGTGGCTGCACCGATTTACATTCCCATATCATTCATACTCTTCATCTGAGACCTCAGTCCCTTGTGGAGAATCTCTCTGATTCTTTCTGTAAGCACACTATCTCTGTTCCGTGTTCCAATCCTACCTTTTACATCTCTACCGAGATAGAGAAGGAGAGAGAAAGAAGCAAAGAAAGGAAGGACAAATTTAATTGTAACTAGAAAGAATCTGAGCTTAGTGTTTGTAAAACTCAATTGTTTTAAGGTAGATCCATGTAAAACCCTTAATTTATTTCCCCTACTAATGAATTAAATCTTAGTGTCTCTAGAGACTCAAATAATGTATCAATATTAGTAGATCTTTAACTAGTCTCATGTAATTTATTATTTTAAAGAAAAACTGAAATGACTCTATGTATTATTCATACAAAGAAAGAAAAAATTTTCAGCTTTTTGCACTCTAAATGTTCAATAGTCTATTTTAGATCACCTTAAGTGGAAAAATGTTTAGAACTTGAAAATAAAAAGAATATCTTTAAAAAATTAGAGTTTAGCCGGTATCTGTCTTTGACATCAAAAAATTTACCGATATAAATTTAGTTACAAAGAAAGTGTATGCGTATAGAAATCATGTTGCTCTCATTATACACGCTCACTCCAATAGTGTCTAGGGATGTCAGTAAAATAGATCATCCTTTGAATGATAACTACAGCCTTGATGCAAATAGTACGCTAGAGAATTTTTAAAAACAGAGCACATGGACGTATTGGATGCTCTTCCAATTGCACTGTTTCTTTTGCATGTGTGTATGTCTACATAACTTTAGATATTTCTAGAGGTTAGATAAGGCCTAAGCAATGTAAGGTAACCAGAATTTCTTTGAAGTGAAAAAAGAAAATGATTAACTTTAAATGAATTTTCAGTTAAACAGGAAAACTGGACGAAGATTTCTCCTGTTTCAGGGAAAAGATGTACTTTTCAGACAGAAAGTGCTCTCTCCTGGGTGACCTTGTGTTGGCCTTTACTGCAGGGATAGATTTGTTTTGGTAGACCGCTGTAGCCAGCTACCTGCAGAGAGAAGGGAATCCTAGTAGAGAGAATTCTTAATACAGTAGTTAAATATTCTTTCATTTGGGTGAAACTTTTCAGTATGGTATTCTCATATATTCAGCATAATTTATAGGTTTTTAATTTTGAAACATTTTATTTCAGAATAAATGAAAATAATTATAAAAATCAACAAGAGAATTGTATATCCTCTATGGAAAAGTTTTAGCCTGTTCAAATCTAAGTCCACTCTGGAGGAGCTGAGAACAAGATGTAAAATGAATGAGAAAAGAAAAGACGGCAGAATGTACCAGATGTTCTTCATGTGTTGGCTGTACATATATCTTCCTTTGTTAGCTTTTAGTTGCAGATTGAGTGCAATGTACATCATTTTATTCACAACAGACAGCTATGCATATTCACATATGGATGGATATCATCTCTCTCAAGATTTACTGAAATAGAGAGATAGGAAAACACAACAGCGTATATGCTGAGTTCCATATAGGCAAGTGTGAATTATATAGTTAGATGCCCTCTTCAAGGGGTTTCTTATCATTGTCTCACTGGGTAGTGTAAGGATTAATTAGTTAAAGTTTGTAGGCTCTTTGAAGCTAGAAAACACTATGCAAGTGCTAAGCATTATCATGGTAACTCGAGAGTGAGGCATAAGTGATTTGCAACCTCATCAGCTCTTTGAAATGTGTGTCTAGCCTGATTCACAGTTTTTTCTTACAGTGTTTTATGGATTGGAAAGTTCTTATCAGACTTTGAAGATGAAACATGTTCCACTGAAATCATACTAATCTGCACAATCAATCTTTTTTCTATGTATTTAGTAATGTTTCTCAAAATAGAACGAAACTTGAGCTATGATTCCAAAGCTAATTTAATAAAGTATGATTTTGACATCCATTATAACTCATGTATTATCATTTGATTGACTAAGCTGTATTTCTCTTAATTAGTGCAACTAAAGTCTAGTTATTTTGCATGAAGGTAGCTATTCCCATCTTTTATACTTTAAAAGACATTCAGGCAAGTATTGATTGTTTCCATAAAGCTCATATAGATTTTATTAGCACGTTTCAATCATTTCTCACTGTAATAATGTCAATTCTGAAATGTTATTTGTAATGTCTTTTAAGAAGATATTTTAAATAGTTAAACATGAGAATTATTTCCTTTATTCATAGGTCAAATTCTGCATATATCTTCTCTCCCCCCGTATGCTATGATTGTATATGGATAACATATCAAGAACAGTGATGCGCTAGTTATATATTTTACTTTATATTTATATTTATAAAAAGTTTTTCTTTCATAAAGTACCAGATTTCCCAATTTTCCCTTTTTGAACCCCTTGGAGGTGGCAATCAGGGCAGGAATTTTTTTTTTTTTCCTGAGGAAGTTTCACCCTGCGCTAACATCTGTTGCCAATCTTCTTTTTTTTGCTTGAGGAAGACTGTCTCTGAGCTAACATTTGCACCAATCCTCCTCTATTTTGCATGTGGGACACCACCACAGCACGGCTGGCAAGTGGTGTAGGTCTGCGCTCGGGATCTGAACCCACAAATCTGGACTGGTAAAGCAGAGCACACCAAAATTTTAACCACTTGGCCATGGGGCCAGCCCCGGCAAGGAATTTTTTAAGCAAAGTAAATATGTAAAGAGATGATTCCAAGTTAAACTGAATATTGTCCATTATGAAATTATTTTATTTTGGGGTGAAATTTGAAAAACACAAAATACAAAATACTGTAATAAATACCTATTTAACTCCACCCAGAAATAACAATTATGAATGCATCCCTTGTTCTATTTACATTACATTCAGTTATAAGTGGAGTACACCTTCTCAGCTTCATTCCCTTTTCTCCTCGTCCAGAGGTGCAGTTATTTTGAACTTGATATTTAACTTTACCTTCACGTTTTTATAGTTTCATTAGAATATATAGGTTTATCAATAACACTGGTTAGTGTTCTGTGAGTTTTCAATGTTTATGTGAATATCATCAGAAGGTATGTATCATTTCATTATTTTTTTCCCACTCATCATTCTTGTTGAGAGCTGCCCACACGGATACTACAGGTCATAGTCTGCTGTATTCCATCCTGTTCCATAATGTGTTTATGCAAATGCTATAATGAAAACCCTTCTCTGTGCCTCCAGGTAAACTTATGGAAGAGTTTCTAAGGACACATAGAAGAGGAAGAGCTGGATTGTAGGGTGGTGACAATTTCAATTTGGGGGAGACAAAGCATCCTCATTTACTGCCATGAGTTCTACTTTACTACTCTTGTCCACACATCCTGACTGGCTTAGTATCTGTCCTGGATTTTTTTAAACAAAGTATTATTATAAATTGCATTGATAGAAACTAGCATGGGTTTGTTAAATGTCCATTTTGTCTAACACTTCCAGCTTTTGTAACGCCTGTACTAGAACGTGAGACAAATGAAATGTTAACAGTTATAACCTCAATAGGGGATTAAATCTGAAAATTAAATTTTCAGGCCCATTCGAACAATTTCTGACCCATTTTGAACAAAACATGTCTAAACCCTCCCTTTCAAGGACAGCATGCAGAGTGCTTGATGATAAAACAATGTGTACTGGTCAGTGGCGGCCAGGGACAACTAACACCTTCTGATCTTGCATGGTGGTGGGGGAATTATTGGACACAGTTTTTCATGCTGTCTATCTCAATGAAACTGGCAGGCCACCATATGTTGGATTTAGAAAAACAAGGGAAATAAGAGATTTTAGGTACATCTGAATAATGTGCAGGGAATAGACGCTGAACACATAGAGAGCAGTTAGTTGGTCTTGCTGCAGTGGTTTTGTCATCTCAAAGACACCTGCAACCATTTATTTACTGAGTTGCATGGTAATGATTATTTATTTCGAAATAATATTTCAGCAGTGAGTTAAAAAATAAAAGTGCATGTTTAATTAAAACCTAAGTACTGAATTTCCCTTTCAAGAAAGTTTATGGCAACCATAAAACCTGTACAACATCTCTGCTGGCATTTTCTATCCACCACTGGAGCCGGAAAGGTAAAACTGACCTTGTTAAACCCAGAAGATACAAATCTGAGGAAAAAATATTAGTTGCTATTTCAAAAGTTGATAGCTACATTAAGAAAACTGCCTGAAGATGTCTTTTTCACAGTCTTAACATGTGAGTCTGGAGAAAGCGTGTAAGCATATCACTCTGAGAAGCGTGACTTTTCATTTAGATCAACTTACTGTTTAAATAAATAAATAAATCTTAAATAAATTGTGTTCATTTTCAATTCCAAATCTTTTTCTGAACTTAGGGAATACGCAGCAATAGCTGTTAATATGTTAGCTCCATTAGCAGCAGAGGAAATTCACAATTGAATAATGCCATTTAGATGCTTCACATAGAAAACTAGATCTAAAAATGGTTCACTTGAGCAGCCAATTAATGGAACCAAAATAAAGCTTTTGGCAGTTTATTCTGCTAGAAATGAAACATTTGACAATGATATGAATGCTTCTTAAAATTCAGTCAAAAAGCTAAAAACACTGATGATAACTTTTGCTGGTGATGACATTTATCAACTTTGCAGATCATAGATAATTTTATAAAAAAATCAATAATAAACTATATTAAAAGAAATACATTTTTCAGAAAATAACCAGAGATAATTAGAGCTAACAACTGTTTTAAGTATATAAATATATTCCAGAATAATTATTCTGCCTACTATTTTTAATGTTTAAATAAAAAATATAAAGAAGTTATTTTTCTGTTTTGCTTCAGGGTACACAATTATGGTTTCACATTTTTGAAGAATTTCACTTGCAAAAACAGTTTTGAAAAGAACTATTTACATACCCGTCAATGTAGTAAAAACAATTTGCCAGTCAATAAATAAGTATATTAAATATTACATAATTTTATATATTTTAGTATACTGTTTTATTCTAAAAAAGTCACAGTTTGACAATACATTTTATAGTCACCCTAAGTTTACTATATATCATGAAATTACTCTGTGGATTGGAACAATAAATTTATTCTTTGCCAACGGTTGGTATTATTATTTTAAAAATTGCCAAGTTAATAAGTGCAAGATGGAACTTTGTGTGTGTGTGTGGTTTTGAGTTTCATCTTCCTAATTACTAATGAGCTTGAGTACCTTGTTATTTTTTATTGGTCATTAGAGTTTCCTCTATTTACTATCTATCTTCTTTTTTCTCTTAGGTTAGATTGTCTACCTTTTTTTATTATTTATTTCTAAGAGTTGTTTTGATTTTTCTTGGATATTATTACATTTTCTATATATATTTTAATAGTGCTTTACTGGAGTTTCAGAGATACTCAAGATAAATTTTGGATCCCATCATCTGAAGATTTCCAAAAAGCCAACTTAGAAGTCGTTCTGAGGCTATAATGCTAACTTCAAACGAATTAAAGTATTTTGCCATTTCAGCAAAACATATTCAAAGACATTCTTTAAAACGCTCTAAAGCACTAAATGCTATCCTCTTAATAAATGCTGCATTTAAATAGCTATTGCAACAAAATCCCCTACCCTTACTGAAAGAACCTACTTATTAAATGTTAATTACCTAGCTCCTGGATGGTCTGCCGAATATTTCACAACTGTCTCTTTGGTAATAAGTAAGCGCTTAGCATATCTGTTAAAAATGCAGGGTCTCCAAGTCCTATTTCAGATCACTGAGTCAGAATTTCCAAGGAAAATACCTTGAACGCTGGATTTTTAAAAAGACCCAAGTCATTCTTATCTTTGGGAAAGTTTGACAAACTGCTCTGACACACAAGAGAAAATAACAAAAACAAAGAAAAGCAAGTTAGAGTCAGAAAGATATACCCTATCTTCTCCCCACCCCTCTCCTTCCCAAATCATCTGTCTTCATTTCCTTTCTCAATTTTGGTGAATAATGCTCCAGCCATCCAGCATTTCAAGACTCAGAAATCTGTTGGTTTGTAATTTAGCAAAAAGTAAGAAACTTACTTCTGAACATATTCCTTGGGAACATAAAATTTCTGGCTACACAATCATGTGTCAGCTAATGCTTATTTCTTGCTGCAAAATAGCAGTACTTCACAAAAATGTTTCACCACTGTGGCAAAATAATCTCTGTAAATGTTCCACTGCAGCTAAAATTATATTGAAAATTTGGACACTGACATTTTGAATTTCACATATTTGTGGGCTGTGGGAAAGCAGCTTGAGATGTCAGAGGCTATAATGAGAAGAGTTCTTATTCTGACCAGCTTCTGAATTGTTTTGTGTGGAAGTATATGTGCAGGTGTGGGATGAACAGGTGGGTCACTGAGGCATAACTGTCGCTAACATTGCAAAAGCTTTGGTGAGGCTGCATGTGGTAAAACCTCCACAGGAAATTTAGACCCTGGCTCAGCTGGGAGATTTTGAAGAAAAGGATATTTCTGATTCTTCACTGATTCTCGAGTAGGCTTTTAAGGAAAGATAGCACAATATTGTGGAAAGAGGCCAATTTTATAGTCAGACAACAGACTTGGGAGAAGTTAGCTAACTATTTTCAGTCTCAAATTTCAGGTTTGCGAAATGGGGTTAAAAGTGTCTGCTACCTGAGAGGATGGTTATAAAAATTATATAATAAAATAATGACAATTGATTATATTTACCCTATACTTTTCCCTAAAACAAAGACCCCATTTAGCTTAGTTACTCTGTATAGCTTGGTGTGGGTATTTTTAAGAAACACCTTGCTGGTGAAAAAGATAAATAGTTATTCTGGCAAAGTAAGGTACTTAGTCCAACATTTCAGACTTTCAGAGTTCCAGCTGTTCTATAAAGAAATTGACATGACTTGCAAAAAAAAGTGGATAACTGTAGGTTATTTAGGAGACAGTCATCATTTAGTATGTCTATGTACTTCTCAGCCAGGACACACAGCTTGTACAGAACGGTTCAATGAGAAGGAGGAAGAGTCATTGAGAAAAGCTTGACTCACAGATGAGTCCTCTAAATTTCTAGTTTGAAGTGCTGGGTGTGTGGTGCTGCTAATTGCTGAGCTAGAGGAATACCGTAGGAGGAAACATGTTTTATGGGCAAAATAAAGGGTCTTGATTTGATACATCGAGATGTCAAGTAGACTGAATATGTCCCATCTGATGGTCAGAGCAAGGATCTGGAGGTGGAAATTTGTTAGTGGTCAGCATGGAAACGGTGTTTAAAGCCCTGAGAATGCATACACCAGGAAAGAAGAACAGAGGGTCCATGATGAAGACCTAAACAGCTCCAGCATCTAGAGATTTGGCAGAGGAGCCAACAAAATATATATAACGTTCATGTCAAAATTAATGGGAGAAGAAATTACTTAGCAAGAGGTATTGAGTCAAATCGCTGTTAGCAAATTGGGGAAATAATAAAATTTAGATTATCTTTGATCAGGTATCCAAATGTAAAACAATGAAACCACTCACATGCTAGAAGTAAATATATAAAATGAAATGATTTTTAATGACAATAAGCAAAAATTAACTCATTATTCTCAATTGTTTGCAGATGTTTTCTATCACTTCCTTGCTTTCCTTCTCTACTTGTATGTCATTTAAACTCACTAAACAGTGACTTCTCTTAACCCAATTATTTTTTTATTTTACACTCCCCCTCTGTTTTTAATATGTGCCACAACGCATTTCTCAGTAGAGAGGAAATGCAGAATTGAAGCTGTTATATTAAAAACACATTTGGTTTTTAGTGTTGGGCTCTGAAACGTGGTTTACTTAGGGATTCTCATCAGACCTTGATTTTTCAGGTTTCTGTGATTGCTTCTCCAAAATAATCAGTGTCTGGAGGTGATGACTACAATAGGATTAAAATTATGCAGGCTCTTAAGAAAATTATGTGTAAGAGAATTCGAAGTTCTTAAATTTGAGGCCTTAAGAACATTGCTTTCATCTAAGTGAGTTCTTGCCTCCCTTTCCACAGAATTTCAAACTTTCTTTCCCCCTCAGACCAGATATTACAACTAAGAACATTGTTAAGCTTGAGGCTCTTACCTGTAGAAATAGAGGCTGCAGAAGAACTTTTAAAAATCATTCTGTGAATTCTCCACATGGAGTTTTGTCAGAACAAAATTGTGAAGAAGGTAAGTTTTACCTTGGTGTCCTTTTCTTGCCTTCCTCCAGGTCCCCTTTCCTTTCCCTGGGCACCTCGTGCCTGTGTGCGGTCCACTGCAAATGTGTACAATAACTTATGGAGAGATGTTTTTTCTATCATATTCAGATTTCTTCATCATTACCTGGTGCATCTCCCTCTGTATTTATTTAGGCTATATGTTATTATGTCTCTTGATAAAGTTTAATGATTTTCCTCGAAAGTCATGTATATTTTCTGCTAGATTTACTTCTGTGCCTAATAATTTTGTTTGTTTTTGTACATAGTGTCAATTAAAATTTACATTTTCTAATTATTTCTTAGTGGTGCAAACAATTACAATTAGTATTTGTTTATTAATCTTGTTCATCTTCACTGAACTCTTATACGAATAATTTATAGTCACTTTCTTCTGTTTTTCTATGTAAATCATCATGTCTATCTTCGGCAAATAATTTGTTTCTTCCTTTCCTTTCTTACAACTTTTTACAAAACCTTTCTTTATGTCATATTGTTTTTATTAGAATCTCTGAAACAATGTTGGATAGAAATGTTGATCCTAGGAATCTTCATTTTGTTTCAATTTTTCAATAGAAAGTTCTTAAGGCTTTATCATTAAGGTATGGTAGTTTGTGTAGGATTGTTGTAGACGTATTATCTGGTTAAGGAAATTCTCATCTAGTTTGCTAAAGTTTGCTCAAGTTGTTATTTGCTTTGATTTTAAGACAAACAGGTGTTGAATTTTATCAAAGGCTTTCTCCTGCATCAGCTGAAATGGTAACATGCCTTTTTCTTGATTTGATTTAATGTAGTAAAATACAGGATTAAATTTTCTAAGGTTTGCTAATCTTAAAACCATTCCTCCATTGGCTGGGCACCTTGTAATAGGACGTTATGTATTTTGTTTATTGCTGCATTTAGTTTGCCACTGAACAGGTTTTAGATACTGATTCCATTCTTTAATGGTTCTAAGTTTGATTTTGCCATTTTTTATGGTAACTTTTGATAAGTAATATTTTTTCAGAAAATTGTTCAACAGTTACAATTTATCAGCCTTAGTTGCTCGTAGCATATTTTTTGAAGATATAAAAAATCATTCCGTAATTTTGTCTCTTTTGTCATTCATTCCTAAATTTGTTTTTGTCTTTTATTTTCCCTTTTCCTCTAGACGTTTGCCTGAGAAGCATCTATTTTATTAGCCTTTCCAAAGAAGTAGCTTCTGGTTCTTTTTCTGTTTCTGTTTCTGTTCTTTCTATCCTTTGTTTTCCATTTTTGTAATTTCAGTTCCTCTATGTATTATTTCATTTTCTTCTGCTTTCTTTGGATTTACTTTGTTATTATTTTTACACTTTTTTGACTGGCAAAATAAGACATGAATTTTCAGTCAATTTTTTCTTTCTAATATATTCACTTAAAAGACTCAAAATGGAGTCTAATTACTGCTTATCTGTCTTGCATAAATTTAGCTAAGGAGTGTTTTTTGACCTCTGTCTCTAAATATTTTCCAATTTCCTAGTTCTAGGTTTAGTTTGTTATTCTGTTTAGGTGTGGTTTGGTGTTGTACTTAATCTACTTATAACTTATTGTGCTTATGAGACTGAGTATTAATAGATTTTATCAATTCTAATAAATTCTCTGCGATCACTTCCTTGAGTCTTGCCTCTCTCATCTCTTTTCTCTATGTTCATCTTCTGGAATTCCCATTTAACAGATATTAGGCTTCTCATGCTCTCCTTCGTGCCCCTTAACTTCTTGTTCACATTTTCTCTCTCTGCACACTCTGTTACATTCTAAAAATTTTCCCCAGCCTATTTTCTAGTTTTTAATTGCCGTCTTCATCTTCGTCTAATTTTATGTTTAACCTTTTCATCCACTTGTTTTTGATGTTTTTGAACATATATTTATCTCTAGGATTTTCATTTAGGTGATTTTTAAATCTGCCTGTTCTTTTTTTCAATGTCTTATTCTTTTCCTACTATACTAATTGCTTTTTTAAAAAAAATAATCATTTTAATCCTATTAATTTCATATTGTCTTTCACATTATCATTCTATCATCCAAATACTTGTTATTCTAGTAGTCTGTCTGCTGTTTCTTTGATTTTTGTCATTATGGATTTGCCTATATCATCAAATCTAAAAGGTCATCAACTCTAAGCAATCTCTCTTTATATTCTTAAGAAAAAGAATGCTGCTGGTTATATTTTTAATATTCCATTGTTTCCAGATACCCCCAAATGTGAAAATGCATCTAAATATGACAAAATATGACATAGACACATCTTTTTGTGTTTTGTACATTTTTAGTTGTCAATTTGCCTTTGGTGAGGATTTGTGTGCCTGTGTGTGTGTGCACCACAATCATACGTGGCTATTTTGTGGGAACAGCTTCACAGAGTGGTTTTGCATATACTTACACCAAAAGCTCTTGGAGCAGTGCTGGCTAGAGACAAATTTTTATGTGAATTTCTGTCCTTGAAAGTTTCCGGATCATGTAGGTGATATAAATTTGATCCTAAGCTCATATGAGGCCCAGACCTACTGCTCAGAATTTTCAGGTTCTGTATTTTCTTTTTCACTGAGAACGAAATGCAGGGATTAACAAAATTACTTGCAGTCTCACTTCTTGCAGGTCCCAAGGTCTTCTCTCCTCTCTTTTGTGGACATTGAAATCCCTGCCCATTAATTTCTCCAAAACAACAAACTTCCCCACTGCCTAGAATAGTCCGTAGCCTCAGTTCCTTATTCTTGGCTCTGCTCATAGTTCCTCTTTATGTCCAGGTTTTAAGGATTTTCCTCTATTATCAATGAGTTCTGTACAATTTAAAATACTATCCTTTAAACTATGTTTGTAATTGATTGTAGTATTAAGTTTTAGATAATCTACTTTGCAATACCAGCCAAGTAGTATGTTTATTTATTTTAGAATGAGTGCAAATCAAAGGTATATGAGTGAGTTATTTCATGTTTGAAAATACCTATTTTTATTTGAACTAGTATGAAATCCTTTTTCTAAGGATTTTGTGAACATTGCTTCACTGTATTCTTGATTTTTTCTCTACATTTCCTTTAGAATCAAATCTTCTTTATTTCAGAAAATTCTTCTTTTACATATTTGAATATTATTTTATTTTAGTTGCTCTTTTTTTCTACCAGGGGCAACCATTACATACATAGAGAATATTCTTTGTGTTTCATTTTCTTTGTATTAATTTTTTCTTTCTCAACATCTTTTTTTATTTTTCTAAATTTTCTCATCTGCCCTTGGTGTCTGTTTGTATTTTAATGCCTTTGATATGACTTTCAGTTTCACAATGATTTTCTTTTTCCATTTCTACTTCTTTCTGAGTTGTTTTCCAGCTGTTTCCTTATCGCCTTTCCTTTGAGCCATTACAACACTTCTTTGAAATTTGTTTCAGAGAGGCTATATTTTCTTTAATGTTTTGGATTTTATTGTGAAATATTTGCTCTTTTTTTTAATCTACTTCATGATATAACTATTCTATTGTGTATTTTCCATTAGTTGTTTGTTTATATTATTTCTTTTCTTCTCTTTCCCCTCCAATATCCTTACAGAGCTTCCTTTCTGGTTACTTTCTAATGATGGCTGATCTTGCTTGGGTACATTCTTTCAGCATGAAATCTGGTCTGGAAGATGATGTAGGGGAGAGGCCTGGACGATGAGCTGGGAGAGAGCACTTTCTCTTCTTCCTGTCAGCTTGGAGTTAGTCTTTTCCATAGGTTATGGGAATGTTTGTGTGTGTAGTCCCGGGTCTCAAATCTTGCTGTGTGTCATGACTTTGCTTCTCTCCAGGTGTCTTGGATCAGCAATTGTATGGTTTACTTATCCTCCGTATTTCTGGATTTTCCTAAAAAATCAACAGCTAATTCCTACAAACATGGCAGTTGTGCACATTCCTTGCTCAGTCCCACATTCTCTGCTACTCTACAAAGTCCCACAGACTTAGGAATGTAATAAGCTCCAAATGGCATACCAAGACATGACTGTTCCAGGGAAGGAGGTGTTTTTTATACAACTTGAAGAATGCCTCTTTCTTGAGAAGTACTTTGCACTCTGTCTGAATCTACAGGTATATAACTGAGTACCTGCTCTGAATGTTCTACTCACGTCCAATGTCTAGTTTTTACCAACCTTGGCAGCCTTATCTCACAGTCTATGGTGCAGGGTCAGTGCAGGGGCAGACGGCGGCTTATCTTGCACTCATCACCTAATGTATCACATATAAACTAAGTAAACACAGCGTGCTTACAATGCAGCTTTAAGGTGTGTTCCTCAGCATATTATGTATGTCCATTTAATTTAGCCCTTATAGATTTCTCACTGAAATTGTTCAGACTTATCCCTTACTTCTGTTGAAAATCATTTTCGTTTCTTTTTTTGTTCTTCTTCTACCTTTGTGTTTATTTTTATTTTTTAGATAGAACAAATTGAAATATTTTTGCACAATCTTTACCTCTAAGTTGCTTAAAGAAATATATATGTGTGTGTGTAGGAAAATTCAGTATGTTAGTTCTTTTTTATTATTTTGCCACTAAATCAATAGGTAGCACTTTAACAAAAATATGTGTGAGTGTGGGGTGTGTGATGTTAAAAATTAAAACAAATTACTTTTGTTAGAAAACAATGTATTGATAAGTAATTTAATTTTTTTGTGAAATTAAAGATAATTTCAGAATACCTTTAAATCAATGTTAAGATACATAACTCCTTTTTAATTCAGGTAAGCAGCTCATTCTTGTTTGGTATTTATACTCCTAAGTCCTGCTCCCTGTCATTTTCTCAGAGAAAATTAGTTAGCAGAGTATCAGTTCCACAACTCAAAATTTTCAGTGTGTTACTTCTGCTTTATTTCAAAGTCTTAGCTCATTTTGTTGGCAGACTTTACTGTCTTTGTTTCAACTAAGTTCTTCAAGATTTCAAAACAGAGTGGTTGACTTCCACTTTCTGCTCCATCATATAAGGAATTTGCAAGTTGCCACTCTGTCCTGACAACAGGTAACAAGCTATGCAAACTCAAAAATCAACAACTCTTCTTAGAACCAGAAGAAAAATGACATCACAGGGCAAACCATTGCCCTGAAAATTGGAGAGACAGATGGATTCATACAGGGAAGCACAATTTACCAGAAATTTCCATAGGAACCAGTGCCTGGAGAGGAAAACCTGAACTGTGATTGACAGATTGCTGGAGGCTCAGTATGAGCAAATCTGAGAGTTAAAAACTCCAGGGGTACCTAATCATAGGGGAATCCTCATGCTTTTGTGACTTTTACCTCCAGGAACTTGACCAGATCCTCAGAGTGAATATCAGAGAAAAATCCCCTTGTGCTTCCAGCAGGGAGAAGGGAAAAGGAACCATTTTGAAATAGACCAGAACATTCTGTTCTTCTTAATAAGGCCTGTCCTCAGGAGATAGTATTTTACCAGAGCCTAATCTGCTGCTGGGATTTCATTAGAGCCTGATCCAACTGGGGAAAGGGAACCACCAACTCCAGCCAGATCTAAAATACCCCACTCCAGCTCCCTCTAGTGTTCCTGTCCCACCTGGGGAAAGCGGGAGACTGAGAAGTACTGGTGAAGTTTCAGTTCGGGGGCACAGGCTCACTGAGAGACTGAGCTCTAATCCTAGCTCTAATCCTACAGAACACTTCCCTTCCCCCTACATCTCACAACCACATCACCAAAGGCCTATTTACTGTAGTTCCTTTTACCTAGTACATCATGTCCACCTTTCAACAAAAAATTACAATGCATATTAACAGGCAAAAAAACAGTTTGAAGAGACTAAACAAGCTTCAGAACCAAAGTCAGATATGGCAGGAATATTGGAATTATCAGACCAGGAATTAAAAATAAACTGATTAATGTGGTAAGGGCTTTAATGGAAAAAGTAGACAACATGCAAGAACAGATGGATAATGTAGACAGAAAGATGGAAATTCTAAGAAAGAATAAAAAACAAATGCTAGAGATTAACAGTGTAACAGAAATGAAGAATGCCTTTGATGGTCTCAGTAGTAGACTGCACTCAGCTGAGGAAAGAATTTCTGAGCCTGAGGATATAACAATAGAAACTTCTCAAACTGAAAAACAAAAAGAAAAAAAGATTAAAAAAAGAGAAATAACAGAATATCCAAGAACTGTGGGACAATTGCAAAAGGTGTAACATCCACACAGTGTGAATACCAGAAGGAAAAGAAAAAGAGAAAGACACAATGTTTGAAGCAGTAATGACTGACAATTTCCCAAATTAATGTCAGACACAAGCTCATAGGTCCAGGGAGCTCAGAGAACACCAAGCAAGATAAATGCCAAAAACAAAAAACAAAAAAAAACTAGACCAAGGAAAATCATATTCAAACTTCAGAAAATCGAAGATAAAGAAAAAATCCTGAAAGAATCCAGAGGAATAAAACACCTTACTTATAGAGGAGCGAAGATAAGCATTACATCTGACTTCTAAGAAACCATGCAAACAAGAAGAAAGTGGAGTGAAATACTCAATTTGTAGAGAGAGGGAAAACCACCAACCTAGAATTCTGTACCCTGCAAAATTATCCTTCAAAGGTGAAGGAAAAATAAAGACTCTCCTAGACAGACAAAAATTGAGGAAATTTGTTGCCAGTAGACCTTCTTTGCAAAAAATGTTAAAAGAAATTCTTCAGAGAGAAGGAAAATGGCATAGGTTAGAAACTTGGATCTACATTAAAAAAGGAGGAGCATCAGAGAAGGGATAGGGGAAGGTGAAATAAAAACTTTTATTTTCCTTGTTCTTAATTGATCTAATAGATAACAGTGTGTTTATAATAATAATAGCCACATTTCTGAAAAAAAATACATGCTTATGTATAAATGAAATGAATGACCACAACGAGACAAGGAATGGGCTCCTTGGTATTTATGCAAATGAATTGGAAGTTTATGTCCACACAAAAACCTACACACAGATGTTTATCACAGTTTTATTCATAATTACTAAAACTTGGAAGCAATGAAGATGTCCTTCAGTAAGGGAATGGATAAATAAACTGTGGTAGATCCAGATAATGGAATATTATTCATCACTAAGAAGAAATGAGCTATCAGGCCATGAAAAGACATAGAGGAATTTTAATGCATGTTACTAAGTGAAAGAAGCCAGTCTGCAAAGATTATTTACTGTATGATTCCAACTATATGACATTCTGGAAAAGGGAAAACTATGGAGACAGTGAAAGGATCAGTGGTTGCCAGGAGGTAGGGGAAGGGACAATGAATAGGCAAAGCACAGAGCATTTTTAGGGAAGTGAAACTATTCTGCATGATACTACAGTGGTGGATACACATCATTATGCATTTTCAAAACCTATAGAATGTGCAACCCCAAGAGTGAACCCTAGTGTAAACTATGGACTTTGGTTGATAATTGTCTGTCAGTGTAGGTTCATCAGTTGTAACAAAGGTACCACTGTGGTGCAGATGTTAATAGTGGAGGATGGAGGGGGTGTGGGGGGGAACAGGGGGTACATGGGAACTCTCTGTACTTTCTGCTCAGTTTTGCTATGAACCTAAAACTGCTCTAAAAAATCAAGTTTATTAATTTAAAAAACCCAGTGATTTAATATGCTAATTATCATCTGGTTCTTAGCAGAATTACTCCCACTCAGTTAAGGTCCTGTAGATGATCTCATTTCAATGCCGTAAGTTTGAAATCAAAGACAAACTAAAGCAGACTGAATCCATCACTGCTTCCTCCTGACCGCCTGACATTTTGGTTCAGTCAGGAACACTACAAAGTCAGTACTTTGTCAGACTAAGCACAAGGCATGGTACAACTGGGCTGCTATTTTAAACCAAAAGAAAGAGCCAAGGAGCTACAAAAGGCTAAGATAACTGACAGCTTGCTATCAGCATCAACTCTGTTCTTGTATTACTCCGTTAAACTGGAAAGCCAAGACTTGTGCCATGAGGAAAGCACAAAAAAGCAGCGGACCTCTGTTATCCATGCATTTTTCAGGTTCCGGCTTCAACTGATCCAACCAGACTCAGTTTGCAATCTATGACCTAACAGACCATGTTTCTGTAGCTTCTGAAATACGGTCCATTTTTCTGTTGATGGCTTTATTCCTTCCGTGACATCTAGTCTTATTGACCACAGTTCACTCTCACACTCTTAATTTACTATTTCTAGAATCTAGGCTCTTTTCTGAAACTCTGTGTCTTGGGAGAGACCACCGTGACTGACATCTCCTTCTGTTTTTCTCTGGCATCAAGGTTGATCTTGGAGCACCAATCCTCTGTCTTTATAATCATATGTAAGCTTCGATTTGAGCCCAGTTACTCATCAGAAACTTGCAAACATACCCATATATTTTCATTCACCTCCTTTTCTCACTCTGCTGATTAACTTCCTCATCTTCTAAATGCTTTTCCAGTTGGACCTTGTCAGCCACCTCCCCCTCCTAGTGGGAAGCTATTCCTTTAACAATGTATGCAAGACTCCTTATCTAACTTCAGTGACTGATCTGACCAGAACTCATAAAGCTTTAGTAAATACAACTCAATTCATTTCCTAGGTACAATTAAAATGACTTCAATTATTGTCAGAATAAATCTCAGGGTGGGGTGGGGGGAGGAGTGTTTTCCAAAAGAGTGCCATTACTTTGCTTCATTTTTTTAAAAGTGTGTTTTTAGGGCAGTAGAAGGGAATAACTGGGTTTTGAATTACAGTTGGGATAAAACAAATGAACATCATTTCAACCTATAATTATAAGGACTCCTGAAGAACATGTAGACAGACTTTAAACCACAGTGTCACTTGGCACCACTCCTCCCTTGGGTAACATAGTGTTTTAACCCACAGAACACTTTTCCATGAGATGAGTCCCTGTACTCTGAGTGGCTTTAGAAAGACTGGTGGTTTTGCATCAGCAGTTACAGTAACTAGAGAAGAATTATTGCTTCCTTAACTTTGTGGCTCTGTCTGTCCACAGAGAAAACAGCTAAAAAAATCAAAGCCAGATGGCTCTAGAGGAAATGGCTCTAATACTTCAACTGTTGTTAAGACACCCTGGGAGGAGCTGTTTTACGGCTGGTCACCATGGCCCTGCTTTACTGGCCCATCTGTTCCCTAGATCTTGTGTAAGAGCACTTGTGGCCTCGGTTAACTTTAACTGAGCAGCAAAGTGTCTTGTTCTAGCTCCATAGTGCCTAATAAAAAAATAACTTTGGTGGTATAAATGAGGAAAGAACAGACAAGGCAATATGGTGAATATGCTCATAGACAAATAAGACCTCAGCTAAAGCAGGAGGGAAACATTCAAGATAAATTGATAGATCATTTTTAAATCAGCAGAACTGTCTCCAATTTCTTCACAAGAAGCGATCGGTTGGCAATGGGAAACCTAGGAAGTTGTGAAAATTCATTTCCTTCTCCGGTAACCTGCAGGAAATCATCCGTTATAATTTTCCTCAGCCACTTGCATGAGAGTGATGAGGCACGAGGGTGACAGTCTGTATATGATCCACAAACTCCTTAGTTTCAATCAGGTTAATAGATAGCATTGTTAGGAAATGGTCACGTCAGTAAATCGAGTGGTGTATTGGTAAACCAGCTCTCAAAGATGGGGAAAAGCCCTGATTTTGTAGGCGTTGCAGGATTTCATTATGTAACCCATGGCCCATTTAAAGCTACCAATGGCTTAAGAGCAGGCTTGCGAAATTCCTGAATATTTAAGATTCAGCTCTCAGAGCCTCAATTTATGGTGAGCATCAGCTCACCTTCGGCCCAGGCATGGTTTACAGCAGGTGTGTTTTGAGATGGAATGAGTTTCTTGCAAAGTCATGATGGAAAGGAATCTAATACATACAATAAGCATGACGTTCCCTGGAATGGTTTTGCAAACACGAAAAAAGGGGTTTGGTTCAAAGGCTTTTTATTGCTTTTCACAAACTAGTAAGAACATTGTTGGATTATGTTGCATAGGAATTTTCCTGTACAATTTCAGTTTTTAGGATAGCTTAAAAGGCTTAGGCAAAATTATTACATAGCGGTAGCGGTCAGGTAAAAATGCACTGAGTATTCCTAATATATAAAGATGGTAGTAGGAAACTAGGTAATCTCACCATTTAAGTAAATCTCTGTCCCTCTAAATTCCACTGTTCATCTTATTGGCGATGTTTCTACTTGCAGTGGAATTTAAGAATAAATGGGTAGGTAGCTATGCATGTTTGGAGCTGTTGCCATGTGACTGTGAAAAGGAATGTAAGAATTGACAAGAGGTACAAATTATAAAGTGCCTGAAAGTTTTCGGATACTTTAGAATGGAACAGAGGAGTCTGATTATGAAGTTATTAGTGTGTCATTTTCTGCCTTGCTAAGTTCCATGAAAATTATCATCCACGTAATTCATAACCAAAAAACCAAAAAGCAGTATTTTTAATACTGTCATGTTGTGTTGACAAATTCAGGACTTGTTTCCCAAGAGTACAACCTGTATATAAAAAATGGCTCAAAAGGGATGTGGGTAGTTTTGATTAGCAGGAGGTAGATTTTACTTGCTCATGCCATTTCTCATCTTTTTCTGTTTTAAGAATAAGAGTTTATTCCATTATTTGAAGGTATAGCATACAATCAGAAACATTCCAAAAAAATATGACTTAGAGGAGTTTTAGGAGTTTGATTTGAATTCATAGTAGAGCAATAGAAATACATTTTGGCATAAATCAGTTTGAGAAATTTTTGAAATGAGTTTTATAAACTGAATATTGAAATACTTTGCATTTTGATATAATTGTTATTTGTGTGTGTGTGCATATATATATATATGTATATGTATATACATGTTCCTTTTTTCTTTTCATTAACTCAGTCAAATCACCCCTCTTCTTATATGAGTGGCTGGACTAGGAAAATTTTAGTCTGAAACCAGACTACTCACGTTGAAATCCCAGTTCCTGGGATAGTTTTTTTTTAACTTATTTGTCCCTCATTTATCACATCTGTAAATAAGTGTCATAATAATAGTATCTACTTCATGTGGTTGTTATGAAGATTAAATGGGTTAATGCATGTATTTAAAAAAAATACCACACTAAAAATACTCTTCTGAAATTTGCTTTTCTGACTTAATGTAGTTTATTCATTTCACCTTCCAGCCTGATTCATTATAAAAACTTCCTGATAATATGTATTTGACATAAATTTTTCCAAAAATTTCCTGTTATGAACAATGCTGAAATGATTATTCTAACTTAGTTAAATATGGTGTACTTCAAGTTTTGGTAGTTACTTATACAGCTAGAGCTAAAAATTTATGAATTTTTTGAAACACTGTCAGTAAAGAAGGCGTTTACTTAATGGTTAATACTATCCTTGCATTTTAACTAGAAATTTAAGCTTTAAAATATATTTCCTATTACCAGGAAATACATAAACACTATTTCAGTTGTATCCATTGAGAAGCGTTTGGGAGAGTTAAACACATCGTGTTTGGGTTGCAGTATGCTGTCACGTTTTCCCTGTTTCATGGAAAGGTGATCTCCACCATTTGAAAGAGTTATGACACTGACCCATGGGTATGTAAATGGAATAATGAAACTGGTATCCATCTTGAATAACCCTTGCCCTTGCTAGAGGCAATCTTGTGGATCTACTTGATTCCTAGCAAACTATGCCAGAGCTTTAGAGCTCCTATAACTCCTAGAAGAACCTCTAATTTGGGATTCTTGAAGCCCTGGTTTCTGTCTTTCTTATGAATTACTGAGTCAATTCTTTGATGAGAAGTCTTCTATTTAGTGGCAATACGTGCTGAATGGTTCTGTAAGGTAAAACTAATAAACCTTGTAGAATGAAAGCATTAGAAAAAAGAAGATTGCCAAAGTGTCTGTTTTTAACAAGGGTAAAAGAAACTAACATGCATATGTTGAAGGCATACACACAGAACCTCTTTGTGGTTTCACAGGAAAAGGTGGCAACCCAACCTCAGCATGATAGCAATTATGTATAAAGAATAATGCATTCTCAACTTCAGTGTGATAGTGTTTATATTTTTAGGTACAGTGTGATTTTTCAACTTTGTTGGGTTGGTAATTAAAATTAAGGTAGGTGCATGAATAATTCATGATGAATGAAAATGGCTTATATAAAAAATTATACTACTAGTCAGGTATTTAGGAATCAAAAAATTTGTCTTTTTTCTCAGAGATTCATTACCTCCAATGAAAAGTAATAAAGAGCACACTTTTTAAAGCAAAAGTAAATCTGTCTCCTGAAACATTTCAATGTGTTTGGAATTCATTAATTCATTTATTCGTAGGGGCACCTAATGGGGAAATCATTATTAAAGCACAAATCGGAACGAAATCCTGAAATCATTTTATTTATGTCAATGTTAAGAAGAATTTTGGAGATGTTTGTTGTTATTTCAATGTCCGTTAATCAATTTTAACTTAGGGTAACTTTATATTTCTTTGCAACATTAAAGAATCTTTGGATTAAATTGTGAATCTTGAGTAACAGTGGATTTAACCATCGAGGGTAAGAACAGCCAAATTTAAGATAATGGTTTTAGTGGAAACACCAAATTTAAAGCAGAAGATACGCTGTCTGGTGTCATCATTTTATAGTCACCTTGTGAAAGATCATAGAGCATTACAGGCAAACCTAAGATTCTGCCCCTGTGCTCTGATCCTCCTTGAAATGTCCTCCGCGGTAACCTCACTGCCTCACTGCAGTTCACATTGGAGTGGGGCACAGTTCTCCCCACGAGAAACAAGTGCCTATCTGCAGCCACAACAAAACATTAATCATAAAATCTTATTCAGCATCCTTGTACCGCATTACGTTACTAATTCTGCTAAGCAGAGTTTAGTGTCTGAAATCCTCTTGAATGAAGACTTTGTTAATAATTTTTCTATGGTAACTTACTTGATCTTGGATATGGGAAATATATTCCTCTCATTTGGGATATTTAGTTCTCTAAATCTATGATGTGTTGATTAATTCTTGGCTCTTTATCTACAATGAACTATATACAATATCTAAACAAAATTAGTAAAGGCTCAAAAATATTCTCTTGCTTGCACATCATGTATCATTTGAAGGACACTAAACCTACTTATAAAAATGGGACTGTAATAACACAATTAAATATATAAATTTAATTTAATTTTCTGGGCCATTATTAAAAGGAGTCCTAAAAAGGCACAAAACAGATTAGGTTGCTATGTGTATCTTTAGTGAAATAGGAAGGAATTTTAGAATTAGAAGACAAATTAATGTAAAAGTTTGCCGTATGGAATTAGTATAATATTATATATTGATCCTTTTGACAACTGTTTTTGGTCATTGAGAGATACAATTCCCCAAAGGTAGGTAATAAATTAATTGTTACAATAAGAAAAAAATCTGAAGTTAGATCAAATTACCTTGCATTTAACCAGAAATCCTTACTACTTATGTTATTAACTTCTCCAATTTCTCACAGTTTATTTGAATTATAGTACTAGGTAACAAATTAGCCATGGAGAGTATTTAGTTAAATAAATAATATATATATGGTGGCTCATGTAAAATGTATTGTGTTACAAAATTAGTTGCAAATCAGTTGTCTGGAAACAGTACTACATTTTCCTATAAAAATAATGTCACAAGTACTAGTAATATACATAGCAATCCTTATAATTGCAAGATACAGGACCAATAAAACTTTACAGCCAAGACATGGTTCACTTTGACCCGAAAATAAGTCAGGAGAGGGTTGGAGGACTGGAGAAGAGCAGTCCCAGGAGGTGAGAAGATCTAGCAACTGAACAATCAGAAGCAAGGGACAAGCTCTCTGGGTGTGGATTCCTGGAGAAGAGGAAACATCTGCAAGTTACTTGAATCTGAGTGTTCACAAAATAAAGGCTGAATGTAGTCAGACAAAATTATGGTAATGGTTCTATTGTTTAGCAAATATTCATCCATTCCACAGTAGCATTATACTTCGCAGAGTATAACGGGTAGGGTCCAATGGGCTATTAGCACACGGTGCACAGCAGAGACTTGAAATGTGCTTGGCATTTGGACTTGTCCTCTTACCTTCCCATCTTTCATCACGAGAGAAAAATAGCTTCATTAGCTGTTGGTTTAAAGAGGACACACTGGAGCAGACTGAGATAAAACCAAGCCCAGCTAAGCCCAGCTTAGATGAGTCAAACCCCAGCCAAACTGTGGATGCAAGGGCGAGAAACACCTGCTTTCTGTAAATGCTCCTGTGCTCTGTGTGGGTGATTACACAGCATTGTTGTGACAATAGCTTAACTGATACATTCTTTAACTCAACAAATGGATTAGTTTTGCCAAGGAAAACATTTGGTGCAGAAAGTGTTAGACTAAGTCTACATGGGGAATGAAAGTCAGTAATACTAAAAAGAACAGAAAGGATGACCTTGGTAACAGCCAAAATGAAAACAGAAGTAAGTGTTTTACCTGCTTTGTTTCATTTTATATAAAAGAAAAAAACTCACAATTGGGACTCTTAAAAATTCAGCTTTACTAATTTGGAAATGTCATATTTGCATATAACTTGGGCCCTGCATTTCCCATTCAAATCAGTTTAGCCGTCTCTTTATTGTGATTGAACTGCTTGCACTGTAGATGGGAGAGTAAATCCCATGTTTGTAGGAAGACTTTGGTTTCTTGGGTGAACTAGAAGTAACAACAAAGACAGATGTCCTTGTCACTGATGCTCTGTCACTCTGCCTTTGTGACTCTCTTATCAACGTTTATTATTTTGTTTGGGCAGTCCTTAACATATTAAATAGGCAAATAACCTTGGAGAATATATTGCTTCATCTTTTCACTAGCATATAATATGATTTGCTTAAGTATTATAGGAAGATAGAGATAATTCCATCTATCCATCCACTACCGAGAGGGAGCGAGAGATGGGAAGAGTGACAGAGGGAAATAGAGAGAGAAGACACAGAGACAGAGAACTAAATGATTAACTTTACCTAGAGTTAAGGAATCTTCAAAAACTAGGGATTGTTTCTGCCTGTCAAAGACATTAAAATTGAATGGTGTAGGGGGCTGGCCCAGTGGCGTAGCGGTTAAGTTCACGAGCTCTGATTCGGCTGCCCAGGGTTTGCCAGTTCGGATCCTGGGCGCAGACCGATGCACTGTGCATCAAACCATGCTGAGGCGGCATCCCACATAGAGCAACTTAGAAGGCTGCACAACTATGACATACAACTATCTACTGGGGCTTTGGGGAGAAAAAAAAAAGTGAAAAAGGAGGAAGATTGGCAACAGATGTTAGCTCAGGGCCAATTTTCTTCTTCTGCAAAAAAAAAAAAAAAAGCCTGAAGATGAAACAGTCTTGGAGGTACACTTTAAAATTTAATGATATGGTGGAGAGAGAATGTTCAGAGCTGTGGCATACTGGGGCCCACTGGAGAACAGGGGAAAGTGGGAAGACCAGAGAGTAGATTAGAGCATGTGTGGACCAAGCCAGGAGTGTAGGGCTGTGGACGTGGAGAGTGGAGGGGGAGACTGGTGGTGAAAGACTGAAGTGGAGATGCAGATTAGATACTTTGAAATTACGTACTTATTATTCAACCAATGTGTAGTTTTTAGAGAGGGAAGTGAAATTTGATTTTATCTCTTTTTAGAAACAAACTCTGATGTTTAATGTGGAAAAGAGATAGTGGTGGGGAGAAGATAGAGACATGGAAAAGAGATAGTGGTGGGGAGAAGATAGAGACAGATCAGTTAGGAAGAGAAGAGATGATTATATTTCAGGTGAGCCATGGCACTTGGGAACCGTAGTAGAGGGTGTGAGGATGGAAAAGAGGGATGAATTTGGTACATCACAGAAGGCAGTGGAAATTCCAGGACTTAGTAGCAACCTGGTTTAGCCTGCTCCCTTTCTGTGGTCTCCACTCCAATATTAATATCCAGGCTCAGATTCCCACCCTGTCTTTGTGATCCTTCACCACATGGAATGAAAAAGAAAGATGTGGTAATTAAGCATGAGCAAAATTAAAGTTAATTTTTTATTTTATAATTAACGCAGTCCTGGTTCCACTAGGCCTTATTTAACTTACAAACGATTTTTAAGAACGTTAGGAGCTTAATTATTGATGAACAAATAGATGCCAATTACACATGAATTCGATCCATTCTTTGGCACAAGCTCAGAAGGAGGTCTTACTTGAAAATACTTTGTTAGCTGATTTATTATTGAATGTATTTGAAAGAAAAGTAAATTTCATCTTTTAAAAATGTAAAATTCACTTAATACACTGTTTTCTATGTCATTCAGATTGTTTCTTAAACTAATTTTCAATATTGAAGATAATTTAAGGTATAAAATTATATTATCATTCACCAATAAATAGACATGGAAGATATATCTCAGAAGGAAAAGGGCTACATCCTACCAAACATAGTTCTGAGTGTTTTATTCTTGCATTGTTAACACATGCAAATATGTATTAGAACTGTTGATATATTCATCTTCATATTGTCTTTTCAGCTTGTTAAAGTGAAGTTTAAGAAGCTCCTGGAGGAGTAATAGGCTGCTTATAATGGGCTAGGGAATGAAAAGTTTGGTTCTATATGCTTAATTAGTCTCTAATTTCTCTGTAATCTCATCATGAGTCTCTAACAGAAAATAATATTGACCATATGTATGGTACAAGTGGGTGCTGGCATTTTAGATCGTTCTCAAGGGGGCTCACTAAATTATTTGCTAAGTCTAATGTACTACTAATTCAAATTAAACTTCACCTCCAGTGTAATTTTGAATTCTGAGTAAATAGCACCTCAGGAATGTTGTTGTCTTACTGTTAGAATTGAGTGAAATCAGGTGCCCGGCATAATGTCTGTGAAGAAATCATCTGACACGTTGTCCTGCTCTAGTTAAAGAATGAGAGTTCACATCATATTCTACATCAGGGAAAGAGAAAAAAATACTTCACACCCTGAGGTAAACAAAAACACAGCAAGTAAACAATGACAACAACAAAAAACACATTATTCTGTCAAGTTCTAGTCCCCAAATCAAACCAAATCTCATGCTTTTCTTGTAAGTTACTGACTCCCCAAGGAAAACAATTTTATCCTGACCTTTGCAATGTGATGTCTGGAGATAATGTGACAATCTTTGTTAATATGATAATCATGTAAGAAAGTTACTGATTTTCTACCATGAACACTCACTACAAATTTGATAAAATAAATGCCTAGTTGATTTTCTTTTTTTTTTTCAATTTAAGAAGTAATTCTGCTGGAATCACCACTCCAACGAAAACTTCTGCAAGTGAACTTATTTTCTTTTCTAAACACTTTTGTATATATATCTACCTTTGTCATCTGATTTATAGTAAGTGCTCAGTAAACTGTTGCTGATATTACTGTCGTTATTATGACAGATATTTTCATAATATATAAATATATAGAGAGATCCACATATGCACTCTCTATGGTAAATTTTTAAGTTGCAAGTGTTCTGGTGGCCTTGGCAAAACTATGAGACATTGAGTAGACAATGTACTTTAATTACCCTTGTTATATAAAGCAGTGGTGTATGCTTTCCCAAAGTTCAACTGAGCATAGTATTCTTATAGGAATACTGTGATCATATAAAACCATGCCTAGCTGAGAAACTGGGGAAACATTCCTGAGAGTTTTGATATCTGGCTGTCATTTGCTCCACCAAGAACTATGTATGAATCAAATGTAAAACATATGTCCACCAGTCATAACGGACCGATCCTACAGCAGACTGTGTAGACCATTCCCAATAGAAAGGCTCTCCTGGCCTGGACACATTGCCTGTTCCAGATACACTGACCACTGTAAACATTATGATGATTCTAGACACCCTTGGTCAGATGGTTCAGACTGACCACTCCAGATAGACATAATGACTGTCTCATATGAGAGACACTAGAAACTGACAATTCTAAAAATTGAACTGATCTGGACATAAAGATGATCTATCTACCCAGCAGCCCAGGAGAACCTGGCCTGCCCCATACCTTTGCAGGGATGGTGGTGACCAAGTTGAGATATCAAATAATCTTCTCTTCTATGTATATAAAATACTGTCATATGCTTTCTCAAAGTTTAGTTGAGCGTGGTTTCATATAACCAATCCCAATGAACACTCAAGCATCTTGTGATCCGGTGAAAACTCTGCCTATTAATTTATCAAAGTTGTCTCTGCCTAACGAAGGATAGGTAATACTTGTTTGTAAAATTTTACTGTATTTTTCCGTGCTCTTAATCTTTTAAAATTAAATCAGCAAATGTCTATAATGTGTACTGTCAATGTGTCCTCCCTTTGAAACTTCATACAGAGCAAACTTTGTGCATGAAATGCATTTGCTACTAAGTCTCTCACAAGGGCAAACTTGGAAAAAATCTATTTATACTTTCTATAACTTATATTTAGTGACAAAAAATACATGCTACCCTCAGTAATTTTATCATCGAATTAATTATTGTGTCTGAGGTGAATAAGACTGTGTTTATAATGAATTATTTGAATAAATAAAATTCTTTAATATTTTAATATTAACAATTAAGATTTGTGAGACTGATGGATGTTACCCTAAATACTGCTAATTTACTAAATATTACGGTTAATCTTATTCATTCATCATTCAGTTCAAGAATAGTTTGTTGAGCACACGTACATTTGGAATGTTAGAGATCAATATGTTGATGCAAAATATATGAAAATTATCATCTCTGACATCAAATATATAATCCATTTTGAGAAACAAGCCACATCGAAGTGTGAAATGCAAGCATCATATCGAAGCATACATTTAATGGTTCCTTAAAGTCTAAACACACCTTCAACTGTCATTCAAATTTCTTAGTAATCCAACACTCATGTAAGTTTTCATTCCATCTTCCATTATTTTCTACATTACTTTGCAACTAAGTATTTTATTTCACAATCTACTCAATATTTTATACTCCTCCACCTGATGTTATTCATGCCAGAGGAAGTAAAGTTATATAAGGAAAAGATCACAGAGGAAGTGGGACATAAGCTGTGTCCTGAGAGGAGAATGAAACTCCAACCAAGTGCAAAAAAGGTCTTGACTGCCAGCCAAACGAACTTCGAGTCGATTTGATGGACACCTCAGAGCCTCTGTATTTCCTCTCTCAGTCTTGCTTTTTTGTGTGAAAGTCATGTCTGTTTCCAGGCCTAGGGACCTTGGCTATCTTGTGACTTTTGTTCAGAGGCCATTCTGAAATTAAAAGGAGGTTCAATCCAGCCATTAGTAGATAGAATATGAACAAGAAAACAGCAAGGACTGTTTCTTATTGTCCACTTTAATGAAACTAAGTGAAACGCTTCAGTTTTAAGGAATTCTCATTTCTCTTTAGGCCAAAATTGAGCTTTAAGGTTTAGAGGTAAGCAGATAATCAAGCATCACTTCTCCTCTTGCCACAAACAAAAGAAAACAAACCTTGTAGCCAGGACAGCAGGAATCTGGCTTTGCACAATTGCAATCAAAGCTGCTCTGTTGATCAGCCAGCAATGGATCTCAAGTGGTCATCTGGGAGCATGCCACCACAACGGTGCTTTCAATCCTAGTTAGCAAATACCCCCTTCTAAGATGAAATCTGTCTCCTATGAGGAACCATCAGGGCCAGAAGGTCGATAAACCCCAACGAGAGCATATTTTCTTGTCCAAATCCCATTATAAATTAGGCACATTTAAAAACAAATATTGTTTAACTTTACCTATTTTTTTTAGCCAAATCCAAAAAGTTATAGGTTCATAACCATATGTATTCTGGGATATATGTGTCACTATGAAATGTACCATGGTATGCTCTTCATCTTTTCAAAAGTAAAACGAATGTGCAATTACAGAACCATACAATTAAATCTTCAGAGCTATGCAGAGATATACAGAGCCATGCAACTAAATCTTCTAGCAAGAATATCAAGACGTGACAAAAAATGTGAACAAATATCACAGACTGTAGCAATATAATAAGGATTATATTTGTTTTCTTTTTCTTTTATCCTTGTAAAAAATTAGTGAGTTACTTTTTGAATATCTGAGAATGTGATACTTATTCCCTTAATACTTCAGATTTTCTCCCAAGATTTTTATTGAACGTAGTTTAGCTAGAATTAAACTTAGCTGAGGCCAACTTTGTTTTAAGTGAAAATTTAATTAGTAAATACTACTTTGAAATTTTAGGGGAAATTTTCTTATTATAATCTGTTTACTGTGGTCAGATTAAAAACTTAGTGGAATTTTGAGTAATGACTTAATTCCCGTGAAAGAAGCAAACATCTCAGTGCATATCATATCTAAAATATCTTTCTCTTCTTCCTCAAAGAAGTAAAATTAGATCATGACAGTCAAAGAATTTTTAAATATACTCTTGAGAGGTGCTTAAAAATTTAAGGAAAATAACTAAATTTCCATATTTAAGAGAAAATTAGTTTTACAGTCTATATTATGTATAGGAAACTTGATGAAAAAGTGATCTTTAGGGTTTTTACCTTTCCTTTTATGTAATGGATTTTAAAAAGATGAAAGGCGAGCTTTTGTGTTTACATCTGGAGTATAAAAGCAGCTCAGTATGAGAAAAGGACATTCCATGAAACACTAGGTCAGAAACATTCTCAGTCAGAATTCCAGAAATAGCAAGATGTTAAATAGATAATTAAAATGTCTTCAAGGTTTAAACGATAGGGACTTAGGGTTTTAATCATGTAGTGTGTATTCATCAGAAGTTTTTGCTTTTATCTCCATCAGATTTTGATGCTGTCTTTGGAGGAAGAAAGACCAGGCTCTGTGCTTCTGAAATTCTTTGGTTTGATAGGATCTGATATTAGCATGCTTAACTCAAAATAGCTATCATTTTATTAGATGGCTGGAAGAAGCCTTCAGCAATGCTGTCTTGCAGAAACATAATGGGCTTTTCCATTTCTGATGAAATTGGAAAGCTGTGGGAACTTCTGTGTCACAGCATAGGAATTGTGTTACCCATCGTGTAAGATTTTTATTTTCAAGGAAGGAAGCAGACAGAATGTTGTAACTCATAATAGCTTTAATTAAACAGGTTTTATTCCAAACAGTTTTTTGAAATTTAATGCCAAGATAAAATCCTCAGTTTGGCAGCAAGGTGCTTACTGGACAAAAAAAGCAGATATCTAAATATGTCTTGGAATGTTTATATCATCAAAGATGTACAGCTTAGAAGTTTACCCAGCCCTGTCTCTTGGTGTATGTGCATTTTTTTTCTACTTCACTTTCTACATTGGAGAAAGGCACCATAAGTATACTTGATAATTGTGGGCATAAAGATTAGTACACAAGAAAATGTTCATACATTGACATACTATTAATTTCACATTAAAATCTAGGTTTCCTAAAGTTAGATTTAAGACCTAATATGAAATAGTAGTGTATACCATTGACAGTTAAAAAGCACAGCTCATTGAATATTTTCTCTACCAAGTCTCACATCAGTGCTTTTATCACATTAAACAAAAGATATAGATGTGGGTTGGTTATTGTATCCCTTAATACATTAAATTAAAAACCAAGCAGATATTTCTCCAAGTTATAATGAATGAACACGTTGTAAATAATATTTAAATAGTCCTTTGTATTCTTGCTAATGAAAAGAAAATTAAGATCATTAGAGAACAAGATGTTTCAAGTAATTGAAACATTTCAAAACTCTCCATATTTCACATAGAATAAAGAAATTAATTTGTCTCCCTTCTTTGTTGCGTTAGAGGAGAAAATGATCGGACTAGATAGAGAAATCATATCAATGGGAATGTTCTTATTCACAAGTGAGTTTTAAGTAGTAAAACTGCAGATGCTGTTTATCCTTTGGTTTAATTGCTTCAGTGAACATGCAGGTGGAGACAACGCTCACGCGTGCATATTAGACGGGATTGTTTGGTGGCAAAGCGAAACATCCTTCACGTACAAGAGAGTTTGTAGAGTAATATCAGTTAAAAGAAGAAAATATATTTGGTGCCTTTAAAACATCATACGCAAATGGAAACTGATTTCTAAAATTTAATAATAGGGGGTGAAATATAAAACTTTCTAAAAGTATTATTTTATAATATAGAAATGTACTTTTATGTATGTATATATAGTATAGAAAGTATACTATATAAGTATACAGTAAATAAAATATAGTACAGATATAGTGAAACTTTTGATGAGAATATTTCAAATTTCTTAAAATGTCTGAATACACTAAGCAACTGATTTTTCTATTGACAATATTATTTTTGAGGTTAGTTTCTAATCTTGTAAATAACATAGCAGAGGCAGAGTGAACTTTAAATTTCCTTAACAGACATTATTAAAACAGTTTTCAGCTATCACACCAAAAACATTAGGTCAGAAAGGAGGATTTAAATAGTGATGTAATTATTAAATGTGTAAAACAAAAATCAAAACCACTGTAGAGAAATGAAAGATTTGAAAAAGCTACCAGCAAAAAAGGAAATAATTTTAAGTATTTACTAGCTTAATATTCCTAGGATTAAATGTCCAGTTTCACTGTTGGTATCTGTCAAAGTCACGGTGTTTTGTTTAGATTTGGGATTTGTAGCACCTCTTCAAGTCAGATATTGTATCTGGTCCCCGGCAGCCTCTTCCCTTACTCTGTAAACACCAAGACTTCTATTTCATCCAATATCAGAAGATGCTCATCAGTTTATCTATTTCCATCCAAAATTCCTGGAATTGTTTTAAGCTCTTTATAAAATTTCTCTCAGTGTGAAGTCTGCCCGAATTTTTCTAAAAAATGTTTTGGACTTAATTTGGAAATCCTTTAGAAAAACAACAACATTGTGAGGTTTTAACTGAAAAAAAAATTGGAATTAAATATTCAAATGCAAAGTAAGTTAAAATAAATATGTTATTGTGTTTCGATTCCATTGAATCCTTGGTCTCAGATGTTCAAGAGTACCAAAACATATTTAAAGCCTGAGGCTGTTTTTACACACACACACACACACACACACACACTCTTTTAAGACATTTAGTTGAATAAAATAACATTGGCAAGACTCTTTAAATTACAAGTCAGATATTTAACTGAATTTGCCATTTACTTAAAATAATTAATTACTGAACTAAACGTTTTATATTTTAGTAATGTCACTCATACAAAAAAATCGTAAATATATCTTTTTTGAAGTTTTATTCAAATAATAGCACTTTGTAATAGCAATTTAGCTATAACAGCAAACATATATTTTAGTTGATGTTAATGAAAAATAAAATTGGTTTATTACCCATCAACTCTTTTACCTCAAATCAAGAATTTTAAGTAACTGAGTTTGAATATTTAAAGCACAAACTCATTCATATCAATCAGACTTAATTTTTATTTTGCCTTTTTGAGAAATGATCTAAATACTCAATCATTTAGAAATGGAGATTATAATTAAAACAGTAAGCAATTTAATGTTAATCAGAAATTATATGATGTACAGTAACAGCTAAAAAGATTCAAATGACTTCCAAATAACAGAAGTAAAGCTGAGAACAGTCTTTTAATAAAGGCCATTTTGCCTGGTAGGAAAAGATTGTTAGTTGTAAAAAGAAACCTTTTAAACTAATATGATGAGGAGCATGTAAAAATTAATATTATGCTCTAATGTTCTCTCCAGTGAGTAGCCTAGGTTGATTTATTCATTTAGGTAATTATGTTCAGCAATATTAGTAATTCACTATTAAATTGAATTTGGAGAACGCACAATAAATTGAAACTGTAGTCATATTTCTTTCTCGCTGTGTAACAAACAGAGATGTATTGATGTAAGTTCTGAGTGTACTACATAAGTTAAATTCCCTAGACTGCAATTTGATCAAAAAGCTGTAGACATTTACTTGAGCTATATTAGGCGGCTGCCATTGGATGGCAGTAAAATTCTACATCAATCACTTTAAGCAAAGTGAAGCTGGGAAAATAATGGGACTTTTCTTTTATTATTTAACAGCAGAATGCTGATTTAAAAGGCAAGGTTCAGGGGGTTGTGTATATTGTAGCAGTACCAACTAATTTTTTTAACTGTTTTTTTCTTCCCTCCATTTAAAAAGAGATGCAATTTTGGAAGAATCATTTATAGTATTTTATCACTCCAAGAGATTATGTTCTTGCTTTTCTTTGATGTAATAACAAATTTCATTTTATATTTTAAAAAGAAGTCAATACAAGGAAATTAATATATATGATTTGAACCTTTTGCACATTATCAATTCCTGGGTCCATTTTTTTTCTGATTATAAGGCTCACTTGCATTTTTGTTACATTTGGGCCTTGAAAGGCTAATTTATTTAAAGAGCTGT
Organism: Tapirus indicus; assembly: GCA_031878705.1. NCBI lineage: Eukaryota > Metazoa > Chordata > Mammalia > Perissodactyla > Tapiridae > Tapirus > Tapirus indicus. Next base: position 7,540,256 of record CM062920.1, on the reverse strand, counting down.
GAACATCGTAATACTTAAAATTTATTTTTAGAAATTTTCAACACAGAACAAAATTTCAAATCACGTAGTGTTTGAAAGTATTTGTAGGGTTATATCATTGAAGAGACTTTTTTTCCAAGGAGGCTTTAAATTCTGTGCTTGCATACCGCTGAAATTAGTCAATATTTTGCTTTTGAGATTTTAAAGACAAGGTTGAATATTTCTAACCTTGTGCTAATTTATGGTTACCCAAGAAAAAATCATGGAGAGGGCAAGTCTAAAAAGGAAACCTTTGTCATCTTCAACCTGTTGTGTTTGTCACAAGAAATTAACAGGAATAAACAGTGCAGAGAGCATATGAGACAAGTCCTAGATGCCATCTCACATAAAGAAATGCGTGGTTCTTCTGTCCCTTCCCCTTCACTTAGATTTTTATTTGGTTAGAAGTAAGTTCAATTACAATTTATTTGGCAATAAAATGAACCAATTGTTTTCAGGAAATATCCAGGGTGGTCTGACACAGTCAGAAGGCTATTAATCAGGATTTCCTGGGACAAGCCACAGACTTCCCTGCTACTTCTCCTCTCCCCCACTTTATGTTTCAAGTCTATTAAAAGTTTATAGTCTTCCAAAGATCATATTAGGCATTAAAATTCAGGCATCTCATTCTTGACGCAAAGATTGTTAGAAGAAAACAAAATAAATGGGTTATCACGAATCCATTCTCATCATGAGTAGTGTAAAAAGCATGCACAGTGGAACAATATTCATTTATTTTTACGACAATGCTCGAGAAGAGTAAAAAGGAAGTGAAATAAACCTAGGGATGTGCAGTATTATTCCTTGCATAAACAGGGAGTTAGGACTGAGCTGGACTGAAATACCTCAGCATGCAGAAAAGGGTATATTTAACTTTGGTGTGAGTGGGTGTGGAGGGTGTGATTTTTGCAGGTCTTGGTTTATTGAGTTAATGAGTTTATTTCTGATGCAAGAAAACTGGTTTAACATTTATCTAAATTGGTGTTTGGCAATATTTTAAAAGTTTATCCTATGGAAATTTTGTCAGAACAAAGAGGCATTTATATGTTTTTCTACATGTGCCATTCTCAAACAAGATGTGGTTGAAAAAATATATAAAGATGAATCTCAAATATTCATAGATATGGAGTTTGAGAATAAAAGGTCAGTTTTTAAAAATTTAGATATTTTGCATTTATATACAGAGTTTAAAACAAAAGTATTTCTTCCAACACAGTACAAAACTGATGCTTGAATTTTAATCTCTATTTGGTTATGTATGCCTATAAATAAATAGGCAAAGAATAAGTTGATTTTGCCCTGAAATTTGAGGCAACACTTACAAGTGCATAAACTGGATTTCTCTGTATTGAGATACTATCTATCCGTATCTCTCTTTTGATTCTTTAGTTTGGAAAGATAGTAATATGGTAAAATTTATTCTCAATAAGCAGGGCATGTTGCAAATACTTCCTTAAATTTAATGGTAAAAATTATTGAAAACACCTGTTTACTACTTCATAAATGTCACAGGGAAATTGGTGCTGATCTCTGAAGAAATTATCCTGTTCACTTTTATAAATACAGCTTTTTATAATAAATGTTGGAATGGATACACACAAACTGGTAGTTTAGAAGCTCTGCAGTCTACCTGGAATTCACAGCATGCTTTACACTCCTCTGATGCATATTCATTGAATCTGTTATCAAGCCTGGACTTCAATGTGGTATTAAGTGCACGCACTCTGGGGCTAACCTCCTTGGGTTTGAATATTGGTTCTGACACTAACTAGCTGTGTGACCTTGGGGAGTTTACTTAGTCTCTCTGTGCCTTCATTTTTTTTCTCCTTAAAATGTATGCAAAAAGATTGCCATCTCACAGGTTTGTTATAATGGATAGATGAAGAAAAACTATATGCAATTATTACTTGGAAGAGTAATGGCACAGTATAAATATTACAGTGATTACTATTATGTGCCAGGAAAATAAAGGGAAAAGAGCCGGGGTCCCTGCTCTCAAAGAGCTCCTACTAGCTTAGGAGACAGTTGGGTGTTTTTGAGGTATAAGCATATACAAGGCCCTGGAGACACAAAGACATGCACTTCCAGAGGGTCACGGCCACGGGTGGGAGACGTATACTGTGGTGCGGTGAAGGATGTGGTAGAGCGATGCCCTAGTTAGAATATAGCTGGCGGAGGTTGGGCTACAGAGGACCAGTTCCACGAAGAGGCACGTCTTTGCCTGGGTCTTGAAGAGGAATATGAGTTGGTCAGGAGAGGAGGAGTGTGAGAAGTCTAAGCAGAGGGGTCATCCTATGCAAAAGCATCAAACGTGGGAAAATGCTTACTGTGTTTGATGAACTGAGTAACTCATCTGTGATATGGACAGAAGATGCATGGGAAAAATTAAAGATGATCCTTTCCCTCAAAGAGATTTAAATTTAACAAGAAAGAATGAAATAATACCTTTCATATATGTGATTTACACCGTAGTAGAATTTCACTCCTGTCATTTAATGTAACATGCAGATAATTTCTTCCAATGATGATAATAGGGCTAGACTTCTGTCATAGCTTGCATCTATATTTTAAATCTGCAAATACAAACAATAAAATGTCAAATGACATCCAATTCTTTCAGCTAAAAAGATGACTGTATCTTTTTAGATAACACCTTCTAATGTAAATAACACTTCCACAACGCTACCCTGGGATCATCATATTATCAATGGGGATGCATAATTTTTAAAAATAATTGTTAGTGTATTGAAAAGATATAAAAAGATATAGTGTATTGAAAAGATATAAAATATTAATGATTTTATTAATAGGTTGCAAAGTCACTGGAAATTGGGCCACAATGGCAGACTGCATATAAATTTACCTCTCTTCCAAATGAAAATATCATGTATATAATAAAAAAATTTCAAATAATTATAGAGCTAAGGCAATATATATCATAAGTAAAGTATAGATCATATCTACATATAGTTAGATAGATATACTTAGTATGTGGATATATATACTTAATATCTCTCTCTCTCTAACATATATATGTGTGTATTATATGTAAACCAGAAATTATAAGGAATTCCCATAGGATAGCCAATAGACGGAATTGGGTTAATAATAAAAAAAAAAGACCTGAATGAACTACAACAGAGAATATATATATATTTACATAATGTAATTTATTATGTAAATATATATATATTTACTTACCCCAAACTAAATACAACATTTTTAACAAAATGATGCAGTGTAGATTTTGAGTTACTATTCAGCATCTCATCAGGATCTTGTGCAGATATTTTTAAAGCATCATTGCATCAACAGAGGGGATGATTATACTGGTTACTCTATGTGTTTAGGTTACTAAAAATTAATTTTAGTCTCCATGTTCACATTTTTGTGCAGGACAATTTTTAAAGGAATAGGATGTTGATATTAAAATGGAAGGTGTGCCTCAACATGCTGAGCAAAAGCACGAAGAGATGGGTAAAAATTTGATGATAGGTTTAGAAGTCCCAACAACCGATGAATGTGCATTCCAAAAGGCAAGAACAGCAAATGAGAGGAGCAAAATGTTTCAGAGTTGAAGAAAGATGTCTCCATGTTGAAAGTGGCCACCAAGATACAATAAAAAACCAAACAAAAAGACTCAATGTGGTGAAATTTCAAAACAAAGAATGGTACAATTATAAAAAATAATGCTGCGGAAAAAAGCAAGCAAGCAAGCAAGCAAACACACACACACACACACACATACTTCAAATTTAGGTTATCCACAAAAGAACAAGAATCAAAGTGGCGTCAGACATTCCCTCAGCAAAACTGAATTGAGAAAGCAACGAAACAATTATCTTCACAGTTCTGAGGGAAAATTATTTTGAACTTAGTTACTTTCAATATCTACCTTTATCCATTTAGTGTCTCTGTCTATCTACCTACCTACCCGTCTATTAGAAGCAGTTTTTGAAATACAACCTGTGGCAGATTGTATTTTCAAAAAAACCCAGTGCAGTATTTCTGGTCCCACATTTTGTTGCAAAACCTCAACATTCCCCATCAAGGTTGCAGAACCTCTATTCCCCAAGACTTTGATCTGGAAAGTACATTTCAACTGCCGTGATACATAGAATGGGGCAGAGATGACAGTTTGTAACAATGATTTTGTAAAACTTTTACAATGCCATTGGATAAAGGACTCCATCAACAAAAAGCAATAAATTTGGAGAATACTTGAAAAATATGAGACAAATAATTGCCATACATAATTTGTCTAAAGGCTCTTAAAAGTTAATAGAATTACAACCATAATTTAAAAACTGAGAAAAATTCAAGTATGACCAAGTCACAGAAGAACTACACAAATGCAATGAAATACAAAAAAAATTGCAAATATCAGGAATATGCAAACTGAAATGGCACTGAGCTATCACTTTTGCTTGTAATATTGGCAAAAATAGATGTAAGAGTCACAGTATCTAATGTTACTAGGAATTTGGGATATAAAAGACTCTTTCACATGACTGCCTTATGAATAGCAACTTACAATATCTAATTAAACTTTAAAAGGTAAAATTTCTTAACTCAAGGGTTCCATTTGTAGGAATCTATCGTACAGAAATATTTGCATAAGTATGAACATGTTTGTGTGTGTGTATACATCTCCATACAGGAGGTTAATTAGGGCAGTATTGTTAACCCTCAAAGTTAAAAATAAGCTAAAACCCCATATACTCATCCTTAAATTCTGGCATATACATAATACAAAGTGTAGCACAAAACAATACAATAGTTAAATAAGGTAAATGTATTTATATTGATAAGTGTGTAAAAACGATCAAGATTTTATATATACTCATATACATGGAAGATACTAGCAGTACTTTTTATATAATTTGACTTATATTATAAATGAATATGTATGAGATTATATAAATGCACACATATATGTAGAATCATTTGGAAGGATATACACTAATCCATGTATCACTGGAAATTAATTTTGGCAGAGGAGTAGTTGTGTGTGATTAGCATATGAGTAATTTCAATTTTTATTTATGTATTTTGGTGGTATTTGATTTTCAGAAGTATGAATATATATTGTTTATTTAAAAATAAAAATATTTAGGGGAAAATAAATTCTACAAGTTGGACAAGGCTTTGTAGGAACAGATTATCTTTGCTTCATGTGCTGTCACCTGGGACAACTCTCATGGGACTGGAGGATCTACTTCCAAAATGGCCTCATTTACACAACTTTCAAGTTGGTGCTCCTTCTCAGCCGGGAGCTCAGCTAGAGCTGTTGGCCTAGGGTCTTGTTTCTCCTCATGTCACCTCTCCATCTGACGAGCTTGGCCATGTAACAGTAAGACAGTCTCAGAGTAGTTGATTTCTCCTGTGGTAATTGGCATCCCCCAGAGAGAAAGAGAAGAACTTGGAAATTTTCTTAATGCCTGGGCATGGAGATGCTAAAACATCACTTCCTCCACATTCAATCGGTCAGAGCAGTCATAGGACCAACATACATAAAAAGGGAGTCAGCTGTACAGGGGCATGAATAAAGGGGGGATATGGTTCACTGGGGCCTTCAAAGTAACGGAGTACTACAAACTGCCAAAAGATGGAGGTTGGGACTGATAAAATAGCCGGAGGATTGAACAGGGATTGATCCAAGCAGGGAGAGAGCCAAAGCAGTACGGATGCTGTATCTACATGTAAACACCCCTCAAACCCTTAATTGTCCTCCAAACTGAACATGTTCCAGGAATACTCAGACAAGCCAAGCAGAAAGCAACAGCGGAAAGTTGGAAAAAGCTGATCAGAATTTCAGCTGCTTCCACTGCTGGGGAGAAAAGGGTTGGAGTTCGAGTCTCACCAAGTTATAGAGGTTAAACAAAAAATGTCAGGCTTCTATTGAAATCCCAGAAAGGCACATTTTAGGAAGAATACCTATATGCAAGGAATAAAGGATTCACCCTAAGAATAAGAGTAAAACCCAAACAGTCTCATCTTAACAAAGTGTAAAAGCGGGGTTCCACAAGATCAGTGAGATGAGTTCATAATTTTACTGTCTGCTAGGACACATGCCAACACTCTTCAACGGAATATCAATGAATCCAGAGTCTGTAAACATGTTACTCAAGTTTACAATAGACTATGACCCATAGTCAAGAGAAATAAGCAGTCATCAGTGAGAGGCCCCATGATGACCCAGATATTGGAATTGGCAGACAACAACTTTAAGCAGCTCTTAAAAATATGTTCAAGGACTTAAAGGAAAACATAAACAAAGAATATTAGCAGAGAAAATTCAATATCTGAAATTAAAAATATATTGGATGGTTTTACAGGTGATTGGAGAAGTCAGAAAATAAGGTCAGGGATCAAGTATGCGGTAGGCAGAATAATGGCCCCCAAAGTTGTCCACTTCCTAATCTCCGTACCTGTGAAAATGTTACCTTATGTAGGCAAAAGGGCTTATAAGAGGAATGTGGGAGGGTCAAGTTATGGAGAGATTGGAAGATGCTAAACTGCTAGCTTCGAAGATGGAAGAAAAGGACATGAGCCAAAGAGTGCAGGCAGCTTCTAGAAGCTGGAAAAAGCAAGAGAATGGATTCTCTGCTAGGGCCTCCAGGAGAAATGCAGCCTTGCTGGTCCTTGATTTAGCCTCCTCATATCCATTTTAGACTTCCGACCTCTCGAACTGTGAGGATGTCAAGTTTAATCAAAGACCTGAAGAGTAAGAAACTGCCAGTTATGAGAACAGTGAAGGAAAGACTTTCACGTATGGGAAAAATTGAGAGAAAAGGCCTTGAACCAAGAAAGAACTTGACACACCCGAGGAACTTAAATGAAACCATACTAACTCTGGACTAGTGAGTAGGTTTGAGAGGTGAGACCAGAGAATTAGGCAAAAGTCAGATCTTGAAGGGCTTTTTAAGTTATGGTAAAGCATGTAGTTTTTTCTAAGACATATCCTCCACCACAGAGGTCTTTTAAGCAGAGGAGTGACTTGATTTGACGTGTGTTTTAAAAGTAGGGAGTATCACAGAGAATGAATTTGAAAAAGGCAAGAGTGAAAAGACATTAAACTTTTGGGAGGCTATGGCAATAGATAAAGCAAAATATAGTAGTGGCTTGGATTTACAGTGGATAGGGAAGGCATAGAATGATCAGAGATATTCTGGAAGTCAACCAACAGGACTTGATGGATTTGAGGTGAAGTGTTAAGGAAGAGAGAAATTGAGACTAAACCTTAGTTTTTGGCCTGAACGGTTGATATGGGGGGAGGTTTGGAGATGTTCGGTGCTGAATGTTGCTTTGTTGATGAATGACTTGTCTGGAAATTAACGCTAGACCTCCCTGACTCCAAAGCACTTGCTCTTAGCTACCGCACCATGCTGAAAGTTGTCCCCACATGTCTCAGGTTTTCTTGACTGAAAAGGAAAGACATTAAACCACTAAGATTCTTCTCAGCTTTGTGGTTCTCTGAAATACCTAAGACTTTCACCCTATTTCTGGATCTACACATCCAAGAAACATGAAGTGGATCAATGTACCTCCAATTTAAATCACCCAGTTGTGTCAGTCTGAAAAATTCAGTGCACACAGAATCAAGAAACAATCAGATGAATGAAAAAGTACACAGATTTGGAGACAGGAATATCTGTGTTTTTGAGTCTTGGCACTAGTATTTTCTAGTATGTGTCATTGATAAGTCAAGTTTTCCAAAAGGTGAAATTTAAATTGAATGTAAACGCTAAATTCAAGTAAAAGTAAATATTCAATAACAATTATTTAAATATGAGATTACTTTCCAAAAACTTCTTGTAGTAATTCACATTCCTAATAGTACCTGCAACTCTAGCAACTTTGTATGCTACTAGCACTTTTAAAATATTTGCCAACCAATGGATGTAGTATCTGTTATTTTAATTTCATCTCCCTGACAACTAATAATAATCTTTCCCTATATTTTTAATCTGTATGTATTTTACTGAAATAGCTGTTTGCATCTTTTGCCTTTAAAAAACAAAACAGAACTGTATTACCTGCATTTCTTAGTAATTTCTAGAGGCACTGTGTACACTAGGGACATTCACTCTTTCTCTAATATCTGTTTGCAATCATATTCTCCTGATCTATCTTTTGATTTTGTTATGACTTTTTGCCAAATAAGTTTTTCATATTTATGTAATCAAATATGTATATTTTTCCTTTCATGGTTTCTGGGTTCTTAGTGTGAATTAATCTCCTCATATTTTTAATTTTTCTATTTTCAAGTATCTTTACTTTTTTACATATATATTTTTAACTCATGAAGAAATTATTTCTATATATAATGTATGGTAGGGTCTGATCTAAATTTTTCCCAATGAAAACTGTGCATAGCACAATTTCTTGAATAATGTGTCTATACCCCATTGGCCTTAATAAGTTCATGTATAGACTTTAATTTGTTTCTAGATTTAACTCTGTTCCATTCATAAATATTTTTATTCCTGTGCCAGCCCTGTGATGTCTAATTATACTGATTTTTTATTAAGTTTTAATATCTGCTAGGCCAAATCTTTGCCTATCATTCTTGTTTATCAACACCTTCTTGGAAATTTTCACATTTTTATACTTCTATGAACTTTTGGCTAATTTTATTGATTTAAAAATACTTTTTATTTCAATTGGAATTTAGTATATGAAGATATCATATTTTATCTCCCTCCATAATTAACTATAACATTTTTACTGAAAATACTGGTTCTTAAAAACTGGAAACATGGGCACTTAAATTCTTATTTGATTGAACCCAACCAAAATCATATAGAACATCAAAACAGAGACATTTTGTGCCTGAGGTTGTTATAGCAAGTAAGTATAAACCAAGAAACATAAACCTTTGAAAGAAAAGGTAGAACTGACTTGAAGAAGACACTAGTCAGACTGAAAATAATAACAGGTACAGTTTATTAAACACTTATCTGCAGAGACTGTGCTGTGTTACATGGATTATTTCTTAATTCATGTAAGAACACTGCTAGGTGCATATTAACAAGGGCAACTGATTAGGCATATTTGTAGTCAAGGACACTTGTGTTGTGTGACTTTGGAGAAACGAGATCAGTTCTGACCTGAACTAAGAAGCTGTGATGAAATTCATCCAGAAAAAGTTTTGGGCAACTGGAAGAAATAACATGTAGTTGTCTAAGGGGGACTAATGCTGGAACCGAGACAGCAGATGAAACTGGACTTGGTCAGTAATTGCTTACATGACAAAATTCTTTATGTGGTAACTTTTATGCCACAAAATAGCTGGGTAAGGCTGTGTTGGATAGCTCACTTTAGAAGCCTCAGTTTACATTCTCATGAAAAGATCTTATTCTAATAGTGATGGTAGAATAATTACATCACAGACACACAGAGAAGAAAAGCACCTTGTATCTATTCCACATACCTGACAATTAATCGGCAGCAAATGTGGAGAATCACTTGGGGAATCCCTAGCAGTTTTACTTATCCACTGAAAACCAAACTCAAGTCACAAAAAGAAAGTCCAATTATTAAAAACAAATGTTTAAGTGGTGAGACTTGAAAAATACCAAACAGATTTCCAAGAAAGACTCTGGGATACTTTTCAGATAGACATCTAGGTCAGAAGACAAGTATCTTGCCTGAAGGAGTGGAGAAAAAATAAATAGAAAAATTTCAAACACCACCACCACAAAAACTTCTTTTTTGTGTGTGTGAGGAAGACTACCCTTTAGCTGATATCCGTTGCCAATCCTCCTCTTTTTGGCTGAGGAAGACTGGCCCTGGGCTAACATCCGTGACCATCTTCCTCTACTTTATATGGGACGATGCCACAGCGTGGCTTGACAAGCAGTCTGTCCACGCCCAGGATCCGAACCCGTGAACCCTGGGTCTGGGAAGCAGAGTGCGTGACCTTAACCGCTTCGCCACTGGGCTGGCCCCAACAAAAACTTCTTTTTAATCTGATACCTTTACTATTTTTTGTCTGTTGTGGTCTTTTCTCATGATCCATTCTATTGTGTAATTCCTAAATTTTGGATGCTGCTTCTTTTAAACTGCTTCTGCCAATATTCCTAACTCTGAAATATCTGATCTATTACTGATTTTGAGACTCTTAAAGTGTAAATGATTTATATAAAATTCAGTAGTATTGAGATTTTGTTTGAATTACCAGCATTTGTTTGCAAACAGGAAAAAAACAGGTGAAAGACAATAGTTATGCAGCTATCTTAAGTTCAAAGGTATATGCCCATGACTTTGAACTTTACTTGTAAACCCAGAGAAAATCTAATATAAAATATATAGATTTTAGTTGGAAGATAACCCCATAATGTGTGTTACTGAGGAAAATTTGGAGAAACACCAATGAGAAAATAATTTAAAAGGATGAAATCTAAGGTTTTATTTTTAAAGCAAGAGTGAATTAGCTGTCATATATCACTTTCTTTCTATGAGATGTTGAACACATATGGCTGGCTGGGTAGACATTACCTCCCTTCCAGTTTCCTTTGTGGCCCTCTGAAAGATATGTGTAATAAAAAATGAGACTGTTCAAAATATTATCTAATTACTTAAGTAGCATGTCATTTTAGAAACAACAAAACACAAGTATGGATTTTGTATTAAACAAAAAACCCATCAGAAATTATGTCCAGTGTCCGTAAGACCTAGAAGTAATAGTAATCCTCTCTGAGCTTCTTTGCACCGTATCCACCACTTTGTTTACCTGTCTGCTATAATTCTCTAGTTCTTTTTTTTTTTTTTTTTGTGAGGAAGACCAGCCCTGATTTAACATCCACTGCCGATCTTCCTCTTTTTGCTGAGGAAGACTGGCCTGGCCCTGGGCTAACATCCGTGCCCATCTTCCTCCACTTTATATGGGATGCCCCCACGGCATGGCTGACAGGCAGTGCGTCGGCAGGCGCCCGGGATCCGAACCCGCGAACCCGGGGCTGCCAAGTGCAGACTAAACTGCTGCGCCACCGGGCGGCCCCATATAATTCTCTACTTCTTGATTTCCTTCTTGACTACATATTTCTGTTTCTTTCTGGTGTTTTTTTAGACTCATTCTTGGATTTAATTTGACTAGTTTTGGGGACAACACACTATCTCCCAATTTCATATTGGGATGTATCTAGTTAAAACTTACATTTTTTTTTAGTGTAGTAACATTGGTTTATAACATTGTATAAATTTCAGGTGTACATTGTTATACTTCTATTTCTGCATGGATTACATCATGTTCACCACCCAAAGACTGATTACAATCCATCACCACATATTTCTTACTCTTGGAATTTGTTCCATGCTTATGTTCAGCTAACCACTGTCAAGCTCTGTGAGGTTTAGACTCTTGTCTTACTATTCCAAATCCAGAAGAGCATATTATTCTTGCTTTATCAGCCTTACCAAACTCCTCTCCCCGATTCTCTGGACCGTATTGGTGGCAGGCCTACCTGTTCCAGGCACTCTCCTCAAGACCTTGAATTTATGCCTCCTTCCTGCTCTACCTCAGCCCCTGCCAGGGATTCACAAATGCATTTGAGAGTAGCATCAGTAACATCTTCTTTAAAGAAGATGAATTTTTACATCTGAAATGAGCAAAACTGCATGGGGTCTTTGTAACGTAAAGCCATAAAAATAATTATTGAATGTCTATATGTTGATACATAGCGTATAGCAAAGTGAATGCTATTTTATGATAAAGTAAAAAAAGTACCAAAAAGTTTTCATAGGTAAATGGGCTCTCACCTTCAATAAATATTGAACATATAATAATAATACATAATACAAATATATAATATATAATATTGTACACACTATATAATTTTATTATTCAAGCTCTTCTACATTGTCTTCAGATTGTATCTTTAGCGAGTTATTAATGTAATATATGATAATCAAAAGCCTTCTGGTGCTTTTGTCTACATCACAACAACAAAATGTTTTTAAGAGTAAATATTTTTTTGGATTGCATGCCAACAATGGATCTCTCAAGAAGTTGCGACTGGATTTATAACAAGTTAGTGGTGTACTATCTTGGGTCTCAACATATTTCATACATTTGAAAACTTCTGAACTATTTCAAATGGCAGGTCCATTTTTCCTTGCTAAATTTTTTTCTAGCCAAAATAATGGATTTCAGGTCTTTTCTATGGGTATTGTAAGGATGAAATTTAATGCTGAAGTTTTGAGGAGGATTTCACTATCTTTCTTTACTGATGAAGCTTGTATTAAAATAGAAATGACCCTTTTGGCTTACATAGTATCATATGATTGAAAGTAATGAGAAGAGCCCATTTTCTATTTTTAGATCACAGTTTTGATAATGACTACAAATTTTGTCAGACACTTACATAAGGTTTATATCTAAAGTTCAGTTTATCTTGTTTATTTTTCGACTTATTTTACAAAATCTCTGAATCCTGGGGAAGATTAAACAATGTACTTCATTTCAGAAATATTTGCCACGTATCTAGCACACTTGTTACTTAAACAAAGTCTTGACAGATTAAAACTTTTGGGGGTTAAGAATTTTCAGAGAAAATACAATTTAGAAAACAGTAAATGGCGACAGGCCCCAAAGTTTTAAATTAATGAAATTGCACTATTAGAATAGGTGAAACTTATCTCTCATTAGAAAAATATTTCATCTAATGAAATGCCAAAAGATGTCTTTTTTCATGGTCTCTGAGAGGAAAGCAAGTGACTATTGCTTTCTATTTTGATGTAGAAATCAAAAATAGTAGAAATAAGAGTAACAATGATTCACCTTTTAATTAAACAACAACAACAAAAAACCCTGACTACACTGGGATTTTAATCTGCAGAAGTGGGCTGAACTGTCCAGATGGTAGGATTGGACTGAATGTTGGACAAAAGACACTGATGCTTCATGACAACGGCAGAGAGAATTAGCCTTGGAGAATTGTTGCCTTAGTTGTACCTTTGGCATTTGGACAATCTCTAAAAATTGTCAAAAATGTCAGCTTGAGAGCATTTGACAGTCAGCAGACAAGGCTGTGATTTTTATGCAGCTTCTGTTCATTACATTCTTTTGTGTGTTTAGTATTAGAGATAATGCTTGTCTTTGGTATCAAGATTGGCAACTTATGATTTATGGTGAAATAATTTCACACTATGCATTGGGGCCAAATCATATCCATTTTAGGATGAGAGGGAGCTATTGATAAGGACTTATCGATTAAAACCACAAGAAGGACACCAACAAAACTCGGGGGTGAGCTCCCTGACTACTACATAAGTACCTATGCTCCTGCAAAATCTTCATTTATTTATTCAACAAGCTTTTGTTTAGCACTTACACTATGCTCCTTCCTGTGGACACAAGAGGAAATTAGACGCTAGTCCTTCTCCCAAGAGACTTACAGTAAAGTGGAAACAGTGGAGACCAGCTCTAATTTCATTTCTCTATAACAGGAAAAAAATTCAAAAGTGAAATAAAAAAATATAACATTGACATAAGCATACAAATTATCCACTAGCTAGGTATAAATCTAATAAAGATTTACAGAACTTCTTACAAAAAAACTACAAGTTATTATTGCGATAAATTAAAGATTTAAAAAATAGGAGAGACATAACATGATCGTGGATTGGGAAACTCATTATTTTTAAGATTTAAATTCTTCACAAATTTATTTATAGATTCACTACACTCTCAGTCAAAAGTCTCTGCATTTTCCCTCATTCTCAGTCACCCTGCTCTTGCGTGTGTACTCCAGAGACACCTGTATGCAGGTCTTAGGGGAAGGAATGTGAAGACATTTATCACAGCAGTATTTGTGGTAGTAAGGATTTGCAGGTAACCAAGGTGCCCGTTACAAAGGGAATGAATAAGTGCAAACTGGTGGATGAAATCTTTAGAAACAAAAATGTGCATCATTTGGAAACAACGAATTAGAAATAGGCTCAACAACATCGATAGATATTAAAACCAAATGTTGGGAGAAAAAAGTAAGAAACAGAATGAATGCTATGGAATGGATCTATAGCAGAGCACAATTTAGATGCATTTAAAGAGCATACACAAAGACAGCATATAGTTCAAAAAGTTACATATACATTCAAGAGCACATACCGGATATATTAGAGTGGGTGCCTACTGTGGCTTTAAGAATAGGGGTGGGTTCAGAGATGATGATGAAAATAAATACAAATAAAACAAGAGAAGAGCTTCACATAGATTGATGGTAATCAGGTGTCATGAATAGAAGAGTATCTTAAGTCAACTCTAATCTTTAGATAAATATATGTAAATATAGTATAAATTACTGAATGGATGGAGGGAGTCATCAGTTAAGTCCATTGCTCCTAAGAACCTGAGAAACATCAGAGGGGAAAAAAAAATGATCCTTGGATTTGACATCATGGACTTCTTTAAAGACCACAACAAGAATGATTTTAGTAGAGTGGAAGGGGTGTAAGTCAGATGAGATGGCCGTCAGGGGTGAGCAGGGGTGAACAGAATCTTTCATAGCTATGAAAGGTTAAAGGGAAGTTTCCTGTGAACCTCCCAGGGAAAAACGGGATATGTAGAATTTCTCAGATGTGCCTGACTCCAGACTCCTTACCCCAGGGCTAACGTTCCAAAAAAACATACACTGGAAGATGTTAAAGTAATCAAAGTGGTGACTAAAGTCAATGGATTTCGACCATGAAAGCCCAGATAAATATGGTTCTCTCCAAGTTTTATTACAGAAATTGCTTCTTAAATCTACATTAAAACAAGAATTTTAAATGTCCTTCTATTTTCTTTTAATGTTAAATTATCTTTTCTTTCTTATTGTCATTTATCCCACAAAGTGTTAACAAGTTAGTATTTTAACTAATTAGTTGGATGGGAGAGGGAAGAAGAAAAAGAAAAGAAAAGAAAAGGAAGAGAGAGAAGGAAAAGGAAGGAGGAAGAATGTTCCGAGAATTTACTGGTACAATTGTGCCAAGCATGCCACAGCCTAATTTCATTTAATCTTCACAATAAGTGAACCTTACCATTTCCATTTTATGGTTTAGGAAACTCGGGCTTAGGAAAGTCATATAAGTTGCTGAAGATCATAAATAATAAATAGTTGGTTGAAACTTTAATCTTTCTAACTCCAAAGCCCATATCTTTCTACACAGAATGGTCATGTTTTGTGTTAAACATGTCGTATTGGTTTTTTAGGGTTCCAATAACAAATTAACAGAAACTTTGTGGCTTAAAACCATAGAAGTTTATTCTCTCACAGTTCTGGAGGCCAGAAGTCTGAAATCAAGGTGTTGGCAGTGCCATGTTCCCTATGAACACTCAAGAGTAGACTCCTTCCTTGCCTCTTCCAGCTTCTGGTGGCCCCAGGAGCTCCTTGACTTGGGACTGCTATGACTCCAGTCTGTCTCCATCTCATACGGCTTTCTCCCCTGTGTCTCTGTGTCTTCTCCCTCTCTCTCCTTTGAAACACTTCACTGAGGTATGATTGGCATGTAAAAAACTATACAAATTTGATGTATACAACTCAGTGTGTTTGGGGATAAGTATACACCTGTGAAACTATCACCATGATCAAGGCCATAGACATATCCGTCACCTCCCAAAGTTTCCTCTCACCGCCTTTAGCATTATTATTGTTATTATTATTATTTGTGTGTGTGTGTGTGTGTGTGTGTGTGTGTTAAGAACACTTAACATAAGATGTCCCTTTTTAGAAAATTTTAAGTAGACAGTACAGTATCATTAGCTATAGGCACTCTGCTGTGTAGGAGATCTCCAGAACTTATTTACCTTGCATAACTGAAACTCTGTTCCCTTTAACCATCAACTCTCCATGTCCTCCTCCCCTCTGCCCATGGCAATCACCATTCTACTCTCTGCTTCTATACGTTTGACTATTTTAGATTCCACCTATAAGTGAGATCATACACTACTTGTCTTTCTGTATCTGGCTTATTTTACTTAGCATAATGTTTGTGTCTTCTCTTATAAGGACTCAGTATCTTCTTCCTATAAAACTCCACGTCTTCTCTTATAATGACATGTCATTGGATTTAGGGCCCACCCTAATCCAGGATGATCTCATATTAAAATCCTTCATCTGCAAAGACTCCTTTCCTAAATAACAGCACATTCACAGGTTTCAGAGCACAGATGTATATTTTTGGGGGGGATCACCATTCAACCCACTGCACATGTGTTTATCAATTAGACACGTTTAAATTCAGGGTCATATTGAGGGCAAAAGACTATCTCCTCTTCATCTTTGTGTCATTGTGTATTTTGCAGCATGTCTGCACATAATAGGTACTGAATAATTGTTGCAAGAATAAGAAATGCATTTGTGACCGATAATTAAAGTTTTTCTAGAAGTTTGTTAAATAATGAAGTTAAACTAATTTTAAATTTAACAAATGTTACATCAGTTAAACACCCTTGTTTCACAGAACTTAAAATGTGAATCTGGATTCTACTTACACAATAATTAATTTTCCCTGTTAGCAAAATTCTAATTGTGTGAAAAAGAAATGGGTCTGTGTATGATGTGAAATATGTGAATATAGTACAAAATTGGCTCTAACTATTGGTAATCACAGATAAATATTGCTTTACAAAGCCTATGTTGAAATTAGCTCAATTTACTACCACGGTCAATTACATAGCCCAATACATTCTTGATGGGACTTCTGTAGTGGGTCATCATTCTTTCAAGAACAAAATTGTTTCCTATTCCTATGATTTGATATAAGTAATAAACATGTAATATATCAATTTACAAAGTCAATTACATAATCAAGAAGAGTGCCAACAGCAATAACCAAAATACTCTGTACTGTATTTACTTGCATATTCTCGACCTTCCCTAAGGCACCAGGCCTGGCATTTTTCCTACTTTCTCAATTTTCTTTGCATAATTTTCCACTTGGTGGCCTGCCATTGTCAACAGCCACACTCTTCAACTTCCAGAGGTTTGGTAAGAGCAGTTGAAGAGATGGGAACTGTGTGTAATTAGATCCTGGTTGCTGAATGTAAATGGGAAAGTGCTTAATTATTCAACATTGCTGGTGAGGAAAGTCACAGAAGAGGATCGAGAAGAAATCTGGCAACTCGTGGGCTTTGAGACACAATCCTGAAAAATAACAACCTCCTCTTCACCTCTTTTGAATAAAAAAATAATTTTAAAAGAATTCAAATGAAAGTATGCATAACTCATAAAATACCTTACTGACTAATTCCAGCTGCTAAAAAAGACACATATAGAAATAGGTGATGTGGTCTTATAATTATGCATAGGATATGTTTCATGAAAACGTCTACAGGCTTTGTGATTCATGGGTATTTAAGGTAAATCCTTAAGTAAAATCAAAAGAGGAAAGAGGGAGATTAATTTAAATTTCAGCACAAGAGAATATTCCACTTTAAAATCTGATTTCACATTTCCTTCAAAACTTGTTTTAGTTTTTAGTATCTGACTTAAATATTAGTGATTTCAAAGTGTTTGGAATTAATTAGTTCTATAAATTGAACGTAACTTTCATTAATACCCTAATTCCTAAAGTGTTTTTAAGTAAATATGAGTCAAACATCTTTCAAGAAGAATTGCTATCAACTTATTTGTTAAATGTCAGCACAGATATATTAGACGTCTACTGTAGTCTTATAGTCCTATTCCTTAAATATGCACGTCAGCATAGAAAAGACAGAATTCTTTGGGTAAACTTCACATTTTACACGGCATTGTGGATGAACTCTTTGTTTCTTTTATTATTTAGTTTTTACTGACAGTATTGCTGATAGCATTTGGATAAGGTGGCATTTTAAATTTTGCTGTAGAATAGCTAACCAGAAATGGATGAAATTTTATACAGATGTGGATATCCCAGATGTGAATATAGGAAAAACTTAGTTTTGTCTCCGGGTATTTATTTACGATATAAATCTACTAGCACACTCTTATCTGTTATGTAAATAAGATGTGGAATTCCAATAGTGTATCAGAGTTCTACAGCAGATGGTACACTGAGATTTACCACACCATTACATTTAATGGGTTTGAATTCATTTGGATTTCTTGATGTTCTCTCTGTCCTTCTCGTAGCTGCAGTGTTCCTGATTATATATGATTTGAGAGAGTGCTTAAAGAAGAAAAACTCCTTTATCTTAGAAATATGAGTATTTTATGTCAAAGTTTAAAGTGCATATGTATTGCATTTCAGAGGATTTATATGCCCACTGAGAAAAGGATAGTTAATGAATATTCAACAAAGTACTTGCAATCATTACACTCAAAGATATTTTATAAAATGGAAATACTCGATTAACTATTGTAGTGCTAGTAGGGAGTATTCACTTGAAAAACAAAAAGACATTTTCAGCCTAGATCATCATGGATGAAGTAAAAAAAAAGTTTAATTAAGAGAATACGAAGACTCAGGAAGTGCGCTTCTCAGTCATATCAAGTAAGGATGCTCATGACTGCTTCTGTTAACAAAAGTGTATGTAGTTGTTGGCCCACTAATTACTCTAGATTAATAAATAATATCCCTAAATGTGTTTGATCTGTGAAGGTTCAGACCTCAGTAATAATTAAAAATGGCAGCATGAGCCATATTGGCTTTTTGTCTCTAAGCTTGCTCTGTTCAGGAGCAGAAGGAGTGCTGTTGTAGCCTTATTCAGTTAGTTACAAAAATTACTGTGGATGAACATAGAATGTTCATAGAATGAATAAGAATAGGAAACCCAATAGTATGGATATCACCTGGTATTTCTAAATCAGTATGTCTCAAATGGTGGCCAACAAAACACAGCGCCAAAAACACTATAAATCTTATTAAAAATCTGGCCCTGTCCCAGATTTACTAAGTCAAAACCTGTGGGGGTGGAACCTGTGTATCAAAACATAAAAAAACTCTGCGATGATTCTCATTGTGCCCACACTGATATATATGTTGCAGGTCAACATTCACTCTGAGGCAGACTGCCTGGGTTAAATTGGTCTCCTTTCCGCCCTATTCTGTGACTCTAGGTTCAGAGTTTATCCTTTTCATGTCTTAGTTTCCTCAACTGTTAATGAGGTTAATCTACCTACATCACAGGAGTGTTATGAGGATTAAATGAATTAACATTTGTAAATCAATTAGTACCTGGCATATGGTAAGCACTAATAAAATAGGAGATTGTAAAAGAGTTAAAAACATAATACACATGTTTATTAGAACTGTTGGATCAGAGTTAACACTTATAAGGTTTCTATTAGTAAAAGAAAAACAAACTCCCTAGAAAATATCCATATACTGAATATAACACTATTATTCCATGTTTGAAACTAACAGAAACCAAAGTTGCGTTCCATATTGTTTTTACTTTCTTCATTATTACAACTTTATCATAAATATTTTTAATATTATCAGAATCAGCTTCCAGTCATACTCTGAATAAAACGTCCTTTCAATCTTTTTCAGTCATGCTCAATATTAACTCTGGTGACCTACGCACTCTCATGAACGGTGAACACGTTTTTCATTAGAATAAGATGAGGCTTAAATACAGTATCTTGGTGTCTATGTGCCTTGCTATTTCCAGCAAATCTCTGCAGTAACATAGCACGGCAGTCATTTTAAAGCGACACTGTGGATACAATATTCCAGGCACTTTGTTTTCAGTTCATTTGTGGGACACTGGACTCATTTGGCAGCAGTACTGAAGTTGCACTCATTTATAGGCACTTCAGAGGCATCCGCACAACATCCCCTAATTGCATTACGGGGCCTGCCACTGCCATGCGTTTGTTGATTTTCAGTTCTTAGATGCCTTTTCTGTTATCATCTGTAAACGCCTTAGATTTACAGTCATTTGTCTATATTGGAACAAGAAATGCCGAGAGCTAAAGACAGATAGGAGGAGAGCATGATTATATTTTAGTTGACTAATAGCTGGCTTTTTACCTAATGACAACTAATTCCAGAACTGAACCACAATTTTTGATATATCCTGATGTTGCCATCATTTAACACATTCTTGAATTTTGCATACATCCCATCAGAATCAGTAGACAAGTTCTTCTATATTGAAAGCAATATGTCTGGCCAGTTCATAATTGTACTTGCAGCATTATTCACACATGCTTCCAGTAAGTCTAATTACTTCTTCAAATTGGCCTGAAAAGCATTTAGACAGTAGGGCTTTCCATTGGCCCAGAAGTCATTTGATCTCTTTATGACTTCCCTGAGCTAGCATCAGCCATTTCAGATGGGCTCTGACTGTGAAACAGGCAATGGTGCATCTGTTTTTTGGTTTGTTTTTTAATGGAAAAAACACTTTCTAAGAAGGCAAACTTCATAACCTTACTTATGTAAGAGTTATGTGTAACCCTTTAAAATATATAACAGGGGCCACTCCTGAAAAAAAAAAAAGGTTCATCTAAATCTAATCTGAAAACTGGAAAATGTGCTCAGGTCAATGTTAATATCATGCAATCTGTTTATTTTGGGGTGTGTGTGTGAAACAATAAAAATACTACCAAGTTGTTGCAGGCTGACTTTAATATCCTAAATATAAATTTTAACAGTAATTTGGAAACTTCTCAAATCATATGTTTTAGTAGTGATAAAACTGAAATTTATGCTGTGTGACATGATCTTTGCATTCTTGAAGCTTAAAAAATAGCCATTCATATTTTTAAAAATTAGCAGATCAACATTTTAATATCCTTATAAATGTGAATACTTCTGGATTTCAGTTACTTGGGAAAGTCTTCAAAAAATCATTTATTGTATATTTTAATCTCAGACCAAATTGACTAATATAGTCTTATGAAATTGGAAATGATACAGTAATAAAATTCTAGCATCTTTTACAAAAATTCTTTTTACCCACTCAATCTTTTCCCAGTCTCACCATTTTAAAAATGCCAATTTACCATAAAATTTGGGGAAGTTAATCAAACAAGGGTTTATTATCACTGTCAAATCTGTTTTAATTGGGATTTGATATAACAATTTGATTACCTCTGCAAGTACTTTGAAGTTATCACTGAATCCATTAGTAATAATAAATCAATTTAATTATTATATATGATTATTTTTCTTTATTTATGAGGTTCACCTATAATATAAAAATTAGAAAATACAGAAAATTTTAGATTATTTGTTTTACTATTGCATGGAATCTGGGATCGATTCTGTGCTTATTTATGTCATAATATTTGAAGTACCTATAGATATTTAAATATTCATGATCCAGCTACTCTATATGTGTGCATATATACACACATATTCACATGAAAGTGCTTAATTTCAGTTTTCATGATTTAAAGTTCATGGTAAAGCTCAAAATATCTTGTATAATGCCACTTACAAACTCAGTGAAGTTCAACATAAAAATATTTTAAGATATTCATCCTTTTCTCCAATCTTTATGACTGGGAAAGCAGAGTATTTAATTTAATATCTGACACAGGGGCATCATGCATACAAGCCTCTATCTCTTACAACCATCTTTGATTTCTCCCTATTGTTTATATGCCACACCCAATCAAATTCAAAATCATGTCAATACCATTGACTTATTTCACAAAGAGTTATTAAACACCTACAGTATTTCAGTCACTCTAATAGATGGTAGGAGTAATAAAAATATAGTAATAAATATAATAATAAAAACCCAAATAGGTATGATCCTTCCTCTCATAGGACTTACAGTATACCAAACATCAGAGAAAGAAACTACATAAACATAATTACAAACTATATTTTGTGCTGTGAAGTTACAGTGATTTATAATAGGGAGACTTATCTAGTCTGATAAATTCAAGGAAGGTTTCGTTGAAGAAGTTATATTTGAGCTCAAATCTGAAGAATGAGTTGGAGTAATCAGGAACAATGAAGGAAGTCATTCTAGGTCCTGAAGCCCTGAGAACAAG
The DNA here is from genome assembly GCA_031878705.1 of Tapirus indicus. Lineage (NCBI taxonomy): Eukaryota > Metazoa > Chordata > Mammalia > Perissodactyla > Tapiridae > Tapirus > Tapirus indicus. The sequence goes on along the minus strand of CM062920.1, from coordinate 7,518,318 downwards.
GGGGAAACAGTCAGTATGGGTCAGTACAGAGAGCAAAGGGGGAAACAGCGTGAGGTGAGACAGGAGTTAGGCAGGAGCACCTCACTGAGCAGGTTTTTATAGAGCACTCTAGCTGCAGAACCCAGAATCAGTTAGTGGCAGGCAAAAGTAGATGCAGGGAGAACAATTAAGAGACTACTGCAATAACACCAGCAGAAGGTGATGATTATTACTTGGGGTGGGATATTGATGGCAGTAGAAATGGAGAAGTATATAAAACTGAGAGATACTTAAAAGGAAAAATTAAGATTGCCTGGCAGGGTTGGGTGGAGGGAATGAGGAGAACAGTGAGGTCAAGGCTCATTCCTGGATTTCTGGCATGCCTCGTTGGTGGAGAGTGCTACCATCACTGACGTACAGGACTTCAGAGTAGGACCAGAATAGGGGAAGAAAATGGTGGGAGGATGCGACATAAAACATATAAAAGAGATTCCTACTTCTTTTGGTACTAAAAAATCATAGGAATAGGAAAAATAAGAGACACAGGAGAGGGAGAAGATGAGACAGGTAGATCCCAATCTTCCCTTTTTGGGGGGGTTTAGCCTAGAGAAGGGAAGGCGTATTAAAAAGAAGTTGAGAGAAACAAAAAGGGAAGGAGACTTTGCTCAGAGTGAGATTTAGGATTTGGGGACATTTAGTGGTAGTTTCTCCTCTCCCCCAATTCTTACCCCTAAGCCCTGCTCCTGCATGAACTTGGAGAGCAGCTCCAGGGCAAGTACCCAGCATAGCGGCGTGGTTAAGGAAAGAAAGGATTAATGTTGAACTGTCTTAACCTGCGCCTCGTTCCTGTCCTGTACAGATGGGACTCAGAGGTTCTCACAGGCCCCTTGGGAATGGCCAGTCGGAGCCTTCCAGGGCACTGGAGAGGAGGCTGAGGAGAGGACATGCAGGCCGTGGTCTAGAAGGTGTGGTGGAGCATTAGAGAGGCCTTTGTAACCCATGAATGCTGAGAAGGCCGGGCTACCTGAGGGTAAAGACCAGACTCTGCCAGAGCCTGGTGGGGGGAACCACACATTACACTGGAGCCAAAAGTAGCAACAAGGGGAGCACTCACCAGGCAGGTCTGCAGGATAAACAGGAGGACGGAGGTGGCTGAAGTAGTAGGAAAATGCCACTGATTAACAACAGCAGAAACTTTTCTCTAGGAGTACAAAGTCCCTCTCACCTGTCAGAAGCCATTGTGGATAAGAAAAGGAAGAGAGAAGTGAAATGATATAACTGAGCATTTTGTGTGAGTTTCTCGTAAAGTGACTATGTCCTCTGTTGCACTGAGCTAAGACTATTTGATTTACTGAATGCAATTTTTCCCTCTCCAAGGTTCAGAAGACTCGAGAGGAAGGTCAAGTAACTTAAAGACGTAATGAAGAAGCTATTTTTCTTTATATATCTGAGCACAGTGTAAGTAAATGTAAGCCTTTGTATCTAAATATGGAATAAGATGGAGTTATACAGCTCACATCTTTTACTGTGACTCTCTTCATTTGCACTTAGTCTCCCAAAGTGAAGCTAGAAGTCCTATAGTGATGTGGGGAGTGCCCCTCATCGCCACTGTCAGTGACAGAATTGTGAGTTGCATCAGCATTAGCATGATGTAAACTAGTGTGCCCTCTGGTATGTCTGCGTGTAGTCTCCAGAACCTGAGACACAAAGACATGATAGGATTACAATCTATTTAATGGATCACTTCTTTGACATTGTTGAGTTTACCTTTGACTTAGATCCATATCTCCAGCCCTCCATGGATGTAGTAGACACCACATCTTTTGAATTACATATATTTTATCACTACATTTTTGCAAAATATCCCACAGAATAATTTTTTTTTTTTTTTTTTTTTTTTTGTGAGGAAGACCAGTCCTGAGCTAACATCCGTCGCCAATCCTCCTCTTTTTGCTGAGGGAGACTGGCCCTGGGCTAACATCCGTGCCCATCTTCCTCTACTTTATATGGGACGCCGCCACGGCATGGCTGACGAGCAGTGAGTCGGCGGGCGCCCGGGATCCGAACCCGCGAAGCCCGGGCTGCCAAGTGTGAACTAAACCGCTGCGTCACCGGCCGGCCCCTCACAGAATAATATTTAAAGCTATGAGAGGGAATTTTTTTTTTATTGCAATTCCACTTCCAGGAGATGTGTTGAGTATTTCTTCCTGTTGTTTCCACGTCCATCTATATGTGTGTACGTATTATCTGATTAAGTGCATGATTTCTATGTCCAGAAGTATAATCAGAAGCAGATTCTTTTTCTCAAAATCCCTGAGCCTTTACACTGATCTCACAGGCTGTTGATGAAACATGTACAAGCTTTATTGACAGCTCCCATCTTCCTGAGACTTAGTAGGGAAGAAAGAGAAGATCCCCGGTGATATGGACTGAATGTGTCCCCCCAAAATTTATATGTTGAAACCTCAACATCATGGCATTTGGAGGTGGAGCCTTTGGGAGGTAATTAGGATTAGATGAGGTCATGAGGGTGGGCACCTCATGATAGGATTAGTGTCCTTATAAGAAGAGGAAGAGACTAGAGCGCTCCCCCAAGGGAGGCCGCAGTGAGAAGGTGGCTGTCTGCAAGCTATGAAGAGAGCCCCACTAAGAACCTGGCCGTGCCGGTGCCCAGGTCTTGGACTTTCTAGCCTCCAGAACTATGAGAAATAAATGTCTATTGTTTAAGCCACCTCGTCTATGGCATTTTATTGTCATCATCTCTGATTATTTTTATGATATGGATTCCTAAATATAGAGGTCTTGGGGCAAATAAAGTATCCTTTTTAAAGTTTTTGAAACCTAGATCTAAATTGCTTGTTGAAAGGTTGAACCTTTTTTATTCCTGTTATTTCCAATAGCAGTGTCCACTTAATTGTTCCTCATTCTCAGTATTTCTGTTATGAACGTTTATTACATATAATTTGGAATTCAAAACGCTAGAACTCTATCATATATTATATAGTATCTTGTGTTCTGTTAAGATGTAATACCATTAGATAAAAAGTGCAGGGCATGACAAATAAATTCACTTAACATGCTATTTTTATTTATTTAAGTATTCCAAACTGGATTAAAATTGACAAAATTTAAGAGTCTTAAACTAGGATGGGAAAAGTTTGACCTATTGATGAAAACATTGTTAAGGTTTTAATCTGTACCAGCTAGAGATGAAAACAAGTTACACTTATTAATGCATAGAATACGTGAGACTTTTAGACTTGTAAGATCAGTGATTTGTAAAATTCATGTACACAATTTAAAGTAAAACGTATAGATAAATGAACTGACGTTTATTCTATTTTATACTATGCCATTTCTTTTGGGCATTATTGGCTTTATTTAGTCCATTTCATAAAGTATTATTTCAGATAATATTTGAATATATATTAAAGAGCTACTCTCCATTATTAGGCATCTATATATATATATATATATATGAACACAAAGGTTGAGATAAAGACCAGATATAGCCGTTTTAAGTAAAATAGTCCATGGCATCACTATATCCTATGTTCTAATTAGATGCTACTCTGGATTTGGATAAAAGAAAAGTTTAAAAATAAAATGTTGTTGAAGCTGATTAACTGCAGTAGTTTCCTAGAGACAAGACATTTATTCCTTTTGTTCAGCAGGTGTGTGCATGTCTTAGGCAAGTGTGAGACAATTTAGCTATGGTTTGTTTGATTAGATTTACTTAATATGCATTTTTACTCTATAAAGGCAGATTTTATATTATATTTGATTGTATATTAATTGGATACCTGTTTCTAAAAACTTCTAAGCTTTTCTTCATTTTGTGCTGTCTGCTCATTAATAGTCATGGTTTTGAGTGAGTTTATAAGAAAATGTGAACATATCATTTGAAAAATGTGTTCTCTACCTCACCTATGATAAATAATATTTTACACCAACAGATTTAATGCATTTCCCATTTCATTGTTAGTAGAAAATTATTTCTATGTCTACTTTTTGGCTGTCAAATACCAATTTGATGACTATATACTTGTATTTGTTCATAAACTAAGAAAAATAGGTTTCTTCGAAATGATAATCATTGCAGGTAACACTAAGAGCCAGGCATTGTTTTAAGGACTTCACATATAATAATGCCTTTAAAATTCACAGAAAATCTGTGAGATAGTTATTATTTCATCTACATTTTATAGCTAAGGAAATGAACCACAAAGAGGCTGAGTTGCTTGGCCAAGGACCCATAACTATGAAAGAGTAAAGTAGAGATTTTAACCCAGGCTCTTAACCATGTTCTTTTCCGTTTAACAACCTGGGGTACCCAGGCAGGCATCTCCCCCTACATTTTCACCCCTGTCAACTCAGTCACCAGTACTTATCATTTGCATCTTCTCATTATCTCTCTCATCTGTAGCTATGCTATGTTCTTTGCTCCAATTTACACTGTCGTCACATTTTGTCTTGATATTTGCATAACATATTCAGTATCTTCACTTTCCAATTCCTTTTATAAACAGACATCAGAATAACCTTCCTGACTTGCCCTATAATCAAAACACTCAACAAACAAGGAATAGAAGGAAACTTCTCAACCTGATAAATGGCATTTACGAAAACCCAACAGCTAACATCATACCTAATGGTGGAAAACATGACCAGGATGTTTTCTCTTGCTACTTCAATATTTTACTGGAAGTTTAGCCAGGGCCATTTGGCAAGAAAATGAAATAAAAGGCCTCTATCTTAGAAAGGAAGAAATAAAAGTATCTCTACTTGCAGGTGGCATGACCTTGTCTACAGAAAATCCTAGGGAAAGCACTAAAAAACTATTAACTAATAAATGAGTTCAGCAGGGTTTCAAGATACAAGGTCAATATACAAAAGTCCATTGCATGTCTATACACTTGCAATGAACAATCTAAAGATGAAATTAAGAAGAACAATTCCATTAACAATACCTTCAAAAAGAAAAAAAAATACTTAGGAAAAATTTAACAAAAAGTGCAAAACTTATAGTCTGAGAACTATAAAACATTGTGGATACAACAACAACAATATTGAATTTTACACTTTAAATTGGTGAATGCTATGATATGTGAATTATGTCTCAATAAAGCCGATAAACATATAAAGCAATACCCTTCTTGAAGTACTCCCTTCTCAGAATCCTTCAAGGGCTACAAATTTAAGCCAAAATAACTAGGCATAGACTGCAACCTCTTGTGATCTGGCCTTTCCCATTTTGTCCATTTCTGGGTCCATTCATGCTGCATGAAAACTAGGTGTGCCTGTAGCTCACATAGGCCACATATATTCTCCCTTTCATGCCTTGGCTATCCGAGAGACACCTATCTCTCCTTCTTTCCAAATCTTCCCTAACTTTTAATCCCATCTCCGATGCCATCTCTTCTCTGAAAGAGGTGACTCTCGCCTGCTGTACCCAGTTGCTCTCTCCTCTGCATCTTCCTAGCAAAGTACCTCTGTACCTCTCTCATAGCGCTGACCACTTTCTGTTTTCAAATTAACTTTACACAAATTCCTTGAGGGCAGCATCCCTGTGTAATTCATTTATTTTTTCACCTCTCACAAAAACTAATAAAATGGCATGCATGCAGTTGTTGCACAATAAACATTTTAAATGAGTTGATTATTTATTCAAGAACAGCAGAGACAATGAATAAATGGAAATAGTAAACAAATGATCCACTGAACAAATGAATCTCACTTTCTCTGTAAGCTTTTTTAAGCAGGTTTCATGGCTATATCTTCAGCGTTCTTAGTTGTAAATAATAGAATCCACTGTGATTAGTTTAGGCAGCAAAGGAATTTTTAAAAGTACATTATCTCCCATAATCTCCAAAAGGGCCAGAGAGCCACATTCTTTAGCTTTCTTGTCAGAAACAAAGCCCGGTCATAGAGCAGAGGTTGCCATAGAGAAAACACCTGTCCCCTAGCTGCTCAGCACTTATGAGAGTCAAGACTGGATCACAAAACTCTGTTGATGTCAGCCCCTGAAGAATTGGACCCAAGTCTTAGCTAGATTTTACAGAATCAGTATGTGTACTTTCCTAGCACCCACTGTGAATACTGCTTCTTTCAGAATCTATTGCTTGTGAAAACTAAATATGTTTAGCAAGGCATGAAACAGCTACAGTCATTCATCAGTGGTCGCCAAGTCACACTTAAGCATAACTTTAAAGGTGTCATGGACCTTATATTTATTGTTCTGAATAAACATTAATCTCATGAAGAGTGAAGCACTGAAGGTTGAAGGCCTGTAATTACCCACCAGCTAGGTACACTGTCATTAGCCATGATGAAACCATCTCTCGGTTTCCATGTCAGCGCACATTGCCCACCTTACAGGGTAATACTCCACAGAAATAAGAATTCAACCTCCATGCCTTTATAGGCCGCAGCATTCACTCAACCAGACCAAGAGAACGCCGAGCTATCCTTAGGTTTCAGTGCTTACTTCGCAGAGGGGTGGACTAAGATGGGTGACAGTTCAAGTTGAAGATGAGTGCAATGGACTTTAAGCAATATCTCTTGTCAGTCATTAAATGAGGATGGAAATAGTGTGACAAAGATGACCTTCAGGAAAAGGAACCAAAGTATTTGATTTTAATATCATCCGTCTTAGAAAAGATGCCTATTTAGTTAATTCTTTTCATGAGTATCTAACATAATTTCATTCAGTTACTCATGGCATTAAAATAATTCAGATGGATATTCTAGTCTTTTACTTCCAAGTGTAAAGGGATAAAAACCCCAGAAGCTTGAAATAGCAAAGTCTGAGCATGGTGGAAGTAGCAGTGGGTAAGTCATCTGACCTCTCTTCAACCTCGGTTTCCTTGACTCTCAAATAGAGAAACTATGAAATGCACCATATGATTGTTGTGAAGATTAAATTAAATGAGATATATTTAAAAGATCTAAGAAAGTGCCTGGCTCATAGTAGGCAATAAATAATTAGTGGCTATAATTATTTACTTTATGCATATCATCTATCAAATTAATAACTGTAATTATCTTTTACTTTTGCTGTGTAAAAATTGTAGTGGTTTTCTACAGAAATAGCTCAGGCATTGTGCTCAGCATTTAACAGGTGGGAAAACTCGGATGAAATGAAGGTAAGTGTTTAACCAAGAAGAGTAGGAAAGACAGGGCTACAATTCTGTTACAGCTACACTCTTTCTACTAATGGGGGTGCTGGTATACACAAAGCCTGAAAAGAGTCAAATGATAATTGACATAAGAGACAAACGGACAGGGTGAAAGAGGATAAACTAGTATTTAATCCAAGAATTCCAGACACACCAGTTTTCTTTATAAAAATGATAGATTTCATGAGTTTTAAAAGGTATCCATATCTGGCTATCCATCATATCCCTTTATCAAATAAGATAAAGCATTTCAAAATCTTTTTAAAACTGTTTATGATAATGTTAATATGTGACAGAAATGTTAGTTGTCCCCCATATCCATTCTCATCTTTTTTAAGCAGTAGAATTCTTCACTAAACACAGAGTAATGCTTCACAGCCCATCTTTGCCTGAAGTTAGGTATAACCGTGGGATAAAGTCCCGGCTAATGGAATGGGTCAGAAGTGTACGCAACTTCTGGACAGTGCTTTTAAAGGGAGGGAGCCGGCATTCCATTTCCCATTTTATTCACCTGGCTGGCTAGAGTGTGGCCATGGCAGCAGGAGCTGGAGCAGCCTTCTTGGACCATGAGATGGAAGCTGCTTGTTGAGGATGGCGGAGCAACAAAATAGAAGGAGGCTGGATCTCTGACAACTTGGAGGATGAGAGCCACCACACCGGCTCAGAATTGCATAGTAAAGAAAAAGTTCCGTCTTATTTAGAATACTGCTGACTTGGGTAACAGCAGTTAAAATATTTTCCTAAAGCGCAATACAATTGACTTATTCTACTATTGCCGTCACCTCTGCTACTTTCATGTGGATAACCTTTATTACAGAACCAGAAAGTGCTACCAGTACAGGTTATCAGACATCAACCAGACCAGTGTCTTCCTGTCCCCGTCCCCGTCCCATATTTGTCAAATGAAGAAACTAATCCCCAAACTATTAAACCTGGGATTTTAAATAAATTCCCTAAATTTCAATTTAATGTGATTTCACCTGAACCATGCTTACGTTTCTGTTTTGCTTTGCTTCTCCATTCTGTAGTTAAAAATAAAAAGCATATAATGTCAGTAATAAAAATATCATATCTATATTACTTGTTATACCTATATTACTTGTTCTAAGAATTTAATTTTAAAATAATTTAATATAGATATCCATGAAAAATTATTGATTTGAAAAATCAAATTTTAGAACTATATGTATTCTGTGATCCAGTTTTTGCTTAAAAATGTATATTTATGTGTTTACATATATTTATATGGATGTGTCTATGTATATTCAAATAAAATTATAATGAAAGTGTACACTTATCAGTAATGCCCTCTGGGAGAACAAGTAAAGATGATAAGGGAAGAACTATGACTTTTTTCTGTCTATATTTCGGTATTCATTGAATTTTTCAATGGGAATTTAAAACTTTTGTAATCTTCATAAAATTTTCTTTAACAATTTTATATGATCCCATCAAAAACAGCAATAAAATATCCAAAATTGGAGGATATAAATACAACTAAATGCATTTTAATTACTGAAATTTGTCATTAACTTTTACCTGGTTAAAATACAGCTGAATGAAACAAACCAACCAACCCTGTATACAGAGCACCAAAGCAATAATGAGTAACCCAACAGGAATCACTCCATCCTCAAGAGATCAAGAGTAAGACTAGTGCAGGTGATGGTCAGGGTGTACTGACAAACAGTAAGTCAGAGTATACAGGTGCTGTCTACCTCATTATAAACAGTAACAAAGAAAAAGTGGGAGGAAGAAGACAAAGGAGAAGGAGGAGAAGGATAGAAGAAAGAAGAAGGAGGAGGAGTGAAAAAAATAGGGACAAAGAATAAAATATAATCAGATTTTTACTAATCTCAGATAAAGATTACTTGAGAATAAAAAAGTGAATCTAACCTCACTGGCCAGTTTCTCATTTATTCAGTTAGTGAAAAAAATGACTACACGTGTTCTTGATAGGATTAGAGATTTTACCAATCATGTGAAAACTTTTATAAAATATGGAACTTGACTGATATAATAGCATATAGCATTAGAGCCTTAGTATATTCAGTAATTTTAATTTCTTTTAAAGAAAATCTTCCAAGTACAAAGCAATCTACTATAAGTTTTGCCTGTTTTCCAGTTATGTGTCAGTGTTTTGCTAGAATTAAAGAAATCATGAAAAGGAAAATTAGTAAAAGCTATTTTTTTTTTTACAATATATAAAAGGCGTGGATAAAAGAAAGACCTAGAGAATTAGCCGATAAATACCACAGTCTGTACATTCACTGAGGGCTGGTAATATGACTCATCTTTCAGTAAAATTGACTGTGGAAGATGGTGAAGAAATTAGGATGTGATGTGTTATTCATAAAATAAACGTGTTTATACATTTTGAAAGGAAATAGAGAGCAAAGTTCTTTTTTTGTTTTTAATCAGTGTGGTTTGGAAAGAAAATTTAAATTATCAATGATGTTTATAATCAAAAATTTAATATCTGTATTTTTTGTTTTCAAACAACATTGTGGGAAATGAATGAGGAGCTATAAGACACCTAGAAATGAAAAAGCAGAGATGTGATATATTTTCCTTAATGAATAAATATTGTTACAGAATAGGACAAGTCTCTGTCTCAAAACCATTATTTTTTCTTGTTTAAATTCCAGTTCTATTGAATCATGCAGGGAACAAAGATAAACTGGGATATTTTTTTTTAGAAGGGGAGCAGAGGATACAAGGACAGAAAAACACCAGTAGAAAACACTGTAGAAACTTAAACACTGAGAAAGCTAAATTATAACGGGGGGATTAAAGTCATTAACCTCCAGCACAACCCGACACATGTAAAATCTATTGTTTCAAGATTCAAATTATAAATCTAGAACCCACATGAAGCAATGGTTAATTAAAAGAAAAAAAACCCTACAGAAATGAATAGTTTCTGCCTTACAGTAAAATGACTTTCTAAATAGGTAATTGAGCTATAGGAGAAAAACAGACGTTTAATTCTGAACAAGGGACAATTAAATGGAAATTACAATGCAAGCCTGGATACAAAATTCTATTAAATCTTACTCCTTGTGAGTTTATCTTTATGTATATTCCAGTTGAGTAATATAATTGGTATTTTAATGAAATGTTTTCTATTTTTGTCCCAGAAGAAGAAGAAAAGGAGATAACGAAGAAGCAGCCGTTGTTCCATCATTTTTCTGTCAGCTTTACCTGAAAGGAGAGCTGCTTGGATGTGACTCAGTACATGGTACCAACAGCATCAGGTGACAATTATCTCCTGTTGCAGCCCCAACACACCCGATAGAATAATCAGTCTTATGCCATTTTAGTATAAACTTAGTTGTTGGTAAAAATTCCACAAATGTGTATGCATATGCATATGTTTGTATAGATGAGAAACAGAACATTTTATTAACTACTGTTTATTAAGAGAATGTCCAAAAGCTTTGTACAACAGAGATAACAAATGTTTTATGTAAAAGAAAGTTCAACGAAGAATAGAAATATTGCAGTTAAGTAGTAATAAAATGGGTAAAGTAATTGGATGATAAGATGCTAGTTTGAAATATAGTCGAGTTCTAAAGCTTTTTCTTTTTTTCTTTCTTTCTATTTTTAATACATGTCATTTAGTCTTTTTTTGAAGACCATATCCTTAGTCAGGTAAAAACATCACAGGATTTTGACAGTTCTTATATGTGATACTTCTATAGTAATTATGGAATGTATAGCATTCTCGAAAGTGTAAATAATCTAGATACATAAGGAAATGTCAACTTTGTGATGACTCCTAGCACATCAACCTATATTCATTCATTCCTTACTTACTGAGCATCGACTGTGCTCCAGACACTATTTAGCTCTAGGCATAAAATACTCAACAAGATAAGCACAGTCTCTGGTCCCATGTGTTTTCTATTCCATTGAGAAACAGACAATGAACAAATATACTAATGAGCAAAATAGTTTCAAGTTGTCTCAAGTGCTATGAGGGACATAACCAAGGTGTTATGCTAGAAAGAAAGGGCTGGGGGGGATGGGTGGTTATTTTCAAAATCTTTCAATAAGAAGCTCAGGGAGTTCCTCTTTGGAGAGGTGATTTTTAAGCTGAGACCTAAAGGATAAGAAGAAGCTGGATCTGCAAAGATATAGAAAAAGAGAACGAGGAAAAAAGACCCTGAATGGCGTATCAGCTTCCTTGATATGATACATGTGTTTAGGGTACAATGAGAAGGGAGAGAGTTGAGATGAGGTTGGAAGGTGGAGGGGAGGGGGAGACCAGGCCGTACAATTTGTGGTAGGAAGTTTATATTCTATTCCAAGTGAAAAGGAAAATCTTTGAAGAGTTTTAAGCAATTTTTGGACATGGATATTAATATTATTTGTCCTAATTAAACACTACTTCCTAGATGCCTGAGACTCCAATATCAAGAACCTAGCCTATCTAACTCAAATAATAGATATTTTATATAATCCAAAGTGCAGAGAAAGCACAAGAAATTATGTCAGAAGAGGAGTTTGGGGTAGACTGAAGAGGAAGGGTAGTGAGAGTTCCTTATGATCCAATGAAGGCTGGGAAGAAAGGTAGACACCACAGTGGAGAAAAAAGCAGAGTGAGACATAAGGGTGGTAGCTTTCCCCAGTTCTTCTGAAATCCCAGTCAGAGGTGTGGAGTTAATTGATGAGAAAGCCCTTATGATTTCCACTTCTATTTTGAACTTTGAAAAGGTAACCACACAGTGTGAGGTTGTAGCAACATGGGTCAGCCATGGCACAGGAAAAAATGAAGAAATGGCAGCTTGAATCCGAGAGAAGACCTGAGAGAATGCTCAGGGCTGCGCTTGTTTTGTGGGGCATGGACGGGACTTGAAAGTGCATGCCCCATGGAGGAGAGGGAAGGTAGCTGAGCCCAGAGCTAGGAGACCTGCCTACACTGGCAAGAGATACAGCGGCCATAGTGCAGAAGCCACAGCATAAATAGCCTAATCAGGCACCAGATGGAGAGTGTTTTTGAAAATAGGATGGGAGGACAGCCAAGCTCTGAAGGGTCCAAGAGAACGAGTCACAAAGTTTATGCTGCACCTCAGAACACAGTGCAAGGTCCGTCCCAGGGATGACCAGCCATCATGCAGCCGAGACCCGGGAGGACCCAGAGAGCCTAGAGGTCACCTCAGAAGCCCCAGATCTCTCCTCCACTTCTGCAGAGGCAAGAGGCCCCATTATGGGTTGGAGGGTGAGCTAAATTGGTGAAGGGGGTCAAGAGATACAAACTTTCAGTTATAAAATAAGTCATGGGGATGTAATGTACAGCATGGTGACTACAGTCAGTAATATAGTAGTGCACATCTGAGAGTTGCCAAGAGAGAAAATCTTAAAAGTTCACATCATAAGAAAAACAAAATTGGAAATTTCTGTAGAGACAGATGGCAACTAGACTTATTATGGCGATCATTTTGCAGTGTATACAAATATTGAATCATTATGTTGTACACCTGAAACTAATGTAATATTCTATGTCGGTTGTACCACAATAAAAGAATCAAGAATGTGAGAAACTCTACATGACAAACAACTGAGTTTCTTCAACTAATAAATTTGAAAGAAGAGTGAGGGAAAATCTACAGGTTAAAAGAGATTTAAAAGACATATGACAAATTACAATGTGTGGAACTTGTACAGATTCTTAATTTCAACAAACCAACTGTGAAAATATTATGAGACAATCAGGGACATCTGAACACTGGCTGCATATTTGATGATATTAAGGAATTATTGTTAAGTATTTTAGGTGTGGTAATGGTACTGTGGTTATGTTTTTCAGAAAAGAGTCCTTATAGAGATTCATACTCAAACATTCATAATTTAAATATTATGACTTGTGGATTTTGTTTCAAAGTAACATGGGGTAGAATGGGAAAGAAGTGGATGAGAGAGAGAATAGAGGAAACAAGATTGACCATGAGTTGATAATAATTGAAGCTACGTAATGAGTGGGAATTTAATATACTATTCCCTTTACTTCTGAATATGTTTGAAATTTCCATTATAAAATTTTAAACATAATTTTTAAAAGATTGAGGTAGCTATGTGTTTACTGAAATTGAAATACCACTAATACATATTCACTGAAAATTTAAGGTATAATTTTTGTGTTTTTATTATGCTAAAAATATACATAATATAAAATTTACCATTTTAATCATTTTTAAGTGTACAGTTCAGTGGCATTAAGTACATTCACATGTTGTGCAACCATCACCACTATCCATTTGCAGAACTTTTTCAGCATCCCAAACAGAAACTCTGTGCCCATTAAACAATAATTCTGCATTCCCTCTCCCCTCAGCCCCTGGTAGCCTCTATTCTACTTTCTGTCTCTAGGAATTTGTCTATTCTAAATACATCATGTAGGTAGAATCATACAGGACTTGTCCTTTTGCATCTGGCTTGTTTCACTTGGTGTGGTGTTTTCAGGGTTCATCCATGTTGTGTCATGTATCAGAATTTTGTTCCTTTTGTGGCTAGGTGATGTTCCTTTGTATGCATATGCCACATTTTGCTTGTCCATTCATTTGTTGAAGGACATTTGTGGGTTGTTTCCATCCTTTGGCTACCATGAATGATGCTGCTATGAACATGGGTGTACAAGTAAAAAAAGCAGAACAATAAAAAAAGAAGCCTCCTGATGTCCCCTCCCCACATTCCCATTTGCCATTATGAGACTTGAAGATGGCAGTCTAAAACAAAGCACTTTCCTGAAAGAAACTTTAAGCCAGAGTCTGTGATTAGCCAGTTAAAATCTCCATGAGCCCCGTCCCTGTTTGGCAGGGTCAGGGCCGGTGAGGAAGATTAGATTTGTTAGAGACGATCAAGAACCTTCAATTACTCCGTACACTGGAGATGTCCTGACCGTAAATGTGAAGCACAACCATAATACTTAGATTTAATAATTATTCCACTTATTTCAGTTCACTGACTGTCTACAAGTAATTAGTATACATTTACAAATATACGTTTATTAAGATATGTGCACTGCTATTCATGAAGTTCTTTGAAACGAAAAGTATTCTGAATGTAAGAAATCATATGTTCTGTGGCTGACACTGTCACTGCCACCAACTGGTTCTGTAACCTGGGGCAAGCCATTTAATTTCTCTGGGCATTAATTTTCTCTGAAAATGAGGAGACTGGACTAAATCATTGCTAAGGTCAATTTTGATTTCTGATGTCTGTCATGTGAGTGCTAAAATGAGGCCTGCTGAGATGATGGTGGTTAGATTTGCATTAATCAAGAAACAATGGTAATAAGTGTAGAACCATTTAGTGAGTCCAGGCCATTTGCCTGGCTAAAGTCAGTCATTTTATACAGGTTATTTCTAATCATCTAAATAAACCCATGAGGACATAGAGGTTCAGAGACGCTGTAATTTTTTCCACGCTACACAGCTGGTTGGTGGCAGGGCCAGGCTTGCAAACCATTTTCTCTGAAGATTCTAAATTAGATATGATGGTATCTATTATCCATCTCTTTATAATGTTTGATTTGAAGATTCCACCTTCGAGGTATTGTTAAAATCCTATCCTCCAAGCTCCTCATGTATAAAGCTATTTTTATAGCATCAAGCCTAGGCAAACTCTTCCCTGAATTCCCGAAGAACTTACTTGTATCGTTCATTTAGCACTGATTTCCAGGCTTATATATATATATATTTAAATCTCCTGTAAATATCTCTTGTGTACCAACAACCAAATTGTATATGCTCAGAAGGAATGCCAAGAACCTGGGCCAAGGAACGCTCGGGAGGTTTGTGGCACCACCGGGGATGGAATTCAGGTGATGAGAGTGAGGTACCTAAGGTGCAAAATCCCAGGAGGCACTCAGTCCCGGGGGCCTCAGTGCAGGGTCACCTCAGCCCAGTCCTGGCCCTGGGCAGCACCAACCAGCTGGTGGATGGGTAGTTCGTGGGGATCGTTTGGAGTTCAGTGAGATGAGTTTCCCGCAGTGATACCTGTTGAAGTTGGGCTGCACAGTGAGACCCTACGTAGCTCCTGGAGATCAAACTGGTGGAATCAAACGGCGTCCAGAAAGACAGAGCAGAGGTCAGCCAGGGTGGGAGGACTTCCCTGCTGACATGTCCTTTTAGTGGAAGAATGAGCCACCAGCAGAGCTGAAACAAAGGTAAATGAGCAGATACCTTTCGATGAGCTCACTCCCTGGCGCTAAACTCTGGTGCTGCCATGTTATAAAATGAAAGGTTTCTCAAGCCACTGCCATTAGTTGTTTCAGGCTTTTACCCATGTGCGTCAGTCTCCCCGGGCTGCCATTACAAAATACTACAACGGGGTGGCTTAAACAACAGAAATTTTTTTTCTCACAGTTCTGGAGACAAGATGTCCAAGGTCAAGGTGTCAGCAGGTCTGGTTTCTTCCGAGGTCTCTCTCCTTGGCTTGCAGATGGCTGCCTTCTCTGTGTGTTCTCACGGAGTCTTTTCTCTATACACATGCATCCCTGGTGTCCCATTGTGTGTCCAAATTTCTTCTTTTTATAAAGACACCAGACAGATTGGATTAAGGTCCAGCCTAATGGCCTCCTTTTAACTTAACCATTCTTTAAAGGCTCTGTCTCCAAATACAGTCATGTTCTAAGGGACTGGGGGTTCATATGAATTTTGGGGGGACACAATTCAGCCTGTAACACCAGATCTAGAGAATTGTAAGCTCTCATGTGAGCAAATTTCCCCATAATGTTTACCAGAATGCCATACAAATTAATAGAGGATAAGTATTTCATTTATTTCTTCATCCTTCAAAATTCAATTCTGACAATGTCTAGGCAAGCAGTAAATATTTGTGAAATCAACATTATTGATTGAATGAATGAATAAATTTGTTTACTGTCCTGGATGGTCACCATCACACTATCTGAAGAACAAAACAAAGGTTAATTAGTGATGTAGCTGAGATATAAATTGATAAATCACTCACTCTTTGTTATTTAAAAGTTAATATTTTAAACAGTTGAACTTTAATGTTACAATCTAAGCAGATAATTCTTATATAGCGAAATCTCTCTCTTTTGAGTAAATATCTAGAACTGAATATTTTTCTCACTTCTTTATTATTAGCTTTAATCAGACCTAATTCATATACCCAGAGAGGAATTGGATATTTATTACTCTTAATCCTATATTAACACTAAATCATCTTTGGATTGACTTTCTAGTTTCAGGTTATCTTGAAGTAAAAAAAAGTTCTCTGCATCACACATACATATTTTAAGTATTTAAACCATTATTCTAATCATGGATGGTCTCCATTGTATTTTTAGCATTATACATCTCCTCATCAGCCAGAAGATTGGGACCTTTCCCCTTGTCTCCTCTGCTCTAAGATCTCCTGATTTCTCTTTTTCACATAGCAATAAAAGGAAAAGAAAAACTAATTGTGTAGATTTTCTTCTTTTGCACATTACAGTATCACCACCAACATTCTTGTCAAGATTCTGTCTAATCAAATGATTATTTTCCATTTGAGTCTTTAAAAATAAAATAACCCATCACTCATCAATTATTACTAGCAAAAATCACTGAGTTAACTTGAAATTTAAATTGCGTAGGTTCATTTTTAGGTTCAGAAATTGTTTGAGAAAATTGTTCTGGACAGGACCATTGAGGAACATATAAATGCACTTGCAGGTAAAATGCATGCACCAGAAATAATTAATTCAATAGGAGTGTTGAGGTCCTAATGGTAGATTTTAAAGTCAATGGGAGATTGAGTTTTGTGTATTGGAAGAAGGGGGTCAGTTGAGAAAGGGCATAGAGAAAGTTCAATATAGCCAAATTACACAGTTTGTGACAATGCTCGCTGTCAAAATGGACTAATGGTGGGAGAAGTGGGACCGAGGACACCTGTGAGAATACAACTGGATTTGATCCACATGTGAATTAACTGGGATCTGGAGAAAGACTACGGTGATGAAAACGTGATGAAGAAAAGCACAAGCAGAACTGCATCACACATTCACATGTTAAGTTCTAAAGATAGCCTCAGGACAATGAAATTAGTCATCAAAATTTCAAAAAGAAAAATAAATCATTAATAAAGAAAGAAAAAGTTGTCATCAAAGAGGACAAAGTGGGACAAAGACATCTACAATTTGGTCTTTATTTTCTTTGTAGGCTAAATGAATTAATTCCACATTCATATTTCCTCAGGAATTATTGCTCACAAATGGTTTAAAAAATAATAAAAGCTGGTAGCATTTTTTTTCTTTACAAAAACTAATATCCATGTAAATTGGCCATGTAAAAAGACTTTAAATGCACGCAGCCTTTTGTCCTTGTTGTATATTGCAGCTCCACTCAGAGGGTCTTATATTTTAGGTCTAAGAACCAGTCTATACAACAGCACATATTCGTGGTGATGAAGGCCAGGGGAAGAAATTTCTTTGCTTTCACACATCCTTTGTACCTAACTCATTTGCCAACATGGAAAAGCTCCCTTTTCTTTTTTCCCGGTGGTGTTTATGGTCAGGAGGCACCATATTGTTTCACACAATGCATTTGCCCATTGTTGGGATGCTAAGCTTTCCACCTTGGAGGACCTTGAGCCAGTGGGAAAGCTCAGAATCAAGTCATTTGAAGTGAGAAAACAACTCTGCTGTATTGCCCCTCTTCTCTCTGTTTTCCTCAATTGCTCAGCCCCCTACAGTGTTTTCAACCCCAGAAGTGTGTACAGCAAAGCAAAGCAAAAACATCACCAGGACTAAGGATGTGTCCAATCAAAATTTGTCCATGTGCACTCAGTCATTAATTGCACAACACTTTCTGGAAAGGGAGTATATCACACTTAAAGCCTGGGAAACTTCATGAAAAGAACTGGCTTAATTGGGGTTGAGGAAATAACTTCCTTTAAGTGACTGCTCCAAGGTCATGAGATTTGGCAGTTTACCTGACTAAAAAATATCTAAGGTTCATTATCTCATCCCCTCTTTTAGTAGATGCTTTGGTTTGTGGAAATCAGTGTTGAAATTCCAAGAATTGTTTGATAATACTCTGTAGTGATTGTTGAATTATATTCCCTACAAAGGCTGTGTTGAAGTCCTAACCCCAGGTACCTATGAATGTGACCTTATTTGGAAATAGGGTCTTGAAGAGGTAATCAAGTTAAGATAAGGTCATACTGGATTGACTGGACCCTAAAACCTATGACTGTATTCTCTATAAGGAAAGGGAGATTTGGGAACAGAGAGACACACACAGAGGGAAGAGAGCCATGTGAAGGCAAGGGGAGATGTTGGAGTGATGCCGTTACAGGCCAAGGACTGCCAATGATTGCCAGCAGCCACCAGAAGCTAGGAAGAAGCAAAGAAGAATTCTTCTCTAGAACCTTCAGAGACAGCATGGACCTGGCAACATCTTCATTTCAGAATTCTAGCTTCCAGAACTGTGAGAGAGTCTATTTCTGTTGTTTTAAGCCACCCAGTTTGTGAAAATGTTTACAGCAGCCCTAGGAAACTAATACATACTCTGAACTCTAATTTTTCTCAGATTATCAGTTATCTATTCATTGTTAGAATCCTTTAATTTTCTCATTGTTAAAAAAATTCAGTTCCCAATTTTTTCTTACAGAGAATATTGAGATATCTTAAAAGACATCCAGTAAACTTTGGGACTTCTGAACAGAATATGCAAGTTTAGAGGGAAATAAACATTCCATCACCTTAGTGAATCAACATCAATTGTGTGAAGATGAACACCCTCATTCCCATCTGCACTCTTGGCCTCCTCCTGCAAGCATCCCAGAACTAAATCATAAGAGTCTCGGGGGAAGAGACGGAGGAGGAGGAGGGGGCTGCTGATGACTAGAAACAGGATAATTCACATCCTAAATCTTTTTAGTTTGATAAGGATTTGTTAACATTTACTAATATGTTATACACACACACATTTACGTATGTGCAAATAGATACCACATACATATGCCTTGGATAAACATGTAAGTTTCCCTTCCCCTTTGTCTTAGCTTGGGTTCCCCAGAAAACAGAGCATAAGATAAAGGAGCATGTGTGAGACCTCACTGGGGGATATGAAATAGGGAGCGAGCTAAGAATGGAAGGGGGAGATTTACCATGACTTTTTATCAAGTTGCCCACTTGTTTGGGCAACTCTGGAGGTGACACTTTATGACAAAGAAACTCCTTCATATCCTCAACAACTTCAGTGAATACAGCGTTTCACCTCTTTGAGGGAAGTAACCTGGGCCCTCCCAAGAGGTCACCACTTCTCATGCAGTCCACCCCAGCAGAGACAGCTTAATCCCCCACACTCCACATATTAGATGGCCCCAGTGAGATCAGGGATTCTCCTTGCTTCCCATGTCACATTAAGTTGCCCTATCCTAAATTTATGACCCTTCTCTTTGTCTCACAATCTTTCTGTGTACTCCAACTCCTGCCAACAATTTTAATGACTTCAACATTCACACGAAGGACTCACCAAACATGTGGACTCTCAGTTCCTGGACCTTCTAGTTTCCAAAGAACTTCCCTTACACTTGACTTCAGCCATTGTCTTCCACTATTTTTTTTTTTTTGAGGAAGATTGGCCCTGAGTTAACATCTGTTGCCAATCTTCCTCTTTTTTCATTTTTCTCCCCAAAGCCCCAGTACATAGTTGTGTATCATAGTTGTAGAGTTGTAGCTCTTCTATGTGGGACGTCTCCTCAGCATGGCTTGATGAGCAGTGAGTAGGTCCGCGCCCAGGATCCAAACTGGCAAATGCCAGGCCGCCAAAGCAGAACGCATGAACTCAACTGCCACACCACCAGGCTGGCCCCTGTCTTCCACTATTTTTATCTTAACTTTTTATTTTACCAATAGCTTAAACTCCCTTGCTTCTATATGCCACGAGTGGAGGCCCAAATCTAGAAGACCCTCATGCCCACGCTGTTTCCCAGAAAGCTGGCTGTCATATTTGAGCTGCAATAGGAAGAGGCCATGTGGCAAAACCTGAAGGAAGCCTCTTAACCAGTAGCCAGTGAGGAACTAAGGCTCTCAGCCCAACAACCCGCAAGGAAGTAAACCCTAAAACAATCATGGGAGCGTGGAGGCAGATCCTTCCCCAGCTGAGCCTTGAAATGACTGAAGCCCTGGTTAATCCCTTGATTGCAATCTTGTGAGAAGCCCTGAGCTGAGGTTCCCAGCTAAGCGTGCCCAGATTCCTGACCCACAGAAACTGTGAGATAATAATAGTTTTTTAAGGCACTAAGCTTTGGTGCAATTTGTTATTCAGTAATAGATAACAAATGCAGTATCTATGGCCAAGAAAAGAAAGCCACTCATTTCTTTGGAAACTGACATTAATGCTGGAAACAAATGTTTTGCAATTAGGTAATTGTAAAGGAAGCAACAATAGAGCCTCTTAAAAAGCAGTGAGATAAAAAGAGAGAAAATAGCTGAAGGGAGTAACGTATAGCCATGATACACCCCATTTCTGCCTCCCCCATAAGTGTTGTTGGTGCCATTGGTACTTACGGTCGGCTTGCAAGGATTTGGTATTCTAGTCAAACAGTACATAATGGGTTGAATGACTCTAATGCATTCTTTGAGACCTCTTTCTGGATTATATGAGCAATTTAACAATATTTCATTCTATTCCCAAACTTCCCTTGCTCAGACAATTTTATTTAGTAACATGTTCACACATTATTATCCTACTCCCACCAATAGGGTGTGGTAGGAGTAGAATGTGGGATAGAATTTCCCAAATTCTTATTTGCCAGCCTTTTTTCCTGCTGTTGCGTTCATGGATGATGATAATAATACTAACAAAGTGATGGTTACTGAAGGGTCCAACCTCATGCAGCTATGGGCAATTCAGGAGCAAGTCACTGTCATTAACCTTTGTCCCTCCATGGCTAGACTCCATTGTTTCCATGTGGACAATGCACTTTGCTGTCTCTATTATAACTTTATCCTGAGATTGATTTGTACTGTATTCGGAGGGCTTACACCTCAAAATGTTATAGTTAAACCAATTTAGACATCAGTTTACTGTTCTCATAGCATAACTATGGTACAAGTTCAGTCAGTGGCATTCATAAACTTTGGTATGGTGGAAGGATTAACAACATAGATGAATGACTTAGCCTCTCAGTGTCTCAGTTTACTGATCTGCCAAAAGAGGACAACAATCATCTCTATTTCATGGTTGTTGTGAGGATTAAATAAGTTAAATACTGAAATCACTTAGAAGAGTATCTGGCACATAGGAAGTTCTAAGTGTCAGCTGTACATACAAATATAAACCTTCCAAAAGTAAGAAAATCTCACTTTGGTAAACAATGTCCAAAAGGTTTTCATACACATTGTCTCACCTTATTGTGGCAAAAAACATTGAGGAAGAAATGGCAGGGGCTATGGTATTCATTTTACCGACGAAGAAACAAAGGTCTAGAAAAATTAAGTAATCAGCATCAAAACTCAGAAGTGACAGGGCTAAGATTTGAATTTAGATTTTCATCTGAAAGTGTTCCTGAAGCTTCTGTCTGCTTTAGAGAAGTCAATAGGGGCCAACAGATGGTCGTATGGTATGGATCGGGACTCAATGGGGTGTGATTTTCCTGCTCTTCACCAGCACACAGCCAGGCTCCGTCTTTCCACTGCAGAATAAGGTGGGGGGTCTGATGGAAATTTAGCAAAGAGTTGAATAGAATATGTGTGAAAGGATAAATTTTTGCCACAATATATGGACGCCCCTTTGGGCGATCATCATCTAGTAGCTCATCAAGCTTGGGATGATGCACTCTTGTATTTGTTTCAATATTAGACAGCAACATAGTAATTTGTGGCCGGTGTTCAAGTGTTGGGATAATGGTGCTCTGGACAGCATGTCCCAGTCCTTCTTGGGACTGTAGTTTTGTTTTGTGTTTGTTTTAAGAGTAAGAAAATATCCAATCTCACCATTTGATAGAAAGAAATAAAGCCATAAAATAAAGCAAGATGTACACCTCATATTTTATGGTCCTTGAATGGTGTTTCTGGCTTTAACATAGGTCAATACATTAGCTTTTAGCTGTACAAAAATACAGTAACACAAAAGCAAGTGCCCCTACTAATGGAAGTGAGTAAGCCGTGTATTAACCAGTCCGTTCAGGGAATTAAATCCCTCTTTTTCTCTGCCTCACTCTCATTTAACACATCGTTGCCAAGAGCTCTGGATATCATGCTTATAAAATATCAGAAGAATATAATGAAAAAATATTCAAAAGCCTGTTTTTATGTCTGGATTTAGTGTCTTCTTATACTGTATTTTAATTTTTTATTTTTATAGGAACTCACTGTCAGCAGAGAGCTATCAGGTCCTAGTGTTTATCTATAGCCCTGGTAAAGCTCCGCCTGTCTACTTCTGGCTTGTGTGAGTTTCTTTCCTTTGGGGTGGTGGCTGGTGCCAGAATGAGAGGAAATATCACGCCCTCCGAGAGTCGAGAGCAGCTGGCGCAATTGCCCTGGTGTTTATGGGATATTATAGACATAAAGGCACATTTGGAACTGGTTGGGGAAAGAACTTAATGCTTCTTTCTTTTATCTTTATAATCCACTTTCCTAGCAAGGATTATCCTACCATTCATACTAAATTTAGCAAATGCAAATTAAAAAAATGCTAGGCTGCCACAAGGTACTCTGAGAAGGCAGTCTATGTGCTGGGTAGATAAACAGCCTTATATCAAATGAAACAATAAAGACACAAAGAAACTTGTTCAAATTGTTTTTGGGGTTTTTTTGAACAATGAAAGACATTTTTGTAAGAATTAACCAGAGGGAATTGTACATCTGGAAAGCGGTGAACACATAGTTTCTGTTTGGGAATAAACTAGCATTATTGCCAAAAAAATTATACATCTGCAGTATGATCCAAATTTGTCAAGCTAGGGGGGTCATGGAGAGGAATTTGCTATCAGAAATTTGCATTAGGTCACATTTTCACTGTTTATTTTCCATGACATCTTCTTTCATTTGTGGCAGAATTTTTATAGTGCGTATTTCATGAAGAGCTACAGAAACTTAATATCATAAAATAAGTGTCAACTTGGCAAAACTAGGGTCCTAATGATGATCCTAGACTAGAAACTAGAGTCATAATTGTGACTTTTGTTTTATTGCCCTATAGAAGTCAGGTCTCAGGCAAATTTTGCAAATCACAGAAGTTGTTCCTTAGTGCTCTGTTGTCTGTTTTCTTATATTCTCACACTTCCCATTATTCCTTCCTATTATTTGTTTCCCTGGTCATATAAGACAGGCCATTTTGGTGCTTGTTCTCCACCCTTCCAATGAACATCAGCACTTAGGTCATACACGTCTGCTTTACTCACTTATTAAATAACTAATCCAGCAAACAATTGAGGAACAACTATGGTCCACAGAGTTGAGAAGGCACTAGAAATACAAAGATGAATACATGTCGAGTCAATATGGCAGAGTTAACTTCTGCTTCAAGTATGTAAGAATGCTGTGTGAATGAAAACTATTAATGGATGAGCTCAAAGGGAAAAAAATTTAAAAGAGAGTTGTCAGATGCTATTAATGAAGCAGAAACACAGTCAATGCAGAGCTGAAGTCAACGTAGGCCTAGGGTTTTCCAACATAGATTTAAACTTTATGGAGTTGGATCATTGGTTTTGATGCCCAAATAGGGAAGCAAGATGAGGTCCTCATGCCTTGAAAGTCATGAAGCCTCTATATAAACTCAGAAACCAAGAGGTATGCTCTGCTGATTCTCCTGGAATATGGCATGGAAGCTTTCCATCCACCCACAGCTCTGGTGGGAGAGAGCGACCTGGGAGAAATTGGAATCCAAGCCTATCCACGTGCAGCTAGGAGATTAGAATTTTTATTCTCAGTGTTTTGAGAGTGAATTTTGCCCCTTTTAGGGGCAAACTTAAAAATTATGTGTATGCTTACCTCTAGAAAACAGGGTACAGCCAGGAAAGACGATGCCCATTGGAAGTAATCATACCATCAAAAATCACCAACCACATAATGGAGTAAATGTCCATGAAAGAGTCAATAGATGCCACAAAGATAAGGCGACTGGAATTCAATCATAATAGTTGATATTCAATGTTTTATTTGGAACAATGTTTTAATGTGTGTTACAACATTTTAATTTTTTCCTCAAAATTTCTTTAAAATTATGTAGACTCTTAATTCTCATCCCTACTTATGTCTACCTGTTGGCTTGCACTGTACTTCAGTTAGAGAGATTTTGTTGAGTTTGGGAATTTGAAGGGAGATTTCCTTTGCTTGCTTACTCATTCCCTCAACAAATACTCATTAAGAGCTATGTTGTACCAAGTACTGTACCTTAAGAATGACACTGTCACTGTGGCTAAGGAGATAAAGCCTAGTGAGCAGAGAGACTAGTAAGCAGGAAGTTATAATTCAGTGTAATAGATTAATAACATAAATAACCAGCAAAGCACACACTGCACTTGAGTGAACCCAACTTTGAACAATTCTAGAGAAGTGTTGGGTTTGCCCTGGTTAAAATTTTAATTTAATGTATTAAGAAAAACATCCTATAGGCATCTGAATAAAATAAAAATTTGCTTTAATAGAAATCACAAGTCAAATTTGCCTCAAATCTCTACTCCATAACCAAAACTCCAGAAGATTTAGCAAAGTCTACAGAATTCTTGGTGAAGAAAATGGCATAACCCCAAATTCCATACATCTAAGTTTTCAGTCATGTGAGAAATTAATTGAAAGACAATCTTCATATGTAGGAACTCAAAAAGTATGCCACTCTGTTACCCAGTGAAAAACAGTAATAAAAAACACATTGCTGTCGAACTGGAGATAAACCAAAATAAAGAATAGGAAGTCTGGGTTATAAAAGGATATAATTCCAAAGCAAATGTAAGTTTAAAATAAAAAGCAAGTCATCTCTTTCCATTCCTCAGAGCTTTATATGTTATGAGAATCCTGCATCAAAAGATCTCATTGAACCTTTAGTTAATTTCTTAGCAGCTCTTATTGCTCTTGGAAGAACGGTTGGCCAAGAATTATGGACCACAGTTCTATCTTCAAAACTGAAATTAATTACATTACCCTTTGAAGGGAAAGTTTGCTTGGAAAGAAATTGACCATATTTTAAAGGAAAAAAATATATAAGTATAAGGAATCTGCTTTCTCTGCTTTCCTGAAAAATACTTAAGTAGATGAATATAAAATGAAATAAAAGTGAGCATAAAATTTTTTTAAAAAATTACTGTTGAAGAGGAAAATACATTCTCCAAAATTTAACAAGTATAATCAGGGATCTTTGGCTCTTGGGGTAGCACCGTAATGGTCACTAAGAAGAAGCACCTTATGAAAGGGGGCAAAAAGGAAGCTAAAAAGAAAGTGGTTGGCCTTTTCTTAGGCAAGAGTGGTACAATGTGAACCTGCGTTCAACATAAGAAATATTACAGCATCACTAGTGACGAGGGCTCGTGGAACCAAAACTGCATTGAATGGCTTGAAGTTCATGTTTCTTTTTAGTGAGCCTGGCCAATTTGCAGAATGACGACATTGCATCTGCAGATTTCAGATGCAATTTAATTACTGAGGTCGTTTAGGACAAAAACTGCCTCGCCAACTTTCCTAAAATTGACCTTTTCCATGATAAAATGTATATCATTTTAAAAGGTAGTCTGTGATTTAAATTTTTGTTGACATCAAAACCGTCAATGGTTATTCACTGCTTTTATTATCTTTTCTGTATGTTTTACTAAAAAGTACCACAAAGAAATCCCAAAGACCTCTATGAACAGTACCAACAGATTCTTCAAATCTGGAACAAGATCATGAAAAGCATGAATGGCCCAAAATGGAGAGACAAATGATTTGAAGTAAGTGGTCAGTTTTTTTCACCAGAGAACACTGGGGAAAATTAGAAAACATTTGCTAATTTATTTATCCATTTTCTGTTATCATCTTTATGTTTTGTTTAGCAGAAAAGTCAAATGACAAGAGGGACAAGTTTATAATGGAATTTTATAATAAAAAGTGAAGTAGTTCTAGGAAAAAAAATATTACCAGTGGAAAAAATAATCTAGCTCAAAATACCAGTTAATATGAAATAAAATCTAACGTTCTAAAGGCAGCAGTGAAAAATAATAAAATTTCCTCATCTTATGGAAAGGAGAGATCAACCACTCCTGTAACTTGAGATAATATAATTGGATAATGGTCTGTGTTTTAAAATTGTAAATGAAAACTAGGAGAATTAAAACAGGCTACTTTACTTTACTTTTCAAATCACCAGAGAATAAAAAATAAGCAGAAAAAAGGAAGAACATAAGATTAAAAAATTATTAAAATAAAGAATGGTGCCTGGAAAAATCTGAAAATAAAAAGAATAAAGACCCTTTAACATTACAGTGAAGCACATTAAAATAATTCCTTATCCACAATTTATTGAATTTATCCTAAATGTATATTTTTATCATAAGTGTTTTTGGAGTTCATAGAGCAGAATACTTTTATGGCCCTTATAAATGTTACTACATGAAGGTTTTAAGAAGGTAATTAGCTCACTATATTAAAAAGAAAGAAAAAATATGAAGATGTAATAGGTTATTACATTCAAATTAAACTCAAATTATTTCATTATGATTTAACTTGTGTTGTACATTGATTCAGTCAGTTTTCTCATTTTGTATTTGGATTCATTATATTATTTGTCATAATCAAATAATATTTATTCAATTTTGTAAAAGCTGTCATTATAAAATCATGTTGAATAAACTCCCATGTGCAGACATTAAAACAGCTAATGCAAAATATCTTTCTTGTCAACGAGCACTGATTTCCCTTTTCAGTTAAAAATAAAAATGAAATGTGATACAAAGGGAAGATATCAGCTTCCAAAGGAGGATGAGAGTTCTGGAAACTGGATATATTTTCAATATATGTAAAGAAAGAGTCTGCCTTCAATTTACAGGAAACTCAATCTTGAAAATAGGTTGAAATGGGGTTGTGATGTGACCACTCTCCTCTTAGTTACCTCTTTCTGCGTGCCACATTCCCTCTTGCCATGGAATCTTTGCACATATTATTCCCTCTGCCTAGGACACTCTACCTCTCCTCTACCACTCAACCCCTGCCCTTTCGTCAGATCTCACCTCAAAAATTAATTCCTCAAGGAAGTTTTTCTTGACCTCCTTAAGCAGGTCTACTTTTCCTTTTATGCTGTCATCACACCATTTCATTTATTTAACAAATGCCTACCATATTTCATTGAAACTAAGACACTGCTCATGGTAAGATGTACCTTATTTTATGTATTATCACACGGAAAGAATCTGATGCTAATTAAACTATGATGCAATGTTTCAGAGCATTCAGAATTCTTGTTTTACTCTTATTGAAAGAACTTTTCCAGAAATACCTGTTAGACCTGTTTTTACCATATATCCCTCTCTTGTATATATAAAAAAAGAAATTAAAAAAAAATAAAGATATTCCTAAAATGTTCACATTCAGAATCCAGCTTTCAGTTCCTTTTCAACACAGAGAGGTCAATATCCCTGTGTTTCCACACCGTATTGTCTTATAAGCCATGGTGGTGCAGTGCTGCTTAAAAGTTTGCTCAACACTCCAACTCACTGACTTTCCTCTAAAAGTTTGCTCCAAGTTTCTTCCCTGAAAGATTTGCATAGCTGCTTTACTGATCTTACCAGAAGGTTTCAAATTAAGATTTTCTGATACAATCAGAATTTTTATTTCTTCCTCAAACGGACCTGAAATGTGTCCAATGAGCCACCAAAAATAAACAACCAAGTCCAAGCATGTGTAGATAATACAACTATCACACCTTAGGTAAGTAAATGTAAGACACCACTGATAAGAATCGCTCAATTTCCAAAGTGTTAAACTGTATATTTTAGATTGATTAATTGTGCTATGTAAACGTCAGTGTGCCAAGCCTTATTTTAAGCACTTTATGAATATTAACTCATTTCATCTTCATGACAATTCTATGAGGTAGGTACAATTATTAGTCCCTTTTTATATAGGAGGAAACAGAAACACAGAGGTGAAATAACGTGCTGAACTACACATGGTCAGAAAGTGACAGAACTGTGTAAACTTGTGTATCTCCTATAACTGAAACAAAGTTGTAACTTACTTTTCCTGTTTTAAAAATTAATTCTTTGTATGTCAGATTGTAAACTCTGTGAGGGTGTATCGTTCTGTCTGTGGAAACCCCAGCACATCTCACAGTGCCTGCCACAAACTCAAGTTCAACAGGTATTGGTTGTAGACTGAGCAAAGATATTCTCCTCTGCTGTCTCTGTAACCTCAGCATCTTTTCTTCCCTGTTTCTTCCTGTTGACTTTGACTTTTGTAATCTAGCTTTATGTGTAAAGAGAATATATTTTCTCATACGTGCTATGATTTGAGGAAAGTCAGTATTTTCAAAGTTGAGATAATTTTTCTTGAAATTCTCTTCTGAAATGATTAATGAAAGTGATTCACACCTTCGTGTTTGACACTTTTCTCTTGGAGGTCCTCTTTTTAAAATGTATATATGTGTGAGAGGTGTAATATATTAAATAATACCATGTGAATTTGCTTGGCTTATCTCTTCTATTGATAAACAGAGTAAAGATGGATTTAACATGGGGATTCAAGATGCCTTCTGTGGGAGTCAGGGTGAATTCAGGGCATGTGAAAGAGTGAAAATCAAATCTCACAAAACCCAGATTCTTTTTAACTTCTACTGAAGTATATAACACAGCTTCAGAAACATGGACCAATCATAAGTATACAGCTTAATAGATTTTCACAAAATAAACACACCTTCACCAAACCCAGAATGTTACCTACATCCTAGAATCCCTAGTCATTGACCGTCCAGGAACAACTTTCTGACTTCTTTCATCATTGATTGATTAGTTTTGCCTTTTTTGAACCTTGTATAAACAGAATCCTAAAGTATGTGTTCTTTTACGTATGGCCTCCTTCACTCAGTTTGTGTTTGTGAGATTCACTCATATTTTTGCGTGTTGCTGTAGCTCATTCATTCTCATTGCTGTGTTGTTTTCTACTGGATACACACTTCATGATTTATTTGCCCATTTTACTGTTGATGAGTGTCATCATATTTTCCAGTTTCAGACCATTACAAATAATACTGCTGTGAACCTCGTGTGTGCCTTTGGTAAAAATAGATTTTAATTTCTTCTGAGTATACACCTAGGGGTAGAATTTGGGGGCTATGTGGTACATAAAATGTTCAGCTTTGGTAGTTACTGGCAAATGTTTTCCAAAGAAGCTGCATTATTCACCTTTTTGGTTTTTTTTTTTTTTTGGCATGTGAGCGGGGAGGGCCCATCCTGATCATCTGTCCTGAACTAGAAGGGCTTTCATGGCACAATGAATCCTTTATTCAACATGCACATACTGAGAACCTACTGTGGTCAAGGAAATACTAATAGTGAATTTTATGCTTTGGGGTTGAAAATATACTTGCATATTCATTTTCCATTCAATCACCATAGAATCACCGTAAAATAGGTGGCAGAGGCATTATCATTCTTTCATACATTTGGATTATGAAGTTCAAGAAGGTTAAATGATTCGCTCTTCACAGCTGGTAAGTGGCAGCGCTTGAACACGAACCTGCGAGTCCTGCCAACAAATCCTATGAGTCTTCTCCTCTGTCCTGTCACCTCACTTAGGGGTATGACGTATGTTCCTCTGTCGATCTACTTGTCATTTGTAGGAGAGTGGAGTGACGTCCTCCACTGTGACGTCAGAGAATTGACTTCTACTTACTACCGACTACCATTTTACCAGTGGAGTGGCTGGGTGCAGGAACAGTTTTGAGGTAAAAGGTCAGTTCTCCTTCAGCATACCCTGAAGTAACCCAGATGTTCCAGGTGAAAGCATTCCCCTTGCTTCAGAGGAGACAGGCAGGGAGACCCAGCCAGCATTGTGCAGCCTGTTCAGTTCTGCTGTTCCAGACATCCCCTTATTTCACTAACTCTACTTTTTCTCCCGACTCTAATTTTATAAATCAGCAACCATTTTATCATCTACGACAAAAGAAACCTTGACTAATAACGTTTAGTCTCAATCGCAAAATAGTTCAGTGAGATGGGTGGTTAAGAAGGAAAAGATAGAAGATAAATAGGAATAAAACTTGTTGATACAGGAACGAAATAGTATACCAAATACTACACAAATGAAAAACATCCAATTATAAAATATTTTTCATAAAAATCAAGCCAAAT
The DNA here is from genome assembly GCA_031878705.1 of Tapirus indicus. Taxonomy (NCBI): domain Eukaryota; kingdom Metazoa; phylum Chordata; class Mammalia; order Perissodactyla; family Tapiridae; genus Tapirus; species Tapirus indicus. The sequence continues at coordinate 7,487,884 of CM062920.1, read as the reverse complement.
TGCATCTTTTATGATACATCCATAAATTTATGTCAGTGCTCCTAGATTCATGCAGCATACTGAATGACATGCTTTAATTGCACACAAAAGTACTGGAACAATCTTGTGTTTCTTTATTTACCTTTATTATAAAATGTCTTGTCAGACTTGGCCATTAGCATTTTCTGCTTTCTCAAGGAAAAGATAATTTAGCCACTTACAGATATTAGGCTCCTGTGTATTGTTTTTCTCCATTTGGTCTCCCTGATTCCCCCTCTGAACACTTGAGTGCTTGCGATCAGGGCACGATGATACTCACTAATAACAACTGAACCACTGTACCCGCCACAATGCTGTGTGGCTTCCAGATTCATCGGCACCGGCCCCAGCTATGTGGAACGGTGTCCCAGAGCAGAGGCCCGCTCCTCTCCGCAGCTACATCTGTTCCCCGTCTCCCCCTGGAGCATCTGCTATGAAGCATAACTGCTGCTGAGCACTGGCAGACCCAAACGTGGGCCTTTTCTCTGAAATTCTCAGACCCTCAAGTTCTACTGCTTGAATTCAAATGCTCAGACTCCAACAGTCTTTGGAACAAAGTCGTCTGAACTGGGGTTCAGAAGAAAGAGCATTCTTTGTTTTCAGTAATGAAATTTTACCGCTGACAGAAGTAGTTAAAAGTGGTTAGTGTGACTTTTCTGACCTAAAAATATATTTTAATTTTTCTGATAGGTGAAGAAGAAATGGTATCTTTTGTGTGTGTGTGAGGAAGACCAGCCCTGAGCTAACATCCGTTGCCTAATCCTCCCCTTTTTGCTGAGGAAGACTGGCCCTGGGCTAACATCCGTGCCCATCTTCCTCTACTTTATATGGGATGCCGCCACAGCATGGCTGACAAGTGGTGTGTTGGTCTGTGCCCGGGATCCAAACTCTGGGCCACCGAAGCTGAGCATGCAAACTTAACCACTATGCCACCCGGCCGGCCCCTGAAATGGTATCTCTTTTACCTGAAATAAAGATCATAGGAGTGCAAAGATTGTCCACATTGGAGGAGTTTTGATGCTTCATCGATTGTTTCATTTTATGTCCTCCCTTCATCCTCACGGTCAAGCATGTCATGTGTTCTTTTCTTGTATATGAATTAAAAATATTTGGCCATCGAGGATCAAGTCCCCTTGAAGTAGTGAAGATAATCCAGGAAATCACAAAGCAGAATTTTTAAACCAACTAAATCATGAAGATAGGATGGAATTTTCTCCGACAAACAATGGAATCATCAGATTTCTGGTGGATCTTTGACTCTTTGGACAGACCACACTGTAACCAGGGTTGGTATTCATGGAACTGCTTGTGGGGGCTCCCAGTCCCTCTATTCTTACTGAATCCTTTTAAAACTGCAACAATGTAACATAGGGCATGGGCAGGGGAGGTGGAGGGATCCATCCTTTTGTCTTTAAAAAAGAAATGCATCTTTGTTCTCTCCAGTCAATACTTCCAATGTTTTATTAGCCCAACGACATTCACATCTGCATATAGTCTCCCATTTTTCTCAAGCATTATCCAAACAACTTGATCATCTGGTCTATAAACCCTCTGAAAACAGTCCTCATCACGCGTACAACCCATCAGCACTGATGCAGCAGCAAAGCTTGCAGTAAATACCTATTGAATAAATGAGGGATTAAAAGCATGAATTATAGGATCTTCCATATGCCGAGACTGGACATTTACCTTAGGAATGCCTCTTATTTTAATGCCAAAATGTGGTTGCTGTATAATTTAAGTCATTTTTTAAAGTGAGTTTCCAGTTGTTTTCTCACCACAGCCTGGACCCTGCACAGACAGACAGATGTCTACACTGTGGGAAGAATAATCCCTGATTGACCTCTGGTCTCCTGCTCCCTTCCTCTCTCACCAGCCAGGAGGTGGGCTAAGAGATGGGCTGCATTTCACACCATGCCAGGCCAAGTTAGTGCCGAGCTGTTGTCGGCCGGGTTTTGTCCTGTAAAAGGTGTTAGTCCAGGGACGAAACAGAAGGGAAATTCTGCAGCGCCTTCCTACTCTTTCTACTGAAGCCCTTGCAACCTCCTTTCACTCCGGCGATTTGGAATACTTGTCACTCTGAGCAGAGGGACTAGAAACAACCCCCTCAGCCAGGGAGACCAGGTTCCCGACTCTCCTCCGGGTAAGGTACCAAGTGTCCCTGAGATTTTTCTTAGGCGTTACCAACCTGCTTTGTGTGCTTGCCTCCCTCCCTTTTACTACTAGAAATGAGGTATAGAGCTCAGTGTTTATATTAACTTCACCATTCCCTCCCAGAGGGGTTGGGGGATCTGTTAACTAACATATAAAGGGACCAGGAACGTCTTTGAGGACAAGATATAATATTCATTACCAACATGTACTTCCTCCTCTCTTTGTAACGGCCACGTCTGGCTGCCAAGCACCTCCACCGAGCCTGGAGGGGCCTCCTCGTTCTGCAAGCAGGAATTCTGCTGAAATTACCATCTACGGAGCCAGAAAAGCCTTTCAGCAGCAGAGGGGCTCTTTGCGCGGGCAGAGTCTCCCGCCTGTGGCGGGTTGGCGTGGCCAGACGGCTGTGTGTCACCTGTGGGCGTCCACCAGGCAGGGCCACACACGGGTGAGGAGACCGCAGCTCCCACACGCCCTCCGCGGATGCGCGCAGCACGGGTCAGAGACACGGGGGTGTGAGGCATTGGCGGGTGGGGGGGGTGGGTGGCCGGCGGAGATAACCCCGACCTCTCCGGGCAGCTCAGGCCAGCAATGCGTTTAATACCCTTCGTTTTCACAAGACACTGGCGAGATCGCGAGAAAGAAATGCTGGCAAAACAGAAGTGGCTGTGCAAAGCTACAGAGCAGCGACTCATCTTTCTCTGAAATAGGGATGCAAAGCCTTAAATCGGTGCAAAGCTTGCTCCTGTTTTTACTCGTTTGTTTTCCGTTCAAATTTGGCCAAAATGTCCACGGTGGCAAGGAAGTGTGCTTGGAGAGCACCGTCAGGCTCTCTTGTTCGCTGCTTCGAAACCCTTGTGGCCCTGCAGAAACCTGTACTTGTGTGCTCTGAAAATGGCAAGAGATACGGATTGTATATTCAAATAACAATGCAGTAAAACCGGGATTCAGGCGTTGTTAATCTCCAGCATACTACGGGATTGCAGAGCAGCTAAGGTACCGAGGGTCTCCATTTTAATGACCAGGTTGGCAGAGGACTCAATTACGCCGCTGTGTCTCCCACAGAACTCGTTCTGTCTTTGTTTGCTGCCTGTCTATTTCGAGCCTGTTTTGATCACCTTTATTTGTTTGTTTGCTGTGTTTTGTTTCCCCCCAAGCAAGTCTCCTGCTCTATTTGGGAGATATTTTTGGAGATTTTATTCTCTTCGAAACAGTTGCTCATTCTCTTGCAAGCATGAAATGTTTCATGTTAAGAATATTTTTTTTCTTTTATCATTCCCTAGTGGGATGGAGGCAATGAGGATGACTGGCTTCCCATATGTGCCAGACCATTGTCTGAATCTGGTGGTTACAGGCGTGGGTTGCACAAATTAGTCTGACTCTGTGCTTCTGACATCACTGGAAATTTCAGGGTGGGAGTAAATTGTCATTCCCTGTGAATTCTTAGCACAATGCAAAGAAAGGATCCTTAGACGTCTGCTCCTAAACGTGTTTTCACACCCTAGTATCTGTCAGATCTCCGGACTGAGTGAAAATAAGACAAAATTTTCAACTCAAATGATCACGCTCATTGGTAGTTGGGCTGAAACATTATCTGCATAGATAAGGGACAGCACTTTTGTAATAAACGTCGAATTAGTCACCAAGTTCTTTCCATTCTACCCTCCATTATCCCTGGAATCTACTCTTTCATTTCTGTTCCTTACTGCCACTACCTATTTCATCCCTCATTATTCTTTCCTAAGTATTTTAATAATTTCCCAACTCGTCTCTCTGCTTCCAGTCTGATCTTGCTCTCTCCCTCAATTCTATTTATCCCCCAAAACACAGGCATGACCATCTCATTTTCCTGCTTGAAAATTTTACAAGGTTCCCTGCTGCGTATAAGCTACAGTTCACTCTCCTCGGCTGACATTCACAAACTTCTTTGACATGGCGCCAATCTAGCCTCTATCTATACTGTTTCCTCACACTCAACACTTCCATCAACCTGCATTGTTGACTCTACCTGAAGAGGCCAAATATTTTTCTGTCACTGCCTTTTTGTTTTTCCCATGCTCTATTATTGGCCAGGAATAGGTCTTACCTCCAGTTTCTTATATTCAAATCTCATCCTTCAAGACTAAGCACAATTATTACTGTTGTCTCACTCAGATTCAAAGAAGTCTGCCATAATACTTTTTTGTAGCATAACATGTTGTACTTGTTTTATCTTCATTCTGTTCATATTGATCTCCTCTAATATACCGTGAACTCCTTGATCATAAAGGTTATGTTTTACACAGTTTTGTGATCCCCAGTTGCCTTAGACCCTGCCATTCATATAGGTGCTCATTCATTCATTCAACAAACATTCATCAAGTTCCTACTTTGTGTCAGGTGCTGTGCTAAGTGCTAGGGATGCAGCAAGGAACATAACACAGAAAACTTCCTGTGCTCATGGAATTTATACACTACTGGAGGAAAACAGATAATAAACAAAGGAAATTAGTAAATATGTAGAACTAGGGAGAAAAACAAAGCTGTGAAAGAGGTATCAAAATTGAAGTGGGGGATGTCATTGTAGGGTGACCATGGACAGTGACATTTGAGAAAGGGAAACCTGAAATAAGTGTGAAAAAAGGTCATGAGACATATGGGAGAGGACTTTGCAGGTAGATGGGAGCATGTGCAAAGGCCCTGTGGAGGGTGCTGAAGGTGAAAGAGAAAGGGGGAGAGTTGTCGGAGAGGAGGTGAGATTATAGGGTGGGTGGAGTGGGCAGTGCTGAGCAATCACACAGTCCTTTGGAGTTAATTGCAAGGACTGGTTTTCATCTGAATAATATGGCAGGTTATTTTGGGGCAGGAAAGGAAAATGATATGAATTTTATTTTAAAGCATCACACCAGTTTCTGAACTTAAAATGGATTAAAAGGGGCCAAGGGTGGAAGCAGGCAGAACAGTTACAATATTATGAAGACTTGAGCCTGGGTCAGTGGGTGTGGTGCATTCTGGGTATTACTGTATAGGATCCCTGTTAAACCATCTTTCTAACCAACAACATGAAGGCAGAAAAAATAAGCTAGATATACACTCTATGGTCTTGGAAAAGAGTCAGAGGTGCTGCCCCTCATCTTTGCTTATTATAGTGATGCCCTGAATGACAAAGCTAACTAACCCTTATACGCTGTGACCTAATCAAAAGGAGATGAAGGAGGAAGAGGAGGAGGGGGGGAGGAGCAAAAGATCTCCTCCAACTCTGTTGCACTGACCCACGAGCACCGCTTACCCAAGACTGGACACCATTGATAGTAGAAAATATGTCATGGCAAGTTGCTGCAGCTTCTTTGATGAATTGTTTTCCACAGATTTTCTTTTTCCTCCATGCATATGCTTCCTAAAAGAAAAAGTAAATTATTTTGATTCTATTCTTAAAATTCAACTATTTTGTTTAGTCTCTGGGTATAGAAATCCTCTTTCCTTGGCTGCTCATCAATTCTGTCAAATGGTAATCAATAAAAATACAGGATTTAATAAGCAACCACAGATATTGTTCTATGCATGGAAGACGGAGTCTCATAGATCACATTGCAGTTGGGAAGACAAATTATTTCATGTATTCTGAATAGGGTGATAAGGTAATGACTCAATAGTAGCGACTGAAGGAAAACACAAAACCTAATTCATATACAACCAACCAGGTGTGTCTCATAAGCAGAAAAAAACATACCAGCAATTCTGAACAAGGACCATCTATTATGTGTTGATGTATTAGAGAAGGTTTATTGAAGTAGAGATAAGAGAGAATGAAAAGGGGGAGAATTCCAGGTGTAGAGAGTGTATAAATAAATTCTTGGAGGCGTGTTTGGGCAATAGACTATCTAGAATGCATCAGATAGGTTGGAATAGAATAAAAATAAGACTGTAAAGTCTTAAGCTCTAATAACAAGAGGCTTAAATAACCAAGTAAATAAAGCAGGACTTTAGCGAAGGGACAATGAATAGCTGCTAAAAGATTCTTTGGGAGAATAAGAGGGAAAGAAATTTTTCAAATTATAAAAATTTAATTTTATAAAGACCAACCAGGAAGCCATGTGCGAAATTGATTGGAGGAGAGAAAGCGTTCTGAGACCTCACAGACAACAGACCTCAACATCGACAGTTTTGAGACATCACTAAGAGTCTCTCTGTAGCTGCCCGTAGGTCTCCTATCTTAAATAATATTCCCACACTCGTTTTCAAACATTTACACAGGTATGCCATTGCAACCATAGATGAACAAAACTCTGGCTGCATCAATACCACTTTTCTATTTATAGGTCACATATCCAGCGTTTAATTTGGGCTAAATAGTTGCTCGGTCATTTCAATGCCAGTAAAGAAAAGTTAGAACAATATCATTTAGAATGGAACTTTTCCTGTTATTTTGTAATCTGGCTAAAGCCACCTTGCTTATGATATTAGGTACTAATCCAAATGCCACGATCCAAAGAGAGGCGCTACACACATCGGGGTGGGCCTGGTTAAAAGAAGCCCAACTAGCCCAGTGACAATTTCCCACTTGCAACCTAGATGGATTAAGGCGAGGGATGCATTGGTGAGGACAGGAGTTCTTGAAGTCAAGAAATTTGTAAGAGTAAAAAGTTCTGTCAGGATATCCCTCGCCACCTTGCAGGTGCCCCTAAGGCAAATTGGAAGTTTCTAAAATGTCTTTGGAGAGATTAGAAGCATTTGGGGTCAAGAAGGAGAAATTGACTTCTTATTTCCTGGCTGCGTGTTGCTGAGCTCAGAGACCCACAGAGAGCCAAAGCCACGCTGGAGGGTGTGGTGAAGTCTTAGGAGGGCTTAGCCTGTCCAAGAGAGTTTTCCTAGCAAAGAAACTGCAGCCTGGTCCTCACGCTGAAAGTTCTGAAGCTGAGAGGACACCTGGAGCATTCCTACATTGGTGAGGTAAAGAGAAGAAAACTCATGGTAGAAGCAAGCTCAAAGTCTACAGTTTGACAAGCAAGGGAGTTTGCGTTCTTTGGGTCAAGCGAATCCTGTGGAAGATAGCTAGGCAGAAGTCATATTGAAAGTACTGCCTCCCCTAATATAAGTAGGCTACTTGCCATGGGGAGGCCCCAGGGCGGGTACTGCCAGAGAGCTGGGAATAAAATCAAAGGTCTGCTCAGGATTGCCACATTCTCCCCAGAGAACATACACTCGTGGAGTCACCATGGGGTGGGTAGAGAGGGGTGGTTTGTCAAGAATCCAATAACATGCTTCAGAAAAGTTCTAGCGTTTGGGTGTCCGCTGTGACAGAGGGTGATAATCAGCCAGTGCTAGCCAAGAAGGAATTGCTGATAGTTCCACCCAGTGAAAAGGTCTTTTTCTTCTCCCCTCTCCTCGAAACCTTCTTCATTATGCTTTAGTTCTTGGGAGAACCAAGAGGATGAGGAGGAAGAGAGGAAGTGCAAGGTGAAGGCAGGAGCGGGTTTATCTTGAAGCCAGTGAAGCTCAAAGCCAGCCCTGGTGGTCTAGTGGTTAAGGTCTGGTGCTCTTACTGCTGTGGCCTGGGTTTGTGTCTTGGTCAGGGAACCACAGCATCCGTCCGTTGGTTGTCATACTGTGGCGGGTGTGTGTTGCTGTGATGCTGAAAGCTATGACCCTGGCATTTCAAATACCAGCAGGGTCACCCATGGTGCACAGGTTTCAGCAGAGCTTCTGGACTAGATAGACTAGGAAGAAAGACCTGGCCACCCAATCGCCACCCCCTTCGAAAAAACTGGCCGTGAAAACCCTGTGAATAGCGGTGGAGCATTGCCTGACACAGTGCCGAAAAGTGAGAGGATGGGGCAAAAAGACCAGACAGGGTTCCGTTCAGGTCGCTAGCAGTTGGAATCAACTCGATGGCACTAACAACAGTGAAGCTCAAACTTCAGAGGCCCTGACTTGCACAGGCCTCCTTGGGATGCCATGAACCAAATTTTGTATTCATTATTTGTATGATTTTTTCATAAAGAGGGTGACCCTCCCTAAATTGTAAATGCTTTAGACTTCACAAAACCTGGGTGGGAAGAAATATAGTCACTGCTTGTCATTTTGCTTGGTACTGATTGCCTGACTATGGGTTAAACTAGGTTGGGGTGGTGGTTAAGTGGAAGGAAAAATTAATGTTTTGATATAGAATGGACTGGACTTATTAATGCCTAATCTTCAGTCACTACTAATACCTGAAAGTTACTGGAAATCCATGGGATGTGCTTGAGTTGTCATCAAGAGGCGAGGGAAGTGAGCTCAGAGAGAAGGGTGGAAGGCTGTGGAATGGAGCGAAAGATGAGCTGCTTCCTATTGTCCCCCAGCAAGTTTAACACATTGAATGTTTGTGGTATTTAGGAAAGGAAAATACTGATGCCGGTTTTATGGTCAGACTTAAATGTGATTTGGAAGGAAGCCAACTTAACTCCTCTCTTCCCATTTTCATGTTTCATATTTGGACAGTTTTTATCTTTAGAGCCAACGTTTTAGAGTAGTGCAAGGGAAGATGACGTGAGTGCTGTACACACACACACATGCACACACATGCATGCACACACAAATATTTCTAACCATGTCTAGTAAACCTGTAGTAAATTTATGGGAAAATTACTCCAAAATTACCAAACTTGTGCTGGTCTCCTGCCCAAGGAAATCATTAAAAAGTTGAGAATTTTATACTTTTGCCTCATATTTAAAGTAATGCAAATGAAAAATTTGTACCTAAATAAACATCATATTCTGTTACTTCAGAAAAAATGCTCATTTTGCATAAGAAACTTTCCTACTTCTATGTAAAATAGATATTGTTGACGCATTTATCATCTGATAATAAATCGCTTAATTTAGTTTACAATAAATGGGAAGAGAAGGTCTCTAAGGAATTGAAAATAAAGCAACAGGCTGTGATACTAGTGGTAGTAAAATTGAATATATAAAGTGGAAAAAAATAAGAGCTAAAATTAAATCAGACAGTGAAACTTCAGATTTTGAGTGTATAGAGTTTATCATTTCATGTAGTTATAATGTTTCGTGTTTTTCTTTATCAGAATATCCATGAACATGCTATAATTTGCTCCCACTAGTTATCATCAGCTCATCTTTTCTGTGAGATGTGTCATTTTTCCTTCTTAGAACATTGTGCCCTCAAGTCACATTTGTTATACTTCTGGTCCCATCACAAACCCTTTGGAATACAGAGCACTACTGAATTGAGTTTCCATTTGGATTTCTTCCAGAGCTATTGCTTTGAGAGCAGCATATGAAACCACAAAATTGGCACAGGCTGGTTTAACTCCATGGCTAACTCTGTTGTTTTCTGTTGATGATAAGTGTGTGGCATAGTTGAAAATGTAATCTACAATGTCATTTTTCTATGCAGACAGATTACATTATATATAATTTAACATTTATCTTCAGTTATATTCTGAAGCTTCACACATTTCAGTAAACATCTCTTTTATAGCTCATGATAGATAATTGATAACAATAGAGGACTGAAAATAAAGAAGCAGAAATGATAACACTCATTCACTAGCTAGCACACAATAGCCAACCGTGGGTTTTTCTCTTTTATAATGATAGCAGTTTTCTGGCAAAGCCAGTAATGTGATTTGGGGATTTGATATTCTCTTTTTATTGCTATGACAGCAAATAAGGGTAAGAAGCTCGGAAATTAATATAACTTAAAGGAAGACAGAGGACCTGAAGTCTTATCGGTATTTTTGATAGGAATGTGTCAGAATACTCTTGTGGAAGTCCTTGTTCTGATGTAACTCACTAAAGCAGGATGCTGGAGTCATGCTTCTAAGAAATGTCAGTATTAGGTTAAAAAAATAATGGATTTTGATGTTCAAAAAATTTACAAAATATGTTTGTAAATTTATAAAATATTCCTATAACCCTTATGTCAGCCTAGGTGCCCTATACAACTGGATTTAAATGAATTGCCTCCATTTCTTGCTCACACCACATGCCACTGAGTCCTGCACTCCTGAGTATTTTATGACTACTTACAATTCTCCATTTCTTGATTATGTTACCTGAAAAGTGTATTGTTTCATTTCTAACAATAAAGGAAAACAGCAGATGGATGTCATGATGAGAACCTGATGTAGTGATGGGATATGTGAAGGAAATGCCTTCAATTTCAGCTTTAGCAGGAGATAAATATTTCATTAGTTTACATTTTTAAAAGATGTGACCCTTATTAATAGCTACTGTGTTAATTTGAAATGCTAATAATTTAAATGTTTAAAAAATAAAAAATCTTCTAAAACTTAAATATAATTAATTAAGACTCAAATAACTGGAGAGGAAATGAGAATGCAGTGTTTTATTAAGTTAGACCCTCACCTTCTTGTGAATAAGCTGATATTCAAATAGTAAATAGCAACTAGTTCCTAGGCTTAAATTCTGACCCTAAACCCTCTGAGATTCTGCCCCAACACTGTTTCCCCATATTACCCCCAACTAGATTTCATGATACTAAGTCTACTCTTACTGCACCAGTATTCTCATTTACTTTATGTTTGTTTCCATTCAACAGTATTAACGCTGAGAATGCCAAATATTGTTCTAATTTTAAAAATGGGCAAAAGAGTTGAACAGACACTTCATAAAGGAAACTATAATATAGAATTTCCAATAAGTACGTGAAAAAATACTCAACATTACTAATTATGGGGGAAATATTAGTTAAAACCATAATGTAATACTCTAGACTAGCTAAAATTGACAAGTATTAGCAAGAATATGGGAAAGAATATGGGAAAACTGAAGCCCTTATACATTGCTGTTGGAAGTAGAAAATTTTACAGCCACTTGGAAAATTGGTCAGGCATTTTGTCAGACAATTAAACATAAGTCTACCTTGCAATCTAAAGTTCCATTATGAATTTTGAATTTTGAGGCCAGATACTAAAACCAGCTGGTTTTAGCTGGCCTTAAAATTCTTTTCAACTTCTATCAGTCAAGGTCACTATCCAAAATGTAAATCTCTCTAAAAGTTATAATTTTACATAGCTCCATCATTTTTTAGCAATTTTATTATGGTTTGCCTAGTTGTGGGTTTTTTGTGAGTGAATCTTGACCTATACTTAAACCCAAACATAAAAATTAATTTGAGATGAATAATAAGCCTAAAAAGCCCTAACTATAAGCCTTCTAAAACAAAACATTTGAGAATATTTTCATAACTTTGGGGTAGCATTGCACGAAACTCATTAACCATAAAAGAAAAAATACCAATAAAGTTATCTTTATAAAAATTAAAATTTCTGGGGCCGCCCAGTGGCGCAGCGGTTTAGTCCACGCTTGGCAGCCCGGGGTTCGCGAGTTCGGATCCCGGGCGCCCGCCGACGCACTGCCTGTCAGCCACGCTGTGGCGGCGTCCCATATAAAGTGGAGGAAGATGGGCACGGATGTTAGCCCAGGGCCAGTCTTCCTCAGCAAAAAGGGGAGGATCGGCGACGGATGTTAGCTCAGGGCTGGTCTTCCCCACAAAAAAAAAAAAAAAAAAAAAAATTAAAATTTCTGCTCATCAAGAGTCACCATTAAGAATGTTAAAAGGCGTCACAGAATGGCAGAATATATTTGCAATGCATTATCTGACAAAAGACATATACAGATATACAAAAGATTTGTATATCTGTATGCATGTACACACACACACACGCACACACACACACACACACACCTTCTACACATCAATATTACAAAGACAAACAAATATGGGCAAAATACTTGAAGAGGCACTTATAAAGAAAATATCAGAATTTCCAATGAACATATAAAAAGGGGTTTAACTTCATCAGGAATATGCACATTAATGTGACAATGTAGTGCAATTACACAAATACCATAATGGCAAATTAAAAGAACATAACCAAGAGTTGGTAATGATGTAGAGCAACTGAGACTCTCATACTGCTGTGCTGGTAGTGTCAATTATTAAAACCACTTTGGAAAATGATTTTTTCTGGATTTATTGTAACTAAATTTATGTAATTCCAATCCTACATAAATATCTATCAGAAATATGAAACTGTGGAGAGATTGCTGGGAAGACAGTGGCATAGGCAGACTCTGAACTCACCTCCTCCCATGGACACAACAAATTTACAAGTACCTGTGGAACAATTACCTCTGAGAGAGAACTGGAAACTGGATAAAAAGAACTCCCACAACAAGGGACAAAACTGACTGAAGTGGAAGAGGCAGAAATACCCTTCTGCTGAGGAGAAAACCACATTCTAGCTGCAGTGCTTCATGCCAGGAGCAGTCTTAAGGTACAAAACTTTTCCTGGTGGGGCAGGGGATCTGAGTGGGAGAGCTGTGCCACAAAAAGCAGCTTTTGAATTCAGCACAACCAAGATGAGTGTTGTAATATCTGACTTTGCTGGCAGTTAAAGCCAAAAGAAATACCCCCAGAAAAATCTATCAAACATAAGAGAAAGAAAAGCCTGCTCTTAAAGGGCCCACACACAAGTTCACCCATTCTGGAAACCAACACAAAATAACCAGAAAGAAAGGTGCATAGTCCATTGGCAAAAGAGACTCACTTGATAAGCTCTGAGTGCATCTCTGAGAGGAAAGAGGCATCTGGGACCACCTTCCCAGGGACCGAGACACTGGTAGAAGCCATTATTGTGACCTAGTACAGGCATGCTGACACAGATGCCATTGGATTTCTTCCCCTGGCTTGTTAGCTTAGAGATTTGCCCAACCTTCGGGACTGGCTCAGCTCACTAGCAAGCCTGGGGGGAACTTGTGGGCCCACATAGGTGGGGTGTGTGGGACCCCTTCAGTGGGGTAAGTAGGTCCACTTTGGAGGGGTGGGGCATGTGCATGGGGCAGGACTGTGTTGATGTGGTGTGTGGGCCCATGGTGGTGGAGCATGTTGGCTGCAGCAGACTTGTGCTTCTCAAACAGCCACATAGGGGATCGGCCCCACCTTCCAACACCTGAAACAATTGTGTGCTGCTACACCTGGGGCTGGGCCCACCCAAATGTGGTCCTGAGAGAGCTGACAACAGCCTCACAGGCCAGAGGCCTACAGCAATTGAGAGCCCCTGAGCCTAGCAACCAGCCATGCTGGGGGCCTGACTCACTTTGCAGCAAAAGAGCAGCAGGTCTGTGCTATTTGACCTTGCAGCCAGCTGTGCTGGGGCTTGCCCCACCCAACAAAGTGACTGGAGCAGCTGTACAGAGCTGAGCCTTACAACCAGTCAGCCAGGGGTCCAGCCTAGCCTACCCATGCACCTTTAGCAAAAGCAGCCCTGTCACAACACAAGGGCACATGTAGCCCACACAGGGACACTCCTGGAACATACGGAATTGGTGACAAGAGGAAAGTACATTGCTGGGCCTCATAAGGCATCTCTTACATAAGGACACATCTCCAAAACTGAGAGACATAGCTGATTTACCTGATACATAGATAGAAACACAGAGAAATAGGCAAAATGAGGATACAACGGAATACAACCCAAATAAAGGAACAGAACAAATCCTCAGAAAGAGAACTAAATGAAACAGAGATAAACAACCTACCTGATAAAGAGCACAAATTAATAGTTATAAGGATACTGACTGATCTTGCGAGAAGAATAGATGAACACAGTGAGAACTTCAACAAAGAATTGGAAAATAGACAAAAGAATCAATCAGAAATGGAGAATACAATAATGGGAATGAAAACTTCACTAGAGGGAATCAACAGCAGAGAAGATGACACAGAGGAACAGATCAGTGAGCTGCATGAAAGAGTAGAGGAAATCACCCAAGCTGGACAGAAAAAGAAAACACAATTAAAAAGAATGAGGACAGTCTAAGGCACCTCTGGGACAACATCAAGCATGCTAACATCCATATTATAGTTGTCCCAGAAGGAAAAGAGAGAGTCAAAGGGGTAGAGAACCTATTTGAAGAAATAATAGCTGAAAACTTTCCTACCTAAGGAAGGAAACAGATATCCAGGTACAGGAAGCACTGAGAGAACCAAACAAGATGAACCCAAAAAGACCTGCACCAACACACATTATAATTAAAATGTCAAGGATTAAAGTGAGAATCCTAAAAGCTGCAAGAGAAAGGCAACAAATTACATACAAAGGAAACCCCATAAAGCTATCAGCTGACTTCTCAGAAGAAACCTTACAGGTTAGAAGGTAGTGGCATGATATATTCAAAGCACTGAAAGGAAAAAACCTACAGCCAAGAATACTCTACCTGGAAGGGTTATCATTCAGAATGGAAGGAGAGATAAAGAGTTTTCCAGACAAGCAAAAACTAAAGAAGTTTATCACCACTAAACCAGCCTTGCATGAAATGTTAAAGGGACTTATTTAAGTGGAAAAGAAAAAAAACACGAATAGGAATAAGAAAAATATCAAAGAAAAAGTATCACTTGCAAAGGCAAAAATATCAACCACCTTTGAAGCTAATATGAAGGTCAAAAGACAAAAGTACTAAAATTATATATTTCCATGATAAGAGGCTAAGGGATACACACATGCACACACACACACACACACACAAAAGACGTTAAATATGATACCAAAATCATAAAATGTGGGGGGAGGGGAGTAAAAGAATAGGACTTTTACTAAGAGGTCAAACTTAAGAGACCATCAGCTTAATATAGATTGCTAATCACATAGGTTATTATATATGAACCTCATGGTAATCACAAACCAGAAAACTATAATAAATATACAAAAAATTAAGAGAAAGGAACCCAAACATAATACTAAAGAAAGCCATCAAATTATAAGGGAAGAGAGTAAGAGAAGAAGAAAGGAACAGAAAAGAACTACTAAAACACCCAGAAAAAAAGTAACAAAATGGCAATAAGTACATGCTTATCAATAGCTACTTTAAATGTCAATGGACTCAATGCTCCAATCAAAAGGCATAGGGTGACTGATTGGATAAAAAGACAAGACTCATATGTATGTTGCAGACAAGAGACACAATTCAGACCTAAAGATACTCACAAACTGAAAGTGAAGGGGTGGAAAAAGATACTCCATGCAAATGGCAATGAAAACTAAGCTGAGGTAGCAATACTTATATCAGATAAAATAGACTTTAAAATAAAAACTGTAACGAGACAAAGAAGGGTGCTACATAATGATAAAGGGAACAACATAGGAGCACCTAAATATTTAAACCAATTATTAACAGACATGAAAGGAGAAATAGACAGTAACACAATAATAGTAGGGGACTTTAACACTCCACTTACATCAATGGATAGAACATCCAAACAGAAGACCAACAAGGAAACATTGGCTTTAAATGACACATTAGATCTGATGGACTTAATAGATATACACAGATCATTCCACCCAAAAATTGGCAGAATATATATTCTTTTCAAATGCACATGGAACATTCTTCAGGATAGATCACACATTAGGCCAGAAAACAAGTTTCAACAAATTTAAGAAGATTGAAATAATAATACCAAGCATCTTTACTGACTACAATGGTATGAAACTAGAAATCAGCTACAAGAAGAAAACTGGAAATGCCACAAATGTGTGGAGACTAAACAAAATTCTGCTGAACAACTATTGGGTCAACAAAAAATCAAAGGATAAATTTAAAAATACCCAGAGACAAATGAAAATGAAAATACAACATGCCAAAATTTATGGGATACAGCAAAAGTAGTACTAAAAAGGAAGTTTATAGCAATACAAGCCTACCTCAGGGAAAAAGAAAAAAAATCTCAAATAAATAATCTAACCATGTACCTAAAGGAACTAGAAAAAAGAACAAAGCCCCAAATCAGTAGTAGGAAGAAAATAACAAAAATCAGAGTGGAAAAAAATTAAATAGAGACTAAGAAAACAATAGAAAAAGAATCAATGAAGCTAAGAGCTGTTTCTTTGAAAAGATACACAAAATTGACAAACCTTTAGCTAGACTCAACAAGAAAAAAAGAGAGAAGTCTCATGTAAATAAAACCAGAAATGAAAGAGGAGAAATTACAATGGACCTTTCAGAAATACAAAGAATTATAAGAGAATACTATGAAAAGCTATACTCCAACAATTTGGATAATCCAGACGAAACCAAGAATTTGAACAGACCAATCACCAGTAAGAAGACTGAAACAGTAATCAAAAACCTCCCAAAATAAGAAATCCCAGGACCAGACGGATTCCTTGGTGAATTCAAAGATGACTTAATACCTATCCTTCTTGAACTCTTCCAAAAATTGAAAAGGGGGAATCTTCCTAACTCATTCTATGAGGCCAAGATAACCCTGATACCAAAAACAGACAAGGACAACACACACACAAAAATTACAGGCCAATATCTCTGATAAACATAGATGCAAAAATTATCCACAAAATACTAGCAAATTAAATACATTAAAAAGATCATACACCATGATCTGGTGGGATTTATTCCAAGGATGCAGGGATGGTTCAACATCTGCAAATCAATCAACTTGATACACCACATTAACAAAGTGAAGAATAAAAATCACATGATCATCTTAACAGATGCAGAGTAAGCATTCAACAAGATAAAGCATCCATTTATGGTAAACTCTCTGAATAAAATGGGTGTAAATGGCAAGAACCTCAACATAACAAAGGACATATATTACAAACCCACAGCTAATATCATACTCAAGAGTGAAAAACTGAAAGCTATCCCTCTAAGAACAGAAACCAGACAAGGATGCCCACTTTCACCACTCTTATTTAACATAGTATTGGAAGTACTAGCCAGAGAAATCAGGCAAGAAAAAGAAATAAAAGATCCAAATTGGAAAGGAAGTTGTAAAACTGTCAGTATTTGCAGATGACATGATTTTATATATAGAAAACCCTAAAGAATCCACAAAAAAACCTATTAGAAATAATAAATGAACATAGTAAAGTTGCAGGCTAGAAAATCAACATACAAACATCAGTTGCGTTTCTATACACCAACAACAAAGTAGCAGAAGGAGAAATTAAGAATTGATTCCATTTACAATTGCAACAAAAAGAGTAAAATACCTAGTAATAAATTTAACCAAAGAGGTGAAAGACCCATACACTGAAAACTATAAAACACTGTTGAAAGAAATCGAAGAAGACACAAAGAGATGGAAGGATGTTCTATACTCATGGATTGGAAGAATTAACATAGCTAAAATGTCCATATTTCCTAAAGCAATCTACAAATTCAACTATTGACAGCTAATATTCAACAAGGGACAGCTAACTGTGACAAAGGAGCCAAGAACATACAATGAAGAAAGGAAAGTCTCTTCAGTAAATGGTGTTGGAAAAACTGGACAGACACATGCGAAAGGATGAAAGTAGACCATTATCTGATAACATACACAAAAATTAACTCCAAATGGATTAAAGACTTGAATGTAAGACCTGAAACCGTGAAACTTCTGGAAGGAAACATATGCAGCGTGCTCTTTGACATTGGTCTTAGCAGCCTCTTTTTGAATACCATGTCTCACCAGGCAAAGGAAACAAAAGAAAAAATAAACAAATGGGACTACATCAGACTGAAAACTTCTGCACAGCAAAGGAAACCATCAACAGAACAAAAAGACAACCTAACAACTGGGAGAAGATATTTGCAAACCATATATCTGATAAGGGGTTCATATCCAAAATATTATAAAGAACTCATACATCACAACAAAGAAGCAAACAACCTGATTGAAAAATGCAAAAAGATCTGAACAGATATTTTTCCAAAGAAGATATACAGATGGCCAACAGGTACACGAAAAGATGTTCAACATCACTAATTATTAAGGAAATGCAAATCAAAACTACAAGGAGATATCACCTCAAGCCCATCAGAATGCTATAAGTAACAAGAAAAGAAATAACAAGTGTTGGGGAGGTTGTGGGGAAAAGGGAATTCTCATACACTACTGGTGGGAATGTAAACTGGTGCAGCCACTATGGAAAACAGTATGGAGAGTTCTTAAAAAATTAAGAATAGAAATACCATGTGATCCAGCTATTCCACTGCTGAGTATTTATCCAAAGACCATGAAAACACAAATGTATCAAGACATATGCACCACTATGTTCATTGAAGCGTTGTTCACAATAGCCAAAACTTGGAAACAAGCTAGGTGCCCATCAATGAATGAATGGATAAAGAAGATGTGATATATATGCGCAATGGAGCACTACTCAGCTATAAAAAAAGATGAAATCTTCCCATTTGCAACATCATGGTGGACCTTGAGGGTGTTATCCTACTTGGAATGTCATAGGGAGAAAGTAAAATACCATGTGATCTCACTCATAAGTAGAAGATAAAACAACAAACAAACACATAGATACAGAGATTAGATTGGTGGTTACCAGAGGGGAGGGGGGAGGCAGGAGGGCAAAAGGGATGACAGGGCACGTGGATACGGTAACGGATGGTGATTAGTTTTTGGGTGGTGAACATGATGTAGTCTATACAGAAGTCAAAATATAATGATGTACACCTGAAATTTATATAATGTTATAAACCAATGTTACCTCAATGAAAAAACTCATGAAAGAAATATGAACACGTGTGAGGCAGGATCTTCATAGTAGCAGTATTTGTGACAGTCAATAACATACAGCCAATAATTTTACACAAAATTCATACCAAATTGCCTTTTCTTGAGTTCAAAACAATAGTAGATGAGCAATTGGGTGGGAGTATTGGTTACTCAAGGAAGGCTCACTGTCAACAGAAAGATAATGCAGTGAACCTAGGAAAGAATAAGCCAAATACACTAGAACTCAAAATGTATGGAAATCTGGAGACATCAAGTTCTTAGATCCTCACTAGCTCCTAAAGTAACTTACTCTATTACAAGAGAATAGGGGAATAAATATTCAGTATGACAGTCTTCAATCAACAACAAAGATTTAAATCATTCAGTCAATATATTAATTTAACTACATTTTATATTAAGTATTATATCAAGTGTCTGTCATGAGAAGTTGCAATGATTACAGCAGACAAGTTCTCTGCTTACATGGAGCGTGCATTTTAGTCAGGTAAACAGGTCAACAAATACATAAGATCATTTCAGATAGTGCTAAGTGCTATGAAAAGAACAGAGTGATGGGATAGAAGAAGTGACATTTTGTGTGACACATGAATGAGAGGTAACTGTTTGTGCAAAAGCCATGAAGTAGAAACAAGCTAGATATATTCAAGAATGGAAAGAATACAAATATGGATGAAACATGGTTATCAGGGGTGCAGGGTGGGGTGAACGGAGGACGGGGAGAAAAGTAAGGTCAAAGAGGGAGGCAAGATCCAGATCAAGTAAGGTTTAACGGCATGCAAGGAGTTTGAATTTTATTTTAAGTATACATTTAAATTATTGGAGAATTTTGAGCAGGGGTGGTGTAAAATAATCTGATTTGTATATTTTTTAAAAAATCACTTTATGTAGAGAATGGACTGTAGTGGAGGAAAGTTGGAACATGGTGGCAGTTGTGTCTATTGAACTATTGTGATTTGTGACATAGAGAAATAGGAAATAGTGTTAATATTATAACCAATAAAGATTATAAATTGTATGGCTATTGGTATATATCTTTAGCTATGCAGATAACTCATATTTCTGGTGCCACATATTCCTAAATAACAAGTTTTTAATATAATTTGTAAGCATTTTTTTAAAACGAGCCCAAGACAGATAATGGCATATTTATTTTCATAACTATGATTTTAAAAAAGATAATGGAAGAGTTGCAATAAGAAGGCAGGAGTTTGAAAATTTAACTATGAACCACACCCAGAGTATCTTTTTGTAACTTTAAGCAAGAATTGAGCATTCACTAAATTTTACAGTTTGCTCCCCTAAGGCTAAGAAAGTCGCTGACTTCCTAGGTGTTAAGAATCTGGTTTCTAATGATAGAGCTGTTGTTAAATGTGGGATTTGAAGGGTTAAGAGATCGCTCAGGATATTTTTGTGTGTGTGTGAGGAAGACCAGCCCTGAGCTAACATCCGTTGCTAATCCTCCTCTTTTTGCTGAGGAAGACTGGCCCTGGGCTAACATCCGTGCCCATCTTCCTCTACTTTATATGGGACGCCGCCAGAGCATGGCTGACAAGCAGTGCGTCGGCGGGCGCCGGGGATCCGAACCCGCGAACCCCGGGCTGCCAAGCGCGAACTAAACCACTGTGCCACCGGGCGGCCCCCACTCAGGATATTTTTATCTCAAATATTCTATGATCATCTTCATGAATTGAAATAATACTTGCAGACTGAACGAAAGAACACAATTAATTGTATTACCCTGGGTTGTTTAGAATAATTGTTAGCCATTCCTAAGATCTAATAGAAACTATCTTGTAAAGATCGGTAGAGGATTAACTTTTAAAAATCTTTTGGGACTTCCATTTCTGGGAAGATGGAGTAGACATACCCTATTTCTCCCACTAAGTACAACTAATAACCCTGGAATTCTATCTAAAACAACATAAGAAGAGTCTGAAAGGTTAGAGAGGAAGGCAGGCTGACCAAGACCTGGGGACCCAAGGAAGGAGAGGACAGTGAGTTCCTTGGGATTTCTTTTTGCTTCATGTAGCGCAGCTGAAGCTGGCAGCCCAGAATGCTAGGGGCTGTAGACAAAAATAGTCCTATCAAAAATCTGCCCTCTTTAGCCAAAGGACATGGAAAGGGTCAGCCTAGCAAGAAAGAAAACTTTCAGACAATAATCAATATATAATTGATGAAAATGCATCCAATCATTTTAACTAATGAAGAACAGATATATAGAAACTTGTGTGTGTGTGTTAGTATTCATAGACTCATACATTCAGAGCCCTCAAAATCAGCAGTGATGACATTTCCATAAACCACAGATAACCAAATAATAGTTAACCTTCTATTTTGAATTTGGAATTTGCAAGATGTCTGTACCCTTCAGGAAATCAACTAATCAAGGCTTTTCATTGTTTTAAACGTTCCTGTTGCCACTGTTCCCAATTCAAATTAAAATCTGGTAATAGTTTATTTGATTATGGATCAGGTACTTGTTCTCCTCTGGCAAGAAATTTAAAAACATAGTAATAGTAGTCTAATCATCTCAAACTTTTTCACACCTTGATGGAGTAAATGTCAAATAAATAATAAATCTAGATTATAGCTATTTATAGGAAAAGCTGAATATTAAAGGTCTTTAGAATAGATATAAAAGGAATATTTTAAAAGTAAATATGTACTTTCATTTTGTAGTTTTAAAAGATCCTAACTGATTTTTTACAAAGATCCTTATTAAAAATTGTCATGTCTTAATGTGGCAATAATCAAAGCCATCCTTGGCAAGATCTTGCCCTTCCAAAGGTGGGCTTCCTGCATATGTAGTCTAATTTTATTATGGAACTAGATTATATGTTGTATGACCAACTTTTAATATTATGCAATCATTTTAGTTAATTCACTAAAATCATATTCTGGAATAGATTTTAGTTCTTTGCAAGCAGTTCTTCAATTCAGCTTGCTCTGTATTATTGTCTTATATGAGGGAGGAAACTGAAGGGCAGAAGTCTAAAATTCAAAGAATTATTGGATAAATAATTCTTAACATCAGAAGGCTTTCCTACCCCTGGTTTTCTTTGCTGGTCTTCAGAGTTTTGTTTTACCTCTTCTGCTGGCCTCCTGGAGCTGCATTGAACTTCTAAAGAATTTCTGTCTCTCGATTATGTTGTTTTGCTTGCTTACTGTTGTCTTTGATTGTTTTTAATTTCCGTGAGAGAGAGAGAAAATGAGGAACAGATAGAAAATCTCACCGGGAATAATAAATTAAAAAATCTATAATTTAAGTTCAGGAGACCATCTTGGTTAGCCTCTATCTTCCCTAAATTAAGGAATGTTTTATCCATTTTACAGATTAGGCGGTAGAGGCCAAGAGATGTTAAGGTGATTTCCAAGAACACTGCATGGCACATATTAAGCTCTTAAATATTAGTTGAAGTGTTGTTTGAATGACTATTACTAATAAGAGCTAAAGTGGGGAATATAGTCTAGGCTTCTCTCTATTAACTCTCATACTACCACTAACTGCATTGCTGATTACATTAAATAGAAGGAACTCATAAAGCTATTAAATAATATATATGTTCAAGGATTGACATTTCTTATTAAAATTCTAATTTTTCCTTTTTTTCTCTTCCCCCACACCACTGGGTATTTGATATCAGAGCAAGGAGAAATATCATAACCCTGTGGGCACCAGGAAACCATTCACTTAAGCTACCCTATTTAGTCACTTAATTATACGATATTTAATCCAGACCTTTCCTTCAAATGTCATATTTGCATTCTTCTAGAAATTATATATTTTTCAAAAAATATGAGATGTTTCGTATTTCTATACCTTGCTGTATCCATTTACATGAACTTCTTAGTTTAAAATCATATTAGTTCTATAAAACTTTATTTTCATTGGTTAACATATACGTTTTACACTCAGGAACAGGTGTCAACTCTGACATCTGGAACATCCATCAGAAAAGAATGTCCCTGAGGCACGTACACAAGAGGATATCGATACACATTCACACAATGACATTTCAGACAGATAAGTGCCTTTATATCAGGGCACCAAATAAGAAAAATAGAAAGCCTGAGCAAAGAGCACTTGACATAAAATGAAATACATATGTAGAAACTGACCATCATTTGCAGGGGTCTGAGCCCTATTCCACGGTGAAACTGAAGTCCATTTTAAAATGGAAGAGTTAACATTTAACAGCTAAGCACATAAAAAGGAATTCGTAACAGAAAAACCTACATCAATTGGAGTGACCTTTCTCAGAGATACCTTTTACAGATTTTCCTTCTGGCTGTCTCTTTTCTTCCTTGCTCTATCCTAGACCTTTTTCAATAGAGACTTTTTTCTTTCTTTCCGCATAGACAATCCATATTTTAACGTCTTTAGTCTTATGGATCAGCTTCCACCGTGGAAAATTTTGAGATGATATTTCTGTCCTGGTGTTCGATGACTTTGGGTATTCCAGAATACTCTGTCTTGTATCAGACTCCTTCTGTCAGGAAGTTGGTTCAAATTATGATAGGGAAAAGAAACATGGAAGCCTGCCACAGTTGACATACATCAAACTCTTCAAAAATCTATTTGTCATTTTTCTTTTATTTCATTCTATCCATAAAGGGGGCTAAGGGATCCTGTTTGCTAACTCTTACCCATGAGCTCATGTCAGGGCATGGGAAGGAACTCACAAATTTGATATTAGAAGACTCTTTGAATGATGGATGTAGTCTCACTATTATAATAAATTTGATTAATATTCATTTAGGAATGGGTTAAATAGATATTATAGAAACATCAAATTCCTATCTTTTTTTTTCCTGAGGAAGATTCGCCCTGAGCTAACATCTGTTCCAGTCTTCCTCTATTTTGTATGTGGGCTGCTGCCACAGCATGGCCAGTGACAAGTGGTGTAGGTCTGTGCCCAGGAACGGAACCCCGGCCACCAAAGCAGAGTGTGCCAAACTTAACCACTAGGCCATGGGGCTGGCCCCCATTATCCTTTTTTATTCTTGATCAAAACCTTTATTTGCCTGGCAACTAACTTTAGTCCCACAGAGGAAAAGTTTTGAGAATTTACTAAACTAGTTATTCCAATAGCTAAATTTTAATCAAGTTACGTTTTACTACCATTAGCTTAGAGGATATCATTTTTAGAAACAGGTACAAGAAAATATCATGGCTGGCCAGTTTAATGAGAGGGCTTCTGGAATCTCCTTCAGTGCCCTCACTTAGGTATGCACTCAGATGGTGTCAGGCTTACGTATCTGCGTGAGGACTGAATCCTACCCAAGATTCAGGGAGCATCAAGGGAGGGCTTTACAAACTTCTTATGCCCCAGCCATATCACTTAGGGACTCCAACATTATATGGTTTACAAACACCTTTTTGAAAGCCATGTCACTTCTAGGCTCAGGTGATAATTTCTTACTAGATCAATATTATCCAGTGCATGTATTTTACACAGAATATGTAAAAATAACAAGGCATCACCCATGTGTAATAGTTTTGAAAATATGTAAGAATGACCAGTATGGGCACGTGTGATTATTTATTTGTTGCACGCAAGGCTTAGGAGAGTCTGAGCCTGAAAAACCTGACCAGGGCCTATCACAGTAAAGGAGTAATTTCTTAGAGAAGTGCTTCTTTGAGCAGATAATCTCAATGAGTCAAAATGGTGCACTTGGTGCTTCAATCTCCCAAGAATCCTGAGAATGGCCAACGTGGTTACTCTCAGAAGTAACACTGATTCTCGCTAGGAAACTCAGTGACCCTGATACCATGCCATCCAAACTGATAATAATAAGCAATGCTCTCTTTATTCCTCTATTGGAAAGATCAGTTAGTCCCAAATGTAAACTATGGTACATCAGGAACAAATGCAACAAAATAATTCACTTGAAGCCTGTTTACTTCCATTTAAAATAATGAAGAAAATAGCCTGTTCTCAAATAGAATATTGTCACTGGAATATACGTACATGTGTGTTGAAGGGATCTTAGCTTGAGAGACTTAAGTTGAATTCACCCTAGGATTCAGGTATGTTTCAACAAGTCTAGTGAATCTGTTTAAAAACCTAGCAGGGTCCGTTTGCATAAAGGACTAATGAACCTCCTCGGAAAGAACAAATCTCTTGGAAAAAGGTAGTCAATGCAAGTACACTTGCTTTAAGTTTTGAGAAAAGATGGAAAATTTGGGTACAGATCAGATATCATGTATTTCCTCTCTTTCCTTAAAGACATACAGCAGAGATTCAAGCGTAAGGGATATAAATAAAAAAGAGCTGATTCCTTAACATCTCTAACAGCGTGAAGAGAACAGAGCAACCATAGCCTAGTCATCTATGCAGCAGAGTATAGTACTTTCCGTAACTTAGATAATTATTGATCTCTGTGGTCACATAGCTGAAGCAGCAAACCAATCCAGCCTGTGTGTAGAATGAAGGAAAAGAGCAGAACTGTATCAGGGCTAGAACATCAGAGCGTTAGGAGAAGAAAGCTGTATCCTCGCCACAGCTGGAGTAGGAGACAGAGAAGTGGAAGACTCCCTGGGATATCCAAGAGCAATATGCGAGAGGAAACCATCCTCCCAGCATAGGAGCTGAGTGCACTGCTGTTGGCCATCCCCGTGGGGACTGCTTGGAGTCTGTTGGAGAAATCTGAGGAAAGCTGAAGCTTCTGAAATGTTATGGGTAGTGGCAAAAACAGAGAAATAATGTTTTATTACTCTTGTTGGGCCATTATCTTTACTCCTAGACTGGTTTATTTTGGAGAAATATGGGTTACAAATGCATGTTGTTTGGGGAATTTCTTCTCCTTCAGATTGTTTTTGTAATGCTCACATCTTTAGGAAAGCTGAAGTAAAATCAGCCTGAATAAGTTTTTGAAAGAATGCACTATTTTGAGCAAATGACTTAGATAATTTTGCATTGTCAGTAAGAGCTGGCTGGAAATAGAAATCTGCTTTCAGGATTCACTAAACTTTGTCTCCCTAATCAATATATGATAGTTGAGTCACTAATGATTAAGTCTTGCCTGTATGAGTGGATCTTAAACAAATGAACAAAGGTACAAGAAATGCCTGCACCCAATGCCCTGAGCGACAGAATCAGAAGGGAGGTACCGTAAAAGGACTTTTCCAGTCACAGCATGGGGCACTCAGGCCTATTCACATGATGCTATAAGACTGAGTGTGCGCTCTCAGACTTTTCCTCTTGTACAAGCCACTGAAGTCAGGGGCGCATCCGTGTAGAGTCAAGGTCATTAGCTGACATCATGTCTTTTACCATTTACTTCCATTCCAACATAAAAACACTGGGTGCAGAGTTGGGAGATTGGGAACCAATGAAGAGATGGAGGGGAAGACAGATGCCACATGCCATTTGCTTCCCTTCCCCTGTGTTAGTGGCTCATGTTGGTTTTGTTTGTTTCTTTCTTCTCTTCGTTAGTTTAGCACATCTGATGCTGAATAGTCAAGTGATGTGGCACATACTGCTTTAGAGAGAGGGTCAACATTTGCTCCAAATTCCTCTAACTCAAAAGGAGTCATTAAATGTATATGTAACGCTCTCTGTCTGTCTTGCTCCCTCTCTCTTTCTTCCACACATACACACCACACACACACACTTTCATATCAAATGTACCTGAGGGCAAAAGCAGACATCCACACAGTCACTTTTATTCCCTACTTTGATATCTTTGAATTTTGTCTTGCTATCCTATTTTGGGGGGGAATAAACAATATGGATGACTTAGCCACTGGACTGGGAACCAAATCAACAGTCCCCTTTTAACCAAGTTTTCTATTATTAGGTAAATACCCTGAATTCATACTCATGTTTAGAAAAAAAGATTGTATTATTCCTGGAATTAAAATAATCCAAAGTTGTTGTCTCTGGTGATGTTTTTCTTGCATGGTAATGTGTTGAGTATCTGTGATACAATATTCCCAGTAGAAACAGCTGGGGGAAAAGTGAGAAGGAATAAAAATTCTAGAACTTTAGTTTTCGGCCTTCCTAAAAAAAATGTTCTTTCCTCCTCACAGATACAGGATGCCAAGTATCTAATTTATATAGCATCATATAAATATTAAATAGAAAAACAAATGGCCAAATATGCTTGAACATCGTACCAAGATCAGAAATCAATGTTCAACAAAGACCCCTTCACCCTTTTTTGTTTCATGATGAAGAAACAACACCCCTACATCATCCACCAGCCATCTTCCAATGAATACCTTTAGCTAAGCTGTTGATTAGGTAAAAATCATCCCAATTATAGGAAAAGTGCCTCACCAATATTGTATTGAATTCATTCTTGTATTAAATTATTTCATTGTTGAAATGAAAAACGTCATGTTTTGAACAGTTTTGAAAGACAACCAGTGTTTTTAATATATCCAACTGTTATATTACAACTATGCTTCAGTGAATGGTTTTGGTTTTTTGTGTGTGTGTGAGGAGGACCAGCCCTGAGCTAACATCCGTTGCCTAATCCTCCTCTTTTTGCTGAGGAAGACTGGCCCTGGGCTAACATCTGTGCCCAACTTCCTCCACTTTATATGGAATGCAGCCACAGCATGGCTGACAAGCCATGCATCGGTCCATGCCCAGGATCCAAACCCACGAACTCCGGGCTGCCAAAGCGCAAACTAAACTGCTGCGCCACCAGCCGGCCCCTAATTACTTTCTAACCCATTTTCTGTCAATAAACTTGTTTTGCTCTTGGCATCAAATCTTCCCTCCAACCCCTCCCCTCCACTCCCCAAAAAGGGATAAAAACAAACCAAAAAATACCTCTCCACTTTTTACAGTATAGAAGAAAGCATTTACAAACAGCTCAATTTAGGATAGAAACTTAAAGTGATTTGTTAATTCAATGGAAAGAATAGGTCACATTTTTAATGGGGTTCTAATGTTAAGTATTTTCAGGCTTCTCTTAAATGAGTAAAGGGAGAGATAATTGAGACTGGGGAATAGAAAATGCTAAGAAGTGCTCCTGGAAAGAACACACTGCCTCTGAGATCCTGGAAGTCTATACAGAGCTGAAATGTCATGGGAAATACGGGATGGTAGGATTCAGTCAGCTTCATTCCCATTGTGAAATAACCCTGATTAACTACAGTTTTATTATCTCTTAATAAAGTTTTAACTTCTCCTATCACGCACAGGTTTCAAGTTAACCTGAAGTAAATTCCTCACCTTGGAAAAGGATAAATTCATTTTTCGCGAAAGATGATTTATTCACTGACAACATTGCAAACATTTATTTTTACCCTCAGTAAAAAGGATAGTCATCAGCAAACAGGTTTATTCACTTTTCCATCTTGATTAAATTCACACAAGACCATTGGGTGAAAATTGATTTTTGTTTCCCTTTTGTTAAACTTATAATCTTCCATAACTTCTACACAAGGATCGAATGTGTGACTTCTCCTGTGTGTGAATAACATCCCTGGCAGCACTCTCCTCAGTATATTTTGCACAATAAAACAACAAAAAACTGTTCTTCTTGTTACTTTCATGTCACTCCTTGTGTAACAACAATTGACACTGATTGTACAATTGAGAAAAATCAAATAAATATGGGACAATTCTGAACTACCAACTTTTTGAGAGTTAGAAACTGTATTTTAGTTCATCATTTAAATTCATACTTTATTTTTAGATTTACACATATGAACGTTTTTTTTTTAAATAGGAATATATGTATGTATATTTAAACAAAAAAATGGAAAATGCAGTCTTTTCAGTCTGTAGCAATCTGGTATTACCCTAACAGTGTTACATAGGAATAAATCCAGAGAGAGGGTTCTAGCTAATGAACTATGTACATGTATGCCCTGCATAAAAACAGACTTCATATTTGGCAGGGATAACAAAATAGATAGGAAGCAGGGCTCTGTCTCCCATTACAAAAGACAAAGAGAGGAAGTTGTCATACGGAAGGTAGAATGACAGGATGTGTCATCCACTAATCACACACTCCCACTCACTCCCTTGAGAGAATGAGAAAAAAATTCAGGGTCCAGTTGAGACTATTTCTGACAGATATGGTAGCACATTAGCTAAAGTCAGAGATGGCAGAGTCCCAAACTATGGTGTGTTCCAAGTGGACAAATGTTAGGGTCTTGGCCTTTCTGTCAAAACCTGATTTTCCAACCTTCCTTTCTATTCCATGATGTGTCATTCCAGGAAATTCCTCTTCTGCTCAGTTAGCCAAAGTAGTTTCTGTTGTTTACATCCAAGAATCCCAATCATACAGTGCCTCACCTTCATGTGCATTAGAATTAACCCATGACAGTTTAGGCTTGTCATGGACAAATAGAGGGCTCAAGTAAGTTATCCTCTTAGAATTAGAACTCACAAAAAAGGAGATGTGGTTAACATTACTCATAGAAACACATTTGATAGATATTTAGTTTGAAATGTGAAATTGCTATTTAATTATTTTTGACATTCAATGGTGATTTCATATGGTTCAATCTAACAATAAGAATATCTTATTGAGTTGAGTAGACTCTTCAATGATGCGCTTTCTTCCAGAATCACAAAAGAGTGGATTTTTTCCACATCAATATTCTTATCTGCCAGAAGTTACTGGATTTCTGTGATTACCTATAAAATATCAAAATGCAATCCAGGCTTCAGATGGAGGCTTTCATGATTAGAAAGGAAATAAATTTTGACTATGATTTATTAGAGAGAATTATTAGATGATTATGTTGAAAAAATTATGCATGCATATATATCTCACATATCGAACACAACTTCCATGAGATCACTGATTTTAGAATACAGTGTTAACTAGCATATCCTTTTTAAAGAGACTCTGAGAATGTCTGATATAAAATATAGAACAACTCAAGGGCCTGGCCTGGTGGTATAGTGGTTAAGTTCATGTGCTCTGTGGCCAGGGTTCATGGGTTCAGATACTGGATGCGGACCTACACACTGCTCATTAAGCCATCCATGGCGACATCCCACATACAAAGTAGGGGAAGACTGGCACAGATGTTAGCTCAGGGCCAATCTTCCTCACCAAAAAAAAAAAGAACAACTCAAAACAAAATACCTGGAAAGTACTTAATTATTATTAATATTCAAAATCAAAATAGCTAATATTTATAGGGCATCTTCTATGTCCTAGGCACTATATTATGATATTTATATGTCTTATTTAATCCTCACACCAAGTCTATCAGAAATATATCATTATGCTTATTTAATAACTGAGGTATTAAATATTAGAAAGGTTGAATAATCTCCTAAAGATCACAGAGTAAAAAGTGATATGGCTAGGATAATAACGTAGGTCTGTCTGACTCTAAAACCCATGATTACATTAATTTAGTAGACTACCTAGATATTACTTCTAATTACTAGATAAAAGGCAAAAAGGAAGCACATAAAGTGTCCAACAGGATTGATATACTTTGATTTTCTTTTACTCCTTTGACAATGGTGGATCTGTCTATCGGGAAAGCTATCGTGTCATCCTAGGCACCTGCATTTTCTTCTGTACAGTTAAAGAAAAAATTATTCAGACACTAAAGATGATTCAAGGGACTGCTGCAATGGGTTTTTTCAGTAGAGGAGAGGAGAGATTGGACTCAACTCCAAATACAGCATGGACAAGTGGGGATTTGTAGCCAAGGAGCAGGGTGGGGTGGAGGGCTGTGGATGGAAAATTACTAAGAGGGAATAATGGGGGTGGGGATTCTCACTAAACAGACTCAACAGGATTCTTGCTGAAGGTAGGCCAGGGTGATCAGACATTGAGGGTGGAGGATTCTGGCTAAACCTATTTAACAGCATTCTTGGACAATGCAAAGACTGACATGGAAGTCCAAAGGTCGAGGCCTAGTCCAGAAAATGGCTCAGAAGAGCTTGACTAAAGTTTGGTCAAGGAGTCTTTGTCAGACATCATCTGGTTCAAGGAAAGAAGAGACATTCTTCCTTCCTTTGAATAATATATGTTCATTTTCTCTTTCAATTGCCTTTTGTTCATTAAGGACCAGCTGACCCATCTGTTGAGACTTGGAAGTAGAGAACATTTGCTGAATGGTACAAGAAGTCAAGCATTTAACGAGGGGAATTTCTATAAAAAGAAAAACAAAAACAAAGGTCAATAGCTGGGAAATTCAGTTTCTGAATCCAAATGTTAGCCCGTCAAGAAGTTTTCTAGATACTGAGCTTGAAGTGGGATCATGGATTGAGGACAGCTGTCTTCTGGAACACCCATCCATGGCAATCCACCTACACCACCTTGCCAACATCTGCTAAATGCAGGGCAAAACTGCCTTTGTATTTATCCTTATTACTAACTCACAGGCTTCACATTTGAGAGGGGGAGAAAAAAGAGAGTAGAGACAGAGACAGAGATGTTTTATTCAACACAAATCTCTATTTCCTATTCCAAGTAATGACAATATGTCAATCACTTTGTAGCTCCTAAACCTCTGGTTTCTACTCTCCAGCCCACACAGTCCAACAGCTCAACAAGATACTGAAAACATCCCATTTAGGCCTTTGTTAATTAAACCAACACTGGTCACCTTGAAACAAATAAACCAGTTTAAGATCAGGTTACAGTTGTTAACTTCTAGCCTAGGCTACTGGTGGCTTCTAGAGAGTTGAATAATGTACACCCAGGAAAGGTTAGGACACTGGATAATATCTTATGATGATACAAGTTGCTTTCTGTTTAGGTGGTCTTTATGTCAATTGCTAGAAGACTCAGCATTCTCAGTTTCCATCCATATCCTCAACTTTGAAATCCAAATTTGTAGCCACAAAATAGCAGGCATTTGTCCTGAAAATGTTTCTATTTGTCTGGTAGATTAAGCACTCTCAAAAGGATTTTAACCAAAATGTTTTCGTAGGTATAGACACATACAACTTATCTATGGCTTTAGGAAATTCCAGACCTGTGCTAGCTCTTTGATGGGGCAGGAAAAGTGTGATGGAGGAGTATCAACGGCGAATGCTAAGTTGAATCACTGAACGTGTTCTTATTATTCACCTGAGTACCATAATATAATGTAAGCTCTGAAAATGTATTTTAAGAGAGGTTTCCGGGATACAGAATGACAGTCTACTCTGATGCAAATTAATGGTCTCATTCATTAGCTGTTGAAAGCATCTCCAAAAATAAAAATATTCTCTTGTAGGATGATTGTTTTGGTATTATCTTAATTTCCTTCTTTGTGTATGAGAATTGAGGGTGAATAATAATGAAGGCATACTGTGCACAATGATTCAAGTGGCTGCTTAGAACCTTATTCTACTTCTTATTCATTAGAAATAATCAATTTCACATGACTTTTTTTTGGGGGGGGCACTCTTGCTTGCAACATAAACCTTTTACATTTTGGATCATGGTTGCCAGTTTCTCCTCTTCAGTGTATGTGCCTGAACACGTGTCTGTGTGTGTTTATGTGTACGTATTGTGTGTATATGAGGGGGAGATGGAAGGAATCCGAGAAGAACGCAGAGAGAAAAAGGTTATCTTCTGTGCTTCTACATTTCAGCAATCTTCATTGTGAAAGAATTCTCCTGGATCCAGGAGACGATAACTATGCAAGGAAAGAAGTTTATTCCTTCGTTTAACAAATATTCATCTAATGCCTACAATGTATCAGATATTTTGAATGATACATAAGTGAGAAAAATAGTTAAAAATAAATCTCTGAGGGGCCGCCCGGTGGCGCAGCGGTTTAGTCCGCGCTTGGCAGCCCGGGGTTCGCGGGTTCGGATCCTGGGCGCCCGCTGACGCACTGCCTGTCAGCCACGCCGTGGTG
Organism: Tapirus indicus; assembly: GCA_031878705.1. Lineage (NCBI taxonomy): Eukaryota > Metazoa > Chordata > Mammalia > Perissodactyla > Tapiridae > Tapirus > Tapirus indicus. The sequence goes on along the minus strand of CM062920.1, from coordinate 7,455,380 downwards.
GCGTCCCATATGAAGTAGAGGAAGATGGGCACGATGTTAGCCCAGGGCCAGTCTTCCTCAGCAAAAAGAGGAAGATTGGCAACGGATGTTAGCTCAGGGCTGGTCTTCCTCACAAAAAAATAATAATAATAATAAATCTCTGATTTCGATAAATTTATATTCTTGTGGGAAAGGCAATAAATAATAAACAGTAAAAATTTGGTATGTTATAAATATATGTCATGTTGAGAAATAAACTCAGAAGGTGAATAGGATCTTGGGGGGCAGGTAGTAAGAATAGGCCTAATTGAGAAGATAACATTGAACGAATACTTAAAGAGGTGTGTGGGTTGGCCTTACAGATGCGGTGGGGGAAGAGAGCTTCAGGCAGAATGAATGTCTAAAACAAATTCCCCGAAGTGGGAGTAGCCATGGTACATCCAAAAAGCAACAAGATGGTCAGTATAGCTAATAGAGAGTGAACCAAGAGGAGGCTTGTAGGAGTTGAGGTCACAGAGATACTGATGGGAGGGAAACAGATTTTGTAATCTATTACAAGAAATTTGAAATTTATTTTGAATGGAAGCGAGCCACTGGCAGATTCTAAACAGAGGAATTATAGGATCCCTCACTAATGTTTTGAAAGTAGCACTCTGTTTGCAGTAATGGGAATAATGATAGAAGGGTAGACAGTGTGAGAGACTGTTGCAGTAAATCAGGCGGAAGATGATGGTGGTTTGGACTACAGTGATAGCAAAGGCTGTGGTGAAAGAGGAACATGTTCTGAAAGTATTTTGAAAGTAGAAAAAAATAAATTTTCTAATGGATTTGATATAGAATGTGAATAAAAGAGAGATACTTGAAAGGACTCTAAAGTAAAGGAAGAGTGGATTTTCCATCAACTGAGATCAGAAAGATTGTGGGAAGGAAGCAAGTGTGAGAGGAAAGTTCAGAAGTTCATTTTTGGAGACAGCAAGTTTGAGATGTCTGTTAGATATTCAAGTGGAGATGCCCAGTGGGCAATTGGATATGTAAGTGTGGAGATTTAAATTGGGGAGTTGTTAGCACAGAGATGAATATAGTCTGGATGAGATCACAGAGGATGTGAACATAGACCGAAGAGGATGAATTACTGAGCTCTGGGGCAAAATTAAGAGGTATGGAAGAGGAAGATGAACCAATGTCCAGTTAGGAAACTAGAAACCACTCAGGTATTTTTGAATAGAGACATAATATGAGAATGATTTTATATACTTTTTGAAAGAATGGAAGAACAAAAAAGGAGGAAGCCACTGTTTCCCAAAGATTAGGTACTACAGAAAGATGTTAAGACCTCCACAGGAACAAGAGCTTGTCTGAGCCACAGGACCCTCGGCAGCTGCTTCAGAAGCCCTGTCATCTGTTGGATACTACCCTTAAGGAACCCACACCTCCAACAACTCTCACTGCTAGAACTCCAGAACTATTGGAAAAACCTGCAATAACCTTCAGAGTCCACCCATTTCTACCACCAGCTCAACTACATTTGGAATTCTGGCACAATTGCTGGAAACACCTGTGCTTTTGCAGTAGCCTGTCACTCACCCACTGTCAGAAGAGAATGGTGTCTACCTGTTGACAGCCTTCTCATCTGGCGCAGGGTCTTCATTAGCAGAAGACAACCGGAACCTAGTTGGCAGGAGAGTATGTGAAATGTAATCTGCAGGCTTCAGCCTGACTGTACAAAGGAGAGAACAGAAGAGAGAAGAGCATGATAAGGTCAAGTGCCAACTAGTAATGTCCACTAACTCCCAAGCCTTTGGTCACTCAGCATCCATCCCCTCTCTTGCCATATTTAAACTTCTGAATAGCAACAATTTGCAACATCATATTTCTACTAACATGATGCAACTAATCCCTCATGTAAATGACAACACTGTCATTCTTTTCCCTCTAAAAGTAGAAGAATAGTCTTATCTGTCACTGTAACTAGTTCAGTCACACTTTCATCCTCAACACTCTTTATTTTTCTTGAGAAAAGAGGAGGAGGAAAAGGAAAAAGGAGGAGGAAAAGGAAAAATTATACATATTGCAAAACGGATGAGGAAAGTAATTGATCACAAGATGGTGTCTGACATTCATGATTTCCTTCTTTTACCATCCATTCTTTTAACATCACCTGGCCAGCATTTTCCCCAGTAGAATGGCCTAACAACCTAAACACTTGTTTCTCAAGGTCTAATCTCTAAGTAATCCTCTTTTTATTGTTTACATGTAGTCTCCTATTAAATTTTACTACTGAATATTGAAATACTAAGGGAGATCCCAAATAATCTATTGGGTCCTACACATAGAGTTCTTTCTCTGCTTAATAATTGGCAACCCAACAGATTAGAGTACCTTCTTCTTTTCCTGTTTGCATGAAGAGCCCCAGACGGTCAGGTAGCTATCACCATTTAGAGTTCCAAAATTCATTTTTTGTCCCTTATTGGAATTATTTCTCCCTTTTGAACTAAGACTTTTAAACTAGTAGAGCCCAAAGGTCTCAGACACAAAGCCAAAAATTTGCAAGTGAGATATTACGTTTATATAAGAGAGGGAAGACATTCTTACTTCCATCTGTTAATTACAAGACCTGTATATACTTGGCCATGGAAGATTGTTCAAAGCACGCATTGAATTTTTTAGGACAGTGCCCAAATTTGCAAGATTTTGTTCTTCAGCTGTCAATGAGTCTTCAGCACGTTATTCCATTTTTGCATTGTTCTACAAGACCACCTGCTTCTAACAGGGTGCATTGTAAGAATGGTGAATATCATAGTATGAGTCCATTGTCTTTTTTTACTAAATGAGTTCCTTAGTCGGAAACATTATCTGCAATACTATGGTGGAGAATAAGTCCTTTCGTAAGTCCATAGATGGCAGTGCTAGCATAAGTAAAGTAGATGGGGAAAAAAATTAAGTGGAATAAATATCCATCCCTGTGAGGACCTCTCCATGATGGAAGTGTCCAATGTAGTCACTTTGCCACTAGATGGACAGGTAGTCCCCTGGAATTCAAGTGCCATATTTGGAATTCGGCAATTGCCAGAGAAGTCTTGTTGAATAGGGTATTTGTTGCTGAGCCCATTTATAACCTCCTTTTATGCAACCATGGTCACTCTGTACGTGAATCCATTGGTCATATACTGGGATTACTGGGGAAAGAAAAGTCAACTGACATCCACAGAATGGATCATTGTCTCCACCTGAAGAATCATCTCTGCAGTGGGTGTTCTTTGGGAGTGAAATCATGAAGTACAAATATTCTAATATGCTGTGCCTTTCCAATAGGCTTATCCACATACTTTGTCCTCTGTCACTAATATTTTCATCTTGTTTTTTAAGTTTCTTATCATCCATCCAGATGAGAGAATGAAGAAGAATATAGTTTAGAAGGATATTCTTTCTTTATTCCACAAATAATTTTGATTACCTGTGTCTGTCACCCTCTGGGTGTTGGTGGTATTACGGTGAGCAAAACAACAAGGGAATCAAGGGTGAGCAAAAGGGCTCTTGTTCTCAAGGAGCTTACAGTTTAGCAGTGAATACACTAATCAAATAATTGCACAAGAATATAATTTCAAACTCTCATGAGTCCTATGTAGAAAAAGAACATGGAGTTTTAGAACCATACGACAGATCTAGTACAGGGGGTCAGGGACAATTTTCCTCACAGTGATATTTGAGCTGAAATATAAACCTGTGTTCTGTGTGAGTTAATTAAGCAAAAAAAATTGGGGGAAGAAAGGAATATATTTCTGAACAGAGAGCATGTATAAATGCCCTGACATGTTTCAAGCATCTGAAAGAAGGCCAATGTGCCTGGAGTGCATGGACTAAGGGGAAGAGAGATTTGAGACGATGCCTGAGATGTGAGATGCAGGAACCAGCTTATGCAGTGCTTTGAAGATTCGTTGAAGAATTGGGGTCTTCGAATGCAGCAAAGGGAAAGTTTTGGAGAAGCAAAAAAGATATAATCAAATTTAAAGAAATACCTCTGGCTTTAATATAGAGAAAAGATTAAAAGGAGGTAAGAAAGAAATGGAGGATATCATCAGTGGTTGAAATATCACCATTAGTACTATAATTCAGTCATATTTAGGCTAAGAAGGCTTTGGGGTATTGAATTTGGAAGTTGGATGTATGGAAAAACCAGTTCTTCATTCTACCTCACAACTCAGGTCTATAGGGACCTCTGTTTCTGAAATAATAGTCACTGCTCTATATAGCTCTTCTCTGCCCACCACTTGTTCATTATCTACATGGCTGAGAAGGCTGCTCAAACACCCATGATGTGGGAATGGCCACTCCTGAAGTGATGGTGACGAGGAAAGGACTCCAAAGGTGCTGGCACTGAAGAACCCTGTGGCTCCTGTGTGGAGGTAGTGTGCTTAGAATGGCATGGGCTTTAGAGAAAGAATGACTTGATTTAGAATATCAGATTCGTCCCTTGTTAACCTTGTAAGTTTCTGTAAATCTTTTGCCCCTAATTGTATTCCATTTTCATGCAATTTCCATTATTCAAATATCACAAACAGAGCAAATTAGGAACTAGATATTTTCATTCTTCTAATTAAAGCTAAAACATATGGGACATGAGAATTATGCTGGACAAGAGCTCAATAAATACTGGTTAATTCATACATTTATAAAAATTGAAAGCACTTAATCTAGAAAAGAGACTTTATTATTGTTAAATTTAGAAGTCTTAATATAAGACTTTCTCATCCCCAAATAGCCAGCAATGCCCTTTTCTTTTTCATCAGAGAGGGGGAAAAGAAAATTATAATCTAGAATCTTATGGAAATTAAACTTTATGGGAGGTGTTTTACATATTTGTCCTATCTTTCCTTCTAACTGTCCTCTGAGGCACATACTATTGTGGCCATTTTCACTGAAGAGGTTCAGAGAAGTTCAAGTCCTAATGGCATTCAACCAATACCTGAAAGAGCCAGAATTGGAACAAGACTGACTGGCTCATGTCCTGTCCCTTCTACCAGGTCGCCTTCTAGGGTAGCTACAAAGAGGAAGGGGTCCTGAGTTGTCTTTGCTCTCTCTCTCTCTCTGGTGCTAACTCCATCCGCCTGGGAGATCAGAACACGACAAGGGATGAGAGCTATTCCATAAGCCACTGGCTTTCTTAGTGTCGTGAAATCCTCAATAGCAAACAGCAACTCAGTACCATAAGTAGTAGATATAAATTTTAAAAGTGAGCACATTTATTAAAAATTCTTCTTCCTCACTTGTTTCTTCTTTCATCTGTTCATCTCAGGAGAGATTTCTCTCATGAGGAACTACTAGAAAGTATTTAACTGTAGCGTCTGAATATCTGCTAGCCAAGCAGTAGGAATAATATATATGATGCTTTTATGACTGGCATGTTTCCCCATGGCTGTTGTTTAAAACTACATATGACTTAGTTATTGTGGAATATACTAATAGCAGAATGCTTTTTTGCCCATCTAGGCCCATTTGGGAAAATCTGACATTTATCCAGATGTTTAGCCAAACCCACTCTGATTAAGCTGTATATGCTTACAAAGAAAACAAAGTAAAGCAGTTTAAACAAAAACTTGCTTTGAATCCAGTTTGGAAGAGAGCTTGCCTTAATAATTTTGCTGATATTCTGGCACTTGATTAATATATTATTCCCTGCAACTTAAAAGTTTTAATGAAGATAGTCACATTTTAAAACCTCGTCTATATATGTTACTGTATCTGTATGGACAGGTATTTTTTATTGTGAAACGAAAACTGCTTAAAAATGTTGATTATGTACATATTAAATTCAGAAAAAGAGATTATAGGACATATGAAACAGAGAGTGAGGTGCTAATTTAATAGTGTCTATGAATTCTGCCTTCAGGATCCAAAACTTACAAGGTCCAAATGATGATGGGTCCATGATTCTCCATGCTCAATGAGACTTCCTTGTTCAGGACCAGTGGTCAGAGAAATGACCCATGCTTCTGTGAAAAGCCTTCTCCCTCACCTTTAGTGACAAGCTTAATGAGTTTGTACCTCAGGAAAATGTTAAACATAGGATTTCTGTACTTATCTCAACTATTGACAAACATTAACACACACATACGTACAAACACACATACCGACACACAAGCATGATTACATATTAAAGTAAGTTGGTTTTTATTAGGAAAACTTTTCCGTGCCAACTTTGCTCCAACACGAAAAGAATCAAGTTAGGAAAATCTACTACAATCATCGAATAAACCTCTGTGTTTTAACACATGCAAAATTGAAAAGTTTAAAAATCATTGCATTCTTGCTTCACAATGATCTATTTGGGCTTTTTCAAAGAAATGTTTTATAAGAAGAAAAAAAGTCTATTTTTTAAATTCATGCAGTACAATAACTCTTTTTACAGGAAAAAAATACACTATCCCAGCAAATCAATCTCTGCTCCTTGTGTGGAAGATGATCTGTTTGTAGATGACACCGTGATGCTGTCCATTTTGATGCACAGTGGGTGAACACAGTTTCCAGGAACTATTCTCTCCCCTGGTGTTCTTTTGGTGGCCCAGCAGATAGACTGTGACATCACTGTTGAGGCTGTGAATATAATGTAAAGGTCATCTCTAGCATTGATGTGAGGTCAGGGAAGATTCTGAGCACTATGAGACGTTCTTAAAATGCTTTATACACATCGGGCCATAGAATCCATTTACAAATGTGTTTTTAAGGTACTTCTAGGCAGTGATAGAATTAACTGGATTTGCACTTTGATGTAGAGTTAAGAGGAAATCTCTTAGTACTGCTGTCCTTTTTTAAGTGCATACAAAATATCTGTATTTTTTTGTTAGGAAAGATGCAGAATACTTGGTGGAATTTGAATTTGCTTACTTTAAAATAGGCATGACAGATATACAACAGATATTCTCACCATGAAAATAGCATATTCTAAATTTCCCAATTATTTTTCTTGAATGGTTGGGGAGATCCAAAATTAGAAAGGGCAGAATGTATAAGATGATTTAAGCCCTTTGTTCTTCACAGATATTGCTCTAAACTCTTATCTCTATAGAAGTATAGGATAAAATGAATTGCTTCTGAATGGAGGAGGCAAATGGAGGTGACAGAAAATACATGTAAATTGGCTTTTAAGGGAAAAAATAGTAAGATAAAATTATTGGCTTCTATAATGGAAAGTCTTTGATCCGAGGTTCAAACACTGCCATCAGAATGTTTTTTCTCCATTTCTCTGCTCTGTTTTCTCAAATAGACTCTTTCCTCATTGGGAGTAACTTCAACCATATTCTTCCAGGTTTAAGTGAGGAGTAAAGAGAAGACCTTTCTCTCCAGCCTAGATCCTGGATTAGTTCTGATTGGCTCTGACTGAGTCATGTGCTTATCCATGAGCCAATTATTATGGCAGGAAAGGATTAAGAGTGTAGCAGGTAGTGCTTCTCCAGAATGAACTCAGGATGTGTTACCAAAAGAAGAAGGAATCAATGGCAGGCAACCAAACATACAACAAATGTTCTTTACATCAAGAACAACTTTAATGGATCCAAAAATTAAAGGATGCCATTGTACATTTATCAAATTTTAAGTTCAAAGGAAAGAAGGTTTAAGTATGTTTGAATAATAGATGGTGGATCAGAATAGCTAAAAAACACAAAGATATTTATATAAAACTATGAGAATATTAAGACTGAGTTCAGAATGTGAGAAAAATTTAGTGAGCCAATGAGTTTGGGTGTTAGTTCTGTAATCTACGAGGAATCAAAACTAATGACAAAAATTAGGGACAAAAATATATCTGTGCCAAGCACAGTATCTGGTACCTTGTGTTCCCTCAATGAAGGATGAATTTAAGAAAACTAAGATAATAATTTACGCTGTGAATTGGAGTGGTGGGATAATATAGTTAGGATTCTGCTGAACCAAATCAGCAATGAAATTCAAAGAACTTATCAAATTCTGATTTGTTAAAAATTTTTTAGGTCCTTGCTAATCAATTCAAACTATATTGAAGTGTTTGAAGTTGGTTCAAAACTATTAGGAGAGTTCCAAGCAAATTCTCTCTTTTTTGTTTGAATACTGACTCCAATTGGTTCAACTGATTGTAAATAACTCAAACCAGTTGAGAGCTAATTCAAAATTGTTTTCATATTGAAACTGGGTAATAATAAGTATTTGGAGTCTTTGAAACTACTGTTTTCTTGAATATTCATTCTTCTGTGAATTAAGTTGGAGGTCTTTTAGAACAGAACATAAGAAATGATTGGAAATTTGGCAATTGGAGCTGACATGATGAAAAATTAGAGCAAGCTGTGAGAACTACAGAGGTTGCTCAGTGACAACTTGTCTGCAAACACTGAAAATCAGTCCTTACACTGGAGAGCAGTAACAACTTAACAACTGCTTGTTTTTTTGTTTTTGTTTTACTTTTCCTCTCTTAATAGAAAGAGTGGAGAGAAAAATTAGTCTTGTGCCTGTCTGCTGGAGTTTGTTCTCCGTCTTCTGGTTTGAAGTTTGTACCCTGCCCACCTTTCCCTCCCCAGTGGAGAATAAATGATACTGTTCTCCACTCATACTCGTGCCCTCTCCATGGATCTAGTCACCTGACAATCAAACCCATTCTTGGAAGGTACCCTTTCATGGAAATAGCTTAGTTCCAGCATCCCAGAGGCTGCCTGAACTTCACTGTTTCTGGCATTTCCAGTCTTCTGTCTAACCAGGGAGGACAAAGTTTTCTGCTCTGAAGAAGAGGCTGAGAACGGAGTCAAGAACATTCTTTAAATGTAAGTGGGGGACTTATTTCAGGTGGATTGTGTGATTCTCAAAGTTGGATGACCAGAGATAATATAGCCATGTTTCAGGGATGATCTTATGGACACAGGGCGCTTAGTCTCTCTAAGCCTCAGGTTCCTTGTCCACAAAGTGAAGTCAGCAATGTTCCTACCTTCTAAGGTGGTTGTGAGGATAATGTGATGATGCACTGGGTCAATGTGTCCAACCCAATAGCTTGCAGAGTCTAATCTCAACAAATATTAGCTCCAACAAGAAAGGGATCCAAGAAGAAACACTCGATATACTTGACTGGTTATGTGTTTATGTGTGTGCTGTGGAATTTGGTGGGAGAGTCTTAACAGATGTGGGATTTAAAATAAATTTTTAATCAGCGCATGGAGTATTTTGCAGCTTATATTTTATGGTGCCATATTAGAAAAGAGATGGCAGAAGGTAGGAAAATCAAGTGTGACCCTGAGGAATGCTAACAGATTTGATGGCTTAGGAAAATCATGTGCCATTTACCACATTATTAAATATATATCCAGAGTAGAAGACTATGATACAGCCAAAGCAATCCACTGAAGGCCACTAAAGAAAATTGGAGATTCAAAATAAACAATTAGATAACAGAAAAAATGTTCATTCAATGAACATTGCCAATGGTAGCTGTGAAATCTTCCCGAAACTTAGAGGCTAAAGGCTAAAGAAAAAGTCCATTTAGGAAAGATCTCAGGAAGAATATATTCATATATTCATATAAAAATCTCTAAGTGTAGTTTTAAGAATTGGATTTACACTGGAGCAGATACGGAAAATGCAGACACTAGAATGCAACCGACTTTTTCTTATGATTCAAAATATAAAATATTGAAAAGCCTGCTTTATAACTATACGTTCAAGTTCATTCTTTGTGGCTTATTCAAGTTCATTCATCTCTTCTCAGTTAAAGGAAACTACTGCCTTTATTAAAAGTTTTCATTAAATTAACATTTGTAATTGAATTTAATTCCACTTGGATTTGCCTACCATCCTTACTTCTATGTGCTCAGTAGTGTGCCAGGTTAGAAGATGTAAGAGGAGTGTATAAGGTGGCATCCAAGCTCAGGGGCAGACCTCTAGCCAGATCTGGCTGCTCCCACGCCCCACCCCTCTCCTCTTCAGAGTACACTACCACATGCACAACCGTAGGCACACCACCGGAAGTCCTAGTTTGCCACAAAATATTCTCATACCTTTGATTTTGTTTCAGTTCTCTTAAACACTGCAAGTTAAAGGTTAGATTTTAAAAACCAGCAAACAACAAACAACTCCCTGAGTGTGTATGACCTATCAGTTATTTTAAGTTTAATCAGAATTTTAGAGGAAATGGGAGTTTTGAATTGAGGGTGGAAAGGGAAATAATTTCAGAGTATGATAACTAATAGGAATTACTGCCGTTTGAACCTCTACTCTGTTCTAGGTCCATGGCATATTTATATTTTGTCAACCTCACCCAATCTTTTTCAAAATTTTTTTAAAATTTTTATTTTTGTGTGAGGAAGATTAGCCCTGAACTAACATCCATTACCAATCTTCCTCTTTTTGCTGAGGAAGATTGCTCTAGTTTATATGTGGGACACCTGTCACAGCATGGCTTGATAAGTGGTGCGTAGGTCTATGCCTGGGACCCAAACCTGCAAACCCAGAGCCGGGGGAGCAGAACGTGCAAACTTAACCGCTACACCACTGGGCCAGCCCTAACCTCACCCTATCTTAACATATAGATACAGATTTCACCATTTTACACATGAAACAATGAGGTTCAGTGCAGCTAACCAACTTGCTCAAAGATAGATGTTAGTAAGTTGAGGTGCCAAACTATGAACCCAGGCATTCTTTCTTCTTTCTTTTTAAGTTTTTTTTTAAGACTACTTTATATATAATAAAAGTCACATGCTTCAAGTGTACAATTCAATGATTTTTGTATTTTACTCTACTGAGTGGTGCTGTCATCACCATAAATCAGTTTTAGAACATTCTTACCCCCTCGATAGGATTCCTCATTACCATTTACATTTAATCCTCATTTCCACCCTCCAGCCCCAGGCAAACACTAATCTACTTTCTCTTTATAAATATTCCTTTTATGGACATTTCATAAAAATGCAATCATATTCTCTGTGGTCTCTTACGTCTGGCTTCTTTCACGTAGTATAACGTTTTAGGTCCATCTGTGATGTAGCATGTATCAATAGTTCATTACCTTTTATTGCTCAATAGTATTCCATTGCATGGGTACACCACATTTTGTCTATCCATTCACTAGTTGATGGATGTTAGTTTTTCTCCCAACTTTTTGGCTATTATGAATAATGCTATCAGGAAAATTCACATGCAAGTCTTTGTGTGGGCGTATGTTTGAATTTCTCCTAAATACCTAGGAGTGGAATTGCTGAGTCATGTGGTAATTTTATGCTTTACTTTTTGAGGAAGGAACAAACTTTTCCAAAATGACTGTACTATTTTACATTTCCACCAGCATTAGGGTCGGGTTCTTGTTTTTTTATATCCTCTACAACAGGTTTCATTGTCTGTCTTATTTATTACAGCCCTTCTAATGAGTATGAAATGGTAGATCATTGTGGTTTTAATTTGCATTTACCTAATGACTTATTTTGAGCATCCTTTTGTGCACTTATTAGCCATTCATCTATCTTCTTTGGTGAAATGTATGTTCATATCTTTTGCTCATTTTTGATTGACTTGTTTGTCTTCTTATTATTGAGTTCTAAGAGGTCTTTGTAAATTCTGGATCCAAGTCCTTAACTGAATACATCTCTTGCAAATATTTTCTCCCAGTCTGTTGCTTGCCTCTTCATTTTCTCAATGAGGTCTTTTAAAGTGCAAAAGTTTTGAATTTTGTGGTGTCCTATCTATCAATTTTTTTCTTTTATGGGCCAGGTTTTTTGGTGTCATATAGAAAAATATCTTTGCCTAACTCAAGGTCTTAAGGATTTTTTATGTTTACTTCTAAAATTTGTGTTATTTTAGCTGTTACAGTTAAGTCTATTATCCATTTGAGTTAATTTTTAGTACAATGTGAAGTGAGGGTCTACTAAATTCATCTTTCCACATGTGGATATCCAATTGTCCCAAATCCAGGCATTTCTGATCCCAGTGCCAATGCTGTTCCACTATGCCAAGTGGGCTAGGTAAATTTGAGTAGAGATCAGGCCTCACTGGCTTCCAGTACTGACTTATTAGCAGCTGGATGGAATTAGACAGACAGAGACAAGAAGATGAAATTGACCTAGCCAAGAATAGTCTTCAAGTGTGATTAGTTCAATTAGTCAATGTCATGGTTCACCACATAGGCTCTTGCTCTCTGACCCACTATATATATCCAAGCTAATATAATTGGTTGAATACTTCAGCCGAATATGATTGTAAAGGTCTAATAAATGACCACAAAAAGAATTGCACAAGAAATTTTATAGCAGCTTTAATCAGAATAGTCAAAAACTAGAAAAAATTCAAATGTCCAACAGGTGAGTGGATAAATAATTGTGTATGTTCATACAATAGAATACAATTCAGTAATGGAAAGGAGAGAATTCCTGAATCACATAACAATGTGAATGAATTCCCAAAACATTAACCTTAGTAAAAGAAAAAAAAAGCACAAGAGTAAGTCCTACATAATTCCATTTATATGAAACTGCAGGAAAACTAGTCTCTGGGTTAGAAATCATAACAGTGGTTGCCTGGTGGATGGAGGGGAAATTGATTGGGAAGGAGTGATGAGAAACCTTTTTTTCTGGTGAGGAAGATCGTCCCTGAGCTAACATCTGTTGCCAATCTTCCTCTTTTTGCTAAGGAAGATTGGCCCTGTGCTAACATCTGTGCCCACTTTCCTCTATTTTATATATGGGACGCCACCACAGCATGGCTTGTTGAGAGGTGCAAAGGTCTGCGCCCAGGATTGAACCTGCGAACACCAGGCCACTGAAGCAAAGCAGGCAAACTTAACCACTATGCCCTGGGCTGGCCCTGAGAAACCTTTTTAAGGTGATGAAATACTCTTTATCTTGATAGGAGTGTAGATTTCATGAGTATATATTTGTCAAAACCCATCAGACTATAAATTGTGAATTATAGTTGTAAGTTATAAACCGTAAATTGTACCTCATTAAAAAAATACATTTACTTTTGAAAAAAGATATTTTAAGATCTAGCTGAGTGTATTTGTTTCCTAATGCTGCTGTAACAAGTTAACACAAACTTAATAGCTTAAAACAACACAAATATGGGCCCGCCCAGTGGCACAGCAGTTTATTTTGCGCTTTGGCAGCCCGGGGTTCATGGGTTCGGATCCCAGGTGCCTGCCGATGCACTGCTTGTCACCCATGCTGTGGTGGCATCATATATAAAGTAGAGGAAGATGGGCACGGATGTTAGCCGAGGGCCAGTCTTCCTCAGCTGAAAGAGGAGGATTGGCAACGGATGTTAGCTCAGGGCTGGTCTTCCTCACACACACACACACAAAAACAACACAAATATACTAGCTTCCTGTTCTTTAGGTCAAAAGTTTGAAATGAATCTTACTGGGCTAAAATTAAGGTGTCAACGGGACTGCATTCCTTTCTGGAGACTCTAAGGGAGAATCCCTTTTTAGCTTCTGGAGGCTGCTCACATTCCTTGGATCATGACTCCTTCCAATTTCAAAACTAGAAATGGCCAGTCAAGTTATCCTTGCATCACGTCACTCGGACACTGACTCTTTGGCCTCACTCTTCAACGTTTAAGGGCCCTTGTGATTACGTTACGTATCCAGGCTCACCTGGATAATACCTGTTTTAGAGTCAGTTGATTTACGATCTTAGTTCCATCTGCAACCTTAATTCTCCTTTACTATGTGATGTAAGATATTCACAGTTTCCAGGGATTAGGACGTAAACACTTTTTGGGAGCGGCCAAGGAGGGAACATTATTCCGATTGGCAAACCTAGAAACCTAGCCACCATACTTAATATTGTTTCTATGGGAAAATAAAATGTATTAAATAATCTGAACCATTCAATCTACATCCATCTGCTGAATGCTTACTAGTACCAGACTCCAGAAGACTGATCCATAAATAACACATTCTCCCTAATTCATTGAAAATATTTTACAAAGTAGTCTCAGATCTACTGTAAGCATCACAAAGTTCTGAATGGGGCTTGGTGTGTTGTCGTGAACCAGTAGTTTTCTGTATACTCTGCTGTATAGTAGACACCTCAATATGGAGGAAAAGTAAACATTCCTCTATAGAAAATATTGGGGCCTCAGATATTTATCCCAAACTGCTACCTGGACGTTAAAATTACCCATCACTATGAATGGCTGAGAAGCAATAAAACTGATGAGCAGGCCTGGTAGGTGTCATATTGAGTCTCAATGTGAAGAGCTGTGTTTAAAATTTTCTGACCATGGCCAACTCACCCTTGATGTCAGTTAACAGAAGGGTGGAGGAGAGCCAGCCCAGACTTAATAGGTGGAACTAATTCTTTCACTGTTTCTGTGATATTTGCTTTAAGTCATAGTCTTGAGATCTATTCTACCTCATAGTGTTGAGGTCTAACTTTCTTTAAACACTATTATAGTTACCCTTAGAACTGTGTCAACAGGTATGATTTGACAGAGAAGAACAAAGTAGATTGTGTGGTTCTGTGTTTTAGTTAATAATTGATTTTATACTTTTTTATATTTTTAAGTCTTGAACATAGTTTCTTGATTTATTATAAATGACACAGAAACCTATCACATTTATCCTGAAGGCAGTGACTCTCAATCTTGGCTACACATGCCTGGATCCTGCCCCCAAACATTCTGATGTAGCTGGTCTGGGGTCCAACCTGTACATCAACGTTTAAAAGATCCCCAGATGATTCTAATATTCATCCAGTATTGAAAACCAATTTTTTAAGCTCTGGGTTAATAAGTACAGAAAGAAAGTGAGAACAGAGATGATATGGCTAAAAGAAAGCAACTGAGCTTATCAACCGAAGTGCTCTGTTTATTTGCAGCCTGGACAACTGATATATTTTACATGACAAATTATGCAGCCACATGGCCAAGGTTAGTTTCTGACAGTACCCTCTAAGTATTAGTAAAACTGAAATGATCCAATCATGTCAGACAAGATATCTCAATATGTATGTATTTTTTTACTTTTTGTGAGGAAGACTAGCCCTGACTTAACATCCATTGCCAATCCTCCTCTTTTTTGCTGAGGAAGATTGGACCTGGGCTAACATCTGTGCCCATCTTCCTCTATATGGGACGCCGCCACAGCATGGCTTGATAAGCAGTGCGTCTGTCTGCGCCCAGGATCCGAACCTGCGAACCCCGGGCCGCCAAAGTGAAGCGTGCAAACTTAACCACTACACCACCGGGCTGGCCCCCACTATGCATTTATTGATTCAATAAATATTTCAAACATCACACAATATTTTATTCTTCAGTCATCTAAGGATGATTGAAGAGATATTAAGAATTTCAAAATACATGGATTTTTCCCACATACTTTTGATTTATTTAATGTTTCAAAGTTTTAAAATAGAACAGTCTGCGTTGTCTAAAATTCGTAGCTGAAACAATGTGCTACTGTTTGTTACCATTTTTAAGTGTGAAGGATATGGAAGGAATACTTTATAATGGCTGATTTTGATCTCTTTCACTTCTTGATCCAGTGTAAATCCAGGATTTCAGTTTTTAACAGATACAAATATAGATAGAAAACTGTTTAGTTCTAAAAGTGAGTTACATTCCTGGATAGAAATCTTTTCAGGAAATTTCTGTTTCTTTCTTTTTTGTCTAACTCTATTTCTTTTGTATCCTCTTACAAAAAAGCACATATGTCCTCCAGGGGAAAATAAACTCAAGATAGTAATGAGTAAGAGAACAGTTTGATTATAAGGCCTAGTCCCCATTTGATCCACAAGGTTGAATTGCCTTGGTTCCTTGGATACATATAATGTGGGCCTTTCCCTAACCTTCCCCAGAGCAATTATGGGTACTTTCTTAGGTAATTGTGCACTGGCATAATTTTCATGGACTGGCTCCAACAAAACACTATTCATAAGCATCCAGACCAAAACTTGCAACCAGTCTTAAGGAACTGTGAGAATCATGTGATAAATGGAATTCAAAAGCAAGTTAATCTCACAATCAGTTCTCTGTGGCCCAGACTCCACTCTGTGGCTATTTCCCTATTTGTTTTGTTCACGGTTTGAATTAATATTGCAGCTTTGCAAAATCAACACTCTGGCTTCCCCGTGCTTGGAGTAAGGGCTGTTATGGTAGGAAATAAAAGCAAACACCACTGGACTTCACCTTTTCTGTCACAACAATAAGTCACACACTATAACACACCTCTGAGAGTATTGAAGTGGTTATTGTTACCATGGCAGCCTTGGAAAATGGAGATTTGTTGATTCTATCACATTTCCAATTCCTGTTCTGGCTAATTAAAGAGACTAGTGGTACCTGGAGAAAGATGGTGGATTATTGAACTTCATCACGTTAAGACTCTAATGCTACTGCTGTTCCTGGTGGGGGCTCCTTACTAAAGAAAATGAAAGTGTCTCTGGTACTTGGTGTGCTTTGAACTGGCAAGTACATTGTACTCCTTCGCATACACAGAAAATTAGAAGAACATCTTAAAGGGGCAGCAGCACAAATGTAATACCCTACTTCAAGGACAGAACAACACTTCAGCTAAATACTTCTACCATCCCAGCATTACACAGCACATCACACTGATACACTATACTGTTGCCACCATGCTGATATGGTGTGAAGAGTAGGAAGTAGTAAGTGAATGTGATGCATTGGAAATAAATGAAAAATAAATTCAGAGAAAGTGGCAAAGGCCACATCACAGAATTTTATGGGATTGAGTGACTTTGAACACGTTGAATAATCCCTTCCTCTAGTGAAGGACAAATCACTGTCCTTGTATCCTAAACCACCAAAGGGAGTCACAATGCCTGGTGGGTTACCTGGATTTTGATGGCGATGTATACCATCTATAGGTGTTCTCCTCCAACTCCTTTACCAAGTGATCCAAAAATGAGTAGGGCTCAGAGGAAGTGTGCAACCCAACCAATCCAGACCATAGTATGAGTAGCTCTTCCACCAGTCCTTTTGACCCAGTGAGCCAACCAGTGCTTGAGGTCTAAAAGCATCTTGAGGTCTTGGATGGATCCTGTGAAAAACTCTGACAGAGTAGTCACAGAAAAAGTCACTAGGATTTTGGAGGTTGGCCATGTCCCCTTAAGCAAATTATTATTTCCTGTCTGAGAAATAGCCTGTGGCTCTGGTCAGACAGATGTTGGGAGATCAGCTGACCAAATGACCTGAACTGTCCATCTTGAATTAGGTACTATGATATCTAGTTTGCCATAAAGTAGGGGTCCTTGCTTGAACAGACCTTGCCTGGTGTAAGGTAAGTCCTTTTAGGGGACTGCTTACACTTTCAGCATGTCTTTTCCTGCTGTGACATTGCCTTCCCTCAGTTAATACCAAAGCTGGGGACCTCATGGGAAGCTCTTCTTCAGTAAAAATAAGGAAACTGGAGAGCAGATTACAGCCGGCTCTGAGCAATATGTGGTCACCTGCTGAAAGTGACACTTGTTGCATCACAGCCCCACTCAGAGGGGGACCTTGAAGAAAAGTGGAGAATGGAGAACTTGAAGCAGTACATTTCACTGTTACAGTTGAGATGATTGACCTCTCAGGGGTAAATGGAGTTACTGCTAACTAGTGAGGCTGGTGATGGGGAGGGGTGGCTAGAAAGTATAGATATAATGTTGGGAATTCCTCTTGAGTACATACTAGTTCTACCTTGTCAAGAAGTAAAAACTATGGTATTGCTATTTGAGCAGGACCCACTAGAGGCTCTGGACCCTCAGGAATAAGGACTTGAATCATCTTAATAGGTGAAAACCTTGAAAAGCAGAGATACTGAACAAGGAGAAGATGAAATAGGTAGTAGACGAATTAAGTCACAAATACCAGCTCTGGCTTTCTAGCAGTTTGCAAAAATCAGGAATATAATCTATTTCTCTCTTGTTAAACATAAAATATTTAAAGTTCTCTATTCTTTTTTCTTTTTCTCTAATACATAGGACATGTTGATGGGGGTTATATAAGTGACTTGCATATATAGGTTCAGAATCTCGTTAGAGAACCATGACAAAATTTGAGAAAAATAGATGTCTCCCAGAGATATTGGACCCGAAGAACAGTGACATCATTTTCGCATGTAGCAGCTGGACATGACTTTGGGTTGTCACCCATTAAGAGGGAAAAGCTCATTTGAGGTCCTATACAGGAGAGAATTATGTTCAGAGAGCCATTTTTTGAATCATATGTTTAGAAGAAAAGGATGTTGGAGGAATTTAGGGAGCTATTGTTTCTTTCTTTCCTGAATACATTTCTTCCCCCCCTTTTTAATGACTAATTGCCTCCTTCAGACCACTAAGGTGAGTTACATTCCATGATAGATTATTTCTCCTTGAAACTTCAGCATTGGTTAGTGATGTATTGGGGTTTTGAAAGACAACAAGATTTGAGTAACCTAATTGTGACAAACAAGATAGAAATTGATGAGATGAGAGGAGAGACCTGTGAACTTTTGCTTGGATTTTGTGAGCTACTCCAGTGTGCTTCCAATTTCTCTCTTCTCTTCTAAGTTTCTCTGAGTTATTTTACTTTCTTGCAACCAAAATACCTTAACTTATACAGAAAGGGAGTTACAAGAAATATATTCTTAGAGAAATGTAGATGTTAGCAACTGGATATTGGATGAAGCAAAAAGCACTGAGACATGTACAGAGGAGTGAAGGGTAGCAATAAATGGGAAAGAATCCTCCAAGAACCACAAGCAGTGGCCAACTAGAACCTGGGGCTCCTGAAGATGAAGCTGGGAGAACAGGTGGCTATTGCCATACAGCCATTTAGAGGATGAGGAATGGTAGGTCCACCAAGTAGAACTGCTACATCTGACAGGCCTAGCTAGTAATGAAATTGGAGAATGAAAAGCTCAGGCCACACCTGCTTCAAAGCACAGGATGAAACTCAGAATCCTTGTGTAAGTGTGCAGAACAGTCATTTACCACTTGTGGCTATGCAGCTGAGCACCCTGAAAACTAATTCCAGAGGCATTTTGCACATTTCTGAATCATGGTGTTAGTGGAATTCACAAAATCTCAGGTCATTTATGTGAAATCTAGGACATTGATTAAGAAAGTGTGGACTCAGTATAAAGTCATAGTAAGACACTGTAGTCAAGGTTTTTCAAGATTAGTGGCAGATGAATGCTCTTGGTAAAAAAGTGTTACATTTTTCTTGAATATCTTCTTCTATCAAATGACTCTATTTGGTTTACTATATTCAGATAGTTAAACTCATTTCTACCTGTGTCTTTTTTTGTCTGTGTTCTTTTAGCAGGGATCAGTCAAACCTAGAGTTATTGCAGAACTTCACACCTTTGGGTTTTGATGTTTATTTTCAATTTCCTAAGCTCAACAACTGAATCTTTAAAATCTGTAAGACAATACAGTAATCCAAGTGGAAAATGCTTTGAAAGCTCTTTGTTGTTGGCAATAAGGCTTTATTAACAACAACTGTTCTCACATGATGGATGCACTTGCCATAATACCTATGGGCTTATACTGTTGCTATTAGTATTTTCTTGAGCAATCCCCTAAGTGACCATGTATAATTTAATACACCTAGCCTCTCCAAACAGGCTGACTTGTGGATTTGTCAGTAGCGTTATCTTAATGAGAAAAGTGTCCTTAAGTCAAATGTAAATTACTTTTTTGAAAATAATTTAACTACAGATACAACACACTTTTAAAAAATATTATCTTGCAATGCATTTGTTAAAAAAATTGTTAATCAAATCATGTTTTCTATTCATGTACATTATTGCATTTGAGATGTGTCATTATAGGAAGAAATTTGAACCACGATGAATAAATATCACGACTTAGAAAAGCAGAGTATTTTAGATCACGTATTCAGAGGGAAAACATTTTACTAAAATAATACATAAAAACTTATTTTTAAAATGTTTTATACCCCTATGTATAAGTTATGATAACAATACCTTAATCGTGTAGGCTTTGTCAGGAGGAATTAAATAAGACTTTAAATGCTATAAATCCTATGTACTTGAAATATCTTTATCATCATTCTCCTCACAAACAATGTGGCTGGTCTGTAGTTCGCCTTGCTTGTTCTACAGATTTTCACATGATCATCTGATGCATAATGGTGCTCAAAATCATTTCCATTTCTCTCTTTCTTCTAAATTATTTCATTACTCATTTATGAATATTTTCATGTATTGAAGATTACATCTATTTTGCTTCATTATTCCATTGATATCTAGTCTCCAACAATATCTTAGCTTTCTATTTATTCCCTAAATTTAGTTGGTATCATAGCAGGTGAGTCCTCCTTCATTAAAGTTCAGGGAGAGAAAACGTTGATCATTTGTCCTGGAGTGTTCACTGGCTAAGAAAACACCAATCTGGTTGTAAAATGGGAAAAGTAACAGAGAGATGTTTAACAGACCCCTCTCGACTTTATTGCTATGGTTCATTTCATGATTCTAAGTCAATAACTGGAGTTGGAGTCTCTTGGTGCTGTAGTTATATAAGAGAGATTGCTGAAATGTACACCTAGTTCTCATGTTCCCTTAAACCCACCCACAAACCATTCTCCTTTCTAATCTGTCCTCTTCATTCTACCACCATAACTTGAGTTCAAGTGGAGTCTTCTCTCCCTGAACTGTATATCCCAGCAATCTATATATAACTATACATAATACCAATCATTTTATAACACTGATGATCTCTAAGCATCTAGTCTTCCCATCCCACTGACCTTACCAACTACTGATAAATTATATTCTTGAACACAACTCTAATCACCTTCCTGTAAAAACATCAATAGCTCTTCATTGTTTCTGGAGTAAAATCCAAAGTCTTAAGCCTACACCTGAAGCCTACCATAATCTGATCCTACATCTCACACATGTCCCATTTCTCCCTGACATGCCAATCAAATTGGAGCACTCACTCTTCCTTATCACATCATCCAGGCAGTCCAACTTTCATTGCTTTGCATGTGTCAGGCTTGGGCATACTGCCTCCATAGCCTCACACTGATGTCCTCCAATCCCCAAGAGGATCTCTTTCTTCCTCCTTTTAATATCAGAATATTTCATTTTTAATGCTCAGATGCACTGTTTATTTCTGCCTTAAATTGTTCAAGGCTTAGAATTTTCACTTGTGAAATGAAGAGATTGAATTTAGATAATCTCTAAAGTTCTGAAAGATCCA
The DNA here is from genome assembly GCA_031878705.1 of Tapirus indicus. NCBI lineage: Eukaryota > Metazoa > Chordata > Mammalia > Perissodactyla > Tapiridae > Tapirus > Tapirus indicus. The sequence goes on along the minus strand of CM062920.1, from coordinate 7,434,243 downwards.
AAATTCTATTCCAAGCACTCAAAATATCATGACAAAATGTGAATATTTCTGTTGATGAAAGTATTACATAAAAGGTTCTGTTTGAAAGATATTTGCCAATGCTTGTTTTTTGTTATTGCTTTAATACTTGAAAAGTTAATAGCTATAGATGTCTTTAGTCTTCCAAGGTACCATGATTTCTCATTTTCCCACTCTACCTAGGTCAGTGCCCGGCTCCTACTAAACACAATAGGCAAGCAGTAAAAGTATAATAACTTTTGTGAAAAATTCTAGTTCTCATTTGGGAAGTATTTCATCCTTAAATCAGTATTCTATTTAGACCATAACAGTAAATATTTAGCAAACTACAAAATATTTAGAAAACACACAGTGGAAAATCTTGCACCAGAAAATAGTTAACACGTCTTCGGGAAGCTGATTTCTTTTAGGTTTGTTAGAAAGCCTTCAGACTATCCCAGAAGGGGTAATGCAGAACTTATCAACTGGTAAACAGAGTTGTTTTGAACTGAGGGTTCTGTTTATGCAGAACTTCTCAGCTACAGTTCTAAAACTAAGGGAAACAGACCATTTATAATCAATTTTATGAAGAGTTTGAATTTTAATTAAACTCTGATACTTTGAAAACTTTTTTTCTACTTTGACATTACTTGATGGATTTCAGAAGAGAGATTTGAATCATTAGAACAAGCTCTGTGGGCAAGAAAGGGACAATGAAAACAACATAACATCTCCAAATGAATTTCTGTCATTTTCACAGCTGTTCAGAAGACAGAAGATAGATATGTGCCCTTGATTTATGTATTCATTCAACCAGGAAATATTATTGAACACGTACTGTGTGCCAAGCACTGTTTGGAACAAGGAGCTGCAGCAGCAAACAGGTAGGCCAAAATCCCCACCTCGTGGAGTTTACCTTCTAGTAGGAACAGGCAGACACAGTTGGTAAATAAACTGTACGCTAGTTTAGAAGGTGATATAGAAAGGGAAAGAGGGAGATCTGGGCAATAATGGTGGCATAATTTTAAATAAGATAACCAGTGAAGCCCTCACTGGGGCTGTGACTTGAGCAAAGTGGCCTCACCATAACATTTGCTGGGCATTCCTGGAAATGGCAGGGCGCTCTAGAAGGGGGCTGTCAGTTTCAGGTAGGTGTCTCCCCTTGGCTTGTTGAATTATTTGCTCTGTGGGAGGTGGGGCTCAGCAACAAGGCAAGCAGAACTGGCACCTCTAAAAGAGCAGACACGGGGCAGAGGCGTCCATTTCTCATGTTTAGGAGCAGTCCTGGGGCACAGACATGAAGAAGGTGAGGGAGAGAGACAGTGACACATCTGGGGAAAGCACACTCCAGCTGAGGGAACTACAAACAGTTCTGAGATCAAGAATGCCTGGCAAATTTGAAGAACCAAGAGCTGAGGCAGAGTAAGTTGGCGGTGAGTGGGAGGAGATGAGGTCAGGGTGTCACAGTGGAGGGACAGAGCAGCAGGATTCTGCAAGGACATTACAAGGACAGGCTTTCAATCTGAGTGAATTGTGGGGGGAGGAGTTGTTGTTAGAGGGTTTTGAGCAGAGGATTGTTATATCAGTTTTATGTTTTAAAAGAATCATGACAAATAACAGAAGGTACAAAAGAAGAGGTAGCAGACATCCTTCAGTAAATATGTTAATTTACTTGGATTCTCAGTCAACGTATCATCTCTGGATACCAACTGTTATTTGTGTAAATAGATCTGTGGACTGGGAAGGAAGAAATTCATATTCTAGTGCCACGTAGATGCATGGTTTTGGAAAAGCCTCTTGATCTTGATCTCACCGTGTTTCTTTGCACTTACCTGTAAAAGTAACCTGTTAGACTAAATGGCCAAATATTACAACTTTGTGGAAAAGTTATTAAAATGTACCTAAGAACCTTCTTGAATTATTCTGATTTTTTAACTCATTTTGAGCATTTTTTCCTTCCAATTTTGCTTTTTAGGTGATTTTGATAATCAATTATTTCATTTTGGTAAAAGTTTAACAGTTTATTCTGATGTTAATGAAATTATTGCGCTACTTAAAATAGAGAGTATTCTGGTTTCCTGTTGCAGATGGAGATATTTATTTTTTGCTTTCTCTGTGCACTATAGATAAAGTTCATTAATACACTCACAACAAGCAGTTATTGGGAGGAAAACTGCATACATAATTCCCTTAAAATAAGAATGGTATACAGCGTACATCATTTTTCTATTAAAAATAGATTAACTGGAGATATCTGAATGCCTACAGTTTCAATATTCCTGAGATATTATTAGGTTTATACACATCTTACTGCAGAATATGTGAATTTGTAATCATAGAGCAACTCATAAAAGAAAATCGACACAGACTTTAGCATTTGACCAATCCTGCAAATTATTCTTGCAAACATGAAAGTAGCTTCTTTAACTGGAGTAAATTAAAAAAAAAAAAAAGATTCATGCAGTGGTTTATTTAGCACACACATAATGACACACATCATTGGCACGGTCAGAAATGCAATCTAGATGTCAGGAGCATTCCCTCCACCTTGGAAAGAACGTTTTGGAAGAGCGTATCTTTCATTTTCTCACCCGAGTGCCCACTCTAAGCTCTCTCAGTCAGCTCTGTTTGGCCACCACTTTTAAACACATAACTGCTCGGTAACTTGTGCATGAATAGCAACTTCAGAAGAGAGCCCTATTCATTGAACAAGTTGATGAATAAAATTTGGGGAAAATTAAGGCTCTCAAGTACGGATCAACATTTCCCTTGGCATCCTATTAGTCTCGTGCTGTAACTGCTTGACAATAAGACTATGCAATTATCTTACAATTACAGCTTCAAGATTTTAAGCTGAATGGGTTTGTTGGGTCCCACTTCCATTATTTTTTCCATATGTCATACTAATGAATGTTTTGTTGCCGTCTTTCTTAGCCAAGTCTTTCTCGTGAGACCGGGAAGTCAAAACAGTAATATCTAATCTACTGTATAATGAGAAAGATATACTAATCGGTTGATAGTTTCTTTTCTCGCCTCCTTTTCTTTTTTTCATGACTGACTGGCTATTACACCTTTCTCGTTGAAGTTAATTAGGCTGGATTAAGAAAACGAAATAGAAGGAAAGGGGAGGAAAATCTAAAATGGAAGAGGAAAAAGTGAGTAAAGAAAGAAGAAGTAGGGGAGGCAAAAAGTGCTATATGAGAAAATATAACTATGGTTAAAAAAAAAACCTCTCAGGATGTGCTTCCTATTTCATTTTTCAGGCTAATCGGGGTGTTAAAACCTTTATATTTTGCCATAGGCAATTTGTTTCCACTCACTTCTAGAACAAAAATGTAAATTGAAAAATCATCTCATATTTTCAGTCTTTCCACCTTGTCTCAAGCTACATTCTCCACTAGAATTCCAAAATTCTGAATTAGAGTTCACATCTTGAACCATTATGTATTACAGTTTCTTAGTTTTATATCTACCAGTGTAACTTCATCATGAAAATCTTATCTGTGTCTCTATCTCCATATCATACTTCACTCATTCATTCACCTACTTAGGCACTTAACCTACAGAAATGTTCCATATTTTATACTATATTTATATACATAATCTGGGATTTGGTTTGATTTAACATAAAATTCTAAAAGTTTTGTTTCTGGCCAAATATTTTCAGCATTGGGGAGAGTTTATTCTGATGGGAGAGAGTTTATTCTGAGAATTTATTCAGAATAAATGATAAAGGACAGAATAAATGATAAAACCATTTTGTTTGTTTTTAGACAGAAATGGAAACAGTCAAAAATAATTCATTGGCCTCCAAGGAAGCCTCTTTGACTATTCTGATTTCCTGAAACCAACTAAATCATGTTTAAGATTTGGAATGTACCAGGGACATCTCCTACCACATATCAAAATATATTGTAGCATAAAAATATTTAAACAGATCAGTGGAAGCAGTGCTCAGTATATGTGAAAATTCTATATGTGATAAAGAAAATATCACAATTTAATGGGAAAAGAATTGACTTTTCTAAACATACCTTTGGAAGAACTGGCCATATACTAAGAAGACAAAAGTCAGCTTAGATCCTCATCTCTGAGTCTACATTGAAAAGTCCAATTGGCAAATAAGCTTGAGAGGGAAAATTAAAAAGAAGAAGAAGAAGAAGAAAATCAATAAGTAACACAAGAGCTTGTAGAAAAACTAGACATGGATAAAAATATCAGGATGGGAAACAGAATTTCCAAAAACAAGGACAGAAAGAACAAAGGAAAAGACTGACTATCTAAAATTTAAAATAGCATGCAAATTAAAAGGTGAAATGACAAGTATATTTTTAGTATACACAACAAAATGTTGAGTAACCTTGCTATATGACAAGATCTTATAAGTGAGCAAGAAGTGTATATGCATTTCAATAAAATAAAAACAGAGGCCAAGAGAAACACGATACCAGGAAACAAATGTAAAACTCAGTAGTAAGTAAATCCATGTGGGTATATTGATTATATTGGTCAACGCCAGTTGGGATTATAGTAAGGTGGTCACAGGCATCCCCCTGCAGCCTTTCTGGAGAACAGTCTGATGCTATACTAGGAGCATTAAAGATAATTACATTTTTGATCTTAAACTTTCACTACTGCTTCTTCAATGTATCTTAAGAAGATCGTTAGAGACTCATATAAAGATTTACATTCAAGGATGATCAAAACATCATTCCTTTACAATATAAAAGTAAAAACAATCAATTTTTCTAACTGTATGCTACATAAAATAGTGCTATATGTTTACAATGGAAATGCTGCCATAAACATCATTGTTTCTGTAAATATTCCATGATATGGGTAAATGGTACAATTTGAATAAAAAAATAGAATTCACTCACGTAGAGTATTTTTTTTAATTCTTCATAAGTAGGTAGATAGATACATAGATAGATAAAAGGCTGGAATAAAATAAATAAAAATATTGACAGTGACCATTTCTTGATGATGGCATTATGGTTGCTTTCTGGTTTTGTTGTTTTTTGTGTGTGTGTGTGTGTGAGGAAGACCAGCGCTGAGCTAACATCCATTGCAAATCCTCCTCTTTTTTGCTGAGGAAGGCTCGCCCTGGGCTAACAGCCATGCCCATCTTCCTCTACTTTACATGGGATGCCACCACAGCATGGCTTGAAAGCGATGCGTCTGTCTGTGCCCGGGATCCGAACCTGCGAACCCCAGGCCGCCAAAGCGGAGAGCGCGAACTCAACCACTACACCACCTGGCCGGCCCGGTTGCTTTCTATTTTTTAATTTAAATTTAAATTTTTACTTTTTATTTTTTAATTTATACTTTTCTAAACTTATTTATAATAATTGTGTATTATAGTTATAATAAAAAAAGGTAAATATTTTAAATAAAAATGTGTCACCCTCCTTCTGTCCTTTTCTGCCTCCACATCCCGTAAGGGCCCTATAAAATAGACTAATGCTAAATGGGCAGAATTGGAAACGAGTGCACTTGACCCTGAGAGAGTTTGCTACTTTTCTCAGTCCACACTTTCCTCCCACTTCCTCTTCAGTACTCACCTTTACAATTGGTGAACATATCTGGCTTCTGAACTAGACCCAAGACCCTTCGAGAGCTTAAAACTCTCTGCTTCCACCCTTTCCCACCTGCCCCCCTCCCCCGTTGCAGTCTATGGTCATAACAGCAGCCAGAGAGGTCCTTTAAAAATTTAAATCAGATAAACCCTCTGCTCAAAACTCGCTGATGGTGCCTCCTCACTTAGAGTAAAAGGTAAAATTTTTACAACGCTGTCATGATCTGACCTACCATTACATTGTTATCCCTCATCTGCTAATACTCTCCCCTCACTCTCCTGCAACTTCTCTAGTCTCTTTCCTGATCTTGAAGCCGCCCCAGCATGCTCCCTCCTCAGAGCCCTAACACTGGCTGTTCCTTTCCCTGGAGCACTCGCTGAAACCTCCCCATTTAAAATTACAACCCTCTAGTTCCCCCAGTCCTTTTAATCTACTTTATTTTTCTCACTAGCACGTACCATCTGACAAACTTTAGAGTTTACTTATATACAGAAAAGTTGTCTGACTTTTCCCACTAGAACATAAGTTCAATGAGGCCTGGGACTGTGGTTTCTTCTATGTACTATTATCTCTAGGGCTTGGTGCTTGGCTTATAGGAAGGACTCAATATAAATTTATTGACTAAATGAAAGTTTACGGTCCCTCTTCCTAGTACAGGGCCTGGCACACAGACACGGTATGTATTCAATAAATGCTTTTGATCAAAAATTAAAAATCATTTTATATAAATTGTTTCCCTTTATCAATTTACAACTTGTCTTGTGCTTCCCTGTCTCGCAAAGCTTTATGAACATGAGGTAGAAGGACGGAGGGACCTAAATCTCTGCATTCCACTGTGTGATACCAAATCTTATTTAAACATAATGAGCCCTGTTTCCTCAGTTGAGATGCAAAATTTAGAATGAAAGAAGTAATTTCTTCTTTCTTACCATAAAAACTAAAAATGTGTTTTTTGGGGGTAGAACACAAGCAAAGATCTCTTTCTTCAGCAGCATTCTTCTTAAGCATTGTTTTTGTCTTTATTTTTCATTTATGGAATGAATGCATGCAATGCCTGTATTTCCTCAATAATTTATTTCCAGGGAAGCTTCTCTCCCCCACCCAAGATGCTGTTATTAAATTAGAAAAGTTATGTGACAAATGAAAGTAGCAAAGTTGAAAGATGGTTTGTTTAATTAGGAATAGATGGTCTTTATGCAATGGGGAAAGACTTAAGAACCAGTCAAGGTTCTTAAGTCTTTCTGCAAATCAGAGTAAATAACACATATACCACCATAACTCATGTACCTACAATGCTCAGATTTACTCTAGTTCCAACAAGAGAGTAAAAATCTAACAGAGACAGAATATAGAAGTGCAACCAGGAACTATCTAAAATGTTAAATGCTTGACTACTGTCATGGCCTGCAGCCTAATGCTGGAAAGGGCAGCGAGTTACCCTCAAAGATACTTGGGGTTCCTGGTTCCTGGTGGAATCCTCCAAACACAGGGATAGCATTGGCCATCACACTTCAGGGAGCCTCCATAGGGCACTGCTTCAAAGAGAAAGCCACCTTGAAAGGAGTCCGAATTATCCTCCTTCCAAATTTTAAACCTGGGTCAGCCCCTGTAGGTTGGTCAGGCTCATCAGCCCTATTTTCATTGTATTCCAAAGAAGCCTAGACTTAATTTAAAGCTCAAGGAGGCAGAAAAGAGGCTCCCTTCTGCTCCATCTAGGAGGGATATACCCATCCCAAACCCCAAAGGCCAACTTATCTAGAGAAGAGTCTTTTCTAGTGTCCAGAAATTCAAATTCCCCAAGAACTGGCAAAGGACAAGTACAATGACATGCCCTAATTTACATCATGGTCCACATTCGTAATGACTCTCTTCCTCTAGAATGAGGCTTTAACATGATTGCCATTCAGAATTAAGGAGCACTAGGAGGATAGAAATACCAGAAGATTGACCTTTGCTTCCCTGAGAAGGGTCTTCTGATACCATTAGCTTATTCTTGTTCACAGAAAGGGACAGTTCAGTTTCAAAGCAAGTGCAACTTGAGTCTTATCCTGGCTAAAATTCACTGAAAAAATATGTTGCCTGGTCATGCAAAGGATTGTTTTGTGAAAAATTCTGTATGCTGAACTGCTTTCACTGCCAAATAATAGACAAATTCAACAGATTGTTTATCTTATTTTTTGGTATAATTGTGTAATTAGCTTAAAATTGCATGATACTATCCTTGTATGAAAACGGTAAACAATTCCAGAAAAAGAACTGTAAGTATAAGATATTTAAAATAGACTCATGAGGGAATCTCTAAATTTAGCTTGATAGAGTTTGTTTACCTCGTAAATTTCTACCTAGTTACTGCCTGTCCTCAGGAATTCCATATTAGCTCACTCTTTAAATCTAAAAGTGGAATCCTCAAAAATCAACAATAAATTTTTTCTTTCTCAACATAAAACATTTTTAAACTACCTACATCCGTGTGTTTGCCGCAGGCAAATGATCTGACCTATGAGTCACTGGACTGTGAAAAAAGCCATGATCCCCAAAACAACAGAAAGCTAAACATCTGGAGAAAATCTAGTACCCAAAGAAGGATATTACAATGTGGTAACAGGTGGTGCTAAGAACTATTAAGCTGATTTTAATAAAAAGGGCAAATATCTCCAATTCCATTTCTTCCAATAAATTCCTTTAAGCAGGTGCAAGGGCAAAGCAGAATTAGTTCCCTTGTGTTAACTATGAAAGAGCTTCCTTTTTTTTCCTTTTAGACTCTTTAAGAAGACATTACTTTAATTAAAATACCACTGTATACTATGTTTTGTTTTTGTCATTCAAGAGAAATGTAAATAATACATTATCAAAGTATCTAAATATCTGAAACAACTGTCTACATGCTGACAGATTAAATGGATGAAAATAAACCAGTCTAAATGTAAGACTACTTTGCTTCCCTTTAAAAGGGGTTGAAATTTTGTTTTAAACTAAATCCAAATAATGAAGATATTTTACGAAAACAGCCTTTAAAATCAAAGGAAAATCCTGGTTCTCAGAGTAAGTGTCCATTTTATCTCAGGCTGGCCACTTAAATTTCTCAGGCCTTGGTTTTCTCAGTTCTAAAGTAAAAATAGAAGATGATTTGGCTTCTTCATATTAAAAAAATGTGGCATAATTCTAAGACTTGGGGTAATTTTCTTAAAAAATATAAATGCTCAGGGTTTTCCTCTTTGGACCCAAGATAGCCAAGTAATATAAAGTTAAGACAGGAGGATTGGAAACTCCTGGATTGGCTGGATTGACAGCTCAATAAATGGAGGTCAAGTTTTAATTACCTTTAAACAATGAAAACTCTGAGGTTAATAGACCCTGAAATATTGTCTGGGTACTTACATACTGTGACTACCTATATTTCTTTATAATTTTAGTACTTATAAACTGACATCTATAAACTGATTTTTTCCATTAAATTTTAATCCAGGCTGGGCATAGACTCTTTATGGGCAGCACGGACAGATGTCTGCCAGACCCAATCTGCTCTGCAGATTTTTACACTGATACAGAAACTTTTGGAGACTCATGGAGTCTGAATTTTTATTTATAAAAAATGTTAATATTTCAATACATTTTTTCTAAGATTTATGTCTCAACTTTTCTGTGAGAATTTAGGGCCAAAAGACACATTATATAAAGTAATTTAATTTTATATCTGAAACAAAACACTTCTCAAATTATTTTTAAATGATTGTGTTTTCTTTCTTCTGGAAGTCCATTACGGCAAGTACTCTAATTTGTACACCACATAGTTTTAGATTATTTGACTTGCATCCATTACATGACAGTAATATTATCAATGCCGAGTTTTATTTATTTTCTTACCTCTATGTGTGTTTCCTAATATGTGTTACAATTTGGGCTTCAGAAATACTGCTTGCCACATTGCTAAATTCTCTACGTGTTTATTTCTGAAAGAGCACACACCTGCTTCACCACATAGCTATTTTTATCAATACATTTCCCCATAAAACCAAAAAAGGATTTTACACATATGTTTGTAAATATGAAATTCGGAAACATTGTAGCTTTCTGGTTCTAAGATATTTTAAGGAGACAGATTCACAGTAATTCGAGGGTTGGTTCAGCTGCTTGTGTTTTCAAATCTCCAGAAAATTCTCTCTAAAGCAAACCATAATGAATATGATCTTCATTCCATTCTTCTTATATAGGCCTCTCACCTCATAGCCTGAGAAACTCACAGTGAGAATGAGAAAGTTACTATTCAATGAAGATGATTAGAGGAGCCCTGTGAATTCTTTAGGAGTGAATAAGACAGCAAGCATTTGGTGGTGTTTAAAAGAACACTGCTGAGATGCAAGACAGGCATGGGGCCCTGAAAATATTTCCAGATGCAACCCTTTTCCTTTAGAATTAGTCTTTCCTTTTCATCCCAGAGAAGTTGTTATATATTATACTAATATAACAAAGTAGAATAATATCACATCCATTTTTATAACCACAAAGAATGATGGACTTTTTTTTAACCTGATAGTACTATGCTAAAATAACTAGTCTATTCAGTGAAAAAAAAAAAAAAAAACCCCAAGAGATTTGACACCTTAGCTTAGCTACTGTCTTTTCTCCAGCTCTCACAGTTAATCCAGATCTTGTCCCTTTCCTTCTTCCTCTTTCATTCTCGCTGTTTTCCCCATCAGTCCTGAATCAAACAGGGAAAAAATATGTTCTCTACCTTCAAGGAGCTTAGAACCCAGTAGAGAAAACAGAAATTCACTAAAATAAACTGTAGTAAGTACTATGGTAGGGTAGAAGATAGGAAAGAAACAGTGTCGTGGGAGCCCGGAGAGAAAGTCACCACCGTCAAGACCTGAGGGGAGTTGGAACCAGGTGAACAGGGAGGGATCCGAGGTGAAGGCCTAAAGGCCGAAGAGAGTTCGGCCTTTGTATCTGGGCATTCCAGATACTGAAAGAAATTGAGTGTGGCTTACGGGCAGAGATGAAGCCTTGGCAGAGCCTGCTAGCTGTGCACCCAAATTCATTTTGTCTTCTTCCTGGATATGCACCAACTCTGTATTTCCCCGCTTCTCACCCTTGCCATGGCCACGTGACTCTTTCCCACCAATAGAATGTGAGCAGAAATGATGTGTGTCACTTCTGAACCAAGGCCCACTTCCTCTTTCCCTTTGTCAGCTAGATACAAAAAATTACACGTCCCTGGCGAAGGTGGAGCCACAGTGGGAAGAATCTAGGTTCCTGAGGCACTGTTAGGAGAATGCCTGCCAACAGGAATCCCTTAATGGACTATTCTCTGAGCAAGAAATACACATCCGCTGTGTTTGAGGCATTATGCATTTGACCTACTTCAACTAACACAAGGGCTAAACAGTGGGGGCCTTGCAGGCCGGGTTAAAAAGTTTGATCTTTATCTTAAGAGTTATAAACCATCATGACCTCAATAAAACAACCGAAAAAGAAAGAGCAATAGGAACCACTGAAGTGCTTTCAACTGGGAAGTGTCATGATCACAAAACCAGTTGTCTTTCATTAGCTGTCTCTATAATGAAGGAGCAGTCACTGTTTCTAACAATTTAGGTAATTTCCCTCAGGTTCTTGCTCCTCTCACATGATGAATAATATGTGGCATGATTTACTCAAATAGTTTTAGTAAACTCCAGTCTTGATACCGATAATAATCATGAATGTCTGGAGCTTGAAAGGACATATAGATCATTTTCTCAAAATCCCATATTGCACAGAAAAGGAAGGACCATAAGGTGAGGTGCTTACCAAGGTCACCTGGGGACGTTAAGAGCAGAGCGGGAGATCAAGGGTGTGTTCTTCACTTGCTCTCACTCCAAGTCTCTCTCCACTCTGTCTGGCAGTTTTAATTCTTTTAGCCCCAGTGCTTGCAATAGATCGGATTACTCTGGGTAAATGAATTAAAGGGATTAACCATTGAAAAGTCATAATTTTGGCAATAGCATTTTGTTTTAAAACTTGGAAACATTTGTGTGTAATTTTAGAAATATAGAAGTACAATAAGTTGTTTCTTCTGCCTTTGTATAATTGATGTTTTGTTGAATGGAAATAAGTGAAATATTTTAAACCTTGTATCTCCTTACAGGAAACATCTCCATCGGTTAAAGAGAAATATTTTGACTACAATTTTCTGTCTCTATTTTATGTCCTTATAATCTAAAAATCCCTATATACTTTTTTCTGAACTCGTTTTCTGGCCTTGAAGGGAATTGCCACAGTGCCTAAGTCATTAGACGAACATCTGATGAAACTGAATTGACTTAGGTTGGCATTTTGCTTGTGCTATCAGATATTAAGAGATAAAGGGCACTACGTACAGGAAGTTGCTTTTTAATTTTCCTGGGATAAGTAAAAGTCCATGGCTGCTGGTGGTGAAAGATGATAGAAATATATCCATCAGCAAATATGAGTATAAGACAGTTGCATCTTTCGAATAAAAATGAAGGGACATTAGGGTAACTGACAGACCAGGAAATGAGAAACTATAATAAAGCACATAATGGCACATATTAAGAAAATAGTATCCAATATGGACATTTTTCTGCATTGATATTAATTTGGTGTCAATATAGATTCAAAGAATGGAAAATCATCTTAGTCCCTAATAGCAAATTGGAAATTAGTGGAAATATTATAAGTTAAAAGTAGCCAATAGTACACTTGCATCCTCTAATCCCATAAAAAAGCATAATCCATAAGTGATTGTAAATAAATGTCAGTCTATAGTAAGATAAAGCACCAGTAAGGGTGGATCTTTCATTAATATGCAGAAATAATTTCGAAATAAGCTTGAAATATCAAGCAAGTTTAGTCTTTCAACATGTATGGCTCATGATGATAGGTCCAAGAATAGTTTACGCCCACCTATACTTTGGAAATGCTTTTACAAATGAACACTCATATTATATTAGGAATGGTAAATAAATATTGATGATACATATGACAACCAAATCAGAGAGAACAGCAAATTGACTGGAATGGGGGATGTGGGTATTGGGGGAAGAGAAGAACTACCCAGAGTAGGTCTAACTTTGGGCAAGAAACTTGTGTGGGCTTCATTTTTCTTATCTGTAAACTGGACATGATCATAACTACAAGTTCTATCTGAGAATTAGAAATTTTATGCATAAACACACACACACATAATGTCTGGCATTGCATCTGGCACATAGTAGACAATAAAACATGACAATTTTATTGCCATTGTTATTATTATTGATATTACTGTTATTATATTATTATTATTATCATCACATTAAGTTGGTCAAAGTCCCCAATGAGTGTATCAATACATTGTTTCTTTTAGAATGAATTGAGTGGTGAGTGATGATATGAATATTTAACCGAATGGTCACTACTTGAAGAGATATGGATTATTCTAATTATGTACTACACATTTTCTAATTATATACTATATACTAGTTATATACATATGTATGTATACACAAACCTATATATATTTATATAATCATTACTATTAGGTAGAAGAATACAAAGATTTTCGTTCTTCTACTGGGATTAAAATAAATGACTGTGCTAGAAAGTATGGTTACCAATTACTTGCTTATTTCATAAGGAACAAGATAATTTGTCACAGCTGTTATCTGAAGTTTCAGCGCCTCTTGTTAAAGCTGCATGAAAGTGCTATGAATTTAACAACAACGAATAAAAGGTAGTTAACTGAAAAAAGAAATGCTTCAAGTGTATTATTTCATGGTGGCCCTGGAGAGCATTGGACAGAAAGTTCAGGATAATCTATAAAAAGCAGGATGAAGGGAGGGGGTGGTGAAAGGGGCCAAGGGGCTCTCGGGCCATGTGAATCCATGTGGAAAAATGATCAGTGCTGGAGAAGGTTAAATTCTCAGTCCCTGAAGTCTCGCTGTTGTGGCTACAGCCCAAGAAAGTTAATGAAAGAAAGGAGCACTGACAACTCCTGCTGCTTCGACAGGAGCTTACCACCTCATTACTGGCCAGATTCTTACAACCAAAAGAAAAGACTACTCCTGCCAAGGAAAAGAGTAAGAGCTAGGGTGAGAGAGTCATCCAAGCAAGGCATTGCTGATACTGGGCGAAGATCAAAGTAATATCAAACAAAAGGAGCTGGACAAGAAATAGCTGAGCCAAGAGCTATGACCACAGACTAGACAACTATCCAAACCCTGGGCAGGAGAGACAGAAAGGACAAGTTAAATCCCTTAGCCCTCCCTGCCGACCAGGAAAAAGTAAATGAAGTGACACCATCTGCTCGCTTTCCCAGAAGAGAGAGTTTCAACTCCTTATGGTTAGCAATGCAAACATTTTCAAAAGTGTTACTCTAATTACAAATGATTAGAAATGACTCCTGGAAGTAAGGACTTAACTCGCCGTGTGCCTGACTAATGAACGTTTTCTGCACATCCCACTGCACTTTGGGCTGACTTTGAAAGCACTGGCTAGAGATGGTTTCTGAGGTTTTAAAAGGATCCTCTTAAAGATAATAGGATGCATCACTTTCCCTCTCTCTTTCTCTAATCATAAAGTGCATGATTTTTTTCCTAAAGCACAATAGGAAATCACAGGGTTCTTTCAGTACTAGCAAGTTCAGTTTTTGTTGTTGTTCAGTTGGCATGTGTGGGGGTGGGTTTATGTTTGTGTGTGTGTGCCAAACTGGGGGGGGGGGGGAATGTACAGATCAACTAAAATTGAATGTTTAAACTTAAATTCATAATACCATCCATGGAGATATATCCGTGTTATAGATTTAATTCCAGAATCGTCTCTGTAGTCATCACTATGCCCCATTAAAAATTGACCATCCCAAGTGTTGGTGGAGAAATGGAGCAACTGGAATGCTCACAGATTGATGGTGGGTGTGAATTCAGAAAGCTGTTTGGTCGTATCTATCAAAGCTGAACATAAGCCTACCCTGTGACCCAGCAGTTAAATAGTTCAGGATATACACAACCAAAATACATATAAATGTGCATCAAAAGATGTGATGTAGAAGTTTTTTAGCATCATTAATCAAACTGGAGAAAAGACTAATAGTAGACTGGATAAATAAATTGTGGTTTACTCTTAGAATACAATACTCTACATCATGGGTTGGCAAACTATGGCCCATGGACCAAATCTGGCCACTGTTTGATTCTGTAAATAAAGTTTTATTCGAGCAAAGACATGTCTATTCATTTACATATTGTCTGTGGGTGCTCTTGTGCTATAACATACTACCATGGCAGAAATAAGTAGTTGCGGCAGAGACCATATGGCCCCCAAACCATGAAATATTTACTGTATTTATCTTTTGCAGAAAAAGTTTGCTGACCCCTGCTCTTCAGCAATAAAAACAAACGAACTATTGCTATAATTAACAACATGGATAAATCTTAAAAATAAAATATTGAGTGAAAGCAGCCAGACACAATAGAGAAGTTACTGTTTGATTCCATTTGTATAAGATTCAAAAGCAGGCAAAATTAATCCATGATGATGGATGTCAGAAGGATGGTTACCCTTGTGGAGGGATGCAGGTTGAGAAGGGAGCATGATGGAGATTTCTGGTTTTGTCTCCATGTAGATGATGATTTCATGGATGTGTTCATTTGTAAAAACTCACAATTTGTGAACTTTCCTGTTTCAATAAAGGTATATTCTATTTCAATAAAACTTTCCTTAGAAAAGTAAAAAATAGGTTAACCAAAAGTGAAAAACGAAAGCAGTATCATGTTTGTTGATGGTTACTTAAGATATTTTCAAAATTTTACCTCTCTATAGTATTCTTTGTACAGAGGAGAGCAAATAAATGTTAAATCACAGCAATGGAAAATGAAACAAAGGACATTAAGGATACAGCATATTTTAAAGTCAAGAGTCGTAAACGTGAAACCTTAGCGTGAATACCTATTTACCTCTATAAAACCAAAATACATATAAGCTACTTTTTGCCTACAAATATTCTTGAGGTTTTCTACTTTTTTATTTTATTTTGCTGAGGAAGATTCATCCTGAGCTAACATCCATTGCCAATCCTCCTCTTTTTTGTTTAAGGAAGATTAGCCCTGAGCTAACATCTGTGCCCATCTTCCTCTATTCTTTTGTATGTGGGTCACCACCACAGCATGGCTGATGAGGGGAGGAGGTCCGTGACTGGGATCCAAACCCGGGCCCCCAGAGTGGAGTGTGCAGAACTTTAACCACTCGGCCACGGGGCTGGAACCTTTCTACTTATTTTCTAAAAGTACAAAATCACCCTCTAAAGCATCAGACCACTTCATTTCTGCAAGAAAACTCTTAAAGAACAACAACAAAGCATGTTGTTTTGAGGCTGTTCTTTGATATCTGCTTCTCCATGATATCATTTAGAATATTTAGAGTTATTTAGAATGTTTTTCTTTCTCAGACTTAATTAAAAGAAATCTTTACATTTATTAGTACCAGCTTCCCACTTTTACTCTTGATATTGACTAGGTGAGTAGAGCTATAGTCCAGTACATGGGCATTTCTAATTTGCATTATGGTATGTGAAGTTGAAAGGCTACCTATAACTAGTCATTTTTTTTAAATTATGATGTAGCCCAGATATAATGAATAATGATCATTTAGAAAAATAATAATAAATTTTGGAAATCCATTATGAATGGCTTAAATTTAAGCCCACTTGTCCTCACTTCTCTTTCTTCTTTAAGCTTTGAATTTTTAATATTACTGAAGAAATGTCACTTAAAACATAGTGTAAAAACAAGAACTCTTTTTTAGAGAACAAAAAAATCAAAAGATAAATGCTTCTTTTATCAATTCTCTTATAAAGAGAATGTTCTATCAGAAAAGCAGTTCTCAGTTGCAGACTTACATCTGATTTCCTGAGATTGAGTTGGTTTTGGTTTCTTTCCAATTGTTTTTTAAAGTATGTGGGTTATTAGTGTGATTTCTACATATAAAATACTGGAATTTAAAAGTGAATATCAGTGTTCTAAACTCTTGAAAATCCATGATTTCTTCCAAAAGAAGGTATTTTGATAGATTATACCTAGAAATTGTTTAATAAATTAATAAATCAGGGACAAAATCAAGTGGTTACCTAATCTTTTGGAGGAAAAGAGCCTAAATTTATGGCTAGAAGGATTCAGGATAGCTAGAAAATCGCAAGTACTTCCATAACATGATCAGAATAAGAGAAGCATGCAGAGACACACACACACGAATGCCATATGTTCAAACACAGACAATTCCTGAGTGTCTAGATTATGAACCTTGCAAATTATCCATGTTTCCTTTTTCTTCATCCACCTAGAAAAGGACTCACAATTTCTAAATTGAAATCTGAGTCTTTCCTTTTGTAAACTATCTGTCTGCTCTTCTAACTATAAGTTCCATGAAGGCAGAGATAGGTATGTTTGCTCAACATTATTTTTCCAGGGCCAGTATGGTACCTGAAACATAGCAGTAGGTCAGTGAATGTTTATTGCACAAAAATAAATAAATGAATGAAGGCAGACAAAATTGTCCCTAAACAACTGCAAAAGAGCCAGAGATTAGAGGACCTTCAAAAATATATAATCTATTAAGTAATATGTGAAATATACAGTCAAGGGGAGGAAAAGGGGGCATCTGGGGTTGTGGAAGTCTTTGTTTATTCATCTTACACCACAAATCAAATTCAATTAAGAAAAATTAATTAAGACATGAATATTAGCAGTAGCTATTTCAGGATGATAGAGTTAAAAGTAATTAATATTCTTTGTATTTTTAGGTATTTTTCAAATATTCTTCAATGAGATTTATTATTTTATAATGAGAACAAAGTGAAATTAAGGAAATTAAAACGCGTATTTCAACAAATATTTACTTATTGTCTATTATATGCTAGGCATCGCTTAGGAACCTACATGTAGATATATTTAAAAAACAAATCCTAGGGTCAGCCTGGTGGCATGGTGGTTAAGTTCACATGATCCACTTCAGCGGCCTGGGGTTCTCAGGTTCGGATCTCAGGTACGGACCTACGCACTGCTTATAAAGCCATGCTGTGGTGGTGTCCCATATACAGTAGAGGAAGATGGACAGGGATGTTAGCCCAGGGCCCAACTTCCTCAGCAAAAAGAGGAGGATTGGCAACAGATGTTAGCTTAGAGCTAATCTTCCACACCAAAAAGACAAAGAAAACCCCACAAAAAACAAGATCCCTACCATCCAGAGCTCAGATCTGTGGGGAAGACAGACCATGAAAATGAACTGTTGTAATCAGCATAACGAGAGCTACAATAGGTGTCTTTATTAAGCACTAGAGAGAAAGCAATTAACTGTGCATATAAATATACCAGGGTGGAGACGCCTGAGGAGTTTCACAGAGTAGATGACCTATAAAATGTTTTCTTTGAGGTCATATCTAAAGGAATTATTAAGTGAACCATTGCGTTTAGTAATAATTATTTTTAAACCACTCCATTGAAATTTTTTTAGAATTATACAGCTTGAGAAAACAACCTGATGAATAAACTAACCATTTACAATTTAAGTAATAATCACAATCTTGAAGCAAGGGGAGGCATGAGTGATGGGAAGTTCTTGTAGATGGAGAAGAAGAGGGAGTTACCCTTTTTTACAGGGAACATCAACACTAATTGAAAATGAATGTTTTTATGAGTCACTAGCTCCAAAGTTTTGTTATTTTGAAAAATGATAAAAGTTTTTTTCTTAGTGATCAATCCTATGATAGAACAATCTGATAATCCCATACATTTACCAGAATCATATGAAACTAAGAGGTAAATGTTGCATGTGTTCATTTAAAAAAAGCAAAAAACAAAAACAAAAAAACACAGAAGGTAGAAGACCTGGAAAATGAAGGCCATTATGTCTCCCTTTACTTGCTCCACTTTTATATGTGCATTTTTTAAAAATCCCACAATAGTGGATTAATGAAGAAAAGTATTTTCTCTTGCTCTTCAGGAAGACTTGAAATCAGTAGGAGTCTCATACAGACATTCACACTCACACACACACACACAAAGAGATTGTGTGAGAGGAATAAAGAGCATCAATCATTTGAAGCCAAAATTATAGTCATATCAATACCCCACATGAAATGCAAACATTTTGAGTATATTTAGCCTAATGGAGGGACATTTTTGAACATTTAACTGATTGATGAGTTAAGTGACTCCTGATTTCAGGCAGTGACTTTCTACCTTTTTAGGTGCTTAAATAGGAAAACTTTTGTTTTTAGGGGAAATTTTTATTGTAAATTGTTTTCTGAGTTTTGCAGAAGTTACAGTGAAACAAATGCAATAGAATGGCATCTTGATTGCTCAAATTCATTAAAAATAAGGTTTAAAACTCATTTATTATATAAAAGACGTGGCTATCCAATATAAAAATGCCCTCTCATCATCTTGCCCAAGGAATTAGTTGCTGAAGTGCGTTGGGTCTTAACTCTCAGAACATCTTGAAATATGAAAGTTAATAAGCCACAAAGTGGAGCCTTACTCTCCACAAGCCAGAGACTTGGAGAGTGAAGGGTCTTCCATGGTAGTGAGTGTTTTGGAAGGCTTACATTCTCTAGGTTTACTTGGAAGGTATTAGGCACCTACCTTGTCAGTTAGCCCACCCAGATGAGATATCTGCCACAATAAAGAAGAAATCGTGAAAGCCATTTTGCAAATGGCTTGTATTTAGAATGATATTCGTCATGACAAGCTTGCTTCAGAATTAGCCCTGGTTCTCCAGGTGGCTTCTTGGTGTAATTGTTTATTCTTCACATTCAACGTGCCCTCAGCTGGGGCTAGCAATGATAATTTTCTAGGTATTAATGCAATATAGCAGATGGATTTGGGACCGAGTACACAGTCTGAAGATGCAGTATATGTTAACTAAAACTTGAAAGCATATATGTTCTATACCTCTCATATTAGAGGAATGTTTGAAATTTTTTTTCCATAATAAAAAAGGTGGTTAGAATCAGGGACAGTGTGAAAGAAGAGGTTCTGAGGGGAATGAACTGCATAACTATATACTCATTCTATAGAACTTAAAATAGAAGAAAATAACATAAATAAAATAATATAGGGTATATAACATTCTCTACCCATCAGGAGGATAAAGATAGTGTACTATATATAGTGTACTATTTGGGACCATTCTTCCAGATCCAAATATAAACTAATCTAGTTTATCAGATATACTACCAAAATGATTTTTACTGAGACCTTATGTGAGTTTCAGATGAACCATATTCCATCACTCTCCTGCTGATAACAGATTTTCCCAGATGCATTTAATGATATGAATCCCACTGAAGAATGCTTGCAGCAACCTGCCACAAAAGGGAAAATTCTACCATGAACTCTTATTTTAGTTGCCTATCAGGAGAGGATCACTAGGCTTCTACTCCCCAGAATTCCATGAAGAACAGATGCTTCTGTTATCTAATACAATGTCATCCTTGTTCTCTCCCCCCACCTTGGAAGAGTGAACCAGAGGCCTGGATAGAATTATATGTCCTAAAATGCATCTTAGAAAACCAAGGTTTCAAGTAAGCCAGGTTTGAAAATATCTGCCATATCTTTTCAGAGTGGATTGAAAAAGCAACATTAAACAAGACTGAAAATGGAAGATTCAGAAACAAAACATTAAGACCTGTGCCAGAATCGTAATTTCTTTTAAAGAGAAAATGAATTAGCTGTCACACCCCAGATGGATGAACATAAGGCAAACTAATCTCCAGGCAGTGAGCAAGTCTTGAGGGAAGGCCCTCGCCCACCCCGTCCCATGCATCAAGAGCACCTTCTGTCCAGCTCCACATTCAGCAGGGGCCTCACCTGCCCTCCACCTCCCCCTTGCTCTCGGCTCCATCAGTTCTAAGGGGACTACAAAAAGGCATTATAAGGAATGCTCATTTATTAGCTACTCCAGATTTCCAGATCTCTTTAAATAATTTTGTCACATTTCCACATAATTTTAAACAGTATATGTTGAGGATTTTTTGAATGTAAGCTACAGAGTAAATTTTATTAGTGCTGAATTAGAACAGTAATCATCATCATCGTTATAGCCATAATCAAAATATACAGCTTCCTACCGTAATTTCTCTGACCCAACAACTTGGCTTCATACTAACCTCAGGTTCCATGTACAATGAACCTACTGCGTGTCAGACGTGGGGACAGAGCAGTGAGAATGTAGGCTGTGCTCTCTCGGAGCTCATATTCCAGAGGAGGAGACAGGCAAGACAAGTGAATGGATAACAAAAGGTCTGGTGATCCGAGCTGTGAAAGCAACAAAACTGGGTGATGCTGTTCGGCGCAGAGAGCACTTGGGTTGGGAGGGAAAGAGGTACCACTGTAGGCTACGTCATTTAGACCTGTCTGGGATGCAGAAATGAAGCGATTTCTGAATGAGGAGGAACAGGCAGTCCTGGGCTGATCTGGCTAAGATAGGGCCAAGCAGTGGGAAGATCATGAAGAAACCCTGGGGCAGCTCCATGCTTAGTATGTCCTAGGGATAGACAGATGGCCACTGAGTGCAGAAAGCAAGGTGAGCCTGCTATGAGATTAAGTGAGAGAGATAGGAAGTTGATAGCAAGATTATTCAGAGCTTTTTAGGTGTGAAATTCAAAATATGATGAAGCTATTAATGGATTCTATGCTCAGGTATGACACGATCTAAGTGTCTCTCTGACTGCGTGTGCAGGATGGATTGTAAAGGGAGCCAAGCATGGAAAGTGAGGGTAGTTCAGAGGCTAGGTGCCACGTGTTGGAGGCTTGCACTGAGGGCAGTGGAGGAAATGGATGAGGAGCATCCTAGAGGGAGAGCCAACAAGAATTACTGACCAATTGGATGCAGGAGCTGCAGTGCCTCAAGACTTCAGAGATCCTTGTGTTAACGACTGCCTTTCGGGAGAGCAGTGGTGACAGTTATGTCCTCAGCCTTCTATGTACATACTTTCTGTTTCTCTACCCAACCCCAGGCAAAAACTAATAAAGGTTAAAATTAATTTGTGTGCAAGGAATGAAACAAAAGGAAAATGTGAACATTCTAATTACGTGAAAATCTTGTCAAGTTCTGGTTAGAAATTGTGTTTCCATGTCTGGGCACCACCTCAGGAAAGACACAGGCGTCTGATTAGTAAAAACAGAGAACAGGCTATTTAAGTGAAGGGAGCAAAAACCTTCCATTTTCAAGATACAAAGTCATAGGGTAATAAAGTTGGAGAGTGGAAATTTTTTTGGTTCCTAATAAGCACATATATTCAAACCAATCTGAAGACATAACAAAATCAGTACAAGCAGGGTTAACGGCAATGGCTAACTCTTAACAACAACAATACAGAGTGCCCCAGGAATTTCAGTAATCCAGGATAAACAAAAAATTAAAGATATATTTTTCTATACGAGCATAATTTTTTTCAAGATTTTCTCTCAAACAATGGTTTATACAAAAAGAAGGGGAAAAGGCATTAGCAATTTAAATATGGGGTGGGCATAGACCACTGGTGGTGGGTAGGGTGGGGAAGAGAGAAAATCCCCCTCACAGATTCAATGCATTTCTTGAATCTGGAATTGAAGTGGGAAAATGCTTAGAAAGCTGGCATGAATATTGCTTTGGTCTTTTTTTATTAACACCTCAGTAAGATGACTAAATTCTTTACTAGGCTGAACCACTTCTTCCTTAACTTTAAAAACTACTAGAAGTTATTAGATGGGGAAAATTTTTTATTAAAACTTCCACAGATCCCAGAAAGCCTGGACTCTTTTTGGTCAAGTGTTAATTGGGATGATGGTGGTAAATAAGGGAAGAGAGAAGGTTCTAAAACAGCAAGGAAGTACAACAGGAGCTACTTTTTTTTCTTGGGAAATGAAGTTTTTAATTAAGTCATTTGCAATTTTTATCATTTCTCACTGTAACAGTGTAAAACACTAAGGAGAATTGATTTTAGAGATGGATTTTTGCACAAATGAATCTTAGTATGTATAGACTTTGTCTTATTTTTACTTGGTTAAACACAATTTTTCCATACAACAATATAAAAGAGAAATTCCACCACACCCACATAACATACACACGCACTCACACAGAAAACAGTTCTAGGCTACATTTTTATCCCTGAGCCTAGAAGGAGCCATCACGTTGCTTTTAATTTATGTTTATGTGAGCTTAAAATTTGAACATTAATTTCTTAGATGGTAAAATCTAAAAATTATTATTTTGGAGGTATTGATATTTTTTAATATATGACCTTTCCATATCTATTTATAATTTCAAGGAAAATATTTTAGCAAAAATATTAAATTGAAACAACCACTTATAAAAATCATACAAAGGATTCAAGGCTTATCATGTTCCAAGAATAAACTATAAACAGTCTTGTCAATACAAAGTCTACTTTGCTAAATCTCAGCTCCTGTTTTCTATCTTCCACTAGCTGAATAAATGAAAGATGTGTTCAGCAGTGTCTGTAGCAACCATATTCTCATGCTTTCAAGAGACCAAGTGTGGCAATATATGACAACATGCCAAAGCAATAGAGTAATGAAAACTTGGTGGAGCAAATCATATGTATTCTGGGAAAGCTGGAATAAGAAGATAGGAGACTTGTGTTTTTATGGAAACACAACCTTTTTATGGAAAGGTACAAGGCGAATAAAATTCCCCTGGGTACCCTGAATTAAAATCAAGAAAACAAATCATCCACATGTAAAAGACAAAAATAATTGTGCATCCTAAAATAAACTTAAATCCAACTATAAAAGCCTTTATTTTATCTGTCGATTGTTTTGTATTATGCACTCTTTTGAAAAAAAATCTTTATAAATTTTAACTTTGAAGTGGGAGAAAAATTATGGGAATATTTAGCTATGGCAAGACACTAGAGAATTTGGAAAGTTTTCATCTTAAAAGAGAAATAGCAAAAAAAAGATGTTTTGATAATAAGTGATCATCTTGCAAACTCAGCTTAGAGGTAATAGGCGCTCATTAGTAGAGTTTTTGCCACTATCGGAGCTATATTATCAGTGATGGTAAAGCTGACTGGGATTTCTGTAAAAGAACACAGTCAGGATTTGTTCCTAGCAAAATGCAGTATGCTCTTTGAAAGGTAGGGGTCCTTCCAAAGGGGATTATATCTTGCCAAACAACTCATTTGTATGATATTTCCCCCCTCCTAAGCTCCCCAGCAACATTCCCTTTTGGTTGGCACCATGCAGCATCATCATGTGACTTTTTGGACTGGCTGATTGAGTTCATTGAACATAAAGTCTTGGCAGTAGCAATTATCCTGGCAGTGGCAGAAGCCAGGAAACATATACCAGTAAATGGATCTCATTTTAATCACCGTACATAGGGTTTGCTTGATTTAGCCCATATCATACCAAGCTCCAATGTGGCAGGAAGACTCTGCACTCAGTTGCCATGTCCAACAAAAGCACTAAGGTTGAACTTTGGTTACATTGCCAATGGATAGTTTTCTATGCGTGCCTTTTCCTTTTAAAATTTTTTTTAAGTCATTTTTGTTCCTCTCTTAGGGTTCAATGATGTGGTTGAACAGGTTCAACTTTGCTTAATTTGTAGAAACTCTAGACAATACGGGTGTTTCTGTTTGAACCATGAGCTACTTTTAATAGAATTTTAAAATAGAGATTAAAAATAATTATTCTGAAATCGATTTATAGAGTTTCTTGCTTCATTAACTTTTCATGTAGTCTGAATCTTTTGTGCCTCCATTCATCTTTCTCTAAACATAGTACCTCACACTCTTTCTTTAATTGGTTTAATACAGTTAAAGTGCTTAAAATTGTACTGAGAACAGAATATCTCTCAAGAACTTCAGATTATATTTTCTACTTTTGAGAAGCAAAGAGATGTGAAAATTAACCTTTATTAAACATCTACTATGTGCCTGGTGCCATACTCAATAATTTATAGTGTTCATCACTATGCTATGTCAGATAGATGTTA
Organism: Tapirus indicus; assembly: GCA_031878705.1. NCBI lineage: Eukaryota > Metazoa > Chordata > Mammalia > Perissodactyla > Tapiridae > Tapirus > Tapirus indicus. The sequence goes on along the minus strand of CM062920.1, from coordinate 7,409,695 downwards.
CTATTCCTTTTGCAAGGTTTGAAATTGTGGCTAGAATTTTTAAATTAAGTTCCTTGGTGCCTTAGTTAGTAAGTGCCTGAGCAAGGATTAAAACAAGGAGGGCCATATTGACACTTCACATACTGTGATAGACTTTCCGATGTGTCCACTTGGCTAGGCTACAGCCCACAGTTATTCAATAAAACATTAATCTATCCATTGCCGTAAGGTGTTTTGTAAATGTGGTTAAAGACCACAGGCAGTTAACTTTAAGAATATCCTAAATAATATGGGTGAGCTTGATTCAATCAAGTGAAAGGTCTTAAAATCAAAGCTGAGGCTTCTCAGAAGAAGGAGAAATTCCACTTGTGGACAACACTTTCAGTCTGTGATCAAGAGTTCTAGCCTGACCATCCTGAGGGCCCTGTAAGTTTCACATAAGCCAGTTCTTTATAATAAATCTCTTAATATGTATCTCCTACTGCTTCTATTCTGGTTGAACCCTGATTGATGCAGATTTTGGAAACTGGAAGTATGGTACTGCTGTAACATATACCTAAAAATGTGAAAGTGGCTTTGGAATTGGGCAATGAAAAGAGGTTGGAAGAATGTTGAGGAACATAATTTAAAAAAAACCAAACAAACAAACCTAGATTGCCTTGAATATACTATTAGTAGAAATATGGGTGTTAATAACTCTACTATTAAGGACTCAGAAGAAAATGAGGACCATGAAAGAGAAAGCCTAAATCACCTTAGCAAATAGCTACATTGTGATGAGCAAACTCTTAGTAGACCTATGGATGTTAAAGGTGCTTCTGGTGAGGGGTCAGGAGGAAAGGAGAAACATGCTATTAGAAACTAAAGAAAAGGGAGATTCTTTCTATAGAGTGGAAGAAACCTCAGCAGAATTATGTCCTGAAGTTATCTGGAAAGCAGAATTTGGAAACAATGAAATTGGACATTTAGCTGAGGAGATTTCCAAGCAAAGTGTTGAATAGGTGGCATGGTTTCTTCTTGTTACTTATAGTAAAATGCAAGAGGAAAGAAATAAATTGAGAAAAGACCAGGACTTGGTGATTTTGGCAAGTCTGAGCCTAAGCAAATTGCAAAAGACCTTAAAATTAAGAGATTCCCCATTGGAAAAGCAAGTTTTAGAGAAAAAGATCAGTGTAGCTATACAACCTTTAGCTAATACCTCAGGAAGACAAAAAAGTCAAAGTATTCAGTGACACAAATGCTCTTTGAAGATATTAAGTGTGTAACTCATAGATCTCAGTCAACTAGGCAGAAGCCAAAAATAGAGAAGAGATTATCTAGGAAAGATCTGTGGAGGAGACTCTTGCCTACTGGAGTGAATCTCCATGACATACACAGGAAACCTACAAGGTTCTTGAGAATGTTATGCCAGGAGAAATACTGCCAGCTTGGACTGAAAGGAACAGAAAGAGGACAAAATAAAAGAGGGCTTTTTGATCCCCCAAATTCTCCAGGAAGGAAACAGACTGGTAAAACTACTCAGCAGCAAACATATGTTATCATTCCTAAAAAAGGAAAGATGACTCACAAGGTGGAGCCTGAAGACAAGAGAGTAGAACCTCTAGCTCAGACAGAAGAGCCTAGAATTCAGAGGGTCGGATCACTATTCCCAGATCTTGAAACCTGATTGGATTTTGAAATTGTTTGGGACTGGTGGCTCCTTTTTTCTCCCTTTTTGAGAAGGAATGTCTGTCTGCTATCCTATGCCAGTCCTACAATTGTATTTTGGGAGCAGATAAATTGTTTTCTCATTTCCCGGGTCCACAAATGGAGAGGAGTTTTGCACCAGTATGCATTATACTTAATTTAACTTAGATGATTTTTATGACAATTAGTTTGGGGGCTTTTATACTGATGAGAGTTAGATGAGATTTTGGACTTTGAGTTAATACTATAATGAGTTGAGATATTGTGGACTTTGGAAGAGGGTGAATATATTTTTTTACATGGAGTGGATTTGAATGTTTAGGGTACAAATGATAAGCTGTGATAGGCAAAATAATAGCTGTCCAAAGATGTCCACATCCTAATCTCTGGAGGCTGTGAATATGGTAACTTATGTGACAAAGGAGATTTTGCAGGAGTGAGTAAATTAAGGAACTTGAGGTGAAGAGATTACTTTGGATTATCTAGGTGGGCCCAATATAATCAAAACGGTCCTTAAAATGGAAAAGAGAGGGAGAAGAGGCTCAGAGGGAGATGTGACTATGAAAGAGGTCAGAATGATGCCATGTGAGGGATGTGAGAAGGACTTGATTGACGTTTGCTAGCCTTGAAGGTAAGGAAGGGGTCTACAAGAACAACATCCAGAATCTGGAAAACACAAGGAAACAGATCCTACCCAGGGATCATAGAAAGGAATGCAGTCCTGCTTTGAAGTCTTTTTTAGCCTTTTGAGACAGTCAGACTCTTGACTTACAGAACTGTAAGATAATAAAGTTGTGTTTTTTAAGTGTGGTAAGAGTCTATAGTGATTCATGGCCTTTGGCCCATGGTTTGGCTGAATAATCAGGTACTTGGGAAGGAACACAATTTGAAATTTGGTGATAAGGAGGTCTGAGAGAGATGTGAATAGACCTCTTTGAATGCACAAAGAATTTGGAGATATTTGTGTCCCATGTGAATGCTCACCAAAGGATGACCTCAGCAGAGGAGGATTTTAATAATCAATTGCATAGGATGACCTGTTCTGTGGATACCAGTGAGTCTCTTTTCCCAGTCACTCTCCTCATTGTGGAATGGGCTCAAGAACAAAGTGGCCATAGTTGCAGGGATGGAGATTATGCATGGGCTCAGCAACATAAACTTCCACTCAGCAAAGCCAATGTGGCTACAGACACTGTTGAGTGCCCATCAGCCAGCATCAGAGACCAACAGTGAGTCCCCAGTATAGCATCATTCCCTAGGATGATCAGCCAACTACCTGGTGATAGGTTGATTGCATTGGACCATGTCCATCATGGAAGAGGCAGCACTTTGTTCTTACTAAAATAGACAATTATTCTAAATACTGATTTGCCTTCCATGAACACAATGTCTCTATCAAAACTGCTATCTATAGACTTACAGAATGCCTTATCCATTACCATGTTATTCCACATATCATTGCTTCTGATCAAGGAAATTACTTCACAACTAATGAAATATAACACTAGGCCCATGCTCATGGAATTCACTGGTCTCACCATGTCCCCATCATCCTGAAGCAACTGGCTTGCCAGAATTAGTGGAATGGCTTTCTGAAGACTCAGTTACAGTGCCAGCTAGGTGGCAATACCTTGGTTTGGCTTGGACAAGCTCCAGGATGCTGTATATGCTCTTAATTAGCATTCAATATATGATGCTCTTTCTCCCATAGCCAGGATTCACAGGTCCAGGGTCAAAGGGTAGAAATGGTAGTGACACCACTCACTATTACCCATAGTGATTCACTGGCTAAAATGTTTCCTTTCTGTCCCCATGACCTTATGCTCTGCTGGTCTAGAGGTCTTAGTTCCAAAGGGAAAATTGTTTCTACCAGGAGATATAATAATGATTCCATTGAATCAAAATTGAGACTGTCAGAGGGCCACTTGGGGGTCCTCATACCTCTGAATCAACAGGCAAAGAAGTGGGTTACTGTACTGGCTAGGGTGCAGGGGAAGTTGATTTGCTACTACACAATGGAGTTAAGGAAGAGTATGTCTGGAGGAGACAGGAGATCCCTTAGCGCATCTCTTATTACTACCATGTCCTGTGGTTAAAGTCAATAGAAAACTACGACAACTAGCAGGACTTCTAATGGCTCAAATCCTTCAAGAACAAAGGTTTGGGGACATGTCACCAAGTGAAGACCATGACCAGCAGAGGGCAAAGGAAATATGGAATGGGTAATGGAAGAAGGTAATTGCAAATATGAGCTGTGACCACATAATCACTGTAGAAACCAAGATTATAATCATTACGAGTATTTCTTCCTTATTTTATTATGAATATTTGTGTATATATTAACCAAACATTTTAGTTTTCTTCCCTCTTTTATCCCTTTATCATCTAACATAAAATGTATTAGCAATAGTTGACTTTATCTCATGGTCTTTAAGCTACAGCATATCAAAGGAAGAGAGTGAACATCACCCAATGACTTTTCATCCTGTTTTAAGGAAGGGTTAGTTTGGTTTGGGTTGTACCCAAGATAGTTGTGTCATGTTTAGCAGAAATATGACTTTGGATTGTCTTTATTTGGAGATTAAATAAGATTCAAGGAAATGTATTCTAAGGAGATGGGTGCCTTGACAAGGAGTGGACTGTGATGGTCTTTTTCACATGTCCACTTGGTTAGCCTACAGTCCCTAGTTATTCAAATACTAATCTAGGTATTGCAGCGCAAGTATTTTGCAGATGTGCTTAAAGTCCATAATCAGTTGAAAGCGGACATTCTGGAAGAATCAAGTAAAGCTGCAAAGTGGGGTATTTTCAGTAAATGCAGAAATTACATGGGATGTCTAATGTGCAATTTAAAGGCAGTGCTGGAAGGAGAGCTGAGGTGCCTTGAATGACCCTATTCAACCCTGATTTAGTGCTTCCTGAGCAGAACATAATGTTCATTTGAAGAAGGAAAGCAGAGAATGGCTAATGTATTCTAGAGGGTGTAATGACTGGCATGAAGAACAAATTGACTGGGGTCAGAGAAAGAAGATTGACATGAATAAATCAGGAGTGGTCTGGGGTGTGAGGATGGTAGATGCATGGAATTAAATGCAGGTTTGCTTGGCACTGATTTTGATGTAGAGCATAAAGAAAAAATACCAAAAAACTGAGTACTAAAGAATGAGTAATAGCAACGTGGTGGATGGATTAAAAAACTGTATATAGAATAGTAGTACCAGCAACATGGAAATTAAAGAAAATGATATTAAGATGAACACTGTCTGTAAAATAACCAGTACCTGTATGGGTAGCTGTGAACAACAGTCACCCACGGAGAACCTCTATCTTAGCATTTTATTGCTGCAAAGGAAAGAACTAATCTCATCTTGTTATCTTAAAAATGAGGGAACAGAGGCCCAAAGTGAGTGTCATTGTCAGTGTCACTGAGATAGTTCACAGTGGCAGAACTAACAGAATCCATGTTTGTTTTCTGTTCGTTTCAGTGCTGACCTAATTCCCCACATTCCCAGTTTGGGAATGGTTCGTGGTTAACAGCAGTCGCTCTCAGACCAGACAACCTGGCTTCAAATCCTGAATCTGATACTTGTAAGTGATGTGACCTTAGTCTACGGTATCTCTGCTTCCTCATCTCTAAAATGAGAATGACACATTGTGTCAGTCTCACAGGGATGTTGTAGAGTATGGAGTTTAAAGTGTTTAGACTAGTGCTAGACACGTGGTGAGTGCTAAGTAGATGTTAGCTATTATTATTATGTGAACTGTACTATGAATTATCATGGATGGATTTTGGACTTTTAGGTTACAACAGATATGGAGCACCTGGTGACGAATTTAAAGTATGGTCCTAATCTCTGCATAGCTAATGTGAAGATGGATGAACAGGAGGATGAACGAAAGACCACCACAAAGTCTTTCTTTTTTACATTGAATTAAAGACTCTGGTAGGACATCCATTTAGAAAGTCTAATACAGCAAGTGATTTTCTAAAAATGAATAACTGGTTGAGACATTAAGAAGCACCAAAAAAAAGGATTTGGCCAGTGGACATTCGACGTTGAAGTCCCCTCTTCAAGTTGCATCTTCAATCACAGTTGGGTTGGGGAAAAATACAAACTACACCCCAGGAGCCTTTTCTATGATGGGAATGGTGATGAGGGGATTCCCACACAGAAACCCTGGCTAAGGGGTCAGAAAGGGAGAGGAGTAAAACAGTTCCATCTCTTTGGGTAGCTGGGGGGATACTTAATAAGCTTGTGAGCTGCTGATAGATTGAAAGAAGCACTACAGGAGAACAGTTTCAGCCTCCCTGTGTAGAAGGAAGCAGGGTCCGGGAGCCATAGCATAATATTCAACTACTCAAATGAAGAGTCATTAGACTTAAATAGACCAATAAGTGCCAATGGAACTCCGATGAAATCTCTCAGTGGTATCACTGACTTTCTGAGAGCGACTAAAAGTTAAATGTATTTAAAATGCTAAGCTCTGTAACGGAATCTTTCTCTGGACGCAATTCCACGAAAATGGCTTTTTGAGTGGGAGTTGGCTAACCCTAACTGAACAAGACTCCATACGTTTTCGGTGTAAGAGTTACGTCAGTGAATCACACAACGCAGTTAAGAAATTAACCGTTTATAGTGCCGGCTACTAAGAGTTTTTGTATCTGGCTACATCACATATTTCCTTTCCACAGGAGGTAGTTATGACAAATTAGAAGCCTGAAAATTTTCTGATGGTGTAAAGGCCCAGCTGTCACTGGGGAGATAGTGATCAGATTTCATAGCTGCGTGGTCCCGTGGCGCCACGAAGAGCTCCATATGGTCACCCAAATGTTCCAGCTAAATCCACTGAAAATTTCCAGTCTGAGTTTTACTTGTAAAGAATAAAACTCTTCCTGTGTGAATTTATCATTATGTGCCAACAAAGAGAAAAATTCTCATTAACTGGTTACATTTTAAAAGATGGGGAAAATAATCCACTTAAGAAAAACTTCGTACAGTCGTTATGCCATCTTTATGACAAACAGATAATGAGCCACTCTTGGGAACGCCACAGAATTTACTTTATGTCAATTGTAATATAACCTAAGGAAGGTGGACTTTTTAAGGACTGTAGAGTTAATAATTAAAATCTGCGAAAATAGCTCCTTCTGTGATGAGAACAATTTTATAAACCACTGCTCACTCATTCCCCCAGAAAATCACTCCTGCTAAATTTTAAATGTAATTACCAAGTGCTGGGACACTTGTATGCATGTCAAAGATGTCGGCTTAAGTCTTACCCAATAACAAATGACAAATGCATAATTTATTGTGTCTTAAATGGCTGTGTCCTTGGATATATTTCATATAAGTAATTTGCTTAGAAACACATCTGGCTCATGAAGGTAACAACTGTTTTAAAGAAGGTCAGCTCTATATTTTAAAGTTAAAGGAAGGATACAGTTGTATTTGTTACATTTCTGTACTGAATCAAGAAATGTTTTAAGTTTTGTAATTCTATTTTGGGTTTGAGGATATAAATAATATAACAAAAATCTTTCATTAAAACTTCTATATTTTGAAAATATAAGCAATGAGTCAAATATTACTTCACAAAAAATGGTTTCATTTTCCAAAGACATCTGATGTACCTAATTTTTATTATACATATCAGACTCTACTAGGTTAAATATTTGTTTTTAATGAAATGTAAATGCAAGTATTTGGCATTTATCGATGAAAATACAAAATTGAAACATTAATGAGGGTGCTTCAAATATTTAATGTTTTTTAATTAAAATTATTTTGCCATTAATTCCTAATCATATATAGCCTGCATAGGTATCAGCATTCCTTGTGGTGGTTCTAAGCTCATGCAAACATATAAAAATATCATATTTTCAATAATCATATTTTGCTTCTATCTTATCCTTTATGTTTCTCTGATAGAAGCAAAATATGATTTTTGACATACACTTTAAATTTTGTCCTGTTGGTGTACAAAGAAAGGCATTTTGGAGAAAGTACATTTTCAAAACCCTATATAAATAGCCAGGCATCTTTAACTTTACATTTCACCTTGCAGCACACAAAATGTTTAATTATTTGAGGATTAATGGAGGTAGTTTATAATTAAGCTGAAGTATGAACTGATGTCATCATCTCAGTATGATGATATACGTTTTTATGCCAAAGCACCTGTTGTTTTGGAAGGAAGCAGCTGATATCATTATCTGCGCAGCCAGATAGCCCTGTTTCCTGCTGCTTAAAAAATTATCCTAAGGGTTACCTAAGTTGGAGTAATTCAGCATTTACGTTTTCATACCCAGAAGAGGACAGAATGGAGAAAATGACTTCTCCAGCAATCAAAGGAAGGGAAAGTGACAGATACATTGGGAAAGAGGAAGAAGAGGGAGGAAAGGGAGAGAGCTTCAACTTATGTGACCAAAGGATACTGCTACTCGCCCTTGGATGGCCTTCTTAATTGTTCGAAGAGCACGTGGAGTTTGCAAAAGAACAGAACCATGGAAGCACCTAATTAATTTTATTAATGTAAATGAAATGTTACATTGTTGGAGGAAGTAGAGAGGAAAGATACACAGTTTATACTTTAACACAGAATATAACATCACCATGTTTCTAAATACTAATACAAATTCTCTATTTCCAAATTTTGTGTGTACAGAGTCAATGAACTATTGACAAGACCCAAGAAATCCAAATCCTCATTTTCTCATGTCTATTAGATATCCTGCCCCTGAATATTTTTCTGGTTTGCTAGCTGGCTGGTTGGTCTTTATGCATTGATTAGGGATGAAGGTGAAGGCCTATGCAATATAAACACACAAGCTGCTGTGTAAACATATCAGTCACATACTCACTTGCCTGTCACTGGCCTCATCCCCAAACTGGGAAGAAATCACCAAATCTCCCAGCATGAGACAATTCTACAGTGTCCCACACTGCCAAAACGACATTTTGAATATCATCTTGACCATGTATATTGCTCCTACACCCTTCCATAAAAAGTTGTTGCCTACTCAGGGCTCTCTTTTATCAAATATAAGTTCTTCCTTCATTCTCACTGGGACTCACAGCCCTAATCAATACTGCCCATCTGCCACATCTTCTTCTATGCTATCTTTGCCTTTTCCTCTCCACAGGCTATTTCCCGTAACATCTGTAAGTACTAGTTATTATTTCCCCAAAGATCATTGCTGCTGTTTGTTGAACTAAATTTCTTTCCTATAAAAATCTCGTGAGGTAAGTATTATTATCTGAAGACTGGGGATGAGGAAGGGAGCTCTATAGAGTTAAAGTAACTTGCTCATGGTCACCAGTTAGTAAATGGTGGAACTGGTGCTCAGCCTCGGTCTGCCATATTCAAAGTTTATGATCTTAATCACTACACAACATCCTTTCCAGTTTAACTTTTCCTTCAAGTGCTCTTTCTGTTCCCTTCCTTAACCGAATCTGATTTGTTTCATAGGACCACGATTTCTTACAAAAGTTGTGTTAGATATACTCACTCTTCTCACTTGTCGTATTCGTTACGGTAATTACCTCTAACTGCCTCACAGAAAACGTAGTGGATTAATAAAATTTTACTTCTCACTCGTGTCACAACTGAACCCTTAATTTTAGAAAGAGTTTGGGGAAGTGTATGGAGTAAGCCCTTCTCCAAGTGATTATTCAGAGATTTCGTCTCTTTTTATCTCATGGTGCAACTTGTCTAATGTGCAAGGATGTTGCTGCAGCATTGACAGCAATGACAAAACACTGGAAACAGCCTAAATGTCCACCAAGTATCAAAACAGGTAAATAGAATAGAATATTGTGCTGTAATTGGAAAGAATGATCCAGCATTTTATGAAGTGATAAAATTTTTCACATATATTGAAGGATTAAAAAAACAAGGTACAGAAGAGTGTGCATCATAAATTACTCTGTGTGTGAGAACATGTGTGTGCATTCTCTGGAAGAAAACACAAGAAACTGATGATAACGTATGCCACCATTGGGGGAAAGGGATGAATAGGGAACTAGGAGAAAAGTGTCTTTTCCACAATATATCCATTTGTACTACTTGAATTTTGTACCGTTTGCATGTATTACCTATTTTACAAAACAAACAAGTACAACCAATACAAATAATATTTTTAAAACAACAGTAGCAAAAAGCATTGAAGATAAAGAAGCTACCAGAGCAGAATTGGATCTTACCACAAAAATACTGTCCTCACTGTAAGATTTGATAGCCTTAACCAAAGTTACGAGAAAAGGGTCAGTGTTTCAGTATTATACAGTGGACTTATGTATCACTCAGTTTCCAACTGGAAAAGCAGAAATCACTCAGCATATTTAAAATGGAGAAAATTTAATGCTGAGAATTGGTTTTACACATGAGGAAAGAAGCTGAGAAACAAAACAGGTGACGATGAGTTACCCTGGAGATTACCAACAGCTGGAGGCCACGGCCTCCTGGATGGAGGAAAAAGGGAGCAGGATGCGTCACCACGGCTCGGCAGCAAGTCACCAGGCAGCAGCTGAAACTGTCCAGTGGGAGCTGGGGCCGCAGAGAAGCTTCAGTGCTGCTAGAGGTGTTGCTGGAATCAGAGGGGAAGAGAGAGCCTGGTCTCTCTCCCTTTCTCCAACTCCCCCGTCTACTAACTATGCTTTCCACTGGCTAATTCCAGTGGGAAATCAGCTCACAGAGGAGCTTGGAAAGTGACATATTCGAGGCTCGCTCCACCTGAAATACAAAGTAGTACTGCCTCTGAAGGAAAACAGACTCAGGACCAGTTAGCTCCTCCTTTTTGTTACTCAGCAGCTGTTCTCCTTGCCGTGCCTGTATATAAATCATATATAATGATGTCATGTTTCTGTCTAATATGAGGCAGCCATCCATCACACAAACTAAGATGCTCTTGCCCTGTCTCCAACATCGTACCCCTCACACACCCAGGATCTTCAGGAAATTTTCAGTCCTGCCCATCAGGTCCAGATGTCACACCTAATGGGGTCTGGTGACATACGAACTGAAATTGTAAAGTTAAGCGCCATTAACACTCTTTTTTTTTTGCTGAGGAAGATTTACCCTGAGCTAACATCCATTGCCAATCCTCCTCTTTTTTTGCTTGAGGAAGATCAGCCTTGAGCTAACATCCGTGACAATCCATCTCTATTTTTTCGCATGTGGGACACCTCCACAGCATGGCTGATAAGTGGAGTAGGTCTGTGTCCAGGATCCGAACCTGCTAACCTGGGCTGCTGAAGCAGAGTGCACAGAACTTTAACCACTCATGGTTAAAGTTAATGGGCTGGGGCCCATTAATACTCTATACAAAATAATAAGTGGGGACGGGGAGAAATTTGTAGTCATGCACCGCATTACAATATTTCAGTCAACGATGGACTGCATATATGACAGTGGTCCCATAAGATTAGTACCATATAGTATAGGTGTGTAGTAGGCTATACCTCTAGGTTTGTGTAAGTACACTCCATGATCTCACGATGACTAAATCGCCGGTTGACGTATTTCTCAGAGCATATCTCCATCGTTAAGTGATGCTTGACTGTACACGTATATATAATCATTGAAATAGCATATATATATATATCATGCACACACACACACAACAGCATGCACAGCTGCTGGAGTCCTCAGTTTGTAAATGGTTATGAGATGCCATTGATATTTATCACTTCCTATTCCCACTACTCATTCCATGTTACCCTTGCTCTCAGATCAGCTGGTCAGGATTCTTTACATCGAGAAGCATCCCAAACCCTAATTTCAGAAGTGTCTGAATTATTAATGGTTTTGCCTTTATTGAACTGGCCTTTATTATCAACCAGGGAAGTAATGAGCTCCAGGGAATCCTGTGAGTTCCAAGTGTAGTATTTCTTGCTCTTGTTTTATAGCAGCTACCCAATTTTCCCTTGATAACAGAACAGTCACCCCTACTAATACTATAACCTCTTTGCTGCCTTTTAGTTCAGAGGCAAGAAGAGTCATGCCTCTAACAATAGTCAGGTGGTAGTTTCAACTTCCAATTTAATGGATCCATAGTAAACATTTGGACAAGGTTGCAGGAACTAAAAGAAAAATGTCTGTGAATGGGTTATCATGTAAAATAGTGAGAGGGACCCTTCTCCCTTCCACTTCTTGGATTCAGGACCTGGGAATGCTGGCTATGAGAGAACCAGCATCACATAAGTGTGGCCTATTCAAGTGTATACTACATGCTGTAGGAGACCATCTCAACTTCACCAGGTCTCCCATCAAATGTCACAACTGTCTTCAGTAGGCTCTCCACCCTTCTCTCAGGCCCACTGCTTCTGGGTGACGGGGTTTGTGATCACATCAGAGAACTCCCCGGGTGTGAGCTCACTGTCGCATTTCTCTTGCAGCAAAATATGTTCCTAGGTTAGAAGCAGTGTTATGTGGGATAACGTCATGATGCATAGGGACTTCTCTAAATCCACAGGTGGTGGTGCTGACAGAAGCATGGTGGGTATGGAAGGCAAATTCATATCAAGAATAGATGTTTAATCCAGCAAGCCCACTTTTGAGTATACATCCAAAATAATTGAAATCAGGATCTCAAAGAGATATCTGTGCTTCCATATTCATTGCAGCATTATTCACAATAGCCAAGATGTGGAAACAACCCAAATGTCCATTGACAGATGAATGGATAAAGAAAATGTGATATATACACACCATGGAATATTATGCAGCCTTTAAAAAGAAGGGAATGCAGTCACATGTTACAACATGAATGAACCTCGAGGACATCATAAAAAGAAAGAATAGATGTTTATACCAGTGAAGAAAAATTATTTTCACAATGGAAGAGGTCCAATGCTATCCACCTACAACAGGTGAACAAACCAGTACCTCTAGAGAATGATGCTCTACTGAGCATTCAGTATTGGCATCTGTGGTTAGAAATTGGACACTTATCAAAGACAATAGTGAGGTCAACCTTGATGAGGGAAAGTCTGTGTTGTTGAGACATATAGCCTACATCCCTGCTGATATGGCCATTTTTATCATGGGCCCATTAAAAAACAAACAAATTCAAAATGGATGAAAGAGTAGGCTGCCACTTCTGTGGCAGAACGTCTTGCCCGTATGATTGGTGAGATCCTCCTCTGCAGTGGACGCCCTTAGGTGAACACACGTGGAACACACATACCTATTTGTCAAAGTCTGTTTATATATTTCCTCTTGACTTGCTTGCCATCAATCTTCCAATCTTGTTGTTTTCAAGTTCCTGATCAGTGAGGACAAATAATAACCGGTGTCATAAATCAGAGTAGAACTTCACCTCAAGCCAGCTCTCTCATTCCACAAAAAATGGACAACCAGATGTACTGTCCAAAGCCTTAACCGTGGGAAGGTTGATCTTCACCACCATCCTCTAAGATCACCCCTGAGTGGGATTGTAACATAGCAGCAGTCCAAGTGCATGTTCTACTAGCATATTGTGCAATTTCTATGTAAACCAAGACCAACCATTTCTTCCTCCATCAACTGGTCATAGAAAGCCCACGTGAGGCCATAGCTGCTGATTACTAGAGGAGCAGCAATGCAGCAGAAGTAGGTGTCACGCAAGTATGGGTCACCTTTTCATGCTATTGTGCCTTCAGGATCTGCTCAAGCCCAACTTTACATACCAGTCCCATTTCATAACATACTGCTGCCACACATGTTCAACCGTATCATGAGACACTTTTCAAGTTTGTATATTCAAGTTAAATTATAATTGTACAATGTGTACCATTGGATTTGGGGTCTGATCCTCTGTCGTGTCTTCTCTGCTAATACAGAAGATTAGATACTATTTTAAGGTGCTCATAACATCTTTCTGGTTCTCCAGCCATGACATGAACAAAGAAATCAAATCCCTGAGTGTATAATTTTTTTTCTGTAAGTTCTTTAAAGCTGCCAGAAGCAGCCATTCCAAGGGCAGTGCTTGAAATCATCATTACTACCATACTGTCAGCAGGCAGTTGCTGTTTGTTTTCCCAAAACTTTGCCTTTGACTGGCACCTCTTTCCAAGAAATCATGGGCTCATTTAAGTAATTTAAGCCACTGCATGCCAGGTATTGGTATTATCCTATTTTCCACCTACAAGGAGGTCATAGTTACATTCACACTCAGATAGGGAAGGAACCCAATCCTGCGAACCCATTTTGAAAGCCTGACACTTGGGATGACTCCTAATAACAAGAGTTTGTCAATCAGGGCATGATCAGGAAAATAAAGCCAATAAAGGAGTCATAAAGTGAGAGAATTTAAAGCAGTAAAATGGTCACAAAGGTGACAGAAGAGGCCGGGAATTGAATCATGGAGTGGTGGGGCAATGCAGAGTTTAACAACAGCAGGAACTCTTACCTGCCCTAGGATGAGTGAAGTGACAGAGAGATCAGGAGGTGTTACTGGAATGCAGGGGCCCAGGAAAAATAGGAAGAATCTGAATCAGAATGACCTGGAGCCAAACAGAGATATGAAAACTGCCTCCACACCATATGAGCAGAGTCAGAAGGAGAGGGCACTGCAATATTTCCTTTCCACCTGTCTTTTAGTCTTCGACAGAACCTTCCAGAACCCAAAGCCCAATGGAGAAGAGCTAACCCAGGAGACTGGGAAATGCAGCCAGTGGAGATCAGACCGTGTGTGATTCCACAGAGCAGGAAAAGGGCAAAGAACAGACCTGAGGGCAAATAGCAGGACCAGCTCAAGGCATTCCTTTTAACACAGGTTCTGAGGTCAACAAGTAAGGTAAAAATCTGATGTAGTAAAAATTCATCTTGGAAATTCCTTAAATTGACCATAAAGCAGAGCAAAGAGCCTTTAAGCACAAGAGGCATCTCAGCTTGGAGAGATACTCACACCAAAAGTGTTCTTAGGAGAACAGGCAAACCAAAGAAAAGCAGATCCCTGTGTCCTCTCCCCTCCACTCTAGGGCATATGTACGTGGAGTGGACCAGCAGAGACGACAGTTGAAAGAGAGAAAATTAAAGGTATGTATGCTATGACTCCACTGTCCTTTAAGCAACTGCATGAGTAAGGCTTAGAATTAATAATAAAAGTCCTGAAGTAAAAGTTGATCCACCCACCCAATATGCACCAAATTGTGTGAGGCGAATGGTGTGGATCTAGTTGTTCAGCCAGGAGAACAGGCCAGACATGAGTTTTACTCAGCAAGAAAGTCATAATCTTCAGGGTAGACGGGGGCTGGGGAGGCAAGTGGGGTTGACTCTGATTTTAGAATGAAGTTTATCTCTCTGTTTGGTCTCTTGCAGGTGAGGGGCAGGAAATTAAACTTGAGGGAGAAGTTTCTTCCAATTCTGTAAAGCACTAGGATCACAAACTTCTCAGGCTTGACTCCTGTCTTACCAACTACTACACAAATGGGAGAGCGCTACTAGGATTTGTCAATGGCTGCCCCCAGACGTGGGTACCACGAGCCTAGAAGCACTGAGGGTACCAAGAACATTAACAGAAGAGCAAGAATGATCACCATGATGGGCAAAGAAACAACTTTTCATAGCCAGAGGTTTGGTGCTGCAGCAACAGTAAGAATTCCCAGAAAAATAGGAGAAGTGTAAGCATATTGCAGAGTGTTAGAGTTCTGCGTTTTAAGGGTGAGGATAATACACAGCCAATAAAATTTACATTTTTACTAGTGTTGCCTCATGTGTATCACAGGCTTATGAGGCCTAGAGAAAGTTGGGTTACATGTAGATATATTGAGTAGGCTCAGATGATGATGTCCAGATTGGGCAAAATTTGGGTAAGAAATTCCCTTGAAGAATTCTTCCTTAGTGAGTCTATTCCCACCTGAGTATGCTGTAAATTACAAAGGCATTCTCCAAAATTCTATTTTTCACCCTTTTCTATTTTCCTAATCTATTGCCATGGCTTAGAACAATGGTTCTAAACCATATGTGCATATTAGAATAACATAGAGAGCTTCTTTATAATACTAATGACTCATCAGTACTGTCACAGCCTGACATTATAGGACCCCGAGGTGACACACTGGGAGTCAGACTCACCCAGAATGTAAGACATTTTGCAAGACAACTAGCCTGGATTCCTCAGAGGATTCAGTATAATGAAGAACAGAGAAGGAGAGAGAATCTTCTAGATTGGGACAAACTAAGGCCATATTAGAGTTTCATTTGTAAGTAAACTTGATTGGATCCTGTATAGGAAAAAGTAATATATAATTTCTAACGTATCATCCAATATAGTACACCTTTGAAGATAATAAGAATGCCATTAACAATTATAGCAGGACAACAGGCAAAAAGAGGGGTTGCCCCAGGCAAACTAGAATACATTATTCCCTAGTTATAAAGGACATTTTTCAGAGAATTAAGGAAATATGAGGATGACCTGTACCTTGAAAGATGTTATTGAACTATGTTAATTTTCTGAGGGGTGATGCTGTCATGGTTATACAGGGAAATGTCCTTATTCTCGAAAGATATGTGTGTAGTGAAGTAAATTATCATGATACACTCAGCCTTCCTTTGGATGGTTTGACCAAATGGAAGTGAGTGTGTGTGTGTGTGTGTGTGTGTGTGTGTGTGTGTGTATGTATAAAGAGAGAGAGAGAGAGATGGAGCTACTGCAATAGTATGTTAACAGTAAATTAAAGCAAAATGTTATGTTTCCATTGTTCTGTTCTTTTAACTTTTCCATGGGTTAGAAATCTTCTTCCTTTCAAGAAAAAAATTTCAATTAGTGGAAAAAAGAGAAAAATAAAAATAAATAATAAACATTAGAACATATGCTTGGGGCCAACAACAACAGAAAAACCACTGATTCCTAACTCTCCCCTGCACCCCCCAGTGACTCAGATTGGTGTGGGATGAGATCAGGGCCAATATATGTTGCTAGCTCTCAGACAGGTTTGAGAACCACTAGCTTTGACAATTAATTTTGTGCTCGTAACTTTGACGTGTACTCACTGCTCTTCTCTCTTGTACAGTTTTGCAGTTCTATCTGAGGGATTTCTTCAACTGGAGAGCTGTCTGGCCCCTCCAGACAAAGTTATCATCTTTCTCTAACATCCCCATTTCTTCCAGTCTCTATTCACTGCTTTCTATTTTGTACTAATGGCACCTACATTCTCCCAAGTATCTGAACTAAAATGCATTGCGTTATTTTTTCCCTGCCCCTCCCATCCAGTCAGAATCAGTACTGCCGTCCCCTCCACCCCATGGCCATCTCCGGTACCATCACGAAAGACCTCATTCTCTCTCTCACTGTATCTTACAAGAGTCTCCTTGTATCCCTTCTTCAATCAGTCCTATGCATAGCAACCAGAGTAAGCTTCCAATAGCAAACCTCAAAAAAAAAAAAAAACTTTCAATTATTCCCTAATATCTAATAAATTAAATGAAAATTTTATTTCCTGACATTTAAAATTCTCCATTGTTTTATCCCAACTTAAAATTTCAGGCTTATTCCCCATAACACCATATGCCTACCTATATTTGAGTAAAAATCCAGACCTACCTTTTCATGATCCGTACCCACACTGAAACTGTTTCTTGCACATTAATGTCCCCCTCTATAACTTCTTCAAGGACAAGCATATTCTTCCCTACAAAAAGTCTGTATTATCCCCTTTTGATGAATCTCCAGAGGATTACACCAAATCTGCTTTCTCACCTCTAATATTGGAAAATTGAGGTCTTGCATAAGGGGAACCCCTAGGTAGGTTCTTCACTCTACCCTTTCTTGTATCTCTATGCCTACTTTCACTCACTCATTTCTGTTCAGAGAGGTGATGGGTTATGTTGTTTACTTGCAGTTACCAAAGTTGGTCTTTATTCTTCAGACTTCCTCATCCGATCTCTCCAGTGCCAACAAGGTATTAACCTGGAGAAAACTGCCAAAATGAACCTTCAGTTGAGTACAGTCCCAGGCATCTATTCCACATGTACCTCATAGGTCTGACAACTTTGTAAAACTTTTACCTCTCTTACAGTCGTTTTCTTCCTTTCATTATAATTACTCAACGTCTCTCTCCACTATACTCGAAGCTTATTAAGGATAAGAAATGTATTTTCCATTTCTATATCCTTTGCAATACTGGAAAGTTTGCATACATTTGTTGTTCAATAAATGTATATAGACTTGAATTGAACAAGTGTTTTTAGTGTGCTATACAAATCATTTTGCTGTGCTTTAAAGAATTATGATTATTTTTATTATCCTTTTTCAAAATAAAGCAAAATATATTCATTTGAAATCACACTCAGTGAGTTACAGCTGAACACTATACCAATAAATTAAACTCTGGGTCATGAGAAGAGTAAGAATGGTAAAAATTGCTAGGAAGGCACGATGAGGGGTTTGTAGAAACTGACTAGTAAATAAGAAATAATGCTCTTTTTTATTAGATTAAACTAGCTTGAAACTGATATTTATTAAAATTTAAGTTGATAAATGCTCCAAAACAGTACATATAAAGCTGTAATTCCATCTTGTGATTATAATGACAGTGAAGAACTAAACTAAATGTTCTCTGTCATTTTTCATATCAATATAACCTTTGGATGAAATTACAGTCTTATACTAAAGTGCATTTGAAAAAGAATATGCCTGCCCATATTAAATGCACTGTATGAAAAAACATTATTTGTAATGAATATCTATATAATATAATTATGTAAACACCTGCTAAGTACAAATGTGTTACTGTGTTTCAATCCCTAATGCTGTGATTGTTTAAAATATAAAGAAAAAGGAGAAAGAGAAAGGTTCTACTATTTTATCTCAAAGGAAAAAAAGATATGTAGTTTTCTACAGGGTTTTGAGGCTGTGAAATATGTTATGTGGTTTCTGTGACAGTACAATTTTTCTTAATATTTGACACTTCCACTCAAAATAAGAACTATTTTTCTTCATCTTCTGGCCGTATTTACGATTTAATTGAACAAGATGTGAAAAAAAGCAAAAAAATCATACAGAATCCAAAATGGAAGGTATAAAGGTACAAAATAGGAAAAACAGCTATTATCTGAAAATAAAAGAAGAGAGACCAAAAAGGAAATCAGTGGTTAAAAATATTCTTACCTCAATCATATCTCATGACATAAAATACAGTTTTAAAAATAAATAAAAATCTCTATTGTAGAAGTGAACAGAAGTAAAATTATTTTATCTAAACAAATTTATAGGAACAGGGCATCTAGAATAAAAGGAATTTTAACAGAAATCATGCAGGGAGTAATAAAATTCTTCCAAAATGAATTAATATTTTTATTATATAAATAAAATATCAGGATATATCTTTGTTAAATGTATACTTTGCCATATATCAAATTATTTGTATGTACTACTTAATCAGTTTTCTCTGGAGGATTTTATCTGATGCAATTTACACATATTTATTTTATTTTTATTTTTTGCAATTCTGACCTATTTTTATTCAATTTATTTAAACTAAAACAAAAACCAGTTCACCCATTTCTTCCACCCCACCCACCTACCACATCTTGCAACCACCAATCTGTTCTCTGTATCTATGAGCTTGGTGTTCTTTTTGTTTGTTTTGTTTTTTAGATTCCACATATAAGAGAGATCTTATAGTATTTGTCTTTCTCTGTCAGACTTATTTCACTTAGTGTAATTCCCTCGAGGTCCATTTATGCTGCAAATGGCAAGTTTCGCTCTTTTTTATGGCTGAATAATACTCCATTGTATATATACCACAATTTCTTTATCCATATATCCATAGATAGGCACTTTGATTGTTTCTGTATCTTGGCTATTGTAAATAATGCTGCGAAGAACGTGGGAGGGCGAATATATTTTTTCAAATTACTGTTTTTGTTTTCTTCAGATACTCAGAATTTCTGGATCATATGGTTGTTCTATTTTTAATTTTTTGAGGAAAATACATGCTATTTTCCATACTGGTTGCACCAATTTACATTCCCACAAGAATGCACAAGGGTTCCTTTTTCTCCACATCCTCACTACCATTTGTTATTTATTGCCTTTTGGTAATAGCCATTCTAACAGGTGTGAGGTGACATCTCATTGTGATTTTGATTTGCATTTTCATGATTAATGATGTTGAGCATATTTTCATGTACCTATTGGCCAGTTGTATATATTCTTTGGAAAAATGTCTATTCAGATCTTCTGCCCATTTTTAATCAGATTTTTTTTCTATTGAGCTGTCTGAGTTCTTTCTATATTTTGGATGTTAGTCCCTTATCAGATATATGATTTACAATTATTTTCTCCCATTCCTCAGGTTGACTTTTAATTTTGTTTATAGTTTCCTTTGCTGTGCAGAAGCTGTTAAGTTTGATGCAGTCCCGGTTGTTTATTTTGGCTTTTGTTGCTTTTGCTTTTGGTATCAGATTCAAAAAATCATCACCTTATGTCAAGGAATTTATCATCTATGTTTTCTTCTAGGAGTCTTATGGTTTTGGGTCTCACATTCAAGTCTTTAACCTATTTCTAGTTAATTTTTGTGTATGGTATAAGGTAATGGTCCAGTTTCATTCTTTTGCTTGTGGCTATTCAATTTTCCCAACACCATTTATTGAAGAGACAGTCCTTTCCCCATTGTTCTCAGATCCTTTGTCATAAATTAATTGACCACACACGTGCGGCTTTATTTCTGGGCTCTCTATTTTGTTACACTGATCGATGTGTCTGTTTTCATGCCAATACCATACTGTTTTGATTACTATAACTTTGTAATATAGTTTGAAATTAGGGAGTATGATGCCTCCAGCTTTGTTCTTCTTTCTTAAGATTGCTTTGGCTATTTGGGTTCTTTTGTGGTTCTATACAAATTTTAGGATTGTTTATTCTATTTCTGTGAAAAATACATTGGAATTGTGATAAGGATTGCATTGAATCTGCATATTGCTTTGGGTATTATACACTTCAACAATATTAATTCTTTTGATCCATAGTATGGAATATCTTTTCATTTATTTCTGTCTTCTTCAATTTCTTTCATTAATGTCTTGTAGTTTTCAATATACAGGTCTTTCGCCTCTTTGGTTAAATTTATTCCTAGGTATCTTTTTCATGCAATTGTAAATTGGATTATTTCCTTAATTTCTCTAACTGGTAGTTTATTACTAGTGTAAAAAAATGCAGCAGATTTTTCTGTATTGATTTGGTATCCTGCAACTTCACTGAATTTATTAGTTCTAAAAGTTTTTTGGTGGAGTCTTTAGAGTTTTCTGTATATAATATCATGTCATCTGCAACTGGTGACAGTATTATGTCTTCATTTCCAATTTGGATTACTTTTATTTCTGTTTCTTACCTAATTGCTCTGGCTAGGACTTCCAATAATACGTTGAACAAAAGTGGTGAGAATGGGCATCCTTGTTGTGTTCCAGATCTTAGAGCTTTTCACTGCTGAGTATGATGTTAGCCGTAGCTTGTCATATGTGGCCTTTTTATGTTAAGGTATGATTCCTTTATATTCACTTTGTTCAGGGTGTTTATCATAAATGGGTGTTGTATTTTATCATATGCTTTTTCTGCATCTATTGAGAAGATCGTATGATTTTTAACCTTCATTTTGTTAATGTAGTGTATCACATTGACTGATTTGTTGATGTTGAGCCATCTTTGTATCTCTGGAATAAATCCCACTTGATCGTGGTGTATGATTCTTTTAAAGTATTGTTGAATCCAGTTTGCTAATATTTTCTTGAGGATTGTTGCATGTATGTTCATGAGAGATATTGGCCTATAATTTTCTTTTTTTGTGTGACATCCTTGTGTGGTTTTGGTATTAGAGTATTGCTGGCCTTATAAAATGAATTTGGAAGAGTTATCCCCCTCTCCTATTTTTTGGCAGAGTTTGAGAAGGATTGGTATTAATTCAACTTTGAGTGTTTTGTAGAATTCACCAGTGAAGCTGTTGGGTCTGGACTTTTTTTTGTTGGGAGATTTTTGATTACTGATTCAATTTCATTGCTAGTAATGGGTTTGTTCAGATTTTCTATTTCATCATAATTCAGTCTTGGGGTGTTGTGTGTTTCTAGGAATTTATCCATTTCTTCTAAGTTGTCCAATTTTTGGCATATAATTATTCACAGAAGTTTCTTCTGATTCTTCATATTTCTGTGATATCAGTTGTAATATTTCCTCTTTTTTAATCGAGGTCATATTGGCTTATAACATTGTGTAAATTTCAGGTGTACATTATTATATTTCAGTTTCTGTGTAGACTGCATCATGTTCACCAATAGTCTAGTTTTTATCTATCACCATACACATCAGCCCCTTTACTCCTTTCACTCTTCCCTGACCCCCTTTCCTTCTGGTAACCACTAATCTGTTCTCCTTATCTATGTGTTTGTTTATCTTCCACATATGAGGGAAATCATACATCATTTGTCTTTCTCTGTCTGTCCTATTTCGCTTAGCATAATACCCTCAAGGTCCATCCATGTTGTCACAAGTGGTATGATTTTGTCTTTTTACTTTTTATGGCTGAGTAGTATTCCATTGTGTGTTTGTGTATGTATATATTTGTGTGGATATGTGTGTGTGTGTGTGTGTGTGTGTGTGTGTGTGTGTGTTTTGGTATGTTGGGGTTTTCATTTTTATTTGTCTCCAGGTATTTTATGATATCTCCTTTGATTTCTCATTAACCCAATAGTTGTTTGGTAACATGTTTTCTAGTCTCCACATATTTGTGACTTTCCCAGCTTGTTTCTTGTAGTTGAATTCTATTTTCATAGCATTGTGGTCAGAAAAGATGCTTGATATGATTTCAGTCTTCTTAAATTTATTGAGGCTTGCTTTGTTTCCCAACATATGGTCTACCTTTGAGAATTTTCCATGTGCGCTTGAGAAGACTGTGCATTCTGCTGTTTGGGGATGGAATATTATATATATATATATAAAGTCCATCTGGTCTAGTGTTTCATTTAAGGCCACTATTTCCTTGTTGACTTTCTGTCTGGATGATCTATCCGTTGACATAAGTGAAGTTGTTAAGGTTCCCTACTATTATCGTGTTGCTGTCAATTTCTCCCTTTAGATCAGTTAATAGTTGCTTTATATACTTTGGTGCTCCTGTGTTAGGTGCATATATATTAATAAGTGTTATGTCTTCTTGGTTGAATGCTCCTTTGATCATTATATAATGCCCATATTCATCTCTTGTTATCTTTTTTATCTTGAAGCCTGCTTTGTCTGATATAAGTATGGCTACACCCGCTTTCTTTTGCTTGCCATTTGCTTGGAGAATCATCTTCCATCCCTTCACTCTGAGCCTATGTTTGTCTTTAGAGCTGAGATGTGTTTCCTGGAGGCAGCATATTGTTGGATCTTGTTTTTTAATCCATCCAGCCACTCTATGTCTTTTGATTAGTGAACTCAATCCATTTACACTTAGAGTGATTGTTGATATACAAGGGCTTAATACTGCCATTTTGTCTTTTGTTTTCCAGTTCTATATTTCCATTGTTTCTTTTTCCTTGTATTTCTGTCTGCCATTTCAGTTTGTGGTTTTCTGTGATGGTTTTCTCAGTTTTCTCTTTATTTCTGATTTGTGACTCTGCTCTGATTTTTTGTTTTTTTGGTTACCATAAGGTTAGTATAAAAGATTTCATAGATTAGATAGACCTTTTTCTGATACCGTCTTATTTCCATTAGCCTATGCAGGTTCCATCCCTTTCCTCTTCCCCTTCTATGTTTGTTTTTGTTGTCACAAATTATTCTTTGTGTGTTGTGAGTTTGTGACCAAATTGAAGTGTTTATAGTTATTGTTGATGCTTTCTTTCCCTTTATCCTTTATATTATCATTAAGTGTTTGTTAACCTATTCTGATATACAGCTGCAATTTTCTGATTTTTTTTCTATTTATCTCCTGGCTCAAAGCTTTGTAAACTTTTGCCTTTTTGTTTCAGGTAGGAGGACTTCCTTCAACATTTCTTGTAGGGCAGGTCTACTGGCAATGAACTCCCTCAGCTTTTGTTTGTCTGGGACATCTTTTATTTCTCTGTCATATCTGAAGGATAATTTTGCTGGATAGAGTATTCTTGGCTGATAGTTTTTGTCTTTCAGTATTTTAAATATATCATCCCACTCTCTCCTAGCCAGTAAGGTTTCTGCTGAGAAATCTGCTGAAAGCCTGATGGGGGTTTCATCGTAGTTATTTTCTTCTCTCTTGCTGCCCTTAAAATTTTTTCTTTGTCATTGACTATTGCCAATTGTAATATTATATGCCTTGGAGAAGGTCTTTCTGCATTGATGTAATTAGGAATTCTATTAGCTTCATGTACTTGCATGTCCAGCTCCTTCTCCAGGTTTGGGAAGTTCTCAGTTATTATTTCTTTGAATAAGCTCTCTGCTACTTTCTCCCACCCTTCTCCCTCTGGGACACCTATAATCCTTATGTTACTTTTCCTAATTGAGTCAGATATTTCTCAAAGAATCTCTTCATTTAAAAAAAAAAAAATCTTAGTTCTCTCTCCTCCTCCACCTGAATCAAGTCTATGTTTCTATCTTTGAGCTCACTGATTTTCTCCTCCATAAGATCTACTGTATTTTTAATGCTTCCTACATTTTTTTATCACATTACTTGTGTTCTTCATATCCACAATTTCTGTTTGTTTGTTTGTTTTTTAGAGCTTCAATCTTTTGGTCAAGTATTCCTTCTCTTCATTAATTTTATTCCTGAGCTCATTGAACTGTCTTTCTGAGTTTTCTCATTACTCATTGAGTTTCTTTACAACAGCTATTTCAAATTCTCTGTCACTTAGATTGTAATCTTCTATGAAATCAGGTTTGGTTTCTGGTGAGTTGTCATTTTCCTTCTGTTTTGCCATGTTACTGTAGTTCTTCATGGTATTTGATGAGTTGATCCTCTGCCAGTGCATTTGTGGTAGTAATTGCCTTTTCTCATTTGGGTAAGGCTTTGGTTACTTTGGTTCTGAGCTGCTTCTGATTGTATTTGAGAGCCTGTACTTTCCACCCCCCCACTGCCTCTACCAGAAGAGTTGTCAGTGCCCTCCTCGTGCTTCTTGTGCCTCTGGGATTCTTGGTGCCATTCTGCTTAGGTGTCGCTGTAGTCTCAGGTGACACCACTGGGTTCACTAGGCTGTGAGCACTTCTGCTGCTTCTGGGGTCACCTGGGTCTTGTGTTTCTCCACAGGCCCTCTGCGGGCTTGGGTGCTGCTGTCTTGTGCACCACTTGGGCTGCTGTTCCCGAGATGTCTGGGGGTGTGGGTTGCACCACTGCCAGGGGCCCTGGGTCCCTGGGTGTTGCTGTCACTGGTAGTGTGCAGAGGACCCAGGGACTTGTATGCAGCCCTGAATGCTGGTAGAGCTGATGTTGGGGGTGCCACCACCGAGGCCTGGGTCACCAGTTTTCCTGTGGATCCTGATGATTCTGGTTGCAGTTTCTACCTGCCACTGCTGGTGGGGGGGGGGATAGGGCCTGTTTTTTCTGCTCCCACACCATCTGCTCACAGTTGTGTGGGTCAGGTCACTGCTGCTGCCACCACTCCACTGACCATCACATGGTCAGAATCGCAGCTGGCCGCCATCACCACTCTATGGGCATTAGTGCACCCATGGGGCTGGGCCACCCTTGTTGCTTGGGCCACTGCATGAGGATCTGTGCCCTGGATTGCTGCCGCTGGGGGGAAAGGGCTGCTCCTCTAGTTTCACTGCTTCCGAGGGTTCCAGTCCACCCACATTCAGATGTATAGCTCCATGAACCTCTTAGGTATCCTGTTGTGCTGTGTAGGGAATCCTCTGTTGGTCAATGGATATCTGTTTGGTTGTAACTTAGAGGGAAGAGACAAACAGAACAACTCACTTTCCCATGATGCTGACATCACCCTCCTCTTTTATTTAGTTTTTGTTGTTGTTGAGGAAGACCAGCCCTCAGCTAACAGTTGTTGCCAATCCACCTGTTTTTGCTGAGGAAGATTGACCCTGAGCTAACATCTGTGCCCATCTTCCTCAATTCTATACATGGGACGTCTGCCACAGCATGGCTTGATAAGTAGTGCATAGGTCCACACCCTGGATCTGAACCTGCCAACCCTGGGCTGCCAAAGCAGAGCACATGAACTTAACCACTACACCTCCAGGCTGGTCCCTCTTCTTTTATTTTTGATTTTATTTGAGTCTCCATTCTTTTTTTTCTTGGTGAGTCTACCTAAAGTTTTGTCAATTTTGTTTATCTTTTCAAAGAGCCAGCTCTCAGCTTTATTGATCTTTTCTATTGTCTTTTTCGTCTCTATTTCTTTTGTTTCTGCTCTAATCCTTGTTATTTCTTTCCTTCTACTAACTTTGGGCTTTGTTCTTTTTTCTAGTTCCTTGAGGTGTAAAGTTAGGTTGTTTATTTCAGACTTTTCTTTTTTGAGGTAAGTCTCTATCCCTGTGAAGTTCCCTCTTAGAACTGCTTTGCTGCGGCCCATAAATTTCTATGTGTTGCATTTCCATTTTTGTTTGTCTCAAGGTATTTTTTTGATTTCTCTTTTGATTTATTTTTTGACTCATTGGTTGTTCGGTAGCATGTTAATTAACCCCACATACCTGTGAATTCTCCAGTTTTCTTTCTGTCATTAATATTTATGCATATACATATATATTTATTTTAGAAGAGTAAATTCTTGGGTCATGTAGTGTTTCTTTTCATAAGTAAAAAGTATTCTTTCAACAGTTGCAGATAATATTTTTTTACATTTTATGCAAATAATAACACACAATTTCTTTAATTACCTAGATAAGTTGTATTTGGGTTTTTTTTTTTTTTTAGATAGAAATTTTTTCATTGCTTTTTTCAAATTACTATTCCTTTATGTTATGAAAAATTTGACATTGTAGAGGATTCTTTAAAAAATCTTTTTTGCTAAATAATTCCCGCCATCTTTTCCTCCACATTTCCCCTCAACTGTAATTAGGCCTTGTTTGTACACATATTTCTACAACATATCAGGTAAAATTTCCCTTTACTCTCTTCTAAAGTCTCTAATTTTTGTTTTATTCAACATCCTACCATCAGATCTAAAATATATTTCTGACTCCAGTCTCATCAAATTTCTTAAAGCATCCATTTTAAGTTCTGGGCTATCTACCAAGTAAGTTAATATACACTGAAAGATGTATTTTATATATGAATAGATGCACGCAATCCAAAGTCATTCATTTCATTCATTCACATCCTTACATCCTAGTGGTCAATAATCCTGTTAACTCTACTGTCAAAATATATTCAGATTCCAACTACTTATCATCTCTATCATGACCCCCACCCCCCAGTACATCATCTCTTACCTGGATTATTGTCAGGGTCTCTTAACTGGTCTCTTGCTTCTGTCCTTGCCCACCTCCATCCCCATAGCCTATAACCAACCTACTGTCAAAATATAAGTAAAAATTATCTCTCTTCTTCCTATTTCACTCAGGATGAAAGTTGAAATCTTAACAATTGCCTGAATAACTGTGCATGATCTGACCCCCATTGCCTCTCAGACCTCATTCCTCAGCAATCTTCCTCTCACTCCTTCTGCTGCAGCCCCACTGAAATCCTTGCTCTTCCTGTAGCACATCAGACTTGCTTCAACACTTTTGCATCTAAAGAAATAACCAAAATATTTTCTTCTCACCAGGTTCAACAGAACATCATAAGTGTCACTACAGTCAACTTTCTCTCACAGTTGTTCAGCAAATGTGTACTGAGCTCCTACTATTTGCCAACTACTCTGCTAAGCTTATGAATACAAATATGCAAAAAAAAAGTCACTTTCCTGAAGAAGCAAGCAGTCTAGTAGAGGTGATAAATTCTATAATAGAGATAAGCACAGGGAGATATGAGCCCAGAAAAGGATATATCAATACATATTGTAGATGCGCAAGCTTCCCAGAAGAGTTCAGCTTTGAAGGAATTTGAGGGAATTTCAGGCAGAAAGAATAAGCAAAGGCACAAAATGAGTAGAGGATGTAATCTATTTGGAGAACTGCAAGTTAGGTTCCTCTTTCAATAGACAATGGGGCTCTGAGAAATGATAAGGCTGGAAAAAGTCAAGAAAAGAAAACAAGGGGAGTTGTACACATAAATGCATTTCTTCTTGCATTAATTCTATTATTTTTATATCCCATACACTGTGCTAGGTTCTGGGGAACACTGTAGTTACCAAAAATATATGGGTTTTATGCTCATATTGTTTAAAATATAGTGGAAGAGGCAGGTAAAACAGCATACACTTGAGGAGAAAACTCCAAGGTGTTATGAGAGTGCCCAGAAGTAGGAATATAATTCAGATTTGGAAGGTTATCAGATACTTTTCCAAAAAATTAACAACAAAGGAGAAATATGAAGTCTACACAGGCATTTGCCAGTGTTATAGGCTGACATCTGTCCCTCTAAATTCACATGTTGAAGCCCTAACCCCTAGCATCTCAGAATGTGGCTGTATTTGGAGATAGGGCTTTTCAAAAGGTGATTAAATGAACATGAAGCTGTTAGTGTTCCTATAAGAATAGGAAATTTGGACACACTGAGCATAGAGGGCATAGAGGAGTGACCAGGTGAAGATGCAGCAAGAGAGTGGCCATCTGCAAGGCCAAGAGAGAGCCCTCAGAGGAAATCAAACCTACCAGTACCTTGATCTTGGACTTCTAGCCTCCAGAACTGTGAGAAAATAAATTTCTGTTTTTTAAGCCACCTACTCTGTAGTATTTTGTTATGACAGCCAGATAAAGGTGGTGAGAGGTAGGTAGAGTGTTCTAGAATGAGGCAATGATGTATGAGCAGGTTTGGAAGTAAGTTATGTCTAGGGAACTAATAAGTGTTCTGAATGCTTAGAGGATAAGTGGAAGAAGAAAATGGTGAGCAATGAGACTAGAGCACTTCAGTCTCCAGGGACTAGGTCACACAAGAGTACGGGCATGAAAAGGAGTTTGGAGTTTTCCTTAGATCAAAGAGAAACCAACGAATGGTATTAAATAGGGGAGGAGGACATGCAGGAGCAAGTTTTCAGTTAAAAAGAAGTGCCCTGATGGTCGAATGGAGAATGGATTGGGAGAAAAAGCTGGTGGCAAGAATACCAATCAGAATTTACTGCTCTTATCCAGTTAAGAAATGATGGTGGCTTTGACTAAAATAATAGCAGTAGAGATAAAGAAAGATGAACTGATTTAAACGATGTTTCTCAGGAGGAATTGAAAGTTTTTAGTCATTAATTAAATTTTGGAAGTAGAAATACAGAAGGATGAGCCACAGATTATATCCAGCACTCTGGCTCCACATGGGAGAAAGGATGTGACATTCATTTAGATGTGGGAACACAAGGAAAGTTGCTGATGAGTGAAAATGCTGAGTTCAAAGGTCATGCAAGTAGGGATGCCCAACAGGCATGTGGATATAAGAGTCAAAAAATCTGGACAGAGATTATAGAATAAAGTAGAGATATAGATTTGGAAGTCATCTATAGATGGTTTTGAACCACACGAGTGAATGGAACAACAAATGATTATAAGAAAGGGAGGACTAGGAAAGAAACCCAGGGAACATCAATATTTAAGACAAAAGCAAAGGAAAACAGGTCAATGAAGGAGGATAGACTACAGTCTGTGATGTAGCAGGAAAACTAAGGCAGCAAAACAGAAGGATAATTTCACAGGTATAGAATTCTAGGTTGATGAGTTTTTTTCTCTCAATGCTTTGAGTATTTCAATCCACTCTCTTCTTTCTTATATCATTTCTGAGGAGAAATTGAATGTAACCCTTGTCTTTGTTCCTCTATAGGTAAGAATTTTTCCCTCTGGCTTCTTTCAGGATTTTATCTTTATCTTTGATTTTCTGTAATTTGAAAATGATATGTCTATGTGTTTGTTTTTGTGACATTTATCCTGTTTGGTGTTCTCTAAAATTCCTGGATCTGTAGTTTGGTGTCTGACATTAATTTGGGAAAATTCTCAGACATTATTGTTTCAAATATTTCCTCTGTTCCTTCCTTTCTTTCTTCTCCTTCTAGTATTCCCATTGCACATATGTTACACCTTTTGTACTTGTTCCACAGTCCTTGGATATTCTGTTCTGTTTTTTTCAGTCTTTGCTCTTTTTACTTTTCAAGCATCGTATTGATATATCCTCTAGGTCAGAGACTCTTTTCTCAGATGTGTTAAGTCTACTAATAAATCCATCAAAGTCAGTCTTCATTTCTGTCATAGTGTTTTTGATTTCTAGCATTTCTTTTTGATTCTTTCTTATTATTTCTATCTCTGCTTACTTGTCCATTTGTTCTTGCATGTTATCTACTTTATTAATTAAAGCCCTTAGCACATAAGTTATAGTTGTTTTATTTATTTATTTGTTTAACTTTCTACTGCAGTAACATTGGTTTATAGGATAAGTTTCAGGTGCACATCATTGTATTTTTATTTCTGTGTAGACCACATCATATTCACCACTCAAGGACTAATTACCATCTATCACCATACACATGTGCCCTTTTACCCTCCCCCTTTCCCTCTACTCTTCTGGTAACCACCAATCTATTCCCTATATCTGTGCATTTGTTTGGTGGTGGTGGTGTTTTTACCTTCCACATATGAGTGAAATCATATGGTATTTGTCTTTCTCTGTTGGACTTATTTTGCTTAGCATAATACACTCAAGGTCCATCCATGTTGTTGCAAGTGCCAAGATTTAATCATTTTTATGGCTGAGTAGTATTCCATTGCACATATATATATATGTGCATATATATATATATATATATACACACACATTGCATATATATATATATACACACACACCACACCTTCTTTATCCATTCATCCATTGATGGGTACTTAGGTTGTTTCCAAGTCTTGGCTATTGTGAATAATGCTGCAATGAGCATAAAAGTGTACATATCTTTTCAAATTAGTGTTTTGTCCTCTTTGGATAGATATCCAGAAGTGGAACAGCTGGATCAAATGGTAATTCTATTCTTAAATTTTTTTCAGGAAACTCAAAGGTTTTTTCCATAGTGGCTGCACCAGTTTACATTCCCACCAGAAGTGTATGAGAGTTCCCCTTTTTCCACATCCTCTCCAACAGTTGTTATTTCTTGTCTTTTTAATAACAGCCATTCTGATCAGCATGAGGTAATATCTCATTTTAGTTTTGATTTCCCTGATAATTAGTGATGTTGAATATCTTTTCATGTGCCTGTTGGCCATCTGTATATCTTCTTTGGAAAAATATCTGTTCAGATCCTTTGCCCATTTTTTAATTGGTTTGTTTGGTTTTTGATGTTGAGTTGTATGAATTCTTTATATGTTTTGGATATTAACCCCTGATCAGATATGTGATTTGCAAAAATCTTCTCCCAATTGTTAGGTTGCCTTTTCATTTTGTTGATGGTTTCCTTTGCCATGCAGAAGCTTTATAGTTTGATATAGTCTCATTTGTTTATTTATTTATTTATTTTGTTTCCCTTGCCTGGGGAGACACGATATGTGAAAAGATACTGCTAAGACTAAAGTCAAAGAGCCTACTGCCTATGTTTTCTTCCAGAAATTTTATGGTTTCAGGTCTTACGTTCAAGTCTTTAATCCATTTTGAGTTAATTTTTGTGTATGGTATAAGATATGGTCTACTTTCATTCTTTTGCATGTGGCTGTCCTTTATCCATTAGAGCCCTTAGCACATAAGTTATAGTTTGGTTAAATTTGTAGTTCCATAATTTCAACATCCCTACCATGTCTAGTTCTGATACTTGCTCTGTCTATTCAAAATTTTTTTTTGCCTTTTGGTTTGCCCTGTAATTTTTCTTCATAGATGGACATGATCTAAAAAGTAAAAGAAACTGCTTTGAACAGGCCTTTAGTAAGGTAGTGGTGAGGTGTGGGGGGAGGGGAAGCATTCTGTAGTTCTATTATTAGGTCTCCATGTTTACTTGAGCCTATGCCTCCAGACTGTGAGCTTCAGAAGGGTTTCTCAGTTTTCTTCTCCTTCCTTGGGTGGGACAGGATGGCTACAGTGGGCTGGAGTTGAGCATTTCACTTCTTTCACATAGAAGGCTAGAGCCAGAAGGAGGTGAGTATTTCCCTTCCCCAGGTCTATTGGGCTCTGATAATACCCCACAAATATAGGCTTTCATTAACTAGTTTCCCCTGAGGACAGGCCTTATTAAGAAGAAAAGAGTGCTCTGATGATTTCAGAATGGTTCCTTTCTCTCTCCTCTGAATTAAGACCGAGGAGATTTTTCTCCAGTATTTACTGTGGGAATCTGGTCAGGCTCCTGGAGGTAAATCTCACGATATTGTGTGTGCTCCCCTATGACTGGGTCCCCTTGGAGTTTTTTTAACTTTCGGAGTTGTCCGCACTGAGCTTCCGGCAATTCATCAATTATGGTTCTGTTTTTCCTACCCAGGCAGCGGTTCCAGTGGCATTTTAAGTTGTGACTCCCTCTATTCTCTTGTCTCTCTCTCCAATCGTGGAAACAGCAATTTGCTCTGTGTCCTGTCCTCTCTTTTAGATCCAAGAAGAGTTGTTGATTTTTCAACCTGTTTAGCTTTTTACTTGTTGTTAGGATGGACTGGTGACTATCAAGCTTCTTACATGAAGAACTAGAAACCAGAAATCTTTTTAAATAAGAATCTTCTATAATCTTCTTAAATAAGTATTTTTATGATATTAAGTATATACTTGTTGGAAAATATGTAGGATTGTTAAAATAAAAATTAATGCATGATCCCACCAAGGAAAGATAACCATGCAAACCTTGGGATATATGTATTTCTGATATTTGACAGATTCACACATGTCCACATCTAGTGTCACAATGCACAAACATCTTTAAATCCTCTTCTATTACTTACTTATTATTTATTACACATGTGGCCCAACGTTATTAAAAAGTCTGAAAACATAGCTTAATGTCTATATAATATCTCATTCAAGTAATATTCCATAGTTTATTCAACCATTTTCCTATTGTTGGTCATTGAAGGCATATTAAAATTTTCACTAGTATAAATAATTCAGCAATGAATATGTCTATAATTAAGACCTCATTTATGATTTTCTTAAGATATTTTCCTAGAGTCAAACTATTGGGTCAAAAAACTCAAACTTTCAAAATCCCTTAATGAATTTATACTAAATCTCTTCAAAGAAAAGCTGTGACAATTTACCCTCCCACCTGAAGTGCATTAGAGAGACTTCTTTACCTGTTGAAGGAAGAGACCACCTATCTAAAATAAAAAGAAGCTGGCTTTATTGCTTGTTCGTGCATGAGAGAGATGTACTTATAAGTCATAGAGTCTCAGAGCTGATCTTACATATATGGCTCTGAGAAGTATGGAGTAAGGAATTAAAAGACTTTCAGAAAGGAGAGTTAGAGATTAGATGACTTTCAGCCATGGGAGCACAGTTACAGGAGTGAGACTGTTGTTGGCTGGCTAACTTTCAAACATGTGGCACTGTCCTCCATTGTCTGACTTTCCAGAGGCATGGATACTGATGCAAAGTGTCACTGAGCAACCAAGATGAGTTTAACCCCATTTCTGCTTTGGTACTTGGCCACAGTTTAGGATTAGGACCAAAGAACTATCAGGTTTTTTTTTTATTATTTGGATTACTAATGAGGTTAAATTTTTTCCTGATGTTTATTACACCTTTTCCATGAATTATTTTCTCATCTGTTTTGTTCATTTGTATAAGATATTTTTCTAATTAATTTGTATGACTGCCCTTAAATTTTATGAAAGACTTTTTGCTTGCATATACAAAGAAAAAAATTTCCAGCTTAATATTTGCTTTTCAAATTTCAATAAATATTAAAGAATCTCTTTTGTTTACTTTATAGATGTAACCATCCTTTCTATTCCTACCATCACCACATCTCAGACCTTCGTTATCTCACACTTAAATTATTGACCTAGACAGTCTCCCAACACTAGTCCTCTTTCCTCCAGGCATTGCTGTTACCATGGTTCATCTTCCTAATACACTGTTTTTATCAAGTCAATTTTCCTCTGCAAAAACCTCAATGACTCCTTATGGTCTGAAGCATAGAATCCTAAGACTCTAGAGAATACTTTCAGATCTATGTCACATTCATAACTTGCCTAACACAAATCCTAGACTCCAAACAGCCTG
Organism: Tapirus indicus; assembly: GCA_031878705.1. Classification (NCBI taxonomy): domain Eukaryota; kingdom Metazoa; phylum Chordata; class Mammalia; order Perissodactyla; family Tapiridae; genus Tapirus; species Tapirus indicus. The sequence goes on along the minus strand of CM062920.1, from coordinate 7,375,904 downwards.
AACTATTTATTCTTCTCAAACATTCATTAGTTCATTTTTGTTTGTTTTTGGATAAGCGTTTAGTCAACGCCTGTCATATACCAGTTTCCCAGGGGGTGCTAAGACAAATAAGACCTGCAAATGTTCACAGAACAGTTGGGAAGCCCTAGAAACAATCAGACAACTGCCATAGAATGTGCTGAGAACTGTGATGAATCTAAGATGAGGTAGAGGAGGAGGACATGCTTCTCACAGGTGATAATGCATGAGCTGAGTGAGTCCTGAAAGCCAACAGCTGCAAAGATCCAAAATGGAGAGAATGTACAAAACAACTAGGGGCCCTAAATAGTTCTGTATAAACAGAGCAGAAAGGGTAATAATACGAGATGAGGCTGGAGAGAAAACACGGATATATTTGTAGAGCCATGCCAAGAAAAAAAAGTGTGAAGAGTCCTTCAGACTATATAATTGACCTGGATGCATGGATGATAGACTATGGGAGGTGGGGAGGTAACAGGAATGAAATTATTTTGACTAGGATGACTCCTATCTTCCTGACACAGACCACAGAGTAAATGCTGGATTCACAGACATAGGGAACTAGAGGAGAATAGAATCAGTTTGGCATATATTGAGTTTGTGCTGCCTGAGGGAAATACAAATTCAGAAGTTCAAGTGGATTTTTCTCTTCTCTGCCCTTACCCATAATAGTCCCTCTACCTATAGGGCCCTCCTTGTCCCTCCCAACTCTCAGAATCCTACCCAATCTACAGCCTAAGTCCCACCCATCAGTTGTAAATATCTTTGTCCACCTGAACTCAGCTGAAACATTTGCCTAAAAACTGTTTCAATGTCACTCATCTAAATATGTGAGTCTTGTTCTTTCAATAAAGCTGCTCCTTCTCTGTTGTATAGCCCCATATGAGACAGGGGTGGCACTTTGCATGGACAATTCTGTTGGCCAGTTTGCTTTCAATTCCACGGCAACTAGAAATGAACAACTTATTGAGTGAGATAAAAGCAAGTTGGAGGCTGATTTGAGGGAAGAATGTATGCTTTTGGGGAAATACACACTTATTACTATGAAATGTTTAGCCTGATCATAATGAGGGACAGCTGAGATATGACAGAGTCGAGAAGTGGTTTTCCAGTAAAGTGTCATGGGTTGTGTTGAGTGTTGTGTAGAGGGTATGCCAGGGCCATATTACTTTTTAATAGATGGAATCCTAGGCCGTGACCACTGTCATGTTTTGTATATTAGTGAATTATTAGCTTTTATTTGTATGTAAGGGAAGAGCACCTGCTTAGAGATTAATAGATATTGAAATCCATAGCTATCCGGTCTGAATAAACTAAGGCTCCCCTCCCCCTATGCCTTCGAACATAATACAGCTTTAATCTAAATTAGGGTTTCAAAAAATTATATGCAAGAATAGAGAAAGACACATAAGCTATGTTGACATTCAGGATATGCACTAACTGCCCAGGAGTGTGCACTATGCTTGTAGCTGATGAATCATAAGCTTTGAATACTATTTAGTTATTTCCTATATATTACAAAAAAAAGTCACTAATGTTTTTAATGATACTCCTGTAGCAACTGTCATTACCTAACAAAATGAAACAGAGTTGAATAACAACAATATATGTCTTTGTAAAGACATATATCCATTTCCTAAATCAAATGGTACCCTTTCAGAGACAATTTTTAGCAATAAAAAAGAAGGGTGAATGAACAGATTTTCTACACATTTAGTACAGTGAGAAAAGAATTGTGCCACACGTCTAATTTTTGTGATTCTTTGAATCATAAAAATTAAAGATCACCAAGTTAAAAATCACTGTGGAGTTAGGAGCCCAGTTCACAGTGATATGGGTTAGCAAACCCAAAATCACTCTCTGTGGTTTTAGGATTGAGCATATGAGTAAATATATTGGGAATAATGAAAGCCATATTTCTGCCATTTGAACAAAGGAGTTAGAAATATGAAAAGGGCAAAGACCTGAATGAACTGTTATAATAAATTCAAATTGGAGGTAGTAGCATGAATGCATAGTTTTTAATACAGAGATAGAAATAAAATTATAGCTAGAGACAGGAAGATGTAGATACATGTATATTTATATTTTGTAGCTTCTCCTACTGAAAGAGCCTACCCCTATGGTAAAGCTACCACTATGACAGTGAGCAAACCTAGCTCTCAGGTATTAGTTTCTGTATACCATATCCTATTGAAAAAGCTGGAGCTCCTTAGAGAAATGGCGGAGTCCAGAGCTGTGGCAGAGAAAGTACGAGATGAGTCTGGAGCATCTTGTTGTAATGTGTAAAGCAAGGAATTGCTAGATAAAATAATGAGAATATGTGAAAAAGACGCTGAAGCCAGTTTGAAGTGGCTCTCAGTGGGAAAATTTGGACAATTTCATGGAAATGAATAATGGGAATAGCAGAATTTTGGGAAATAAAGTAAGAATTTATATGGTGCATACTAATATAAATAAGTAAACAAATATATAAATAAGTGGGAAAAAAGAATAATAACATTAGAAAATCATCATTATGCAACCATCACAGAAATTATTGATTTAGCCATGAATCAGTGATGGCTAAAACTAGTGAGGAAAGTTTGGTGAGGATATTTACATATTGCAAAGTATTCTTCCACGAATTAGTTATTACTCCAAAAGGAAATATAGTAACTTTACAGTGGATGAATCTTACAAAAGCAGTCAAGTAATCAAAGTTAACACCCCCAATAATAGGACAAACTGGAACCTCCTGACATGATACACTAGAAAGGACACGGCATCACTTCCACCACATGTCTCCCAAAAATTTAAAACCTGACTCGAACCATAGTGAAACATCAAATAAACAAATTGAGGAACTTTCTACATAGAGAGTATGGTTATTGATTCTCAATGTCACATATAAACTACTCACACTCAACCAAATGGTCACTGAAATACACTCAAATATCAGAAGTGATATGGAACAGTGAATTCAAAATTAAAGTATGAAATCATAGAACAAAAACGAAAATCATGATCTTGCCCTTATGAGCAGGCACTCTTACTAAAAACTTCTCCAGTACTGACAAGATCCAAGTGATGAAGGTTGTATATTGTAATGTTATTTGAGAGAGTGGTGGCCATGTTTTCCCAAATGTCTAACGGGGAACATATATATTAATTTCTCAAAACTTTACAGTAGAGCAAGATAATGCATGGAAAGGAAAATCAATGTTAAAGCAAAATACACATGAATTTCTGAAATCTTCTTTTATTAAAAGATATACTTCAAACCCTGGGATTTTAGAATTGAATGGATCCTTAGAGCTAGCTCTAATAATCCAATCCATCAATTGCAGATAAAGAAACTGCATCCAGATAGAGGGATTTATCTGAGATCATCTGGCTAATTAGATGATGACCTGGGATTTGGATCATGTAGTTGAACTAGTTGATTAGGAATCTTTGATCTGTATTTTTCCTGATCATTTAAAAATTAAAATAACTGTTTCACATTAGTGACTTTCCAACAAAGAAACAAAGATTTAAACGTATCCAAAACCCTGGCATTGCTAGAACCAAGGCATGACCATATCTTCAATATTATTAAATGTTTGCAGAATGGCTTTTGTCTTAAGATTATGCCCTAAAAATGTTTTTTCACTAATTTCTATAATAGAAAATAATCTAATACATGTTTTTATTAGCTGATTGAATTATATGTCCAGAATGATTGTAGGCTTTTTAATCATTGTTCAAATATGTGACATGTGTATTTCATACATGCATGTCAAAAAGTATACCAGTTTTTTAGTTTGTATTCAGTATATCTAAGAATAGTTCTCGTATTATAAAATGTACACAAGTGTTTAAAATAAAACAGAGGGATTACAGTGGTAAACTATACCCAAATTTATCATTCTTACTAAGAACTTCTGAATATTAAGTATTCCATTCGGGAAAGTACTACAGTGAGTGACAGCTGCAGGCATTTGACGACTAAAGCTCATGTCATTAACCAGAGAGGTCTTTCTAATGTGCAATTGTGGAAGGTTAAACAAAGTCCTTAGCATCATGGTGAAAACAGCTTTATTAAAGCTCAGCAACTATTAGCGTTACAAATGTGTTTGACATAAAACAAAAATTTTCTCTATTTTTTTTTAGCTTTATTGAGGTACATTGACAAATAAAATTGTAAGATTTAAAGTGTACATGGTGGTGATTTTATGTACATATACATTGTGAAAGGATTCTCACCATCTAGATGATTAAAATGTCCATCACATATTTATCTTTTTTTCTCTTTTGGTGAGAACATTTAAGTTCTTTCTTAGCAAATTTCAATTATATGATACAGTGTTATCAACTATAAACACCATGTTTTACGTTAGATTCACAGATCTTATTAATCTTATAGCTGAAAATTTGTACACTTCTACCAACCTCTCTCTATTTCCCCCTCCCTTTGGCCCCTGGTAACCACTTTTCTACTCTCTGTTTCTAAGAGTTTGACTTTTTTTTTTTTCAGAGTCCACATATAAGTGATACCATGCAGTATTTATCTTTCTGTGTCTGGCTTATTTCACTTAACATAATGCCCTTGAGGTCTATCCATGTTGTTGCAAATGGCGGGGTTTCTTTCCTTCTCATGGCTGAATAATATTCCATTGTGTGAGCATGTGTGTGTGTGTGTGTGTGTGTGTGTGTGTGTGTGTGTGTATGTGTATATATATATATATATATCTTCTTTATCCCTTCATCCATTGATGGAAACTTAGGTTATTTCCATATTTTGACTACTGTGAATAATGCTGTAACAAACATGGGAGTGCAGATATCTCTTTGAGATATTGATTTCATTTCCTTTGGATATATACTCAGAAGTGGGATTGCTGGATCATATGGTAGTTCTATTCTTAATTTTTAGGGGAACCTCCATATTGTTTTCCATAGTGGCTGCACCAATTTACATTCCTACCAACAGTGTGCTAGGGTTGCCTTTTATCTACATCCTTCCCAGCACATGTTATATCATGTCTTTTTGATGACAGCCATTCTAACAGGTGTGAGGTGGTATCTCATTGTAGTTTTGATTTGCATTTTTCTGCTGATTGGTGATGTTGAACACATTTTCATATACTTATTGGCCCTTTGGATATCTCTCTGAAAAAAATTTCTATTCAGTTCCTCTGCCCACTTTTTAATTGAACTGTTTGTTTTTTGCTATTGAGTTGTATGAGTTCTTTATGTATATTAGATATTAACCCCTTGTCAGATATATGATTTAAAATTATTTTCTCCCATTCTTTGAGTTTCCTTTTAATTTTGTTTATGTTTCCTTTGCTGTGCAAAAGCTTTTAGTTTGATGTAGTCCCACTTGTTTATTTTTGCTTTTGTTGCCTTTGCTTTTGGTATCAAATCCAAAAAATTGTTGCCAAGACCAATATCATGAAATTTACCCTCTCTGTTTTCTTCTAGGAATTTTATGGTTTCAGGTCTTATGTTCAAGTCTTTAATCCATTTTAATTTGATATTTTTGGGTGGTGTATAATAGTGGTCCAGTTTTATTCTTTTGCATGTGACTATCCAGTTTTCCCAGCACCATTTATTGAAGAGACTGTCATTTGCTCGTTGTATATTCTGGGTTCCTTTGTCATATATTGAATGACCATATATGTGTGGGTTTATTTTTTGACTGTCTATCCTGTTCCAATGATCTATGTGTCTGTTTTTATGGCAGTACCATACTGTTTTAATTACTGTAGCTTTGTAATATAGTTTAAAATCAGGGAGTGCGATGCTTCCAGCTCTGTTCTTCTTTCTCAGGATTGCTTTGGCTATTCAGTATTGTCATCTTAAAAATAAAACAGCCAGTTATTTTACCAGCAAAACAAGTTTATTCGGGAATAGCCAAAGAATTGCAATTTGAGATGTGCATTCTATGGCAGACCAGAGGCAAATCCAACAAACAAGGGAGAGGAACATCATTTTATAAAGAAAAGGGAGGAAGTTCAGAAGGATTATTTTGAATGAAAGTCCATGGGAGAAAAGCAAAAGTTCAGGGTGGTGATGGTTTCTTATTGGCTGAGTTGCTGGGGTAGTTGATTTCTGTTTAGGATGCAATGTACATTTCTTCCTGTAATTGATGATTCTTTCCTATTGATGACTTCTTTTTGTTGGGGTGGATAACTGACTATCATTTCTGTAATTGACCTCAAGTGGTAATGCATGGGAGCTCCCCCATCTGGCCTCCTGACTCCACTTTAAATGAGGTTTCCTTTTATTAATTTCTACAGGATCTTTTGTGGTTCCATACAAATTTGAGAATTGTTTGTTCTATTTCTTTGAAAAATGACATTGGAATTTTGAGAGGGATTGCATTTAATCTGAAGATTGCTTTGGGTAGCATGGACATTTTAACAATATTTATTCTTCCAATTCAAGATCACAAAATATCTTTCCATTTATTTATGTTGTCTTCAATTACTTTCATCAATGCTTTATAGTTTTCAGTGTACAGGTCTTTCACTTTCTTGGTTAAATTTATTCATGGATTTTTTTTTTTGATGTAGTTGTAAACGAGATTGTTTTCTTAATGTCTCTTTCTGATAGTTCGTTGTTAGTCTATAGAAACACAACTGATTTTTGTATATTGATTTTGTATCCTGCAATTTACTGAATTTGTTTATTAGTTCTAACAGTTTTTTGGCAGAGGATTTAGGATTTTCTGTATTTAATATCATGTCATATGCAAATAGAGACAGTGTTAGTTCTTCCTTTGTGATTTGGATGTCTTTTATTTCTTTTTCTTGATTAATTGCTATGGCTAGGACTTCCAGTGTTATGTTATATAAAAGTGGTGAGAGCAGGCATCTTATCTTATAGGATCTTATAGGAGAAGCTTTCAGCTTTTCACTGTTGAGCATGATGTTAGTAATGGGCTTGTCATGTATGACCTTTATTGTGTTGAGATATTTCCCCCTATAGCCACTTTGTTGAGTGTTTTTATCATGAACAGATGTTGAATTTCATCAAATGCTTTTTCTGCATCTATGGAAATGATATGATTTTTATTCTTCATTCTGTTAACGGAGTGTCTCACTTGATCAATATGCAGATATTGAACCATCCTTGCATCCCTGGAATAAATCCTACTTGATCATGATGTATGAGCTCTTTGAATATATTGTTGAATTTGGTTTGCTAATGTTTTGTTGAAGATTTTTGCATCTATATTCACGAGGGATATTGGCCTGTAATTTTCTTTTCTTGTAGTGTCATTGGGTTTGGTATCTGGATAATGCTGGCTTTTTAAAATGAGTTTGGAAGTGTTCCCTCTTCTATTTTTTGAAAAAGTTGAGAAGGATTGGCATTAAATCTTCTTTAAATGTTTGCTAGAACTCACCAGTGAAGCCATCTGGTCCTGACTCATTTTTTTGTTGGGAGGTTTTTGATTAGTAATTCCATCTCCTTACGAATACTCAGCCCATTCAGATTTTCTATTTCATCATGATTCAGTCTTGGTAAGTTGCATGTTTATAAGAACTTATCCATTTCTTCTAGGATATTTTTGAATTTGTTGGCATTCAGTTGTTCACAGTAGTCTCTTCTGATCCTTTGTATTTGTGTGATATCAGTTGTAATGTTTCCTCTTTCATTTCTAATTTTATTTATCAGAATCCTCTCTCTTTTTTTGGTAAGTATAGTTAAATATTTGTCTATTTTGTTTATCTTTTTAAAAAAAACCTAGCTCTTAATTCCATTAATCTTTTCAATTTCTCTCTCTTTATTTCATTTATTTCCTTTCTGATATTTTCTTTTTTCTACTAACTTTGTGCTTAGTTTTTTCTTTCTCTATTTACTTGAGGTGTAAAGTTAGGTTGTTTATTTGAGATTTTTCTTTTTTATTAATGTAGGAATTTATTGCTATGAACTTCCCTCTTAGAACTGCTTTTTCTGTGTCCCATATGTTTTGTATGTTGTGTTTCCAAACATTTTCTGCTTAGTCATTACAAAATAAGCATTACTTTATGGCCTATTATAAGAAAGTCTAAAATTTAGCCAGAATTGATTTATACATTTACATGGGATCCTGTTGTTAATACTGAATTTCAAGAGGATTTTAAGATCCTATTAATACTTAGGATACATTGTAAATTATTACATTAAAAAATTAACTTCTAAAAATTGAAAGAGGGCATAAGATTTGAATAGTCATTTCATCAAAGAAGATATACAAATGGCAAATAAGCACATGAAAAGATGCTGAACATTATCAGTAATTAAGGAAATGCAAATTAAAACCACCATGAGATCTCATTACGCACCCACTAAAATGACTAAAATTAGAAATATGGGCAAAAATAAATGTTAACAAGAATGTGGAGCAACTGAAATTCTCATACATAGACAGTGGGGTTGAAGAACAGAAAAGTCACTTTCAAAACAGCTTGGTAGTTTCTAAAAAGTACACATAAACCTACCATATTGCCAAGCAATCACCATCTTAAATATTTACCCAAGATAAATGAAAACATGCATCTCAAAAAGACTTGTATTCTGTTTTTCCTAGCAGCTTTGTTCATGAAATCAAAAACTTTAAAAATCTTGCTATATGTGACAAATGGATAAACTTTCAGGACATTCTGTGACAAATAAGCCAGTCACAGAAGGACAAATATTGCATATTTCCACTTATATGAGTACTCTAAAATAGTCAAATCATAGAAGAAAAGAGTAGAATGCGTTTTCCAGGGGCCGAAGGGAGGAAGAAATAGGGGTTTGCTGTTAAATGGGTATAAAGTTTTAGTTATCAAGGTGAATAAGTTCTAGAGATCTGCTATACAACATCTTGTCTATAGTTAACAATACTATATTGTACACTTAAAAATTTAAGAGGCTAGATTTCCTGTTAAATGTTCTTACCACAATCATAATAATAACACCTACTGGAACAACTCAAAAGCCCATCAAGTGGTAAATGAATAAACAAACTGTACTGCATTCATACTATGAAATCTCATCCAGACATAAAAAGGAACCAACTGGCACTGTAACAACATGCAAGAATCTCAAAAGCATCTTTCTAAGTAAAGGAAGCCAGAAACAAAATATAAGATACCACACAATTCCACTTATATGAAATTCTTAAAAGTGCCAAATTAAATGAATACAGTAAAGTTGCAGGGTGCAAAATCAACATACAAAAATCAGTTGCATTTCTATACACTAACAACAAAATAGCAGAAAGAGAAATCAAGAATACAATCTTGTTTACAATTGCAACAAAAAAGAATAAAATACCTAGGAATAAATTAAACCAAAGAAGTGAAAAACCTGTACACTGAAAACTATAAAACATTGTTGAAAGAAATTGAAGAAGATGCAAAGAAATAGAAAGATATCCTGTGCTCATGGATTGGAAGAATTAAGATAGTTAAAATGTCCATACTTCCTGAAGCAATCTACAGATTCAATGTAATCCTTTCAAAGTCCCAATGACATTTTTCACAGAAATAAAACTAAGAATCCTAAAATTTATATGGAACAACAGAAGACCCCCCAGTAGCCAAAGCTATCCTGAGAAAAAAGAACAAAGCTGGAGATATCACACTCTCTGATTTCCAAATATACTACAAAGTCATAGTAATCAAAACAGCATGGTACTGGCACCAAAACAGACACATCAGATCAATGGAACAGAACTGAGAGCCCAGAAATAAACCCATACATCTATGGACACCTAATTTCCAACAAAGGAGCCAAGAATATACAATGGAGAAAGGAAAGTCTCTTCAATAAATGGTGTTGGGAAAACCACACAGCCACATGTGAAAAATGAATGTAGACCATTATCTTATACCATACACAAAAATTAACTCAAAATGGATTAAAGACTCGAATGTAAGACCTGAAACCATAAAACTCTTAGAAGAAAATACAGGCAGTACACTCTTCAACTTCGGCCTTAGTAGTAACTTTTTGAATACCATGTCTCACCAGGCAAGGGATGGGAAAGAGAAAATAAACAAATGGGACTACATCAAACTTAAAAGCTTCCACACAGCAAAGGAAACCATCAAAAAAATGAAAAGACAACCTGACAACTGGGAGTAGATATTTGCAAATCATATATCTGATAAGGGGTTAATATCCAAAATATGTAAAGAACTTATACAACTCAACAACAAACAAACAACCCAATTAAAAAATGGGCAGAGGATCTAACAGACATTTTTCCAAAGAAGATATACAGATGGCCAATAGGCACATGAAAAGATGTTCAACATCACTAATTATTATGGAAATGCAAATCAAAACTACAATGAGATATCACCTCACGCCCACCAGAATGGCTGTTATTAAAAAGACAAGAAGTATTGGAGAGGATGTGGAGAAAAGGGAACCTTCAGACACTGCTGGTGGGAGTGCAGACTGGTGCAGCCACTATGGAAAACAGTATGGAGATTCCTCAAAAAATTAAGAATAGAACTACCATATGACCCAGCTATACCACTTCTGGGTATTTATCCAAAGAACATGAAAACATTGACTCAGAAAGATATATGCACTGCTATGTTCATTGCAGCAGTATTCACAATAGCCAAGACTTGGAAACAACCTAAGTACCCATCAACTGATGAATGGATAAAGAAGATGTGGTATATATACACAATGGAATACTACTCAGCTATATGAAAAAGATGAAATCTTGCCATTTGCAATGACATGGATAGCCCTTGAGGGTATTGTGCTAAGCAAAATAAGTCAGACAGAGAAAGACAAATACTGTATGATTTCACTCATATGTGGAAGATAAGACAAAACAACAAACAAAAACATAGACACAAAGAATAGATTGGTGATTACCAGAGGAGAAGGAGGTGAAAGGGGAAAAAAAAAGTGTCAACTTATAGTGACAGAAAATATATGATTGATTGTCAGGGGCTAGGATTCGATGGAGGGGATTGACTACAGAGGGGCATAGGGGAACTTTGGATGATGGAAATGTTCAATATAATCATGGGGGGAATTGCATGAGTATGTACACTTGTCACAACTTGTCAGATTATAACTCAATTAACCGTACCTAAAAAGCAATCTAAGTTATAAAAATAATTTAAATATTTTTTAAATGGATGAAATTTCTTCATTTGTTATCCAATAAACATAAATATACTATGTATCTTGCTAATTATTCACCAAAATCCATTCTTTCCTCCTAACATAAAATTTGGACATTGCCAACATCCGAGCTGGTTGTCCCAGCTGAAGATTGCTTTTCCCAGCCTCTCTCTTTGCTAGCTGAGGTCAAGTGATTACACTCTATGAATAGCATGTTAGTGGAAAGGGTATTTGCGATCTCTGTTGTACTTGATTAAGAGAAAAGCTCTGACTCAGCTTTCACTCTTTTTTCCCTCCTCTCTACAATGCAAATAATCAGGATGACCTTGGAAGTCACATATATCAGATGGCATAGCTCCTGCCAGCCTCTGTGTCATAGAGCTACTAATTCACCAAGATCACTTATTTTGGACTCTTCTTAAATGAGAAATGACTTCTTTAAGCCAGTGATTTTGGGTCTTCTTTGTCATTAAGTAGCCTATCCTTCCCTAACTAAAACACTTTCCTTAACTAAAATTTCTCTCTCCTCTGAGAGTATGTCCAAGATGTATTGTTAAGAGAATAAAGCAATTTATTGAACAACGTGTATTGTCTGCTACCATCTGTTTAAAACTACTGCTAATATTTGGAGGAAACTTGAATGACTGGGAGACAGGACAGAAGGGAGAATTTTATTATATTGCTGTTGTGGAATGGCATCCATGGAACACACTTGGATTTTGAGTTTTGTACCTTGTGGATATCCAAATTATTTTTTAAAATAGAGCTTAAATAAGGAAATTATAAAATGTAAAAAATAAATTATCTTGACCCATTGTTTCTGTTATATTCAACTGCAGACTCTGTAGATGTGCTTCACACACCAAGAGATACCATGGGGTCAGAGAAGGATTACAGAACAAATGTACATAAATCACTTTACAGAATGTTTGACATGTAGTAGGACATCAATAAATGTTTCTTCTTCTTCTTCCTCTTTGTGTGGTACTTCACAATCTTGTCAGGAGCTGCTTATAAACCTTTCCTGAAGTATGGGCATGTGCACCTTGGTGGAATGCAAGGTGATTTGAGGTTGCACAGGAGGCGCTTATATGTGGTACAAAGAAATGAAATTACAGACCATTCACTCACAGCACGGTTCTCTTTTCAGTGTTTCTGACTAATGTCAAATTTGACCTTAGCTTGTTCTTAACATTCCTCTAACACTTGCTAATCTGTCTTAAACTCAGAACTTTGAAAGAAACTGTGCCTAGCTGGAACTTAATAGATGTATTTTGTTTACCATGTGTCTCTATTTTACTCTTACCTCAGATTAAAAGAAGTGATACCAGTCCTCCAATCATAAAACTGATTTTTAAGTAAGTTTACTTAAGTAAAAATTTGGATCAATTAAAGAAAAATTCTAAGTAAATAATAGTATGAGTTATTCAGGGATAGGGGAAAAATAATCACAGAAGGGTACATAAAGTTTTATAGAAAATTGTATTCTTGAAAAATTTCGCTTCTTCCACGAAGCCTTTCTAAACCACTTTCTTACAGGAAATTGTTCTCTTTTCTATGAATTATGAAACTCACTGCCTATAGTTCTCATTTATTTAAGCAATCCTATGTTTTCCACGTTGCCTTTTGGCAGTCTTACTTTGGTATTTTGTTGCTTTACTCCTTCAATAAGTATTTATTGAGGAACTACCGTGTATTAGGCACTGAAGTGGGACTGAATGCACAGTGGTGAATATAGGGTTCACACGTTGAAAAATAACTTTTGGAGAATGACTTTGTGATAAACAGTATACTTGAGGGGAAACTAAATCTCATTAAGAAATAATACTAAAATGGTATAGCACACCCAACTATTACCACTCTGTTCACCATAATCTGATTCTGGTAGCCATGTAGCATTGACTCAATTTGTCCACACGGAACCCATCATTGCACAAATAAATACCTCAGCAATGTGTGTTCCTGACAGTGAACCATAGATAGAGTAAGCAAACCATATATTCTTTTATATGAAAAAAGTATAGCAGGATAACAGGCATCAGGAATGTGAGTAGAGAAAATGGGGTGGGTTGAATTTTATGTAGAGTGATCTAATTTACCTGATGTTTTAAAGTTCAAATTCTTGGTTATCATTTTCATCATGTAGATTATATGTATCCATCCTTTTGTTTCAGTTATGTGCTTAACAATGCAAATGATGAAGCCGTTTGCTGAGTCTGGGGAGAGATTTTAGCATTTTCTAAAGGAAACTCACACCTAAAAGTAAGTACTACATATCTTAAGTATAGGAATGAAGTCATTGCAAAGTCACCGGTCCTTGAAGCACTTACTAAAAGTTTGACTCATTACCATGAAACGGTAGCTACTTTCACCTCCAACCCACTAGTATTCAAGAGTAAAAAACATCCTCCTTAAACTCTAACTACAGACATGCAGTCCCCAGAAAAGCTTGCCTACAGCCACTGCTCCACACATGATGTGGGACATGATTGACTGGTTTCCCTTTTATTAACATGTTATTTCCTACAGTTATTGATAAGTGTTAGATTAATGGTGCCATGAGATTTTTGCAAAGTATGTTTCCCCTATGCTTATTTAAATGATCTTGAAGTAATTAAATGATTCCAATTTCCTTCCCCCACTCTTTTTCTTCTTTTCTCCCATCCATCTTTTCCATCCTTCCTTTCTTTTCTTTTGTTCTCCAAGTCAGAAAGATGATCCCTTCTCCATTTAATCAATCCAGAAGTCACAGCGATATAAAATAATATTCTACTTATATGATAAATTCAAAAGAATAGAAAGTTTAAAAATCCAAATTAGTAAATGGCTAGTTCAAATCCACTATTTGTCTAGCAATATCCCTTTAAAATATTTTTAAGTAACAAAAAAAGGCCCTGTTTCTTGAGCTATATATCCAAATCCAGATACGTCTGTAGGCTCACTGGTCTCTCTGAAATCAAGACTCTAATACACGATGATTACATATCTCCAAACAGCACGCTGCAGGCAAATGGACAGTGTAGTTCTCCTTGGCAGCAGATAGTACATGACATTGACCCCTTTCCATTGTCTGTTGATTGACAGCTTTGTGCTCTTCCATGGCTATTTGGGATAATTGTGGAAAATCATTACAAATGATGCATGTTTAATTCAGGGACTACCAGAATTCCTGTGTATTTTAGGTTAGTTGGGAGGAACCCCAAACCCATTCTGAAACCAACCAACAGTCAATGCTAAAATAGAGAGCATATAAGTCTCCTGTGGAAATATGTTTTGAATAACTATCATAAATACAAAGAATTCTAAAAGTTTTGAATTTTAACACAATAGTTTATAAATGTGTATTTTAAATTATTCGTTAATGAAGAACAGTTTCTTCTAACATCAAAAAAAGAATAGACCATTTAATGAAATATAAAAAATAGAAGAAACATAGCACAGTTTTACAAATTTACCCTTTAGGACATTAAATAGAATAGGTTTTAATGGACACAATAACATAGAAGTTCATGGCAAAGTTTTCAAAGGTAATCAAATCTTCTGGATTTTTCTGTAATAAATATGGGTACCACATCACCTAAAAAAGTCATTGACCATTGCTGTTCTTTTGATTTTAAGTATTTCTGAAAGTTAAATGAAAGCTTTTCTCTGGTATGACACAGATTTTTCCCACGGCAGGGCAAAACTTCAAGAAATCTGGATGCATGATTAGACACCATAGTTTTTCCCACACATCAGGTACAAATGATTAAATTATCTTCATGAATATGAGATTATGCATGCAAAATAAACAAATTCAAATGTGTGTACAATTACCTGTAATCTGGAAATGAAGTACATGTTGTTCATGAACTGTAATTATTTGCTCTCACACATGGAGATTTTTTGTGGGGTAACTTTGATGACTTCTATTAGAAACAGTTCATGAATTCCTGCTACTTAAACTTGCCAGTTTTTATGGCACCATGGCAAAAGATCTTTCTCTGTTCTTCTTTAAAAAATTCAATGTTATGAAATGTGTTTGCTCTCACCATAACTTTCAGAGACTTGATTTTATGAACAATGAAGAGAAATTTTACTCAACTTTAGAAACTATATTAACCTAGAAGGCATGATGTTTTTTCGTAATTCTCTGTCATTCTTTGCCTCTCCAATAATCAAGACTTCCAGTCAACTAGTAATGGGTTTCTTTTAACATCAATATTTCAACTTTTTGGCTGTTCTAAGTTTCTCTAGTGATAATATCACTTAAAATGTAATTGTTACACTCAAATATTTATTTTATTTCCTTGAACTATTAAGTTTTCATGAGGAGCTCATAGAATCTTTTGTTTCATGGACCATAAATAAACCCCCAATCCACTACCTCAGCACATTTCTAACTGTAATGCACCATGTAATGTTACAGGCTGTTATACAGATGTTTTCTGTTATTGTAAGGTGGCAGACAGTGACACTGAAATGTGTACTTGCACTAGAGAGAGAGTGAACTCAATGATGAGACTTAATGTGGTAGTTTTTTAACTCCAGAAACTCAAATTTCTTCAGCCATGTTTGCCCTCCAAGCAAACTGTTATATTTGAATTCTTGGGAATAACAGCCCAGTGAAAGGCATGCCCTGATTTCCCTGAATTAAATACAAATAAGTAGATAAGAATGTTTCTTTGATTCATACTTCACTGTGTATCTTTTTATAAGAAATTTGACAATTGATATTAAGCATACTGTCGATATGGAAAGTCCTTGAGTTACATTCCTTGGGTTTATGATAAAATAGTGCCACCCTCCCTATCAATGTAATAAAACAAGAATCTGAGGGATTGGGGTTTTTTTTAGTATATGGTTGTAGGATGTAGCCATCTTTATGAGGAATGGATGAACCCCAAGTACAGACTGAAGTATCCCTACTCAAAATGCATGATACACAATCTTGTCTCAGCACTAACCTCCTCCTTGGAGAGGAAAGTTGTCCAGATCTGAATTTCCTGCCAATGGACCCAAGTGTGGGATGTTAGCAACCCATTCATTGGTGGCTAGAAAAAGAACCAGGCTCACTTTAAGGCCATGATCCACTGGCTATGAACTTCCAGTCAAAATTTAAAAGTTTCTAAGAGGTCTAAGAAGAGTCTATGCCAAGTTTTTTTCATCTCTAACAATAATAAATTGATAACATTATTAGGAGGTTACTAGGTACCAGGCACTATGCTGAGGACTTTTTAGGTATCACTTCACTGAATCCTCAAAACAACACAATGAAGTAGCAATTAACATTCACTGAATGCTCAACTAAGTGCTTTATTTTAATCTATTTAATCCTCTGAACAAATGTTTAATA
This sequence comes from Tapirus indicus, assembly GCA_031878705.1. Classification (NCBI taxonomy): domain Eukaryota; kingdom Metazoa; phylum Chordata; class Mammalia; order Perissodactyla; family Tapiridae; genus Tapirus; species Tapirus indicus. Next base: position 7,359,457 of record CM062920.1, on the reverse strand, counting down.
ATACTATTATTACCCTCATTCTACTGATGAGAAAATGGAATGATTATATAATTTATCAAAGATCTTGTAGTAGTTTTCTATTGCCTCATAACAAATTACTACCAACTTAGTAGCTTATACCAACACCCACTTATTAGTTCACGATTCTGTAGGTCAGAAGTCTAAGCACCATATGACTGGGTTCTCTGCTCAGGGTCTCACAAGGCTAACACCAAGTGTCAGTCAAATCTAATGCTTGTCTGGAAGTTCTGGGGTAGATTCTGCTTCCAAGCTTATTCAAGTTGTTGGCAGAGTTCAATTCCTTGTGACACTAGAACTGAGGCCTTGTTTACGTGCTGGCTGCCAACTAGGGGAGGCTCTGGGCTTCTAGGGACCGTTCGCATTCCTTACCATTTGTCCCCTGCCCACTGTTTTCAAAACCAACAATGGAAAATCTCTCTCCTATCAAATCCCTCTCACACTTCATACCTCTTCCACCAAGAAGAGCATTGTCCTTTTTAAGGCTCACCTGATGGAGTCAGGCCCACTGAGGATATTCTTTCTTTCTTAAAGTCAGTTGTGTCATATAACATAATCATAGGAGCAATATCCCATCATGTTCATAGTCTTGGGGATTATACACACTATACACAGTGGGCAATATTCTTGAGGGACATTTAAGAATTCTGCCCACAACTATCTCATAGAATTCTGCCTACAAGTGTTCCCTCAATGGGGAGCAGATGTTTCAAACTAAAATCGTAATTGTCAAAGAACTAGCTCAGCCATTTCTCAGTTCTAGATAGGGATAGACTAGGATTCTATAGGTTCTCTAGAGTTGTCTCTCAGGGTGAGTGAGAAGGAAACACTTATTTTATTTTTTATTGAGATATAATTGACATATAACATTATATTAGTTTCAGGTGTACAACACAATAACTTGATATATGTCTATATTGTGAAATGATCACGAAAATATGTCTAGTTAGCATCCTTTACCACACAGATACAAATTTTTTCTTGTGATGAGAACTTTTAATATCTATTCTCTTTGCAACTTTCAAATATACAATGAAATATTATTGACTGTAGTCACCATGCTGTACATTACACACTCATGACTTATTTATTTTATAATTGGAAGTTTGTACTGTTTGACCACCATGACCTATTTTGCCCACCCCCCAACCCCCACCTCTGGTAATGACCAATCTGTTCTCTGTATCTATAAGTGTGGTTTTTTTGGATTTCACATATAAGTAAAATCACACAGTATTTGTCTTTCTCTGTTTGACTTATTCCACTTAGCATAACGCCCTTAAGGTCCATCCATGCTGTCACAAATGGCAGGATTTTCTTCTTTTTATGAATGAATAGTATTCCATTGTATACATATATACATATATGCCACATTTTCTTTATCTATTCATCTGTCTATGGGCACCTACATTGTTTCCATGTCTTAGCTATTGTATATAATGCTGCAATGAACCTGAGGGCACAGATGTCTTTTTGAGTTAGTGTTTTTATTTCCTTCAGTGAATATCAAGAACTGGAATTCCTGGATCAAGGGGTAGTTATATTTTTAAATTTTGGGGGAATCTCCTGTTTTCCATAGTGGTTGCACCAATTTACATTCCCACCAACAGTGCACAACAGTTTCCTTTTCTCCACATCCCCACCAACACTTATTTCTTACCTTTTTGATGATAGCCATCTGAAAGATGCAAGGTGATATCTCATTGTGGTTTTGATTTGCATTTCCCTGATGATTAGTGACATTGAGCATCTTCATTTACCTGTTGGCCTTCTTTGAAAAAATGTCTATTCAGTCCTCTGCCTACTTTTTAATCAGATTGTATGTTTTTTTTCAGCTATTGAGTTGCATGAGTTCTTTATATATTTTGCATATTAACACCTTATCATATATGCTTTGCAAATATTTTCTCTCATTCTGTAGGTTGCCTTTTAATTTTGTTGATGGTTTCCTTTGCTGTACAGAAGCTTTTTAGTTTGATATACTTCCCACTCGTGTATTTTTGCTTTTGTTGCCTTTGTTTTTGGTGTCAAATCCAAAAAATCATTGCCAAAACTAATGTCAAGGAGCTTACCTCCTATGTTTTCTTCTAGGAGTTTCATGGTTTCAGGTTTCACATTCAAGTCCTTAATCCATACTGAGTTGATTTTTGTGTGGTGTGTAAAATAGAGGTCCAGTTTTCCCATCACATTACTATTATTATTATTATTTTTTGGTGAGGAAAATTTGCTCTGAGCTAACATCTGTTGCCAATCTTCCTCTATTTTGTATGTAGATCGCTGCCACAGCATGGCTTGATAAGTGGTGTGGGTCCACACCCAGGATCCAAACCTGCAAATCCAGGTTGTCAAAGTGGAGCGCACTGGACTTAACCACTATGCCATGGGGCTGGCCCCCCAGCAACATTTTTTGAACAGACATCCTTTCCTTATTATATATTTTTGGCTCCATTGTCATAAATTAATTGGCTATAGATGCATGGGCTTATTTCTGGGATGTCTATTCTGTTCCATTAAATTGTCTGTTTTAGGGGCCAGCCCAGTAGTGTAGCAGTTAAGTTCACAAACTCCACTTCAGCAGCCCGGGGTTCGCAGGTTCGGATCCCGGCCAGGGCCAGATGCACCGCTTGTCAAGCCATGCTGTGATGGCGTCCAATAAAAAGTAGAGAAGATGGGCACAGATGTTAGCTCAGGGCTAGTTTTCCTCATAAAAAAAAATAAATAAATAATCAAATCAAATCAAGCAATAAATAAACTGTTTTATTCCAGTTCCATACCGTTTTGTTTACTATAGCTTTGTAATATACTTTGAAATCAGGAAGCATGATGCCTTCAGCTTTCTTCTTCTTTCTCAAGATTGCTTTGGCTATTCAGGGTCTATTGTGGTTCCATATAAATTTGAATGTTGTTTGTTCTATTTCTGTGAAAAATGTCTTTGAAATTTTGATGGGGATTGCATTTAATCTGTAGATTGGTTTTGGGAGTATGGATGGTGTTAATTCTTCCAATCCATGAGCACAGAATATCTTTCCATTTATTGGTGTCATTTCATTTCTTTCATCAATGTCTTTTAGTTTTCAGTGTACAGGCCTTTCCCCTCCTTGGTTAAATTTATTCCTAGGTATTTTGTTGTATTTCATGCAATTATAAATGGGATTTTCTTAATTTATATTTCTGATAGTTTGTTATTAGTTTATAGGAATGCAACAGATTTTGTATATGGATTTTGTATCCTGCAACTTTACTGAATTTATTAGTTCTAAAAGTTTTTTGGTGGAGTCTTTAGGGTTTTCTTTATTTAATAGCATGTCATCTGCAAATAGCAACATTTCTTGCTTTCCAGTTTGGATGCATTTTATTCCTTTTTTCTTCCCTAATTGCTCTAAGACTTCCAGTACTATGTTGAATAGAAGTGTCAAGAGTGAGCATACTTGTCTTATTCCTGATCTTAGAGGAAAAGATTTCAACTTTTCACCATTAAGTATGATGTTAGCTGTGGGCTTGTCATATATGGCTTTTATTATCTTGAAGTATATTCCCTCTGTACTCACTTTGTTAAGAGTTTTTGTCAGAAATGGATGTTGAGTTTTTTCAAATGCTTTTTCTGCATCTATTGAGATGATCATATGATTTTTTTCCTTAATTTTGTTAATGTGGTTTATCATGTTGATTGAATTGCTGATGTTGAACCATCTTTGCATCTCTGGAATAAATCCCACTTGATTATAGTGTATGATCCTTTTAACGTATTGTTGAATTCAGTTTGCTGATATTTTGTTGAGGATTTTTGCATCTATGTTCATCAAGAATATTGGCCTGTAATTTTCTTTTCTTGTAGAGTCCTTCTCTGATTTTAGTATCAGGGTAACATTTGCCTCATAAAATGGGTTTGGAAGTGTTCCCTCCTCTTCAGCTTTTTGGAAGCATTTGAGAAGGATTGATATTTATTCTTTTTTGAGTGTTTGGTAGAATTCACCAGTGAAGCCATGTGGTCTTGGACTTTCATTTGTTGGGAGGTTTTTGATTTCTGATTCAATCACCTTACTAGTGATCAATCTATTCAGATTTTCTATTTCATCATGATTCAGTCTTGGAAGATTGTATGTTTCTAGGAATTTATCCATTTCTTCTAGGTTGTCCAATTTTTTGGTGTTTATTCATAGTTGTCCTTATAATCTTTTATATTTCTGTGGTATCAGTTTTAACTCTCCTCTTTTATTTCTAATTTTGTTTATTTGAGCCTTCTCTCTTTTTTTCCTGGTGAATCTAGTTAAAGGTTTGTCAATTTTATCTTCTCAAAGAATCAGCTCTTAATTTCACTGTTTTTTTTCCTCTCGTCTTTTTATTCTCTATGTTATTTATTTCCTTTCTGATCTTTGTTATTTCCTTACTTCTAGTAACTTTGGGCTTCATTTGTTCTTTTTCTTGTTCCTTGAGGTAGAAAGTTAAGTTATTTATTTGAGATTTTTCTCATTTTTTGAGGTAGGCATTTATTTATCCCTATGAACTTCCCTCTTAGAACTGCTTTGGCTGCATCCCATAAATTTTGGTATGGTGTATTTCCATTTTCATTTGTCTCAAGGTATATTTTGTTTCTTTTATTTCTTCATTAATCCATTGATTGTTCAGTAGCATGCTGTTTAATTTCCACATATTTGTGAATTTTTCTGTTTTCTTCTTGTAATTGATTTCTACTTTCATACAATTGTGGTCAGAAAATGTGCTGATATGATTGCCTTCTTAAATTTGTTAAGATTTGTTTTGTAGCCTAACATATGATCTATCCTGGAGAATACTCCAAGTGCACTTGAGAAGAATGTGTATTCTGCTGCTTTTGGATGGAATGTTCTGTAGATATCTTAAGTCCATCTGGTCTAACATGCCATCTAAGGCCAATGTTTCCTTACTGATCTTCTGTCTGGATGATCTATCCATTGATGTAAGTGAGGTATTAAAGTCCCCTACTATTATTGTATTGCTGTCAATTTCTTCCTTTAAGTCCTTTAATGTTTACTTTATATATTTAGGTGCTCCTATGTTGGGTGCATAAATATTTTAAAATGTTATATCCTCTTGTTGGATTGACCCTTTGTCAATATAGAATGCCCATCTTTTTCTTTTATCACAGTCTTCTTTTTAAAGTCTATTCTGTCTAAGTATAGCTACCCCAGCTTTCTTTTGTTCCATTGCATGGAACATCTTTTTCTATCTCTTCATTTTCATTCTTTGTGTGTCCTTACATCTGAAGTGAGTCTCTTATAGGCAGCATATAGATGATTCTTGTTTTTTTAATCCACCCAGCCACTCTATGTCTTTTGATTGGAGAATTGAGTCCATTTACATTTAAAGTAATTATTGATAGGTACATACTTATTGACATTTTGTTAATTGTTTTCTGGCTGTCTTATTTGGATCTGTTCCATTCTTCTTGTCTTGCTCTCTTCCTTTGTGGTCTGATGTTTTTCTTTAGTGGTGTGCTTAGATTGCTTTATCATTATCTTTTGTGTATCTACTACAGGTTTTTGCTTTATGGTTACCATGTGGCTTACATATAATAACCTATATTTATAACAGTCTATTTTAACTTGGCAACAACTTAAGTGTGAACATATTCTAAAGCTCTACATTTTTACTCTCAACCACAATGGTTTGATGTCACATTTTACATCTTTTCATCTTATGTGTCCCTTAATAATTATTGTAGTTAGTTATTTTTACTGCTTTTGTCTTTTAACCTTCATACTAGCTTTATAATTGATTAATCCATAACTTTACCATATATTTACCTTTACCTGTAAGATTTATACTTCCATATGTTTTCTTGTTACTAAATAGCACCCTTTCTTTTCAACTTAAAGAAGTCCCTTTAACATTTCTTGTAAGGCCAGTTTAGTGGTGATGAACTCTTTTAGCTTTTGCTTGTCTGGAAAACATTATATCTCCCTCAGTTCTGAATGATAACATTGCTAGTTAGAGTATTCTTGGTTAGATATTTTTTTCCTTTCAGCACTTTGAATTTATTGTGCCACTCCCTTCTGGACTGCAAAATTTCTGCTGAGAAATCTGCTCATAGTCCTGCGGGGATTTTCTTGTATATACCAAGTTGTTTTTCTCTTGCTGCTTTTAAGAGTCTCTCTTTGTCTTTAACTTTTGACATTTTAATTATAATATGTCTTGGCATGGGTCTCTTTGAGTTCTTCTTATTTGGAACTCACTGGGTTTCCTGGATCTGGATGTCTGTTTCCTTCCCCAGATTAGAGAAATTTTCATCCATTATTTCTTCAAGTAAGTTTTCTGCTCCTTTCTCCCTGTCTTCTCCTTCTGGGACCCCTATAATGTGAATGTTGGTCTGCTTCATGTTGTCCCACAAGTCCCTTAAACTATCTTAACTTCTTAAAGTTCTTTTTTCTTTTTGCTGCTCTGATTGGGTGAGTTCCACTGCCCCATCTTTGAGTTCACTGATCCTTTCCTCTGCTTCATCTAGTCTGCTCTTGAACCCCTCTAGTATATTTTTTCAGTTCAGTTATTACATTCTTCAGCTCTGTGACTTCTATTTGGTACTTTCTTATATTTTCTCTCTTTTTGTTGACATTCTCACTGTGTTTATCCATTCTTCTCCCAAGTTCAGTGAGTATCTTTATGATCATTACTTTGAACTCTTCGTCAGGTAAATTACTTATCCCCATTTCATTAAGGTTTTTTTCTGAGTTTTTACTTTGGTCTTTCATTAGGAACACATTTCCTCAATTTGCTTAACTCTCTGTGTTTGTATGTATCAGATAGAACAGCCACCTCTCCCAGTCTCTAAGGAGTGGCCTCGTGTAGGACATGAACCTTTTTCTTCAACATTGTCCTAGCTCTTGATTGCCCCTTGAGAGCCTTTTTGATTGTCCAAGCAGTCTATTTTATTTTTAATATTTCCCAGTTGTTGAGGGTGTGCCAAGATATGTCAGTGTACCAAAAGAGGGAGCTCTCTAGAAGTCAGCTACTAGGTCTTGGCTGATTGGAAGTCAGACCCTTAGACAGCAGATTTTTCACTTCTGCAAGTGAAAGTCCTGTGGGGCCACAAGTGTAAGCTCTGCTGGCCACCAGACAGGGCAATCTGGAGGTCCCCTGGGTGACAATCATGAAAATTAGGCTACAGGCAAGTGTATAAGCTCCATTCTGGGAGAGATCAGCAAGCTGAAGTGAAGCAGAGGGAGAGCACGAAGATGGCATCTCCTGGCCTATGTTTCCTGAGAGCACTTGTGTAGGCCTCTAGAAGTGTGTCAAACCTGAAGCCTGTCTCTCAGGCCAGAGCTCCAGGACGAGCAAATAGGCCTCCTTCACAGAAAGGCTGGACGGTTTCAGTCTGCTCTCTCTGCAGTGCCCTGTGGATGCTAGCCTGCTGTGAACTGTCTCTTCAATTGTTACAGTCCCATGGGACCCAGAAATGCAAGCCTCCCTGACCAACAAAGCCAGGCGTGTAAAAGGTGTCCACTGAGTGGCAGCCATAAAAACCAGGGCACCACACTTAAAAACTGGGCCATCAGACATGTGTAAGTGCCCCCCTTTGAGAGATATTGGCAGACAGAGAGCAGGGAGATAGGGCTCTCCTTCTGAGCTCTCTGGAAAGGTTATCATCAGCCCTTAGATGTGTGTTTAATGAGAAGCCTGCCCCTCAGGCTGCAGCTACGATGATAAGATTATAGTCCTCTTTTATGGAAAGACTGAGCTCCTGGGTCTGTTGCCTCTTGCTGTGCCCTGAGGGTGGTAGCTGTTTAGGAACACTTTCTCCATTGGTTACAGTTTTGTGGGACCTGCAAGTGTAAACCCCACTGGCCACAGAGCCAGGTGATATGGAGGTGCCCCCTGGCAGCAGCTGCAAAAATTGGGCCATCAGACAAAGGTATAAGCTCCTTTTTGGGAGACACTAGTGAGGCAGAGGGAGAGAACAAAGATTGTGTCCACTGGCCTCCATTCTCTGAGAGCACCTCCACTGGCCCCTAGAGGTGTGCCAGACCAGAAGCCGGCCCCTGAGGCCAAAGTTCCTGGAAAAGTAAATGGGCCTCTCTCAGAAAAACTGGGGTCTGTTTCAGTCTGCTGCCTGTGCAGTGCCCTGGGGTGGGAGTCTGCCCAGTACTGTCTGTCTGATTATTACAGTCGCATGGGACCCAGGAATGCAAGCCCCACTGGCTCCAGAGCCAGGCAATCAAGGGGTGTCCCCTGGGCTGCAGCCATAAAAACCAGGGCACCACACATAAAATCCGGGGCACCAGACATGTGTAAAACTCCCCTCCAAGAGATACTAATGCTGTGGAGTGTGGCAGAGGGACAACATGAATATGGCACCTGCTGAGAAAAAAGAAAAAAACAAGGTGCCTGCTGGCTTTACCAAGGTGGAGGGAGAGAGCAGAAATGGCACCCACCAGTTACCCATCCCAGAGAGTATCCCAACAGGCCCCTGCCCCTCAGGCCAACGCTTTAAGATTAGCAAATGAATCCCTTGGAGATAACGTCTGGGTGAATGAGTCTGCACATGAGCCCTTTAAGAGGCATTTCTCAGTGCACTACTGCACTTTGGGTCATGTGGACATGAGCTCCATTGGTCTTCAAAGCCAGATGTTTTGGCAGTTCATCTCTGGTGCAGGTCTTGAAAGCTGGGGTGCCTGATGTGGGGTATGAACCCTTCACTCCTCAGAGAGAAGCTCCAGGTTTGTGAGTTCCATCCCAAGTGGGTCACCAGGCCGGGGGTGGGGTTTATGATAAGACCACCTCTCAGCCTCTCCTACCCAACTCCACAAGGCCCTTTTCTCATTTGCTGATGTGAAGGAGCTGCTCAGTCAGTTTTCAAGTCCTTTGCAGGGGAAATCATTCCATATGTAGCTGTAGATTCAGTGTGTCCGTTGGAGGAGGTGAGTTCAGGATCTTACTCCATTGCCATCTTGGGTCACCTCTCCTCCATGAGTTTTTTTTAAAGAGAGCTGGTTTTCTGGCATATCAGATTCACTTTGCCAAATTTTGTTTAAACTTAGGAAAGTCTAGAACAGTTGTTACCCTTGGGCTAGAGTAGCCCGAGTTTCAATGCACAGCCTTTCTGGGAAATCAGTTGTACATTCAGATGTTCAGCAAGGTCTCTTCACTCTGGCTTGTCAGAAACTCAACATTTCCCAGCACAGGGGGACCTGTGGAATCTCTATTTAGCTCAAAACCACCAGTGGCTACTCTCTGCGAGTAGAGAAGTGTCAGAGCTTCCTAAAGATTGTAGAACTCCTCTGCACAGCTGCCCCCACCCTGCACAGCTAACCCACAAATTCCTGAAATCTTTGCAGCCCTGCAACCCATCTCTGTATCTTCTACCAAGCAAAACTGAAGATTTTTGTTTGGGTCCACTTTCCTGTGCCATGATATGGAAAAAGCCCCCAGGCAGAAAGGCAGCATAATTATGGAGCTCACCTCGTGTACTTCCCTGTTCTCAAGGATCTGCTCTGCGTGTCTATCCAGTGCCTAAGAATAATTACTTCATATGTATTTGCCAGAATATATATATTATCTAGTTTTATAATTGTTTTTAGGCAGGAGAATAAGTTTAATACCTATCACTTCCTCACGGCCAGAATAAAAATTTTTTCTATAGTGTTCTTAATGTTATCTCCAATCTAATCTCATTAGGAAACAAATGGCTAAGAGTAACTTGTCTGTGTTGGTTAAACGCATGGACTTCGGAAACAGCGTTCTGCTCAAGCCCTGATATGGCCATTTCTGAGTTAGTTAGACTTTCTGTGCCTCAGTTTCCCCATCTATAAAATGCAGATCATGATAGTCCTTAACCCAAAAGTTCTAGTCACCGTTAAATAAATTAATACATGATGGAAGGACTCAAATGTCACAATTACCCATACCTATCCCAAGCTTCTATGGCCGAATAAAAATCACACACCCAGGCACATTGTCACTACCATGACTTTGTCACACTTGTGACCATGTCCCTGTATTCTGTTCCACAAGGAGAATTTTCCAATACAGAGGAAAATTAAGTAATTAGGATATCTGGGCTAGGCAGCAATTGTTGGTTGGTATTTCTCTTCACTTGGTCTTCTGCAATGTGGTAAGCAAATATACTCCAGGTAATCATGGTTAAGGTGGGGATAGCAACCACTTTACTAACTGCCACCTCAACCATCTTCTCCAGAACAAATGAGTGCTGAAATTAAATAAAGAGTTAGTCCCAAAACAATACAGATTTTGTACCTTTGAGAATTGTGCATTTGTTTATGTAATCCACTTCTTTATATCACTAATTGCTGCGATGGTTAAGCCTTTCGAAAGTAATCCTATGTGAATACTTCTTCAACATTTAACTCTCCCCCCAACCCAGTTTATCTTTTTATCATTTCTGTGGTCCCCTATTTAAGTTCTCTTCCCCCATCAGGACAACATGTCTTCCCAGAAGAAATTGGAATACAAGTCTCCATCTTTCCTTGGGTATCACAAACTTTTGCATCAGTTTCAAGGGGTTGCAAATGGAATCTTCAAATATTCCAGCTTCTTCTTCCACTTAACAAGGGAAAGAGTGATTTCTTTTCCTCTCAGAGATAGGAAAATGGATACCTTCGCTCAAATACCACTGCTATGGCCACCTTACTTCTGAAGTACACTATGACTATTATAATGTCACACAGTAAATATGAGATTTTTTTCCCAAAGACCAGCTAGTTCAGTCTATGTGAAGCTGATAGGGAAAAATAATTTTCTACTTCTTCATATGACTTTTACATTCCTATTTATAAAATAATAATGCTTTATGCTGAAATGTACCTATCTTCTAGCCAAGCTTCCACACAAATAGAGAGTACCTCTTCTTGAACTTTCCAGATGGGAGGAACCACACACATTGTTTCTTGCTGTGAGCCTCTCATTTCCCCTCTAATAGCAGGCGCATGCACTTTACTTTACTGCTTCACATCTCTCCTCCCCAACAGCAACCACACCTTTATAGGTCAACCCTTTATCTTCAACCTTTCCTCTCTACTGGCTCCTTCCCATCAATATTTAAACATGTTTAAGTCTCTGTCATCTGGAAAAAAGAACAAAACACTAAAACGTTATTGATCTGGTACACCTGCTACCTGTTGCCTCTTTCCCCGTTTGGAGCACCACTTTTTGAGTTCTCTTTGTAGATTTCAGTCACACCACACACACTCATCGACTTGCTTCTCTCTGGTTGTTGGTCCGGGTTTGTTTCTCACATGTGTCTCTTCCACTCATCCTCTAAGCATCAGCCATACAGACCTTTTTTCAGTTCTCCAAGCATGGACTATGCCTGCTTGTCTCCAAGCCTTCTCATGTGCTGTTCCCTTTTTCTAGAACATTCTCTCCACTATTTGTCCCCATCCATTATACAGTCATGCATCGCTTAATGATGGGGATACGTTCTGAGAAATGCATCGTTAGGCGATTTTGTTGTTGTGCAAACATCGTGGAGTGTACTTACACAAACCTAGGTGGTGTAGCCTACTACACACCTAGGTACTAGTCTTATGGGACCATCATCATATATGCAGTCCATTGTTGACCAGAATGTTATGTGGTGTGTGACACTATAATAGAAACTATTTTTGCCAAGATCATCATTGGTAAATCCAGTGCTCCTTTCTCGGTCTTTTCTATAGCATTTGATGCCTTTGAAATAGTCTCTTCCTCTAAGGCCTCTGAGTCTGCGTCCCCTCGATCCTCATCTTACCTCTGGCTGTAATTGTGAGCCTCTCATTTTCCCTCTAATAGCAGGCACGTGTGTTTCCTTCACAGGCCCCTCTACTTCCTCTAATTAAATATTGGTGTTCCTTGAGGTTTGATCCTCTCTCAGCTTTAATTGCCAGCTCCGTAGTGTTTTCAAATCTCTTTCCCTATTTAATAAGTCTCTCCAGAGTCTCAGACTCATATATCCAAATGCCTACTGGACATTGACATGATAAGTTTACAGCCACCTCAAGTTCACCAAATCCAAAACTAAATTTATCATTTGACCATGGCTGCAACTTCTCTTTTGTCCCTCATCTAAGTAAATGTCACAGTCATCCTCCCAGTTACCTAAATCAGAATTCTAGGCATAATCCATGACTCATTCTTATCCTTCTCCATATCTAATCAATGACTAAAATCAACCAATCTTCATGCATTATATCTTACAATTCTGTTCATTTTTCTTCATCTCCATCATTATTCCTTTAATCAAAGTTATTGTCACTGCCTAACTAGATAATACTAATATAAGTACAAATTGCTCTTTCTTTCTCGTTTGGCCCTTCCAATCCATCATGCTGCCTCAAAGAGCTTTCATAAGTTCAAACTTGCATCTCCCATTCCCCAGCCTACAAGCTTTCTAAGGATCCTGCCTATCCAAACTCCATATCACACTAACAAGGCTTGCACGGCCTAATCCCTGCTTATCGTTCCAGGTTTATTTTTTCACATTTTTCTCTTCCACTAATCCTCTAAGCATCAGCCATACAGAACTTCTTTCAGCTCCCCCCTGAGCGTGTACTATGCCTGCTTGCTTCCAAGTTTTCTCATGTGTTCCCTCTTTCTAGAACACTCTCCCCACTATTCATCTCTACTCATCAGACTAATCCTCATGTAGATTTCATATCTCTTCTTATAAATTTTCTATGGAAATTTTCTGTAATCCCCTGAGTGATCTAGGGGTTCCATCCCATGTACTTCTATTAACACCCTGCAATTTCCCCATAAAGGTACATATATTATCTGTCTCTCTTATAAATAACAAACAAATGAATATGGTGCCCATATCTTTCTTTGTTTGCCATCATGTCCCCAGGGCCAGGCACAGTGCACAGCATATAAATATATGTTGAAATATGAATGAATGAATATATGCATTAAAAATTCCTTAGCAAAACGTTATTTTAAAGTCCCTTCATATTCTCGACCTTGCCTTTCTTTCTGGCCTCATCACCTCCCCACAGCCCAATATTGTATGTTACCCATGCACTTATAGTTTTCCAAATAGATTACATTCTTTGCTCCCTCTATGCCTTTGCTTATCCCAATCCCCCTTGCTAGAATGCCCCCACATTCCCTCTTCTCCTAGATTACTCCTGTGAGCCTTCAACCTCTTCCAGAGGTTAATTTTTCCAAAAATTCACTGACACATCATCCTCTGGGCTCCCAACACCCTTGGGAGCATTCTGTATTATACCACTTTTCACAGCTGCATCAAAAGGACTTTTCCCATCAGAGCTAGAGGAAATATTTCAGTATATCTTTTTATCAAACATCTAGCAGAGAAGCTAGCAAATACTAAGAACCAACTACTGCTTACTGAAGGAAAAAGGGAAAGAATGATCATTGTCACTAGTATACTGTTCCAGTGGCCTGATGAGAGTCAACAAATTTGGCCATGAACATAAAATGCCTCAATGTCAATTCTCAGAGAGAATTCAATCAAATAAAAATATATGTTAGTGTCTTTTACATTCCATGTTAATTAAGGATGAATTTTGTTGAAACATTTCTTCATAGTCAATAAAAATAACTGTGTGGAGGAGGGGACAATTCCCCCTTTCCCTTCTTGGTTCTTATGGCTGGTCAAACAATTAAAATAACATAAGGCAGGTTAACAGGAGAAAATCAAATTTAATACATGGACATGGGGAAGTCACATAAGCATGGAAAATTCCAAAGACAGTCAGCAAAATGAGTTTTTTGGTCATTCTGGACTTAGGAAAAGAGGGCAGGAGCTGGGAACTTTAAAGGAAAAGGAGGTAATTTACAGGAAGGTGAACAGAGTTAATGTTTGCTGAACAAATGTTTGTTGGGCTATCTGGAGACAATGAGACACAGAAAGGACTTTGATCAAAGGGGACTTGCTAGCTTTCTCCCTGTCTGCCACACCTCGTTCATATTATAGTATAGTTATCTAAAGAGATATCTCCTTCCTGGAATAGGTCCTCTATCTAAATCCTTTTTAGGCAGTTAGGGAGAAAGAAAGTTCATTCCTGAGTGTTTTGTTTCTTAAAAATAATCAGTCTAAAATAATCCTCAAGCCAAAGAGACACATTTTGGGGTTGCAAATTTTACTCTTCTACAATACTTCAGAAATGAGTGGTAAATCATAACCCCTGAGAAATCTTACCTGATTTGAATAAACCCAATAACCTTCCTAACTTAATTCCTTGAATAGAAATTCTGCTGCTACCTATATTTAAATTAGATAAAAATGGAAGGTTGAAAGTTCCATTTATTCCACTACTCACCTGTTCCTCAGCATAAACTTGATGTTAGTTCTTTTCCAAAAAAAAATTGGCTACCTTATTTTGGTTTAATTTTTAAATATTTCAACATTTCCACTTTTTCAAAAAACATTTTAACAACAATATTTAAATGCTCTAAAAACAGAAGCAAAATGTATATAACACATGCATGAAATAAGATTTTTTTATACTCAATATAAAAACTAAGGCGGTCTAACAATTCAGATAATAATTATTACACGGATTCTTGGAGGAAAAGAAGAAACAAGGTTGTGATAATATCTAGATTTTGTGTGTGTGTGAGAAGGTTATCCCTGAGTTATCATCTGTTGCCAATCCTCCTCTTTTTGCTGAGGAAGATTGGCCTTGGGCTAACATCCATGCGCATCTTCCTCTACTTTATATGTGGGATGACTGTGTGGGGGATCAGAATTGGCCACCTCACGATGTGTCTCTCTCTACCTTGCTCTGAAGGAGGCTTTGACCTTCACCCCCCCCAACTCTTTAAAGGGATTTGGGATGGAAGCCCTGTCCCTGGGATGGGCCATCACCTTGGAAGACTCTGGGTATCGATAGACTGGGAGGGTCTTTACTACGCCCATTCCTATCAAAGTTCTGTTTACCAAACAGAACATTTGTAAGGGAAATCTCCATTTGTAAAGGTATCTCCTTCTCTGTACTGGCAAGAGGGGTGGATGACCTCATCTCTAGAAACTTGTCAGTGTGGAAGGTGAGGCCTTAAATCTGCATAATAACTTTACTGTGTTTTTCTTGTAATCCCTTGTGGCTGACACTCCCAACTCCCCCCAAAATCCTCGTTTGTCTATATAAGAGGAGAATCTCCACGATTTTGTCAAGAGACACTCCCTGGTTTCTCCCATGTATACATGTTATAAAGCTTTGTTTGATTTTCTCCTGCTATTTGGCCTCATGTCAATTTAATTTGTAGCCCGGCCAGAAAGGACCCAGAGTGGGTAGAGAATGCTCTTTCTCCCCATCACCTGCCATAGCATGGCTTGATGAGGAGCGTGTAAGTCTGTGCCCAGGATCTGAACCTGTGAACCCCAGACTGCTGAAGCAGAGTGTGCAAACTTAATCACTACGCCACCAGGCCAGCCCCAATATCTAGATTTTTTTAAATGGAAAAATGCATTTGTTATTTACTGTTTTCTTGAAGCAGCTGAGGCATCTTTGTCATGATTAACTTTTCTTAAGAGCTATATCATATTTTAAAATTACAACACAGTCTAGTTTTAAGCTTATAATGTTTCAAAATTGAAAACAGAAAAATAACATATGAAGTGCTTATAATATCTTTATGTATAAGTTTGAGGATCATTAAGTAGCTGTCACTCTCTCTTCCCCAGCATCAATTACTCTACTCTGGATTTACTTCGCTCTGTATAATGAGCCCCCAGAGCACATTTCATTGCAGGGGAAAGCACACATTCTTCACTTGTGGTCAGTGGGATGTGGTAAATTTGAAATCACTTAAGCTATTATATATGTCAAGTGCAGTTATTTTATTTTCAATTCACATCAGTGTTTTAGTATGCATTTCAGTTACCGGGTCAAATTGGCAGATTAATTTGAGAGCATTCTGTTGCAATGCTGTTCATCACTGTCATTATATGCAGGCCACTATTGAAAGTTAATACTTGCCCATTAAAATTGATTGCCAAAGATATCGCACTTAATGTAAACAATAATGTACAGATAAGAAAATGGTGCTAAATTAGAGATTATGGTTCACAGCTCCTATAGTACGGTTCCATTCAGTTATAGAAAATATTTCAGGTAAATTAGACTTTGAAAGCAACAAGATGCTGAAAGAAAACTTCAGAATGCTCTAAAAGACCTAGCAATAGCCTGGTGGGCTTATTGTATTAGTTTATCCTGTTGTTCTTTACTGTAGCTAGAATATCACATAGTGTGTATGTGTGTACAAATATATGTGTGTGCATATCAAGAGAGAGAGAATTTCAAGCTATTTCAAGACATAATTAATTAAAGGCGAATATTGCATTGGAATACAGTCTAGGTTAGACTTGCAAAAAGCAGAAGTAAGGATGTTGAAACATTAGCCTCTTCTATCCCACTAATAAATAACCAGGCATCAATAAAAAGTAATAGAATCAAAATGAGCATTTGGGAAATATACTACAACAATAGCATACACACTGCATTAGTAAATAGTATTGTTATCATATGTAACCATTTTTTCATCATTTTATAATACCTCCAACAATGCTGAGCATTTAAAGGTCTATGACTTTCTTGGAAGTTTTGTAAATAAGTTAAAGCCTTGATTAATAATATCTGGATTGCAAAGATGCAAAATTAAAAAGAAACAACAATAAAAACTGATCAGATGCCAAAAAAATTTATTTCCTCAAAAAGGGAGAACTATATACTCTGGAAACAGTCCTTTGAAGTTACACCTCTTTTGTGGAAGTTGTAGGACAGCAGGAAATAGAGCATCGCCTTTGTTCACAGGCACCCGGAAAACTATAACCTTCAAACATATGTGTGAAACTGAAAACCACACACAAAAAAAGAAAAAACAAGCACAGCTCAAGAAGACCCAGAGATGTATGTATGGAAGCAACCCACATGAGACCTTCTGACCGCGGCAGAAACTTCAAAAGCTGTTGCTTGGAAACACTACATAATACTGCAGCAAGGATGAGAGCACGAAGTATTGCTGATAGAAAGAAGTGAGATCGCTGCTATCTGGGGAGTGTGGGGCAGTACCTAACCCATTTCCATGTCACTTTCCTGACAATTCAGAAATATCCTGCTTCTGGCCTGTGAGTTTTGATCTTCTACAATACATGTATCTCTTAAAAAGTCATAGTTCTAATCTAGTAAGTAAATCATAAGCTGTAGTACAACAAAAATTTTGGTTTTAAATTAAACCTGTTAACAAAAACCTGACCCTCTCATTAAGTTTTGAAATACTTTATGTTCTACCTGTGTGTTCTTTGGATAATATGTTTT
This sequence comes from Tapirus indicus, assembly GCA_031878705.1. Lineage (NCBI taxonomy): Eukaryota > Metazoa > Chordata > Mammalia > Perissodactyla > Tapiridae > Tapirus > Tapirus indicus. The sequence continues at coordinate 7,342,190 of CM062920.1, read as the reverse complement.
TTTCATACCCTGAATTGTTCAGTTGGCTGAAAGTTGGGAGAAGCAACTGTTATTTTGTTTTTCTTGAATGTCTTTCTAGCTATTTTGACACTGAAGATTACATTCTAGTGGTTAGTGCAAAAGTATATACTTATGGAAGACAAAAGAGTTTAAAAATAAACATCTTTCAAACTACCTTGACCCTATAGTTAATGATCAGTTGCTAGGTTAAAAGTGGTTAAGTGAAAAATGTCTCAAGTTTGAAATCAACACTGTTATATTTGAGATCCCCTGACATGAGTTTCTATTCACACTTGTTTCTGTGGAAACTAACTCAGTAGGATGATAATTGTTATAACATTACTAGAGGGTTTCATAGTCAAGTTTGAGAAGCACAGGATTAAACTGTTAAACTGCTTTCTGCGTTTGGTATGATTTTACTGTGCTACTATGTATATGATCATAACACACTTCATTGCAGATCCCATGAAAGCAAACTATGGGGCATTTTACATGTACACCTCGGCGTATTGCTGAACATGAGGGTTAACCCAAGTGAAGTTGTTGTGTTACCTCTAGCCCAGTTATTCTCAAGCAACATTATTCATCAGAATCATCTGTGAGGCTTTATACAAAAATCCTTGGAACACATCCCAGGTCTATTGAAGAGGAGAAATGGGGTAGGGTCTTTAATTGCATGGTGTCAATAAGCTCCATGGATGATTCTAAAGTGAACCCCCATTTAAGAAACACTGCTATGAATATTGTTGTACTTTTCTCTCCAGTTTTTATCTCCACTTACATCTCTATATCCATCCAATAATAATGTTGTCTATATTTTGTAGCTCAGCGGTCTTTCCTTACAAGCCAAATTAAGAGCAATATTCTAGAAAGTCTGAAATGAAAGTATGCAATAACTATTTAACAAGAATATTTGTGAGATTAGATGTTCTGAGATTATATCCATCCATGAAAGTTGATGCTATAATCAGAGAATTAAACATAAAATTGGAATAGTATGCAAGAAAGATATAATTTCTCTAACAACTCAGTGTCCTCCCTCCTTCCAAATCCAACTGAATGATTACCACCTTTGTATATTCTCTCCTATTTCCACAAAGCTCTGATTGCTTATCTCTCTTAAATTTACTTATATAATTTGTTTAACATAATTGCACTTGCATACCAATTTAGAATAAAAAGAATCACAGACTTTCATATTTAGAAAGGATCTTAGTGATAATAAACTATAACTTCCCAGCCCGTTCTGAAATATTCTCTGAAGTACTTCTTACTCATGGCTTTACGGACCCCATCGTATGTTTTTCTTGTTTCTATCTCTTTAAACATTATAAAAACCACTCCTATTTCTTTTCTAGCTTTATCAGATGCAATTAACGAATGTTGTTGACTGACAAGCAAATGAATTAGTCTTCCGTAACGTTTACTGTTTGGGTTTTCATTCAGTTTTTTTCCATTATGAAAATGGATTAATTTTTTTTTTTGGTGAGGAAGACCAGTCATGAACTAACATTCATCCCCAATCCTCCTCTTTTTGCTGAGGAAGACTGGTCCTGGGCTAACATCCATGCCCATCTTCCTCTACTTTATATGGGACGCCGCCGCAGCATGGCTGACAAGCAGTGCAATGGCGAGCCCCCAGGATCCGAACCCACAAACCTTGGGCTGCCAAAGTGCGAACTAAACCACAGCGCCACTGGGCCAGCCCTAGACTTTAATTTTTAAGTGCTTAATTTAAAAATGAATAAGAAGACCGGTAAATAAGTCATGATTTTATGATCCACTTGTTAACAGCCAGGACTCTTGGTTGCCAGTGATAACACCCCAACTCAAACTATTTAATCAAAAAACAGAATGCATTGTTTTTTAAATGAAAAACCTGGGCTAAGGCAGCCATGGGTGGGATTGTATCCAAAAGTTCAAAAAAATGCATCAGTAATCTTTCTCTCTCCTTCTCTCAGCCCTGCTTTTCTGGGGTTGGCATTTTTCTCGGACTGGCTCTCTCCATTTAGTAACAAAGATGGCCAACCAGTAGCTCTAAGCTTCTGTTTGAAATACTTAGCTACTCCAGATGCAAAAGATGACCTCATACCAAAAATGTCCAGCAGAAATGCTGGAGTTGACTCTTACTGGCTCAGCATCAATTACAGACCCATCCCTGATCCAATTATAAATGATGTTGGTAGGATATTCTGATTGGCCAGATGGTTATGCCCAGATCTGCCTCCAAATCTCACTGACTGAAAATGATCACTGACTGACATATCTTTTCTAAGAGAAAATAAGGGATACTGTTACCAAAAAAAGGAAGAGGTGCTGGGTAGATGAAAATAAGAAACGATTTTGAGATCTCTGATCAGCTTATTATACTATGACAGTTTTGACCTGTGTTCTCAGTGAAATACCTTATTTAATTGATGACTTCAAACTTAATTGGTAGAGGTTAATATTTTGAAAAATACAATTATTTTCACTACAAATGGGAAAATATAATTTAACGTTCTTTTTTTTGAAGTAAAATTGGTATACATTATATATTTCAGGTGTACAACATTATAATTTGATATTTGTATACACTACAAAGTGATCATCACCATAAGTCTACTAGCCATTCATCACCATACAATTGAATCCCTCCACCTATTTCACCCACCCACGCCCAACCCCCTTTCCCTCTGGCAACCACCAATCTGTTCTCTGTATCGATGGACTTGTTTTTGTTTTGTTTTGTTTGTTCATTTGTTTTGTTTTTTAGATTCCACATATAAGTGAAATCATATGGTATTTGTCTTTCTCCATCTGACTTATTTCACTTAGCATAATACCCTCAAAGTCCATCCACATCATTGCAAATGGCAAGATAGCCTTGTTTTTACAGCTAAGTAGTATTCCTTGTGTGTGTGTGTATATATATACACACATATACCACATCTTCTTTATCCATTCATCCATTGATGGACACTTAGGTTGTTTCCATATCTTGGCTATTGTAAATAATGCTGCAGTGAACATAGAGGTGCATATATCTTTTTGAATCAGTGTTTTCGTATTCTTCAGATAACTAGCCAGAAGGAAAAGAGCTAGGTTTTATGATACTTCTATTTTTAATTTTTTGAGGAATCTCCATACTGTTTTTCATAGTGGCTGCACCAATTTACATTCCCACCAATTACAAGAGTTCCATTTTCTCCACAACCTCTCCACTACTTGTTGTTGCTTGTCTTTTCAATGTAGCCGTTCTAACAAGTTTGAAGTGCTATCTCATTGTGGCTTGATTTGCATTTCCCTGATAATTAGTGATGTTGAACATCTTTTCATGTGCCTGTTGTCCATCTGTATGTCTTCTGTGGGAACATGTCTATTCAGATCCTCTGCCCATTTTTTAATTGGATTGGTTTTTTTGGTGTTGAGTTGTATGAGTTCTTTATATATTTTGAATATTAACGCCTTATCAGATATATGATTTGCAAATATCCTCCAATTCAGTAAAGTGCCTTTTCATTTTGTTGATGCTTTCTTTTGCTGAGCAGAAGCTTTTTGGTTTGATGTAGTCCCATTTGTTTATTTTTGCTTTTGTTTCTCTTACCTTTGGAGCCAGATCCAAAAAACCATCACTAAGGCTAATGTCAAAGAGCTTATGTTTTATTCCAGAAATTTTCTGGTTTCAGGTCTTGCATTCAAGTCTTTAATCCATTTTGAGTTGATTTTTGCATATGGTGTAGAATAGTGGCCCAGTTTCATTCTTTTGTTTGTGGCTGTACAGTTTTTCTAGCACCATATATTGAAGAGACTGTTCTTTCCCCATTATTTGTCATAAGCTAATTGTCCCTATATGTGTGGGTTTATTTCTGGGCTGTCTATTCTGTTCCATTGATCTGTTAGTCTGTTTTTATGCCAATACCACACTGTTTTGACTACTATAGCGTTGTAATATAGTTTAAAACCAGGGCGCATGATACCTTCAGGTTTGTTCCTCTTTCTCAAGATTGCTTTGGCTCTTTTGTGGTTCCATACAAATTTTAGAATTATTTGTTCCAGTCCTGTGAAAAATGTCATTGGGATTTTGATAGGGATTGCATTGAATCTGTATATTGCTTTGGGTAGTATGGACATTTTAATAATAATTCTTCCAATCCATGGGCACGGAGTTTCTTTTAGCAATGTCTTATCATTTTCAGAGTACAGGTCTTTCACCTCCTTGGTTAAATTTATTCCTAGGTATTCTTTTTCATGCAATTGTAAATGAGATTTTCTTAATTTCTCTTTCTGATAGTTCATTATCAGTTTGTAGGAATGCAACAGATTTTTGTATATGGATTTTGTATCCTGGAACTTTACTGAATTTATTCTAACAGTTTTTTGGTGGAGTCTTTAGGGTTTTCTATATTTAATAGCATGTCAGCTACAAATAGTGAGAGTGCTACTTCTTGCTTTCTAATGTGGATGCCTTTTCTTTTTCTTGCCTAATTGCTCTGGGTAAGACTTCCAGTACTATGTTGAATAAAAGTGGCAAGTGTAGGCATACTTGCCTTGTTCCTGATCTTAGAGGAAAAGCTTTCAGCTTTTCACCATTAAGTATGATGTTAGCCATCGGTTTGTCATATATGGCCTTTATTATGTTGAGGTACATTCCCTCTATACTCACTGTTGAAAGTTTTTGTCATAAATGGATGCTGAATTTTGTCAAATGCTTTTTGTGCATCTATTGAGATGATCATATGATTTTTACCCCTCATTTTGTTAATGTGGTTTATCATGTTGATTGAATTGCTGATGTTGAACCATTCTTGCATCCCTGGAATAAATCCCTCTTGATTATGATGTATGATCATTTTAATGTATTGTTGAATTCAGTTTGCTAATATTTTGTTGATGATATTTGCATCTATGTTCATCAAGAATATTGGCCTATAATTTTCTTTTCTTGTAGTGTCCTTGTCTGGTTTTAGTATCAGGGTAATGTTTGCCTCATAAAATGAGTTTGGAAGTGTTCCCTCCTCTTCAAATTTTTGGAAGCATTTGAGAAGGATAGGTATTAAATCTTCTTTCAGCCATCTGGTCCTGGAGTTTTGTTTGAGGTTTTTTATTACTGATGCCATCTCCCTATTAGTCTATTCAAATTTTCTATTTCTTTATTGTTCAGTCTTAGAAGATTGTATGTTTCTTATCCTTTTCTTCTAGATTGTCCAATTTGTTGGCATATAATTATTCCATCTATTATGATCTTTATATTTCTGTAGTTATCAGTTCTAACTTCTTTTTCATTTCTGATTTTATTTATTTGAGCCCTCTCTCTTTTTTTCTTGGTGAGTCTAGATAAAGGTTTGCCAATTTTGTTTATCCTTTCAAAAAACTAGCTCTTAGTTTCATTGATCTTTTCTATTGTTTTTTCAGTCTCTATTTCATTTATTTCTGCTCTGATCCTTAATATTTCCTTCCTTCTACTAACTTTGGGCTTCATTTGTTCTTCTTTTTCTAGTTCTTTCAGGTGTAAAGTTAGGTTGTTTATTTGAGATTTTTCTTGATTCTTGAGGTAGGCCTGTATGCTATGAACTTCCCTTTTGCTGCATCCTATAAATTTTGAAATGTTGTATTTTCATTTTCATTTGTGTCAAGGTATTTTTTTATTTCTCCTTTCGTTTCTTTGTTGACCCATTGGTTGTTCAGTAGCATGTTGTTTAATCTCCACATATTTGTGATTTTTCCAGTTTTCTCTTTGTGATTGATTTCCAGTTTATATCACTGTGTCTGAAAAGATGCCTATATGATTTCAATCTTCTTAAATTTCTTGAGACTTATTTTGTAGCCTAACATATGATCTATCCTGGAGATATTCCATGTGCACTTGAGAAGAATGTGTATTCTGCTTTTGGATGAAATGTTCTGTGTGTATTTTTTTAGGTCCACCTGGTTTACTGTGTCATTTAAGACCAATGTTCTCTTACTGATTTTCTGTCTGGATGATCTATCCATTGATGTAAATTGAGTATTGAAGTCCCCTACTATTATTGTATTGCTGTCAATTTCTCCCTTTAGTTCTGATAATGTTTGCTTTATATATTTAGGTGCTTCTATGTTGGGTGCATAGATATTTACTACTGTTATATCTTCTTGTTGGATTGATCCCTTTATCATTATGAAATGTCCACCTTTGTCTTTTATTACAGTCTTCTTTTAAAGTCTATTTTGTCTGATTTAAGTACAGCTGCCCCAGTTTTCTTTTGCTTTCCATTTGCACAAAACATCTTTTTCCATCCCTTCACTTTTAATCAGTGTGTGTGCCTATGTCTGAAGTGACTCTCCTGTAGGCAGCATATAGATAGGTCTTGTTTTTTTATCCATTCAGCCACTCTTTGTCTTTTGATTGAGAATTTAGTCCGTTTACATTTAAAGTAATTATTGATGGGGATGTACCCCTTACCATTTTGTTAACTGTCTTCTGGCTGTTTTGTATTTCCTCTCTTCCTTTCTTCTTCTTTTGCTCTCTTTCCTTGTGGTTTGACGACACTCTTTGGTGTTATGTTTAGATTCCATTCTCATTATCTTTTGAGTATCTACTATAGGTTTTTGCTTTGTGGTTACCATGAGGCTCATATATATCAGTTTATATATATATAATATATATATATATATATATTATATATATATATATACCAGTCTATTTTAAGTTGCTAGCAAGTTAATTTTAAACACATTTTAGAACTCTACATTTTTTACTCTCCTGCTCCCATGTTTTAATGTCACTTTATACTTTTTATTTTGTGTATCTCTTAACTAATTGTTGTTATAGTTATTTTTACTACTTTGTAATTTAGCCTTCATATTAGCTTTATAATTGTTTAGTCTGCTACTTTTACTACATATTTACATTCACCAGTGAAACTTTTTCTTTGTTATGTTATCTTGTTACCAATTAGTACCCTTCCTTTTCAGCTAAAAGAAGTCCCTTTAACATTTTTTGTAAGGTGGGTTTAGTGGTGGTGAGCTCCTGTAGTTTTTGCCTTTCTGGAGAAATGTTTATCTCTCCTTCAATTCTGAATGATAATCTTGCTGGGTAGAATATTTTTAGTTGAAATCTTGCTTTCAACACTTTGAATATATCATGCTACTTTTTCCTGGCCTGCAAAATTTCTGCTGAAAAATCTGCTGATAGTCTTATGGGGGTTTCATTGTAAGCAACAAGTTGTTTTTCTCTTGCTGCTTTTAAGATTCTCTCCTTGTCTTGAACTTTTTTTTTCAGATTTTTTTTTATTGATGTCTTAATAGTTTATAACACTGTGGGGTTTTAGTTGTACATTTTTGTTTGTCCATCACCATGTGGATGTAACCTTTCACCCCTTGTGCCCACCCCCCCATCCCCCTTCCCCTTGGTAACCACCAATCAGTTCTCTCTGTCCGTGTGTTCATTTATATTCCATATATGTGTGAGTTCATGCAGTGTCTGTCCTCTCTCTGGCTTATTTCACGTAACATAATACCCTCTAGGTCCATCCATGTTGTTGCAAATGGGACAATTCTGTCTTTTCTTATGGCTGAGTAGTATTCTATTGTATGTAGATACCACATCTTCTTTAACCAGTCATCAGTCGAGGGACACTTGGGTTGCTTCCACTTCTTGGCTATAGTGAATAATGCTGCAATGAACAAAGGGGTGCATACGCCTCTTGTGATGGTTGATTTCATGTCCATTGGGTAGATGCCCAAGAGTGGGATTGCTGGATCATACGGTATTTCTATTTTTAATTTTTTGAGGACTCTCCTCCTTGTCTTGAACTTTTGACATTTCAATTATAATGTGTCTTTGTGTGGATCTCTTCGGGTTCATTTTATTTGGAACTCTCTGGGCTTCCTAGATCTGAATATCTGTTTCCTTTCCCAGAAAAGGGATGTTTTCAGCTATTATTTCTTCAAACAAGTTCTCTGCCCCTTTCTCTTCCTCTTTTCCTTCCAGGACCCCTATAATATGAATGCTGTTTCACTTGATGTCATGCACTAGGTCTCTTAAGCTATCTTCACTTTTTAAAATTTTTCTTTCTTTCTGCTGCTCTCTTTGTGTGAGTTCCACTACCCTGTCTTCAAGTTCACTGACTCTTTTGCTTCATCTAGCTGGCTGATGAACTCCTCTAGTGTATTTTTTAGTTCAGTTATTTTATTCTTCAGCTCTGTGACTTCTGTTTGGTATTGTCTTATATTTTCTACATCTCTTTGTTGAAATTCTCTGTGTTCATCCATTCTTCTCCCAAGATCATTAAGCATCTATATGATCATTACTTTGAACTCTTTGTCAGGTAAATTACTTATCTCCATTTCATTAAGGTTTTTTTTTCTGGAGTTCTGTCTTGTTCTTTCATTTGGACCATATTCCTTTATTTCCTCATTTTGCTTGACTCTCTGTGTTTGATTCTATGTATTAGGCAAAACAGCGATCTCTCCCAATCTTGCAGGGCTGGTCACAAGAAGACTGTGAGTGTGTTTCAGTCTGTTGTCTGTGTGGTGCCCTGGAGGTGGTAGCTTTCCAAGAAATGTCTGATTGTCTCAGTCCCATAGGGCCCAGAAATGCAAGCCCCTCTGGCTACTAGTGCCAGGTGTTCAAGAGGAATCCCCTGTGTGGACGGTATGTGCCCACTAGGTTTAGTGAGCTGGGCTGTGGTGGGACTGTGATGGAGTGCTGGGCCAGGACAAATGGTGCTAGCAAGGTGGAGAGGAGAGTGCCAAAAATGGCACCTGCAAGTGCCAGGTTAGCATAGTAGAAGAAGAGTGCAAAAATGGTCCCCACCAGTGCCTCCATCCCTACAGAGAATTCCAATTGACCTCTGCCCCTCCAGCAGATGCTTTAAGATTAATGAATCTCCTTTATATAAGGTCCAGGCACTTTTCAAACTGCTGTTTCTTCACTGGATCCTAGAGCAGGTAAGTCTGTGTGCAAGCCCTTTAAGAGGAGTCTCAGTTTCCTATAGCCCTTTGGGCCTCTTGGTTAGTTAAAGCCAGACATTTTGGGGGCTCATCTTTCTGGTGCAGGTCCCAAGGATTGAAGTGCCTGATGTGGGGCTTGAACCCCTTACTCCTCAGGGAAAAGTTCTGTGTGTGTGATATCCTTCCTGCTTGTGGGTCACTATGCTGAGAGTGGGAGTTTTAGCAAGACCATATCTCTGCCTCTCCTACCCATCTTGAGGTGCCCTTTTTACCCTTTATTCTAGAAGAACTGTTCTGCTGGTTTTCAAGTCTTTTTCAGAGAGGATTGTCGTACATGTAGCTGTAGTTTTGGTGTGTTCATGGAACAGGTGAGCTCAGAATCTTCCTATGCCAACATCTTGAGGACTCTGTCTGATGTATTCTTTATGTCAGATGGTTAATTATACTTTAACAGTTAATAAATTTAATCCCAAAAGACACTGAAGCTAACCATTTGATTAATACCTAAAGTTTCAACATAAAGTAAATGTACTAATTTATTGATTATAAGCATTTACTCATGGGTACATGGAGGATGCATAAATAGGTGTTGTGATTTCTAGTCATGAAAATAAAATAAATATACAAAAATGTACATTTGCTGTAACAAATAAAATCCAATTATTTATTAAATTGTAAAATGCCATCTTTCTGTGGCTCCCTTTCATTCTCTCTGATACTTGGCCTGTGAACTTCTTGTTTTTTCTGAAATAATTAATTAAAGCAAAAAAGCATTTACTCAACACTAACTTTAAACAGTGCTGGGATATTATACCTATGAATACTGAATCAAAACCAAAACAGAACAAAATATAAATACTTCTAGAAAGTTAATGTCAACACAATGTCCTTCATAGTATTCACTATGAGAGATTTTACTTATTCCATTAACTTTTCCATTGTCTTAAAATATTTTGAAAGTCCCTTTTGTAAGGAGCCTTAAAGCCCAGTTTACAAGCCGCTTGAGAAAAGCAGCTTTGTCATTTATTATCACATCATGTATCTTCTCCACAGTTAATTAAAACAACTTAAATCCACACCTTACTCAACATATTTGGCTTGAAATGACTCCCATTTAATTCCTGTAATCATATATATCCAAAACAATGAAGACTTCTCATGTTCAAAGACTAGACCATATAAAGTCACATTTCCAAATAAGAAAATATTTTTCTGATCCACAATTATCCAAAAAATATTTTAAGTAACTACAACATCTTCACAATAAGTGGATAACTCACAAGAGGACAAAATTGAAGGGAAAAACTCCATCTAAGGCATGTCTTTACTTTATAATCCCCCTTAATATTTACATATTTACTGTGCATTACAAAAATTGGCAATAAATATAGCCATGTAGGTAAAACATGTATTATTTTTTAAAGTTGAAAGACCATGTTAAAAGTGAGGCCGAAAAGGAAGGGATAATGTGAACTCATCTTAGGCTAAATGTCCTTACCTGTATGAGATATAAATAAATGTCCTTTTAGCTATTTTTCATTGAATTGTAAATTTAGTATTTTTTAACTCAAAGGTAAATTCACCTTTACCCATCTCTAACACAATGTTTCTTTACTCTAGCTGAGAAGCAGAACAATTTCAGAATCATAACTTTCAGTGAAATCAATCAGCTGATAAAATGGCAGGTTCGTGCCTCTGCTAAGATTACCGTGCTGATGAAGCCAGGTTCACAGGTTTCATCCCTAAGTGGGCCAATTTACTTTGCTACAGGCAGTCCCTCAGATCCTGGCCTGACATCCTGCAAATGGGAGCCATCAATCATAGGGAGAAGCTGGGGAAAAGCGTGGGTGGAGTAGAGCCAACTCATCCTCACCATCTAAAACGACTCCAAGTCCAAACCAGCTGACAGTTATGCTGTGGCATTTCTCTTGTAAATAAAAGCAGGAGCTATCTTCCAAATGATAGTGAATTGGCACAGGTCAGAGTATAAATCTGATCTCCAGAAATGTACTTTAAGATCAAGTTTGTCAGCAATTACTGAATTAGTAATCAATTGTTGGTTTGATGAGGGTTGTACCAAGCATGGTAGGAGCCATAGGGAAACCACAAAATAATGTAGGGATTTATTTATAATGTCTTCATTGCCAGCTTCCAAAAAAGATTGGCTGCTGCTCAAACAAAAGAGAAAATTCAGCTACTAGCTGCGAAATTATGATAATAGATTGGATGAAACATACAAAGACCATCAAATCATTATGTGTCAAAGTTTTATTTAACTCATTAATAATGGAACTAGCAAGATGACAAAGGCAGTTCAAAACAAAATTTAAGGAATTGGAATTTCTTTTTAGTCAGTAGGAAGAAAATGAAAGCTGAAATTAAAGTATCAAATTAGATACAAAATTGGTTAAAATCCTACAGGACAATAAAATCAACACACCTTACCAGTTTTACAGAACTGTAAAATGACCCTAATCAATTGTGTAAACAAAGCTATAGTCCCTTAGAGCATATTAGAAACAACTGCAGAGGTTTTAAAAATATAACTAGGTCTTACCCCCAATATTCTGATTTAACTGGAAACTGGGTACGGCCTGAGCTGCAGGATATGTAAGGCCTCCCCAGGTGATTCTAATGTGCAACCAAGTTTGTGAACCACTGCCCTATAAAGTGACATGGCCTTTCACAAGGGCTTGCCCTCACACCTTGCTACTTAAAATGTGTACCATTGTCCAGCAGCATTGCCGTCACCAGGGAGCTCTTTGAAATTCAGAATCTGGGTCCCCACCCCAGATGTGCTGAGTTAGAATCTATATTTCAAATGTATCACCAGGTAATTTAGGCGTACAATGAAGTTTGAGAAGCACTCTTTTAATATAATATTGAAAGGACTTGCCATCATTTTTCCCCCTATTTCCAAGTTTTAGAAAAATTTTCCTAAGATAACACCAACGAGAAACTGCCACATATCTCTAAAGAGGCCACAATGTTACTGCAATAAATATATATATATATACACACACACACACACACACGTATACATATAAAGAGGCCACAGTAGGAGTGTTTGTGGAGAGGGGAATCAACTCTAAGCTGGAAAACCTGCACTAGACCAGTCAATGTCCCACTTTCCAGGACCCTCAGCCACAGGGCGCACCTAGGGTGATAGGACTTGGAGTATTTGGTGATGAATAAATGGTATTTAAGGGATCTCAAGGTTAAACATCATGCTTTATGTATCACTTTTCCTAAATGCCACTGGGAATTGGGATGGGGTGGTCCCACATGTGCCAATCATTTTTAACCACTAGCCAGTCATGTAACAAGCAGAGGATACTAGCTATGAAGGGAAAAGATCAATAGAAATATTGCGTTTGGATACCTAATTAGGGCAAAATAGAAACTTTTCATTGAAAGTGTTTTAAACAACTTACCCAGCATCAAATTGCTAAATTTTGAGGAGCAGTGTGCCAACCCAGGATTAGTGTTAACTACATTATGGGAAGTTGACAAGGGAGTTCACTGCCTCTTGAGGATAAAAATTTAGGACGTAGTTATCAGGCAACAAGACCTTCTGTGTGGCTGTTGACACCTCGGAAAACATGAGCAATGTTCTTCCATGGAACTTGCCAGAAGTATTGAATGAATTTCACTTTGCCATGTAAGTATGATTATGCATCCTGGATTTTCATAGTCACTGCCAATTTTCAAAATACCTTTTAAATTCATATATTTATTTATTCATTATACATTTATTGAGTACTAGGTATTTTCCTAGTTTTACAGAGAAAAACATGACCCCTGCCTCCATAGAGCTTACAGTCCAGTAAGGAACAAGGATGTTGAACAAATGAATAAGGTTATAAATGTCACTGTTATAACAAAGCTTGCTAAATTCAATAAAAGGAAAGAAGAGGGTGATTTCCATGAAAAGGATTTATTCAATGTGTAACTAAATGTGATTTATTACCTATAACTTTACAAGGATTTATAAATAAGTTCCCAAATCATAAAACAATTTCAATCATAAAATATATAAATTTCACTAAGGCTGACAAATGCACTCAACTCTGCTGAACTCCTCCTCAAATGATAAGAAACATTCAAAACCTCTGACAATGCTCCTCTGACCTTCTCTTTCTTCACTATGGCAAGTATTGGTGGTTTTCTCTGAGCAGCTGAATTTGCAGTGTCTTCCAAAGACTTGAAAATCACAGAGACTTTAGTTAGAGCAACAGAGATGACACACAAATACTGATTCAGGTACCTTAAATCCTCTCTGGAATAGGAACGGAAATTATATATATATAATACTTATACAGGGAGAGAGTGTGCTATTGGAGATACATGTATATATACATATGCATATACATACATATCCACTTCCATATATATACTTAGATAATCTTCAGTTTCAAACATGTTGATTTGGGATCATATTTTTCATTAAACCTGGTCAAGAATTACAAATAATATAAAAAAAGAAGAGATACGAAGTCTCTGATTAAAAAAGATTGTCTGAGGTTTTTCTGGTTTTGCTTTCTGTTTCTTCACAGCTGTATAAATGTGTTTATCCTCTCCAGATAGTGTTCTTAGTCTTACCATACTTCATTCCAGCCATGATAGTAACTACTATCTTTTGCATTATTTATCCAGAATGCTTCCTCTTCCCTTAACTCATTCATTTCTTTCATTATTCCTGGTTCCCCCAACCCCTTACCTTTAAGCTTTGGCTCCTGATGCCTGTTTCCTATCCTCTTTGCTATCTGATGTTTGAGACATGCTTCTCATGTGTGATCCTCAGAACACACAAATCTAAAACAGATCTAAACCTCATGTTCTCCTTCCTCCAAAGAGCTCAAAAAGAGGAAATTTGCCTGATTGTTTAACAATGAAAGGTTTGTTGTTAGTGCCATCGATTCGATTCCGACTCCTACCGACCCTGTGTAGAGTAGTGTAGAACCCTGCCGGTCTTTTTACTCCATCCTCTCACCTTCCAGCGCTGTATCAGACAATGTTCTGCTGCTATTCACAGGGTTTTCATGGCCAACTTTTTTGGAAGTGGGTGGCCAGGTCCTTCTTCTTAGTCCAGAATCTCTGCTGAAATCTGTCCATCATGGGTGACCCTGTATCAGTGGCATAGCTTTCACCATCACTGCAACCGCCACAGTATGACAACTCAAAGAGGTGTTGTGGTTCCCTGACCGGGAGATGAACCCTGGGCCATGGTGGCGAGAGTGAGTGTGTCGAATCTTAGCCACTAGACCATGAGGGCTGGTTACAATAAAAGGTACCTGCCCATAATTAATAAGGAATTAGATCAAATAAAGTGGTCCTTGTACTTCATCAACATCTGACTTTTTCTTTTACCTTTTTTTCAGTTTTATTGAGATATAATTTACATATAACATTGTAGGAATTTTAGGTGTATAACATGGTGATTTGATCCTTGTATATATTGCAAAATATATGCCTCAATAGATTTAATTAAAATCCACCACCACACAATTACAAATTTTTCTTGTAATGAGACCTTTAAGAACTCTCTTAGCAACCTCCAACTTATAATACAATATTGTTAATCTTAGTCACCGTGATGTACATTACATCCCAGAAATTATAACTGAAAGTGTGTACCTTTTCAACACCTTCACCCATTTTGCTCACCCCCACACACCACATCTGGCAACCATCAATCTGTTCTCTGAATCTATGAGCTTGTTTGTTTTTTTAGATTCAACATATAAATGTAATCATATGGTTTTTGTCTTTCAGTGTCTGACTCATTTCACTTAGCACAATGCCCTCAAGGTCCATCCATTTTGTTGCAAGTGGAAGAATTTCCTTCTTTTATGGCTGAATAATATTCTACTTCATATATATGAAATATCTATTTCATATTTCACACCACATTCTCTTTATCCATTCATTTGTTGATGGACACAGGTTGTATCCATGTTTTGGCTATTATAAATAATGCTTTCTTTAATGTATTGCTGAATTAGGTTTGCTAATATTTTGTTGGGGATTTTTGTATCTTATGTTCCTCAGGGATATTGGTCTGTAATTGTCTTTCCTTGTGGCATCCTTGTCTGGTTTTGGTATTAGGGTAATGCTGGCTGCATAAAATGACTTTGGAAGTGTTCCCTCTTCTTTTTGGAAGAGTTTGAAAAGGAGTGGTAATAATTCTTCTCTACTTGTTTTGTAGAATTCACCAGTGAAGACATCTGGTCCCAGATTTTTGTTTTTTGGGAGGTTTTTCATAACTGATTCCATCCCCTTAGTAGTACTCAGACTGTTCAAATTTTCTATTTCTTCATGATTTAGTTTTAGTAGGTTGTAGTTTCTAGGAATTTATCCATTTCTTCTAGGTTGTCCAATTTATTGGTGTATATTGTTCACAGTAGTCTGTTACAATCCTTTTTATTTCTGTGGTGCTGGTTGTAATGTCTCCTCTTTCATTTCTCATTTTATTGAAGTCCTCTCTTTTTCTGGTGAGTCTAGGTGAGGTTTGTCTACTTTGTTTATATTTTAAAAAGACCAGTTCTTAGTTTCATTGCTCTCTTCTATTGTCTCTTTATTCTCTTTATTTCCTCTCTGATCTTTATTTCTTTCCTTTTACTAACTTTATGCTTCATTTGTTCTTTTTCTAGTTCCTTGAAGTGTCAGGTTAGGTTGTTTGAGACTTTATTTCTCGTTATAGGTGTTTATCACTATGAACTTCCCTCTTAGAACTGCTTTTGCTTCATCCCATAAGTTTTGGCATATTTCCATTTTCATTTGTATCCAGGTATTTTTTGATTCTCTTTGATTTCTTCTTTGACCCATTGGTTTTACAGTATTATGTTGTTTAATCTCCACATATTTTTGAATTTTCCAGTTTTCTTCTCATAATTGATTTCTGGTTTCATAGCATTATGTTTAGAAAAGATGCTTGATATAATTTCAATCTTTTTAAATTTATTAAGACTTGTTTTGTGGCCTAACATAGGATCTATTCTGGAGAATGTTCCATGTGCACTTGAAAAGAATGTGTGTTCTGCTGTTTTGGGATGGATGTTCTGGAAATGTCTGTTAAGTCTATCAGGTCTAATGTGTAGTTTATCCTTTCTGGATGATCTATCAATTGTTACGAATGGATTTTGAAGCCCCCCCCCCACACTATTTTTGTGTTGCTGTCTATTCCTCTCTTCAAATCTGTTAATGTTTGGTTTATATATTTAGTTGCCCCCTATGTTGGCTGCATAAATATTTACAAATATTATATCCTCTTGTTAGAGTGACTCTTTTATCATTATATAATGACCTCCTTTGTCTCTTATTACAATCTTTGGCTCAAGTCTTTCTTGTCTGACATAAATATAGCTACCCCTGCTTTCTTTCAGTTTCCTTTTTCCATCTCTTCACTTTCAACCTGTGTGTGTCCTTAAAGCTGAAGTGAGTGTCTTGTAGCAGCCTGTAGTTGGGTCTTGTTTATTTATCCATTCAGCCACTCTATGTCTTTTGATTGGATAATTTAGTCAATTTATATTTTAAGTAATTATTGACAGGTATGGACTTCCTATTGCTAGTGTGTGTGTGTGTGCGTGTACGTGTGCGTGTGTGTGTGTGTGTGTGTGTGTGTGTGTGAGGAAGATTAGGCCTGAGCTAACATCCATTGGCAATCCTCCTCTTCTTGCTGAGGAAGATTACCCCTGAGCTGACATCTGTGCCCATCTTCCTCTACTTTATACGGGATGCTGCCACAGCATGGCCTGACAAGCGATGTGTCAGTCCGTGCCTGGGATTCAAACCTGCAAACCCCAGGCAGCGGAAGCAGAGTGTGTGAACTTAACTGCTACACCACCGGGCCAGCCCCTTTATTGCTGTTTTGCTAATTGCTTTCTGGCTGTTTTGCAGTTCCTTTGGTCCTTCTTCTCTTGCTCTCTTCCTTTTTGATTTGATGATTTTCTATGGTGGTGTGCTTAGATTCCTTTCTCTTTATCTTTTGTGTATCTATTATAGTTTTTGCCTTGTGGTTACCATGAAGGTTGTATAAAATATCTTGTATTTATGATAGTCTGTTTTAACCTGATAACAACTTACGTTTGAATGCATATTAAAACTGTAGACTTTTAAGGGCTGGCCCAGTAGTGCAGCGGTTTAGTTCACGCTTGGCAGCCCGGGGTTTGCCGGTTAGGATCCTGGGTGCCTGCCGACACACTGCTTGTCAGCCATGCCTTGGCATCGTCCCATGTAAAGTGGGGGAAGATGGGCATGAATGTTAGCCCAGGGCCAGTCTTCCTCAGCAAAAAGAGGAGGATTAGCAACGGATGTTAGCTCAGGGCTGGTCTTCCTCACACACACACAAAAAAACTGTAGACTTTTACTCTTTCCTTCCTACATTTTTTGTTTTTGCTGTCATAATTTACATCCTTTTGTCCTATGTATTCATTAACAAATTATTGTAGTTATAGTTTTACTACTTTTGTCTTTTAACCTTCATACTAGATTTAAAGTGATGTACCCACCACCATTGTAGTATTCTGAATTTAACTGTATATTTACCTTTACCACTGAGATTTTTACTTTTGTATGTTTCCCTGTTACTAATTAGCATGCTTTTGTTTCAACTTGAAGAATTCCCTTTACCAGTTCCTGTCAGGCCAGTCTAGTGGTGATGAACTCCTTCAGCTTTTGCTTATCTGGAAAACTCTTTATTTCTCCTTCAATTCTGAAGGACAGCTTTTCCAGATAGAGTATTATTTGTTGGCAGCTTTCTTTTTCAGCACTTTTCAGACCAGAAGAGAGTGGCCTGATATATTCAAAGTTTCAGCTAAAAAATATGCTGATAGTCTTATGGGGGTTCCTTGTACATAATTTTTTTTTTCTCCTGCTGCTTTTAAGATTCTTTCCTTGTCTTTAACCCTTGGCAATTTAATTATAATGTGTCATAGTGTAGCTCTCTTTGAATTCATCTTATTTGGCACTCTCTGGAGGTCCTGGATCTAGATGTCTGTTTCTTTCCCCAGGTTAGGGAAGTTTTCAGCTATTATTTCCTCAAATAAACTTTCTGTCTCTTTCTTTCTGTCTTCTCCTCCTGGGACCCCTATAATGCACATATCAGTCCACCTGATGATGTCTGTAAGTCCCTTAAGCTATCTTCACTCTATTTCATTTTTTGTTCCCTGATTGGTTGAATTCCACTGCCCTGTCTCTGAGTTCACTTATCCTTTCTTCCACTTCCTCTAGTCTGCTGTTGAACCTACCTATAGAATTTTTCAGTTCAGTTATTGTATTCTTCAGCTCTGTGATTTCTGTTTGGTACTTTCTCATTTTCTATCTCTGTTGAAATTTTCCCTTTGTTTATGCATTGTTCTATTGATCTCGATGTGTATCTTTATGACTGTTATTTTGAACTCTTTATCAAATAAATAACTTGACTTCATTTCATTAATGTCTGACTCTGGGGTTTTATCTGGTTCTTTCATTTGACACATATTCCCTTTGTTTCTTCATTTTCCTTGTCTTTCTAGTTGGTTTCTGCACATTAGATAAAACAGCCATCTCTCCTGATCTTGAAGAAGTTGTCTCATGTAGGAAATGAACCTTATTGTTCGGCCCAGCCCTAGCTCTCAGTTGTCTTTCAAACCTTTGTGTTTGTCTAAGCAGACTTCTTTGCTCTTTGTGGCTCCCAGTAGTTGCGAATGTGCCAACACCTGTCAGTGTCCCAAAGAGAAGGATCGTAGTTAGTACCTAGATGCAGGTAATTGGAAGCAGGGCCTTCAGGCAGCAGCTTTTAATGTATGCAAATAGACATCTTTCAAGGAAAGACTGGGAGAAGCATACATGTGTCTGCTTTATCTGTGCCAAGTCCAGGGAAGACAGCCAGCCAAGAACTTTGTTTTTGTTTGTCACAGTCCCACTAAGGCCACAAACATAAGCCCCTCTGATCATCAGAGTGAGGGTATCAAATCCTCTGGGCTGCAGCCACAAAAGGTGGGGTGCCAGACATATGCCCAAGCTCCCTTCTTGGAAACAATACAACTCATTTTAATATGAGTTTTTTTTTTTCTCATTCACCTGATATGTAAGAGTCACTCAGCTAGCTTCTGGATTTCTCTCAGAGGGAATTATTCCATATGTAGCTGTAGTTTTGATGTGTCTGTGGGAGGAGGTGAGTTCAGGAGCCTCCTATGTTGTCATCTTGAACAGAAACCCCTGCTCAAGCTTCTTGAGGGAAGGAATCTTATTTGTTGGGACTTAAGAGGTGCAATGAGTTACATCTCTCTTTCTTACCACTTACTGAACCTTTCCATATGCTCTGTCTTGCTTCTTGTCACTGGAGGTAAACTGCCCATGCTCATCTCCAAAGGCAACACTGTACCTTATTCACAAGAATTCATCCTCTTTGTCTTGCTCAAAAACCATGGCAGGAGCAATGACTTTGAGTTGAATTTTTCCTATTACGATGAATAGAACAAAGAAGGAACAATGTGTGAGCTTTCTCTGGAAAAGTTCCCTTTAGATGGTAGAAGAAATGAAGCTTCTCTGCTGTGAAATATAGATGGATTATGGTGAGAATCCAAACTACAGAAACATTTAATGCATTTACATAATTTAAAAATATCAGTATTTATTGATGCCTAATAAAATGGCAGGCACTGAACTAGATACTGGGCATACAGTTTGGATGGTATAATATAGTTCTTATTTTCATAGAGTTTAGAGTCCAATAGAATGAACAGATAGTAGAAAACAACGATCAGTTTTAAATTTATCACAGTGTCAGGAGAGAAAAAAGAGCACGTCATGATAGAGAGTAATGGGGTGGGAGCTGCTTCAATAGGGTATTCAGAATATTCTCTCCCATTTTAGTTAAGACACTGTGCCCTACCTACTGAGAATAAATTAACACAGCAACTTGCCCCTGCCTCACAGCTATAGAGAGACCCCAATATCTCCTCTGAAAAACTTCACTTCCAACTCCCTAAAACCAAAGCAAAGTTCACTATACCCTTTAAAGCCTGTTTTTTCTACTTATTTCAGTTCTTGGTCTGACCCCACCCTGGATGGTAGGTCCTATGCCAGGTCCTTCTGGTTAATAGATCATAAACCCCCATCTCCTAATATGCAAATAACTTCAGGTCTGTAATTTTAGCTTTTACAAGTATTCTTCTACCCACACTAATTATTTGACACAGTGGCACCACTAACATTTTGGGACAGATAATTCTTTGTTGTGGGGGGCTGTCCTGGGCATTGTAGGATTTTTAGTAGCATCCCTGGCATCTACCCTCTAGACGCCAGTAGCACCCGCCCCAAAGTTGTGACAATCAGAAATGTCTCCAGACCTGTCAAATGTGCCCTGGGGCGTGGGGCAAAATCCTCCCCTCCCAGGTTGAGAACCATTGATTTAACACTTTGCTACTCTGTTGCTAGGTAGAAATGCAACTTTAGCTAGAGATTTAAACTACACAGGACAGTCTCCCTGAATTTTATATAGAGTACAGAGTTTAAGGTCTCATTGTAATTAATAGTCAACAACTTTTGTTACTTAGCCACTTATCAAAACTATAACCTATTAAAACAAGCCAAATTCAAATATTGAAAAATTAAAGTGCATTGGGGCAAGTGTTTACATAAACACCTCTGAAGGCACATTCTTATCCTGTCAGGGGACACTTGCCTGACATCAGGATAGGCTGGCATCTTGGCCACTCTGCTTAATTTCCCTCAGCTGCTGCAACCTCTGCAGTTTCAAGAAGAGAACATTCTAACTGTGCTCCTCACCACTAGTCAATGGCTGGCTGTCTGTTGCTCAGTGTCCACGTCTTCAACACTTTTGATTCCAAACAGATGAAGCTGAAAGAAAAGGAAAAAAGGAAGAAGTTGAAAGATAAGTACAGAGTTTAGCCTGGGATTACTCCTGTTAGAGATGTAAGTTCCCACATAAGTCAAGGAGTAGAGAAAGCTCCTTCCCAATTCTGTTTGAGCCAAGAGTTCATAAAATTAATTTGCGTATATTGCTTAATTAAGTAATGAGTAATCTCTTCACACTCTGTCCCAGCAGCGCTTAGCAACCTGCAAATTCTGCTGTCATAGTAAGATCTTCAAAAACTGCCACTTAGAATATTTTGACAAGATTCTGGATCAGGGATTTACATTTAAAAGTATAATGAATATCTAAAATTATATAATTCTCAAGGCAAATTTTTTTAGAAAACAACTGAACTGTATTCTGTTTAAAATGTTTTGCACGTGGATTGTAAAATGGTATAATCGGTTTTCAAAAACTGTTTGGTTATTTTATAAAGTTAGGTTACATCAACTCTACGTCCAGCATATCTACTCCAAGATACCTGTCCAAGCAAAATGAGAACATACATCCACAAAAAGATTTGTACAATAATGACCATAGCAACCTTATTCATAACAGCTTAAAACAGGAAGCAACCCAAATGTCCGTCACCAAAAGAATGATAAACTAAGCATGGGGAATACTATCTGGCAATAAAAAGAAACAAACTACTGAGTCACACAACGTAATGTAATCATGTCTATTACAGACATTATGCTGAGAAAAAGCAAAACAAAGTCATTTGTATGAAACTCTAGGCAGGCAAAACTAATCTATGGTAATAGAAGTCAGAAAATTAGACAGAATTTTCTGGGGTAATGGAAGTATTCCATATCTTGTTTTCGATGATAGTACAGAAGTTTGTATAATTGTCAAAACTCATTGAATCAAACACCTAAAAACTGTGCATTTTATTGACTATAAATCAAATTATTAAAAATACAAAAATGTATTACCTATTTATTTTAGAAAATAAGAAAAATAGAGAAAAGAAAAAAATATTCATAATTCTACCACTTGAGCATTGTCAAACTGCTTGAAAATATCTTTCTGTTCATTTTGATTATTCTTCCATTATCTCCTGAACCTCTAAACATAGGACTGTCCCAGGGATCAGTCCCTGAACACCTCTTCCTTTCTAGTCGTACTCATTCTCTTTGTGATTTCATCTAGTCTCATGGCTCTTAATATTATATGTACAGTAATGATCCTCCAATTCTTTTCTGCCTACTTGACATCCACGTGGATGTCTAACAGACATCTCAAACTTAATGTATCTGGTACTGAGATCATAAATTTGCCACCAGATCTGCTCTCATCTCACAGTTTTTCCCATCTCAGTGGAAAAAGAAACCCATTCCACCTGTGGCTTAAGCCTGTGTGGAGGTTTCAAAGGCAGGGTCACTCCTCCCTTTCTCCTATGTCCACATATTCAGGAGTCCAACCATTTCTCATTCCTTCAACTGCCACCACTCCATTCTGAGCCACCGTTTCCAGTGTGGACGATTGTCAGTTCTTATCTAGTCCCTGCGCTTTTACTCCTTCTCTGCAGTCTATTCTTCACACAGCAAGCAAAATGATCATAGTAAAATATAAATCAGATCAAGTTACTCATCTGCTGAAAATCCTGCAGTGGCTTCCACCTCATTCAGAGTACAATGACCAAAAGGCTTTAGAAGATCTGCCCACCTCAGTCTCCACTTACTTCTTAATTCTCATCTCCTGCTACTGTCATCCTCAATCCTCTCCCTCAGCTCTGCTCCCCTTCTTGTTCCTTGAACACACCAGGTATGAATACAGTTCAGAGCCTTTGCACCTGCTGTTCCCTCTGTCTGGAAACCATCCCCAAGATGTCGGCATTAGTCCCCTCTTCATCTCCTTTAGATCTTACTTAAATGTCATTTCTTCTGTGAGGCCACTCCTGGCCACTCTAGCTAAAATTGCAACCTCTCGCCACCCAAAATCCTCAACGCCTAGATTGACCATACAGTTTATTTTCCAAACTGGCACAATTTGAAAGTGAAAGGGGACACTGAATAATTATGCTGGGACAAGAGTCATAAACCAGGACTGTTCCCCTTCCTGCTCTATTTTTGTCTTTAGCCTTTATCACCATCTAACAACTATTTAATTTAATTATCTGGTTAATTGTCTGCTTCCCCCCTCTGGAAAGCAGGCTCTTTGAGGGCAGTGATTTTGCACTTTGGCACATAATGGACGTTCAATAAATATTTGTTAAATGAATGCATTTTTAAATCAATGTAAATGATTTGGTGATGATCTTTTGGTTTGTGTTATCAAATCCCCTGCTTTGCCCATTAGAGTAAATGTCATTTGTACTCTGAAAATGTCTGTTTGCAAAAAGTCTTAAATGGGCAAATCCATTTATGGAGTCAAACTCAAAAGTGAGTTGGGGGGGTACACAACAATTAGAGCAAAAGAGCATGTACTCTTTGTAAACAAATCTCAGTGTGGGCTTTTTTCAGTTTAAAAATATCCATGGCAAAAGAGGAAGTTCACTAAAAAAGCAAGCAAACAAAAAACTGGCAAGTCTTTATATGCTTAGGACCTAAAGCTTCTATATCAATTGAAGAAAGCTTACTATTGCCAATTTGTGAGGAAAATATGAAGTATTAAGGAAATTGTATTAAAGTATTGAGTACCTATTAAATGGAAATCCAAGAATTGGGTAGTAGGAGGACAAAGACATTATGATGAGATGGTGAGGGGAGGAGGAAAAGAACCCAGATCTGTGCCTGGCTGCGGTTAATTTCTCCTGAGTCCCCAAGCAGTGTATCCGTAACTCATCCAGCTTGCTGCCACCACAGCACCTGCCTGCTGGGGAACACTGTTATTCCATCTCTAGGAATACAGTATGGAAATGCCTAATTCTTCCACTTCAGCATTACTCCAAGTAGTTAGGAGATTCAAAATTAACTTATAAAAAAGGGAAAACTTAAATCATAATAAGGTAAATAAAGACAAACAGAGAACAAAAGGTTAACTTGTAAAATGGAAAGCACACTGTTGGCACATTTAAAAAGTCAGTAATTGTTGTTAAAATGGGTGATGTGAAAAGATACCTCCCAAATGTTTACTCCATATGCCTACATTAGTCAACTGTGCCACTATCCAACCTGATGCTCAAGACAGAAACGGGGCGATCCTAGGTTCTATTCTCTCCCTCACTTTCTCTTACTGAATTGCTTTCCCCTACACACTGCTCATCAGTTAGGCACTGTTTAAGTCTTTCTGAATCCAGCCTTTCGTCTCCATTTCCACTGTTATTTCTGCATATGTGCATGTGTGATTATGTGAATGTTTCAAGCTCCCACCATGTCTTATCTAGTCTAATGCAGTAGCCTGCTCCCAGGGTGGGATTTTGTCATCTCACCCCCTCCTCTAGCCAGTATGTTGCCAGAGTGACCTTTCTAAAGGGCAAATCTGATCATGTTACTCTCACACTGCAGTTCAGTCCTTCTACAGCCCTGAGGTTAAAGTCACCAAGTCCCTAACCTGCCCTCAAGGCCTTCATGTTTGTCCTTGCAAGCTGTCTAGCATTTCCCAGTCTTCTCTACTCATTCCTAAATATTTATGTTTGGGGAGCTTTTACAGGGCACACGCAAGGTGGTCAGAAAGGCTTCGTAGAGGAAGTCGGAGGGGGGTCGGGTGGGTGGAGTAGATGCTTCCCAAAGAGGCAATGGGGAGAAGGATAAGAGCATTTCTAGGGAAGGGAGCTGGATGAGCAGGGACATATACACAAGTTGAGGAACCAGGCCATGATTCAGTAGAGCTGAGGCTTACAATTCAATATGTTGGTCCTGGGAGGGGAAAAACCTGAAGTAAGGAAAGAAGGCTCAAGGATAAAGTCCTAGAAATCTTTGTATGCCAAGGTAAGGAATTTGAATTTGAAATATGGAGAGGTCATCATCATTCTACTAAAAATACTGCAGGCTGGTTAAGAAGAGGGATGGAAAAAACACAAGAGTTAGCAAAGTCCTCTCTGAAAATAAATCATTTTATGGTTGATCACAATTATATTAAGCTTATTAATTATAAAAAAATATCATATGACAGACAATGGAATATTGTTAGCACTAAAAATACATAGAGGAATCTTAAATGCATATTACTAAGTGAAAGAAGCCAATCTAAAAGGCTATATACTGTGTGATGCCAACTGTATGACATTATGGAAAACACAAAACTATGGAGACAGTAAAAAGATCAGTGGGTGCTGGAGGGATGAGGGGAGGGATGAATAGGGAGGGCACAGAGGATTTTTAAGGCAGTGAAAATACTCTCTATGATATTATAATGATGGATACATTTGTCCAAACCCATAGAATGTACAACACCCTAAGGTAAACTACAGACTTAGGGTGATTATGATGTATCAATGTACGTTTATCAATTGTAAATAATGTACCACTCTGATGAGTGATATTGATAATGGAAGAGGCAATGCATGTGTGGGGCAGGGGGTATATGGGAAATCTTGCTACCTTCTTTTCAGTTTGGTTGTGAACCTACAACCACTTTTAAAATAAGGTCTTTAAAAATAAAAAATAAGAATGTAAAAAAAATTTTTTTAAACCCCACATCATATGTTTGGCCTCTCTCTTACCTCTGACTCCACTGTAAGAAATTATCACAGTGTCCAAAATGATGTTTCAAAAACATAAGTCAGATCATGTTACTTCCCTGCTTTAAAGCTTCCCTGGCTTCTCAGGGCATTTGGAATAAAACTGAAAATTCTTACCTGCCTTCAAAAGCCCTAAGTGATTTGGCCCCAGACTTCTAGTCCAACACTGCATCCTCCCTTCTCGGCTGTGTTGTGTGACACTCCAGGCACAGTGACCTCTCCTATGTTTCTCAACTATGCCAACATCAGTCCTTCTGTAGGGACTCTGCACTTGTTCCTTCCCCTGATTCTTATCACCCTGATTTTTGCATCTAGGCTCCTACTTATTATTAAGTATTTCAGCTCAATGGGCATTCCCTCATAATTATCTTAATTCTTTGTGTACTTGTCTGTTATCTGCCTCTCATACTAGAATACAAATGCCTTGAGAAGGGAGATTTTTTTCTATTTTGTTTACCACCCTAATGCTGGCACCCAGAGGAATTCCTGGCACATAGTACCTGCTCAACAAACACATGTTGAATCAGTGAAAGAGAAGCTGAGATTCCTCTTTTACGAAAACAAAACACACACACACACAATTAATATTAAAGTAGCTATTACCTGATGTTTTATATATAATTAGATGGGATACATGTTTATGTGCATATTTGTGATGTCCTTCTTTCTAATGAACTAGCGAAAAAAGGAAAACATTAAACATGGCAGCTACCAAATATAAATAAATAAATAAAATGTGAAAAAAATCAGAAGTCAAAGAAATCAGAAAAATAGAGGTAGCCATGCATGTAAAATATTTAACGTGTGAAGTTTGCCTCTTTTTGTTCCCGCAAGCCCAACAGTTGTAAGGAGAGTGAAACGAGGAGCAGGAAGAGCTCGTCCTTGATCCCATCTGAAGAGCTAGTACAAAGCAAGACTCAGAAGAAAGGGACGAAAACATGCTGAGGTCACAGAAGGAAACTGAGTTGAAAGGAGGGAAAAAATCTGCATTCCGAGTCATTGGGAACCGAGAAGGCAGGGAGACGTTATCTGAGGACCATGTTCACCAGAGGCGGACAGGCTGAAAAAGAAATCGACATCTGTGAAAGTCTCCTGCGCCCCAGCTCTGAGGGCACAGATGAGGATTGTTTATGTAGCAGAAGAAGGTGCTGGGAGGAGGAAGGAACAGGCTCACATGGAAACATATGCTCTCCGAAGCCACTTGAAAAAGAAAGCATGCGGTGGAGAGAGAGACATCTGTGTTGCACACGAGCAGACCACCAGTAGTGAGGCAGGCTTGAGGTAGAAGGGAAAGTTGGACACAAACAAGATCGGACATTATGTCTTGTCAAAATGACATGTAAAGGGCCTGGGTCTGCATCTCGTTCTCTGGCGAGTTAATGGGAACTTAGCCATCTGGGGAAATCAAGGATGAGGAAACTAGCTGCTTGGTGTTTTCACAGTTTTGCAGAA
Source organism: Tapirus indicus (assembly GCA_031878705.1). Taxonomy (NCBI): domain Eukaryota; kingdom Metazoa; phylum Chordata; class Mammalia; order Perissodactyla; family Tapiridae; genus Tapirus; species Tapirus indicus. The sequence continues at coordinate 7,315,341 of CM062920.1, read as the reverse complement.
ATGACAGAGCATTCACAAATTTTTCCAAGGCTACTTTTTTTTTTTCCTGCTGGAAAAAAATCCTTTGGCGTACAGTTTATTTTTTTTCTTTGAGAAACATATTGTAGAGCTTTTATTTCAAATCTACTGCAGCAATAGAAGCAGCTGGATTTCTCATCCTTTGACTGCACACTTTCAGCCCATAATAGGTTTAGAAAGCTTTACCTCACATTCGCCAATGATCTAGGAATTTTGTATAACGTTAAACAGAGATCGCTCCACTTTAAATACTAATAATTGTGAAGTCTGAAATATTCATCTTAACAATATACATTAAAATTTTTAAAACTGTACTTAACAATGACTAAAACTGGTTATGCTATTTAATAATTTGCTAAAGTATAGAAATAAAGGTTAACATCTTTGCCATCCTCTTTATACTAACTCCATTTCATTGGTAAAATGAGAAGCTAAAAATGAGAAATCAAGCCAAATGACACTGGCAATTAGATTACATACAGCTTACACTAGAATTTTATGTTATAATTTATTAAAACTTATAGATTCCTACATCTAAGTTTATATAAAACATATAGCCATAGTCATCTTTATGCAGATATAAACACAGTATTAGTTTATATACAAATACACTCTTTCATTATAAATACCAGCTTATCTCTAAAAGATAGGGTCTCAAATGGACAATGATGCCAAAAGTAAAAGAGGTGACTAAAAAAAATAAATAAAACTTCAAGCATGTGGCATCTGGTATCTACCATGAGATTCCTAAAATTATTTAGGAAAAAAGATGACATAAGATGTGAAGAAAACACAAATGTCTAAAGAAATAAAACTATTAAAATTATAGAAACATGTTTTGCAGTGACTTGATAGTATAAAAATGTCAAAAACCTAAGTATTTACAGCAATCGGACGGAAAAAACAAGTGTGGGGTGAATGTAGAAAGCAAAGAGTAACTTTAGAGTAAATGTGGGCTAAGTGTGAAAAAATAAAATTGAAAAAAAAAAATCCCTTATAGCCTAGAGATAACAAGCCAGCTCCACATAAAATTGCAAAAGTTAAATTTGTGATGTTTGGCTTTTGCAACATCTTGGAATCCTTTGTGCTCCTCTCTTTGAACAAGTGCCCGCCACCCAGTCCCCCCTCGTCTGTTCCACATGTGATCCCACCACTTTTCCTTCTCTTCAGTCACCACGGTGATGTTACCACTTTGTCCTACTTCAGCCTTCCTTGATTTCTGCGATAGAAGAAAAGAAGACCTAACATTTACTGAGAGCTTACTAAATGCCTACTTTTTAATGTATTATCTTATTTAATGCTTACAACAACCCTGTACAGTTTTATTATTCCCATTTTAAAGACATGGAAAACTAACACTCAAATATAAAATTAATATAACATGCTGAATTAAGAATTAAGACAGATATTACTCCAAGAATTATATTATTTCTCTTAAAGTATATTTCCTCTCTAATAAATTATTACTGACTGGATTATTAATATCTGATAATAACAGTATGCCATGACTCCAAATTATCATTGTCAATTGCCAACAATTTTAAAGAGATTTATTTTTCATCCCTCTGACTATTCAAGTGATATATGCTTATCATAGAAATTTCTAAAATATAGAATAATATGAAGACAATAATTGTCACTTTAACCAAATCACCCAGAGGGGAAAACCGTTAACATTTTAGAACAGTACCTTTTAGCTTTTCTCTGCACCACCTGTGTTTTATGTGTCCCTACTCCCTATCTTATCTGTCCAAAGAACTGATACATTTGAAAAATTCCAAGCAGAATGATAGTCCTTTGAGGAAGATCGCTTTGATCAAGATCTTTTCTAAAGACTCAATGGCTGATTCCATTTAATGGTGAGCCTTCCAGCAGCAAATGGCCCAATTCTAATGTTCAAATCAAGGAAGACTGGAGATTGATTTCTGGAATGGCAGAGTGAGAATCTCAGTGAACCACTCACGCTCTCACAAAAATGACAGAAGTACCGACACAACGATTGAAAGGAACCATTTCTAGAACTCTAGAAATTAACCAAAGCTGCAGAGCTGTGTCTGAAGGCTTGAAATTCCACGTGCTGCCTTGATATCTTTGAGCCTCATAGGCCCCCAAAGATCTAGCCGTGAGTTCACTTGTTGCCAGATATGCCTCCCACTCACCCAACTAGGAAGTCTCCCCACCCAGGTAGCTCCCCTCTCGGCTGCACTCCACTCAGCCGTCAACCTAACTGGTTTTACCTCCCTGCCAGCCAATGAAATTATTCAAACAAGCCATTCATATTCTCCTGAGAGAAACACTCCACCCTCCTGTTATTACAAAGCCCCTTCTGCTTCACTCTATTTCCAACTGCAACCTCTGTGGGACCTCACACAGCATGCAGTGTTCTCTTCCCGTAGACTATGAGGATAGTGATTCATAAACTGCTGCCAACCTCATCTGACCCATGTTGGATTTCCTGTGTTCAACCAGCTAGTACTGTTTAGGCTAACGGAGCCCTCCTTCACCAATGGAGTGAATAGGAATGAGCAGAACAAGAAAAAAGTAAAAATCATCTATGCAAGAGAAACTATTGAACTTTTTTGATAGTGAGGATCTGTGATATTTTCAGTCAGGGCTATTCCCATCCCTCTGCTCTCCATACTCAGTGATGCAATAGCCCTGAAAAGCCCACAGTCTTGCAGCCAGTTGACAGGACTGAACTCTTTTGGAGCTCTGTGAGAAACACCATGCCCAGAACACTGTCAATGTAATGTCCAAACATCCACTCCATGGAAAATCTCTGTTACTGAGGTATTATGGCTTTTTGATTTAAGTCAGATTACAGCTTCGCCAAGGGGAGAGGGGAGGAGTACTACCCCCAGCTCATTACTGAAACAATACCAATTTGCTGGCAACATTGCAGCAGCTAAAGCTATTATTTTAGTTGAAGCCAAAAAGGGCCTGGCCAGGAATTTAAAAGGAAATCTTGGGGAAAAAAATGGCTGCACAGAAATTTGAAAAGCTCTGCATATTTCTGAAGGTCTAAAAGACTGTGTGAGCATACACACAGCGTTAGAAAGAAGCCCTGGTTAAGAAAAAAGCCCCATTCATTTCTGACTGAACTTGAGGCCCTGAGCAAACAGGAAGTGAAAGCTAAGGCTGTCTTATAAAAGGCCTGAAGTTTGAAGGCATGCCTGGGTAAAGGGTACAAGATAGACAGGCAAGGTGTTTAAGGACGTCTTACTGAACATTGCATTGGCGGACCACTGAATTATACTGAATCAAGGTGATTCATAGGAAACCAGGTTAAAAATTTAAATAATTACTTTAAATTAAATTAAAAAGAATTTTTAACATTTTTCATTAAAAAAATCCAGCGGAAAATTCAGTGGTTGCACACTGCAGGAAATACCCCAGAAATGTTGTGGGTTCAGTTCCAGAACACAGCAATAAAGAAAATATCACAATAAAGCAAGTCACATGAATTTTTTGGTTTCTCAGTGCATGTAAAAGTTATGTTTACACTATACTCTAGTCTACTAGGTGTGCAACAGCATTACATCTAAAAAAATGCACACACCTTAAATAAAAATACTTTATTGCTAAAATCATCTGAGCCTTCAGTGAATCATAATCTTTTTGCTGGTGGAGGGTCTTGCCTCGATGATGACAGCTGGCAGATCAGGGTGGTGGCTGCTGATGGTTGGGATGGCTGGAAATTTCTTAAAATAAGACAACAATGAAGTTTGCCTCATTGATTCTTCCTCTCATGAATAATTTCTCTGTAGCACACGACGCTGTTTGATAGCACTTTACCCACAGTAGGACTTTAAAAACTGGAGGCAATCCTCTCAAACTCTACCACTGCTTTATTAACTAGGTTTGTGTAATAGTCTAAATCCTTTGTTGTCATTTCAACAATCTTTCCAGCATCTTCACCAGGAGTACATTCCATCTCAAGAAACCACTTTCTTTGCTCATCCATAAGAAGCAACTCCTCATCTGTTAAAGTTTTATCATGAGATTGCTGCAATTAAATCGCATCTTCAGACTCCACTTGTAATTCTAGTTCTTTTGCTATTCCCACCACATCTCCAATTACTTCCTCCACTGAAGTCTTGAACCCCTCAAAGTCATCCATGAGGGTTGGAATCAACTTCTTCCAAACTCCTGCTAATGTTGATATTTTGACTCTTTCCATGAATCACGAATGTTCTTAATGGCATCTAGAATGGTGAATTCTTTCCAGAAGGTTTTCCATTTACTTTGCCCAGATCCATCAGAGGAATCACTATCTATGGCAGCTATAGCCTTATGAAATGTATTTCTTAAATAATAAGACTTGAAAGTCAAAATTACTCCTTGATCCATGGGCTGCAGAAAGAATGCTGTGTTAGCAGGCATGGAAACATTATTCTTGTTGTACATCTCCATCCGAGCCCTTGGTGACCAGGTACATTGTCAATGAGCAGTAATATTTTGAGAGGAATCTTTTTTCCTGAACAGTAGTTCTCAACAGTGGGCTTAAAATATTCAGTAAACCACGTTGCAAACAGATGTGCTGTCATGCAGGCTTTGTTATTCCATTTATAGAGCATAGGCAGAGTAGATTTAGCATAATTCTTAAGGACCCTAGGATTTTCAAAATGGTAAATGAGCATTGACTTCAACTTAAGGTCACCAGCTGCATTAACCCCTAACAAGAGAGTCAGTCTGTCCTTTGAAGCCAGGCATTGACTTCTCCTCTCTAGCTATGAAAGTCCTAGATGGCATCTTCTGTTTCACCTACATTAAAAATCTGATGTTTAATGTAGCCACCTTCATGAATTATCTTAGCTAGATCTTTTGGATAACTTGCTGCAGCTTCTACATCAGCACCTGCTGCTTCACCTTGCACTTTTATGTTGTGGAGATGGCTTCTTTCCTTAAATCTCTAGGGGCCAGCCTGGTGGCATGGCAGTTAAGTTCATGTGCTCCACTTCAATGGCCCAGGGTTCGCTGGTTCAGATCCTGGGCGTGGACCTACTCACCACTCATAAAGCCATGCTGAGGCAGCATCCCACATAGAGCAACTAGAACAATGCACAACTATGTCATGCAACTATCTACTGGGGTTTTGGGGAGAAAAAAAAAGCAAAAAGGGAGGAAGATTGGCAACAGATGTTAGCTCAGGGCCAATCTTCCTGGAAAAAAAAAAATCTCATGAACCAACCTCTGCTAGCTTCAAACTTTTCTTCTGCAGCTTCCTCACCTCTTTCAGCCTTCATAGAATTGAAGAGAGTTAGGTTCTTGCTCTGGATTAGACTTTGGCTTAAGAGAATGTTGTTGCTGATTTGATCTTCTATCCAGACGAGTAAAACTTTCTCCATATCAGCAATAGGCTCTTTTGCTTGTCATTTGTGTGTTCATGGAGTAACATTTTTCATTTCCTTCAAGAACTTTTTCTTTGCATTTACAACTTGGCTAACTGTTTTGCACAAGAGGCCTAGTTTTCAGTCTATCTCAGCTTTCAATGTGCCTTCCTCACTAGGCTTAATCATTTCTAGCTTTTGATTGAAAGTGAGAGATATGTGACTCTTCCTTTCACTTGAACACTTAGAGGTAATCATAGGGTTATTAATTGGCCTACTTTCAATGTTGTTGTGTCTCAGGGAATAGGGAGGCCTAAGGAGAGGGAGAGAGATGGGGGAATGGCAAGTTGTTTGAGCAGTCAGAACACACACAACATTTATCAATTAAGTTCACCATCTTATATGGACATGGTTCATGGTGCACCAAAATAATTACAATAATAAATCAAAGATTACTGATCACAGACCACCATAACAAATATAATAATAATGAAGAAGTTTGAAATATAGCAAGAATTATCAAAATGTGATACAGATACACAAATGCTGTTGGAAAAATGATGCTGATAGACTTGCTTTGACACAGGATTGCCACAAAACCTTCAATTTGTAAAAAATGCAATATCTGCAAAGTGCAATAAAATGAATCACAATAAATGAGGTATGTCTGTATGCAGCAATAAGAAAAACAACAATAACAACAAAATTCCAGCAACAACAGCAAAATTCGAGCAACAGTTGGGGGATGCTTGATATGAAAGTTGTTACCATATGTTATCTAAAATGTCCAGTTTTCAACAAAAAATTATGAGACATGCAAAACAAAAACATAACACAAGAAGTATGCCACATAAAAACGTAAAAAGGAGTCAAAAGATAATGTCCCTGAGGGGGTTTGTATTTTGGACTTAGTAGATAAAGATTTTAAATCATCTATTATAAATATGTTCAAAGAACTAAAGGAAATTATGTCTAGAGAAATAAAGAGAAATATGACAACAATGTCTCACCAAGAATATCATAGATGGAAAATTTTTTAAATAACCAAATAGAAATAATTTTGCAGTTGAAAGGTACAATAACTGAAAAGAAAACTCATTAGAGGGACTCAAAAACAGAGTCCAGCCAACAAAAGAAAGAACCATCAAACTTGATAGTTCAAGGGAGATTATCCAATCTGAGGAGCAGAAATAAAAGGAATGAAAAAAATGAACAGGGCTTCAGAGACCTGCATACCAACAGGTTTTCAGACACCAACAAGCATTCCAAAAAACACATAACAGGTATTTCATGAAGAGAAGAGAAAGGACAGAAAAGATATTTGAAGAAATATTCATCAAAAACTTCCCAAACTTGATGAAAAATATTAATCCACTTATCCAAGAGGCTCAGTGTGCTCCAGGTAAGAAAACCTAAAAAAATAATCACATTCTCATAGTCTAATTGAGATATTTAGATGTATTACAGTCTAACTGAGAGCAAAGATGAAGAGAAAATCTTGAGAGCAACAAAAGAAAAACAATTTATCACATACAAGGACTTCTCAAGAAGATTAAAAGACTACTACTTATCAGAAACCCTGGAGTCCAGAAAGCAGGGATGACATATTCTAAGTGCTGGGGAAAAAAGTCTGTAAACCAAGAATTCTATATTCAGCAAAAGTATCCTTCAAAAAATTAAGGAGACATAAGACATGGCCAGAAAAAAAAAAATAGCCAAGAGAATCTCCCACTAGCAATTCTGCCCTATAATAATTACTAAAGAGAGTTCTTCAGGCTGAAATGAAAGGACACCAGTCAGTAACTTGAATTCATATGAAGAAATAAAGAGCATCAGTAAGCATAACCACATAGGTAAATAAACAAGACAAATGTCTTTGTTTGTAGCTCTTTTATTCTACTATCTTATTTAAAGGCAAATGTGTAAATCGGTAATGACAAAACTGTGTTGATAGGCTTATAATGTATAAAATGTAATTAGTGCAACAATTATAGCACAAAGGAAGTGGGAGAGAACGGATCTCTATTAGAACAAAGTATTGTACGCTATTGAAATTAAGTTGGTATCAATCTCAACTGGGTTAAGGTATTAATTATATTCCCCAGGACAACCACAAAACCAAAAATATATATATTATATATAATTTAAAAAACAAGGAAATTAAAATTGTATACTAAAAAATATCTATGTAACACAAAGGAAGGCAGTAATGGGGGAATAGAGGAACAAAAAAAGACCAAATATGTATAGAAAACAAATAAAGTAACAGATATAAATCTTACTTTATCCATAGTTACATTAAATGTAAGTGGAGTAATTACTCCAATCAAAAGGCAGAGACTAGAAGATGGATTTTAAAAAAATCACCTACCTATTTGCTGTCTACAAAAGATGCTTTAGATTCAAAGGCACAAGTAGATTGGAAGAAAAATGATGGAAAACATACACCATAAATGTACTAAACAAAAGAAAACTTAGGGGGCTATACTAATATTAGACAAAATAGACTTTAAGATAAAAATTATTTCTAGAGTAAAGACAAATGCTTTATTATGATAAAATGATGAATATACCAGGAATATTGGACAAACATAAACATATATGTACCTAAGAACAGAGCCCCAAAATACATGAAGCAAAAACTGACAAAATTTAAGGAAGGAAAAGAATGCAACGGTAAGAGTTGGAGAAATCAATACCCTACTTTCAATAACAGACAGAGGTTGCATGAATGGCAGTTCACATCTTAATTAAAGGCATCTAGATTGATGTGCTTTCCCACACCAGAAACCAAGCACTTTTGACACATCCTCTCCTTTACCTTCAACATCATATCATCACATAATCTCAATATATATCTTAAGCCCATTGATTTCTTCTCTCCATCAGCAGTGCCACCACTTTTAGTTCAAACCACCATCATTTCTCCTTAGACTAGTCTAAGATTCCCTTACTAATCTCTCTCATTTCCTTCTTTTCCTCCTTCAGTTCTTTTTTCACATAACAACAAGTGCCATATATTGTTTAATGTTGAGTGTATCACATCACTGCTCTTCATGTAACCTGTATAAGCTTTCCATTATATTTAAAATAAAATCTAAATTCTTGTCCATGGCTACAAAACTCTGTACCATCTGGGCCTGCCTGATTCTCTAAACTACTTTTGCATTCCTGAATCTCCTTTCTCTAGCCACATGACCTCTTTCTGTTTATCAAACCCACCAAACTCTTTTTCAACTTTGCTTTCAAGCCTGCCATGCCTTCCACCTTGAACCCTCTAGGTCTCAGCTTAAATATGTCCTTCCCCAGAAAGGACTTCCTTGATCCCCTAATTCAAACCACTTCTCCTTACCACTCTCTTTTATGCACGTTATACATTTTCCTTCATAGGGCTTATCACTCTTCTTGATTACATATTTATTAGTCATATTATTTAGAAGTTCTTTGAAAACTGAACCAAACCTTTATCAGTTTTTATCTGATTTTTTAACAGTTTAACCTAAAGATAATATATACAGCAAATATTAATTTGATATTTGTAAATAACTACAAAAGGTGAAATGTTTCCTGTGACTTCTTCAGATTAGTCTGTGAAGGAGTTCTCTTCTGAGGTGGACTATGAGGAGACAGGGAAAGATTTATAAATCTCTGTAGTTTTAAGTATCTGCAATAATATGCTTTATGGCTAAACCCTGCCTGGATGTCTTTTTCCCTAGGATCAAAAATCCTTTTTATCTCTGGTTATTCCATCTCACTCACTGTCAACATGCATAATCCTTGGCATTCTAGAATTTCATAAGGTCATTCAAATATGCTTTAATCAGGCTTTAAACACCTATTCAACACCTTTAAACACCTATATTCTTTCATAGTCTTCAGTATTACCAGTGGCCAGTGGTGTCCTGGTTTATGGTTATTTCAGACAAACTTTGAGGAATATTAAGGAATATGTGTTGAGAAACATTGAGTGGGTACAACTTCTTAGAATTAAAATGTGTAAGTGTAAAGTTGGTTAATTTTTTTGAGACTATATTCTCTTTGCTTAAAATGTTGGTAATATTAAGAATTTTAGATTTCAAAAAGGGAGATTGAAACTCTTTTTCATATTTTATTTCAATAAAATTTTAACAGTCTCCTAAATTCCTGCTATTTGGAGATTATGGTGACCTCCCTGGAAAATCATTTTCCACTAAAAGTGATTGATCAGATTAAGAACACTTGGCTAAGATGAAGGATATTACATTTGTTCACACTCCTTCAACGTCTGGTGCCATTAGTGTAACAAGTGTTTCTGACTGACATAAACATTTGATGCTGTGCCCAGAAGTTATTTATGAGAAATTATCATTAGCCTCAAAAGTCTTTTGTGAGGAGTAGGTTCTAATGAATTTACACTGTCAGTGTATAAAAAAGTATACCTTTTAAACTTCTAAAACTATATACTATTTATGTTGTACAAGAATTGAGATTATATCATAAAATTTACCACCACAACACAACCAGTAGTCACTGTCTGCGTTAGACAGAAACTGCTTTTCTATACATCCATACAGAGATATACATGTCTCGTGCATTACCAAGGTTTTGGTGAAAAAGTTTAATTAAAATGAGTAGGCAACTAGAGGCTGAATAATCAGGAAGCGACCTTTTTAATGATTCTGTTTCTCTGCTCTGTTGCTCCTGAGTCATAAGTTTCAACTTCAGCTTCCTTGCTAATGAAAGCCAGTCGCTGGGACAGAGTTTAACTCTTAAGTGTACCATTTTTCCAAGGAAACCATTAAAATTGGTCTCAAACGTGTGCTCACTCATAACGCAAAGATCTCAAATAAATCTCTTCTAAGAAAATGAAGACCATTTCCGACTCTTCCTGGACACAGCATAGACTTTCAAACTTTCAAATTGCAGTTGACTTGAGGGAAATGGCTCATTCCATTGCCTGGTGGAACTGTAGACATCAAAAACATCCAGAGGGAACTCAGAAATGCCCACTTCACCAGGAGAGCAAAGACACTATGAATAAAAAATACATGGAGGAAGAAAAGTCCCTAAAAACAGCTTTTAAATCTTAAAGGGTCTTTCAATGGGAGTAATATGTTTCAGTGCTATGCATTACTCTGAAGACGGTCTATGAGTTACAGTTACTTTGCTACTTCATGTTACTCTGAGCCTCCACGACAGCTGATCCTGAGCACTGTCTCCCAAAATGCTTATATAGCTGGTATTTTTCCATCATTATTATGAAGAGTTTAAAGCATCGTCCCCCTTTTGAATCTTCCTTTGCTCAATAAAAACAGAGGACTCATATATATGGCACAAATATATAATATCGAGTCAACTTGATACTAGGAACTGCCAATTAACTTCTCAGAGATTGAGAGCAGGTAACAAGGGAATCCTTTAAAGTGCCAGATTTTTTTTTGACAATGGCAACTCTAGAATTTTATATACAAGTGTCGAAGGGGCAATAGTCTAATTTAAATAGAAGGCTAGAGGGATTGTCTAGAAGTGACAAAAAAGCACTTTTTAAAATGGATTGCATATTTATTTGGGATGGCTTGAATCTACATTTGCTTATCAAGCACCATTTTTAACTTGGATTTTATCTTTATTTGGTGACTTAGTGGAGAGAAAGGACACGATGAAGGACTCTGATGTTTCCATTGTGTACAAAGAATCAAGAAGACCTGAGCAGTCCCTGAGAGATTAAAGTAAGCTAAAAATTATGTGCCTTAACTTGTTAAATCAGAATAAATATCCATGCAGAAATAGCATTATAAGAACTTGTATGTGACTGAGAATTAGAATCGTAAAGATATTCTTAGGAAGTTTAGCTCCTGCCATCCATAACCATACTTATTGTGTCATCTACATGCCATAAAGGCACTACCTAGAAGTCACTTATATACTATCAATCGTGTTCTTAACTGTAGTCATTATGCCAGCCCTGCTGCGTTAATATATCCTTGTGGTCAAGAATTTATTCATCTGATTAATAGTTATTTAGGACCTACTATCTGCTTACTTCATTCTGTTTCTTACACGTTACATGTTTGCGAGTCAAACAGGGAAGCTCAAAAAGCCTCTATTGCTTCAAGGGAGATAACTAGTCTAGGCTAGTCTAAAGGGCATTCCAAAAATATTCAAGCAATGCCTTGAACAAAGTATCACACTGATCTTTCCCATGTGGAATGTAGGGCAAGTTCACATCTGGTTATCCTTAAAATGCTCTTCTCAGCATCCTTCCTGTACTCTTCTCTATGTTGCTCACATAACGGCACAGCCGAGAAGGGCTTCTCGATGTTTCCTACAAATACCTCACAGCATCCTACATTTGTGCCCATGTTCTAGCAATTTCTTCAATCCAGAATGCTCTTTTCATTATTCCTATTTTTCCTATCATATTATTTATACTGTTCCTCTTGAAATTCTACTTGCAAAGAGCTCCCAAATGCCACATCCTTCCCAAAGCTTTTTCTTTCTCCTCAATTAGACATAATCGACCCATCATATCACTTCCTACTTTGTGCCTTTCTGCTGACATATGCCACTTTTTACCATGTATTATAGTAGTCTTTTATCCTTGGCTTATCCTCTGTATTAAATTGTAGCCTCTTTGAGGACAAAGGACAGACACTGTTCAACCCTTTGTAGTCACTGATGCTCCATAAATATTTGTTGAATTGAAAGCTTATTTGCCAAAGTAGTAGTTCTCTGGGTTCCACATATGTTGATTACCACTGATGGTAATACTCAAGCAACGGATACCATGGTATCGTGTAAAGTAGCATGAACACCACCTGGAAACTCATTAGAAATGCAGACTCTTGGGAGCCACCCCAGACTCACTGAATCAGAATCTACATTTTAAAAAGATCCCAGGTGACTTATATGCACCTTAAATTTTGAGAAACACTATTTAAAGTTCATATACTTTAAAATCAAAAAGTCTGCACGTGAGTCTAGGCTTCACCATTTACTAGCTAAGGCTTATTAGACAAGTTAAGAAAGCTCAGTGTTTTCCATCATGGGTGACTGATGGAAACAGGGAAATCCAGGAGGCACGTAGTAATCAGGAAAGGGAAATTCACTCATGCAAAGATTTTAGATATAAGATTTATTTATTTATTTTTTGTGTGTGTGTGTGGGGAGGACCAGCCCTGAACTAACATCCGTTGCTAATCCTCCCCTTTTTGGTGAGGAAGACTGGCTCTGGGCTAACATCCGTGCCCATCTTCCTCTACTTTATATGGGACGCCGCCATGGCATGGCTGACAGGCAGTGCGTCCGCGGGCGCCCAGGATTCGAACTCGGAGAACCCGGGCTGCCAAGCACGGACTAAACCGCTGCGCCACCGGGCGGCCCCTAGATATAAGATTTAAACAAACCAAATATGAGTTTGTCATTCTAGGTAGCTCATTTACCTGTAAAAAGCAACCTTTTCTGTGGTGTCATTTGTAAAATGAACTTCATGGTCCATTTAAATTTGGTAAGGATAGACGGGTTGGGTTAATCGGAGGGTGAAATAATTTTCAAAAAACCACATTGTCAAATATATGCATAATTTCACACCTGTTCTTGACTCTATCTTGACTCTAATTTTAACAAGGCTTAGGGAAAAATATATTTTAGGAGTTGCAACAGTCTAACTTTCTGCTATAGTTTATCACTGTAAAAATCATTTCTATAATTGTGCAGCCTTGCTTGCATTACTTGTTAATTAGCTTTAATTATACTTTCAGCCAGTTACTCAAAATCTGACCTTTTCTAACAAAAGTCAGACAAGAAGAATGTAGGGGAGGCACAGGAACTAAACTGTATACAATAAAAAAATTGGCCATAGTAATTTTTTATTTCTTGCTTGCCTACTCAACACTTGGGCAACCCATTACTAGTTACATTTTTCTCTTTCCCTTTTTATGAAATCCATTGCCTTTACCACAGAATGCTAACAAACTAGAATATAAAAATGTTATTTAACCTTTACAGAGTAAGTAGCTTAAATGGACTTTTGATTATCTGGAATGAATTTCCTTGATAGTTGTCATGCAATCAAGCCTTAATTTATTACCATGCATTCGAAAAAATATATCCTATAAACAAAACTTTGAATTATATTATCTGTAGGGAAATATATCATTTACTTAATTATAATCTGCTAATGCTATTCTTTTTCAAAAAAACAACTTTACCAGATGCATTACTTTCTAAAGTATATAAATTTAGCACAAGCCATTTAATGGGACATGGGAGTTGACAATGCCAGTACCTTGTCCTTTGCTGTGGAAGAACCACCCACATTCTTTAGCTTCTTGCACATGAAATTCATCCTCACCAAGATTGGAGAACAATTAAAAAGTCTGTGAGTTTTTAAACTGTTGGAGAGATTTAAAAAAAAATCATCTGTTAAATAGTACATTAGGGAAACTGAAATGCACATAATAATTATTTTAAACAACCTTTATTTTAATTGGTGACAAATAAGTATAAACAAAAAATTTAAAACACCAATAAACTCTACAGTATATGTCCTTTCAGGGTTTTACATGACTCTTTTCACACAGCTGTGGGTAATCTATATTATCTGTTTTATTTCATGGTTCCACACCAAAAATTATACCCAGAAGTTTTAAATTTTTTTTTTTTTTTTTTTTTTTTTGTGAGGAAGACCAGCCCTGAGCTAACATCCGTTGCTAATCCTCCTCTTTTTGCTGAGGAAGACTGGCCCTGGGCTAACATCGTGCCCATCTTCCTCCACTTTATATGGGACGCCGCCACAGCATGGCTGACAGGCAGTTCGTCGGCGGGCGCCTGGGATCCGAACCGGCGAACCCCGGGCTGCGAAGCGCAGACGAAACCGCTGCGCCATTTTTAAAAATCCTTCATAAAATTACTTTACTGGTTTCCTAACAGTCCATGCTATGTATATGTTCATTTATTTTAACTATTAACATAATAACTTAATCATAAGTTATTCTGAGGTTTTTAAGAGATATATTTGCATCTTTAGGGTCCACAAGTTCTGCTTCACTATAATATTTCCTAAACAAGTCTACTTGCTTCTATGCAGAAGACTTAAAGGGGAGATTCTCAAAGTCTTAATGACGTATGGTTGAATATTTAATTTGCTTCCAATACTGTGAAGATCATATTTATAAATAAAATATTGTCTGCATTTTAGATAATTTTAATACTTGTTTATTACTTTTATAGATTTGGTCACTTTGTTGATATAGGAAATCAATAGTATTATGTAGAATTTGGCATTTTTAATAAAATCAGTATATTGGCTTTTCTTAGAAGGCCCAGAAGAATATGGAAAAGAATGGGGGAAAACTTTGCCTAAATCCCAAATTCTCCTTGATTTTACCCCAGAACTCTAACTTTGATATTCTTTCCTCCCAGCTAAATTTCAAGCCCATTGAGGTTAGGGTCCATATCTTAAAATTCTAGGATTCCACAATTTCTAGCACAGTGTTCTTTATATTAGGATCTCAATTAATGATGATGAAGATGATAATAATGATAATGAAAACAAAAGGGAAGAAATAGTAAACTTTAAAATATGAGCAATCAGCAGGATTAATTTTGGTTGCACATTTAGAAGCATAGATGTTCTCTTCAAAGTTCTCCAGTCCTTCCGTATACAGTCGGCACTCCAGATCCCCAGGTTCCACCAACTGCAGATCAAAAAGCCTACAATGGTTGCGTCTGTACTGAATATGTGCAGACTGTTTTTTCTTGTCAATATTCCCTAAACAATACAGTGTAACAACTATTTACATAGCGTTTACATTATATTAGGTATTATAAGTAATCTAGAGCTGATTTAAAGTACACGAGAAGATGTATGTAAGTTATACACAAGTACTATGCCATTTATATAAAGGACTTAAGCATTCGTGGATTTTGGTATCCTTGGAGGTCCTGGAACCAATCCCTTGTGGATACTTAGGGACAACTGTAATGTATTTATTGATGCATGAATGCAGAGCACTGAGCTCGTAAACAACTCTTTAGCATACCCCCATGTCTGCTTCATTGATTGAGCTGTATGTTTAATAAAAGTCGGTTATGTTTGGACCCAAAATGTTTATTTCCGTTGGGCTTGTTACTGAATGTACATAATTTAATTAAATATTTCATAACCCAGTGAAATATGAGTACAAAGAGAAAAACAAATTCTTGTTCCCATGAAAGTTGAATACCTTTCAAAGATTAGACATAGGTCAATGGGCGAAAAAAATGTTGTAGATTTAAATCTATTCAAAATAACCATAAAAGTCTAGAGAAAAAAAATTTTTAATGGAGAAGAATCCTGAATTTAGATTACTTCAAATGTGTTTTTAAGTTCTTGTTCTAGTTCAAAGGCAAACCAGAAATTGTAGATAACTCAAATGGGTTGAGACTTATTCAAGAAAGATGTGGGGGACCTCCAATCAGCATATCCATTCTATAAACAAAACAGCTTTTTCCACACATAATTTTAAGATAAATTTAAAAAACATGATTAAGGTATGAATGTATCTTTTTATGATTTTGTTTATTTTTAAACAGCTTTAAAAAACTAAACTAAAAGGCATAAGAGGTTTTAAATTTTATATTTAAAGCAGAGTCTAAATTGATGTCTCAGTTCTGACACCAACCAGCAGAAGAAATTTGGGCTACACACTACTCTTCTCTAAGTGGAATTCCTCTCATCAATAAGACATAATAATTGGAGTAGATTACCTCTATGGTCACCTCCAGCTCTTGGAGGGGAAGAGGGGGCTATGATTACACAGGCAGTAAATTCCCATGTAACATGAGAAAAAAAATTATAAAACTGGTTAAACCAAAATTGTTTAAACTAAGTATTAAAATTATTGGGGAAAATGAGAAATCAGTAGGTTTAGTTAAATATGAAAACCCCCCCTCCGCTATCCATTCTTTTCTTCATTCTTTTCATATTGTAAGTCTACTCCACCAAGTTTTAATAAGGAACATGGCTGCCCAGGCAGAGACTATGTTTCCCAGGCTCCCTTGCAACTAGGTGTGGCTAAGTTCTTATTAATGGGATGTCAGGAGAAGTGATATACGCAATTTATGGGGCGAGGGAAGCATACCTTTAAAACACTTGGGTGTGGCTCCCCTTCTGGACTAGAAAGTACACCAGCTGTTCATGAGCCAACATTGACCACACAGACCATAGAAATGCCCTAGAAGGTGGTGAAGCACCAATATGGAAGAAACTTGGTTCTTTGGATGACTTCATGGGCCAGAGAGTCCCGTCTCAGACTACCCAACCACCCCAGGAGTATTATACAAATATTAAATAAACATAGAACTTTTTTGAGCCATGGTATTTTGTACAGTAGCTTATCCTATAGCTATGATATTTATCACAGATTTTTTTCTTCCATCAAAAGAAGGAATTACGAAGGAATTACTATGTGTTTTTATGGTAGGATTAATTTGCATTTATAATCTGCATTTCAATCTTTGATCAATATAATAAAATCAGTGTCATTTAAATATTTTTTAGTATATCTCTGCCCAAATATATTTTAAGCTTCTTGAGGTCACACTCTTACTTCCTGGAAGCTCCATTACCAAGCATATATCCCAGTCATGACAATGCTACACATACTCCTGGTACGTAAGACATATTTTGATATGGGGGTAGAACACAGACTTGAAGTAGTTCAAACCTCAGCTTTCATGCTTATTAACCAAATGACTTTGGCCCCAATCTTTACATGTAAAGTGCTTACTGCATTCTAGCTACTTAATAAATACTACTTTCAAGAGTACTGTATAAAATTTATACACATATGTACACATATTTTATATATATACACATACAATGGAATATTATTCAGCCTTAAAAAAGAGGGAAATTCTGCCATTTATGACAATATGGATGAACATAAAGGACATTATGCTAAGTGAAATTAACCAGACACAAAAAGACAAATACTGCATGATCTCAATTATTTGTGGGATCTAAAAAAGAAAAAGAGTTGAACTCATAGTAACAGACAGTAGATTGGTAGTTACCAGGAACTTGAGGGGGTGGGTGAAAAATGGAGACGTTGGTCAGAGAGAACAAACTTTAACTTACAAGAGAATAAGTTCTGGAGACCTAATGTGCAGCATGGTGACTAGTTAATAATAATAATAATGTATCATAGACTTGAAATTGCTAAGAGAGTAGTTCTCAAATGTGCTCAGCATAAAAAAAAGGATAACTGTGTGAGGTGATGGATATGTTAATTAGCTTGACTGTGGTAATCATTTCACAATGTATATATATATCAAAACATCATGTTATGCAACTTAAATAGATACAACTTTTGTTTGTCAATCATACCTCAATAAAACTGGAGGGAAAAAAAAGAAACAATGCTACACTATAATGCTATTGTTCACCTGATATGTATTCCATACTTTTAAGAAATTTGGATTAATGTATAGGAAAGGAAGTTGTTTCCATTTCTATATACTAGTTAATATTTTATTCTTTGAAGAAGTAAAATTTAATACATGATGCTTTATCATATTTAAAAATGAATTTTGATAGATCTTATTTGGAATTATCATGAATGAATATAAACTTATACTGAATAATTTCCAGCTTTAGCAATACTACTCCTTTATTTGCCATTCTAATAATGGTGTATTAGGAAAAACAGACATTCATTTTCACTGCTAGTGGGTATGCACGTTATCACCATATTTTTGTAAAGAAATTTATCAGTAAGAAGCAAGAGACAAATTTGCACTCTAAAATCTAGTAATTCTCCTTTTGGAAACCTATCCTAAGGAAGTAATGATAGGATTCAAGCAAATAAACTGTTTATAGCAGCATTATTACTAACAAAACTCAAAATAACCCAAATATTCCAAAATGATAAATCAGTTAAATTCCACACATAAATGAAACAATTAATATTACATTTTATGAAGAATTTTTAATTATTTTGGTAAGTGCTTATGATATAATGTTAAGTGAGAATTTCTTCAGAGTAAAGCATTCTTATAAAAATAAATGTATCAATTCTGCAATATAATAACTTAATGAAAATATAATGAAGGCCTTTTACTCCCTTTTTTACGCTTTTATTTCCTTTAATTTTTATATTGGGAATTACTATATTTATGATTTAAAGGAAAGTATTCCTTCTAGAAATGTGACTCTGATCTCTACTTTGATCTTAAATTTCACTGTCTGTACAATACTCGCCACAGCTACTCTTTAGGAAAAGATCTCTAGTGTGCTACAAAAGATTATGCACAATACCCTAAAAGATGGTTGCCATATTTATGAGACTGTTTTATTATTTTTTCACTTAAAGCAGTATTTTCATAGTGCAATTTATCTTCTCTCTTAACCTCTCCTGATTAAGGAGCCTCTTCCTTTCACCATTCATTTTAAGTAGCTGGTAGCTTCCAGGTTTTTCCCACACTTTCTATTTGCACAAGGCTCTGTGCCCTATTGCTCATATTAAAGCAGAAAAAAGAAACATCTGGGTTTTGAAAAAAGCAAATATTGTAAGAACAAAGGCATGAAATATGGATTTTATTTTAGTACAGACTATTGTTCAATCATACGATCGTTTTGTCACATAAATACACATGGCAAACAAAACATGCTGAGAGAGATAGTCTTTTTTCCCTCCGTCTCTCCAAAGCGTCTTTACGTAATGGCAAAATTAAAAAAGAAAGTTGAGATAATCGTCTAGAAATTTGCTTCTCTAAACATGCTCTAAAGGATAAAATTATTCGGGATAATTGTTGCTCTGCTCCTAGTTTCTGTATCGGCACTTTCCAATAGAACTTTTTGCGATGATGGAAATGTTCTATATCTGCATCATTCTAGCCACTAGCCACGTGTGGCTGTTTAGTGATTGAAATGAGACTGATGTGACTGGAGAACTGAATTTTTAATTTTATGTAATTAATTAATTTAAATTTAACTAGTTACGTGTTTATGGGCTACCCTATTGAACAATGCAAGTCTACTCAAATTTAGCCTGAATTCAGGGTAAACATGCATGGCTTCAGCATCCCTATTTAGCTATAATTTCTTATTTTTCATTAAAAAGAATTTTATAACAATCAGTTTATAATAATAAGGAATTTATAATAAGAATTGTTTTCAGGAAAGTCAAGGGATCATAGCTATTATTGCCAAATTCAGTCATACTTAGAAAATCCAACACAATTTTTAAAATATAAGAAAATGAAATAAAGACATATTATAATACTTTCATATAGTACCAAAATACTTGGCATAATCCAAGTAAAATGTGCATGTTAAAATTCTGTATTTGGAAAAATGCCCAAAAATAGTCAAAGAAAAAGAAAAAAAGAATCTTTTATGTTAGTGCTAAATCTAAGGAATTAAATGGGATTGAATTTAAATTTTTTTAAAAGTTACAAAACACAGCTAGTGAACAAATTCTGGTTATATAAGTGCAGTATATTGTATATAATAGGACATATATAGATATTCAAAATTTTACATTATTACTTTATAAAAGTTATAAATCATTGCTCTCTATACAAATGTTCTAAATACACAGGAAAGTAGAAAAACCAAGTTAACCAAAGACAGCCACTATGATCATTGTATGCTTCCTTTATTATTTCATCTGTTTGCTATGGTATTTTCCTATGTAGTTGGGCAATATTATTAAAGACTCTTCATAAACATTTTGAATGACTGCATAATGTTCCATTGAGTGGCTGTGCAACATTTGCTTAACCAATTCTCTTTTAAGACAGTTAGGCTATTTCCAATGTTTTATGCTAAAATAAGGCTAGGATAAACATTCACCAATTTTTAAAAATTTAGTTTATCATCGTCCACAATAAATATGATTTTTACTCTCAGATAAAATTTATCATGGTCATATTTGGAGAGAATTTTCCCTAGAATATACTATAATAACAATTTCTAGACAGAAGGAAAAAAGGGAGGCATCTTCATAAAATTTGTTTGGGTAACTAAAATTTAGGCTTTCCTTATTGCCAATGTACCACAAAAAAGTCACCATTAGGTTTCTTTCTGTAATTTGGGTGAAATTATATTACACAAAGAAATGCCTGTATTTTCTCTCCTTGCTCACAGAAAGTAGCAATTCACCTCTTTTCAATCTATCAAAAAGACAAACCCGCATACATCGAGGCAGGTGCTGTTCTGAGATCCTTCCGTGATAAATGTCTCTCGTCAACAGGGAAAGCACGGGAAGGAACCCTCCACGCCTTTTTGGTCTTGCATCAGCTGAGGAAGCCTATTCATATGGCCCTATTGGTTCACTAGCATCTAACCCCAAAATCTCTGCCTCTTTTAGGCTTTAAACCTATTCTTCATACGAAGTGACAGACAATCTGGAGATGTTGAAGTTATTTCCAATTTAGAAAGTTAGTATATTTATAGTTTCTCAGACTTAGGTTTTCAATTAGTGAAAATGAAGACAAACAGGTCCATTATTGGTGTTATCCCCAAAAGATATAGTAAGCTCTCTGCTAAGGTAAAGCATATAGTTCAACAACAACAAAATAACAATAATTAACACAAAATGCTTTAAAGATGAGTCAGACAAACATTTGAAAGGAAAAACTCTGTGCCATATTGATCTGACGTAGAGGGAACAAGAAGAAAGAAGCGGTCGTTTTATTTACATTTCACATATTTTATCATCAGTGTTTATCAGATATTGAGAAATTCTGATATTAACACCAATAGAGCTACATATTCCTTATTTACACCCTTCTTCCAATTAATAATATGCAAAATTCCATACATTTTTGCTCAACTACAATTTTTTGATCATTTAGGAGTTGAAATTCAATTTAAAGGCTAAAACAAAAGCTTAAACGGTGTGCTTTCTGTTTTGTGAATCTCAGACACTGCTTTACTGATACAACACCAAGATTCTAAGCTGACATCAAAGCGGAAGAAAAAAATCATCTGAAATGACAGCAGCAGCTGCAGCATCCGCCTCTAAATTAGGCTGTGTTTCAAAGTCTGGACTCAACTGCTAAGCAGTGTAAAGACCCAGGAGGAAGGCTGCCCAGAAAAGAGGCAGCCTTCCAACCTAACACATCAAAGTAACACATGCAAGGAAGAGCAATCAACGCACGGGGCCCACACTCACGTGCCGCCTAATTGCGCTGGGCTCATGAAACCAAGACAAACCTTCAGCTGATTCCTGGTGTAAGAGGGGATTCGAGATCTTTTCTATGCAGAAAGCTGACACAAATTGGTTGCAGATGAGAGTCTGACTCTGCAATGAAGCATCCCATAATTCCAAAAGATGGCCATTTCAGTGTCACACAGCATCTTCAAAACACTGACTTCTTAATGTGGTAACACATGAAATAGCCATGAGATATAAGTAAAAGTTAAAACATAAGCTTTATAAATGAAGAAGGCCTTAATTTGTACACTCAGGGATAGATGCTTTGAGAAAGGCTTTTTCATTTGTTGTGCATATAAATTACCAATTTTGAGGGCATTTATCTTATAAAGCATAAGCTATTTAACAAGAACTTACAATACTAATATCTATTAAGAGAGGAGAGAAATAGTTATATGCTTCTGAAGTAATTTTTAGTAGAAATGCCTACTGTCATAAGGTTTGCATTAAGGGATCATTACCATATACAGACGGCGTAATATATTTAGTAGCACAATTTGCAATTAGATATATAGCAACACACATAAGAAAAGCTTTCTATATTAGAATTCTGAATTCTTTTATTCTGTGTTCATACCCTTTTATGCTCTTTACTGTATTTTGCAGCACAATGCCCTATTATTCTACAAAATACTCTTCTGTATGTGTGAATTGCCAAAGTTAACTTACACAATTACCTGAGGAGACTTTAATTATAATTAGTGGAGGCTGATAATTAACCCTGTTAAGTGAAATATGCATGAGTTTTCACTGAACATATGCACTGAAAGAAAGTCTCAGAAATATGCAAGGTGATTAGAAATAGATGAGAATGGAAAGAGAAAAATGTAATCCAAAAATTTGGGCCATAAGTTTAAATAAATAAATATGATTACAAGGCTTTGAGAGTCAGAAAACTTTAGGATTAATCTCTTTACTGCTCAAGTGATAAACATCATAGAAGAAATTCTGCAAGAATTTATTGTATCATATATTAAGAGCCTACCCCCAGAATTCTGATGAAGGTCCAATTCCATTGACATTAATTGACTCTGAATTTACATCTAGAATATATAATAGGTTGAGTCATATTATCTCACTTGGAAAATATAAGCATTAAGTACTTTGTAGAAGGGTGGGATCACGTAATGGATCATTTTTCATTACAATAGTGGGAATAGGGAAATAAGAAAATTATTCCAACCAATTCATGCAATGGTCTCTGTTATCAATATCTGGTGCTAATGTGGCCCTCAGAAGAAAAAAAAAAAAAACTCTTTTACCTTTGTGACGGTACTGGTAGCTGTTCCTCTCTGAACATTCTCTCATTCCTTAACATCACAAAGTTGTCCCACTACGTAATATATGAAGTGACCTCAATGAATGTCCTTTGTCAGGGTATAAAATTGGTAGTTTGGCCAAATCACAGAGAGACTATAACTCATGTCCCAAAAGGTTAAAATGGACTTGTTCCTTTGGGACAACTCTCTGATCTACATCCACCCCAGGGAACCTGAGACCGGCGAAGGTCGATCCTGATGTTACAGAAGATCTGCCAAAGAGAATGTCAGAAAGAAGGCAACCTGTTGAAAACGTTGGGTTTCCCTGGATGGGTACCAGTTCCTCTCTTTGGTATATGCTAATCCCGGGTCTGAATTGTGTTTTTCTTTCTGAGAGGTGTTGACTTTCTTGATATCTTAACTGACCAATAACTGTAACTATCTAAACTACCGTATATTATTACAAGCTGTTTGTTGTTATTTCCATAGCTGTAAATAGTCAGGATGATGGAGTCAAAGGGAAGACAGTGGCAAACAGATGACTGTGCATTGGTCAGTATGTGTAGAGTCCCAGTTGGGGAAGGGTAATGGTTCCGTCCACAGCCTTGAGTTTTTATGGAGGCACAGGTCACTGTTACTGTCCCTTTGCTTATGACACTCCATTTTATCCTTTCTAGTAGTAGTTCTGTGCTCAAGGCTCATGGTGACTGGTTGCACTTATGAAGTCGCAGTGTTTATAAATGATTTTACCATTAGCACAATTTCTTCCGAGTAGATGGAGACCTCTGAGGTGAGATTGAAAACATTTTCAAAATAATTATAACTAGCATTTGTATACACTTTACAGTTTACAAAATTTCTTTCACATACATTATCTTGTTAATTCTCACCAACAACCCATTAAGCATTTTATTATGCTCAGTTACAGGTGAGGAAACTTGAGCTCAGAAAGAGGAGAAATACGCCTTAAATCATCAGCTGGTGAAGTGGAAGAGCCAGGACTCCCTGGAGACCGTCTGCATCCAAGCCCTTTGTGGTTTCTACCTCTCTCACAGCCATCTTCTGCGCGTTCAGGGCATCAGACAGCCCATCATCAGAGGGTTAAATGGAAAACCAATAACTTTTCCAATGCTTCATCCTTAAAGTTATCCTAGAATCACTTTTTAAAAACCCTTGGTATAGGCTTATTTGAGATCTTTCAATAATTAAGCTTTTAAGTAAAATTATAATTTTATCTTATTTATGCCTTAACAGATTCATAATGGCATCTTGCTATATCCGTTCAGGTTTCCCCCCATTCGAAAGTAGAGCATTTCTATGAAATCTTTCATAAGCCAAAATGGTGTAAAGCGAAGAAGCAATTACCATTAATTTATATGGGAAAAAATTTTGAGCATCCCCAGGCCCAAAAAATAACTGACCAAAATAAGTCGAGATAAAACACAAATGCTCACAGACAGTGCAAAGCTGTGGCACCTTGATGCTGGGTGTAGCTCCCGGGAGGGAGCTTGGTGGTGTGCCCCCCCACTGCTGGAGGTGCACACTGCCTCTCCCTGCAAAACAAATGCCGAACACTGTTTTCTCTTTTCACAAAAGCAAAAATCCTTTTCGGATTTCTTCCAGTTAGCGAAAACAGGTACAAATGTAGGTCTTGTGTAAAAGCAATGTGGTGTAAAACGAATTTTTGGATAGCGGAAGAAACCTGTATTTAAAAAATAAAAGTATCATGATTTGCTTGGCTTACCATAAAATGAGATAAGACACACTGGAAAGTTAATACGATATAAAGCTTTAAAGCCAGCTACTTACATTCTTTTCATTTCTATTCTATGAAAATATCAATACATAATTGATCTTTTCTGTTTTTACAGCATGAGAAATACTCTGATTCAACAAATTCTTAAATTAGGCAATGTCTTAAATCAGACACCATTATTTATTAATGGGATTTTTTTGTAGTATTAATCATCATAAATTGAAATCACATCTGCTTTAGATACGGTGACTCTATAATCTGGTTTACCAAGGCCAATTGCACGAGAAGAAAAAAAGTCTCTTCAAGTTCCTTTATCAATACCTCAATGTACTGACTTCTCCCTCTGCACATTTAACAAATATTTACAGCACACATACTATGGATATACACACGTGTGTGTTCTTGAAACAATCTATAAACATAAGCATAAATCTTGGTAAGTGCTATGAGGCAAAGGAAAGGATACAATGAACGACCGTAAAGGTCAAACTAGGCCTCCCTCAGGAAAAGCATTAAAAATTAGTAGGAGTTAGCCAGGTGAAGACTGGCTGAAGAATATTTCATGGTGAAGAGTCAGAGTCAGTTGTATGAATTCCTATTCAAAGAGGAGCTTTATTTACTCAAGATTTAAAAACAATAATTAAGTGCCTATTATTTGCCAAGCTCTGTTCTAGGTACTAAGGTAATAAAAAAGCTTCTGCTCATAAAGCTCACACTCCAGTAGGGGAAACAGTAAACAAAACAAAAAAAAAAGAAGGGGGGAGGGGAGGGAGAGTGTAATTTTAGGATAGGGACAAGTATGTTTTTTAGAAAAGAAAGAGGGGCCCATCCCGTGGCGCAGCGGTTTAGTTCGCACCTGGCAGCCCGGGGTTCGCGGGTTCGGATCCCGGGTGCAGACCGGCACACTGCTTGTCAGCCACACCGTGGTGGCGCCCCATATAAAGTAGAGGAAGATGGGCACGGACGTTAGCCCAGGGCCAGTCTTCTTCAGCAAAAAGAGGAGGATTGGCAACAGATGTTAGCTCAGGGCTGGTCTTCCCCACAAAAAAATAAATAAAAAAAGAAACAATACTGGAACAGGGCATAGACAGCAACTGGGGTTAGGAGAAGGATGACTTCAGATTTTCTGGCAGCAAAAGCTCTTCTAAGAAGGCGATACTTTAACTGTTTCATCGGACAAGAATGGGCCAGCCAAGTAAAGACCTGAGGGAAGAAGATTCCAGGCAGAGGAATGAGCAATTCAAGGACCCTAAGGTAGACAGGAGCATGGTGTATTTAGGCAACATATAATCCAAAGCCAGTGTGGCTGACACACAGTGAGCTGAGAGAAGAGCAGCACTAGCAGAGCTGGAGAAGGTGAGGCTCAGGGCCACAAAAGGAACTTTAGAAGTTATAAGTGGGGGCTCAAGGACCCTGGTAAGCATGAATGAGAGAACCTGGAGAGGTGGATACATCATGAGGGTCATTGTAGATGGGATGAAAGATTTTGAATTTTAGTCAGTGCTGTGAGAAATCATGGAAGGGTTTCAAGAAAATGAGTGACACACTCAGTTCAGTGTTTTAGCTGGTGAAGGGCTCGTATGGGGTACGAGAATGGAAGGAGGGTGAGCAGTCAGAAGGCCATTTCAGGAGCTCGAGAGGAAGTTATAGTGCTGGAAGCAAAATTAGAATGGCGCAGATGGAGAAAAGTGAACAGATTAAGACCCTGTGGTGCTTACAAAAGCCAGTGGTGTTTGACCTAAAGATTCCAAAATGCATTCTTTCAAAGAGTATTATGTTAAGTGCACTGCATGAACACAAAGCAATTTTAAATAGTGCACTAAAAATAAATCTCACGTATACTTCCTTTCTCTTAACTTTAATATTTTCGCTAAATTGGTTTATGTCTTTATTAAAACTTTCTGCCGAAGAAGACTTTACCATCATCTTACAGACCCCTGAATGCAGAAATTTACGTTGAAGAGCTCATATCCATCTCTAACTACATCAACTTTAACATCACCTTAATTAAATTGAGAATTCTTTATTTTTCCCCTGCTGTGTTAATGAGAATATATTCTGCTTTCTGATATACAATAAAAATTATATGAATACAAATCCGTTATAAACCCTCTGATTTTGAAAGGAAAGATACACTTTGATTCTATTAATTGTTTTCAAAACTAAAGCCCCTGTGAAGGAACATGAAACATGGCTATTTACATTCTTACTAGATGAGTTTCAAATCAGAATGCCATTTTCATTACTTTAACAAAAAATAGTAATTGATTCTGTGAAGATGTAATTGAAGTACCTACTGAGTGTCAAAATATTCTACCCCTCCCCACCACCAACTGGTGAAGCTAAAATAAAGAGAAATTTGGCAAAATTCCAATTTTCTTATAGAAGTCTTACAGGTTAACCCTTTAGTATTGATTCTTGTGAAGATTTCTTCTGTTTCGCCCTTTCCCACTAAGATACACCAAAACCAAAAGACACATTCTCTCGGTAGAGAGAAGACTGACACCTCAGGATCCTTTCACGATGGTGCTTTCACAATGGTAGGTGCTGACCCGTATGCTAAACACGGAAGGGTCAACATGGTCAGAAGCCATTTGGGCGTAGCGGTGGAAGGTAGAGAGCAGGTCTAGAATTAGGCACACCTTGGTGTTTTGTGTGAGGTTCTAGGTCCCAAAGCCAGGATTGACTTCTGGATCTTCAGGAACTCCCCAGAGGTTTAGGTCATAAGGAGATAAATTTAGGGAGATGAGTCACTTTCTTCATTGAACAATCACTTCTTGCTCACATACTATAGTATGCAGTCTGCTTCTTGGTGGACCTTTTTCTGTGAAAAGGACATAGTCCTTATCGTTTAAAGAAATTACACACTGGTGAAAGATTTTGAAAAGCAAAGAATAATCAAACTTCCAAGGGATGAGTGGAGGTAGTATATGTTTTAGGAGTCCACAGGAAGTACGCAATCCAGCCAGGGGAAAGTAATTGGGAAGAGGAGACTATATTCAGAGAAGATGTCCAAAGAAGGTACTGTCTATTGAATACACATGAATTGGACAAGTGATGAAGAACAGAAAGAGAACAACCCAGGCAGGATTTGTAACACTGTTAGTTACAAATCCAACATTCTTTCCCATTCTTATTCCTTCTTAACAGAATTCCAGTTTTGCCGAGACATCCAGCCCTCTCATATGCAATTATATACCTCGAAGAAGCAAACCCTATCCCCAGATCCATCAGTGATTCTGACTGGTCTAAGGTAGAGTTTATCAACCATGGCACTATTGATAATTGGCACTGAATAATTCTTGTTTTTGGTTTTGAGGGGAGAAGGAGGGAGGCTGTTATGTATATTGTAAAATATTTAGCAGCATCTTTGGCCTCCACCGGTGGGGAAAGTAGCACACCCTCTGCCTAACTTGTGACAATGAAAATTATCTCCAGACGTTACTAAATGTCTGCTGAAAGGCAAAATCTCCTGTTGATAATGATAGGTCTAAGTATAACTCCAATGACTGTGAAACAAGTATGTGATCAAATTCTGACTCTCTTCTGTTAGTCACATTTTTGTGCTAGAACTGTCCTGGAACTGCTGCAGCCATCTTGTTTCCAGCCTGAAGGAAAAAGTAATGACCAAAGATAATAGAGGGAAGGTAGAAACAAACCTGAGTCCTTAATGACACTGTCAAGTGAATTCTTTATTGTGGGGAGCTGTCCTGAATGCCCTGATATGTGAAATAATATATTTATTGTCTAAGACAGTTTGTATTGAGGTTTCTACAAACTGCAGCCCAGAAATCTTTAACTGGTACTAAGAGGAAGCAGCATGTGCTCCATCCTGAGCAGGGTGCATGGGGGGAAATACAAGTAATCCAGTAATGCCTGGAGTACAAAAATTGAAGTGGTGAAATGAAGAAAGGTGGAGTATATGACAGTCATTAGAGATAGGAATACTGTGTTCAATGATGAGTAGTGACTGGGAGATGTTGGAGGTTTAAGCGGGGTCAGAATTGGGTCTTTGAATGCAGGTTGGAGAATGGATGAGGAGAGCAAGACTGAAGCCTGAGATTAGAGTTAGGAGGAAGTTGCAGTAGCACAGGTGGGAATGGATGGTGGTATCTTTATGTCCACTTCCCAAAAATAGTTTGTCTTCACAGCATTCAAAGCCAAAAGACCAAGTTTCCACTTTCTAGCCATTCTGTGACCCTCCTCATAATGTCCCGCTTCTCATTTGAAGGACATAGCTCATCCACAGTTACCTGGCTCAACTCTAGAGACAGACATAACCAACAAAGGCACTTTTAGTTTTGTACTTTAAAGTAAAACAGCCTTCATCATACAGAAATCTGTGGTCCTTACACCTTATCAATACAGTCTCCTAATCACACAATAACTGTGCCATTAAGACTTTCACAAAGCTAGAGTGACACACATAGGGACCTCTCATGAAGAGACACTGAATGTGGTGAATGACCGCTGAGAAAGAGGACAGGGTGCAAACACTAGGTTTTGTTCCAGATGTTTGGGCATGCTGAGGTCTACCCACTATTTAGGTGGGCTATTTCTACAGTCATTTCCCCAATTTGTTATAGAGTCGTATGTAACATCTCTGAATGGCTCAGAACAGAACAACTTCTTGTCATAAAGTTAAATTAGGACTATATGGAAGTTTCTACTTTAAGGATTTGGTTATACAACTTTTGATTGTAAATTGCTCGAGGTAAAATAACCATACTAGTTTAGGCCATTTGAAATAGACTGCTTTTTAATTCTCTTTATTGTTTAGCCAACCTATTTCTGATACTGTTTCACACGGCACATTTGAGCGGAAACTTTCCTCTGCTGAAATTTGCTATCTTGTTTTTTAGCTCTCATAACACTGATAATACTGAAATTCTACCAAAAAAAAAAAATCTTAGTGGTTTGGGAACTAATATCACTGTAATAAAAAAAAATGGAAATGTTGAATACATAACCTTTTTTCTCACTTTAATAAAGAATAAAACAGGGGCCGCCCGGTGGCACAGCGGTTTTGTCCGCGCTTGGCAGCCCGGGGTTCGCAGGTTCGGATCCCAGGCGCCTGCCGACACACTGCCTGTCAGCCGTGCTGTGGCGGTGTCCCATGTAAAGTAGAGGAAGATGGGCACAGATGTTAGCCCAGAGTCAGTCTTCCTCAGCAAAAAGAGGAGGATTAGCAACGGATGTTAGCTCAGGGCTGGTCTTCCTCACAAAAAAAAAAAAAAAGAATAAAATAGACCAATTTACCATGTTAAAGCGGAAGTAGTACAAAAATCTATGATCAAAATCTCTTTGATATTCAATAGTTTTTTACTGGTTTTTGTTTTTAAAATTGTATCTACTGTTTATAGCCCTTTGCTAATGGCCGAATTGACTTGTCAATTTGATTTTATATTTTTTAAAAATTAAAGCTGCTGCATTAACTGCTTTTTTTTTTTTTTTACTCATTTTTAGCTGTCTGCTAAAAGAAGTAACTGATATGTTCATGCGTATATCCCATGGGAATGGCTAGAAAGAATGTCCAATAAAACTTTGGAGGTGGTTATATCAGAAAGGGCTACACACATCAGAAGCAGTTATAAGGAATATATGATGCTAACATACATATGCATGTTTATGAGGATTTTAATCTTTCACCAATGAGCAGGTGATGGGTGTGAGTAATGTTTCTAAATCCCTACGTACCACAATGGAAACATAAATTATCTTTTTATCATAGTGTCTGAAAAAAGCAAAGGACTTCTTAGATCATCTGTTACATCCCTTAGCAAAATTAGGATTAGTTCCAAAAGAATGCCTTCCAGGGTTTGTTCAAAGTTTAGGTTTATTTGGCCATGAACATTTCTCCATTTCCCATAATGTCACTGACTTTGCTTAAGTAGCATTTCTAAAAATCATGTTACATTTTTATTTGATCATTTCCTTCTTATTAGTTCTAAGTATTCACAAGTGAAACTCATATCCTTTAACTTCTTTTTTAAAAACTAAAGCTATATTTTAAATTAGAAGACCTTAAACATAATTAACAGTGAATATAATATAAATAATTCAAACAAATTATTTACAAAAAGCCCATAAATAGTTATAAAAAGTCTCTATATCACCATCTTAAATCTTACTAGCCAAACAATGGCATATAGTTTTTTATCATTTTTTGTGAGCAAATAATCGTTTTGATGTCAAAACACTAAAATGTTTAACTGTAAATCAAGAGCCCACTTATCCCCCCCCACCACCAAAGTGCTCTTATCTTTGGAAGGCAATTCTATTTCTAGTAATTTATCCTAAGGAAATAATACGAGGGAAAGAAAAGATATAGATATCGATATAGGTACAGATATAGATATCTCAAAGAGGTTCCCTTAAGGGGAAATTGGAAACAACCTAAATGCCCAACAACGTAGGAATAGTTAATTAAGCTATTTTTCCACTTAATAAAGCCTTATACAAGTTCTATCTGTCTTATTCAGTGCAAGTAGCAAACTCTGATGTACAGTAGGCACTCAAAATATATATGTTGAATGAATGAATGATACAACCATTAGCATTATAATCTGGAACACTATGTAATTAAATGGCAAAAATGCTTCTGATGCAAAGTTTAGCAGAAAAGTGAATACAGAAATATATCTATAATTTGGCTACTGTGAAAAAACATGTGGGCAGAGGGGAAAGAATTAATGAATATAAAAAAGTTATTATTTTTGTTTGCAAATTTTCCGTCATATTTTTCTTCTATAAATAGAACCAAACACAGATGTGTGCGTGGGTGACTATGCCTAGTGCCTTTGCCCCTACGTTGGCGACTGAGCCCGAGGGCCATCTCCTTCTCTTCTCCACTCCAAGTCCTAAGCTTTGATTGCTTACTGCTTCATTCACCTGCCGTTTCCTCTCTTCTTTTCCTTCCACTTCCTCCTATTCATCTGTTCTGTCTCTTCTAGCACTTTTAATAACAAGAGCCAATCACCTTGATTATGCCAGGCAAAGGGGCTCTACCTGTACCTGGCATAGAAATCATGCCATGGCTGTGGTCCCCACAGCACGGCTCATTTCTGCATACAATCCACAGTGAAAAACCCTGGAGCCAAAGTCATGAATTTTAAAAAATTAGAAAAATTGTATAGAGTGATAATTACTTACAGATTGAGACAATGAATAGCGTAAATTGTGAACATTTTTAAAAAGTCAGAGGAGGATTTAATTAGTCCATAAAATAGACACTAAATTTGAGGCAGAAGCAGGAAAAGAAGTACTAAATTATTGGCAAATATTCTTATAAAGAAAGCACTCACAATTTTTCCCTCATCTAGGCCACATGAGTACCTCATTGGTATAGAATTATCCCAGAAATATGTATTAAAATTATTCTGCGTCTTGAAGCACACACAATTTAGCAAAGAGATTATTCCCTCCACCAAAGTGACGTGGAGGGAACATTCTACATATAGAAGTGGAAAGGGCTGATGGCGGAAGTGAGGCTGGCGCTAGGTGAGGACACGCTGGAGTGACGTGATCTTACAGCATATGTAACGCTGCAGTTTTAATGCTTCTTTATGTGGTTACACGAGTAGAAGGAAGCTTTATCAGAGCAGGGACCAGGTATCCTCAGCACATAGCACGTTGCCTGATATATTCCTAACTTCATCAATCCTAAGACTGCATAGAGAATAAATTGAACCCTTATTTTATGTACCTATAAAGAAAAATGCTGTTAAAGATTGAATTATGGCATGCTATCACATGTAAAACTAATCCCAACTTTATAAATGTTAAAACGTGGGGAAAAGGCATCCCTTAGAATTGCACTCTGGCAGTAGGAATCCCATAAATGTGTGTTGAATGAACCACATACCTTAAGTGTCCTCACAGAAAGTCTAGACTTCTGTTTTGCTTTGTTTTCCTTGGTTGGTAACAACAAAGCTTGTGCTCTGCGTCCTCAAAGACCATTGGAATTGTTCCAGTTTAGAGGTGAGAAGAAAGAGATAAACTAGCCCATACTCTTACACAATAAAAATGAAAACTGAGGCTCGGAAAGGTGAGGTGACCAGTTCAGAGACCCAATTCTGTGACATCAAGTGGCAATCATAGAACATATAAGAAGACTAACGCTTGTTTTTAGTAATTAATCTATTAGTTCCAGCAATTGAAATAACCCATATCAAAACAATACTTTACATAAGGTATTAATGACTAAAACAAACCTCTAACACTCTATTAAACAGTGGGACTATGAATTCTTAAATTCACTGATTTAGCTCTAATTCTATTTAGCTATCACTTGCATATCACCTTTCTCAACAGGCAGACCCTTTGTAAAATTTTTCTTTAAACATGAAACATGATGGGATGATATTGCTATTACTTCAGTAGTGGACATAATTAAAGAATCATTTTGTAAAAAATGTATTTCCTCAGTATTCCTCCCTCTAAATATTCATTAAACTTTGCATCGTCACACTCATTCATATTCATCTATGTTTTAAAATTCAGCCTGTAGAATGACTGTTTTGATTTATTATCATATAGTCTAATAGGTTTATCTTAATTCTTTCCTCTGCTGACAGAAATGACCATAGCAATAAATTAAGCAGATGTGTTCACTAAGCTGTCTGCAGTGATGTAAAGATCCTTGCCATGGGAAGTTTCAGGCACAGCTGTGGGAAACCCAAGTTTCACCTAAATAAGTTTCATGAGTCCAAAACCACAGATTCCATTGAGATGAGACTTCGGCCTTTGGGTTTCATTTCGTATATCAAGTTCACATAGTTTTAAAAGAAATAGCAAACTCTGGGGAACTCACTAGTTTAGTAAGCTCTCTAGGACTTATTTTGCTGCATCTGGGGTTAATTCTACCTAAGAGGAAGAATTCACCTATAGGGCCATCTCCAAAATAATATGGGCCTGTGGGCAAATCATTCCATGCCACCATAGTATTTTCACCCAAATGAAAAGTTTTTGAAGGGACTATCAAGAGCTGTGTGAGAGGGAACATGCCAAATACAGAGCGGCCAGGAGACTGGGTCACTTGGATAACAGTGGAAGTGCAGAGAGGGGTGTTAAGGGGTGACACATTGCTTCCACACTCTTTTCTCTCTTCCTCACATCCTGAGATAATTCACATCTTGAGGTATCTGCACCCCTGCACTAAAGCATGTGGCTCTGGGTACCCATACCTTGGAGTTAGCTCTTTTGCCCAGTAAATAAAACTCAAACTTGGCAGCTGCCCTAGTGACATTCCCTACAAACCTTCCAGAACATGCTCTTCCACAGCTGGGATCTTTGGGGTTGGGCTTTTCTTTCCTCCTCCACTCCTCTTCCTTCCCCTTGTCCTCTCCCTCTCCCCTTCTCCCCTTCTTTCCTCCCCATCCATTCAAGTACATGTGTACTCACATGTGTGCTCTCTCTCTCAAGTTTATTATGCACATTGGCTATTTCTAGCAAGAAATATGCAACTTCTCTAAAAGAAAAAGGGATGGCAGATTAAATTGGGCTGACAAGTATAAGATCCTCTTTGATAATCTGGAAAAGCTAGGATGCTTGAACTAAACATACTCCCAAATTAATGACATTGTCCTATCCTATTCCATAATCAAATCTATTACTCTTCTATAATGTGATTTTCTGTAAAAGTGGTCTGCTTATAAAGACTTTTCCCACTACAGGATTTAGTTCATGTGTTTTAATTTCCAAAATATCATGATCTGAATTTTTTTGTGGTGGGAGGTATGGATCAAATTTTTGCCCTATACAATTAGCCAACTGTCACAAAACTGTTTTCTGAATGATCTAGCCTTTCTATACGAATTTGACATGAGATCTATAACATGAACACACACATACACACTCACACACATTTGTTTTAGGAGTCTCTTTTTTGTCCCATCTTTATCTATTATACCAGAACCACACAGTTTTAACATCATTAAAACATTAATATCTGGTGATACAAAGGTCTCTATTTTCATAAGCAAAATTGGTTCTCATATCTTTGTTCTCTCATATCAACTTTTTAATCATTTTGTCAAATTACAAAAATAATCCCATTGAAAATTTGCTTTGAAGTGCCTTAAATTTGTATATCAAACTTAAGGACTAGAATCAAATTCAGGACTAGAATCTTAATTTTATTGAAACTTCTCAATCAGGAATTTTTTAATCTTTTACAGTCTATAAAAGGTTTTTAGATACCCAGCTAAGTTTATTGCCAGATGTTTTGGCTAATAAATACAAGATTTTTTTCATCATTATATTTTATAATTGGTTGTTGAACATCTATAGGAAAGCTATCTAAAGTGTCTACTATGGACTAAGAATTATATTAGGCACTGGAGGTGGAAAGTGGAGAAGGAGGAGGAAGTGCTAATTCAAGTTGCTTGTAGTTTAGATGGGTGAAGCTGTCAAGTAAATCAATGATAACATCATGGTGTGATAAGATATGAGACAGAGGGCATGATGGTGAGCTCCATCTGTCATGGCCATCTATCCACCATCTTTGCTGTCTATACAGGTTTTTATTCCCTGAAATAATTCATCAAGTCATCCGTATGATAGAATGGACTTATTCTAGCTGATAGATAAGTACCATTTTTCTTGCCCTAGAGAGGCTAATTACTTGCCAAATATTTCATTGAATTACTGTGAATCTACTATGTACCTGACATTTCAGTAGGCAATGGGGATACTGTGGAGAATAAAATAGATACAATCCATGTATCCATGTAGTTTATAATATATCTAGTCAGATGTAAAACACCTTTTTTGAAGATAATGCCTGGGCCTGGGCATATGCACGAGTGGTACTCACACACATACGCACACATTACTATAAAGAAATAAAATGTATATGAGAAACAAAATCGTCTCGACTTCCTTTTTGAAACCTGTAACTCCATATTAACTACACTGGTGTGATAGGCTGAATAATGCCCTCCCCCAAAGATGTCCACATCCTGTTCCCCAGAAGCTATAAATATATGTTACTTTAAATGGCAAAAGGGACTTTGCAGTGTGATTAAGTTAAGGATTTGAGGATTGGGGGTTCACCCTGGATTTATCTGTGTGGACCCAATATAATCACACAGGAGAGTCACAGCCAGGCAATGTGATGACAGAAGAAGAGGTCACAGTGATGCGCAGAAGTAATCATGAGTCAGAGGATGCAAGTGGCACCGAGAAGTTTTAAAAGGCAAGGAAATGGATTCTCCCCTAGAGCATCCTGAAGGAACGCAGGCCAGTCTACCCATTTTAGATTTCAGACCTCCAAAACTGTAAGATAATAAATTTGAATTGTTTTAAGCCACTAAATTTGTTACAGCAGCAACAGGAAATTAATACAGATAATAAATCCAAACTCCCCAGTATGACATTCACAGCTTTCTTTCAAATGATCAAAATGCAGCTCTAGCCTTATCTCTCATGGCAGCCTAACTTGGCCCATTTAAAACAGCAATATAATCAGCGCCGTCTTCTTCTTGCCTTCGGCATCTTTTCTTTCCTATCCCCAATTCTGGCCATGAACCATCTCCTTCTTTATGCAGTTCAGGACCAAGTTCTGCTTAAAGCCAAATCTCTAAATTCATTTTATTCTACCAGTTTGAATCTCTCCCATTACACTGGTATCCAAACAGTACTTTAGCTTTTTAAACTCAGTACTGTGCTCTGTAATTGTTCTTTAGTCATCTGAAGTACCCAGTCTGCTGCTCTACCAGATTATAACCTTCAAAGAAACAGGAGATATATGTGCTTTTGGTTTTCAGTCATCCTGGCAGGGCCTCCCCACTTTCTCACATCATGGCATACACAGAAGCTAATAGGATTTGCAGAGCACACTTGAGTAAGTGTACGTGGTTGCTCCTGGCCAGGTTTCTGGCTCCCCCAGGACCTGCATGAAGGCCAGCTCAAAACATGGAAGTTACTCGAAAGATGAAAGTTGGGAAACTCTCCTAGGTGTTTAGCATTATGCTGCTCATTTAATTGGGGTTCACTGCATGTTTGCAAACACTTCTTGTTAACCAGGAATAATAAAGCTACTGGAATTTCTAAAATCAGATATATATGGCTGTCAGAAAAAAAATAGAAATACTTTAAACTTTTATAGAACTGTGATTTGTAAGGAGTTTTTACACACTACTTCATTTGACCATCACTAGAATCTCAAGAATATAAGCATTATTACTGCTATTTTACAAATGAAGAAGCTAAGACTGAGAGGAGCAAATTACTTCCCAAAGCTGTAAATTGGCAGAACCATGACTAGAAACTGGCACCTCTAACTCCATGTTCATTGTTCTTTCTTCTTCCCCATGATTACTTAAGAGCCCCAAAACTAATAATGATGTTTCTAAAACCCAGATTAAAATGTAAATGAACTCACTATTCAAGTTTCAAATAGAAACTTAAAATCTTATATTCTAACATCTGAGGTTGTTTTTTACTTTTAAGACTTAATTATTGTTCTAATCCAAAAATCATTAACGTAGTACCAGAAATCAACAAAATGCTATGTTTTATCGTATTCATCACTTAGAAGAAAGACCCAAGCGGCCTCACACTATTAAACATAAAAGTTTTTAGTTTTACAGTTAACTTGCTGAGGCAGCAAACTGCAGCCCCATTGGGGAAGTGCTACAAGGTATTTGAAGATAAGAGAATGACTCATACAGAGAAACCAGATGCATTATGAAAAATGCTTAGGGGTCTGCATGGATGGGAGATAAACATATACTTCTCTGCCCTTGAGGAATATGAACAGCTAAATTCTTTTATTCTTATATCACCTATTGAAGTCAGCAAGTTCCTCCAGGAGGAATCAATAAGACAGCTGCATACTTAGAATGGACAGCAACCACTATCTACTTCTCTTTCCGGACATAAAATGAAGAAAAATGTAATTTATTCAAGTTGAGGGGGGCAATAATATGGTAACTTACCATAAGCAACATGCAAGCCTACTCAAAAAAATAACATTATCATTCTGGGTGCCCCCAGGATCCAGCAAAAGAAGAAAATAATTCACCATGCATCTTGTCAATTCTCTGTCACTTAATGACTGTTAATTAATAAGACAAGTCCTTTAAAGGAATGACTCTTCAGGAAGCACATGTGTGGGAAAGAGGTTAGCTGAGTCCCAATATTAGAAAGTTTAATTTTCGGTGCTCTTCCTTTATTCATTCCAATGAGCCTCGCTGAAGCAGTTTTCTGCACACCTTCTATTCCATGCTGGTTTGGGGGAGTGGTTACTTTTAAAATAGAAATGGGTTGATGGAGCAGTAAGAAGGACATGAGAATGCCATTTACCATTGACTTTGGAGGTGGACCTCTAGCTGTTTCTCTTATCAGCTGTGTGACATTAGGCAAGTTATTTAGTTCCTCTTAAATCTCAGATTCCCATCTGTAAAATGGGTAATTAAAAAAATCATACCTACCCAACAGGCCTTGTTGTGAGTTTCTAATAAGATGATGGATTTAAAGTCCTGAACGCAGTGTCTAGTGCCCTCCATCTTCCCCAGTCAGGGCTCCCTTCTCAACTAATTTCAGAAAACAGTTCCATCTCTCCATATGTTCCAGACCAGTTCAAAACCTTAGAGTTGCCAGATAAAGAAACTTCTTTGTAGGCCCAGAGATTCAGTTGCATTAAAAAATTATTGTTGGGTGAGCAGTAGCTTATTGGAATTTTACTTTGTGAAAATAATAGTAATTAACTAAAAGTCATGAATCAAAATAAGAACGCTGGGTTTCATTTCTTAACATAGAGCAAAACGTATTTTTGTGCCTTCACTTATTCAATGGCAAAACAGAATAAAATGTTACTGTGTGGTAATACCTACAGCTACAAAGAGATATCTAGATAATCATATTTATATACAGCATACTTTTTTTTTTTGCTGATGTTACCAAATCTTCCTCTTGTTTTTGCTTGAAGAAGACAAGCCCTGAGCTAACATCTGTGCCAATCTTCCTCTATTTTGTATGTGGGTTGCCACCACAGCATGGCTGATGAGTGATGTAGGTTGGTGCCCGGGATCCAAACCCAAGAACCTGGGCTGCCAAAGCGGAGCCCACCGAACTTAACCACTACGCCACTGGGTCTGGCCCCTACAGCACGTGTTTTTTAATTCCTTTCTTTTAAAGCTGAATAATTAATCCTTAAAATAAGACAACAGAATTAAAAAATAATAGCCATTATTTATAAAGGATTTTTCGTGAGCTAGGCTGTATATCTTATTAAATCCTCACAAAGCTCCTATGAAATGGTGACTATTATCTTTTTATATAGATGGAAAGACATTATTTAACTCACTGGATGTTTCACACTTAGGAAGTCTCCTAGCTCAAATTTGAGCCCTGGTCTAACTGCAAAGCACTAATTTATTAAGCTCTATTGCAACACTTGTCCATTTTCTCAAATATAAATATTGAAAAAGAAAATTTTTAATTAAAAAAATTTAAAGCTGAAGATAAAGATCATTCAAAAGTCATGAAACACAATAAGGAGAAAATGAAAAATCAAACATAAATCTCTATGCTGGCCCCTCCCACAACCTTCTCACTAAGATCCCAGTGGAGTCAGAAACCCAGTTCTGCCTCCTGACATTACTGTGACCCTGAGCAAGTCACTCCAGCTTTTTGAGCCCCAGTTTTCTTGTGAGTCAAGTGAGAACAGTTACTTCTTTTTGTAGAATTGAAGTGAAGACTAGAGGTGAGCTGTACAGAGCCTGGCACATCGTAGGTCTTCAATAAACAGGAGTTGTTATAATCAGCATTACAACCCCTGGCTCAAAGAGCTTTTGTATGTTCAGTCTATTTTATATCTATTGTGGAGAATAGATATTGTGGACAATACTCCAACATTTGGTACAATATCATCATATCAAAGAACTTTAAAATTTTTATAAAGAGACACAAATTTTATGAATATATCTTTTTTAGGGTATATACTTGATATCTAGTTACATTAATATTTATAAGTATTACTCCAGGTTAATGCTATAGGCAAGAAAAATTTCTAACAGCATTTTGAGAAGAGTGTAATTCTTTGGGGGAAACCAACAAAGGCTCATGAAGCCAGACACACGGAGGGAAAAAAGTTATTTACCGACCAGTCGGCAGATGCCTCCATTCTGTTTCCTGTCATCATCAAGAACAAAAGCTGCATTTCTAGAATGGTACTGAAGCAGAACAACGGCAACTGGGTATAAGGCAGCAGTCCTGAGCTGGGAAGAAAGCAAGATGAAGGGAATGGCAAAAATGAGGAGCAAAAAGAGAAATCAATTAAAAAAAAACAAAAAACACCTGCTTATAATACATAGCTGGAACAGCTGATATAAGCACATTTTTAAGAGGTGGTGACATGTTTCCTCACGGTTTTAACCTTGAAGTGACTCTCCTGTGAAGAGCCCAGGATGTCTGAGACTCAGGCCCCCTTCACCTGCTCTTCTCCAAACATACAAGGCTGAAACAGCAAAAGTGATGGTATTCTAGCACCAGAGTCCAGATTTATTCTGTAACACCACGGAAAGAAATGCCACAAGCCTCCAAAGAAACAAGTTCGAATCTTCCCTTCCTCATCCCCATTCATACCGAATAATAAATACAAAGCTGCTTTGTAAAGATGACGTATCCATCTACGTATGAATATGCATACCTAATTCCAAAGCAAGTACACAATTTGGAAAAATATCTATCACCCTAATAGAATCACATACAAATTTTAAAAACAACTAGAAAGAGTTTTTAACGTAATCGTTCAAATAAAATTCCTTAAAACTATCGCAAAGCAACCAGATCTACTTTCCAAAGTTTAGTAAATGAACATGTGGCCTTTTTCCCACAGCAAGAATACCTGATGTGTGAAAATTATTTATATTAAAATCTTTGAGTGATCTCTTGTTTACTTTTGTAAGTTTATTTTCTTGAAATTGTGTCCAATAGGAGTTTCCTCAGGCTGCCATTAGAGGGCATAAAAGAATAATTGTGGAGACCAAAATCATATGGCCCCCAAAATTAACCCTGAAGGAAAGAGCTACCATTTAATTTTGGTTTCAAAAGAAGAATTTACAAAAAATGAACAGTAGAAATAATTTATATTTAAGGAGCTTTGATGAAAGCAGTCATCTATAAAGAAATTAAGGTGCTGATAGTTATATTATGTACAAAAGACAGAAGCAAATAACAAATCAAGTTTAGTTTGATAATCTCAAAATTATTCCTTATCCATTAGCAGTCACTAGGGTACATGGTGGAAAAACAAGAGACAGTAAGAGGATGGTCAGGAAGGGAGAGAAAAGCACAGAAAGAACAAGAGGTAAAACCTGATCTCAAATTTTGACTCATGACATCTGAAAAAACAGTATGAAAGAAAAAAAACTCAGGGATATACTGCTCTTTGAAAAGCAGAGGATCAATTTCATGGCTTCAAAGTCTACCCCCACCTAACCAAACTCTCTCGGGTTTACCTACCCGACTTCCTCCTTACCTAAAGGCAACGACCACAAAAAGTCAAAAGAACAATGGATCTCAGACAGGGGAAAATAAACCAAGTTTTCCTAGTCTTTACATCATTTGATATTTTAAAAGATTTTAAATGTATATTCCATTCATAAACGACATGCTTAAAATTTGCAAGATAAATGGATCCGTATCCAGTTAGCAACATAACCTCCACCTCCAGTAAATGTTAATGAAGCTGGTTCCAGCCTTGTCGATGCAGTTTAACTCAGGGGGGAAAATTTACAGCTTATATTTCAGATCAATATAAAACACTCTTTTATATTGGATGTCACCTCTGTGGCAATCACACTGTTACCGTTACCGAATTCCAGGATAAATTTACGATATCAATCCCTTTCTTTAATTTACAAAACAGTAAAATCCCAAGATCGCCTTCAAACAGAAGGAACACAGCCTCGATATGTTTCCATCTCACTCTGAAGACTGTTAAGACTCCCTATAGGGCACTTTGACTTAAATCCTATAAATTTCCTGCTTAAATTTTCAAACAGGGGAAACCAGGGATACATATGAGAACATAAACCCACCTTTTGGTGATGGTTCTGTACTTGTCTGTATTGCTAGAGGGTATTAAAGGGGCCATAAAGGAATTGGAATTATACTGAACCGGATCTCAGGCTCCACACTCTATTTGTAAACACAGACCTCTGTAAAATGCACAGAGACAGATGGGAAAAATATTTTCCAACTCTCTGGATGGGAGGGAGGCACTTAGCCAGCCGTCTACCCCACAGGACCCATTCTGACTGACCAACAAATCTATCTGACAAAGTTCCACAGATATAAATGAAACAAGTAACACACAGTGTCTACATCTGCTAGACGTACATCTCATTACTTATTTTAATTGTTTTGTTTTCATTTCCTACTTCATTTAGTATGTGGACAAAACTCATATAAAAGCTAAAAAAAATACTAAATTTTGCAATTTATCCTTTGTCTAAAATTCCATCACAAAAGATTTAAGATTTATCTTTGCTGACCTTTCCTGTCTTTAAGAAGTACAGAAAACAGGAATACGCAACTACGAGAAGTTGAGAGTTTCCTTTATCTGGACTGAAAAATAAAAATCTTGGCTCTGTTTCTGATTATTCAAGTGCAACCTCGCCTTTAGGCTCCAAATACATATGCTCTTTTTTCTCACAGCTATTGTCATTAAGTATTACAATTGCATTTTCACGAATTTGTTTCTTCCTCCTCGAGACTATAAGTTATTTAATGGTAGAAACTGTATTCTAAGAACAGAAGCTGGTATAGGAAAGGCCCTCGATACCTGTTTGGTTTATTCTTCTGATTGAGGAACCCTCAATACCGAACAAAAAATACCTTCAGCTCTGTAATTGATAGCTATGCTTATTTGTTCTATTTGACAAAATTTATTGAGCATCTATTATGTTCCAGGGGCCATGACAGGCACTGGAAATACAGCAAAAAACAAGATGATTAAAAAGGCCCCTTGTGCCTTTATGGAGCTTACCTTCCTTGGGATAGCCAATAAGAAAAAAAGCATCTGAAAATGACAAGAAGAGAATGATAAGTACCAGAAATATAAAAGGAGGCTAGCATACATAGGAATAGTCAGGCGCTCCTACCTTCACAAAAAAAAAAAAAAAAAAAAAAAAAACTTCTTTCTGAGGAACATGAAAAAGTTAGAAAGATAAAACTAGCCTACAGTCTCATAAGGGTGTGGCAAAAGGCCTAAAATTAATATTATGTGCTGCCTTGACATCTGAAACCAGTGGTCTCAAATGGCCTAACCTCAGTGCCTCTCCCCACTCTGCTCCTGCAAATAATGTCTCCGAGGCGAACAACCTTCCTTATCAAATGGACCAAATACACGTCCTGGTTGTCCCTGAACAGTGGGTTTCAGCTCCATGCCAGCCCTCAGAATGATTCCAAGTAGCCAATCACAGCTTCTCACAGGAACAGCGGGACACTTCACCCTCTTAATACTAAAAAGCCTGCCTCCCACAGCCCCCTCCCATTCACTCTGTTCTTGAGTGCACCCCGTGTAGCCATGGTGGTGTGTGATGTCCTCTTCCCTCAGGCTATGACTCTAAGAGAACAATAAACTGCTGTCAATTTCATCTGTCCGGTCTTGAGTGTAGTG
The DNA here is from genome assembly GCA_031878705.1 of Tapirus indicus. Classification (NCBI taxonomy): domain Eukaryota; kingdom Metazoa; phylum Chordata; class Mammalia; order Perissodactyla; family Tapiridae; genus Tapirus; species Tapirus indicus. Next base: position 7,272,163 of record CM062920.1, on the reverse strand, counting down.
TGTTCGGCTATCCCCATAACCCTCGGATGGGAATCCCTCCTCACCAACAGGGTGAATAGGAGGCAATCAAAGCAAAGCGTTTTTCATTTCCAGCCCCAAGTCATATGAAGACAGACAAGTGCATTTCCGTGCAAAGAATATGAGCCTTGGACTCAGAAACTTCCAAGACAAATCTTTTCACCTCCCTTGAGCCTCACTCAGTTTCCTGAATCAATAAAATGAGGATGGTCTTAATACTCACTTCCAAGTTTACTTCAAGTAAAACAATGTTTGAAGTGTTCCCGGGCACATTGTAGATACACAAAACATATTTGCCTTTCTTACACAATGCCCTTAGTGGTTCATGACACTCTGGATAGACAGATGTTCTCCTGTATCCCTGACACCTCCAATGGCTTCCAGTGATTACGCCTTTGTAGGTACCTTTTCCCATCTCAATTTATTCCTCTTATCTAAAACTTCCCCAGCTCTTGCCAGGAAGAAGTATTCTTTCAATTGTAGTAACACCCGTAGCACCACGGCACATATTTGACACTTCTACTAACATCTATTGCTGTTTTTTCTGAGTTCATGTCATCTCCCCAACCAAGAGTAAACTTCTTAACTCCTTTAACATACTGCTTTGCATCTCCAAGGTCTTGTACATAAGTAAATAATGTTTGTCAGTAAAGTCACTAAATATTTATCCTACCTCTCTCCTCCCTTTTGCTTACTCTGGAATAAAAGAACTGGTGGAACACTCTTTTGATTTTGCATCAACACAAAGGTTAAATATTACAATAAGGACATGTCTCATAGTGGAAATAGATTTAAACAGATACTAAAGTTTTGACATGAGGATTAAATATATTGAGGGCTGGTTTTGATTATTGTACTCTGGACTTTGAAAGTATTTGTATTTGAATAAAATATTCAAATACAAGTGGCTAGCAAAACATATTCAGAGCCATCGTCTACTTTGTGTAGGCAGGTTCTCTACTGTTAGAGCTTCCTTTTTTTGCAGCATGAAAAAAAAAAAAAACCAGGAAGCTTTACAGCTCGGCCAGGCACAGCACAGCCCTACAGCAAAGTGAGCAACTCTTCAGACTCCTGATCGACTAGATGGATTAAACAGACTTCCTAAAATATCTCCAAAGCTATCAATAAAAATAAACAAGTAAAGGGGCCAGCCCGGTGGCACAGCGGTTTAGTTTGCGCTTGGCAGCCCGGGGTTTGCGAGTTCGGATCCCGGGCGCCCGCCGACACACTGCCTGTCAGCCATGCGGTGGCGGCGTCCCATATAAAGTGGAGGAAGATGGGCACGGATGTTAGCCCAGGGCCAGTCTTCCTCAGCAAAAAGGGGAGGATTGGCAACGGATGTTAGCTCAGGGCTGGTCTTCCTCACCAAAAAAAATAAAATAAAATAAACAAGTAAATAAATCCTATCATTGATAGGTACACTGTCAACTACTCAGTGCTCTTTATAAAACCTTCTATTGCAATTTATTCCACAGCATAAAATGTCTAACCTCTAATTAAAATTGTATTCCTACTCATAAACACACCTATATGAACCCATTTTAGATACCTAATATATCTAAGAGGCTAAAAAAATGCCCTTAGAGTATCAAAAAGCAACTGGCTAGCCTGTAGGCATATTTGAGTTGGATGTCGTAATGCTTTAAATATCTGAATCTTAATGGTCTCAAAGAGGGAAAGTCCTCTCACATTTCTCCAGGGCTTGCAGTCCCTCCCATCTGACTCCTGGCCTGACTCCTGTCTGTGTGTACATCAACCTGCCTCACCCACAGGTTTTGAGTCTGCAGACACATCTTTTGGAGGCAGGTGTGTGCTGGGAAAATAGTACTAAAAGAGAAAGTCAGATATCCTGTTTGCGAATCATGCCTCTACCTACCTGTGTGACCTTGGGGAATTTACCTCATTTTTCTTGGCCTTCAGTTATGTCAACTGAGACATAAGAGGCTCAGCTAATTGCTGACATCACATCCAAGGTAAGTCCCCACTACATCCCTTATACTTTGTGATAACTAGAATTTATCACAAAACCTAAAAAGGTGAAAGAAATTAGGCTTTTCTACACTTACATTGCATTTGTATGTGTCTTTGATAATGTCTACTCACCCCAAAGCAGTTGTTGGCATATCTCCCAGTAGTATTTTTTCATTATATTTTAACCATCTAAAATCCATCACCAAAATTTTTGCAGTCACTGTGGTATTTAAAAATTCCTTTTATCACTCATTCATTTATCATTTACTAGATTTCCTTTTAAAATAATGAAACTACTATGGTTTTCTTTAAAAGAGACAGAGATAAATAATATCAAGTTTTTTTTTTTAAACTTGCTTTAAAATTTTTGAGATTTCAAAGAGCAGGTGACAGAGTCCTGGGGGCATCCTTGGCGTCAGAGTCTGCAGATGCTGACTCTCCTGCTGGTGCCAAGTGAGGGTCACGTCACCAGGTGATGGTGGCAGATGAACCACGGGGAGGAACAGACTCAGGACACCTCCTCAAAAGACCCTTGATACACTTGTCTACATTCTTTCTTAGGCACTATTTATTATTCAAAACAAATTTCTACAGTAATTGCAAGTGTATTATAATTCCCGTCACTCTCTACTTGATGCAATAAATACGTTTAAAATTTTAGGATTAAAAGCCATTATATATTCCTAATTTAAAGACTTAGCCAAAACTCTAAAAAGGACTTCAAGATATATTTATGTTAAAATGTATAATCTTCTGACCACTTCAAATAAACTTTACTTTGAATTCAGAACAGAAAGTTCAATATAAAAATATTGAAGATCTAAATTGTATAATAGCAATCAGTCATTCCAGAGTTAATTGTCAAAGTGGCCTTAACTGGATTTTTATAAAGAAGAACAATCCTTATATTCAAAAATGGAAATAAAGTTTTTGCCTCTATAGAAGACAATTCGTCACAACTGTTATGCAGATCTTTTATGATAGGAAAGCTTCTGGATAATTGTAATAACAAATGTAAAGATCCTGTTACTTTTCTTATTTTCTATCTTTTTATGTTGTGAATAACACAACCAAGTCATGTGAGTTAAAGTATTAAACAAAATATGTTTAAATGCAAATATTTAGGAAAGTCCACTATTGCAGGGGGAAAAGGATATTCCAGTAGTGTTATTCCTCAATGACAATTCTGTTATTTATCAACTAATAGGAATTTTTCTTTCCTGAATTAAACAAAAGTCATGAATTGTGCCATAACAAAGAATTTTATTTTACAATCATTTTATTGTTCTACTTGTTTAACACCTGCTGATCACAGTAACAGAAGTCACTTCTAATAAATTTATATGACCATGTGGTACTCAGTAGAGCATACAACAGGTGCCAGTCCAATATTTATTTGGGAAACAGACCCTAAGGTGATGACATTATGAAGGAAATGCTTATTAGGGAGTTATAGAAAAGACTCGGCTAACACGTTGAAAGAACTGAAAAGTGAGAAGACCAAAGAAGAAGGTGCTCTCCAGGAAGACGGCAAAATCTGCCTTGAGCCAAAATACAAAATAACTCTAAAAGAATAAAAATTATAGGAATTTGGCAAAGAAACGTAAGACAAATTCAATGCATTTTTCCCTAGAACATTCACAAATGGAAATATACCTAGAGGGAGATCATTATGCCCAGATTCTTCCCAAAACAATGTATGTCAAAGGCCAAAGGAATTATAGTTAATTCTAATTCTATCCTATCTTGTGTCCTTGACAAAGAAGATTCTCAGTCTGGAGTAAGGAAGTAAAATATAAACGAAGTTGTGTAAAAAAATCTGCAGTCCTGAATTTGAATGGGAAATGTCAATATGAATTCAAATGCAGTACTGTAGGATGTATGTGTGTGTATGTGAGAGAGAGAGAGAGAAAGAGAGAGAGAGAGAGAGAGAGAGAGAGAGAGAGTGTGTGTGTGTAAAATATTCTAGCTCTCTCTCTCCACTGAAGAAGCTTAAAAACAATGACTAAACAAGTTTCCCTAGTGCCCAGATAATGGTCCTAAAATACTGGTTACCACTAACAGAAACTATAATTTCTTAGAGAAATGGATCATTCCAGGTCTGGGGAAGAAGACGAACCTGGAACACTGTTATATTGGATAAAGAAGAAACAGTCAAAGACTATTAGGGCCATGTCAAAAGGACTCAGGAGCCAACTTCAAGAGGCTCCCACTGGCCAAGGATACAAGAATTAAGCTTCAAAACTAATAATTTCAATTAAAATAAAAATGATTTAATCTATGAGTTTCTAATGATATTTTTAAAAGATACTAATATGTCATCTTCTGGGGCTAATAGGGAATCAACTCATTATCTTGAAAACTGGCAACTAAAGGGAAAGAATCAAGCACTCATCCTGACTTTTCTGTATGAACTGTTCTACCAGGTAACCAGACAGATACGGGGAAGTATCTATTTTATCCACCCAATGCTTGAAAAAGAGATAATACACTTAGAGTATCGCTATTTGCAACTCCCAATGAATCAACAGATCTAGGCACTGAACGTCAACAGCAGCTAACATCAGAAAAGAGAAAAAAACAGCATTGTGTCTCCTGATGAAAGAAAACACAGAGCAATCAAACCAGAGTCTGATCAAGCCCCTGAGTTCAGCTGCCAAGTTTCAAGGAATATGGAGAAAAGAAGAACTTGTTGAATTGCAGTCAACATTCCCCGAGGTTCTTCAAAAAATAAATTATAAAGAAAAGGAAAAGATGAAGGAGGAAACTGTAGATTAAAAGAGACTTTATAAAAAATTTTTTTTAATTGGGCAAGATTAAACTATAGCGTCAGGGATGAGCACTTCAGAGAAAAAACTATGAGGACGTGATGACTATCAAAGTCAAAATAGTGGTTGCTTTTGGGAGAGGGAGGGGATTATGATTGGAAGTTGGCAATTGAGGAGCTTCTGAGGTGGGTGGTAAAGTTCCATTCCGTGACCTGGGTAGCAGTTAAATGATGTCGGCCTTAAAAGAGTCCATTAAGCCACACATATGTGTGTTTTTCTGTATCTGTGCTTTGTTTATAACAAAAGGGTTTTAAGAAAAGTTTTTTATGGGATAATTCAATAGCAAGTTTATAGTTTAACGACATGATACTAAAAAAAAATCAGAAGAATTGTATGTCTCTTAGAAGAAAATAATTCATGATTATGTAATACATAAAATAAAGTTTAAAATTCTTATTTGCCTGTGAAAGTAATGTAGAGATTGTTTATAAAGTAAAGTGGTAACCACAAAATCCAGTGTCGCTATAAAGACTCGTTAGTCAAAATCATTTGACAAGAATGTTATCCTCATTGCCTAGTTGGGAACTCTTTTTGGATTACATGAGGCTTTTTATTATTTATTGAACTAAATGCTCAGCCTGCAAATAGAATATGGACTATTTCAAAAATGTTTATAGTTTTATATGGGTTAAGAATGAGGGAAAGCACTTAGTTGAAAAGCAAAATGCATAGGTTAACATAGAAGAAGCTTCTTTTGCTTGAGTTAAACATATTTTTTAAATCACTTACCAGAGCATCTCTAAAATAAAGACTCAGAATAGCTTCTAAACAAACCAATGAGAATCAGAGAGTGAAGGAAATACCTATTGTTTACTGTTGGCACAAATACTGTTAAAAAAGAATTTTAAGTAAAAACAAAATTTAAATATTTAATTTAGGACAGTTAAATCCATAGTTTTTGAAATATTTTAAATTGTTTGAAGCATAATAGACGTTGCAAATAAATATCACGTTGTTCAACTTTAACAAATGTTAACATCTGCAACAAAATGACATATTGCACTTCTAGGTTGTTTAAAGAAGATAAATACCAGTTTTCTGAACTTCATAAGGAGTCTAGTTATCCTAAGCTTTCCATTGATATGAACTAAATAAGCAAAGCGTTTCATTTTAAAAGCACAATCATGGCAGCATGTGGCAAACATGTATGAAGAAAATTGAGCTTATGCCACAGATAAAATGAACAGGCAACTTTAAGCCCTTTGGGCTTTTCTAGCTAGAAGACCCAATGGGGAAACATTAAAACATAGAAAAGAAGCTTGAATATTAAAACGACAAGAAATGACAAGTGTTCAAAAGGACGTGGAGTAAAGGGAACTCTCATGCATTGCTGGTGAAAATGCAAACTGGTGCAGCCACTATGGAAAACAGTATGGAGATTTCTCAAGAAATTAAAAATAGAAATACCATATGATCCAACTATTCCACTGCTGGGTATTTATCCAAAGAACATGAAAACATTAACTCAAAAAGATATACACCCCTATGTTCATCACAGCATTATTCACAATAGCCAAGACTTAGAAGCAACCCAAATGCCCATCAATGGATAATTGGGTAAAGAAGATGTGGTATGTATATATATAATGGAATATTACTCAGCCATAAAAAAAGACAAAATCATGCAATTTGCAACAACATGGATGGACCTTGAGGGTATTACGCTAGGCAAAATAAGTCAGACAGAGAAAGACAAATACTCTATGGTTTCACTCATATGTGGAAAATAAACAAACAAACAAACACATAGATAAGAAGAACATATCTGATTTCCAGAGGGGAGGGTGTGGGGAGAAGGCATAAGGGGGAAAGGGGCAAATGTATGGTGATGGATTAAAAACTAGACTATAGGAGATGAGCACAACACAGTCTATATAGAAGCCGAAATATAATGATGTACATCTGAAATTTATACAGTGTTATAAACCAATATGACCTCAATAAAATAATTTTGAAAAAAAAGAGAAGCTTATTTTAAACAAGTTACAGTCACATAAGATCTATACAGCTTAAAGTGTTACTGGTTTCCTTTGCATCCCAATGTTAATTATGATATATATATCACAATATATGTAATTTATGATATATAATTTATAAATAAATATATATAAATTTGGGATACATACTGCTTTGAGATTATTGCAAGGTAATCTTTTCTGGGGCCAATGACATAATCCATTCTAGGACTTTAATAATTTAAGCTTAAAAGGAATAATTAGTTATTTTGCATATCACCCAACCTACCATTTCCGGTCTTTTTGACCTCACACCTGTCACAAAAGCTTTGTGGTTGTCAGTTTTCTCACAGTCTCTACATACCTCCAGACATCCTCACCTTATCTATTCATCTAATGTTCTTCAATGATTTTCTTACCATTTCCCTGCTCAAGAATCTAAATTCTTCAATTTGGATTTCAAAACTTTTCACTCATTCTTTTATACATGCATTCAATAAACATCCCAGTGTTCCAAAGACTGATGTCCAGACAATGACACAGAGATATAAAGATTAATTAGACATAGGCCTTATTTAAATGGCAACAGAAAATACCAGGTGGTGAGTGCTCTGGTGGTGCAGAGAGTGATGCTATAGAATTGTAAAGTATAAGCACCTAGTCCAAACTAGGGGAGGGGAGCGGGGAGGGGGGTTGGTAAGGATGAAGGCAAATCAAAGGGGGCTTCCTAAAGAAAGTGGGAAGAATCAGATCAGGAAGTCTTTGTACATTATACTAAGAAATCATAATTTTATTCTGAATGTTTGGGGATGTCATTGAAAGGTTTTAAACAAGGAAGTGACATGATCCAATTTATAATTTAGAAAAATCACTGAGGCTGCAATGTGGCCAATGGACTGAAGAAGATCAAGACTGGAGATAGGAAGACCAGTAAGGAGCCTAATGCTGTAATTGAAAGAAGAAATTGTAGAGGCCTAAATAAAGAAAATAGCAGTGGGATTCAGAAAAAAAAGTCAAAACATAATTAAAAATAGAGTTGTTAGGATTTGGTTGCAGATTAACCATGGAGGAATGAGAGAACCCAGGTTTTGCACAATGTGTGGGTGTTAAGGTATGATTCACGGAGATCGTAAATAAAGGAGGAAAAGCAGATTAGAGTGAGCATGAGCTCAGTTTTGAACATATTAAATCTGAAGTGTCTATGTTACAGCCAAGGAGTAATGTCCAGTAGAAGAGTGAATCTCTCCTCTTCCTTCTTCTGTCTGTCTGTCTCTCTCAATATGGGCTACAGATATAAATTTGAGAGTCATCCACATATATTACCTGAAGCCATGAGACTAGAATAAATTATTATTAAAGTGGGAGAAGTGGAGTCCAAAATGTATGCTAAGAGTAGTCAGGCAAAAACAGAAGACCAAGAGACTATGGTATGATATAAGCTCGGAGAAATGAGTTTATAATAGTAAGGAGTGACCAACCAAGATGAGTATAAAAACTGAAAAAAAAAAAAAAGAAGTAACTATTGATTATTAGTTATTTTGTCAAGAGCCATTTCTAATTGCCTGGTTGTAGAAGCCGGGTGACAATGGATTTAAAAATTTATAGAAAATTAGAATATGAAACAGCAAACATTGTCAACATTCTCAAGGAAAGAAATCGATCAGTAACTGCAGGGACACAGTAACTGTGTTTAAGGAAGATGTTCTAAGCAGGAGCTATGTCTGAGCGCATAGAGCCAACAGAGAGACAGAGAGGAAGAGAGAGTTTAAGTATATCGGAGAAAGGCAACAAATGATTAACCTAAGGTTCCTGATGAGTTAAGAGGAATTGGAATTCATAGCTGATGATGAGGAAGTAGCCTTGGAGAGGATGAATATAATCTTTTTCACTAAAATTGCAGTTAGGAGGAAAAATAAATGTGTAAACCAATACGGTAGTGACGGTTTTCTCCTCCCAATACATTCTCACCAGGAAATGGAAATAAATTCAAAAACACACAATAAATACTCAGATATGAATTGAGAAAAAGAAAGTCATGTTTACTGGCACCTGTGTGCTTTGAAGTGAGAAGGTTAACCATCAGAGTTATTTGTAGACTTGCCAACAAATTAAATGAAACTATTTATGTAAATTAATGAAAACTATTAATGTAAATTAAATGAAACTATTTATGTAAATGGATAATAATTATGCGAAAAAGTTTGGTGTTTAATTATGGTCACTTTACTAAATGACTGAACTATACTTAAAAACACTAATTTTAATAGGATAATCTCTTTAAAGAATCAGGTTGCTAAGTCAGTGTATAACAAAACACACAAGGCAAGACTGAAGAAGTCCTCTGGGAGGACTGTAAGAGGTGAGAGAAAGGAGCCTGCCACAGGGAGTTAGGAAATGGCTTTGATATCTAGTCAAAGTGTTGTAGGGAGCCATGATAAGCTCTGGAATAAGAAAGAAACATGAAAACATTCTTGTGTGGGAATAGACAGCAAACTTGGAGTATATCTTAGTTATCTAACCCTCTTTGCACACTAGGTGAATTCTGGGGCTTGAGCAGTGACTCTGCATGATTTTTCAGAAATTATTATAGGGGATAATCACATGGCTATAGCTTTGGGTGTATAGTTTCCATGGCAAGGTCAGAGAAGCATCCTGATTATTTGTAGCAGGATTTGTGCTTGGGCTCTGACATTACCTTGTCTTAGTCCACTCTCATACTCTAGAGTAAGGCTATCTGGAGCTTTCTACCCATAGAAGACAAGAGGTGGTAGATAAACAGGGAAGGGCTACGTTTAAGTTTCCTCCTTGAAGTATATCCTGCCTGACCGGACTTCTTTCCCTCCAACACACAAAAACTGAAACATTCAGAACAATCTAGAATTGGTTGAATAAATAGGTTTTACTTAATTTTAATATGGCTACAATGTATCTTTTCTTGGAAGATTTTTTGTTCTTATCTCAATATTTAATTAAATAGAATGGAGACTTTCAATTCTAGTTAAAATGGAGTAAACACGCTCTATCCTGGCTCCTTCTCTGAATGCAGCTATAAAACCTGAACAGAATGCATCAAACATCTACTTTGGAACTCTGGAAAGTAAACAGCACCAGGCACATTGGAGGAGAAGGCCAACATTACAAGTACCTTCAAACTGGCAGTGAATTTACCTTATTTTTTCCTTCTGGTATCTACCAGTCCAAACAACACAATTTGAAACATGAAGTGGGCACTGGCACAGGCAGAGAGCTCTAAAAGATGTCTAATTCTGATGAAATGAGCAGGAAAGGAGTCTCTTAATGCTCAGAGAGGGTAAGGAAAATTTCCCGTATTTTTGTTCCTATTTTCCCTCTTTTCCCCATTCTCTGGCACCTAAGACGTGGTGGCAATGACAGTGGTGCACACGGAGGTCTACGGTAGCCTAAAACTCTGATGGAAAGAAACCTTCCTCTACTATCTGAGGAATGTGAGTGGGGCAAACTTCCTTTTCACTTCTCCGTCATTCCCAGACATGGGCACAATCATGGAAAGTGCACAGCAGAGCAGGTAAATGACATAACAGATTTCTATTGAGAGGACCAAAAAAAAAAAAAAAAAAAGAAGAAGTCCCAGAGAACTAGAAGGTACCAGGAGATTTTGGAGAGGGTGGAGCTTCAGAAAGCAGAGTACAAAGGGAAAGGGACTCCAAAAAGCTCTTTACGAACTAGGCTTACCCCTGAGCTGCACACTTTTGGATCTGATGCCATTCAGCACAACGAAGACTGTGAGAACTGAACATATAGATCACTGCCCAGGTGACTGATGCTAGAAGTTGCCTTGCCAGACCCAGCCATATTGGCACAGGTGATATGATTTGATAAACTATATCTGAGGATGCAACCATGGACTAAGAGCACAGTATCTTCTGAGTCCAAGCATGAGCCCTGCCACAGGCAGGCAGTGACTTAGACCTGACATGTCTGAAGAATGTCTCTCAGAACTTAGAAGATTGCACTGGAAGAGCAGGACAGTGTGGAAACAAGAAGAAACACAGACGTGAACTAACAAGAGTCCAGCTCCCTCTGACATAGCAGAAAACTGGCAACCACACTCCTAGAACTGGGTAACTACTTGGGACTCATGAACCATTTAAAATTGGAGTAGAAGTAGGAAGAGCCAGAGTATTTCCTGATAATAATAGAATGATTAATTGAAAATATAAAGATAAATGACATATTTCCCTCCAAGCTCTCCAAGACCTTCCATCATCTGGCCTCCATCGTCTCTCTGAATTTATATCATACTACGCTAACAATTGCTCACTGTGTTTCAGCCACACTGGTCTCCTTGCTGTTCCTCAAACATGAGCACAATTCAACCTCAGGGGCTTTCAACTTGATGTTCCTTCTGCTAGGAAAGTTTCTTCCCCAAGATCTTCATAGCTCACCCTCTCATCTCCTTCAGATCTTTCCTCAACTTCATCTTTTCAGTGAAAACTTCCTTGGTAATACAATCTAAAAATTAGATAGAAACCTTCCTTCCATTGCAAATGCTAACCCTTCCCTGACCTAGACATGCCCTATCTCCCTTCCTTGATTTATTTTTCTCTTTACACTTATCCCCTTATAGCAGAAAAAATATTTCTCTTACGTGTTTTGTTGTTGTTGTTACATATTTCCCACCACTAGAATATAAGCTTTTTGAGGGCAGTGATTTTTATGTGTTTTGTTCACTGTTGTATCCTCAACATGAAGTTTAAAGAGCACTTTCTACCAAATACTAAAATTTAACTAATATTCTATACACTAAATATGTGTTTATTTTCCTTTCTAGAAACATTGGTGGCTGTGGAATGTTGTAGCCCCCGAGGATTTTGGTTTTCTATATCTAAAGTACTATAAATCTAAGATCAATTTTGGTTAAACCACTATATCATCAACACTACTAGCTGTTCAAACCCCAGAGATGTGCAGGAGAGTGGCCAACTCTTTCCTGTACACTTGGGAACACTGTGGTAGGAGCTCGAAGACAACTGGACTATGACAGGCCCTAAAGTCCAGAGGACAGAGAAATACCACTGGGACCAAGGATCGGCTGGAGTGATGACCATCTCTGTGATTTCCAACAGGGATAATAATGCTGCTACTCATAGCTAACATCCGCTGAGTATCTGCTATTTGTCTGGCATAGTTTAAAGCCCTTTACCTATATTAACTCATTTAAGATACAGAATAGTCCTATGAGGTATGTACAATTATTAGTCCCACTTTACGGATGAAAACTATGACACACAGACAGGTTAAATAACAAAGTCAGACATCTAGTGAGCAACAGAACCAGGTTTGAAAACCAGCAAGTCAGAGCCTATGTTCTTAATCAATATGCTGTACCTTTCAAACAGATGAGGACAATCCAAAACAAATTCCTGTGAACACCTTAATCTTCCTATGAGGACTTTCTGATCTACTTAGATTATGAGGCAGAGAGTTCTAACATTAAATAAGAGTTGGTTATATTAGACCTAAAAGCAGGAAAGTCGCTCAATTTAGTAGGTAGAAAAATAAATACAAACTCAACATAATATTTCAAAGGGACAATTCATTGGACTATGTGCTTGGTACCCAGGGGAAGTGGCTATTTTGTGTCCTTTTTCCTTTTCCTACAAGACAAAAGAAAGGCAATGCCAATCAACTCAGAAAACCAAACTTTGATATGCTACTTTGGCCTTCTTTATGCGATACTGATTTTAGATTTTTTGTAATGTTTATGGATTCTTAAAAACTATCTTTTAATGATTGAAAAACTCTGCAAGTTCTGTAGGAAAAGTTTTGTTGATTTAAACAAATCTACTTTACATTTATCCATTACTTTATTCTGATTATAGACTATACTTTCCTATAAAGCATAAAATCTTGTTACTCAAACCATAATGTTTTTGTCTATTACTTTGTTCTTTATGATTAGTTTTCCTTTCAAGCAAAAAAAAGTGTTATTTTTCTACTTGTATACTATGAAATAAGACTTAAAAAGAACATCATATTGGTACTTTCTTTTACCATTTTTATTTTTCCCTACATTGCATTTACATTTATTTGTTTTTCTCCTTAATCGTCTGATCCTGACTGCACTGTTTCTCAGTTCATCTTAGTTATGTCTCTGTGGATTGAGATTGTCTCTTATACTGAATATAAAAAAGAATGATTATTATTGAACATACATTTAAGTGAAACCAACTCATAGTATGGAAGCCAATTAATTTGTACTATAGATATCAACTAAACTCAAAATGTTAGAAATTTTAGAAAAAATAATAACTTGTTCTCATTTTCTGAGGGTCAAAGAAGTGACTGATAAAGTACATTGCTTTTGAATAGTTGCAAATCCAACATTAAATAGGTTGCTATAAAATAATAGATGGGAATATGGTGGTAATAATTTACCATAAGTTCTATGACCAAGAAACTTAACCTTCAGATAACTTTCAGTCATGAGGTTTTGAGATTACTTTTTTAAACAAATTAAGTAGTTTATTGATTTTACCTGAATGATAAAAGAAAAATATTCTGAAAGTTAAACTGAGCCAGGACCATGGAATAAGCTACAAGCTGGCTGGTCTTTTATACGTGAAGATGTATTGCAGACCCATCATCAGGAAGAGCCCTTACTTTTAGGATGTTTTACCTTTAGTAGTAGAGATGAAATTACACTAGTCTAACATTCATCCTCTATTTTGCTCCCCCCTTTGAGACCAAACACATGCTTTCTGGGAATGTTGATTTAGAGTAGAGTACACACTAGGGTTATGAAATAAGCCAAAGCTAATTGATCCACACAGGGCTTGATCTTATGACCCTGGCCTCATTAGCACCCTACCTTTTAACAACTGAGCTAATCAGGCAGAGACAAGTGATTCGTCAATCAAGCAAACAGCACATTATTGAATAGCAACACATGTCAAGCACTCAGCCAGATATTGTAGTGAATACAAAGAAGGATACAACATAGTCTCTGCCCTACAGATGCTTACAATCGACTTGAGGAAGTTAATTACAGGTACCCAGCAACAGAAACTTAAAAACAACAATAACAAAAACAACTAAGGCAACTGAATAGGGAAGAAGAGTGCTGGAGGAAGTCAAAGAAAAGATAACCTACATACGATAGCGAACCCTTGAATTTTGTGAGCAAAGATGTGACATGGTGGTTTGGGGCTTTTCAGAAGACTAATCTTGTGATGTTTCGTATGTTGGAGTGGAGTTGGGCAATAATTTGAAGTGAATGCAGTAACTCAGTGATGAAGTTAGTTGTACTGTGGAGAAAAACAATAGATTCAAGAAGAATTACTTAAAAAGAATCAACCAAATGTGAAAACAAATCAAATCTAAGAGGGTGGTGAGAAAATGGTTTCTAGATTTTTAAATGTCCCTGCTGGGTATCAGAGAGAGAAATAAAGAAGTTGGTTGGGGGCTGGCCCCATGGCCTAGTGGTTAAGTTCGGCACCCTCTGCTTTGGTGGCCCAGGTTCAATTCCCAGGCATGGACCTGCACCACTCTTCAGCCATGCTGTCGTGGCGACCCACATACAAAATAGAGGAAGACTGGCACAGATGTTAGCTCAGGGCTAACCTCCCCCAGCCAAAAGAGGAATATTGGCAACAGATGCTAGCTCAGGCTGAATCTTCCTCAGCAAAAAAAAAAAAAAAATATGAAGAAGTTGGTCAGTTGTGCTTTTGGAAAAAAGATACAATAATAATTGAGTTTTAAACTTAACAAGAACCTACAATGAGAAAAAATATATTTATTGGGGTTGAAAATAACAGTGAAACATCCAAACTCTATGTTAGGAGTGAGAGCAATAATGGAATATTCAAGCTTAGTAGGTTGCTGGGCACATGAAAATGGAGCCTAGTAGGGAAGGCAAGAATGTAGATATATACTAGGTTGTCATGTGTCTATCAAATTAAATATCATAGATAATACATTTAAGGCAAGTTTTACTAAATATTCAAGTAAAAAATATTTGTGGAGAGTATAAAGAGAGCAAAGGACCTACAACTCTTCTAGGAATCTAGTTTAATCTTAATAAAAAATCTGAAAAATGGCAGTAAAAGAAAGGAAACTCACAGACTAATCTCACTTATTATAAATGCAAACTTCCTAAATTAAATATTAATAAGTGTAGCAATGCTTTAAAACATATGTACAGCATGGTGATAGAGTAATATATATATCCCAGGAAAGCAAAGATGATTTACATTAGAAAACTTGTTTAATATAATCTACCATATTACAAAATTAAAGAAGAAAGAATACACAAATATCTCAATAAATATAGAAAAGCATTCTATACCATCCAACACATATTCATAGCTAAAATAAGGGGGGAAAACTACTTAACCTAATAAATGTTATCTACCCAAATCCCAAAGCAAATTTATTTAATGCTGAAAATTTAAATTAAATCTTTTACAGTCAGAAAAAGGCAAAGATGCCCACTATATCCATTTTGATTTGATATTTGAATGGACATCCCATCCAATGCAATAAGGCAAGAAAAAGAAATGAGATATATGAATTAGCATGAAAAACGAAATTGCCATTATATACACAGGAATTGACTACATGAAATAACCTAATTTACACCCATGAATATGATTCATTTATTTACTGATTTATTCTATCATCTACAATAATACCTAACATATAGTAGGTACCCACTAAATATATATTGGATCAATGAATGAATGAATAAAATCTATAATCAAATACTACAACTAAAAAGAGAGATCAGCAAACTTGTTGGACTGAAGATAACTACACAAAAATCAAGAGGATTCTTACTTACCAGCAACAACTATGAAAAAAATATAAATAAAATTAACCAAAGCAAAAAATACATATTAGAAGTATTCAGTAATAAATATTAAAAAGTGATTTGTACAAAGAAAACTTATGGAAGGACACAAAATAAAACTGATAAATAAATGACAAGCAATAGGATAAATTGGAGTATATGAGGAAGACATTCCGTGTAAAACTAATTTGGCCTGACCTTGTTTATCCAAAAGGGCCTGGCATGGCTGTTGAGCATTGTATATCTGCTTTAAGTATTTACTATGTCCCAAAGACAAGAACAATGCCCTTTAAGATAAAGATGTAACTTCCCCCACATCAGCATTTCCTTAAGGATAACCATCTCTCCCTAGGCTAGGAATTTCTTGCTAGCCTGTTGCCTTCACCTTGTGACCACTCAGCCTGAGACCACAGACTTGCTAGCTGCTGTGTTCATCAATTGCTGTGTGAATTGCTGTGCCTGTGAGGCTATCTCATGACTATTGTAAAAGGGACTTTCCAATCATATGTGATACATGCTCTTTGATGGTATATAACCACTCTGCACATCCCCACTTCTTCAAGGTGCTCCATTCCTTTGTGAAAGGACTCTCCCAGGCTATATGGTCCTCAGATTTGGTTCATAATAAACTCACCCCAATTTTGATTTATAAATTGGTTATGAATTA
Source organism: Tapirus indicus (assembly GCA_031878705.1). Lineage (NCBI taxonomy): Eukaryota > Metazoa > Chordata > Mammalia > Perissodactyla > Tapiridae > Tapirus > Tapirus indicus. The sequence continues at coordinate 7,255,894 of CM062920.1, read as the reverse complement.
TTTGCGTTAACAAAACCTAAATAAGAGATATACATGGCATTGATAAAATAAGAAATTATCAATTAATATTATAATTATAATATTATATTATAAAGATATAAATCCAATTCCCCAAATTACATTATAAATTAAATGCAATTTTAGTCAATATAGGATTTTGACTTACCAAGATGGTCCAAACATTTATATGAAAGATTACATAGTGTTTGGTTAGGAAAAACCAGCTTCAGCCAGTCTGCCTGTGTTCAAAACACCTATTAGCTGTGTTACCCAGGACATAATAATTAAACTATCCTTGATTTTTCTCATCTGGCAATAAAAATACTGTCTTTTGCCTAGATTGTGAGGGCTGTTCTTGGCCCTTTATCATTGATTACAAAAACTAAATTTATTAAATGTTTTTGTGCCTCGCTGTGGAGTGGAGGGAGCAGTGGCAAGCATTAAACTTAGAACAAGATAAATATGATAATTTGGGGTATAATAAGTGCTTAACCTGATTTATACTTTAGAAAGATCACTCTGACTACTGCTTGACCCCAGAAGAAAGGCAAATATACAGGATGGGGGATCAGAATTGGCCATCCCAAAATGTGTCTTTGCCTTGATTATTTTTAAGAACAAAAGACTCTGAAAGAAATTTTGACCTTCCCCCTAATTGCCTAAAAGAATTTAAGATAGAAGGCCTGTTCTAGGAAGGAGCTAATACCATAAGATAAATCAAACAAAGCTTTTTTGATAACTGTAGTGTAATGTAAAATGTGTCTCTTGGGTCATAGCAAACACTTGATTAACAAACATTTGCATTTCCATCTCCATGTAAATTGCTTTCCTCTCCTTTGAAGACCCAAACCACTACCCCCAACACCCTCCTTTGTCTTTAGCTGAAGATGGTATTTAAGGTTGTGGTTTTGGTCATTCTGGAGAGTTGCTCAGTTTTCCTGGGTTTTTCCTATGTATACATGTTATAAAGCTTTGTTTGATTTTCTCCATTTATCTTATGTCAATTTAATTCTTAGACCAGCCAGAAGCACCTAGAGGGTAGAGGAATTGTCTTCCTCCCCTACAACAGAAAGAGACCACATAGAAGGCTGTTACACTGATTCAGACAAGAGCATAAACAGTTTGAATTATAGTCACAAAAATAATGAAAAGTGGTCACATTCATTGAGAGTGTGTGTATGTGTGCAACAGGGCTTATTAATTGATTGGATATGTGGAATTTGAGAGAAAGAACAGTACACCAATAGTTTGACCTAAACAACTAAATAGATGCTGCTGCCACTGGATGAGGAACACTGGGTTGGAAGATGGAAGGGATAGAGGGAGTGAAGGAGAGATGGAGCATACTGTTTTGGCCAATTCGATTTGAGATACCTATTAGAAATCCAATGGACATATTGGGTATGATGTTGGATATACATTTGGAACTCAGAAGAAAACATACAGCTGAAAACAATCATTAAGAGCCATTTCATATGAATGGTATGGTAGGTGCTATTGATTGGATTTCTTGGAATCCCTTTTGCCAACTCAGTTGGGAGTTCTCATTCCCTAGCTGCTGCATGCACTTCAACTAATGGCTCACATTTGCAATTTTTTTCAGAAGATTACCATTGGGTGACTTTAGCCTCCTCGCACTCCACTCGGATGTTTGGGGTATATACTGAGTCCCCTTATCTAAGGCAGATGATATTAAGTCATGGGATGTTAAGATAACGGAAAAGTAATCATTGTCTCTGTCAAATTTGATCATGACCTTAAAAAGAGCTGATTCAATGTTATTTAAGGTTGGTATTTAAGGTAGATTAAGAGACTAGTCACAGTAGGTTAGTGAGAAAATGGGAGATGAAGCAGCAGAAATAGTGAATACAGAAAATATTTTGAAATATTTTGCTGTGAATGTGGAAAAATGAGATGGGGCACCTAGAGGAAGACTTGGGATTAAAGAAGGGGTTTTATTTAATAGATGTTAAGGCCTGTCTGTATGCCCAAGGGAATGATCCAATAGAGAAAATCCAATAGAGATCCAGATTCTTTCTCTTAGCAAAATGTTTTCAAGGTTCATCCATGTTGTAATAAAAAAAAGTATCTCGACATAATTCTTTTTATAGCTGAATAATATTCCATGGTACAAATATACCATATTTTGTTTATCCACTCATCAATTGATGGACATTTGAGTTATTTCCACTTTTGGCTATTAACAATAGTGCTTCTATGAACATTCATGTATAAGTATTTGTGTGAATATATGCTTTCATTTCTCTTGGGTATATACCTAAGCGTGGAATTAGTGGGTCATATTGTAACTCTATGTCTAATCATTTGAGGAACTGCCAAAATGTTTTTCAAAGTGGATGCAACATTTTACACTTCCAACAGCAATTAACTAATTTCTCCACATCCTTGTCAATACTTGTTATTAACTGTTTTTTTAAAAATTTTAGCCATCCTATGAGTATAAAGTCATATTTCATTGTGATTTTGATTTGCATTTTCCTAATGCCTAATGATGTTGAGCCATCTTTTGTGTAGGCTTTTGGGCATTTGAATAACCTTGAATAAGTGTCTACTCAAATCCTTTCCCCATTTTTCAATTGTTTATTTGACTTGTTGAATTAGAAGGGTTCTTTATATATTCTGGATACAAATCACTTATCAGTAACATGATTTAAATTTTTTTTTTCCATTCTGTGGGTTGTCTCTTGACTTTCTTGATGGTGTGCTTTGAAGAATAAAGTTTTTCTTTCTGACGAAGTCCACTTTATGTATTTTTTTCACTTTTGTTGTATGTGCTTTTTGGTGTCATATTTAAGAAACTATTGCCTAATCAAAGGTCACAGAGACTAACTTCTATGCTTTCTTCTAAGTTCTTTGTAGTTTTAATTCTTATATTTGGGTCTATAATCCATTTAGAGTTTATTTCGTATATGGTGTAAGATAGGATTCCCACTTCATCCTTTTGCATATGAATGTCTGGTTTTCCCAACACCATTTGTTGACATACTATTCTTTCTCCATTGAAAGGTCTTGGCACTCTTGTCAGACATCAATTGATCATATATGTAAGGATTTATTTCTGGACTTTCAATTCTATTGTATTAGTCTGTATATCTATTTATATGCTAATATCACACTCTCTTGATTTCTATAGTTTTGTATTAAGTTTTGAAATTAAGAAGTGTGAGTCCTCCAACTTTGTTCTTTTTCAAGATCCTTTTGGCTATTCTGGGATCACACAGATCACACACAGCCCACATGATCATCTCAATAGATGCAGAAAAAGCATTTGAAAAATCCAACACTGTTTCATGATAAAAGCATGCGACAAACTAGGAATAGAAAGGAACTTTCTCAACCTGACAAAGGTCATCTATGAAAAACCAACAACTAACATCATACTTAATGGTCAAAGACTAAATGCTTTCCCCCTAAGACCCGGAACAAGACAAGTATGTTCACTTTCAACACTTCTGTTCAACATTGTAGTTTCTAGAGACAGCAATTAAGCAAAAAAAAAAAAGAAGTGAAAGGCATTCAGATTGAAAAGGAAGAACTAAAGCTATCTCTATTTGCAGATGACATGATCTTGTACATAATCCTAACTAATCCGGTAAAAAACTATTAGAACTAACAAATGAGCTCAACTAATTTACAGGATATGAGATCAATATACAAAAACCATTGTGTTTCTATATAACAGTAATGAACAATTCAAAAACAAAATTAAGAAAATGCCATTTACAAAAGCATCATAAAGAATAAAATACTTGAGGACAAGTTTAACAGTAAAAGTGCAAGATCTGTCCACTAAAAACTATAAAACACTGTTGAAAGAAATTAAAGACAATCCAAATATTAAAAGCCATCCCATGATTATGGATGGGAAGATTTAGTATTGTTAAGATGGTAATATTCCTAAAAACACAGGAGAATCTAAATCATATCAACCTTTGGCTGATTTATCTTGTGAGAACAGTACTTGATGGCTTTCACACTTTCATTTGGATTTGTCAGAATACAGACAAGTGGCATGTGCTAATTCAACAGATTTTTACTGAAAAGGAAATATGGGAGTTAAAAAATTAAATAAGAGATTTCCTACTCCCAAGGGTCCTAACAATTTACTACAGAGCAAATACTGTATTTTATCAAATGTAAGATAACTTTGACTATAAATTACATCTTAATTTCAGAGACATTAAATTATGATAAAAATGTGCATCTTAGAATCAATGAAATCTGCTTATACAACCATGATTGTACACATATTATCTTATCATACCTGACATGAGAGTAATAAAAAAACGAGTTTTAGGAAAGAAGGATAGCATCTTATTGAGAAAATTAAGGATGGAGTAAACATTAACTGAATTTTGAAATATTGAGACTTCATAAGCAATTACAAAGAGAGAAGCCACTGCAGTGATGGGAACTAGGATAAAGCAAAGCAGAAAGGAGGGATAGTCTAGCTTATGTTATGGGAAAAGCAAGAAGGCTTTCAGAAGCCACTAGTAGTTTTGGAGAAGGGAAGTTCCTTTATAAAGATTAGCCTGGCAACAATAAATAAGAAAGTGTTCTAAAAATTAGATACTAGGAAATGAGTTATTTGAAAATATTCTGGGTTTAAGATGCCAGTATAATATCAGTGGAGAAATATGTCACAAGCCATTAGAGACGTAATTAGAAGAGCATTCAAGAATAATGATAATCTAGGAAAACACTATATAAAGACAAGTTGAAGTGGTGAAAGCAGATAAGATTGTCAAGGAAAAATGTAGAGAAAAGAAATAAAGGCAAGAATAAAACCCTGAGAAATTCCTACACTAAGTGTTAGAAGACAGAAGAGAACCAAGAAGATAAGAGCGAAAGAATAAAAAAAGAGAACAGGGAAACGAAAGTTGGAGCGACTTTCACTGTGAGCAATAATGTCAAATGTCAATGTCCTCAGGTTAATGACCAAGGGGAGAAGCTATTCAGTTTGTAGATAAAGGACACCAGCAACTTCTGCTGGAGCAATTTTAGTAAAAGAAGAAAAGCCGCTCTTGAATAAGAGAAATGGAAGCTTAGAGAATGTCACTGACTAGAGTGATAGGAAGACTAAAGCAGCACCTGTGACTCCTCATGGCTTTCTGGCTTTTGGGTCATAGTTCCCCCCTGATACGTGGTAAAAATTTTAACTGAAAAGAATGCACAGGACGATGCAATGTCTTCTAATAAGCTAGGCATTTATCTACTTCAACAAAGACTCAAAATCGAGACCATAAACACAAGAAAAGAGAAGGGTCCCATCTCTAAGCCAAGTAACACCTCCGACCTATTTTATAGAGAAAAAAACTCATTTAGTTTTATTTAACATTACTCTGACTAGCATTATCCAAGTCCAAGTGAATAACTTTGAAGTTAGAAGAGAAAATGGAAATATCAATATGAAAGAGAGAGAATGACAAATGTGCCAGAGAAAAAGCTCTAAACTCCGGTACTCATGAATTGCAGGGAAGAACAAAGGCCTGTGGTCTGGGAGGCTGAGAGGTGGTGAGGCCTGGAAAGCAGATGTAAGCTGTGTATCATTTCACATTCCTCTGCAGCTTCAGAGGAAAAGAGGAGGAGATATGAAAGGATTGGTATGTCTTGTGACTAAACATCCCCCTAAACACCAATGGTTACAAGAAGAAAAATCCACATAATGCGTTGGAATAAGAAGAAAACACTTTAATAGCAGATTCTAGTTCAGAGGATACATATTAATTCTGAGAGATTGTATAAGAAAGAGAAGACTTGACAGGAACCGACATTGCTTTTGTGAGTTGAAAATTATCTGGAAGACAAGATACAGAAAAGCTTTGTAAATCAGAACTAGAATTCTTCTGCTCTTGAAATTATAGGTCACAGAAATATTTGATTTAACCAGTCTCTAATGGCGCCAGCCTGTCAGGCTGAAGATTACTTACATGAGTTGCTTACAATGCAAAATAATAACCCTGTTAAATTTAAGAAGGTTTAAAATGCATTTCCTTTTGATGGGATTAAGAAAGTCCTAATATTTAGAAAAAGGAAATTAATATTAATTTTCTGTGGGACCTACTTGCTTTAAATATATTTAAATAACAAAAGAACTACTTTTATCTTTACCCAAGAATTTAAGAAAGTGAATGCTATGTGAAAAAATTGTTTTTTAATATTTGCAAGCATTTGATAAATTTTAAAGTGTTGTTGTTCCCTGTTCTTTATTAATATACTTGGAATATAATAGCAGAGAATACAAAAGAAAAAAAAGGAAAGGAAAATCGACAGAATGCCTACTGCCTTTGCAAAATCTAAATTTATTGCCTGTTTCATACATCATTATCATTTCCTTTTAGGAATTCCAATAAAAGTTTTGTGGTTTATATTGTGTCTGTGTACAGGAAATGAAAAAGATACTTGAAAATCATATGTACTATAAGGATTAAAAACATCAAAACTACTTAACCCAGTCTTTCTTATCTCCCTGTACAGTCTGCTTGAGTCATCTGGTAATAAAAGAGTAGAGAAGACAAATACTGAAGAATTGAGTTCAGAGCAACCAATGTGAACACTGCTTTCAGCTCAAGATGCCTACGTTACGATAACCTATTACCTGCTGCCTGGATTCTTTATGTTAGCAAGGACATATTTGATTTTCTAAGCCTACTCGTCCGAGTAATCAAATGCAAACTTCTTTTTCAATTGGGAAATGTTTGTCCCTAAGTGAGGACAACTCTTTCAGAGTATCAGAGCATAATTTAGCTACCTAGAAGAGACTTAGAAATTATAATTATTAGACCCTGCAACAGGGCTTATCTTACTTTTTTGGACAAGAATCCCTAAAACAGAGAAAAGTCAATGTCTGCCCTAACCCTAGTATTTCTTTGAAGTCTTGTATATTATGTTTAAAATGCAAGCTAGTTTTATACTGTTCCCCAAACACATTTGAGTTTATTTTAATATAATTAATATGTTTTAAATTACTTTCCACAGAGTAATATAAATGCTCCTAGAAAACATGCTGCCTCTATACTACAGTTCCAGCACCAGGGCTACCCCTGGGTAAATTTCACTGGGGTAAAGCAAGAGTACACACTCCAGTTTGAAAACGGACCCCTATAAGATCTAACTGGCTTTTTAAATAATTTAAATATCTATAGAACAATATACCCGACTATGATATTTCACTGAAGCCTTATCGACTTTTCTATAATGAAACACTTTCGAACTTGATTATACCAAGTAAAGGAAACCTCATCTAAGAAGAATACACAAGTCAGAGAGAAGGAAGGCATTCTCTAAATTAAATAATAAATGACATTTCTTTCACCTGATAAAGTCTACTAAATCATTAAACAGCCCAAACTAAAAGGAGACAATCAGGAAGCATTAGAAAATGAGACTAATGTGCTGCAATCAAATCTGGGTCCTGATCTCTTGCAATGAGAGGATCATGCAGGGCTCCCTCTGTTGGCTCCTCTGCCGTCTACATACGTTTCATAATGAAGGCCACGCCACCTTCCAACATTAAAGATGAGCAAAGATTCATTAGTTTTAAATTACCAAAGCAGACTTTCCTCCCAAATTGATGACTAATCTCATTAATCAACTGAGGCTTTCTTTGTAGATCTACTACATAGATGTATCTGGAAGCAAATGTGCAATGTTTTCAACAAGAAAGAACCCACATATTCCTGGATAATGAAAATGAAGTATTTATACTGCATTTTAGGCATTTATTTTATCCGAAGGAAGAATTTGTAAGCTGTGCAATATTAAATTTTAACAAACTCTTCTCTCCTGCTTGGAGGTAGTTATGGATCCTGTGATCAAAGTTCATTTAAATAAGAGGTTTTAAGCAAGAGGTGGACAGCCCAAGCATTGACCAGCGTCCTCCCCTGTATCCTTCCTCGGGCTTCCTTCCCTCTTTCTCTGCTCTGCTTTCCTCCTCCCACACTTTCTACTGCTTCCTCGCGGCCCCCTACCATACTCCCTGTCATTTTCTTCTCCTCCTCCCTAAGTCTTAACCTCCTGGTCCTGCAGGAAAAAGAAGACGTTATTAGCAATATTCACTTCAAATTTTCCTATCAGTTCACAAATCTCCCCTTAAATAATTCCAGTTTCCTTAATCCTCATATAGAATATTCAATTCTCACCTCGGCAGTTACTTATTTTTTCTTTTAGCTAAAATCTGGGGGAGATTATGGTCCAACACACAGCCTGGTAAATGCTGGAGTCACATACTCTTATTCCAGGTGCGGCTTGGATGAGTGGAAACTCCTAGAACCTGGCCACAGTAGTGGAGAGTTACTCCCCAGAGACCTGGAAAAAAAATTACAGGAACTACCAAGGTGACACCACCCTGCTACCTTAGCTTCCACTGTTTGCTTCCCCATTTTAATTAAGCAAAAGTAATGAGCCCTTTTGTCTGCAGAACTGCTCTAAAAATTTCTTAGACAAAAGTCCTTCTGGCAAAGTAGCATATGTTAATTCTACATATTCCAAGTTGGACCAGAAATCACTAGAAATGGGGCACAAGTGGGGCTTTATCTCCTATTAAGTATTCAGTTCCTGTTCCCTATCACCTACCATAATACATAGGCAACTCTGAAGGCCTTCCACAGTAAAAATCCCACACTGAAATACCCATGTGGAGAACAGGAAAATGAAATATAAATCTCTTTATTCCCACATAATCTTTAGTACTGTTTGAGGATCATATTGTGAGTTAAGGAACAGGTGACATTAACATCCTCTAGATCTCTGTTTTTGTGAACCCCCCAGGTTAAATGATCCCCCATCCTAAATTCCAAACTTACACACTAGACTCAGTTAAAACAGCCTGGAAACCTTATTAAATGCTGTCCAAAGGCTCAAGACAGAGCATTTAAATCTCATTGTCATTTTCTTTTTTCTTTTCTTGTTCCACAGTGTTTAGCTAAGGGACATGACACTTTATACCATTTTAAAACAGTGAAATCTCACAGTTATTTTATAGCAAATTCTTTTTCCTCCTTTATTCATTTGTAGTCCAAGGATTACAATGTGTTTAATGATAGATTGCTATTCTGATTTATGTCATTGGGTGCTTTGGACTTAAACTATGTGATTCCACACATTTTACTTTATACTCTTCTGACTGCTGTTATTAAGAAGTAATGTTCTCAGGAAATCTCCCATTGTAGCTCAGAGCCAATCATTACAGTTGAAAGCATCCAAGCCTTCAAATGATAATGTCAAAAGTGAATTACAGCTTTCAAAATAAATTATTGTTGGGCTACACTTCATTGTTAAAGTGGTATCCTTTTCAATCAAGGGTTTAAAGTCACTTTCAATTGTATCTTTTTGAAAGATTTTCAAGATATTAACTTTCCAAATATTTTTAAGATTTTTTAGAGCTTCCAGATTTTTACCATCCCTTCACAAATATTGACTGAACTACCTATAAAACCAATAAAAGCAAGAATAGCCTAAGAGCTACACTACTGGTACTCTGGATAAGGGTCATAGCTTTTTATTCAATATTCATTAGTCTCTGGGTTACTTTCTCTTAAGCTTTGACTATTGGGTATTACTGTATTCACCCTATTTTAATAGGTACAAACTGGGTCACTGAGAGCTCAAAGAATGGGGATAGAGGAGCTAGGACAAAAATACTGACTATCCATCTCCATTTTACTTGACTGCAGAATCTTTCACTTGTGTGGTTTAGGAAACCAGGATGCTTCACGATAATCACCAATAAAAGGGAAGCAAAGCATGTATCTGATTAAACATTAAGGGATATATGCAGTAGACATTGGACTCTCAAAAATCTCTTCAAATCTTGGGTTACAATCCCCAGCTGGGCAGGTCGGCTTCCCTATTAGTTCATGACCACTACCCTCAAATCAATACTACATACTGCTTAGCAATCTTACCAGCTTGCTTTTCCTCTCTTCATACCTACAATTTCAGACATTTCTCATTTTTTTCGAATACCCAGCTTCCCTTCATCCCCTTGTACTCAACAGGTGATCTTGCAACATTCTTAATCAAGACAATAAAAGCTATTAGATATGACATCCTTCATCTCTCCACCATACAAATCCGGCTGAATTTACACCCTTTCTCTCCCTCTTTCTAATTAAAATGGAGAGTGTCTGTCATCTGAACCCCTCCCCCTACTGTCTTTGCAGAGTCCTTCTTTGGTCAGTCATCCCTCTCAGAAGCTCTTCAACTTCTACTCCTCTATTATATCTCTGTGTCCTTGCCATTAGTATCCACACACATCTTAGTATACCTCATTATGAAATGCTCTGTTGATCACTTTCCAGCTATTTTCTGATCTCCTCACCTTAAAAAGCAGGGTTTTCCAAGTAAACCCCTATTTATATTCACTGTCTCCACCTCATCACCTTTTATTCATTTTTCAGCCCTCTCTAATGTGGGTTCCACCTCCAATACTCCATAAGACTGTTCCGCTTTTGCTAAGGATGAAAATTATCCACGTTACCTAACCCAGAGACGTCTAGTCCTCCCCTTATTTGATTTCTGTATTAGAGTCTTCGAGCTGCCGTTCACAAATTACCACAAACTGAGTGGCTGAAAATGACAGAAATTTATTCTCCCACAGTTCAGGAGGCCAAGAGTCCAAAATCGAGGTGTTGGCACAAGATTGGTTCCTTCTGGAGGATCTGAGGGAGAAATCATCCCATGTCTCTCTCCTAGCTTCTGCTAACTCCCAGCAATCCTTGGTGTTCCTTGGCTTATAGCTGCATCACTCCAATCTCTGCCTGTCTTCACATGACGTCTCTCTGTGTTTTTGTGTGTCCTCCCCTCTTCTTATAAGGATGCCAGTTATTGGATTTAAGGCCCATTCAAATCCTGTGTGACCTCATCTTCACTTGATTACATCTATAAAAACTCTGTTTCTAAATAAGGTCACATTCACAGCTACAGGAAGGTTGAAATTTGAACATATCTTTTTGGAGAACACAATTTAACTCACCACAACTTCTCAACAACAAATTTGAGCTGTTCTTGAATCAGACTTCTCCTTCTTGGTTTCTGGAACACTATACTCACCTGGTTTCCTTCTTTAGTCTCATCTGGGGCTCATTTTTCTCTATACCAACATTTATATTTTGGAGATCTTCAGAGTTACACTCTGGGCTCTCTTCTCTTCTCCCCCTATATTTACTTCCTAGACAATTACATCTATTCCCAAATTTGAAAAGATCTCAAATTTGTATCTCCATCCAGCTATCTCTTCTGACCTTCAGACTACTCTTTCCAACTGTTCACATGGATAGCATCTCTAGTCAATGATTTGTGATATTTCTAAGACAGTGTATCTAAAACTAATCCCTGATTTTCTATCCAAATTTGTTCCTTCTCACATCTTTGATTTCTCAATAAATTAAATTTCCATTCACTCAGGTTTTTTTTTAATGCCAGAAATCTTGGAGTAATTGACTTTTTCCTTTTCCTTAGCACCTTTCCCAATCCATCACAATTAATAACTGAGATATATTGCTTCAACTTTGAATATATATTACAATTCCGTTCATTTCCCTCCATTTCCCCTGGCACCAACTTAGGCCAAACCACAAGAATTTCTCCTTTGGAAGACTGAAAATGATTTCACTTTCTGCATTCTTATGACCTTCCAATCCATTTTTTCTACAACAGCAGGCTTAAATTTTGAAAAAATTTATCTGAACATTTAAGAAGTCTGGTTCAAAACCTTTCAATAGCTTTCCAGTGTATTTAGAATAAAATTCCAATTCTTTTTCATGATCTCCATGAATTGGCTCCTGCCAATTTTTCCATCCTCATTTCCCACCAATTTCTAAGACTTGCTCATTATATTCTGACCACCTTTTAGTTTTTCAAAAATGCAAGGCATATTGGATCTTTCACTACACCATTGCCACACCCTGAAACATTCTTTTTCCTCTTTCTTTATCTTCTGACCTTCTATTACATCTTCAAGCTTTGACTTAAATATCGCTTCCTTAGTGAGGTCTTTTCTAATCATGGAAATACTACTCTTATAGAATTAGTCCTTCTGTTATATTCTCTCATATAATCCAATTTTCCTCAAACCATGTGTAATAGTTTGTAATCATATACTTATATATTTTCAACTTCTGCCTTTATTCTAAAGTTATGGTGGTTAAATATTAAAGGAAAAGCTTAGATTGGATTACAAATCAGAATAACTAAATCTTAATCTTGACACTACCATTAATTAACTTGAGCAGATTACTTAACTTATCAGAGTCTTACTGTTTTCATCTGAAAAAAAAATGACTTATTTGGACAAAGTGGCTTCCCAAATTCTGTTATGGCTCAACAATTCTTCCATCCTATGATCCTACGAATATTTTAAAACTTTAAGAGATAATCGACCATTTTCTTACTTCATTTGGGCTACTAATGAAAACTTGAGATATAGACATTCTCAGAACTGGCATATTTGGTAGCTTTGCTTGACTATGAAGATATGGGTATGAGTGTGTTAAGAACTGGCCTTTGTGCATAAGTCTGGACCTAGGAAAATTCAAAATCTGTGCCTTGCAAAAATCGCCTTATTCTTCCCCATTTTATCTCCTCCATTTTCAACCACAAATCCCAGATACCCTATACCCTCTACTCACCCTCAAACTATTCAGTGTCACCCAGATACTTTCATGAAGCCTAGATCTTTTTGATAAGCTCATCCTTGTCAAACTTCTCTCACCCCAAAACACATTTTTCCCTCAGAATCCTATTCTCTAGAATCTCACTCCATCATAAATCCAAATTTCCTCTTTCTGAATAGACAATCAGCTAACAGAATAAATTAATCTGTGCTGAGCTGGTAGGTTCTAAAGGTAATATATTACTCTTCCCAAACAGGATGTTTCTATTAGATGAATATATTTATTTGTCTATATTCAATTTCAACAATAAACTATGTTAATAAACTCTAAAAATATGTCATACCATTACTTTATTAGATTTTGTTAAAAGTTAGCCATTTATAAATGTATTATTTTATTTCTGTTGTATACCTAAATATACAATGTTTTCATTATATATATTTTATAATTCCTTACAAACGTATTTATTCATGCAGAATAAAAATCTAAACTCATGAGTGATGTAAACTCTAAATTAAACATTTAGAAATGTCTATGGAAATCATTTTTTTTTCCACTTTGGTTTAAAAAACAAAATTTTGCTTTTAGTAATGAGTAAAATCAACAACTTTCTAACATATAGTATCAGATTTCTAATGGCACAGATTTAAGAAGCAGAAGGAGATTGTTGCTAAATAAAAAGATAAAGTATTGTATTATCATATCTCTCCTTTGAGAAGACATTTCTCAGCACAGTCTCTATTCTTTGCCTCTAAAACATACTACAATTTAAAATAATTTCATTGTATCCTAGTCTTTAATTGGTGTCTTCTTTTATATTCTGGTTATTACTAACTACACCTTATTAACTATTATGGAAATCTTTTCTTAAAAAAATTTTTGTCATGCACCATGTCCACTGGTTTGTTAATATGAATGATTAAGATATAGATTACAAAAAAAAAAAAAAAAGAATTCTATTTGGTTACTACATGTGAGCAAAAAAAATTGATTAAGCATTCCTCCTTATTTAAGAGATATATCAGTACCTATAGTTACAGTCTGCCCTCATTTAGTCTTTTCATTTGTGGTACTCCATATTACATGAGAGCACATCTATTTGAATCTCTTTAATATTCATGATCCTCTCACCAGCCTGAGCAAAAGAGCTAAAGCATTTGATAGCAATCTGAAGAACTTGATTAACAATGTACTAATCATCAGTACCATTGACCTGATTCAAAAATGTTTTCAATTCATCCATCACTTTTATAACCAAAGATGATTGCATTACTTTACCATTTTTTTATTTAAATAAAACCCCATGAGCTGAAAATATCGAGCTATTTCTACTAAATGCACCTTGCAACAATTTAATTTATTTTTAAACTAAGTTCTAAAGTGACCTATAATAACCAATTAGTACTTGAACATAGGAAACCAGAACACAAGTGGTCTGTGGTAAAATCAACTCACTTTGACTTCACATCACTAATGTTAAATTGTGCCAAGAAATTAATTTTGCAATAAATTGTTATTGTTGTTACAAAAATCCAACTAAAAGATATTACTAGGAGTAATTACCCATATATCAAAATGCATTGAATGTAGAGTGTGAACTATAATTACCTCCCAAATTGCTTATCATTCAAATGTTAATTTTAATGGTTTCATATTTATAGTCATAACTTCCTTTTCTTTTTTAATTTTCAAGAACTTATTTTTAACGTATCCTAAAAATATACTACTGACATAGTAAATTTAATAACAATTTAAAAGCATAAACATATACTACTGTGTCACTTTTGGTCTCAACTATTAATTATCAGTATTAGGTTAATATAAGATGATAAGAGGTAGAACAAATTGCCTTTTGTGCCAAAATGTCACTGAGAACTGGGTTTATTAGTGAGCTTGCCCAGTGTCATATATTTTTACAAAGAAAATAGCACTATGAAATTGAATACTTCTAGGAATAGCAATATCATTCTCCAGACAGATTAAAATATATCCATATTAATAGTTCCAAAATGATAAGTAATTTGGCTATTTCCTATGCATATGCTCTTCCACTTTTTCAAATATCAAACTATATTCATATGCAGTAGCACACCTGTTGCAAAAAGTGTTTTATATCATGATTTTGCATTAGTTTAACATATTTTTATTCTCCACTTTATTTTTTCCTGAAATTTGATCATAAAGACAGTTTAGACATCATTTAATATATTTAGAATGTCATATATCTTTAAACCATTATTTAGCGTGGCAAACCATTGAGAACAGTAATATAATAGATTCCAATTTGTTTAAATGCATAATCTAGCTTTCAATGTGAACATCTAATTTTTCAAATAATTTGTTTTATTGATTCTTTAGCCAAATCTACATGTAACTGCATGAAAGTAAATAGAATGAAACACTTAGTGAAGCAGATAACGTCTCTATACTAATCAGGACCTGGTATTTCTGGGAATCATGCCTTTTGAGTCTATGTGGACTGATCTGAAGAAATCAAATATACTAAATTTAAATGATTACTGTTAAGATTATTTTCTCTCCTAATTCCAACTCGGTTATTTAACATAAAAATCTCATGAGAAATTTTTCTATTCAATTGATTTTAGCTTACTAACATCAAATATTTTCAATTTATAATTAGGAGTCATTATTTCTAATGGCTTATTTAATTACAAAATTTCAACAACAAATATCAAACTTCAATATGCAATACTCATAAAGCAATATATCATTTAAATTCTCAGAAGCATAAAAATCTCTTGGAAAAGAGTTAACTAATCTGTATGAGGGATAATTTCCTGTTATAATTGCATCTGTCATATATAACAAATTTTAAATATTCTTATTAAAAGTATGAGTTCTAGCTTGGAGGGAATTTCTCAGACAAAACACTATCTATAAATAGTTAGCAAAATGATGATAATAAAAGCATTAGGACTAAATTCTGTCCCATAAATATTAAATACAGGTGGATGACTGGGTATTTCAAATATGTTGTAGATTCATTTCTTCTTCCTTTCCACATTGTTTTATCCATACTAAAGAAATATATGAAGGGGGCCGGCCCGGTGGCATAGTGGTTAAGTTCATGTGCTCTGCTTCAGTGGCCCGAGGTTCGCAGGTTCAAATCCCAGGCATGGACCTACGCACCGCTTATCAAGCCATGCTGTGGCAAGCGTACCACACATAAAGTAGAGGAGGATAGGCAAAGATGTTAGCCCAGGGCCAATCTTCCTCGGCAAAAAGAGGAGGATTGGCAACAGATGTTAGCTCAAAGCTAATCTTCCCCCCCCCAAAAAAAAGAAATATATGATGAATTATGCAAATATTTCAATAAAGTTTTACTATTTCCCTATGATTAGACTGCTATTTTTGCTATGAGTAAACGGCAACACTGAATAGAATGTTCTGATAAAAACTCTTTCTTTTTACATGAGAGAATATGGAAAATGAAGATAAACAATTTTGTGAAAGATGCTTCTAAATGATGAAAATGATTCAGCAATCTAAGCCTTCTTGGTTTTCCCCAAACTGTTTTTCCATGATAGATACCTGCCTTGTGGATGATGAACTGTTGTACAAAATTGGAACAAGTGCATGATATAAAAAGTCCCCAAATGCCATTTGCAAAAATCTCTGCAAAGGGGCTGCCATTGAATTGCCATCTTGGTCAAATAAATGATTCATGGTACTAACCACGTGGAATAGAAAACTGAAAATCTACGTGAATTAAAAGAAGAAAAAGGAAACTACAAATAGTTTTAGCAGAATCTTCCATTCTTAATGAAAAAGCAGTTGGTCAGGCTGAAATGGAAAGTGGGGTCTCCAACAAGTAAACCACTATTTCTCCTTCTTTTGTTTTCATAACGTTTGGATGTGCAAATACACACGAGGTATAGACATGTATATATAAATGAGCATTAACGAAAAGACTAGCATCTTCTTTTATGTAAAAAGTCCATCATCTAGCCTAATGCTGGACATGAGCTGATATCACATTCATGTTGGTTATGTCTTGGAAGTTCCATATGTTGCCAGTAGTATAAAACAGACCAAAATAAGACTTTTGAGTAAACCAAACTGAAAAAAAAAAAGAAAAAGATTCAAAGGTTATGTTGAGCTAAGAGCAAATATTGGCACAGACTGAAATATCAGTTGACCTCCAAGGGGCGGAGAGATATTATGTGTAGCAATGTCTATAATTATTCCTTGCCTTGGAACTTTTTAATATAAGCCTCTTCAGATAATAATTCAGATATTCTTCTGATGAGGCATATGTCCTTGGAGCTCACTACAGCAAAGTAATCCAGAACTCTGAGCTGAACTAGAAGAACACTGGACATGTTTTTCATGGAAGGTTGAACAGCTTTCTGGCTTGCACCTATATTTCATAGGTGATATCTACATTACCCTTAAAGGGGCAATTAATAGGGTCCATTTCTGATAACTGAAGCAACCCCCTATAAACTGAAATTTGTAGTTTTAAACAGCTTTGGGGGCATTCAGGTAAATACAGCATAAGAGTTTATAATTAGTCTGACATTTCTAGACACAATTAACTTGCAGATTCAAATACTTGATTTACATATACAAATATCATCATGCACTGACAATTCATAATCTTCCTTTGGAAAATGTAATTCCATCATAAGTCATTCTCTGGTGGATATTCATTTAATTCTCCTTATGGCTACACACACACACACACACACACACACACACACACACTTGTGACATTCAAGAGATCTTTTCTTAACCACTAAAATATATTGTGAAGCAATAGATTTTCTGGCCTCGTAGTCTTACAGATCTTATATGACTTTAACATGTAAATAAAAACTCTTCAAATCTCTGATTGTAAAAAAAAATTATCAAGTTAATTTTTATGGATTTCTGTTACACATTTTCTATCTTTTCATTTCTTTACAAAATACACATTCTTCATTAGTTTGTGTGTTATATCTTTTAAAATCTGAGTAGCAGGAAGTCATTTGTGAATGAATATGGAGAAGTTATTTTCATCATGGCACTAAAAAATGAAGATATCAAATCAACATTAATGGTCATTATTCAAATCCTAGAATATAAATTTATTTAATGAAGTTATTATTTGTCAGGGAAATAAATGCGATACTCTGTGTGTGACTTTACCAACTGTCTGACATTATTTATAGTTATAATGCAAGTACCTCTTTTGTTAAATGTCCAAAATAAATATGGCAACATCCTATCTGAAAAATAAATGAGTCAGAGAAATGAAGTCAAGAGAACTATCAAATAAAGTATAAAAATAAAACCCAATTCATGTGGATGGGTTGAAATATACACTCACAGTCACTGATATCCAAAAAAAAAAAAAAGAGACATCTCTTTAGAGAGCTGTTGTGTATAAACCATTTATTTTCCATTATTTTAAGAAAGTGTTACTTAAATGGGGGTATTTTTACACTATAACGTGTTTAAATTGAATAGATTTAATTTCAGGTCCAGTCAAATGTGTAGTTGTCAAGCATTTAATGCTAAAACATATTGCCTTAAGAAATGTTATTTTAGAGCTGTTTGCCTGTTAACTCCTAACCCTCTGTATATCTATTTGTCTAGCCGCCATCAAGGGGACTATTGTAGCTGGAGGCGTTGGTAGCAAGAGGACTAAAGGGCTACATCGTGTCAGACCCTCAAGTAGGAATTACCGCCTTTCTTGCCTCAGTTCCCAGCTGTATTATGTCACCAAATCACATCACAGTGTAATCAAAGATGAATAAAATATTTTTTCTCTTTACCTTAAATGCTTTTTCTGTCAATTACAATCAAAGGACATGATTTCAGGTCTGTCAGTTTGTGAGGCTCTTTCCCACTGATGACTAAAACTGTAATCTGCTAAATATAAAATGAATCAGGAAAGTCTTAGAATGATTTTGCTATTAAGAAGAAGGTTTTTTTTTTTCCTCCCACAGGGGACAGAAAAGTAATTGGTCTTTAAAGAACGAAATCAAAGATGTTTTATAAAAAAATGACCCCTTTGGTTTTCTGCCTTTTATGCTTTCCTCTTTCTGCCTTAACTGTAAATCTTCTGTTGCAACACTGGTTTGTTTTTCTGAGAAAACATACATGGTCCTCTAATCAGACCTATATATAGCTTTTGTAAATATTTTATTACCCCCTTGTTTTCATCCATCCAAAACTTTCTTGCCATCTTACTGCCGAGTGGGTACCCTGTAATATTCGCAGTAATTCTGCTGTAACTCCAACTTCTAGGCAGGTTTCTGCCTTGATTACATTATTAGCCATAATCAAAAATATTTGCCCAGAATGATTTTAGCTTGGTGGTAGGGATTGCTTCCTTTGATCTTCTTAGCGTTATTTTACGATAGGTTGCTCCTCATTTACACTACAAATGCTGGCAAAAATGAAAGTGCTATCTCTGCTAGCAACGCCCGATAAAATAAAATAACTGGTTCAGCAGTCTCTCCCAGCTGCCTTCATCGATGAAAATCAGGTTGTTTATAATAAGGGAGAAAGCCTTACAATGTAAATGTTGGCCACCATGAGAAGCTTTACAGAACTTGTCATGAACTTCTGCCTCTTTCCTCAATTAAATTTTTCTTATTTCTATATTTAATATTTAAGCATATATTTGTGTAATTAAGACACCTTCCTTGTGTGTCACCCCAAATATCACTCTTGGGTGCTCATATCCAGAACTACTCTTAGGAAATGTAAGACGATAGAGGCACTGTATACAATCTTTGTTTATTACTCCCAGAATTTCTCATAAACTCCCCCCGGCTCTATCATTCTCCTTTATCTTCCATTACTATTTATCCACCGAACTGAGAAATGCATAGTTAGCTGAGTTGCCATGTTGTTTTAAGATGTTTCCATTTCTTTAGGGTGCGAGAGAGGAAACCACAGACACCTGTTATCCAGTATTTTCCCGTCATCCAGCACACCCACATGCACACACACACACACGCACAGAAATACCAGATTAAGAAAAAAGTGTGGAATCAAACACTGCATATAATCTGGTAATAAGTACAAATATTTAGCACCATATTTGATTCCAGATGCCAGGAAATTCAAATCACTTGAAACAATATATCATACACTGAGAAGTAAACCCAAGTGTCTTCCAACTACTTCGGCAAATGAGAGATTGCCCAATGCATTACAAAAGAAACCTCTGAAAGAAAGACTCAGAATTCTGCGTGTGCTTTTGTCGTTGGCTATATGATCTTGAACTAACTCAAAAAAGTGCAGTTTCCATGTATACATGCCCCTAAAACATAATGAGAATCAGAATAGTTAGCAGCCCCACTGATTCCAAAAGCTAAAGAAATCATCCAACCTTTCAGCCACAAAACCTTATATGTAGCCTGGTGCAACCCCTGCTCTCATTTTTCCAAACAAAGAAATAAAGGACCAAGATTCATGATGCAAGGCAGAAGATAGCTCTTGCTAAGCAGGCCTCGATCAAAGAGTCTCTAAAGCAAAATGAGTGTTGGGAAAAGTGTAGCATCAAACTTCACATGTAAATAAAGGCGTCTAGGAAAATGAACATGACTTTCTTTTTTAAATAAACTTTAAGTCATAATTAGTATCTAATTATTATTGAAAAACAAAACCGTTCACACAAGTCTAAACTCCCTTTAACTACCAACTCAAATTTCAATCTCCTTTACTCAACTCAACCCCATCCCATAACAAGGAAAAAATACTGCATCAGAATAGTTTCCTTCCAGATTGTGTGTGTGTGTCTGTGTCTGTGTGTACCCAGTGGGTGGAAAAATTGACTATTTGGGAGGGGACCTGAATGTGATCTCAGACTCAGAGAATCCGAACAATGGATTGAAGTCCGGCATTTCGCCTACAGCCTGATGATAAGCAAAGGTCACCCTATCTTGACAGGAAGTCTTGGATAATGATATAAACAAAGGTAGTCTTTAGACATGTGCACATATTTTTCTCTACACTACTGGATTCAAATCCCCTTTTCAATACTTTTTAGTAGTAGGACTTTGAAAAACTTACTTAAGCTTTCTGAGACCCAGTATATTTATCTACATATAGTGAAGGTAATATTATTTACCCCATTGAGTTGCTTTGAGGATTAAATAAAATTAAATACCTAGGACAGTGCTTGGAACATAGCATTTACTTGTAATATCACTTATGACATTTCACTGGAATTGTCTTCCTTTCCCATGGAAATGTTGGTTACTGGAGGGATGAAGAGACAGTTCATTTGTTTATCCTCACCAGTTTGCACAGTCCCTGAAACATACAGTGGGCACTCAAAGACTTTTGATTGGTTGGCTGCCTGGATGGATGGAGGGATTAGCAAATGTGTACACAAGCCAAGTAAAGGGGGGGGAGTTATTTGGTAAATTTGATCACTTTATACATAGGAAGGCCTAAATATTACTTTATTTTCTCCTCAAATGTTTGTTCAATGAGTATTTCCAAAACCTTTTGTTTTTCACCCACACCATCTGCATAATTTTTGCCATACCACATACCACATACATCAGGGCTTCCCAACTTTATCCCACCATATGAAAATAATATTTGTTCAACCCACTTGGGTACACCCACGAGGCTGCTCAAAAGCAGCAGTGAGGGAAGAGAGAATTACCACTGTCCCAACTGCACCCAGGTTCCTGGTGGGCTGATGAGGTCCCTGGTAACCCATCATGGCATGCCAGCCTCACAAATGGGAAAGGAGGGTCTGAATATTCTGATTTTCCCAATATCATTTATTAAAATGACTTTCAACATTACCTTTATAGTTAACCTTGTCCTAAGTCCTAATATCTGTGAAATCACAGATATTATGATCTATTTTTTTTGTTAGTAGCAAACAACAAACAACCTTAAGAATCTCAGTGACTTAAAACAACATGGGTTTATTCCTCACTTTCACTGCATGTCTCTTAGGGCTGGAATGTTCTCCAGAGCCTCTGCTCCTTGTCCTCACTCAGGGGCTGAGGCTGAATGAGCTTCTTCGATCCAGAATGTCCCTGATCATTGTGTTAGCAGGAAGACACCATGATGAACTGCATGTCAATTAGTAAAGACTTCTCCCCAAGTTTCACTGGGCAGAGAAGTGTCATAGCCATGGTGAACATCAAGGCTGGGGAGAAATGCAATCCCACTATGTCTCTGACGGGAGGAGACTGAAATACTGATAAATGGCCGCAATGGTTACGGTTTATTTCCTTTTATTTTTCTTCTTTGAATATGATGGAGGCCTTAGCATGAGGGAGTATACATATATAAATGATTACATATCAAAAAATAATAAAATCAATTCTTTTATAAAAGAGATAAGGTCTGTGGCTATTATTTGCAATGTCAATATTGTACATGGACTAGCTTTACTTTTCAGTGTTTTCACCCAACTATCATTTATTAACACTAAATTAAATTTTCAAAATTCTAAGATGTCTTCAAAATAATCACGCATGAAAGCACACACCCATTATTCAAAAATACCTTAACTCCTTTAGCCAAGAGTGAGCTGACGCGAGCAGAAGTATGCCATTGCGCCAATGCATTTCACTGAGCCACGACATGTCTCTTGTGGCAGATGCAGCTGCCCTGCGGTCCTGTGGCAGGCACAGCACAATCACAGCCATTTCACTGCTTCAACCACGATATTGCTGCCAGCCCTCTGATGATCCCACCTTGCAGAACCAGCATTCTATGTCAAAGTAACTATCTAGAGTAGGTCAGAGTAGTCTGACTGGTTAATAAACTGTAAGAACCTGACAAAACCGTATAGGTTGGAGGTAAACAAATGAAAACAATACAAATTTCCTTAGAAGAAAAATTACTATAAATAGAAATGAGTCAGAGTAATGTCTGCAAAAAAAGAAAAGGTATCCAAATAGGTCCTGGCACAGCATCACCTAACAAAATATCCAGATATTTTATTGAAGGTTTTACTTTTCGTTTGGATGTCTTAATGCTTCCCTGTCTCATTCTGTGGAAATTACATAAAAATAGCACATTCTCTATCCCACATACAGTGTCTGCACTGACAGGTGGCAGGTGGGAAGGCAACTCTAAAAAGAACGTGCCCTATATTTCTAGATGCCCTGTAGCATACCTTGACTATACACAGTATGATAGAAGAAATGTGCCCTAAATCTTCAATATGGCAGCCGATTTCCATTCTATACACAAAGCAGATATGAAGCACGGCGACCTGATGGAACACGCATCCTTCAACCTGGTAAATGCAGCTAGATTAACAAAAATATTTTAAAACAGCCAATAATTATAAAAGCATTGCTTGCCATTGCATAATTATTTAATAAACCATACAACATACAACTGTTATTCAGTCACAGAGGCCCTCTTCACACTGCACCATATGGCTAATGGCTCCAATTGCGCATCACACCACACTGAGAATTCCTTCTCATCATTCTGTATTGGCTACAGACTCAGTTTGTGGCTAATGCGTGTGTTACCCTTTCACTGCATGTTTATTTTATGAGATGGTGGCATCTGTTTTGGTGTTGATTCTAAAATGATAACCTACTATTTTTAAAACTTAACTAGAAAATTACCTCAATATTAATTTTTCCAAGATGGATTTTAAAATATAATTTTTGTTATCATTTCCCCAGTTGTAACTTCAAATTCTGGCCTTTTGCATTTTGATACATGTCAATAATGAAGTCTACATTTATTACAGTGTCACTCGTAGATGTAAAACGCTAAATGAAACGATCTGTGGGCATCATTTGAGAACATTTAACTGGTAGGTCTCTTCTCTGTCTACTGCAGGGAGATAGCAAGGCTCCGGGAGTCCCAAATCATCAAGTTCCAGAGACTGTCTTCCACATCCAGCCGCCAAGAGCACCTCGGTGAGCCTCTCGCAGCAATCTCTTACTGACCATCAGCACGTGTTGGGGTATTCCAGATACATGTCTTCAGCACATTGTTTTCTAAATGAACGCTAATTGAGTAACACATGTTTTTGGTTTTGGGGGAAAAAATGCAAAAATGTCAGACTGAAATGTTGCAAAAGTAACTAACCAATTCAGTTTTCAAAAATAAGACCAAAGATTGGATCAATTTATTGAGATTTGACAACCATGTAAACTGAATTTTTTTTAAACTTTCTAGACCAGATGTTTTGGCGCTGGTCTTAGATTCTAAAATGATTTGGATAGGAGGGATGAAATTACCCCCGGGAGTAAGGAGACTAGCCGTCTTATCTGATGACAAAAATGGAAAGGGAAAAGCACATGATCAGCATCACACTCTCTTTGCCTGGAAGTAAAGGGAAATGTGAGAAAATACACTTTGCTACTTTTTGGGTTTTTTAAAAGATATAGTTTCAAAATCATATTAGAAAATCCCATTTCTGGTTGACAAATTTTCTGTTTCTAAACATTAAGAATGTTGCAAGTTAGAAAAAAAATGTTTACCCTCTTTAAATTTAATCAAATTTGTTGATGGCAGAAATTAGCATGACTAGTGCTTAGCAGAAAATCAAGATGATTACTCCATCATGTCCCAGCTTTAAAGAATCCAACGTGTTCATTTTGTATTTCAGCCAACATAATTTTATAACAGTTTGGCTTCTACTATATTTCAAGGATGAGTAGAATAAATGAATATGTTTTCCTTGTTCAGAAAGGAATGATTTAACAAGGAGATCAATTTGAATACTGCTTTAGTTTGAGATATAAGCTCCATATTCATAAAAATTCACACATAAAACCATTGAATTAGATGGATAAAGGCCTCTCAGATTAGAAAGCAAAATAATACCAGCATAATTTTCCCAGATTCAGTGAAGCATTTTTACTTTTGCGGGGCTACCTAATTGCTGGGTAAAATTACATGTGTTTGTGTGTTTCTGTATAGTCAATCCTAAAACTCAAATATATCCAGCTTTTATAAGCAGAACTCTAAATGAAACTTGGTTCACCTCCGGTTAGTTATAACATCTCAGGAAGGTTTGGGTGACTTGTCATCAGGGATGATTTGCTTGCACTAATTTCTTTGCTTTACAGAGACTAGAGACGAAATTTCTGCTATGGCTAGAGAAGCACCACAGCTGATTTAACCACCATACATTCCTACTGTTTCACTGAGCTGCTGCCTAAAATTTGTAAGGTCTGGCTCCTTAGCATCATATAATTTCATTGTCTGATCCTATGGAGATGCCGGGTGTGCAAGGGCACCAGGATGCCCATAGTAAATCAGTTGTTTCAATGCACCTAATAGCACCCTGGTGCCCAGGAAGTATTAATTCACTTCACATGAGTGAACAGTCTACTTCCAGACAGCAGTTTACCCACCCAGGCTAACCACAGGATTGGCCCATTATTAATAAGGTGTTAGCCTTTGTTCACTCCTACAATGGGTCTTGCCTTTGATGTGCCATTTTCAGAGGCATTGCTTTATGGTTTGGTGCATTGATAGCAAGCTCTTTTTTCTTTTAACTAACTGTAGAATTAGGACTCATTTCAATGAGAAAACTCATTCATTTATAACACAGGGCAAATTTACAACAATTTCTTTCGTTGCTTCAGATTCTTCTCCAAGATTCCTCAGGCATTCCCAGTAAACGACACCTGGGGAAAGAACAGGTCCAACATGCTAAACTCTCTACTGAATACTGTACACAAACTCACACAAAGAAAAACTACTGAGCTTTAATTGCTTGTTAATAAGTTTTTTTAATTGACCTACTCTAGTTTGGTGTATTCTGTGTTATCTTTTGCTTGTTTTATCCAGAGGCCATGCTGTGATATTGCCTCAATGAACCAAAGAAACGGAAGTACACAGCCTGGATATGTGGATATATGTGTAAACTGAAACAGTTGGCATTTCCCTCTCCTGATGATTTTTGTTCTTTGTAAAGCTATTAAGAGATTTTTGAAAAAGACGTCAGGAAAATCAAAGTTAGAATAAGAAAACTTTTATTACTATAGATTCTCTCACATTTTTTCAAATATACCCCTATTTCCTCAGTTAATCACATAATTAAAATATTTTACTTCTGCATTTTAACAATGATACTTATATTCAAAGCTATACCTTCCAGTGATGTTTTGTATCAACACTAAGATTTGAATCTATTTTTGGTTAATGTTTTAGAGAAAATTAGATTTACTCAAGAGCAGACACTCAAGCCAACAGGTTAAAACAATGTTAATACACAAATTCTTCAGTGGGTTTTAAACTTAGAGAAATGATATTTTCTGTCCACCTCAACTAGAAAAGGTATTTTGTATAATAGAGTACTCTCACAGGTAATATACAGTATTTCCTATTTGAGTCTGCACCATATTTTATCCACTTGCATATAGCTGTGTATATATCTACAGCAAATATTCATTCTTTGGGAGATGTATTTGCAAGGGCAGTATAAAATGGGGAAAATGCAAAATGTGCCTGAGACGGGGAGGATCCCCAACTGTGAGGAATGTGAGAATGGAGATATACAAGGTGTGACAATAAAGTAATAAAACTCATTTCCTCATGTGGTTCATAAACTAGCTCTACAGTCAATCCACGAATGGAGTTCCAAAAATGCTCTGAGCAGTGGCAACCCTACAGGAATCAGCACATCAGCTTCCCAAGTCCAGTGCTCAAAGGTGCAGCACACATTTGGGTGTTAACATCTCTATATGTTTGTAAAGAATACAGCCTCTAAAAAGTCTTACGTTATAAAGTCCTTTTGGACCTAATCTTTTTGAAATTCCATGACAAACTCATTATAAAGTTCTTTGAAATACTTGACAAAGTTTGAAAGCTCCAAATATTTTCACACAATTATTCACATTGTGTGCAGCATGTTATAACACATTCTAGTGAGGTTGCATTAAAGGGTATACTTGTTTTATTTATCTAACCTTAACATCAGGAGTATGAATTATCATTTTCTGTGAAACATTTTAAGCAACTTGAGAAGGAAATATAAGCATCAAAAAGTATCAAAAGACCAAGGAGAATCCCAAAATGGAATAAGGTTTCCAAAAGAGAACTACAGATTAGGAATAATGTCTCTTCCTAATTACTATTTATGTTTTAAAGTGACTTCAAATGGATTGTATATTAAAAATTCAAAGTATTTCATAACTCCTTTGAAGTTCAAGAGCCAAACCTTAAAACTTCAATGATCCTGACCTGACTAGCGAAGAGGTCCCCACAGGTCCAGACATACGGCCTGAAATGGTGCTACCCCAAAACCTGCCCGCTGTGAGCGGTTGTGTCATTTGGCTCTGCACATGGGCACCTGACGAAGGGGGTGAAATCCAGCCTGTGCTCTGGGTGATAGTTCATTTTATGCATCAAGTTGGCTGAGCCACAGTGCCCAGATATTTGGTCAAACATTATTCTGGATGTTTCTGTGAAGGTGTTTTCTTGGATAAGATTAACATTTAAATCGGTGGACTTTGAGTAAAGCAGATTACCCTCCATAATGTGGATGGGCCTCACCCAATTAGTTGGGACTTTAATAAAACAAAGACTGACTACCCTTAAGGAAGACATTTTGCCAGCAGACTGTTTTTGGACTCGAACTGCAGCCCTTCCCTGGGTCTCCAGCCTGCCACATCAGGTTTTGGACTCATCAGGCCTCTGTAATCATGAGAACTAGTTCCTGAAAGTAGATCTCGCTCTGTGTCTACACATTCACGACCTGTTGGTCCTGTTTCTTTGGAAAACTCTGACTAATACACTCTGCTCACCAGTCTAGGTAGAAGGGGCACTTTTTTCTAACCCTCATGAAGGTCCTATTTGGGCTAGCAAAGGCCTGTCTTCCCTTATTTTTCACCCCATAACCAATAACAAACGAAACACTCAGGGTTTATTCGAGTTAGTTCCTTGGAATGGACTTTTAAAATATTAAACAAAACTTGAAACATAACCTTGAAAGATGCCTGGGGACTCAGAATCACCTATGACACAACTAGATTGAAAGGAAGAAACCAGAGGTGCTGTCGGGTGGGTAAAGGCTTCATTGAAGGCCCCAACCCCCTCTTCTACTCTGTGGCTCTGACCTATGGCTTCCTCCTCCCCTGCTGACCCTGCCTCTCTTGTTACTGATTGCTGTGCTCCCTGAAGTGGCTGATATCTGTGCGACCCCTACATAGATGATTCTGTTTGTTGTTCCATCCCCGGACTGTATTCTAACTCTAAACAGCTCAATTAGAACAGTTCAATAGGAAGGTCCTAGTTTTTTCTCTTGACAAATTCAGGTTTTGGGGCAGTGAAATTTGATTTGTATTTGTTAACTCATATTGCCCCAGCCTACTTTCTGTAATTGTTCCTCAATAAATTATTTAACATTAACTTATTAGTAACTGAAGCATGTTACCATTCCATAAAAGTGAAATATTGTAATTAGAGTTAAGTAGGATCTTCAACCTTTAGCTTTTTCTATTTTGTAGCATATTTGATATAAAGTATTTTTCTATCAAAAATGATACATATCAAAATTATTTTAACGCAGTAAAAATGAGGCAGCTACATGCTGCTAATCAGTGTGATAAAAAGGGGAACTTCACAAGCATAATTACGGTAAAAATTCTAATAAACAATCCCAAGGCAGGAGATCACATATTAAGGCCTACACTGGCAGAAGACAGGCTGGAATATGCAATACCATACATGGCTTTGGAAAAAAAAAGTAAATTTTAGCCAAGAAACCAAACCGTGTGCAATTTTTGGTAACTTTTTGGTTTTCTATATCATGAATATAAAATATTCTCACAAATATATATATTTTTTAATTTTAAGACTTCTTCTGAGACACGTGTAGTATGATTTGGGTTTGGTTTGATTTATTTACTGATGGAGGAGTGGTTGGAGAAATAAGCAAGCAAGAGATTTTTTAAACAAAGCCTTCTCTAGTTAAAGACATCAATTACCCACATTTAATGGAACAGCACCAGCCCTTCCTCCTTTCTAAAGTCTTTCCTGACCACTCAGAGCACGGTCTTGACTTTAGGACAGTTCGAGCTTGCCTACCATTTTAGTTTGATGCTCACCCCTTCACCTTACTGTTACATTTCTATGCACATAACTTTATCAGATTACTAGATTCTAAGCTTTTTTAGGGCAGGAACTGTGTTTCCAAGATGCATTTGCGTCCTGCACGTGGCACCTTCTAGTTGAATGGCCAATAGCTGAGGAGCATTATTTTCTCTTTGGGCAACATTGGCCCTATAAAATGGTACCAGCTTTCTGTCTTAAAGGGTGATGAAGACATTGAATTTAAATTGGATTTGGTTAAACTAACAATCCATACTTGGTCTTCCACAACGCATAAAGCTTGCCAGTTTGAGGTATTACAATAACAAATCCAAGAAGTTGACATCACCTGTGTTCACCCTCCTGTGGCTCTTTGGTAGCAAAGAACTAGAGCTGTTACAGGTGGAACTAGTGCCCTTCGCCAGCCAGCAGGGCCTGTCTAGTCTGTACTATTACCTTAATGACCTTTGCCCTCTGGTAAGTTTCTAGCATCCTCTACAAAGCAGTCCACAATCAGCTCTGCATTTAGCCTCCAGCTGCCACCCTCAGATCTTGAGCTTTTGTTAGCTTTTCTACATCTTCACTTTATAATTGAAGAAACAATGGCTATGAAGAGACGCACTCTCATTCAAAAATATTTTGTTACAAACTTTTGAAATTTAAATTGCTGCTTGGTTACCAGCTTACCATAGGATTTGTGATATCTGTACTCCTGATCTATAAGTCTTTAGCAGAGTGGAAAGAAGCAGCATTCTCCAGATTCACCTATGATTCATTACTGTATTTATTTAAAGAAATATTTATTGAACATAGGCTCTGTTTCAGGCACAGGGCTACTTCTGGGGAGATAACTGCAAACAAGACAGTTATGACCCTGGTCTTCCTGGGCCACCAACAAAAGTGATAAATTCGATAAGGAGAGATATCTCAGCGTTGGAGACTTACACAAGACATCTTCTGAGGCCATAACATGCAAAACAACTAAATAAGTGAATTAAGTTAACTACAGTGGACAGTTTTTAGGAACATGCAAGCTGATTGGAATTCTTACAATATGAGATTATGAAGTTCAACTCAGAAAACATACCCAGTCAGCACTTCAGGGCAGAACCAGTACTAAAATTCCTGTTTTCTGATATATTGCATTACTTGATAAAATGCGACAAGGAGAGGCCAAGGCCTAGAATAGTATCAACTCAAATCCATATCAGTCACACACATTCCATTTCTCCCTTTTCTACCTCCTCCTCTGCCTGACTCCGGCACTCTGCCTTTACTGAGAATAAACCAAGACGGGACAAGAAACTAAGAACAGTATAATTACCTGTGGCTCAAGTCAAAGGGGACTTGCCCCAGGAGTCCTACCAGATTTGGAAATTTCTTTCACTTGATTTTTGTCCTTTATATTTGTTGAAAGAGACAAAACATGACAGTACCTCTTTAAAAAATCCCAACCATAAAAAACAAGTCAAGAAGAAAAGAGTTACGTTTTTCCTTCTGGATCATACATTTAAAACAATTTTAGGAAATAACTAGCTTCCACAACATTGTCCAAGAAAATTATTAACCAACTTTAAACAAAGACTGCTGCAATTCACGGCTGCTCTCCACCGAGTCTCTCCTCACAAATCACAAGTCCACATCTGTAGAAATTCCCCCCGTCCATAGGAAGTGCCCCAGATTGCCTCTCAGAATAAGTTTTCTGTATGTCTATATGTTAAGTCAGAGCAGTCCAACCACACACCCAAACTGAGGGCACAAATGTTACCCTGGCTTCCTGTGAGGCAAGGCGACACCGCAAAACAGAAAGTCGATTGGATGTACGTGGATTTGCAAACTATGGTTCATCCCACGACAGGAATCCTAATGCGCGTCTCCTTAAAACTCTAAGTATAACCAAAATTTAGGTCAGATAACTGTTTTTAAAAGGATACAATTACATTCACAACTTAAAAGGAAGTTGTAAACTCTTTGCAACTTCTACGTTAATAATTTTGTTGACAAAATAAGTCATGAGTGTTTCTTTTTTTTTTTTACAGGTACTTTTTTTATCGTAGTAAAAAACATAACAAAATTGCCATCTTAAAATTTTAAGTGTACAGTCATGTAAACTGTATGCCTATTTTTGTGCAACAGGTCATTAGAACATTTACGTCTTTCATCAAAACTGAAACATTATACCCATTGAACAGCAACTCCATTTTCCCCTACCCCCAGTCCCCGGCAACCACCATTCAGCTTTCTGTTCCTAAGAGTCTGACCACTTTAGGTGCTTCCTATAAGTGTAATCATGCAGTTTTAATCTTTTTGTGACAGTTGTATTTCGCTTAGCATAATATCTTCCAGGTTCATCCACATTGTAGCATATAACAGGATTTCCTTCTTTTTTAAGGCTGAATAATATTCCTTATATATATACATATATATATATATATATATATCACATTTCCTTTATTTATTCATCCATAATGGACATTTGGGTTGCTTCCACCTCTTGGCTATCATGAATAATGCTTCAGTGAAGATGGGTGTGGAACTATCTCTTCAAGATCTTGTCCTCAATTCTTTTAGATATATACCCAGAAGTGGGATTGCTGGATCATATAATTCTATTTTTAAGTTTTTCAGGAATCTCCATACAATTTCACGTAGTGGCTACACCGTTTTACATTCCACCAGTCGGAGCACAAGGGCTCCAATTTCTCCACAGCCTCCCCATCACTTGTTATTTTGTTTTTGTTTTTTTTATAGTGGTCATCCTAACAGCTGTGAAGTAACATCTCATTGTGGTTTTGATTTGCATTTCCCTGATTATTAGTGATGTTGAGCATCTTTTCACATGCTTATTGGCCACTTTTATATCTATTTTGGAAAATGTCTATTCAAATCCTTTGCCCATTTCTAAATCAGATTGCTTTCTGATGTTGAATTTTAGGAGTTGTTTACATATTTTGAATATTAACTTGTTATCAGATATATTTTTCTGGGTTTTTTTTTCCTCCAATTCTGTAGTTGCATTTTCACTCTGTTGATTGTTTCTTGCTTTGCAGAAATGTTTAAATTTGATGTAGTCCCATTTGTCAGTTTTTTATTTTGTTGCCTGTGCATTGGTGTCATATCCAAGAAATCATTGCAAAATCTGATATCATGAAGATTTTCCCTTATGTTTGCTCCTAGGAGTTTTATAGTTTCAGGTCTTCTGTTTAGGTCTTTAATCACTTTGACTTAATTTTTGTGTATGGCAAAAGGTAAGAGTCTAAGTTCATTCTTTTGCATATGGATATCCAGTTTTCCCAACACCAACACATTTTTAGAGTCTATCTGTTCCCCATTGTGTAACCTTTGCACCTATATCAAAGATCATTTAACTAAATATGTGAAGGTTTACTTCTAGACTCTCTATTCTGTTTCATCGGTCTCTGTGTCTTTATACCAGTACCATACTGCTTTGATTACTGTAGCGAAAGTAACTGTATGTTGTACTACTATTTTCATTTGTCTTAAGACATTTTGTAATTTCCCTTGTGATTTCTTCTTTCACCCATTTGTTTATGAAGAATGTGTTGGTTAGTTTTCCCATATTTGTGCATTTTTCAGTTTTCTTTTGCTATTGATGTCTAGCTTCATTCCATTGTAGTCAGAAAAGATATTTGGTATGATTTTAATCTTCCTAAATTTGCTAAGACTTGTTTTGTGGCCTAACATGTGGTCTGTCCTGGAGAATGGTCTGTGTATATTTGAGAAGAATGTGTATTCTGCTGTTAAGTGGAGTGTTCTGTATATGTCTGTTAGGCCCAATTGATGAATAGTGTTGTTCAAGCCCTCTGTTTCCTTATTGATCTCCTGTCTTGTTGTTCTATCCATGATTAAAAATTAGATATTGAAATCTCCTTCTATTTTGTGTTACTCTCTATCTCTTTCTTCAATTCCATCAATGTCTGCTTCATATATTTGGGTGCTCGCTGTTTGCTGCATATATATTTATAAATGTTATTTTTTTTGGTGAATTGACACTTTTATCATTATATAATATCCTTCTTTGTCTCTTGTGACAGTTTTTGACTTAAACTCTAT
The DNA here is from genome assembly GCA_031878705.1 of Tapirus indicus. Classification (NCBI taxonomy): domain Eukaryota; kingdom Metazoa; phylum Chordata; class Mammalia; order Perissodactyla; family Tapiridae; genus Tapirus; species Tapirus indicus. The sequence continues at coordinate 7,223,180 of CM062920.1, read as the reverse complement.
TTGACTGATATATGTATGGCCATTCCTGCTCTCTTTTGGTTACCATTTACATGGAATATCTTCTTCTATCCTTTCACTTTCAGACTATGTGTGACCTTATATCTAAAGTGGGTCTCTATATTAAGCAATAACAGATCTTAAAGGAGAAATAAATGCATTAATTTTAGGGAACTTCAATACCCCACTATCAGCAATGGATAGATTGTCCAGACAGAAAATCAACAAGGAAACAAATGAACCACACTTTAGAACAAATGGACTTAATAGATATATACAGAACATTCCATCCAACACCAGCAGAATACACATTCTTCTCAAATGTACACGAAACATTCTCCAGGATAGATCACATGATAGGCCACAAAACAAATCTTAGCAAATTTAAAAAGACTGAAATCATACCAACTATATTCTCTGACCACAATGGTATGAAACTAGAAATCAACAAGAAGAAAGTCAGAAGATCTACAAATATGTAGAAATGAAACAATACACTTCTAAACAACCATTGGGTCAAAGAAGAAATCAAAGAAGAAATAAAACATTACCTTAAAACAAATGAAAATATAACATATCAAATGTAGGATGCAGCAAAAGCAGTTCTAAGAGGAAAATTTATAGCAATAAACACATACATTAACAAATTAGAAAGATCTCAAATAAACAACCTAACTTTACACCTCAAGAAACTAGAAAATGAAGGACAAATTAAGTCCAAAGTGAGCAGGAGGAAGGAAATAATAAGGATCAGGGTGGGAATAAATGAAATGGAGACCAGAAAAACAAAAGAAAGGATCAATGAAACTAAGAGCTGGTTCTTTGAAAGGATGAACAAAATTGACAAACCTTTAGCTAGACTAAGAAAAAAAAAGAGAGAAGACTCAAAATAAGAAAGTGGAGACATTACAACTGATACTACAGAAATACATAGAATCATAAGAGACTACTATGAACAATTATATGCCAACAAATTACATAACCTAGAAGAAATGGATACATTTCTAGAAACATACAAGCTACCAAGACTGAATCAGGAAAATATAGAAAATCTGAACAGACCAATAAATGTATAAAGAGATTGGATCAGTAATCAAAAAACTCCCAACACAGAAAACTCCAGGATCAGAAGGCTTCACTGGAGAATTCTACCAAATATTTAAAGAAGAATTAACACCTATCCTTCTCAAACCCTTCCAGAATATGAAGAAGGTGGGAACACATCCAAACTCATTCTATGAGGCCAGCATTACACTGATACTAAAACCAGATATGGATACCATAAGAAAACTGTAGACCAATATCCCTAATGAATATGGATGTAAAAATTCTCAACAAAATATTAGCAAACCAAATTTAAGAACTCATTAAAAGGATTACACACCATTACCAAGTGGATTTATCTCTGGGATTACAAGGATAGTTCAATATATACAAATCAATAAATGTAATACATTTCATCAATAAAATGAAAGGTAAAAATCACATGATCATCTCAATAGATGCAGAAAAAGCATTTGACAAACACAACATCCTTTCATGGTAAAAACCCTTAACCGACTGCATATAGAAGGAACATACCTCAACATAGTAAAGGCCATATATGACAAATGCACAGCTAACATTATACTCAATGGAGAGAAATTGAAAGTGTTTCCCCTAAGATCAGGAAAAAGGCAATGATGCCCACTTTCACCATTCCCATTCAAAATTGAACTGGAAGTTCTAGCTAGAGCAATTAGGTAAGCCAAAGAAATAAAACGCATCCAAATTGGAAATGAAGAAGTAAAATTGTCATTATTTGCTGATGATGTGGTCCTATATGTAAAAAAATCCCAAAGAATCAGTCAAAAAACTGTTGTAATTATTCGACAATTTCAGTAAAGTGGCCAAATACAAAATCAACTTACAGAAATCAATTGCATTCCTTTACACTAATGATGAAGCATCTGAAAAAAATAAGACCATCCCATTCACAATAGCATCAAAAACAATAAAATACTTAGAAATAAATTTAACCAAGGCAGGGCCGTCCTGGTGGCATAGTGGTTAAGTTTGCACCCAGGGTTGGAGGCCCGGGGTTCGGCAGTTCAGATCCTGGGCGCAGACCTACTCACCGCTCATCAAGCCATTGTAGGCGGCATCCCATATAGAAGAGCTACAACTCTACAACTATGACACACAATTATGTACTGGGGCTTTGGGGAGAAAAAAGAAGAAGACTGGCAACAGATGTTAGCACAGGGCCAACCTTAAAAAAAAATTAACCAAGGAAATGAAAGATCTCTACAATGAAAACTACAAAACTTTGCTGACAGAAATCAAAGACACAAAAAAATGGAAAGACATTGTATGTTCATGGACTGGAAGAATTAATATTGTTAAAATGACCATACTATCCTAAGTCACCTACAGATTCAATGCAATTCCCACCAAAATACCAAAGGCATTCTTCATGGAAATAGAAGAAACAATACTAAAATTTATATGGAACCACAAAACACTCTGAATAGCAAAAGCGACCCTGAGAAAAAAGAACAAGCTGGAGGTTTCACACTTCCAGATTTCCAACTATATTACAAAGCCATAGTAATAAAAACAGTATGGTACTGGCACAAAAATAGACACATTGACCAATGGAACAGAAGAGAGAGCCTAGAATTAAACCCCGGCATATATGGTCAAGATGACCCTGGTGGTCTAATGGTTAGGATTTGACATTCTCACTGCCACAGCCTGGGTTTGTTTCCTGGTGAAGGAACCACACCACCCATCTGTCAGGTGTCAGACTGTGGCAGCTGTGTGTTGCTGTGATGCTGAAAACTATGCCATCGGTATTTCAAATACCAGCAGGGTTACCCATAGTGGACAGGTTTCAGCAGAGCTTCCAGACTAGGAAGAAAGATTTGGCCACCCACTTCTGAAAAAATTGACCATGGAAACCATATAAATAGCAGTGGAGCATTGTAGACCTAGCACTGGAAGATGAGAGAACGGCAAAGAAAAGACCAGGCAGAATTTTGCTCTACTGTACACAGGGTGACGAGGAGTCAGCATTGACTCAATGGCACTAAAAGCAATATATGGTCAACTAACATTTGACAAGGGAGCCAAGAATACACAATGAAGAAAAAATAGTCTCTTCAACAAATGGCACTGAGAAAACTGGAGAAACACATACCAAACAATGAAATCTCACACCAGTCACAATTAACTTGGAATGGATCAAAGACTTAAACGTAAGACCTGATACCCTAAAACTTCTAGAGAAAATGTAGGGAAGTAGCTCGTCAATATGGTATTGGCAATAATTTTGGGGGCATGATTCCAAAAGCACAAACAACAAAAGAAAAAAATCAACAAATGGGATTATATTAAACTCAAAAGCTTCTGCACAACAAAAAACAATGAACAAAATGAAAAGACAACCTATATAATGGGAGAAAATTTTTGCAAACCATATATTGGATAAGGGGTTAATATCCAAAATATATGAAGAACTCAGTCAACTCAATAAAAAAAATAAATCTAATGAAAAAATTGGCAGAAGAACTAAATAGACATTTCTCCAAAGAGGACATCACAATGACAACAGACACATGAAAAGATGTTCAATATCACTAATCATGAGGGAAATGCAAATCAAAACCACAATAAGATATTACCTCACACCTATTAGAATGGCCATCATCAAGAAGACCAAGGACGACAGGTGCTGGTGAGAATTTGGTGAAAATGGAACCGTTATGCATTTCTGGTGGGAATGTAAATTGGTTCAACCACTATGGAAAACAATATGGAGGTTCCTCAAAAAATTAAATATAGATATCTAATACAATCAGCAATTCCACTTCTGGGCATATACCTAAAGGAAATGAAAGCAGGATTTTGATGAGATATATGCACTCTGATGTTTATAGTGGCATTATTCACAATAGCCAAGATATAGAAACAATGCAAATGCTCACCAATGAACAAATGGATTAAAAAAAAATGTGGCACATATACAAATGAAATATTATTCAGTCATGATAAAGGAAGATATTCTCCCATTTGTGACAACATGAATGGACCTTGAGCACATCATGCTAAGCCAGATAAGTCAGATAAATACAAGTACTGTATGATATAACTTACATGTGGAATCTAAAAAAGCTAAACCTGTAAAAAACAGAGTAGAATGGTGATTACCAGGGGATGGGGATGATAAGAGTTATGGTGTTTCAACGTACAAACTTGTAACGAGTAGTAAATAAGCCACAGAGATCTAATGCACTGTATAATGAATATAGACAATAATATTGTGCTATAATTGTGTAATGTGATAAATATTGCTATATCAGCAATCATATTACAATATATAAATGTATTAAAGTAACACACTGTACACCTTAAAGATACACAATGTTACACATAAATTTATTCAATAAAAAATTAAATTCCAAAAAAGTAATGATGTAATATACCCCAAATCATTGAATTATATCTTTAAATTAGTAGATTGCTCATACATGAATTCTCTCTCAATAAAGCTGTTAAAAAACAAAGTGGGGCTCATAAAGACAGCATATACTTGGGTTTTGTTTTGTATCTATTCAGCCACTTCATTAGTCCATTCACTGGGGAGTTCAATCCATTTACATTTGAAGTAATTACTGATGGGGAAAGACTTACTATTGCCATTTTGTTAATTGTTTGTATGTCTTCCAGTTATTTTGTCCCTCTTTTCCTCACTTCCTGCCTTCTTTTGTGTTTCACTGATTTTTTTTTTTTCTTTAGTGAAGGGCTTTGATTCCTTTTCCATTTTCTTTTCTGTATCTTCTATGGAAATATCTTTATGGTTACCATGGGGGTTATATAAAACATCTTATAGCAAACTATTTTAAACTAATGACAGCTTAATTTTAATTGCATACAAAAAGTCTTCTATACATCCCCCTACTTTATATTACCAATGTCACAAATTATACCTTTTAATAGTTTGTGTCCATGAACATAGTTTTACACTTATAGTACTGTTTATGCTTTTACCTTTTAAATTCTATACCAGAACTAAAAGTGATTTATGTACCTCTGTTACAGTCTTACAAGATTCTGTATTTGTCTGTATATTTACCCTTACCAGAGGGCTTTATATTTTCATATGCTTTTGTGTTGCTGCATACCATTCTGTAGTTTCAACTTGAACGACTCCCTTTAGCATTTCTTGTAAGCATGTTTTGTTTTATCTGGGAAGGTCTTTATTTCTCCTTCATTTCTGAAGGACAGTTTTGCTTGATATAATATTCTTGACTGGTAATTTTTCTTTCTGCAATTTGAATTTACCATTCCTCTCTCCTCTGGCCTGCAGGTTTCTGCTGAGAAATTCACTGGTTGTCTAATGGGAGCTCCCTTGTATGTAACAAGTTGCTTTTTCTTACTGCTTCAAAATTCTGTGTTTCTGACTTTTGACAACGTGATTATAATGTGTCTCAGGGTAGACTTCTTTAAATTCACCCTATTTAGGGTCTTTTGAGCTTCATGAATCTGGATGTCCATTTCCTTTCCAGGTTTGGGAAGTTTTCAGCCATAATTTCTTCAAACAAACTCTCTGTTCTTTTCTCCTTCTCTTCTTCTGGGACTCCATAATATGTATTTTGGGCAGCTTGATGGAGTCCCATAAGTCCCTTAGATTTCTTTGCTGTTCTTCATTCTTTCTTTTGCTTCTTTGATTTGATAATATCAAATAACCTGCCTTTGAATTTGCCAATTCTTTCTTCTGCTTGATCAAGTCTGCTGTTGAACCCCTTTTGTAAATTTTTCAATTCAGTTATCATATTCTTTAACTCCAGAATTTCTGTTTGGCTCTTTTTTATTGTTTCTATCTCTTTGTTAATATTTTCATTTTGTTCATGCATCATTTACCTGATTTTGTTTAGTTGCCTATCTGTATTCTCTTGTAGCACATTGAGTTTCTTTAAGAGGATTATTTTGAATTCTCTGTCAAGTAACTCACAGGTCTCCATTTATTTAAGGTCAGTTTCTTGAGATTGAGCTTGTTCCTTTGATTGGGCCATGTTTTTCTGTTTCTTTGTATGTCTTGTTATTTTTTGCTGGCAAGTGTGCATTCGAAAAAATAGTCATCTCTCCCAGTCTTTACAGACTTGGTAACTACAGGAGAAAACCTTCACTAATCAGCCCATCTAGAGATGTGGGGGCCTCTTAAACCTTTTCTGGGCATGCATCTTCTTTGGGCTATGCATGTAATTTTCCAATTAGAGAGGTTTTCAGGTTTCCTCTTCAGGCCGTTGGAATCTCTTGCTCTCTCTGGTGTCCATCTGCAGTTAATGCAGATTTTCTGGCATTGTAACAACTCTGAACTCTCTTTTGTCCTCGGTGGCCCCCAGGCAGCCAAAGTACGCCAGTTTTGTCAGCACTGAGAGTCAGGTAAGACAGATACCAGTTTCTTGATCAGCCCTCCGAAAAGCTAGAATGTTGGGTGTGCATTTCACTTTTCTCTTTCTCTCCTGAGGGAGAAGCTGCAAGAAGCTTGTTTACTCCTGATCACACCAAACTGTTGGTTTGGGGGAAGGTCTATGGTGAGTGAAATGAAATAGCTTTTCTTACCCATTTCAATGTGGCTGTTCTTGGCTCTGAGTTTGCCTGAAGTATTATAACTTAACTGGTTTCTGGAGTTCTTATAAAGGCTTTTTGGACCATATATTGTTAAGTCTGTGTCTCTGTGGGGGAACAAGTCCTGAGGCTTTCTATTCCACCATCTTGCTGACATCATCATCATCATGAGTATTTCTTAACTTCACTTATTTGCTTGACAAACTTTAATAAGTCTCTTCTACATGCTAGTTCCAGGCTAAGTGCTGGGAATGCAAAGATAAATAATATACTGTTTGGGTTTTCATCATTGGGATTCCATTGGTTTCTAAATTTTCCCAGCAGCATTTTGATTCCAGGACATCTATGAATTCTTATACATATTTTTGATTAATTTTTTTTCTCAGTTTTATTGAAGTATAATTTACTTCTTAAATGTGTTCTCATGGTTTTCCTTAATTTAATGCCAGTTCATTTCTTATCAAAGCTGAACTTTTTATAAGAAAAATATTCATGATGATTTCTTACAAAAATACAATAGTTAAGTGATTTTATATAGTTTCTAACAACTGAATCTCTGTTACACGCGATATCATGTTAAACTCTGAATTAGAAACAAGGTCACAGTACTGATCTGTAGAGAGATCATTCATATTTCACCTGAATCTAGATTCCATTTCAAATTAATTCATCATTATCCATGGCATTAAATTCTAGTATTTTGCAATATAATATTAATAACAGCTAGATAAGTATAACTAAATGAAAAAGAATTCATGTTTAAATGACCAGACATCTTCATTACCTACTACATTGTAATAATTAGAAACAGCATGCCCATTATTCTTTTATTTTATAGTAATCATCACATAGCAAGATTTTATGGAAGAGGGACTGTTGTTGTTGTTTGTTTTTCTTTTGCCAATTTCTGGTTGCTATATGATTCCTGTCCCTTGTAATAGATTCCTCTTGATGAGCCTGCCTAGAGCCTCTGCTCTTAGAAATGCCTCCCACCCAAACTTTGTGCAGTCATAGTTGCTTCCCCAGCCAGAATTAAATGGACAAGAGGTAAACACCTAATCTTACTTGGACCTATCAGGCTCTGTGTCCTGAAAATGTGTAATGAGAACTAACAGACATTACACTTTAGATTTGTAATATGCAAATTGATAAACTAGGGGAAAATAATATTTAATCATATGAACTAAGAAGCAGAGAAGGTTGGTTTTCCAAAAATTAAAAGTAAAATAAATGTGCAATAAGGAAGCTAGACAAAGGTTGAGAGAAAAAGCTCTGAGAGATTTCCAAATCCTTTCTGAGGTCCACCTGCATTCCCATATTTGAAGTCTGTGAACCCTCCCAGCTAACATAATAATGCTTTCCTTTTATCTAAGTTAGTTCATGTTGGTCTCTGCTTAAAATAATTAATTCTTTGGATGCAAGTAATTTGTTGTTAGTGCCATCGAGTTGATTCCGACTCCTAGTGACACTGCGTACCTGTGAACCCTGCCCAGTCTTTTTGCACCATCCTCTCACCTCCCAGCACTGTATCAGACAATGCTCCACTGCTATTCACAGGGTTTTCATGACCAATCATTTTTTGGAAGTGGGTGGCCAGACCATTCTTCCTGGTCTGTCTTAGTCTGGAAGCTCTGCTGAAACCTGTCCACCATGGGCGACCCTGCTGGTATTTGAAATACCGGTGGCATAGCTTTCAGCATCACAGCAACATGCATCTGCCACAGTATGACAACTGACAGACAGGTCTTGTGGTTCCCTAATGGGGAAACGAACCTGGGACACAACGGTGAGAGTGCTAAATCTTAACCACTAGACCATCAGGGCTGGCTATGCAAATAATACATCGCTGCTGATAAGCATATCTCCTATTCTAAGTGAATAAGCCAGATGTTCTGTACATAGATAAGGTAAGTTTCAAATTGTGACTTTGATGTAAATAATAAATTCACTCTTTTCGGAGATCAGTTTATGCCTAGAAGGAAGTTCATTCAAGGTGAGATCAATCCCAGGAATTTTTTCATAATAAAACTAACCCATAAGTAACTAATCCACTTCTCAGTGGACTCTGTCAACACAGTGCTATTGGTGGACTCTCTCCTGATGACCACAGGCTGATCATAATATCACATGGAAGAGTGTGCTGTCTGGCTCAAGCAACGATATGAACAGAACAGTTCTTGACTGACTGTTCCATACACAGAAAGACCTGATGTTCCAGATATTAAATGGCCTCTACCTAAACAGGTTCCTCCAGATGAAACTTCAGCTCGATTGAAAATCAACAGTTAATTAATAACTTTGCTCAAATGCAAACTATCTTGACTTGTTCAGTGCCAGCCCTGCTTTTAACTGTAACTTTCATGGAGAGAGTATATCAAATAAGGTTGAGGGATTCTCCTTGCCAGTGATTGAAAGTCTCCTCTTCAGCTAGGGGCTGGGGCAGAGTAGAAAAGGGTGAGTTATCAGGAAATGAGAATTAGATTTTCCTTCCTCACAGTGCTAACATCAGTGGCTTTTCTTGGAAGCAAAATCCTTTTCAAAATTTTGACTAATTTTTGTGTTTTAAATAAAATGATCTTTGTATGATGCTGTTTTTATTCAATAACTAGCTTATATTTAGTCTTCAAAAAAAAAGTTCCATTTAATAACCAAATAGCTGTCACTGACCAGTTGCTTTCAGAATGACCAGATGTTCATCGCATAATCAATCCACACTGAATGACTTCTCAAGCTCCAACTAACGTACATAGGTTTCCACTGCACCAGACCCAGAACAGACTGTGTAAACGATTTGTCTATCTCCAGCCAAAATCATCCTGATCCACTTCACCCCCCACCCCTTTCCCTTTTCCTGTGTATCCATCTTAGACCTCCCACTTGCTGCTCCCAGAAAGTTATTACTATTACAACAAATACTGTTTGAGTGATTTTTCTACAGTTCCTTGACTTCTTTAAGGAAAGCCAAAATGTAAAACTAATAAAAAATAAAGTTTCAAATCAAACATACATAGAGGTAATAAAGACTTTTATTGACTAGACTATGACGCTAACAACCTTCACTTTATGTTTATAAATCAAATTTTGGTTGGCACATTGGCAGTATTTCTTGAATTCTGTGTACACTTTTAATGGTTAAGTACTGTGACTAAATGGCTTTTTTCTAGTGTGTTTCCTGAATAAGCTTCCAATCAAGCTGAAGGAAAATGTTTAATCCATGACATGGTCTATGACCAGTTCAGGTTGACCTCATTTATTATCTTCTTAAACTGGAGCTCTTAAATGTAGCCAAAGGACACAGTCCTAAGTTGTATAACCCATATGGTGAAAGTATGGTTCTACTGCTACTAAGGTGTCATTGTTGATATCCCATTGCCAAAACAGCAGAACACAGAACATGCTCAAATATAAAAGCCTCACACTGTTCTTGAGAGAATTCAGTTAGTCATTGGCTGTATAAATGCGCAATTTTTTTCTACTACATAGACCTTGAAATGAGCTACATCCCAAAGGGTATACAAAACATCTGGTAGATAGCACATTGGTCAAAATTTCTAATATGTGATTTTTTCTTTTGAAATATCAGTTTATAGGTAGAGATGCAAGTTTTAATCAGAATTTTAGATTTCTGCCTAATATTTAGAAAATGTTTATGTAAATCTCACCTAATAATTACAGCCTGGAAATCAATTGGAAAGTAACACGTTTATTTTCTGCTACAGAGAGAAATTAAAGGAAATATGGTGTTCTCTGAATCAATGTTGCACCCAAATAGAACATCCCTTACAGTGTACTAGCAAAGTGGATACATCCATTTGTTTTCTCGACAAATGACATTCCATGGCCCAAGCCCATCAGGTAGAGCAGTGGTTCTCAAACTTTAACATGTGTTAGAATCATCTGGAGGATGATGCAGAGATTGCAAAGCCACACCCCCAAAGTTTTTGATTCAGTTAGTTCTGGGTAAAGCCCAAGAATAGGCATTTCTAACAGGTTCTAAAGTATTGCTGATGCTGCTGGTCCAGGAGCCATACTTTGAGGATTAAAGTTATAGGTAATAAAAGGACCATCTAAGCTTAGGTCCCAAATCTATTGACATTCACCCAAATAAAATGGTCAAGTACCAGATAGAAAAAAAAACAATAAAATAATGCCTTTCCGTGAACTATCTGTTTAGAAATCCTAGAAGTTCATTGAATCTGTGAAAACAATACAGAAATTGCTTGTTATTGGTTCATAACAGCAGAGAATTGAGCTAAAAATGAATCACTTTGCGAGAAATTCCCTGTTCTCTAACAAGTTTTTTTTCATCTTTCACAAGAGTGACTAACATCTTTAAACCTTCTCTTCAAACTGTAAGGAATCCTCTAATTTCTAATACCTGATGTAGTTCCAGGAAACACAAAAAAGAGAGAAAGTGCATGAAGCACTTAGTAGAAATATTCACTCACATGCAGTTCTCAACGGTAGGAGAGAGAAAACATTTCTATTTTTAAGTTAGTTAATTTTGCATTTAAAGGAATAGTTAGAAATTTTCATGTACCCATACAATTTGAATTTTTACTCTTCACCCCATTGCCTTCAGGTCAGGTGAATATGTTCTTACTTTCTTATGATTCTTAATCCCTCCTGCAGATCCTGAAAGATCTTTTAAGCATGCAGCTACTCCCACTTCCCTGCTACCCAACTGGGAAGATATGAGCCAGACAGAAAATGGCCCAAAAGAGGGTATAGTCTTGCTCAGCCTGGTATATATCACTTGGTGTGATCATATGGCCCATAAACAAGAGGGGAAATTACTCCAAAGGGAAAACTAGGAAAAGGAACATAAGTAGATCTTTATAGCAAAAATTAGATATTTTATTTCAAGTGTTCCAAATTCTTAACCATTAGACATGAAGGTCTCACTAAAGTGGTTGTTAATGTTTCTGATTTTGTGGTCATTTCAACTGAAACTGGTATCATGTTTACCTTTGCATTATCTTTGAAACAAACATTTTTCTTAGCAGATTAATGGTACAATTAAGATTACAGGAGAAATTTGTAAGCAACTTAAAGGAATAAATTTGCTTAATATCCCCCCTAGTGTCACACATGCATCCATTTATAATCAATTTACTAATCACAATTCTTAGCCATTCATACAGACATGTCTTCTAAGGACTCCCACTAGGCCTTGTTAAAGTTTTAACAAGTGTTTTAAAATTTTTGAATGACATGAATTTTAAAAGAGTATATAATTCTGGCTATTTTCTTCCAAGTTAGGCTGAAGCAGCTAAGTTTCACTGTAAAACTAACAATAAGGGCACAAGTAAATTCTTTAACAATTCTCCACTACTTTGACTTGTCCATATTGATGTATTCTCTGCTGGCATGAATGTCTCAGAGATGACTGTTTTGGCTATGTCGTAGCAGCACTTAGCGCATATTATGAGGGTTTTTTGTGTGTGTGTGACACTATGAATGTGTCTTTGCCTTTTAATAGATATAATGCACTTCAATGTGCCTTTCTTTTCCATAGAATTTTTCAAAATATTTTGTTGTAATTTTAAAGCTTATTAGCCAGAGTCCTCAAAAATAAGCTTAAAAGTTATAAAATATTTTAAAGAAAAACTGGAAATTCTAAATTCCTATAAAACATATGACTTAAATACCTAACTTCACAACAAGAAAGCAGAACTGAAAATTATGGAGAGTGGTAGCAATACTTATCTGGTATTGAGACTAAAATTATGGTGGTATCATTTTGAAAATGACTGACCTGAAACAATGGGCGCTTTGAAAACCATATTCTAAACTAGTTTAATCCTCATGGAAGCACAGGTCACTTCAGAATTAATATGTGATCTTCCCAGCAAGTATTGGTCTGATGGCTGAAAACGCAGTGGTTTGCTTGTAGGATGATCCAGACTTTACCATGACTTCAACAAGAAGGCATGCACAAATCTGCAAGATTTTTGAAGTAGTCCAGATACAGTACATGAAATCACAGGCAAATTGCATCTGCCACTCACAGGTATCAATCTTCACTGGTTCTACCTGGTTCTAATATAAACTGCCCCCTCTGTCACAACAGACTGCATGTCCAAAATGTATAAACTATGTTATCTTGCAAATTGATAAACATTAAGCCTATGTGATACTAAATATATTGTCAACATTTTCCCATTATAAGAATTATGCAAAGTACCTTAAACAACTTACGGAAAAAAAGGTTAAATGACAATGCAGCCTACTTTTACACCTGGGATAGGAGAATTTTTAATTGTATGTTGTCTTCTGGGAAAAGTAGAGCTGGACATCTATCTGGATGTCAAAAATATAGTTGCCATAGAGCTGAATTCTTTAACCGTAAGTATTAAGTGATATCTATAAGAGTATCATGTGCTCCCTTCTAATTTGAAGAATCTAAACCTAATAACTATTTCCATAGTTTTGAGAATTATATCATTATGTAGATATAGAAGATTCACTATACTAACCTAAGTATTGATCCACATGTTTACCAATTATGTTATTAAATAAAAATATTAAAATCAATTAAATAAAATGTTTTTCTTTTTTTAATTAAAATAATAGAAAAATGACATTTCCTTCATTCTGCCTATATAAGCCACATGAAGAATTATATCTGCTGACCAGGCTAGAGAAAAAAAAAATCAAATACTCCTTTTTACCTTGGTGAGGAATAAAAAGGATCAAGATTCTCCAAACAGCAAAACTGTCCTGACTTTAATCTTTTAAGTAGAATAAATTTAGTCCATTCTCATTTCCTCTCACTTTTATTAACTTGTACTAATTTATTGAATATTAAGTTCTGTGTAGACAGGGGTAACATCAATTCTTCTTTGCATTCCTAGTGTCTAAACCAATGCCATTTACAAATAGATGTTCAACAAATGTTTGCCAAATTGTAATCTCCATAGAGATCAAATTAAACAAAAAAAAAATCATTTGACATTCCATAAAGAATCAAGATTTATATCAGTATAGTCTCAGCCAAGTACCGTACTTAGAAGTTGATATTGCTAAAATCTATGGACAAGATCCAAAACTGACGTGGCACTTTTGTCAGACTTTTAAAGCTCACCATGATCTCAAACTGTACATCATTGGGAATGTACTTTATTTCACTACACAGCTCTCTCATTTTTTGTGATTTTTTTTTTGGTGCCATATTCAGTTGAAATCAGTATATCCCTACAAAGATCAAAAGGTAAAACAGTGACCTTTACACGGTTAGATATTTAAATAATATTCTTCTCTAAGTATCTATTAGACAAGATTTACTTCATGCCATTTTCAATCGACTGTAGAGACGGGCAGTGTGTGTATAAAATAAATTCCTCTTTTCAAGCTAACAAAAATATTTCATCTACACTTTGTTTACCCATGGAAAGAAACTGAGCATGTCCTCTGCATTTTACTACAGGTCATCTGAAGGGCAGCCCCTGGATTCCTCTGATCCACGCAGACATCCCAGGGGCCAGAGAACAAGGCCCGTTTGATCCAGCACCTGCTGGGAGCCCATCACTTGGATACTTTCTCTGCAAATTTTTGCCAGACTGTGAATAGAATAATATGTAAAAGGGAAAAAAAGCTCAAAGAGCAATAGGAAAATCGGCAGGAAATCAACAAAAATACCATTAAGAACCACTGATCAATCATCTCAGCGTTACCTTCCCTGATGTGGTTACACTTGCAATCGGTCAGCAATTGGCTCCAGGACTGAGACACATTGTCCACATGTTCTACAGCTTAAAATATCTTTATTGCTTCTGACATATGATTCAGGTGCACAGCAAGAAATAACCATATTTACTAATTTTTCACTCCTAAATAGAAAATGTCATAAAGAGGTAAAACTTGTACTCAGTAGAATAGTGTCAGAGATTGGAAAGCATTTATGAAAAAACTGTCTCTATCATTAGTAGAGTATGCAATGGTGTTCCATAAGACATAAAAGACCTACGTTTCTAAGTGTAGTTAAGAAACGGCTTTGGAGTTGAGGTTAATCCTTGAGTCATTTTAGTTTTCATCCTAACATTCAGGCTGCCTGACTCAGATACCAAAAACCGTGTGCACAGACCAGGTAACTAGAAGCAGTGTCTGACAAACAAGTGTAGAAGATGCCACACACAACCTCAAAAACATTAAATCTTCTAGTTTTCTCAGCAACATTCATTAAACTGGGTCTGCCAACGTTGCTTTTTTGAGCCATGAGAAAATGCCTCAGGAAAAACATCTCTGTCCTCTAAGGACTCACAGGCCATGAAAGAATACTCCAAAGCATGTGCACAAATAGCGATGTGAGGAGGAATACCTTTGAGCACTTTACCGCTGAACAGGGTAGTTTCTGGAGGAGCTGATCTTGAAGGGTGAGCAAGATTTCAAGAGGCAGAGATGGACAGTTGCCCATTTTATGAGGAGCAGTTAAACGACATCTTGTACTCCTTTGAACCCCTTGGCGCTGAGCGTGATGCCCTGACAATAATATCCGTTCAATGTGTATTTCCTGCTGAAAATATTTTCATATTGAAGCATTATACTGATGCATTCATTCATATCTTGGCCTGGCATTCTTGACCATGTACAACCTTGTTCCAGCATTTCTTTTAATCATATTACACAATACTCTGAGGGAGATAAAAGCCTTAATTGCCATTTCTATGTTTTCCAGTGCACACATGTTTGCCCATGATGGGCACAACCCAGAATTATCCTTCTCCACCCACATCTTTGCTAATTGAACTTTTATGCATCCTTGAAGACCCAGCTTAATGTCACCTCCTGGAAGCCCAGGCAGCAGTCATCACTCCCTCATTTGAACTCCACATACATTTTTTTCTTTGTAATTATTCGTTTCTTATGCTGGAGGCTTTGCAGTTAAGGAACCATATCTTTAGTATTATGGTTTCTCCCTAAGTGCCTCATTTCTCATACAAAATAGTGATATAGTAAATATCCTTGACAGAATCTGTGCTAAAGTCCATATAATTGGGGGGGGGGGTTGCTTTGTTTTTTGTTGCTTAATAAACAAGCTGAATGTAAACATCTTTAAGTTTTTACTCCAAGACAGTAAAACTGGAAGTAATATGATACAATGTGGATATATTTTTACTTATTTAAATTTTTTTAACTTTTGAACTAATTTTAGAATTACATAAAAGTGACAAAACAGTACCGAGAGTTCCTGTATACCCATCACCCAGGTTCTCCTAATGTTAACTTCTTACACAACCTTCCTACACTATTACAGCTAAGACATTAACATGGCACAGCGCTATTCACTATACCACAGATCCTGTTAAATTTCACCAGTTGATCCACTAATGATCTTGTTCTATCTCAAGACCCTCTCCAGGATCCCACATTGTATGCAGTGGCTATTTTTCCTTAATCTCCTTCAATCTTGAACAGTTATCAGCTTTGTCTTTTATGGTCTTGATGCTTTTCAGAAGTACTAGTCAGTTATTTTGTAGAACGTCTCTCTGTTTGGTTCTATCTGATGCTTTCTCATAACTGGAATGAAGTTATGGTCAGACTATTGACGTGATGTCTGGCTCCCAAGAGGGAAGAGAGGAAGGTGCCTGCCTCCTGCAGCCTGCAGAGCATCACTTCAGCTGCATGCTCTTGGTCCAAGCAAGGAATAAGGCAAGCCCAGATTCAAGGGGAGGGGCCGTAGATTGCACCTCTGGGTGTGAGGAGCAAATTGAACTACAAGAATGGAAGTAATGGACAGTGGCCATTTTTGAACACACCACAACTGGGTTTTCAAAAATACTTTAAAAATCCACTTAACAAGACAACGTGAAACCTGGGAATCTGCCACTATTACACTGAACATTTTTAATTATCTGAAACTTTTTAAAAATAAGGCTAATAGTTCCTGTTCTGCCTACTTCACAGGTTGTGGCAGCCATGGAGGATTGCTGCTAAGATCTCCCATAAAGAGAAAAAACTTCTGGGAAGAGTACAGTTAGCCAGCAGCTGGCTGCTGCTTTTCAGGGATCTGCTACAGCATTCACGCCAGGGCCACACCCTCCCCAGGCTGCTTCCAGCCATGAGTGAGTATGGTAGTGGAACTAGAACCAGACCAGTGCTGCTTGTCCCAGGATTCCTCTGACGAGTATTCCTTGCTCAGACCCCCATCAGCCCGTGGAAGTGTACTCATAGCTACCCTGCAGTCTGAGGCTTTGCCTACCCAAGTCTCCTTCCTCCTCTTCCTCCCTTCATGGGTGTCAGACCTGCCTTGTAGTTAGCCATTTTTCAGTACTTAAATTCCAAATAGATAAATCATCTATGTTTAAGGAAATGAAATAAAAGCAGAAAAAGACATCTATAATATTCTCATTAATCAAAATACCTTCACAAATATTAAAACCCAATCTTCTCTTTCATTCTCAACATTCATCTATGTAGAGCAGGAATCTCTTTTGAAAATTGTATGATAAAAACTTAATATCTCAACTGGCTTTTATATGAAACTACATTTTCAAATAAAAAAAGAAAATATAGTCCTTGTAAATATCTTGTTTTGGAGAAAATAAAAAATATCTCTGGGCAACGCAACACAATCCAGTACAGTAGAGAAAATATTCTACAATCTACAGTAGAGAAAATATAGCCAGGAGAGACTTTTTCTTGAGAGGAAGTGAATAAGTGACCAGTTGAAGACTTGTTTAAAAGGAAAGAGGGCAATGGAGAACAGTAGATTAAGGAACAAGCCGTCTTGTATATACTGTATATATACAGTAGAGACCCTATAGCCAGGAGTAACTAGATGGACCCGTTAAAGAGACTGACCACAATTTGATCAAATATATTTTCATTAAGATCTTATTAAACAGCTTTTCTTACCATTTATTTCAGATATCATTTGATATTATATTTAATGCCCAAAACACTTTTGTGCATGGAAAAGTA
Organism: Tapirus indicus; assembly: GCA_031878705.1. Classification (NCBI taxonomy): domain Eukaryota; kingdom Metazoa; phylum Chordata; class Mammalia; order Perissodactyla; family Tapiridae; genus Tapirus; species Tapirus indicus. The sequence goes on along the minus strand of CM062920.1, from coordinate 7,205,648 downwards.
GACTTAATTATCAATCTAATACAAATTTTTCTAAGTATATAAATTGTACTTCTAAAAACTAATAATTCAACACTAAAATGTATAAACCACATCAATAAAAAAAAGGCTTCAAGCTATTCTAAAATGGAAAAATAGGCAAATTATCACGATTATTCTAAAAGTCACTGTTGCACTTGCATTTAATCTAGCATCCAAATATTGACACCAAAGATCTAACTTATTTTGGGGGCATGTTTATTCTTATCTTTAGACCTCACAATAATCCAAAGATACTCAAAAGGAAAAAGACATCATTACAGCCTATCTGGGTTACAGGCTTTTTGTTTTGGAGTAAGTGATTCTTGGTTGGGACACTGATCTCAAGTGACACTTCAAGATGATTCAATCCCATGCCAGTATTCTCCAAGCCAGACTTTTCTTTTTTAAGTCCAGTTTTATTTGCCAGACCAGTAGTATGTTTCCTATCCTTTCTTTCACAGAATATTAAAGTTTCTATAACCTGATGTCTCTTCCTGAAATAATGTACCCTACAGTATTGACTTAGTATCACCTTGTTAGTAACAAGTTTACTTAGTTTAGTAAGTTTAGAAATTAGTAAAAAGTTAGTTTGAGGCATCTCTTCAGAAAACTCTGGTTACTTTGAATAGAGAAGAGTATGAGACTAAAAATTGAAATAATCTGAATTTCACCCAGAGCCCAGATGATTTCTAGAGATAGGGTAGATGAATATTTTTGGATACAACTAAAAAATATATTTATTTTTGATAGTTGCAATTTAGTTTTAACATCACTAAATTCTTTTTTTCTTCAATAAAAATATTTTCATTTATTTTCCACAATATATTTCAAATTTTAAGAAATCTTCTAAACTAAAATTGTACCCTCTTTCCTTTTTTATAATTCTTGTGTGCTGTATGGATCATAAGTCCATAGCCATCTTACTAAGATCATTAACTTTTTTGAAGAAGTTGGCCTCATTGTATGACCAGCGTGGAAGGAGCAGGATGAACTTAATTTGGTGTCATTACTGGCACTCATTTCTGCTTTCTTTGAACTCCTCTACTCTGAAGAACATTTTCTTGGACATTTTTCTTGATCAGCTTCCTGCTGACACCAAATAAGACTGCTTGTTCCTTAATCTACTCTTCTCCATTGCCCTCTTTCCTTTTAAACAAATCTTCAACTGGTCACTAATTCACTTCCTCTCAAGAAAAGGGCTCTGCAAATTTTTTATAATTAATTCTGAATTATATAACACTAATTCTATTACAAGATACAAATCATCCACATATAGAAATTCTCTATTTTTTTCTAGTTCCAGCTTAAGAGGTTAGGGCACAGTTTTAAAGTTGCATTGCTACTTAGCCTCAATTAATTGACTTTCTGGTATACAGCAAGAGTGATCCCTCAGTAAGTGCAATTTTACAGCCCTTATAATAGCATAGCCTAATTTTTTAATCCTTTTGTCATTTCCAGGCGTACTCTAAATACCACCAATTTCCATGAAGTATTGAAGATACAACTAAACTTCTCTCAAGATTGGAAAATTTTTCTATTCCAATGTGAAAAATAACATACATTTTGCTGGCCATAAAATAGAACTTTTCTGCTAGGTGAAAGTGGAATTTTATCTGCATTGACAATGATAACACAATTTATAGGATGGATAAAAATCACATGCTGATCCAATATTCAATGTTAATTATATTAAAGAATCATATTTCAAAAAATTATCAAAGATAACTTACTAATTCTTCTAAATATATGTTGCAAAGGTCATGGTCAACTTCATCCAACTGCTGCTTATACTTGATTCCCATAGGAAATGATCAGAAGAATTTATTAGCTTAACCATTGATCTTTTCCATAAATGTGTTTGCTATTTGTGCCAGTTATCAATTTATTGCCTTTCAGCTCTAAATCCACCCTTCACTGTCACGCCTATGATACTGGAGCTGGACCTTGTCAACATTTCTCCTCTGCCAAGTGGTGTAATGTTAAGCTTTGACAGTAGAGGGCCCTGGAGGGCTGCTGATGTAGGAAGGACCTTCTTTCTGTTCCTGTCTGGTGCTTTCCTCCCTGAGGGAGTCCCAGGGGAGCTCACCCACAGCCAGTTTCATTGACATCCCCATAGGCAGCTTCTCAGCTAATTCAGCAACACCCACCACTGGCAGCTTGCTGCTGAATTTCCTTGGCACCCTAATAGATGGTTTCCTGACTTCCAGCCTCTGGGTGGTGCTCCTCAGTGAAGTTCTCTGCTATCCAGTGGGCCACAGCCACACTCCTCCAATGAGGTCTAACTCTCAGCCTTGGGGGGAGGGGGCTGTCCCAAATTTGTCCCCCACTTCCATATACTGCCTCTGTCCTGTGGGTGGTGGCTGCCCCCTATATCTGCTATTCCTCTATGCTTTAGAGTTCTCTTTATGCTTAGTAGTCAACCCCTGTCATACCAATGCCCTGTCGTTATTAATGAATAATTTTTATATAAAACTTTCTCTGGTCAAATTTCTGTGTGGTTTGTCTCCTGGATTGACTGATACACTATTCATAAGAGTCTTTTGACAAATTCAGCTTTACAAATCTCACCAAGCCTACAAATCCCAAGTCTCATACTATCTGCCCACAAACTATCATTTATGACAGCCATCTCACAGATCCACAAAGGCTATCTGGGAAACATTTTACTGTGGCAGACAGCAAAATAATCACAAATTAATTTTTCCCTTTATCCATGCCTCTTTGTAATATCCCCCATGTTGACTGTCGGCTGATGGTGTAACATTAGTAAATATGATGCGAAGAATGGTTTAAAATGCACTTGTGCAATGGTGCTTGCCTCTTATGTTGTGCCCAGAACCCAGAGACTACTATGTTGTGAGTCCAAGCTAACATGCCAAAGAGTGAGAGGCCATGTGAAGGATAACTAAGACACCCTGACAAACAGCTGTCAGTGAGGCCATGCTAGATCAGCCAGCCAGCAGCCAGTCCACCAGTGGATCACAGATGCTAAGAGAGGCCAGCTGAGATACAGCAAGCTGGCCCAGACCAGGAAACCTCCCAGCTGACCTACAGAACCATGAGCTAAATAAATTAATAAGCTGATTAAAACACTCATTTTTGGTATCGTTTGTTACATAGCAAAAGCTAACTGATACAAATACCAAAAGCATTGCTTTATTTCTCAAAAGGAGGAAGGGGGGAATAAAACTTGAAGTTTTTAGTTAGAAGCAAGGAATTACTAAAATGAAGTCCATGAACGATGAAAGTCTTCTGTGATGAAAATCTCTGAAAACATAAATTTGTGTAACCAGTCTAATTTAGATGAGCCAAATCCTTCTGAGAATCATTAAAACAGAAACATTAGTCAAATATGGGAGGCACTGGATAGTCTTTTTTAAAGTTTTTTGACCTGTTGAGGTCAGTAGAAATAGTTAATAGTGAAAAAAGTTTATTGTGATCACTAATGCAATTTAAAGTGTTCTTTATGGGGCCAGCCCAGCAGCATAGCAGTTAAGTTTTCACACTCTGCTTCAGCGGCCCAGGGTTCATGGGTTTGGATCCCAGGTGCAGACGAATGCACCGCTTGTCAAGCCATGCTGTGGAGGCGTCCCATATAAAGTAGAGGAAGATGGACATGGATGTTAGCCCAGGGCCAATCTTCCTCAGCATAAAGAAAAAAGAGGAGGTTTGGCAATGGATGTTAGCTCAGCACTGGTCTTCCTCACAAAAAAATAAATAAATACACAAAATGTTCTCTAAGTTGTAAGTAAATTTGTAAGTGAATTTCATAGAATTCCTAAACACAGTGTCTCTTATAGAACAGATAACATCTGAAGTACTGATTATTTTGTGATAGAATTTTAACATACATCATAATTACATTTCAGAAGACTTCATAAAAATAATGTAGAATCCTTCAATCAATTTAGAGTATTCATCTAACGTTAACTTAAAAGTTCCACTGGATGCACCATAGTACTATAAACACAATATAATAAAAACTGAATTTCTCCCTGTAAATCTGTTTTTTCTGTGTATTATTACTTCAGTAAATCCATCATCTAACCAATGCACATGCTATAAACACGGGGATCATCACAGATGCCCTTTGCTTCTTTATGTTCAACCTTTGTTGCCCAGAATCTTCCTGACCATTTTTTGAGGATGTCTTCCTCTTTCCATCCCCACTGCCAATACCTTAATCATTCAGAACCCTCCCCTTTTCTTTCTCTCTTTGATTACTCATCTCAACTGGTTACCGACTGATTTCTCCTAATCAGGTACCCCTTCTAATGCATCCTCCACAGTCTCCATGTGGCAATGCCCTGTCCCATACATCACTCATTCACCATCCTATCTCCCATACTACCTCTCATCTTTAGCCACACCTTCAGTTAGTTCTTCTGTTCTCAGAAAAGAGGCTGAACATGTCCTTAGGCTTCTATGCTACTCTGGGTTCCTGATCGCCTATCAATATTTCCCTTCTCTTTCTCTGCCTTACTATTAGGTTTTGGCAATCCTTGGGGCTCTATCTTCAGATTACTCTTCTCTTCACCCTAATAAACTATACATTTATGAAAGCACCTTATCAGTATAAAACTATACAAAGGAAAATTTGATAGTTTTTTTGTTAAAACCCCATGTAATTTTGTTCTGATGACCACATCAAAGAAATATTTTTCTAAGATCTATAGAGCAATATATTTCCCATTATAAAGCCATGGACTCTTCACTTTCATATAAAGAAAAAAAGCTTTAAAATAGAGACATAATATTTATAATTCATTATGATTTCATGCTGTTGAGATTCTGTGAAAAGAAAATACTTTTGGAATACTTTTATAGTGATTAAATGTATGGATTTTGAAATTAAAAGTTCTGAGGATAAAGGGGACTTTCTACTTACTAGCTGTGGCAGATTTCTTAAATTGTATACTTTTACTTACTTCATTTATACGTAAAACGAAAAACTATCTAATTTCTAGGCTTCTTGTAAGAATTTAAATGAAATGACATATTAAATATTTATCACAATTTCTAGCACCTAATAAGCAGTTAGTAAATGGTAGTTGAGGCAATGATTTGATCTCTGTGTCTTCTCTTTCTTTTCCTACTCCCAGATGTCTCCTCTACCCTACTCAAAAAAGAATAGACTAAAACTTAGAAAAAAATTAAAGGCTTCTAGATCTCTAGGAAGGATTTGATATTCTTTGGACATACAACAATGTAAACTTGGAAATACAATTTTTAGAACCCTTTGTGCAACCACTGACCACCATGAAAGCACGCCAGGAGGTAAAGAAATGTGGATTCAGATTAGTAAGATTCCTCCTTGGAAGTGGAGACACGTGGAGCAGAAATTTTAAAAAAAGAAAGTGCCTTATGTAAAGGGGAGGAGCTGGGAAGTGGAAAATATCTCTAGCACTTTTCAATCCCCAAACAGGCCCAATTCCAAAAGGGACAAAGTTTCCTGGAATGACCAGGTCAGTAGTACAGAAACAAATGGAAGGGAAAGAGAAAGGTGCTCCTGAAGAGAGGTTATTACACACATCTGTGTCAGGATCACTCATGTGTTTTTTTAATAGAGAGTCTAAACTCTCTGCTTGTCTATTTTGCCTTCCCTTAGTAAATCTATGTTTTTAAAAGAGTCAGTACAACAAATTGCTTGAAAAGAATGATCTTCAGTGATGGAGGCAGCCCCTCAGGTATCCTGAATGTGAGATTTATGGGCACTCAGGTCCCTTTTTCATTGCCTTCCAAGATCTCTCCATTTCAATTCCAGTTGTTCACATCCTGTTTCAAGAGACGCCCTATGGAGCTGATCACATGCAGGAGAGTCTGCTTCAAAGTCTTTTATTTATTAGGAAAATTCTCCTTCAGAGTCCCGGCACAAGAGAGAAGACTCCAGGGACCCACGACCACAATAAATGTGCTGATCTTCCTCAGCACTCAACCTTCCTCATTCCTGGCCTTCCTCATTCCTTTCAACAATTCATCATTCCTTCCATTTTACAAATCAGAAAGAAATTTCAAAGCTAGATGTTTCAACGAAATGGTGGTCAAATCTCCTGTTAATGCAATTTCATATTAATTTTGGAATTCCATTTTTTCCAGTGTGGTAAATCTTATTTTGTGCATCTGATCTCGCTATTCACAAATAATTGGCTTTCCTTTTGTGTTGTAATTTTGCAAATAATTTTACATCATTTTTACCTAGTCAACAAAACGTCTGATTAGAGCAAAGTCAAATATCAACAGCCCACAGGTCAGATCCACCCTATAAATATATTCTTTTGGACCTTCAGAATATTTTAAAACCCTTTGAGTTTGTTGCCAGCATTTAAAGTCAGAATTTTGTGTTAAATCTGAATTTCCTGATTCTTGTGAAGTACTGGAAGTTCTCCCAATACTGGATTAATCTTTGTGCTGGAAAACAAGTGGCTGAAACGCTTTGAGCATGGGCTTGTATTTTACAGGTCAACACAGCCTCCACCACCCCTGACGTCTTTCTCCCATCCCATTTCATTCATTGACATGATCTTCCTGACCCCTGCAGTACTTGCATTTGTGACTCCCTGCCTATATCAACACACACACACACACACACACACACACACACACACACACACACACACACTATATCTGATACCTAATGTATGGGAATATTTCTCTCAAACTTTTCATCTTATACTTTTCTCTCAACAAATATTAGCTGTTCTAAATCAAAGTCACTACTACTTGAAGAGTGCTTCCAAATTTTCAGTTTTACTAGAACACTTCCAAATGTAGCAGAGCTCCAGCTTCAGGCCACGCTGGGATTTAGACATGTCTAGATGTGCTCAGGGACCTTAGGAGATGGTCATGGAAGAAACTTACCAGGACTCTGATTACATGGGAATCTAAGAAGAGACATCCTGGGAAAAACTCATGCTAAGGGCAACCTGGACCCAAAGCAGGATTGGAGTCGTGGCGAGGAAGTGACCCTAAGAGAGCATGGCTAAATCAAGGCGATCTTGGCCCAGTCCCTACTCACTTTTGCCTGAGTCCTAGGGAGGGAAAGAAATGACAAGACCTGGTTGTTTAAAACCTCTGTAGGACAACAGGGCACATATAACACTGCTCTGTCAACCCTCTGCCAGAGGGCAGCCCTGGAAAATCATCACCTTATGTCAGTCAACCAAAATATCCTCAATGGGTAAAACAACTAGTTTAGTAAAGTACAAAAATATAAATCAGATGAATATTTGAATAATCTTGAGAGTGGAAAAGAATCTTTCTAAACACTAAAAAATGAGAAAATAGAGGAATGGCACAATGACTGTATAAACTTTTGAAATTTCTACATGGCGAAATATTTCAAATTAAAATGGAAATCTATGTTCAATATAGATGACAAAGTGAAAGTTTCCTTAATGTAAAAGGTGCTCTTATAAACTCTTATAAACAAATAAGAAATTATTAGAAAATTGGACAAAGGATATAAATAATTCATAGAAGGTAACCAAATGTCTAGAAATATGGGAACACATATTTGGTCATTTGTTACTTGAAAATATGCAAAATTGAAAATTTTACTTGAAAATATTAAAAAGACACCTTTTTCACTATCATACTAGCAAACATAAAAAAATGGCAATACCCTTAGAAACCACTGTATGTGAAAATTGCCACAACATTTCTGAAGGGTATTTTGACAAGTATCAAAAATGTTAATTTTCATATTCTTCAATTTAGCAATTCCTCTTCTAAAACATTTACTTAAGGAAAAAACAGAGATTTGAGCAAAGATGTGAATACAAAAATGGTCATCAGAATGTTGTTACTTTTAATAGTGACTGAAATAAAAAGAAATCCCTTGTAATAAAAAGATCAAGGAAGTAATTTTATATCCATATAATAGAATACTATTCCAGCTCTTAAAAGAAAAAAACTTGCTGTATAAGGAAATTTATGCACAGAGGCGAAAGTGCAGAATATACTAATTAGGATGAAATATATGCTAAGATATATTGTATGCAGAACTTTTTTTCAAAGAAAGAGAATCTACATGAGGAATATCCACCAAAATGCTAATAGTGGTCATGTGGATTTGGGATGTTTTATATTTTTTCTCTTCAGTTGTTTCTAAGTCAGCTCCAAATTTTGTGAGATACATTTGTAATTAGGGTGAAAAGCAAATTTCATTTTAAATGTTGATCAAATAAGGTAATGGTTGAGGAATTATATAGCCTGGCTCCAGACTTACATCAAAAGTGTCAATTAAAAACTGGGAGTCCAGACAGGCAGGAGGCACAGCAGCAGAGTGGTCCACAGCACAAGAGGTAGGCTTGGAGTCATCCAGAGAAGTAATAGAAATTTCCGGCAAATGTGAACATTCCCAGCGGAAATAGCAGCAGCACCTGGTCCAGACAGGTGGCCTGACCAGAACAGTGGCAAGAGAGGAGACCAGGCAGAAGCTGCAGGGGTGTCAGGCAGATGCCATTCGGTAGCACATCAGATTTGATTGTGAGCAAATTGGATTAATGTCTTGGACGCTTCCAGAAATGGTTGGGGCAGGTTTTGCAAGGAGCTGGGATCTTACATTAACAGGTAGACACAAAAGCTTTCAAATTATAGGTGATTTCTATAAAAGTCACCCCATTTTTTAGATCCGACAGTGGTGGCCTAAGGAAATATGAGTAGATCCCTTTTTCATGGTTCTAACAATAATGCCTATATTCACACATATTGCTCTTTCATCTGTCTTTTGCTGACCCATAAAATATATTTTGCTAAAGTTTACTTCTGCTGCTCCTAGATGAAATATAGAATTTAATCATTATTTAATCATCTGGACAAATATTACTGAGACCATTTTATGAGGCCAAATGATAAATTAATAGAATTGAAACCATTATTCCATTCTAGGCTATAATATTGTATAAGTATAGGCAAATCACTATAATTTTTTATCCTCTGAAAAAAGGGTAAAATAGACCTATCTAAAGTTGTTACAGCTTTTTGTACATATAGTGTTAATAAAAGGAAAGATTTATGGGTACAATTAAACAGCATTCAAAAGCAAATATTAGTAATTCAATAATCTTCATGAACATCATGGATTTAGTTCAGGTAATACATGATTATTTCAATTTACAAATATACCTTTTTCGGTCTCAGACTATATCTATGCAAACAAAATCCAAGTAAATTACACACATCTTGCAATTCCATTTCTAAGCCCAACCCCTGTCAATTTGTTGTTGTATATCCAATTAGCTGATAAAAAAAAAAAAAGTGTCCACCATATGCTTTGTTTTTTTTTTCCAACAAAGGAAAGAGAAACAAGCTAGATGAAGCAAAGGTGGCATTCTTAGTCACTGCTAAAACTGGGTCATGGGTATAGGGGAATTCATTGCACTCTTCTCTCTACCTTTCTGTATGTTTGAAGCTTTTCATAATAAAAATAGTTTACTGAATGTTTTAACTGCTGATTGAAATATTATATATTTTTAACATCTTAATATAGATCTATCATACATCATTATATCGTCATTTTATATCGTGGGCAAAAACTTTAAATTCCTTTCTTTTCACATTGGCCAAGGGCCTTACTATGTTCCATCTCTAACTCACAGTTTTTCTAGATGCAATGGAGGATACTGTTAACTCATGCTCCAAAGAATTTTAATAAACAAGTATATGTTGAGTACCTCCCATGAACTCTGCAATATGCTGTTCCAAAAGGACCAAATCTGTGCCTCCCTAGTCTCAGGAATGAAGTCTCTAACCTCAGTAATAATACAATTGATCACTCACCAGCAAGATGCCTGGCATAGGCAGAAGTCTGCCTGGCATAGGCTCCTGGTTTTCACAATCCCAAAAACATGGTCTAAAGCCACAGTCATAGAAGAATTATTTGCACAGACAAAAGGCTCAAAGATTGGACCTCTTTGGTCTTCCCCAAATTATCAATGTGCTCTTGTTGTCATGGGCAGCAAGTGCACAGCATCTCAGGGGTTACCCTAACTAGATCCAAAAACCTCCCTCCTCTGGTATTTGTGCTGTGGTCTCACTCCCCTTCCAGGTCTCAGCCTCATTCCTCCCCATTTGCCCCATTGCCGCCCAGTTGTCCCAGTATAATTCTTAACACACCTTATTTCACCCAACCCTACATTCAAAGTAATCAACCATTCATCCATTCTTTCCTATATGTACCCTGAGATTTTTTTTCCTTCTGTACCTTTGAACACTTTATTCTCTAAGCAGAATGTACCCCATGCCTAGAATTGCCATCTTTAGTAAAAAATAATACAAATTTAACTGGAAATGCTGTCTCAGATAATGTTTTTAGCATAAGTATGTCCCAAATATTGCATGGGATATACTTATACTAAAAAAGTTATCTGTTGTTTACCTGAAATTCAAACTTAACTAAGCATCCTACATTGTATCTGGCAACCCTATCACACCCCAATCTACATTTTCAAGGCCTGATGCAGATAGTTTTTCCACTGAAACCTTGTCTGAAGCCTTCTCACCTTCTTTCAGTGCTGCCTCCCAGAGGATTTGTACTGTGCCTCTTGTAATAGCTAGTGTTTTAACTAGTGTCAAAACCATTCATGAACATATCTTCTCTATCCCTTTTTATGTGACTTGAGTTCAAGAGCTGAGCTTTACTTATTTTTTCCTCCCTCATATTACTAATCACATATTGACCTATACTAGCAATCAATAAATATAGTGACTGTCTGAAATTAAGCGTTATTAACAAGGACAGTTAAATAATAAACCCACTTATCCATTTTAGAATTAAAAATACAGCTGCTAGATTTATTGGCTGTAACAACAAATATACCATCTGATGTGGGATGTTGATAGCGGGGAGGCTGTGGGTGTGTGGGGCTGGGGGTGTATGGGAACTCTGTATTTTCTGCTCAATTTTGCTGTGAACCTAAAACTGTCCTAAAAAGTCTATTAAAAACTATTTTAATGAAACCGATCAATTTGAATTGAGCTACAAAAAAAAATACAGCTACTATTGAAAATTTCCTAAAATAATGGATGTGAGCCAGGTGATGGATATAATTCTTGACATACACATTATTAACGCACTCTATTTTCAAAACTAACCTTGGGTTTGAGTAGCTTTATCTTGAAAATTGAACAAAAAGCCTTTATAATGTCAATTTTGCTTTACTTAGGTTATAGAATTTTCAAACTAATACAAAGTGTATTAGCCCTATCTACCTCTAGTTTTCTGGGGAATAACTCCTTTTCAATGGGCCATATTTTTAAAATATTATCAGAATACTTCATCTGCTAAGAGAACTGGACTCATTGTAATTTTAATCCCCAAGATAGGAAGGTCAGTTATGGAAATAATTTTAGTACTATTTATTTCTATTTATTTTCTTGCATGTGTGCACACGAGCGCGCGCGCGCACACACACACACACACAGGAGAAACATAATTAAACCAATTAATTATTGCTAACTTTCATACTTCTTTCAAAGGACAGAAATAATCACTTTAGTGGTTAAATTATTTTTATAAGAATATATCTTACTGTAGAAATATTTCTCCTTTTTTTCCACAGTTCTTTGGGATCACTCCATTCACTCTTCATCAATAATTTATAGAACATCTATTAGCTACAGCTTAGTGCTTGGATACTATCTTACTGCAAATTACAGTTTCTACCACAACAGTCTAAAAAAGGCATGTATTAAAGATTTTTGAAAACAGAAAATCAAGAATTAAAAGTTCAACCTAAAATGTTTTCTCAGAGAAAACACTGAGTTATGTGCAGCGCTACATCAAATTGAAAACATAATTTCAACCCACTTTGGGTTCAACAATTTTACCTTTCATTTTAAAGCAGTCTATCAGACCTTTAGTCACAGGTTGAATCAAGACATGCTAAAAGCAAGAAATCATTTCCATTTTGACAAAAATTAAGTGGTTCTGGTCTCCCTGGGGATGTCATCGTCCTCCGCCAGTGCACAGCTTTCAGGGTTGTGAATGAAGTATATGGACCCCAGCCCAGCCAGCCAAATCAGCTGGATCAACCCTAGTAATCAGTGGGATGCTGATGTCACAGACAGACCACACTCAGAGCCACGAGATAATGTACTCCACAGCCAAAGAAAGAATGCAAACACTAGTCTTTCAGACAACAATAAGGGAAATAAGATGTTTTTCCTAAATTCTATTGTTGCTATTGAAAGCCAGGATTTGTTCCTGAGCTCCACATAAAGACAATTGGATTTAATAAAATTTTAAATAAATTCCCTCATAACAGAACTGTAAATAAATACACATACAATTGAAAAACATGATAGTAATCTTATTTTTTACTAATAGCGTAGTCTTCACAAATATTTCACCATGACAATTTGACAGCAGTGGTATTTTGCTAATTTCTAAATAAGTTGGAAGATAAAGTGATTCAGAGCAACTATAATTGATCTTCCCCTCACTGCCGCATAAATAGTATTTGTTATAAAAGTTTAAAAGCCACATTTATGCATTAAATTATTAAAGCAAGCATAATGCTTCCACATTGTATTGTTTTGCAAGGGTTATCGTGGAATCTTCACCATTTATCATACATGTGCTTCTGTCTTTTTTCTACTCAGAAGCACAGCATGAACAAACTTCATTTCACATTGAAACATCACTGTGTGGAACAGTGTGATGAAATGAGACACAGGAGGAGTTATACTCCGGTAAACAGTTGGTCTACGGGAATGATAGCATTTTACGCTGAGACTGATATATCAATTTTAAGTCCTAAGAGATGACTGATCTGAAAGCCAGGATGTCACTAGTGATGAAGTATACGCATGTGAAAAATTACAGGTAACGTGACTGGACCTGCTGGGAGGCCTCTCACCCAGGCCTGCTTTACACACCGGCACAAAATGCCGCGATCCTCCTCTAGTGATGGCTCCCGATTAATTATTCCATATTGCCGGCTGACCAAAAGCATTCGTGTTGTCACGGACATCTAAAATGTGTCACTAAATAATCTAAGTCCAATGATGTTGTAATGGGACCAGAAATATATTTCACAGACAGCATTTTGATATGCACACATTTCATATAAAGAAAAGAGAGACGAAGGTTTTAGGGGGAAAAAAACGGTTTCACTCCACAACCTAAGAATTCACAACACTATTTTCCTTGGCTCAAATAAAAGAGGCAGCACTTAGATTTGTTTTATCCCACATTCTCAAAGTGCAAAGTAGTTCTCGCTGTATTTGTAAACTGTGGAAAGATTTTGAAAATATTCTCTTGATTAAAATAGGCTCCAGAGCTGCTGCTGGCAACTGCAGTCACCTGGATGTAAACCGGCATTTAGCACACTATCCAAGTCAAAGATGCATGCCTGAAATATGGACTTTATGTTTTAAATCTTATACATTTTAGCTCACATAAAAATATAGGAGATTGAAGATCTGTACGATTATAAAATAACGGCTCCTGGATAGCCACGGGCAAGTGCTCCGGGCCTCAGTCTTCTCATCAATAAATGGGGATAATAATAGTCAAAGAGGGCTGTGAGGATTAAAGAGCAGTGGCAAACGCCATGTAAGGATTTGCTGTTATTCACTATTATTCAGTATTTCATGTTGCCATTGCAGAAATATAAGGAAATATATTCTTTCAAAACCGATAGTTCTACAGAGAGTAGCATGTTAACAGTGAAACAAAATTTAAATGGGATAGTATAGGACAATGGATGTACGGCTGGTGCCATGGCCCAAAGATGAAAACCAGATATGACAAAATGTTATTTACTGACCCCGCCCCACCAATCAATATCCAGAGGCAGCATATGTCCTGGAGCGAGTATAGGATTTAGAATCAGAGTTTCTGTGTTTGACTTGCATTTTCAAAATTTTTACTCATAATGGGCAAGTCACGGAAGTTATCTGGGCCTCAGTTTTCTTATCTAAAATGGAAATAATACTATCCTCTTCACAATATGTCGCAAACTTCAAATATGATGACAGTTCTGAAAACATTGATGGAGTATACAGATTCTCTAGGCCGCGATATGCCAATACGGTCTACAGTACGGTTATCGTAGTAAAGTCTCCCCTTTGCCTGTTATCACTTAGCTTCATAAAGTGTAACTGCCTCACGAGAAATACACTACTCTCAGTGTTATTATGAAGACAATGGAGGGGAAAAATAACTTCCAAAGAAATAATATAGACTTTTCTGACACCTAATTAAAATGTATGATAACAAGAGAGGCTTATGGAACAAAAAATATAAGCAATTCATCTTTTTCTAAAACGGCTCTTCAATAATTTGGTTTGACTGTTAAAGGGCCTCAAGATATTAGTGTCCTTGCCAAAATCTTTGCCGTCAAAAACTGAGTCTCTTAACATCTTCTCACAGCCCCCACCACTGGCCTCTGTCCTCAATGTCCAATCTGTGGTGGCACTTATGTTTTTCTCTTTTTAATATATAGTAGCCTCTAATTTTCGTGGCAAAGCTATTACTCTTTTCTTCGATAGTTTCATCCATCATTTCATGCTTAGAAACTCCATCCTCAGGGCTGGCCCGGTGGCGAAGCGGTTTAGTTCACACTTTGGCAGCCCGGGGTTCGCGGGTTCGGATCCTGCGACGCACTGCCTGTCAGCCATGCTGTGGCGGTGTCCCATATAAAGTAGAGGAAGATGGGCACGGATGTTAGCCCAGGGCCAGTCTTCCTCGGCAAAAAGAGGAGGATTAGCAACAGATGTTAGCTCAGGGCTGGTCTTCCTCGCAAATAAATAAAGAAAAGAAAAGAAACAAAACTAAAAAAAAAAAGAAACTCCATCCTCACCCAGAAATTAATTGTTTACCTATGTGATCTTCCTCTCAATTTATATTTTCATATTTTACATAGAATCTCTCTAGAATTTATTTTGGTATATGGTACAGGGAAGAATCTCATTTTATTTTTTCCCCAGTAAACCAACTGTCCCTACAATATTTATCGAATAGTCTTTTTAAGTCAATGAAAAAAGAAATACAACTTCTATAAAATTAAATAGTTGAAAGAATTCTATTTTGGTTGAGGAGAGGTGGGGAAAGGAGAAGAGGTAATTTGGAAAGTGGAAATTGGGAAGCAGCATAAACTTGAGTGTAGTAGCAAGAGACAAAAGTGAAGAGTAGCCCCGCAGGGAGCGAACCATAGCCTGACGAGATACTTTCCCTCTTGGGAAATTTCACTTGGGCCAGCCCAAGGAGGGGGCTGGGAAGGAGTCTTCCTAGTGTTCTGACTTTCAAAAGAGTTAGGAAAACGGAATGATTGATGACAGCTATGTGAAGCTCTTGACAACAGAGTTTCATAAATGGGGAGGGAAGTAAGGTCACAGTAGTCAGCCCACACCCCACAACAATCTTGGCATGAAAGTAAAGAAAATATGTGTTAAGTAGTCCGACATAATCCAAGCACATTTTTACACAAGAGCTGTAAAAAATGACAGATAAAATAAATGTAATTATTCATTCATCTATCTGTATTTTTCCTCCTAAAAATTTAATCTACATTCTCCTTTTCCTATGTACAAGAGAGCAAAAAATAAAATTAATTCAAAGGATGGAACATAAATTACCTGTAATCCCATCTCCTGAAATACACAAAGTTAGTTATTCTTGGCATTTGGCAACTGTTCTTCCAGTCTTTATAAACATAATTATTTTTACAAATATAATATAACAAATTCACAAAAATAATACAGAGATGTATAAAATTCAGCAATCAGAGAAAAAAGTTTAGAAAGAAAAAGACCAGGACAGGACCAAGAATTTGAAATGTGTCTAAAACAAAAACAAATATGGAGGCCATTTACTATAGGTGGGCCACAAATTTTACGCGAAGTCTTCTGCCAATGAAACTGAAAAGGGAAATGTAACCTTTCATAGTTCAAGACTCCATTTCAGGAAAAAGGAATGACATATGACCTTAGTGTTCTTAGAGGACAAAATGTTTTATAAGAAACAATTTTCTCATTTTCCTAAGAACCCATGGGATACATCTACAACATGGTGGAATTTTTCAGTGTTTGTAAACTCAAATGCCTACACAGAGGCCAGGCAGAAATCATAAATGATTGACTCTGCACTTAGCTTAAGAAAATAGAGTGGGGATTCTGGTGAGCTTGAGAGTCGAAGCCCTGACTATATCCATTCAAGTACACATGTACGTAAATATATATACGTACCTCTTTAATGTTTGAACCATATATATATATGTACCTCTTTAATGTTTGAACAATTTCCTATCCATACAAATCACATTTGCTCTTGAAGAGCCCCCAGTATACAATCATATTACTTGGTTGTTGATTTTTTCCCCAAGGTCTTTGCCTATGATCCTCCTCATCAACAAGCATCATTCATTAATGCTGTGCCATGTGGAGCACTGTGCTGGTTACCAAACAATGGGACTTAAAAAAAATATGTCATATGTTCTCTAGAGACATTATTGCTCTATTTTTCATAAAACTAACAGGGGTCAAGAGACTTTAGAAGTTTAGAAATATGAAAACCTCTATGGATTTCATGATGGAAAAGAAGGAATAAATATTATTTCCATTTTAAAACTAGATTTTAGTTGTCAGGATGGATTTGGATATTTGTTGTTAATGGAAGGACAACAGAGATCATATACTTCAACTGTCTTCATTTAAAAGTGGCAAACTGGTAAGGAAAGAGGTAAAACAAGTTGTTGAAGGTATACCTGGTTAGCGGAAGTGTTCATGGGAATGTAGGATCTCTGAATTTTCCTGTTATTGATATTATGTTCGTAACATATTTCTAAAGCATGTGTGACATTTATTTATGGTGAATTAAAAATAAGTGCTGTACCTAATGACAGTCAATCTCTATGTTTTCCAACAGGTGGATTGATACTATATTGGTTTTTCTTAAAACATGTGTCAAACCTGTGTTATATGAATTAAAGATACACTATCTGAGAGAGCAGAAATTATACTCCAAACCTCTCCTGTTACATGATTTCATTTTATTTTTGAAATTACCATACAGTAAAAATGACTTTGTTTGCAGTTACATGAATATTACCACATGTTTAGATTTGTATGACCACCACCACCATCAGGGCACAGAACATCCCATCACCCCCCAAAACTCCTTATGCTACCTCCCTGCAGTTCCACTCTCTCCTCACCCTCAGCCGCTGGCAACCACTGATTTGTTCTGTCGCTACAATTTTGTCTTTCTGAGAATGTCATCTAAATGGAATCATACAGGATGTAGCCTTTTATGACTGGCTTCTTTACTCAGCAAAATGCCTTTGTGATTCATCAAGTTATTGTGGATGACAGTGATTCATTCATTTTTATTCCTAAGTGATATCTCATCACATGGATGTACTATGGTTTGTTTATCCATTACCTATCGAAAGATATTTGGGTTGTTTCCAGTTTTCCAGCTTGCCAAACTGTGAATGTAGTTTCTATAAACATTTGCACACAGATTTTTATGTGAACGTGTGTTTCTATTTCTCTAGGGTAAGCATCTAGGAGTGGAATTGCTGAGTCATAGGGTAAATATGAGTTTAATATTATTAAAAACAACTGCCAAAATATTTTTCAGAGTGGCTGTACCATTTTGTATTTTCACCAGCAATGTCTAAGAGTTCTCACAGCTCTGCATCCTTACTAGTCCCTAAAGTTTTGTTTTTTTAAGTTTCTTTAGCCATTATCTTATGCATGTAGTGGTATCTCAATGTGGTTTTAATTTGTGTATGTGTGGGTTTTTTTTTTTTTTTCTCTGAGAAAGATTCACCCTGAGCTATCATCTGTGGCCAATCTTCTTCTATTTTATATGTGAGCCACTGTCACAGCATGGCCACTGATGAGTGGTGTAGGTCTGTGCCCAGGAACTGAATCCAGGCTGCTAAAGCAGAGCACACCAAACATAACCACTAGGCCACCGAGGCTGGCCCATGTATTTTTCTTATGACTAATGATGTTAAACATTTTTCATGTGCTTATTAACCTGCTGTATCTCCTCCTTGGTGAAATATTTGTTTAAATAATTTACCATTTTTTAATTGGGTTGTTTGATTTCTTACTGATGAATTTTGAAAGATCTTTATATACTCTAGATATAAGTCCTTTATCACATATGAGATTTGAAAATATTTTCTCCCAGTCTGTAGCTTGTCTTTTCATTCTCTTAACAGTGTCTTTTGAAGAACAAAAGATTTTCATTTTGATGAAATCTAAGTTAACATTTTTTTCTTTTATAGATCATGCTTTTGGTGTCATTTCCAAGCATTCTTTATGCAACCCCATTTAATGAAGTTTTTCTATGGTTTCTTCTAAAAATTTTACATTTTACATTTAGATCTATGATCCATTTTGAGTTAACCTTTATATAAGATGTGAGGTTTAGGTCAAGACTTATCTTTTTGCATATGGAAAAAGATTGTTTCTAGTTGTTTCAATACCATTTGTTGAAAACACTTGATTTGCCTATGTTTCTTTGTCAAATATCCATTGGTCCTGTTTGGTTGGGCCCATTTCTGGACTCTATTCTGTTCCATTCATATGTCTGTTCCTTCCCCAATACCACACTGTCTTGATTTCTGTAGCTTTACAACAAGTCTTAAAAACCATACAGCATGATTTATCCAATTTTATTTTTGTTTTTTCAAAATTGTTTTGGTTAATCTAGTTTCTTTGCTTTTCCACATAAAATTTTAGAATCAGCTTGTTTAAATCTACAAAAGGATCCTGAAAAGATTTTAATTGCGTTAAATCTATAAATCAATCTGGGGAGAAGTGACATCATCATAGGCTGAGTTTTCCAAGTCATGAACTTAGGTCTTTTTTCCCCACCAGTCTTGTAATTTTCAGCATACAGGACCAGTACATATCTATTACATTTATTTCTAAGTATTTCATTTAGGGGAGAAGAACTACTATAAATGGTATCTTTTATTTCCAATAGTCTATTACAAGTCTATAAAAATATGATTGAGTTTTGTGTACTGAATGTATAAACAGAAACCTAGATAAATACACTTAGTTCCAGGAGTGTTTTTTATGGATTCCTTAGAATTTTCTACTTAGGCAATCAAGTTGTTTGCAAATAGGGTTAGTGTTTCTTTCCAATTTGCATGTCTTTTCTTTTTCTTACTTTATTGCACTGTTAGGGCTTCCAGTACAATGTTGAATAGGATAAGTGAGAGTGGACATCCTCGCCTTGTTCCTAAGATAAGGGTGAAAGCATTTGGTCTTTTACCATTAAGTATGACGTTAGATGTAAATATCATATAAATGCCTTTTATCACATTGAGGAAGTTTCCTTCTATTCCTAATTGGTTGGAAATTTTTTTCATGAATAGATTTTCTTAAATGCTTTTTCTGATCAATTGGTACAATAAGGTAACGTTTCTTCTTTATACTGTTAATTTAGTAGATTATATTTTGCATACTGAACTGGCCTTGCATTCCTAGAATAAACCCTACTTAGACATATAATGTGTGTGTATATATATATATATATACACACACATATATATATATATGATACTATATATACTCAAACATCCTTAATACAGTTTTTAAAAAGCGTATGTTCACAAGTGATATTGTCTGTAATTTTATTTTCTTCCAACGTCATTGTCTGATTTTGCTATCAGGATAAGGCTGGCTTCATAAAATGGGTTGTGAAGCATTTCTCTCTCTTGTTTTATGGGAGAGTCTGTGTAGAATTGTTGTTATTTCTTCTTCAAATGTTTGGTAGATTTTGCTAGTGAAACCATTTGGGCCTGGGGATTGCTTTATTGGAAGGTTTTTAACTATGAATACAATTTCTTTCATTGCTATAGGACTATGTACATTATATATTTAATCTTGGGTGAGTTTTGGTAGTTTGTGATTTTCAAGGAATTGGTCCATTTCATCTACCTTGTCAAATTTGTGTGTGCAGAGTTATCTGTAGTATTTATTATTCTTTCAATGTCTATGGGTCTGTAGAAGTATCTCTCTTTTCATTCTTGATATTGGTAA
Source organism: Tapirus indicus (assembly GCA_031878705.1). Taxonomy (NCBI): domain Eukaryota; kingdom Metazoa; phylum Chordata; class Mammalia; order Perissodactyla; family Tapiridae; genus Tapirus; species Tapirus indicus. The sequence goes on along the minus strand of CM062920.1, from coordinate 7,185,617 downwards.
TTTGTGTTGTCTCTCCTTTACTTCTTTAATTATGGATTATATAAATACACAGTGTTGAATTTCCAAGTATTTGGACATTTTCCTGTTATCTGTTACCGATTTCTAGTCTAAGTTCATATGGTCAGAGGATATACTTTGATTCAATTTTTAAAATTTTGTTAAAATTTGTTTTGCAACTTGAGATGTGGTCTATATTAGTGTCCACATACACTTAAGAAGATTTCACATTCTCTAAGAGTCAAACTCATAGAAGCAAGAATAGAATAGTGGTTGCAGGGGGCTGGGGGGGGCAGGAAATGAGGAGATGTTGGTCAAAGGGGACAGAGTCTCAGTTACACAAGATGAATAAGTTCTGGAAATCTAATGTACAATGTGGTACCTATAGTTAACAATACTATATTGTATATTTGAAATTTGCTAAGAGGGTAGATATTAAGTGCTCTCACAACACACAACAGTAACTATGTAAGGTGACAAATATGTTAGCTTAATTGTGGTGATCATTTCACAATGTATCTCAAAACAACATGTTATACACCTTAAATATATATAATTTTTATTTCTCAATTATACCTCAAAGCTAAGGAGAAAAAAAGAAAAGCATTTTCTGTTTTTTTTAAAAAAAAAGCATATTCTGCTATGGTTAGGTGAACCATTCTTTAAATGTCAACAGATGCAGTCTGCAGTTGCTCGGTGTGGTGTCCACTTCTCCACACTTGTTGACTTTCTGTCTGAGAGAAGAGTGTTGAAGTCTCAAACTGTATGGTAGACTTGTCTATTTCTCCTTCCAGTTCTGTGAATTTTTGCTTCATGTATTTAGAAACTCTGCTGTTAGGTGAATTCACATTTAATATTGTTATATCGTCTTGTTGAATTGACATTTTTATAATTATGTAATATCCTTATCTATTGCTGTTAATTTTCTTTGCTCTGAAGTCTGCCTCACCTGATTTTAATAAACTACCCCAGCTTTCCTTTAAAATGTGTTTGCATGGTATACCTTCTTCCCCATCCTTTTTTACTTTTAACCTATCTAGATCATTACTTTTGATTGCAGACCCAGAATCTCATCACATTCAAATATCCTGTTTACAATCCACAATTACTCAGCATATGAAGAACCATGAAAATCTCTACTCAAAAGGGAAAAGACCATCAACAGATGCCTCCCAAAATACCACCAACACAAAACCAATTCAATGGCTAAGACAGAGTTTTAAATCAAATGATTTTTAAATGCATCCTACATGGATTAGGTTAAATATAAAAAGGAGATTGACAATAGCCTTTTAAAGTTTTAGAAAGGTTAATGAGCATGGCACCTTTATCTAAGTTTTAGAAAAATCTAAGTTTAGGAAAAGAGGAATGGACCTACATGGATTCTTGGAGTAACTAACCTTTTCTCCCTTTGGTTCCAGAATTATATGATGAATAACAATGAGACAAATTTTATTACATTCTAGATGGTGTAATATTTTTCCCATATATGTTAGAATAGAGATATATGGAATATATACTACAATACTATTTTTCTAGACCCCTCTTGAGTCTTATATTTTGAAAGTTCCAGAGACATTTGAGAATTTTATGAAAACCTTTTATTCCTTTGCAGAAAAAAATAATACATAACAAAAAAGGAAATGATAATTTGTATATAATATACAAAAAGTCTAAATATATAGATCCACCCCTAGAGTTCATAGATCCTGTATTAAAAATTCCTGATTTGTTTGATCACTGCCACTCAGGTTTATTTTTTCCTAATGTTTTTAAACTTTCATTTTAGTTAAATAAGGAATTACACATTTATTCACATTCATAATACATCTTTGTTAATTTAAATAAAATTTAGTTACATGGTAAATGTGTTTTCCAGAAAAGTGTATTCATAAAAAATTGACCTATAATTTTCTCATTTTTTATCTAAATTGAATAATTCTTTTAATAGGAAAATTTTTATAATATCAATTGAATGTTTGCATTATTTCCACAAAGGCTTGACAAATTTCAAAAAGAGAAAAATCATGCAAACTTTGTAATACCCTTCCTTTCATCGAAGAGAAAATAAAAACTAAAATTAGGCATAAATTATGAATGGCAATGACAATAATATCTTTCAAATATGTTGAATTTAAGGGGCCATAGCAGTATTCAAAGTGATTTTTATGGCCCAAATATTTATATCAGGAAGGAGAAAATAAAGAAGCTAGGATGAAGACAAGTAGAAGAAACTATGGATAAGGGTAAAAGAAGAAAAAAATGTCAATAAAATTTTTTTAAAAAACTGATAGAAACCAGTAGAATTGATCATTAAAACTAAAAGCTGAGTACTTAAGATCTACAAAATAAAGAAATTTGGCAATATGAATGAGAAGGAAAAGGAGACGAATGAATCAATAGGTTCAAGGAAAAGGCAACCAACAGAGCTGCATTTAAAATCCAGAATAAAATGCAGTGAAGACTTTATTCCAGTAAATTTACAAATCTAGGCAAATTTAAAGTGTAATGATCTGATTCTAAAGAGAAAAACAATAAGAGCAGGAAGCACCCCACTCCCTCAGGATCCAGCAGGCAAGTCAGAGAGGCACTTCAGTGAGCAGGAGCGCCCGCAGAGACGTCCTGATGGGACGGGGTGGGGGGAGCAGTGGGGCAGGAGAAGTTAGAGAAGTCAGAGAGCAAGATGAGGGCTAGGATTTTTGTCAGCAGTTTCGATGGGAAACTCTAGAGATAGGGAGAGACGTCTACAGGAATTTTTAGGAAGTGTGTCTGGTATTTGAAGAACTGTGTACAACATTCACCTCGCCTCTTTAATAAAGAGTTATAATATTCTTGGGTCATCTGGAATCAGATCATTATTTCTATGAATAATAGCAATCCATAGATGAGGCCATAGGATTTCGGGGTTCTAGATTTAGACACAAATGTAGGTGAATGGCTAAAGGATTGAAAAGATTCACCAAACATAATAGTAATTAACTCTGGAGAACAGGATTAAAGTGGGAGCGGGGCGACAGGTGAACGAGAAAAGGAGAATTTCCTATTTTACTCTGAACACTACCCTACTCTTTAGATCTTCCGCAATGACAGTATATGTTTATTACTTTTGTAACTTTATATAATACATTTTAGCATTGTTTTTTAAAAAGAAAAAAATTTTCACTCCCTATTTGAGGTTTATAGGGTTAATGCTTCTAGACATTATTACAAGTTTTGCTCAGTACCCATGTCATTCATTTATTCATTCATACATTCCAATATAAACTATAGTTTCATTTCACAAGATTATAATTTCACTGAGGAAAGAGGAAATAAATGTGTCTTGTTTTTGTTTCTTTTTTTAAAAATAATCTGGCAGCAAATGAATGGCATAATGGTAAATAGTCATGGGGATTTAGAGAAAACAAATTTAGGTGAGGATGTTGTGGTCTGCTAACATCCTTGAGGAAGACTTAATAAGAAATTATTTTGGACAGGATGAAGAGGGAAGAAATTTTGCTTGAAGAGAAAGGTGATGGAGATATTTAAAGGTGGGGAGAAGGATTATGTGTAATGTAAGAACCCAAGTGGAGTAGAAGGCCCACAGGGAGGCTAGGTTAGAAAGGGAAGGTCTTGTACTGTATAAGTGGGGAAGTCTTGTACTGCATAAGAAGCCACATAGCATAGATGTAAAGAGCTGTGACTCTGGAGTCATAGAGACCAGGGTTTTTAAGTCTTATGCCACTTGCTCCTGTGTGGTCTGGGACAAGCATGTCCACCTCCCTGAGCCTCAGGAAAATGATAATAATAGCAGCAACTTCAGAAAGTTGTCATGAAGATTAACTTAAAAAGTACTTTGTAAAGTGATTTTCAGTGACTTGAAAAATGTTAACTATATTTCATTATTTTTGTCTCATTCATGCATATCCAATAGGCCAGCATTTTCCAAGTTGTATCCTACAGAATACTACTGTTTAGATAGTAAATGGGTTTTGGTCAAAAAATTCCTTGGGCAGAAAATCTTGAGAAAATCTGAGTTAAATATTATTAGAAACTCTAATATGCTAATAGGCATTGACACTCTCTTTGAGGTAGTATATCCAAAACTCTTGTTTGGGGCATGTTTTCTATAGAAATTTTGTCCCTCAGAGCACCTTTAGGAAATAGCGTTCCTCACTGCAAAGCACTACAAAGGCAATGAGACAGGACTGAAATCTATGATCAGCAAAGTTGCACAAGGGGGGAAATAGTGTTTAGTTAAGTCTTGGGATCTTACACGGGTTAAAAAAAAGAAGGAAAGAGATACGTGAGAAGGATTTTGCAATAAGCTTGGCATTAGATATTGGAGCCAGGACCACGATTATCTAGGAATTGTAAAGAAAGGGACAAATGCAATGCAACAAAGAAACATGTCAGCAGAACTTGGCCAATGGCTGGGGCAAGCACGAGGGGGGAAAGGGAGTCAGGGACAGAAGGAGGAAATGATATATACTCAAAGTAATTAGAACAGTGAGGATGCTACTGACAGAAAGGAGAAACTAAGGGAAAGGAGAGAACTTTTAAAAAATGATGTAAAGTTAGAACTTTTGAACTTGGAATAATGGCAAGATTTCCCAATGAAAATATGAGAAAAAAAACACTGAAGAAAAACTATTATACCTTGAAAAGAAGATTAGGGCTCTGCACAAAGACTGCCATACAGTAGGCACTCAATAAATAAACCGTATTCAGAAACTTGAAAGGAGTCAGCACAGGGGTGATGGATAAATCCTGGAATGGAGTGACTGTCCAAGGGATGGTGTAAACAGACGGTCCCCTGAGCTCCTGATGTGGGAGAGGAGCCCATGGGTAGGCAATGAGAAGGCAAGCCAGTGACAGAGCTGGAGAAACAGGCAGAAAGAGAAGAAAAAGAGTTTTGATAGCTGAAGAATACAAGCCTTTCAGAGAGAGATAGTAACCAGTAGGAAAAGAACAGAGAATTCAAGGGGGAAAGAAAATTTAGGAAAAGACATTGGCAGATTGTAATTAGTAGCCTTTGATTTTGTCGTTTTTGTGATGATAGAGGCCAAGTTTCGCAGGGTTACAGAGCACGTTTGGTGAGTGAAGTGGAGCACTAGGAAAAAAAATTCAAAAAAGAAGAAAGAAAAACAGGAGACTAGATACAAGAGATAGTGAGCTACAAGAACGTTATTTTGTCTATATGAGACACTTTACATATTTGAAAGCGAGAGATTACGTAATTCAGAGGAAGGAATGCAGATACCAGAGGGTTCGCCACCTAAAATTCTAACGGAGGAGCAATGGGAAGGAATTAATAAATTAGATAGAGGGGAGAAAGAAAAACAGAAAATGGATTTTTCCATGAGATGGTTTTAAAAAAAAAAAGGATTAGGAATAAGTGTAGAATGAAAGAGCAATACCTGCTGATTAACTGAAGTGTGTGAAAACGAATGGTCTTATCAGTTCCTATGTTCGGCAGGGTCAGATTCTTTTTGTTGCTTCTGGATAGGGAAGAAAGCAAGGCACTTAACTTTCCAGCTTGCTAAGTTATCAGAAGTTGATGGAAAGTGTTATGGGAAGTGCACACAAGAAATGAAATGGGAGAGGCTGGCCCGGTGGCCTAGTGGTTAAGTTAGCGCATTCCGCTTCAGAGGCCTGGGGTTGGCCTGTTTGGATCCTGGGTGGGACCTACTCACTGCTCATCAAGTCATGCGGAGGTGGTGTCCCATATAGAAGAGCTATGACTCTACAACTGTGATATACAACTACATACTGGGGCTTTGGGGAGAAAAAAGAAAAAAAGAGGAAGATTGGCAACAGATGTTAGCGCAGAGCCAACCTTCCTCAAAAAAAAAAAAAAAAATGAAATGGGAGAGGAGACACTGGCGAGAAGGAAGAAAAGATAGATGAGGAAAGGAAAGAAGTCAAGATTCTTTAAGATATAGAACCTACATATAAGAAGAAATATTTTACAGATTAAAACCATGTCATAACAGCTAAGTATGAATATACACTTTTCTATCAAATCTTTCGGCACTTTATGGAAAAATGCATTTGGAACAAATGAAAAGTAATACTTTAATTTAAAGAAAAATATACCTTATAAGTCATTGCTCAGAAGAAACGTAGATGAAAAGCAGAGATTCAAAAATGCAATGTACAAAATGGACTCGTAAAATCCACTGTGGATTATTAAACAAAACCAAATACTAAACTTTGGCATGAGAATGGTCAAAAGAGGCCAGCTACCTTTCTCATAGTGTATCCCCACCAGAGAAAGCAAATGGATGAACCAAAATAACGCAGAATGGAAATTCTGATGTTTTTTTGTAAAAGTAGCAAGAATTCTGCAGTTGTGAAAAACCAATCAATACTATCTCCTTTCTTATTTTATTTTATAGAGCCAACACTCTGTCACAGGTGTCTTGACGTGTTCCACAGATCATTGGAAGTGTCTTTTAAACACATCTATAGAAGTGCATGGCTTCTTGCTCTCTTTGCAAGCACCCACGATCACACTTTCATATGCCTTTGAGATAGACACAAGCTCATGCACTGAAATCGTATACCTCCAACAAGGCAAGAAGAACTTAAAGGAAAGTTACAGCAATATCAAGTTGTCAACTTTCGGGATCTAGTCTATTGCATTAGCAAGCATTTTCAACTATGAAACGCAGTCCATCACAATAATATTTTCAATAAAATTTCTGCAAAATTAGATGATAACAAGACCATGATATTTTAAATTGAATGAATTGGAAGATAGTTAAGAATTAGACTCCCAGAGGAATACTTTATGTCACAAGCTATGAACACTACTGTTTAATGTACACTCATGCTCCATCTGCTTCCTTTTCCATTACTCGAATCTCCTAACCAGTTTCTCATGCACACTTTTCAGCTCCATGCTGTGTTTTCTATTTATTGAATACATTTCTCACTTCAACATTTTTCCACCTGAGCTGGCAGTTGTGGCTTTTATGGCTGTACACATGCAGGTCTCCCTAGATTATGAACTTCATATTTTTTCATTTGCCTCATGCTTCACTTCCCCAGCTTAGTAGGCCCTAAAATGTGCAAATTGAGGAGTTTTGAGGCAGCCATTGCTATTCTAGGCCATTGACTTGTCATCAATTAGATTAAAACATTGGTTTACAAAAATAACGTTTTCTCTTTACTTCATAAAAAATAAAACACTCGCAAAAGGGAACCCAGCTGTGCTAAGAAGCAAATTACTTTATGTGGGTAAGCAAACATCTTCTGGTCAGGACTGCAATGCATTATTCAGGTCCATTTTACTACATCAGTTTTAAAGTAATGTGAATGTTATGTATTACTGCTGAGTAAAATAAGAGGGTGAAGCCCAAAGAGTTGAGTTGCTTTTGCGTCTTTTTCTTTTTTAAACAATCAGAGATCCACTTAAAAAGCACATTATCTGCAGTTCTATAAATAGGAATAAACAACTTGAATGACAACTAAGGTCCTAATTTTCTCGATATCTCAAAATTCCGTATAAAAATGTTTATAAGTAGGTAAGTGAAAACCCAGTCCTTAATCCCGAGTCAGGTACTTTTGCAAAGTGGCCAAATATATAAAAGTTGTTCACTTTAATATATGCATTGATTTTTAAAAGAAGGAAGGAGATAGGAAAAAAAACAATGTATATTTTCTAGGTTATTGGTGAAAATCAAAGGTCTTTATGTATTTAGTAGATTCCAAAACAGCCTACTGTGAAAGTTTGTTACCTAGTAAAGCTTTCCGTGAGCAGCAATTTGTGTGTCTCAAAATCATAAGGGGCAAAGATCATACTCTACTTCCATAGACAGGTGATTTCTTCTATTTTTCTCTTTAGCATCATATGAATTTTCTTCTAATTGTCAGTTGTCAGCACAACAACTAATTAAAAACATGTTCTTTTATCACAATCTTTTTGATGCAAATGTAGTTCAGAATATTATCAAAAAGCCAGAAATGACAGAGCCAGTTGCCTTGATGCAAAAGTAGCATTTATATTTCCTGCTGGCAGATGCATTTGCCAGGAAAAGTCTAACGTAATAAATTTAGACAATTTAACCAGCATGGTGGATTTGTCCATTTTTGCTGTCAAGCATCAACACTGGCACTTAACCCGAGTAGAAAGAGACACATGACTAAACTTACAATGAAAGATCCCCAAATCATTAATGGTTGTCAAATAAGATGTTTTACTGGCACTCGGTATGAACAAACATATATGAATATGTATCATATAGCTGATGGAATCACCATCACCATGTGATGAAAAGTCATCTTAGTTCTTTGATTTCTGAAAGAAGGAAAAGGTAATCCTAGTGTAGTTTGCTTTTGCTTCTAAATATGTTTTAGAAAGTTAAATAGTGCACAAAATACACAGGAATCAGCCAAACGCTGTCTAACCCTATCAAACACAGGTCAGTGCCATCATAGCAACCGACGGAAATTTCCTCCGGTGGAGCTGGTGAACACTCTGGACACACAGAAAGCCTAGAATTGAGACAGAATTACACTGGCATTGTATAAATAATCTAACTGTGACCTATGGGGTTAAAACCTATAATTGGAGTGATACTTCAAAGCAATGACTACTTTTTCAATGCTATTTTGTGCAGCCAGATAGGAAGATGACTTGTTGGGATTTTATTGGCCAGGAAGAGAACTGCAAAAGCGATATTTTTAACAGCTGCTGGTGCATTTGTGCTCTGACAAATTAGAGGCTAAATCAAAGCATTAAAGAACATCAAAGGCTTAATTTAATGCAAAAACAAGTACTACAACTGGATCTATTTTACAGTGAATTAATAATGCAGATTTACACAGAATGTAGATGTTTGTTTTCTTTAGGTTTGGAAGATAATTTTTTGCTTACAAAATATAAGATCCATAGACTGTCATTTCTTAATATGTAAAAAAATGCTAAATAATTTGATATACTGTGTAAACACTAGAAATTTACTAAGTGATTGACTATTTAAATTGAAACATATATTGATTATCAAAACTAAGGATATTTGCCATGAATGTAGTGGCAAAATAGACACACAATTGAGCTCCATTACAATTCTTCTTAAGCGATACATGATAATTACTCTAAATGCCAAAAGTATTTCTTGTCTATTATTTTGATATAAGAAAAAAGTACATCCATGTACATACACAACCCTCATGCTATATTGAGGATTTATGTATATGCAGTACACTTGCCTAGCTATGTACTTACCAATAGTTCTTTTAAAGATGAAGAATATCTTGTGAAACATTTAGTAGAAATTGAAAACACAGACAAAAATGCAACTTTACAAATGCTACTCAATGCTGATATGAACAAAGACAAATAAATCTAAGAAGTGAAGATGTTGATTTTTTTTAACTCCCTGGAAATGTTTGCAAATATAAGCTTTCCTTTTTTCCTGGGTTGGAACTTTAAACCTAAGTTTTAAAATTGATATTAGTGCATTTGGAAAGTCATCCAGCAGACACGTTTAACTAGATTTATTCCACTTGTTTTCACTAAATTCTAAATATTGTCTTAGTCCAGGACCATCCTAGGAATATCCCTAAGCATTATCCCAAAATATACAAGTTACAAAAAGAAATGAGTCAGGGTTTTCCAGAAGATATCCCCATATAGTTATAGGACTGGCACAGAATGTTTTGGAGAAACTGAGAAAAAATTTCAGATTGTTTCTTATATTAGCATATTTAGTCATATATGTAATTAGTATTTAACAGTGTAATGTTAGTTTTAAAAATATTTTGAAGTATGCTTATTTAAACTTTTTTTAAAAATCACGTTGATCACCAAAATATATCATCTAAATTAATTTCTTACTTGGGCCAATACGGCAAGGCATTGGAAGTAATTAGTGACCATTTTTCCTTCAGGAGGAACACAGATTCACCAATACAGTCTGGTGAAAAGTACACAAAATATCTGAGCTCTGATATAAGCAGAATGCCCAGTTTGAAAATGGTGAATTTGTGTCTATTATATATTACAATAAGTCCCCCTTCCTCATTAATTTTACTGAAGTCTCCAGATGGGAAACAAAATATTAATTTTGTTCAGCCTTAGGCATTGTTGACTGTTAAGGTACTCACTAAATCACTGATCTTAGTCACATTAATATTAGATTTCTGCTATAAAAATTTAGGACTCTTGGGTATAGGGTTCAGTTTGTCATAAGTATAATTAATTGTTTTTAAAAATGATTAATTTGTCAAAATAGAAAAAAAAATATTGGGCAGACGAGGCTCCTGGGCAAGCTAGCCTACCTTAAAGTCATGGTAATACTCATGAAATTATGCAAATTAATTGACTCTTTCAATGTTGCATAAAATGCCACTTCTAGTACAGTGCATGGAACATTAGGCTGTTCATCCAGCAAAAAAAAAGGGGGAAAAAAGTTACATTTCAGAGGCTGGAATCTTACAAGCAAGGCCTTATGGTTGAAGATACCCACAACTACAATCTATTTTTCTACAAAGCAATTGGCTTTCAACCATTGCACACAGAACTTGTGTTGTTTATTACAAATTTTTCTCCAAACAACTGTCAAGAAAAAGTCAGCTATGTCTCATGGGTTTTCCCTCCTCTTAATACAAAAAAAAGGGAAGATATTTTTATTGTTCAATCACACTAAAGGAAAATGATATTTATTCTAAAATTATTTAACAGTACAGGTTTTTACTGAGAAAGGCTCATTTAAGAGCTCCCCAAAATATGATATAGTACGTTAAAAATCTCAGAGATTAACTAATTTATGTTATTAGTTTATTTACTAAACAGTAAAAATCAGTGACAACAGCAAAATAAAAAATTGTCTTCTCAGAATAATTATCCTGTCCAAAAGTAAATTTGAACATCAATTTTCAAAGATTAGAGTAAGAATAGCAAATTCAAAATGTCATATTACTGAATTTTGTAATATCATGAATACATTATTTTAAACCAACTCTAGAAAATAAGTATAATTCAGAAATATTCAACAATTAAATTTTTTAAATTAACAGAATTGCCCTGTGGAATTGTCAGACGTACAACAAGGAAATAACAGAATCTGCCATGTAAGATTTAGGGCTGCGTTACGGGGTGTCCACCAAAGAAAGACGATGTCCTCTGGTTTGTAACTGTGCTCTCCCATCAGACAAATGAACTCATGTAATCAATTACTATGGTTTGAGGCAACAACTCCAGCTTTCGTCTAACAGACATGTATTAATTTTCAACTCTCCTCCATCAATAATAGTACATTAGTAAACATATCAAAGCACTACTGCTACAATGAAATCTGTCCCTCAGAGTTCCATTGCTTTGACTTTTCTCATGTTTTTTATCTAGTTTAAAACAGACCACTTGATTATTAGAACAATTGATTTTTACATTATGACCATTATATCTTCATGTTCACACACAACTAAGTGAATTCTGTACATAAGAGTTCATGCTTTGCTATGATTCTAATAATGTTTCTGAGGACCATCTTACATGACTTAAATTTAATAAGAAAATCAAGACAGAATAGGTATTTCCAACAGTTTCTAGTTTACCTTTTAAGATAATGTAAAGCTAATTTAAAGACTTTCCAAAGTATAGACACGAGTTTGCACAAAACATTTTTAAACCACAGATTTTAAAATTTGCCCCCGTTCCTTAGGGGGGACTTGGTGTTCCATGATTCTGTGGTAATTATCAATACTTCGGCCCATTTATTCATTGTACATGTATATTACTCAGGCAATTTCTCACCTCATCCTGTTCAAGGCAGGCTGTGTTGAACAAGTGCTTAAACAACTCTCACAAGTAGACACCTAAGTTAAGAAAAGGTCAGAAGTTCCCCGACTACTTTCCTACTTATAAAAAGGGAAGTCAACACATTGAAAATACAGCATGTGCTATAATTTCACCTTTGCCTATGTTTATATTACAGGGCTCAAAAATTTCTTTCCAAACTGGAAAATCAGGACCATATGCAAACACATTCATCTCCCAAAAATACCATGATAGAAAGTAACTACCTAATGATCCAACATTCTGCTCAATGAATACATCAGTTAGCAAAAATCAGAAAATAATTAAAGGAAACATGCTTATTTAAAGTAATTATGGCCCGTCGGTGGATTACCCATTTTTGTTACCCAAGTATGTTTTAATTCATGCACATTTATAACCCTATAGCCTGTGTTCCTTTCCACATAGTCAAACAATTTCAGTATACTAATGAGTAGACTCTTAGGTGTCACCCGTATTTGTGGGTTATCAATTGTTATTTCCTGATATATTTGCTGAAACCAATATGAACCGAGTTACCACGTTTACCGGAGTCCCATGCCTCTAAAGCGCCCCAGGTGGTTTCAACCCCAGCTGGGAGCCTCGAGCTTATTGGCCCAACTTGAGACAGACACTGAGCAAAAGCCACTACAGCCACTTTCACTGCTGTGTGGAGTTCGTCGTGTGGGTTCCAATTTTAACGCCCAGTGAAAAAAATGGCCTGAGCTAATATATGCAAACAGGCAGCATGTATTTTGATGTCCAAGTATTTCCCTCATCATCCCTTAGAGGAGCATTAATGAACCTTTCTGCTCATTAAGAATCCCCAGGTCAGATCATTCCAAACTCTCATTAACAACCCATCGTTCACATGTATACGAAGGCCTGCTAACACCGGTCACTAAGGTTGTCGCAAAATGTCATAATTTCTCCTATATACCATCTCCTCTGGTTGTTTCTCCCTACAGTTGTCTCTAAACTGTGGGCAGCAAAGCTGGAAATAAAGCAGCTAAAAAGCCAATTATCTGTATACTTGGAGGATTCTTAGAGAATAGACTGTTGAGATGAATGATTAAAATTAGGAGAGATTAAGCCAATACCATGAAAGGTCCAAGAAACTTGACATTATAAAAACGTTTTCACATTTGTTCATTCAAACAAAAGCATAAGGTCAACACACATTATGACAGTGGTCACAGCTACCTTTTACTGAGTGCTTACCACGTGCTAGCACTGTGATCTGGTCTACACTTGTCATTGCATTTAAACTTGGTAACCATCCTCTGAGGAAGACATCTTTGTCCACATCTCAAATATGATGAAGCCAAGCCTTTGAGAAATTAAATGTCTTGCTCTAGGGTCTCAGCCACACAACTTGTAAGTCACACAGCTAGAACTGGATACCCCAGAACTGTGTGCCTCCAAGCCTTGTATTCTTAACTACTGACCTTTACTAGCTCCTCTGTCATTTACACCAAGAAACCTTCCTGACCACTAGTACCCACCCCCAAATCAACAATAAGTCCCCAGCCCTAGATGTGATTGTAGCACTTTGTCAGTGACTTCACATTCCTTGAAGGCAGGAACCTATTTTTCGTGGCGACACTGGCACCTACCACAGCATCTGGCATACTGTAAGTGTTCACGAAATGTTAAAATGAGAGATATCTAGAAGAGAGGCCAGAATCAAATGCTCATGATTGTCACTAGCCACGTTCATTCTCCACAACCCAAAAAACATAGCCCAAAACATTTTACGTGAGAACAGGTGACCCATTTAGCAACCTAAGAGTCATCAGCATTATTATCCCTTAGTATTCATGAGTCACCAGAAATGAAAAGTCTTCCTGCTTTTTAAGAATCCCAGGGACTGGGAATACAATATAGGTTGACCCAAACTAAAACCGTTGACAGGCTCCACCTCCATAAAAGTCTTCAAGAAAGGACAGCAGGCATCAGTCGATTTACGCCCCTGCCCGGAATCTCTCTCGCCAGAAGGCCCGGGTTTGTTTCAGAAGCAGCAGCGTGTTATGGATTAATAATCCAGATAAAAAAGGATGGAGCAACACATACTCAAAAACTTCATTTGCATTACAAATAGGTAACCTGCCATGGTATTTTGCCACCCCACTGACATGTTGCCAGGGAACAACAGAAAAATAAAAACCAGCGTCTCCTCACAGGTGAGGAGAAGAGCTTGCATCAAGTGAAGCTGCCATTCAATCTGTTATTCAGCTTGCCATATCAACACACGCCCACTGACCCTCCCAGCCAAGAGAAGGATGACGGGGGCAGCCACCCCTGCCCCTGGAGGTCCCCAGCATGGAGGAACCCTAAGCTTCTGCACATGCCGAACACAATGTTGAGAAAGCAAAGCAAAGGAGACGGCGGAATGAAGAGGCACTGCAATTCTCATCCAGAGAAAAGCCATTTTAAATCGAAGAACTAGCAGCAGTACAAAACAAAAGAGTGATAATTGGTTGTTGCAGTTGCCAGCAGTAGACTTAGCTAGGCCAAGGGGCTGTTTTAAAGTGCCAAAACGAACTCATTAAGAAAACTCATCCAGCAAATATTTATTAAATGTGCCATAATCTGGCCATTTGTCATGGCTCTTGACAGTCTGTATTTGTTTTTGCTTGATCACTGCATCTATGTGTCCTATGAGGCAGTCACAGTCTCTGGCTAACTAATAAGTAAGTTGTGTCTGAGAGGGCAGTGACTCGCCCATGGTTACTCCCCCGGTAAGTAGGAGAGTCGAGAAATACAAATACACCCGACTCAAAGCCCTCCTGCTTTGAGCCCTCCATGGCATTGCGCACGGCACCATTTCAAGTCACCCCAGTCTTGTAGCAGCAGTTAGAGGTGGTGGGTCAAGCAAGGCTGTAGCCTTGCATTTACTGTCTTGTAGACCCTTCCCTTGCTCCCTCTGGTCACCATCTGGATTCTCTGAGGCGCTGATTGCCCACACAACCTCCTCTGCTCTTCTTCATCCCGGGGGGATTGTTGTTGAAGGCAAAGAAAAGTGCTGTGCTGGGAAGAGGCTACAGGAGACACTCGACATGAGCATATGGTCATCGGCACTTCACAGCACCCATCCACTCCTCTTCAGACAGCCAGACACTGAATCAAAAGCCGGAGGAAGCCGAGGTTTCACCGAGACCTAAGTATCTCGCCAGTTCTTCCTAAACCAGGAGGTGCTTTCCTAGATAAGCCAGTGATATTGGCATCACCTGGCAGTTTGTTAGAAATGCAGACTCTCCACCTTCCAGACTTACTGAATCAGAATCTGCTTCTTCCAGATCCCCAGGTGTAGGTGATTTGGATGCACCTCAAAGTTTGAAAAGCAGTGCTCCCTAACTCAGGATCATTAGAAAGAAAAGACCTTTTGCTGTGGAAAGAGGTCTGTGCAGGTGATAGTTATCAGAGGGGTAAGCTTGGGTAAGACAAAGGTACAGAAGGAGGCAGCGTAAGGAATAATACTTGCCCTCGATTGTTCTAATTGGATCACTGTGATGTTGTACCCTTATTTATAAGCCAGAAAAACGAGCATGCTGGATCCAACATCTCACCCTATGAGATGGCTACTTTCTGTGTTGATAGGTTAGAAGATTTCCAAGCTGTTTACAAAATCCCCGGATAATGCCTCGTTGTAGCTGATACTGAGGGGACACCAAAGCTCCTACAGGTTCTAGAATCAGACGGGACTCTAGCAGAACGGAGTACTTCACAATCCTGAAACAACCATATGGTGACGGCACTTTGCCTGGCCAAACAACATTCTGGGGTCTGCATACGTATGAAATTTCATCTTTAATGCAATGCAAAATCTTTATTACAATAAGAAAAATATCATTAAGTTGGTGGATTTGAATGAAGACTGACAAAAGAGAACTGACTCCACTATAAGTTTCTTAAGCAAACTCACTAGACCAGAGACTGCACTAAAATGGGATAATACCATTTCTGTAATCATAATAAGAGCTAGTAAGATGTAACATGCACCTTGAAATTAGAACTTCGAAAAGTTGATCTAACGATACATAAAGTTTGACTTTTATGCCACATAAAAGTCTGACTCAGGTGCTTGTTTTGGCTTTTAGTAATGTATTTTTCAAACATTACGTACCACGTTTTCGTAATTGACTTCTTGGGAAAAACAGAAGTTATGTCTAAGTATATCTGTAACATAAAGTTACTGCAAATTACACCCAACACATCTTTTCCTGGATCAGTTGAATTTGTTTTGGCTAGATACAGACATAGCAAGAATGTCTCTCAGTGGTAAGCAGTGACTTTTCAACTGGCAATTTATAAACTCCAGATTGTCAGCAAAGGGGAGAAGAGGAAAATCCTAATATGATCAAATTAATTGCCATAGGTTTGGATAATACCAACGAGAGAATTGCATTCTCTGAATAATAATTACCACACGTGTGGTAGAGACCTGTTGGAGCAGTCCACACCCATAAGAAAATGTGTGATGTTTATGCCCTTTCTGCAGAATTTATAAAAAGTTTCTTCCATAATAACATACACAAGAGGGAAATGCGATAGAAAAGGAATAGGGGAGCTAAGGAGGGTAATTCTTTCAGCACTTGAACTTGAGAAAGACTAGAATTCACGCCAAGTCCAACTTGTTTAGGTAATTCTTTCCATGACGCTGTTTGAAAAATGTCAATACCTTGGAAGAAAAAAATGTAATTAATACCCTGAACATGTGTGTATATAATCATAAAAATAATAGCTAATATTTATCTAATGCTTAAAAATGGCAGGCAGTGTTCTAAGAACTTTATATATATCATTATTACAACGATTCTCCGAGGTAACTACTATTATTATTACTAACCCTTTTTATAGATGGAGAAACAGAGGCATAGTCAAGTTAAATCATCAGCCCAAGATGACCAAGTAGTAAGTAGTGGAACCAGGAGTCGAATAGAGAAAGTCTGACTTCAGAGTCTGTGCATTTAACCACTACACTTAACTGTCTCTCACTTTCATGTGCAAAATATTTAAATGATTATTTCTTTTGCCAGTAATTTACAGTACTCCTAAGTACTTTATATCTAATATATGTGGATATAGATGAGTTATTTATAATAAAGTTTTCTAAGAGGAATGTGCTACTGTTCCAAATGCACAGCTATTTAACTTGCTCTAGAATCTCCAGAATCTGTGTGCACACTCACTTGCACCAGTGTATACATATCCACAGCCAGCGTATCACATATATACTGAAGACAAACTCACAGAGGGCACATTTTACGAAGTTCTTTAATGGAAATTAAGTGCTTGCTAAATTCTCTATTAATCCAATCCAAATCTATTTTGTATCATGTAATAGAGAATAAAATGATTATTTCTGCTTCCAAAAAGTTGCCAAGAATGAAAGCCAAGAAAATGAACAGCCAAGCTTTATTTCTGTCTGAGATGATAGAGAACAAAGTCGATACAACAGAAAACATGTGTTAGATCGGCAGATAGGAAGTTTAATTCGACTCACACGGTCGGTGTAAGATTTATCCTTATATATTTGACTCTGGGTTTATGGCTGCCCACGATTAGTTTAGGATACTTGACAAAAACTCATTTTGTCAAAGACGAAGATTATTGTGATACTACGAAAGAAGATTTTGCTACCACATCCCAAAAGGATATTATCTTTAGGACAAGGATACATAACTGCCGAGACACCACTGAATTTCTGACCCTATGCCCTGGATGTCTTTCAAATCAGAAGGAACAACTCGAAACAGCTAGATAGGTCATCTATCTATTTCATGATGTTCAAAGGCAGCTATCAAATAAGATTTAAATTTTACATTAAAAAATATTAATGTTTGGCTAATCTCATGTTAGTTGTAAACAAACAAATCTATATTAACTTTATCATTCTCTACTAAGATTAACTCTAAGAGTTAATCATACTTTTGGTAATCAGGAGATTTTATATTAAAGATTTTTAAAGGTGTCTAAGTAACTCACATTGTGTTCAATAATGTTCCCCAGACTTGCCTGATCATTAGAATCACCTGGGTTTCCTGTTGAGCACGCAGCCTTTGAGTCCCTGCCCAGACCGAATAAATCCTGGAAAAGTCTGTCAATGTGTGATTTAAGCAGTGCCTCCAAGTAATTCTTATGATTGAGGAAGTCTGGGAAATACTGGTTAAAGAATCGATTCCAACTTAAACCCTCTTTAGATGATCAACTTTTGAGTCTCTGAGGGTCTGCGCCATCTTTGGTGGGGGGGTTTCTGGGACTGTGGTGGCTTGTGTGGAGAAGTGAGGCTGCTAAGTATTTTGACATATGTTTTGACCAAAATAACCAAATGAACTGAATCTCCAGAGTTCTACACTAGCACAAATAATAAAAGTTACACATTTTCTCCAACATAAAAGCAATGATTGCAAGAACCAATAATCTTTTCAATTTGTTTCAGTTCCCACACTACTAAAATTCAAACACATTAAATAATTTTACTAATATTTCATGATGATAAAGATTTTGTAAAATAAGTAGTAAAATCAAAAGGCGTTGATTAAAAAATTACTATTCTCTCTAAATAACAGGTCAAGATTTTCGTTTTTAACCATTTTCTCCTTGTATCCATTTTTTTTAACCCTGTAAAATTCTGGCTATTTCACCCCCAGACTGCCAAATACCGTATACTTTCACTTTTAAGTAAAATTAGTTTTCCCATGGGAAAATATTATTGACAGTTAAAAAAACATGTTTTTTATCCATCAAAAATTCGTACTGCATCCAAAACCTTTCAAACCTATACATACTTCATAAATATAAAATGCCAGTGTAGTATCATGGCTATAAACACTGTTATTAAACTCAAAATATATGAAAAATCTCACAAATATTTGTAATCTGAGGGAGGGGAGTAATTAAAAATTGAATTTAATTATGCCCTTTTCCATGCCAGGTTTTTCACTTAATTGGAATTCATAGGAAAATGATATAGCAAACTTACTCAATAATTATAAAAGTGACATGAACATGGGTGTCTCATCTGAGCCATAAATCTGTTTCTCCTTTATAAAGAAGTACCTAGAAATAAAGGATATTATAAATCAAGCCCTCCCATGTGCGTAAGCAAAATGCATGGCCCATTATCCTTCTGACCGATTTAGAAACTGCAGTGCAGGCGGTTTGGGGCACTTGGAAGAGAGAACAGATCAGTCATTTTTTCCTGCTTGGAAGGAGAAGAACCTTGGGTTTAAGATATGACACCCAGATAAGATGTTAGTACTCCATTTAGAACAGAAAGTCATCTCTGTCCCTCTGTTTTATGAAATTTAAATGCACTGGGTTGTAGAACTATATATACTATATATATTGCATTTCCCTTCTGTGAGACCCACCAGGGCACCCATGAAAAGAAGATATATCTCAGTAGGGTTTTCCTTGTAAAATATTTAAATGAAAAATTGAGCATTTTAAGGCTTTCACAATCATTCTTTTTCATCATACAATAAAATATTCATACAATGCAAAAACACGGCAGTTGTTACAGCATTTTAATTTAAAAAATAAACAATACAATGGTGATTTCCAAGAATGCCATGCAACAGGATAAAGGAAATACCAAGAGAAGGAAATTATATTTTTAATCTCCTAGAATTTAATATTTAACAAAGCAACCCTTCCCTTTTATTTCAAACAAAGCCTTTTTTATTAGAGAACAAGACAAACTGAGTAGGCACAGCACAGATTATTCACTTGCTTTATAGGTTCTCAGTTTGTAAAACAGCATTATCACTTTTATTACTTCATTGCTTTAGCTCATCACATGACTAAGCCTGCAAACCCAGAAAGACTCCTCCATCAACTTCTTAGGAAGCAATTTGGATTACTTATTGAGTTTGGGTGCTGGAACATTTGACTTTAATGAAAGCCAATGAAGATAACTATATTAAAAGCTGGCAAAATTACACAACAAAATTTTTTATGTTTCTCCAAGGAAGTTCTGCTATAGATCAATTTCATACCTCCTATTTGGGTCCACTGTACAGTGAAAAGCAATAGACTGAGCTCATATGTAAAGGGTGTGTCACATGTAAATCAAATTTAAGCATTTATACAGAGTGTGTCTAAATATAACAAAATAAAATAAAATATCATGAACATTTAAAGCACTGTAACAAACATCAATGCATATTTCAGTTTCCATAGGAGAAGGGTAAGTAACTTGTGGTCAAAGAAATTGGATTATGGGAAAATTAAGTTCATAGTCACTTAGAGAAGATTTGGTCTTTCATTTTCTTTTAAAAAAATGTAAAATTCTACCTCCATAGCATATGACAAGTAAAGGCTGTTTGTTGTTTTAACTAGAATTAGCAGTTGTTTATAATGGTCAGCTCTTTCAAAGCCCTAGCATTCTTCAGTTTAAACATGTTTGTACGTATTTATTTCTCACACACTAGGCATTTGAAGAGAACTATCAGTTATTTACATGTTTGCACTTTGTTTCTGGAAATAACTTTCCTAGAATATATTATATATGGGTACAATCCTTAATGCTTCATCAGTAAAAACACACAAACAAGAGGCTACTGAAACAGGGAATGAGGTTGCCTTTGATCTCACCCAACTTTGTATTAAAATTAAATGTTAGAACTCTGCAGGAAGTAAGCACACTGCGCCTGCAGGGGTTAACCTATGAGCTAGGGTCAAGAGGAATTGAAGTCAGCAGGGGTAACCAGACGTCAGAGAACCGAGGGCATCACCTCCCAGTTGGGGATCCGCCTCCCTGGCCCCACCTTGTCCGAGTCTGTGTGCTTGGATCATGGTGCTTCCCATCACTCTCCTGACTCTGACCTCCAGGGTTCTTGACCCTAGTTGGCCAACCTGGCTTTGCTCTGTGGTAAGCCTGACTTTGACCTGGCAATATGAGTCTAATGTTCTGCTCTGTTTCTGATCTTCCTTCCTGTTTGCTCTGTCTACCGTATCCCAAGTCTTAATCTCTCTATGTATACAACCAAATCTCTATTCTTTACCACTCCTTCTGTTTGATGCTTTGGCATTTCTATGACTAGGCCTGTAGCCAATGTGTCTGTTCCACCAAAGAAGGAATGATGCTACCCTATCCCTTCACAAATTTTAGATTCCATTAGTATACCAAAATCTCTAGATTTTTAAACTATATATAAATCACATACATTTATATAAGGTATATGTAATATATATATATGTCATCAGTAAATTGAAGATACCAAGAAAGAGTGAAATTTTGAAGAATATTTTATTTTCTCTATCTACTATGGCTAATGGAATCAACTATGTATTTTCAAAATATATAAAAATGTTTCTTTTATTTATGATGCCAAACTACAAAATTTGTATGAAAAGACAAAGTAGGAATTTCCTTCCTAATAAATGAATAGATACAATAAAACTTCATTTCACGTGGCATCCTTTTTGGAAATACGACGTGGGATGAAGGGGTCATACTGTGAAATTTTAACTAAAGCATAGATAAAATTCCAGTGCTTGACCAAGAATTATAAATAACCTGACTTTGCATATCAAAGTTTGTTATCTGGTGTAACTGCAAACTAAAAGTACTTGTATTTTTTAATACACATAATGAAAAAATGTTCACTTACAGGTAAGTAACAGAACCAGGTAACCGTTGACTATTATCACACGAACCTGCAACACTGAGTAAATCAATTACGACCGACCTACAAGAAATCAGTCAGCAAGCTCTAGATGAATTTTGCATATTCAGCTTTCCAAAGAATAAAAATTATATATATTCATAAACCCCATTAGGTTCATAAAACCAATTAACAAACATTGCACAGTCCAGCACTTTCTGAGCAGTATTTCATAAATAATTGCAATTTAAAGGAGCTGATAAAATATGAAGTCCAGAAACAATTCATGTTTAAGTCATGTAAGTTACATCTTTTTGACAAACCTTGGTTCAAAAAATTCAGGAGCCCCAAACTGTGTGCCCTGAAAGTCCTATTGGCCCACACGCCAGCCCTGGAAGCCCAACCACTGACAGATAAACAAGGGAGGAAATGACAGAAAAACTAAGGGTGATTTCAGAAAACTCTGAAGTATATTTTGAATATTTGTTTGCAGGCTAGACAAGGATGGAAATTCTGTGATAAAATAATATCTACTCCCCATTTTGATAAAATGGTGACGTTTTGAAGCACCCCCACTGAGAAACAAAAGTAGATTTAGTGGACTTCCTACCAGCCTCTAACTCTGTGAAAATCAAATTATATCCTCACCTCTTTCAACATATTAATTTCTTCTGAAAGCATGAGCTCCCACAAATCTTGCAATGTCTATTACTTAAAAGTATCTTCCTTAAAAGGAGTAAATCACCACATTTACCAGGAACAAAACAGAAGATGTAGCGAAATGCCTCCCCTAGGAAATGGGAGCCATTGTCAGCAAAGGAGAAGAGGCCTAGTGGAATCTCTCCCTTCACCCTGGCAGATATTTACCACAGTATCTTAACCAGAGTGGATGCTTAATTTATTTGTTTTTTTAATTCTCTGACTTAATCCCAAATGGAATTTTTATGTTGGAGTAAGAAGAAACAAAACGGAAGAGGGGGGACCAAAAATGCAGTTACAAACAAAAAGATAATTCCCTCAGGAGGGAAATCTTTGTCGTTATTTCTGGAGCCGCCTAGAACTGCCCGTGGAATACTCAGGGGGGCGCCCTAACCCTCTCTCCAGCCTAACCAAGGTAATAGAGTCTTCGTCTCCCAACCTGGCTTAAGATGTGCGGTCTTGAATGGATACAGGGCTGCGGTTGCATTCCGCACCTGGAAATGGTGTTTGAAAAGCTGATGGAGGAGCTGGAGGTCATAGAAGCTGCTGCAACATCACTATGAAGAACCGAGTTATGCACTGGAGAATGTGCGCCGCCATCCTTTGTGGGACTGCTCTCGGGTTTCTAGCGGCTCCAAGGACATGTCAGAGTCAACACAGAAGCCTTCATCCCACCCTCCACCCACTCAGACACACCAAACACACCCAATCACATTGCTATTTTTTCCAGGATTGAAACCTGTCTAGGAACTAGACTATTTAATGGAACAAACACATTAAATTTAGTTAAAGGCAGATTTTAAAAAATGCTCCAAATTGGGGAGAGGTGTGCTGTGTCTATATATATGAAGCCTGTGAAAAATCGAAGTGGTCCAATCATTTATTAAGCGTCATATATCTAAAGAAACCTCAGGCTTTTTATTGATTTTTTTCTTTTCTTTTTTTTTTTTCAGTCGCATTTATATCTGAAGAAACACTCAAACCCCCACATGGGGAGAAAAAAAAGACATGGACTTAGTACCCTTTGAAAATTGAGCTGGCCTGAAAAGAATGAGAGGTCGCTGCTGGTCGCTGCTTTGGTGTCCACCAGCATTGTTTACTTTCACCCAGGCTGTCCCGGACGAGTAGTCATTCAGAGCCTTCGAACCACTGAGAGAGCAGAATCCCTTCATTCTTTTAAAGCATCTCCATTTTCTAGTAGTCACTGTTCTGTAGCACTGTTGTACTCCTCTCTTTTTCAACTGCAGTCAGTCCTGTCTCCCCATCGATTTCAACAAGAAGTGAGCAGGAGTAAAAATTACTCTGTGGCTAGTAATCCTAAATTTAAACATCCTTCTGGGGGGAAGACACAAACCTGCTAGGACAGTAACCTGGAAAAACTGGACCAGTGAGGAAAGTTGCATGATGACCACAGTTATTCTGAATCTGGCAACTGCTCTAGGTTTTTCTTTCCTTCCTTTCTTAAAAGAGAAGAGAGAGAGAATGCTTGTTTAACACAATGTGTTAACAGCGCTTAATTTTTCTCCATGTCCCTATAGAGAGATTTTTATCAAGTATTAACAGAAAAATCTAAGCTACAAAAATATACAAAAACCATTTGGTTATGGTTAGGCATATTTTAAAAGAAATTTCTAATAACTTAATATATGTTTTGATCTGAATTCTAAGCATTAATACATTTGAATAAGTTCTTAAGTACCTGATCAACAAATAACCCCTGCTTTTTCGCCTATTTTTTCATAAAATTGTACAGTTTATATTCTACCTATATTTACTGCAAACATTTTCACCTAATTTGATGACTAGTAATTACTATTGAAATTTAAGTCAATCTCTTATTATAGACTGTAAATGGATTTAAGAAGGAAAAGGATTACTTCTTTGGTGGTTAGGATTTTAATTGTATATAGAATAATATAGGTAAAGAGAATTTTTGAGTGGAAAAGAAGCAGAAATGCTTTTGCAACAAAAATAAGACAATTTACGATTGTGTACTCTGTCAAGTCGTTTTAAAACTGCAGGTTAAGCAAATTACCATAGGGACTTTAGTCTGAATTCTGCCCATCACCTAAGTGAATGATCAAGTCTGAACCTTTCAGTGAGAGCTGCATTTTTCCCCAAATAACTGTACCTTCCTACTCAGCAGCCTAAAGGGACCTGTCACATCACTAACCTTCTATGCACTGTCGTGTCCCAGCTTGAACACACGAAACTTGAGGGCCTTTGAAATCTTTAAAGCCAATCATACATGAGAGAGATCCTATATTGCAGGGCTGGTTGGCTACACTTCAGCACAAAACAATATTTCAAGCTTTCTGATATACATGTGTCACCTCTTTGTGACAAATAGCTGGTATTAATTAGGCACTAGACTTGGTGAGATTGCTGTTATTAACTGAGAGAAGATGGGTTGGATTTAATTGTGTGTGACATCAAAGTCAAGTGACTGATATTTCAAGCATCATTTAAAATGTTTGATATTGAAGTCATTGTATTCACATAAAGACTGTCTAAAAATATAAAGGAGACTGATGAGAAAAGAACTGAAATGCATTTGTACATCTCTCTTACAAAGCGTATTTGATGTCATTTTACTGGCTTTTTCAATCCACGTATGTAATATTTATTTGTTTAGCTGTGTAAAATTTTAATTTCGTAATGGACTTTAAAGTTCTCGAAATTAACACTAAACCAAACATGGTCTGTTTGTAGTGGTAACTGCTCTTAAAAAGACAAGTTATCAATTTGTTTAAAATATATTTTGATGTGAACTGAAATCAAATAAGAACATGGAGCAAAATTACTTCAATAAAGTATCACATTATCTGCAAAAGATCCTTGAGAATAACTAAAATAACTCGTAAGCATTTGAAAATGTTTTTAAAAAGTAAAACTTCATCAAGAGTTTTACAGAGCAAGCAATTTACTACCTGAGAAATAAATTGAAACACTCTCACTTGAATTATTTAATCATGACCAGCATTTCCTACATTAGGTTAATACATGAAAATGTAGGAGAGAAACATCATAAGTCAAGACCAATCCCATAAATCTAATTAGTTGAAGTAAGGATGTTCTAATATAAAAGTACTCTAATAGTTTGTTTAATTACTTTCAGAGAAAAGATTAAGATATGTATTTATTCGACAGTTGACATAAAATACACAAGACAATTACATGGAAATCTGCTTAATTGAAATGTAATATGTTGTAACAAAATATCCCTTGGGTATTGTTTTAAGAATTGAAATCTAATTCACAATAGCCAGAAGTTAATGTGTTCTAACATATCACCAAATGCTCTAATGAAAAGCCAAGAAAAGATATCCAAATATAAAAATATTGAGAGTTGAGTAAACAGTGCTAAATCATGTATTTGAATAATTTTTTCACTTTTCTTCTTGATCTTTTAAAAATTATATATATGTCCTTATGAAAATTTAGTCAAAAGAGTATGCTTAAATTTTTTAACTACACTTTAGTTTTTGTATTATGTATATAATTTCTTCCCTTTATTCTCAAAATACTCTGAATTACTTATGAAAATAATTATGATAAATCATTAGATTTTTTTTGACATATTTGACTAATGATCAAAAATATAACTGTGGGAAAAAATATAATATTTCTTAAAATAAAAGTGCCAAAACTTGATCTTTGAAATTACTTCTGTCCTCCCAAAATTTAATGTAGTATTTTAAGATGATCACGAGTCCTTAATTCTGTAGACAAATGGTAAGATGTGTGATATACCTATGCATATCTATCAACTTATATACAATAATTTACAGAATTAAATAGGGGGAAATCCATAACTTTTGTTTCTATGCACCTGATTAAATAATTGTAATTATTTTTTTTTTGTTTTGTTTTGTTTTTGTGGGGAAGACCAGCCCTGAGCTAACATCTGTTGCCAATCTTCCCCTTTTTGCTGAGGAAGACTGGCCCTGAGCTAACATCCGCGCTCATCTTCCTCCACTTTATATGGGACGCCGCCACGGCATGGCTGACAGGCAGTGCGCGTCCGCGGGCGCCTGGGATCCGAACTCGCGAACTCCGGGCTGCCAAGCGCGGACTAAACCGCTGCGCCACCGGGCGGCCCCCTAAATAATTGTAATTAAAAAGACAACTTTACTAGATCCATAGACCTAACAGGTGTTTTTTTAATAATTTCCACTGTATGTCTTCTGAAATTCAAGACTTTGAAAGAATATTGAGATAAAAATGAGCCAATATTAAAAATTATTCATTACCAATTATTTCTTTGATTTTTCTAAATTTATCACCAGAAAACAATTGTTTTGTTCTGTGTTTCTGCTGCATTTGGCCTTCAAAAGAGCTGGTTTCAAATTTATATCCAACTTAGTCATTGTAGTTACTTCAAATGGTATTTGTAAATTGTAAACAAGTATTCAAATGTAAAGCATTATTAATATAAAATCATTTGAATGATATCCTCTTTATAATATTGATGTGCCTGGCTTCTGACTCACTGCAAGGACACTTTTGTTAACAGAATGAATCAGACTCACTTAATAATTATGCTCTGGATCCATAGACAACACTTTGAAGTAGATGTCAGTCATGACAACTTTATATATCATACTATTGTTTACAGAGTATTTTCATTTTATTTTATCTAATGTTCACAATAACCTTAAGCTAGATAGGAATGTTTCTTTGTCCTTGAACTATGTATGAATTTTTGTTTGCTCCTTCACACCCTGCCCTCCTCCCAACCCCATGTACTTCTTTGTTAGATGAAAAATTGGCTAAGTTATGCAAAAGTGTTAAAGAGTAATGGTAATGTGGGTCAGTCCCAAGTAAACTCATTTCAAACAGGGCCCTGAGAACTTAACCAGAGAAGTACTTAATATTGACTCCAACTGACGCTATGACATCTCAGTGTGGCAAATACATTGGGATTAGAGGACTTTCCTGCATCCTTCCGAGGTGATTGTAGAGGCTCCCATTTCTCGTGTGTGCAGAGCAGGCCCACGTCTAACGTGATTGGGTGGTTTTTCTTCCTTCTGTCTTTCTCAATGCGTGTCACCGATTGTACTTATCAATGGTGGATTAGAGAATGTAGCTAAGGAAACTGTGTTCATAAATTTGATTCACACGTGAACATAAGGATATCCCTAGATCTTTTGTGGATTTGTCTTCCTAGTCATAAAGTGAGACAGGTAGATGGATCTGCCAACTATATCCCTCTGTCACACCAGATAGATGATGATGATAGAGAGACAGAGACAGAGACAGAGAGATAGTTAGTTAGAGAGATAGACTTCTAAAACAAGACACAAGACTGGGGGTCTAGACACAGATGAAGGAGAAGTGTTAGCATGGTTGCTCTTGGAGGCATTGGGAGCCCAGGAGTCTTACTCTCAACCTTTACCTAAGTCACTCATTCCACCTGGCCCAGTCTCCTCCTCCCTCATCTGTTGAATGTTTATAAACTCTATAGCTTCAGGGACTCCGTCTTCTTCACCATTGCATCCCAGTGCCGAGGACAGAGACTGTCACGTGGTAGATTCTCTATAAATATTTGTTCTGTTTTATTTTTTTGTAAAAACCCTACAGGTGGAAGATTGATGGTTTCGTCTAGTTTTCAAATGTTATAACATTATTTTTATTAAGAACCAATTAAAAAGAATCTTAGCCCAGTTGCAGAGGAAGGGGAGTTGCTGTAGAAGGTAACCCCTGAAACTGATTTTCAGCCAGTATGTGGCTGGTGTGGGGGAGTATGGCTGTACTGTATATATATTTAAATATATGCTATTTGGAAAAGGGCTGCTCTCTGAGCCACCCCACCTTCAGCCACTCAAGCCAACTCTGCCCTGGGAGTCACAGGTGGTAGCTGGGGGGCACTGCCTGGTGCCTTCCAGCCGCTGGGCCTATCAGTCAACCAGTCTTGACTCCTGCATTCTAGTCCCCATCCCAGCATATTCCTCTGGTCAGAGCAGATCACAGCAGGACAGAAGTGCCCAACAGTGGTAATAGCATCCTGGCAGGGCAACACCTAGTGCCCATCTGCACCCACTGTCAACCACCACTGCTGCTCACACCGCCAACCAGCACTCCCCCAAAGTCACACTCACATGGCTGCTTGTGGCATCTGAGCCTCCACAGTTTACTCTATCAGTTCTTAAATATTTTGAATAGTATCCCTGAGTAATACAATGTACATAAAGACATTCATCTGTCAAATCATAGAATACTAGAACTGGGAGAGACCTGAGATATCACCCTATTCCAACTATTAATGTCACAAATTAGGAAACTCAAGTCCAGAGAAGTTAAGTTTACACAGGAAGTGGCAAAAAAAGAGAGTTCAGAGGAATATTTGTATCCATTTTCAAAATATTTTTTATTTATTTGAGTCAAAAACAATTTTTTTTTGGTTGAGGAAGATTCGCCCTGAGCTAACATCTGTGCCAATCCTCCTCTATTTTGTATGTGGGGTGCTGCCACAGCATGGCTGCTGACAAGTGGTGTAGGTCCACACCCAGGAACAGAACCCGGGACGCCAAAGCAGAGTGCGCCAAACTTAACCACTAGGCCACTGGGGCAGGCCCTCCCAAAATTTTTTTAAAAACTAAAATTAGTTATGAAAGGAACTATTAACAAATGTACAAATGGAAACAGAAATTTCAACAAACAAGACTACCACCTTTCAAATTCCCATAACAAATGTTACATAGGTAAAAATCAAGACAAAACATGAGAATTGTGTAATAACTGCCTCACGTTTATCATAAATGTATATTTAATGGCATTAGACATTATGAAGTATGTGAAAATGTCAAGGAAAGTCCCTGATGTGTAATAGGAGTTTTAAACATTAAATAAATTGCTGAATGGTTAGTTAATATATTAACTAGTATAATTTCCTTTGACTTTTTCTTTAGGTTTTATTTAGACACAATGAATAATCCAGAATATAGTGTCTTAAGCCTAACCCAAGGGCTGTTATTCCTATGCACCACTCCCGGTTCTAGGGCAGGACACTGTCACCATCCAGACTTCCTCAGTCTTAGGATGAACAGAGACAGGCAGTTGTCCCTCAAGAACCATGAGTTGGCTCCACTGCATCTCTGTCGAGGCTCCAGTCCCAGAGAAAGGCCTAAGAGGATCTCAGGTTCCATCCAAGGAGGAAGGACATGTGAATCAAAGGATCTATTTCACTTCCAGTGAGCTCCCACCTCTCATCACAAGCTGGATTTGTCTCTCAGAGGCTTGCCTCCTCTTCAAGTCCACTAAAAGGAACAGAGGCCTAATTGTAACTGGCTTAAAAAACTTTAACTAATATTATTAAAGTATTTGTGTGAAAACAGTACAAAACTGTTATTAATTTATATATTTAAAACAATATATCCTGGGCTAAAACATGCTGAGTATACGATCTAAACATATTCGATATGACTCACTTCACAGCAAGCTAATTCCAATAATATTCTTTAGGAAATTCCCCTTTACTCTATGCCTTGAAAGATTCCCCCTTCCATTTCCTCCCAATATAAAAATGATGGAAATGATGGTTATAGTGGAAAATATTTACTTAATGGTGAACAATTCTGAGAACCAATAGGTCAAAGACTATTTCTGTTGGGTACCTTGGATACTGACTAAAACTTTAATGCAGGATACTCATAATTTAAAAATCTCTTGTGCGTTAAAGCTACCCTTTAACATCCCTTGAATTTACTTCTCTTTGGGTCATCATGAAATCAAAATTCTGGTATCAAGTTCATTGTTACAAAAGAATAGATTTATTGCTTTTACTATTTAAAGTCACTCATTCAACACTATTGGGCAACACTACAGCAATAACAGTGAATTAGACAGACAAGCATCCTGTTTTCCTGGAATTTATATTACAGAGAGGGAGAAAGAAGTGTAAAAGTAAGCACAGAAATATACAAGTATAGATCATTAGAAAATCCATAAAAAGTAAAATTAAAAAAAAACTGTGGTAGAATTACAGGGCAGTGGGGGCAGTTAAGTGTTCGGGAAAGACTCTCCGAGAAGGTGATAGGATATTTAAGCTGCATTCCATGTGACAATAAAAAACCCACTAGGGGAATGGGAAAGTCTTGGTAAAGAGAATTCCAAGCAAAGGAAACAGACTTCAGGAACATAAGATATCTGAGGAAGCAAAGAAGGGTGGGGTGTCTGCAGAACAGTGATGGGGGCAGGGAACGGTATGGAATGATACAGAAGAGGGCAGATGAAGGAGAGCCACGTATACCATTGTAAGGAGTGTGAATTTCATGCTAAGTGCAGTGGGAAGCGAGGCCCTTTCTTTCTTTTTTTTTTTTGTGAGGAACATTAGTCCTGAGCTAACATCCGTGCCCATGGTCCTCTGTTTTTACGTGGGACTCCTGCCACAGCGTGGCTCGACAATCGGTGCACAGGCCCAAGCCCGGGATCGGAAGCTGCGAACACTGGGCCCAGGCGGTGCGCGTGAACTTCACCACTACGCCACCGCCAGCCTCACTGTCCGCTCCGCCACTGCCCAGATTAAATTCTCGTCAGCAGGAACCTCTTCCAGGCTCTTCTTGCTGTCCCTGCCTCGTGATGGATCGGTGGGTAATCACCAAAGGGCTGCAGTTGCTCTGCAGGGAGGTTAGAGGAAGGTCCGCGGTCTAAGCACGGAAACGGCGTTGCAGGCAGCACCCACCAGAGACGGATTCAGTGACCAGGCAGCAGCTTCCCTGATGGTTTCACTTACCGCTACTTCCCTAATTTTCTGCCATTTTTCAATCACAAATGAGCGTCTCAATCAAATTGTATTTAGTTTCTTGCTTCTATTATTTCTATTATAACCTTTTTATTGTTATGACAGTCTATGTTCTGAATATCATGTCATATATGGCCAAATCTTGTTTTTAAAGTAATTCTTAGAAACATCAACATATGAAATGTTTAAATATCTCCTCCAAGAAAAGCACGAGTTGACAAAATACTAGCAGAGAGGTTGAGCAAATGTGATGTCTCCTCCATTTCGTAAAAACAGAGCAATTATTCTTGAAGTAAAAAGTGCAGGCATTTTTCTTGGAAAAAAAATATTGTCTCCATTTGTGCTCTTCTTACCATCAAGAATTCTACCACTAGAAAAGGTCCTCAGTATGAAATATTTTAGACTTCTAATTGCTGAGGTAGACATTTATTGAGGTGCTTTTATCTCTGAAGGAACACTCCCTTACAAGGGTTTCTACACATTTTTCCATCATTAGTAACACAAAAGGATCTTTCTTCGACACTCTGGTACCAGAAAGGGTTTTTGTAGTACAACATGCAAAGCATTTGTGTGCAGAGAGAGAAGAGATGCAGGGAAAGGTGGTGTTAGCAGGGTCCTCGGAGACAATGATCATAGTAGTGACCCCAAACAGCAAATGTGATGTGGATGTTCCTCAGGTTCTCCAAAATGCAGACCACCATGCACTTTCAGGAAAGGATCATTTGGAGCAATAAAGATAGTCAATTCCTTGTGTAACAAGATGACAAAAGCATGACTGTTCACCTAAGAAATTGCACTTCTCAGAGTATCCTGTCTTCCAAAATCCGTGTCCTCTATGAAGGATGTTGCAGGATGAGAATAGAGCTGTCACTGCAGGCAGAGCTGTCGCCTGAACCACCCTTGCTTCTAGAGATGTTTTACAGTTTTACAAAAACTCTAGTGTGGGTAAAAGATCGGATATATATACGTGAGTTTTTGTTAAAGTTGGGATAAGTTTATTTTTCATGTACAAATAAATGCATTTTTAAAAAATCAATTTCTCAGCCTTTCATTTCGTAGATGGGCAAACAAGAGATGACCTGCTCACCTCAGGCCCTCCAGAAACCAGGGGAGCAGCCGGGCTCTGCTAACACAGAGTGGACTGTCTTTCCTCTTCACCGTTAATGTTTTCCACGACTTCGGGGAAGTTGCAGACCCAAGGACTGAATTATTTTGTTTTCTGAACAGAGTGAAAAGGAAGGAAGGGCAGAAGGGTAGAAAAGAATCTAAGTGGAAACTGCAAATAATATATCCCTATATTTTAGTTAACAAAGAGCAAGGAATTGGAATTGGAAAATATCAGCTCAGCAACCCAAAGTCTTCCCCAGGCTCTCACTGACCGTGAGCATCCTTCTGCGATCAAAAACAACGTCTCAATAGCTGAAGTCCCTAAGGTCACAAATGAATTTAAGCAATAAATTCTGACACAGAAACAATCCAATATGAGGCCCTGGGATCTGGGCGAACCTGTCAGAATCTAATTCCTGTATCTCCTACTCCTAGTTGGTCTCTAAAGTTAATTCAAAAACTTTTGAGGATAAATATTTCTAGCGGTAGTATTTTACTCTATTAAGACAAAGTTTTTTTTTTTTTTTTTTACATTTAGAAATTCTGAAGAAAAAAAAGAAATTCTGAGTCTGGGCCACCATAACATTCTTGGCACATAGCAAATCAAATAATGAGCATGCGTTAGCTTTAGCTTTCCTAGATTATTTACACCGCCCAAGCATCTGATTGTAAAATTGAGATTGCCTGCTTTTGAGGGCTTAAATCCAGAAGGCATAGTAGTCAGCTTGAAGTAAAGAACCTAGAGTCAGAAAAAGAAAGATTTAAAAACCATTAAGAGAGTGTTTGTTCTGTCTTGACTATGCTGAGATATAAAAGATATTTTCCTTTTGTTTCAGAAAGATGCAAAATAAAACCATGTTGCCAAGGAAAGCAGGGTGTAGACCTCATTAGTTTATAGCACAGGGGGGATTCCTGACGTTTGGTGTTATGTGTGTGTGTGTTTGTGTATGCGTGTTTAAAACACCTGCCTTGAAGTTTTTATCACATAATTATGTAAAACAAACTATTACGCTTTGTATATTTGCACTGGTGTTCATATCATCTTGCAATTCTCTACAGCATGAGAACATCCAGGCAACATATTCAGATGGAAAGCTAAGGAACAAAAAGAGAAAACAAATATCAAGTAACACATACTAAATTTTTCCATATGAACAAATTGAGGTTTTAGAAATGGTCTTAGATTTCAAAGCCTTATTTTCAGGTTCACAAATTATACACACACATACACACTTCATAAATCAGGCAATTTAAACAAATTGACTAACTGAAGACTCTCTATAGAAAATTTCTAAGTCACAGGTTTCAGTAAGTTTATGTCTGTAACATACACATACAAGTACAACACACATAAACTCTAACACTCTTTCAAATCAGCTTTGGCTTTTTTGGGGGGTAGAGAGGGGGTAAGGAGAGTTAAATTCATCCAAAGAATACCATATGCAATTTACTGACTTAACTCAGACAATTTTTTATCTATCACGCCTCAATAAACTCCAAACAGTATTTTTTTCAATGCTATTGAACTATGTTGGTTCCTTTCTTGTTGTTCATTTTAATTTTTTAAGTAACAATGTTCTCTGGCCATAAAAGTAATCTAGTAAGTTACCAGATGCATAAAACTTAGAATATACAAAGAAGCAACACAAAACAATTCCAAGCCTGTAATCCCACTACCCAGAAACCACTGCTATTAATGTGTGATGTATTTTTCATGTGGTGTTATTTGACCTTTAATCCCACTACCCCAAGACCACTACTGTGAACATTTTGATGCACGTCCCTCCAGTCCTTTTTCTGCAGTATCGTTCAGCCTGTAGACAAGATGCACAGCAAGCTGGATCCTTCAGGAACCAAAGCCATCAAACGCCCTTTGACACTGAGATGCCTGTGTGTCAGCCGGCCCTTTGGCAGGGCCTGTGATGCTGGTGATGCTCCAAGTCGGATCATCTTCTGTACCAGACTAGCACACAAGAGAAGAAAGCCCAGGGGTGCTGCAACCTGTCCACCTCCGTGTCCATGTGCCTGACTCACAGTGCCCAATTAATGCTGCATTTAAAAGGATAAAAATAAAATCTACTGCCAAGCTCCTGTTGGACCTCAAGCCACTTCATGCCTCTAAGACTCAGTCTGAGAAGTGAGTCATTCAAAGTTAAAATAAGAGTCTGGACCAACATGGTAACATAGGAGGCTCCTGAATTTCCCTCCTCTCAGGGACACACCAAAAATACAGCTACACGCAGAGCAATTCCCTCTGAGAGAAATCCAGAAACTAGCTGAGTGACTCTTACATATTGGGTGACTGAAAAAACACCCACATCAAAACAGGTAAGAAAGGCTGAGAAACACTCTCACCATAAACCCTACCCCCAGCACAGTACCCCCAACTCCTAGTTTCTCCCTGAGGAGCCATGGGTTGGGACCACACATCTAGCACCCCAACTTTTAAGGCTACTTCCCAAGGAATCGGCCCCTAGAAAACCAGCTGTGACAGCCAACAGGGCTTGTGTTCAGAGTCTGACAGACTACAGCAGTTTTTATCGGGCACATGGGGCACTTGGCCCAGCTACCCCTAGGGCTCAGCACGGAAGGAACAGGCAAAGATGCACATCTCCCAGTCTTTCCTCGGAAGGCGCTTGACTGCATACTTTACAAGCAGCCGTTTGAGGATCCAGTTTCTGATCAGCACGCATCCTCCTCAGAGTCAAAAGACCCGGTGGACAGCTGGCTTCTTCTCCGGCACACTGCAACAATAAAACCAAGGCACCAGCATCTCCCTGGAAGGAGCTTGTCCACACGCCTAGCACGCCAACTTTTACAGCCATCACCTGAGGGACAGGCACCCAAATCACCTAGCGCTGATAGCCAACAGGGATTGCATTCATGAGTCCCCCAGGACTTTAACAAAGAAGCAGTTCTTAACAGGCATGAGAGCACTTGCACCAAAAAAACCTCTTAAAACTAATCAACAAACTCTGTCAAGTTGCAGAATACAAAATCAACATACAAAAATCAATTGTATTTCTGAACACTAACAATGAACTATTGGAAAAAGAAATTTAAAAAAACAATCCCACTTACAATGATATCAAAAAGAATAAAATATTTAGGAATAAATTTAACTGAAAAGGTGTAAGATCTGAACACTGAAAACTATAAAACGTTGATGAAGGCAATTGAAGAAGACACAAATAGATGGAAAAAGATTCTGTGTGCATGGAATGGAAGAATTAATAATATTAAAATGTCCATACTACCCAAAACAATCTACAGTTTCAATGCAATCCCGATCAAAATTTCAACAGGATTTGTCACAGAAATAGAAAAAACTCCTAAAATGCATATGGAACCATGAAAGATCCTGAATAGCCAAAGCAAACTTGAGAAAGAACAAAGCTGGAGGCATCACACTTCCTGATTTCAAACTATGTTACAAAGGTATAGTAATCAAAACAGTGTGGTATTGGCATAAAAACAGACTCATAGATCAATGGAACTGAATAGAGAGCCCAGAAATAAGCTCCTGCATAGAAGGTCAGTTAATTTACAACAAAAGAGCCAAGAATATAAAATGGGGAAAAGATAGTCTCTTCAATAAATGAGGTTAAGAAAACTGGATAGTCACTTGCAAAAGAATAAAACTGGACTCCTATCTTATTCCATAAACAAAAATGAACTCAAAGTGGATTAAAGTCTTGAACATAAGACCTGAAACCATAAAACTCCTAGAAGAAAGCATTGGGGTAATCTCCTTGACATTGGTCTTGGCCATAATTTTTTTAATATGGTGCCCAAAGGAAAGGCATCAAAGCAAAAATAAATAAGTAAGAGTACACCAAACTAAAAAGTTTCCGCACAGTAAAGAAAATCATCAACAAAATGAAAAGGCAAGCAATGGAATGGGAAAAAATACGTGCAATCTCATACCTGATAAGGGATTAATATTCAAAATGTACAAGGAATTCATATAACTCAATAGCAAAAAAACAAATAACTCAATTTTAAAAATGGGCAAAGGACTTGAACAGACATTTTTCCAAAGAAGACATACAGATGGCCAACAGGTACAAGAAAAGGTACTCAACATCACTAATCATCAGAGAAATGCAAATCAAAACCACAATGAGACATCACTTCGCACCTGTTAGGATGTCTATTATCAAAAAGTCAGGATATAACAAATGCTGGCAAGGATGTGGAGAAGAGAACTCTTGTACACTGGTGGTGGGAATGTAAACTGGTGCAGCCGCTATGGAAAACAGTATGGAGCTTCCTTAAAAAGTAAAAATAGAACTACCATATGATCCAGCAATCCCACGTCTGAGTATATATCCAAAGGAAATGAAATAATTATCTTGAAGAGATATCTGTACTCCCATGTTCATTGCAGCATTATTCACAATAGCCAAGATATGGAAACAACCTAAATGTCCATTCGTGGATGAATGGATAAAGAAATATGGTAGATATATCCACAGTGGAATATTAACCTCAAAAAAGAAGAAAATCTTGCCATTTGGGACAGCATGGATGAAATATGAGGAAATTATGCTAAATGAAATAAGCCAGATGCAGAAAGACCAATACTACATGGATGACTTATATATGGAATCTAAAAAAAAAAAAAAAGTCCAACTCAGAAACAGAACAGTGGTTGCCAGGGCTAGGTGGGAGGGGGAAATAAGGAGAGGCTGGTAAAGGGTACAAACTTTCAGTTATAAGATGAATTAGTCTGAGGATCCAATGTATAACACTGTGACTATAGGTGATAATATTGTATTATATAACTGAAATTTGCCAAGAAAGTAGAACTTAAGTGTTCTCACAAAAAAAAAAAAAAAAAAAAAAACCCACAAAAGAAAAAAGGTAAATATGTGAGGTAAAGGATGTATTAATGAACTCAATGGTGGGAATCCTTTCACAATGTGTACACATATCAAATCATCACATTGTACATTTTATATATATTACAATTTTATTTGCCAATTATACCTTGATAAAGCTAAAAAATAAATTTAAAATGAGATACACAAAAGTGTACTGATTAACAAAGGGCTGTAAAATCAAAGGGAAAAAAAATTTTAAAGTTGCTCCCAGGCGTCCTACTTCCCAAGATGTAACATGGCAGTGGTAAAAAAATAAAGCTAATTGTCTTTTTTCTTGTTACTTTATTCAATAAAGTAATCAAAGTTGAAAAATAAACGTTTTTCACTTAGAAAAACAAAGCTAGTTTGTATTGGATTTATTAATGTGACACAAGAACATTTTTAATTTTTCTAAATTTATCATCATGCAAAAGAAAAGTTGTTCACCACTATTTTAGAACATTTAATTACCTAATTGTGCCCACTTTTTACTGATATTTGGTGATTTATTAAAATAGACAATGATTGAATCCCAAGGGCACATGCATTTAATGTATGAAATTTTATAATATTCTAAAGTAGAATTTCTTCATGAGAAATAGCATTCTACTTTTATAATAAAATCTAAATTGACAGTCGGACATCTTATCCAGAAATTTCATTGCTGGTACAGCAGAAATTATCTTTTCTATAAAAAAGGTTGAAAACATGAAAAGCCAAGGAATATTTCTCTATTTTATTCAGATTATATGAGACCCACCCATATTTAGAATTATGTAGTTAGGTAGCTTTTCAGGGCTTCTAGATATAAAGAATTATGCTAGCCCTACCCCTCATTGCACAATTAAACAATCCAAATATTTCAGCCTGTTCAATTTTCTATAGTACATGATTTAAAAACAAAACTTGCCATTTAAGTAAAAATCAATATTTCTAGATGCTCCAACATACAAAACTTGAATTGAATAATTGTTCAGATCAAAATTATTCAGAATAAGTCAAAATTTATCACATACAATCAATTTGTCTCTTCCTATCTGTTTAAATAAAACATAATTTTCTAGAAAAAATACAAACTACTAAAATCGACTATAATAAACTCTATTAAATATTGATTCAATTATTTTTTAAATCTCCCAATTCAAAAGATTCTAGCCATAGCTTCTTGTGAGCCATTAAGAAACAGATAATCTACTTCTTATGAAATTTATTCTTACTCCAATTTATTTTTTTTTAAAGACTGGAACTAATTGATTAATTTTGAGTCTAACATAAACTTGATACCTAGTAGGGCAAGAATAATATTTTAAAAAAGAAAGTTATTTAAAAAAATACTTAAGGGCATAGGTACAAATTTTCTAAATTGAATTACTGGTAAATCACAGTTGTCATTATGGAGTAGAATTTATACCAGAAATACAAGATAATTCTGGATCAGATAAGCTATTACTATAATACAACACACTGCCAAATTAAAGAAGGAAAACCATATAATCACCTCTATAGAGGTAAAAAAAAAATAAACTAGTAAAATGCAACTCTATGATACTTAACTTAATAAGCATCATGAACAAAAGTCTCATATTAAATATTAAATTAATAAATTTTTAAAGCGTTGCCACTAAGAGCCAGCCCTGATGGCCAGTGGTTCAAGTTCAGCACTCTCTGCTTCAGTGGCCTGGGTTTGGTTCCTGGTCATGGAACCACACCACTCCCTGTCAGTAGCCATGCTGTGGCAGCAGCTCACATAGAAGAACTAGAAGGACTTACAACTGGAATATACAACTATGTTCTGGGGTTTTGGGGAGAGGAAAAAAAAGAGAGGAAGACTGGCAACAGATGTAAGCTCAGGGAGAATCTTTCCCAGCCAAAAAAAAAGCATTGTCATTAAAGTAAGGTGAAGACAAGGATGCCCTCTACAACTCCTTCTGTTTTACACTGTATTGTAGCTCTTAGCGAAAGAAGGAAGACAAGAAAAATAAATAAGATGTAATAATGAGGGGATCAAAGATTTATTTAAAGGTGATATCATTGTCTATATAGAAAACCCAAGAGGGGGCTGGCCCAGTGGTGTAGCAGTTAAGTTCGCGCGTGCTGCCTCAGCAGCCCGGCCGGGGTTCGCCGGTTCAGATTCTGGGTGGACACCTACTCACTGCTCGTCAAGCCATGCTGAGGCAGCGTCCCACATAGAGCAACTAAAAGGATGTACAGCTATGACATCCAACTATCTACTGGGGCTTTGGGGAGAAGGAAGAAAAAGAGGAAGATTGGCAAGAGATGT
The DNA here is from genome assembly GCA_031878705.1 of Tapirus indicus. Classification (NCBI taxonomy): domain Eukaryota; kingdom Metazoa; phylum Chordata; class Mammalia; order Perissodactyla; family Tapiridae; genus Tapirus; species Tapirus indicus. Next base: position 7,146,547 of record CM062920.1, on the reverse strand, counting down.
TAGTGCAGGGCCAATCTCCTCAAAAAAAAAAAAAACATTAGAGCGATTCTTTAAAAAAAAAAAGAAAACCCAAGAGAATTTACAGGGGTTGGGGGTTGGGGGGCAGTGGCTATTAAAATAAGAGAATCAATAGGATTGCTGAATAAAACATCAACCATAAAAATCAGTAGTCTGCCTATACACTAGTACTAACCAATTCGAGTAATAGAAAAGGAGAAGATGCCATTCATAATATCAATAAAAAGGTACCAAAAAATAAACCTGACAAAATTATATAAAACTTTCATGGAAAGAATTGTAATACAATTCAAAAAAAGGAAACCTAAATAAATGAAGAGAAATGCCAGGCTCATGGATAGGAAGACTCACTATTATAAAGAAGTCCATTCTCCCCTAAATGACATTTCAATCCAAATAGCAAAAAGGAACATGATACACTTACTAAAGTTCACGTGATAATACCAAAATGCTAAGAATAGCAAGATAACTTTGAAACAGAACAAGGTTTGAGGAATTTCTCAATCACATATCAGAACTTTTATCAAGATATAATAATAAAAGAAGATATTGCATGGGCATAGAAAAATAGACCATTGGGTTAAGATAAAGAGCTAGTGAGCAGACTCATTCATATATCAATGATCCTTTGAAATGAGACAGAGGTGGAATTTGGCAATATCTAGACAAATTGATGATCTATACACTTATGAACCAAAAATTCTACTTCTAAGAAGATACCCTAGAGAAATTATCATATAGGTGCACAAGGATGCATATGTTTAAATTAATAATACACTGGAATCAACTTAAGCGTCTTTAACATACAAATGGATTGATAAATTGTAATTTACTCATAAAATGAAATAATTTCATCAGTTGGAGTAAACAACAGTAACATGGATATATCTCGAAACATAATGTTGACTCAAACTCTCATATGTTGCTGGTTGAAATGAAAAAACTTTTAACATTTTTGGAAAATAATTTGGTAACATATAACAAGACTCAAATATATTCATGTTCTTTGACTTGGAAGTTCTGCTTGGAATCTATCATAACTACTTTATGAGAAATATGGAAAAACCATATGCACAAATATGTTCATCACTGTGTTATCTATAATTGTAAAAATAGTGAAGGAACATGAATAACACATGGGGAATTGTTGAGGTAAATTACGCATATCCAAATGGAAGAATACTATGTATCCATTGAAAATAACATGAAAAAGCTTCTGATATAATATCATAGAAAAAAACAGAGTACAAAATTATGTATACAAGACAATCACAGTTAATGTTAGTGATGATTTCCTGACCATCACACATAATTCTCAACAACTATTCACATAGGAATAAATGTCAATGGAGTGATGAATTTACAGAATATGTACATCTACAGTCACGGTAGCGTATTGTTACCATGTACTTCTTTCATGTTTTCAGCCTTCTCTCTCCTATTTCTCAGTGTTCTCTCCAAAATGACAGCACTGGATAAAATCATGATTGCATGGCCTTCTTCATAGTGTTTTACTCAAATCAAATCCTATTTCCGTATTATTGATTTTCAGGCCCATTTTTCAGCACCAGAACAACTCACCATTTGAGGAACACTTGAAAGATAATGTTATAAGGTACTAAAAATATTCTAAATTATAAAAATTGAATGCAAAAAACCCCAGCCCAATAGTTGCCAAAACGATTTACAGAATTTCTGATGTATGTAAACTACAGCATGTTTCACACGATACTGGAGAAGATGGTGGGCATTCTATTTAGCAGTAAAGTGACACTCTATAAGGAAAGAGCATAAACCCAGTTTATAATTCAGGCCAGCTTTGACACTGAAATAATAGATTTCTACATTATTCCAACAAGTTATTTAAATGTATGACCAATCCTAAATGATACATAAGCCAAAACCTAAGTTTTATGCAGCAATCAAAATTAACTTTAAAAATATTTAATCAAGCGCCAATGCAACATTGTAATACCCATCTACAGCAGGTTGAATTATGACCCCTAAAAAGATATGGCCATGCATTAATCCCCAGAATGTGTAAATGTGACCTTATTTGGAAAAAGATTTTTGCAGATATAATTAAGGATCTTGAGTTGAGATCATCCTGGATTATCTGGATGGGTCCTAAATCCAATAACAACTGTCTTTATAAAAGACACACAAAGAAGAGACACAGAGAAGAGGAGAAGGGAACATGACTAGAGGGGCAGAGATTGGAATGCTGTGGCTATAAGCCGAGAAACATCTAGGAACACCTGCAGTTAACAGAAGCTGGAAGAGGCAAAGCAAAGAATACTCCCTGGAGCCTCTGGAGGGAGTTTGCCCTGCCGGCACCTGGATTTCAGACTTCTGGCCTCCAGGACTGTGAGAGAAGAAATTCTTGTTGTTTTCAGCCATCAAGTTTGTGATAATTTGTTAAGGAAGCAACAAGAAACTAATACACTATCCTTTCATTTTTCTCTTTTTAAAAAAAAACTTAATTTCTAGCAGCAAAAATATCCCTTTATATGCACTAATCCTTGAGGGTCAGAATGTAAAACCAAACAAATATATATATATATATATATAGCAAAGGACTACCAAATCAACACGTGAATGTTTACACATTCAGTTATTTTGACAAGGGTAATTTGTCATTCATTATAATGCTTCAAAATAAGCTGGTTCCTAGTTTTCAAAAGGACTTTAGCTTTAAAAGGATGAAAGCCCCTCAATACATCTCATCATTAGATCTTCCCCCAAAATGACTTGAATGTATCAAATTGTATGAGAATTATAGTGTTTATTGCTGAGCAAATTTATCATTGTCTGTACATCTAATAAATCCAGCAACTTCAAGAAGAAAGGTCATAGAATTTTAGACAAATATGAACTAGGAAAACAATAAATTCTGCCTTTTAACCTTACACATTTGCTGACAAGAGACGAAGAGCAGAGATACCCTTGTCGGTTTGTGGCAGGAAGAATCTCTGAAATATGTGCATTCCGTTTGCAACTCATCACCTATCCCCGTTAGAATCCTCCCAGCATTCTTCGCATCTCTAAATAACAATTAAACTCCCAAAATTTAATCAAGGATCCAAATTATTTTATTGACCAGACCATCCAATGAGATGGTATACCTATAATGAAATAAACAAAATTTTTCTATTGTGCTTATGTATTACTTTTTTAAAAGAATAAAAATCATAAATAAAATAGTCACACTGATTTTACGAGTCTGTTTGCTCAAAGTTGCTCTGGACCAACATTGTTCCCTCCAAACTCTGGGGACAGATTTCTTCAGAGGTACCATGACAACTTTTCACCCTCATCCTAACTGTAGTCTGGGTGAGAAGATACGTGGCCAAGAGCTTCGCAGTTTTGCAGGCCCGGTCATCTAACATGATCTAAACACACTTGAAATCTCAGCCTGCATCTATATCAGAATCATTTTACAACCAAACTCCATTTACAACCCTGAGTCCAGCAAATTCCACATGTCTCTTAACCTTAAATAACTCTTTTCTCTGTTCACCTTTTTCTGGCTCAAGTGTAAAGAAGGTCACGAAGGGGGATGAGAATTAATGTGTGTAGAAATACTGGGACACGAATCTGATTCAAGCGAGAGATTATGGTGGTCGAGACCATGCTGGTGGCAGTGAAGATAGAGATCTGTAGTTAATAAATAAAAATGCAAACAGGACAAAATTATTTCCCATAAAAGCAACAAACTAGTGGAAAAGAAAGGGAAGGGAAAGAAAAGAGAAAGGGAAGCAAAGGAAGAAAAGACCTTCCTAAAAGAAGCATTGCCATGTCGCTCTTTCAGAGCATAAGTAAATTTCTCAAAAATCAGTGAGAACTCAGAATCTCCTCCTCATCACCTCTCATGCACTAGTCGGGCCACTGCAATCTGGCTTCCACTCCTTTATTCTACTAAAGGCCTCAGACCAGGGTCACCAACAATCTTCCAGTTGCTAAATCCAATGGACTCTTGGCCTTACTCCAATGTTTGACTACGTTCTCTTAAGACATCCATATCCTGTGCTTCTCTAACTCCACTGGCTGCCTTTACCCCACCATTCCAAACACTCCTTCTTTTTATGGCATGAGAACATTTTAATGTATTGTTAAATGGGAAAAGTAAGCTGAGTACATATAATTTTAGCTATGTAAATATATGATGTACATCACATAGTAAAAGACTCTAAGAAAACATTAAATGTGATTATTATCTCTAGGTGATAGATAATATGAGCAATCTTGTATTGTTTTTTTCCTTATTTTTTCTTGATTTGTCAGAACAACTTAATACAAGTCATTTTTATGTGCATGTGAAACAACAATTAAAATACATATACAGATAGAGAGATGTCCCTATACACAAAGACCTCCCTTTCTTTTGTTCATGCCAAAATTATATTTCCAAATATATTGGACAATACTGCTCTTAGGTATTTACCCAACAGAAATGTATACACATATCCATCAAAATATATGCATAAGGATGTTAATAGCAGTATCATATGTAATAACCCCAAATTGGAAACTACCAAAATGTCCATCAAGAGCAGAATACATACAGAAGATGTGATATATTCACTCGTTAGAATACTATACAGCAATGAAAATTAACTACACCACATCACAAAAGTGGAAGAATCTCACAAAGATAATGTAGAATGAAAACACCATACACATACATACTGTAGATTCCATTTATCTAAAATTGGAAACCAGGCAAAACTAATCCATGGTATCAGGATAGTGATTATCCTTGAGGAAACCTGAGACTGGAGGAAGACACAACAGGGGCTTCTTGGGTGCTGAGGGTATATTCTTTTTTGATTTGGGTGCTGCTTACACAGGTATGTTCAGTTCATAACAGGTCAAGCTGCACTCTTGCAATTCGTGTATTTTTTTCTGTATGGAGGTTATATTTCAATAAAAGTTCTCAACAACTTAGCTAAGAACTCTGGCCATCTTTGAATTGAGAAAGTATCACCACTATGTTTCTACAGGGATCGTGTTTTCCCCTTCAAAAATATCTGGACCGTATTAAACATCATTGCACCTCCTCCGGAAAAGAGTGAAAAGAGTAAGACCAACTCAAAGGCAAGCTCTTGCAGGCAGGTCTTTAAATTTTTGTTCCAAGAGCTAACTCTTTTGAGTTACCTTTCCTCTGCAGAACCCATCAGTACGTATGTGCGTGTGCACATTAGGAGGCGAGTTCTGCTCCTGAAAATTTTCTTTGTTCTATTATCTAACTTACTGCCGATGTACAGAAAACAGAAGAACACTTTTGAAATCCAAATTAGGTCAAGACAACCAGGGAAGCCAGAAACCAGAGGGTAATCAAAGAATAAATGAAATCCATGGGCAGCCTGGTCAGAAAGTCACACATTTAAACCCTGACTCGTCCCCCTATTGGCTGTGTGTCTTTAGAGAAGTCACTTCACCTTTCTCAGCCTCAGCGCTCTCCCCTGCAACAAACTATTTAGTGAATGTTCTTATAGAACAAAAGGAGAAAACAACTTTGGGCAGAGGAAATGTTCCTCAAAATAGAAACAGAATATTTCAAATGTGCTTCACTTAAGTTAATAATGTTGCAATATAATCAAACGTCTGTGTTTTGTGGAAAACTACTTTGAGACTATATTTGCATAACTTGCTTTTGCATTATGTTCTTTAACACGTGTGTATGGCTGCTTGTAAGTCTACCCTCATTCATACATTAAATGGGGAAACTTGGAGAGTGCTGTTTATTCATTTCTGACATTTTATTTGGGAAAAGGGAGAATGTTAATGTAATAAGCAAAGTTTTAGCTCATATTGATAAAAATGATACCTAGGCATCATCTTAGAAGGAATGTTCAATGTTCAAGGAAATGTTCAAGAATGGAATTCTCATTAACCTTGAACATCCTCCAGATGCTCCTTTGATAGTACTAACTACCTTAAACACCATGTGATTTCAGCCCACTGACCCATACAGTGCACGGTGTGAACGCACATGTGAAAGTTGGAATCAAAGTTTGAGAAACGTGGGTTGTCCGATTTCAGATGAACCTCTACAGACTCAATATTTTTGTTAGCCCTTGTTGAGTAAAGTTCACAATGTGGGGGTTTTTTTCTTTAGTTACTTATCCAGATGATGGGATTGTGTTCTATGTTGTCTTTAATTTTAAAGGCAGCCTAAGTGTTTGCATAGAGGAATCTAAAGCCCCACGTAAAGAGTTTCTGCAGCATTTTGTAGCTGACGACGGTCGTAACTAAAATATTACTAAGATTTAGCTCTAAAGTTAAGATTAAAGGTAGTCATCTACTCTGAACATTTAAATTTCAGGAAGCAAAATAGCAATGGGAGCCCCATGAAGGCAGGAATTTTTGTTGTTTTATTCACTTCTGTATCTGCAGCACCCAGTGCAATGCCTGGCACATAGTGGCGATCGACAATGGTTCAATGAATGAATGAATGAATACAGGTTTCTCACGAGTAGACAAGGAAATTAATCTACATTGCTGGACCTTGATTTGCCCACCAGATAACTCTAGGAAAGTCTGGATGTTATGTCTTTTAATACTTTCCTTTCCTCTCTTTTCTCCAGTAACTTCTAATATTTATCATTTGAAATAATTTTCAGACATTTACTACACCAATTGCCTTCATCTCATAAAATACGACGCTCAGAACTAAATCCAGTACCACAGCTGTGGTATAATCAGAACAGGTATAGTGATTCTATTTCTTTCCTTATTCCAGACACTGTACTTTTAACTTTTAATCAAAAGAATTATCAAATTATGCCAGTTTTGTTGTTGTTGTTGAAAGGATTTTGGTGTTAGTTTATGTTGAAACTGGAGTCAACTAAATTCCTTTGACCAGATCTCACCAATATAAAAATACACTGACTTTATTAGGACCCAGATGATAGGCTTTACATTGATCTCCATGATTTTAAAAACTCACGCTTGTCATTCCTAACTATTAAAGTCTTTTACAAATTATCAGTAGCAAAGATATTATCATCTTTGTGCAGCAATACCATACATGCCTTCGTCTAAGGCCCTTCCTTACAGCTGAATTGTACTTGTTCAAAGCAATTTGTTCTGTCAGAAACAATGGAAGGTTTGGCAGTCCCTAAATCACCAACGATTCTACAACCAGTCCCTAAATACTTGTCATGGAGTTTAGCTAGGACTTTAGCCGCCGGGCAGGATGCCTGCACAGTGATTGTTAAGTTCAGGAAGGTACGAGACACACAGAAAAGCAAAAGGGAAAGAGCTGAGGAAGGAAAAGGGCAACACTCAGAGGGTCCTACCTGCTGACGCTGAAGTCAGAAAGAGAAGTCTGTTCACAAACGCACTATATTCTCCTCGCGATTCCTTGCACCTGTGGTCCTTCTTCATTCTGGCCTTCCTGGAATCTCAGAAAGAATGGGGCACAGAGTCTACTCCTGTAGACGACCACAGAGTCTTCCTCAGTCAAAGAACCAGCGAACGCCTATGAAATGTCCTCAGACCAACCAAAATAAATCTAGGGAACATTTCCACAGCAAAGGTAACCCTGTATCATACCCAGGTGTAGTCCGCATCTAGCCTGGCAGTTTCTGCTTCTTCCTCTTGGAGCATGAGCGGCCGTGTAGGAAGTGGAGGACACTCCACTGCAGCGAGGCCACGGGGAGGGGGACTGAGGCGCGAGACACGGGAGTGAGGAGGCTGTCTTTGCTGTCCTGACTGACGGAGCCTTCAGATGATTCCAGCCTCAGCAGTGATCTGACGGAGCAGCCGAGCCCAATCCTCCCAAACCCATGAAAGATCATAATGAATTATTGCTTTAAGCCAGTAAGTTTTGGGGTGACTGGTTACAATGGACAGCTGGCAGAGTACTGCATATCAAGTAATATAAAATCTTTTCAATCCTTATTTATTTGACCTTTCTGGGTATTTCTTTTAACTGAGCATTCCCTTCTCCAAAACTTCTTTCCCTTTCTTTGCCTCTGTTCCTTTCTTGCTCTCTCACTGCCTCTACCTTCTTCAGTGTTGTCATTCTTTGGGGCTCCATATTATATACTGAAGACCCCAAGCGTGTATATCCAGCCCAAACAACTCTGTGACCTCACGATTCAAACAGTTGACAACCTCCTTGGTATTACTACTTGGAAGTCTCACATCTCAGGTAAGGAATGCAGTATTCCTTTTCCTCCATTACCCCCACCTTACTCCAAACTTGATCCTCTTTCAAGGCTCCCTATCTTGTAAATGCAAAACTATCATCCATCTAATTGATGTTCTCAAGCCAGAGAACTGGGTGTCATTCTTCTCTCCCTCTCTTTTACCCCCTCCAAAGAATGCGATTGGTTAAGTCTTGTCATTTATGTCTCTTAAGGTCCAGCCCTGGTGGTCTACTGGTTAAAATTCAATCCTCTCAGCACCACGGCCTGGGTTCATTTCCCAGTCCAGGAACCACACCACCCATCTGTCGGTTGTCATGCTGTGGTGGCTGTGTGTTGCTGTGATGCTGAAAGCTATGCCACCAGTATTTCAATACGAGCAGAGTCACCCATGGTGGACAGGTTTCAGCAGAGCTTCTGGACTATGACATACTAGGAAGAAGGACCTGACCACCCACTGAAAACGCTATGAACAGCAGCAGAGCATTGTCTGATACAGCGTCAGAAGTTGAGAAGACGGCCCAAGAAGACTGGGCAGCATTCCACTCTGCTGTGCACAGGGTCACTAGGGTCGGAATCCACTGGATTGGCACAAACAACGAAGTATCCCTCAAATCTGTTTACTTTTCTCCGCCTCCATATGTCTAATTAGAAGCTTCCTACTATTTGGTCTTAATTTAAAAGGTGTTTCTCTTCTCTAACACCTTCAGACTAGATTAGGTCCTGCCATATACTAACACAGTACTGTGTACATCTCTTTTTGTACCATTGATTACACTTGAAACTAACTCTTCCACCTCTGTCTTCTCTACTAGACAGCAAGTTCCAGGAAGGAGGAACCGTATATGTCTTGTTTAGCTCCATTTCCCTTCCCACTGTAAGTGCTCACAGAATATTTGTGGACTAAATGAATAAATGGTTGCCAACACAAACTATGCATCAGCCCAAGTTCTCCACGTTGCTGTAAAAAGTCATTTATAGCAGGAGCAACAGGCAATCAAAGCCTAGAAGTGACCCTGGGCCTGGCCTCTGAATGCCAGTCTAAAATCTAGTATTTTATTTTGTTAACACAAAGAATAAATACACGTTCTTCCTGTGAGGAGTCAGAGTACTATGGAGAACACTAGATACAAACTGTGAAGAATGTTCATTGATTTCCGAATTCATCATGTGCTACCTTGCGATTTCTATGGTATTTTTCTTTTTCTGTGTATTGTTTATATTATTTAAAATTTTTTCTTATATCTTGGCTTTATCTTCCCAACTAGATATTAAAGGGAGCAAAGGTTATGACATGTATATCTTTATGTCCCTCTGCAGCCACCTCAGACCTTTGCACATAGTTGATATTGAAAATAGTTTTGAAGTTTCAAATAACCTAAAGTTGATGAAATAATAAGCAAAAGAAAATGAAATTGTTGCATATAATACAGCCAGTTGACCTCAAATAGTAGATTTCTTTCACCATTGGCCCTTCAAAGGATTCAGATTGGGGTCACATCAGTTTCATTCCAGAAGGTGCAGCCTGCTAGGACTTGAACCACAATTCCCTTTTTTCCAACCTCAGGAGTCCTCTAAACCTACTGCACTGGTGAAATTAAACTCAGCTGGCTCCCCCAGAGCCACAGAAACAGAGATGGTCCTCTTGGGCCTTTAGTATTACCATCGAACCCCTAAGGACTGACAGTTCCCACAGTTTCTTGAACTATTTCAGGTTGCAGGGTCCATACACCTTCAAGAACAAATGTCAAACTCAGTCTAATTTCGAGCTGTTGTCATGCTTTAGTTATTCCTCCGTCCACATGTTTACAGTCCTGCTCCTTTCTCTTTCCTTACTTATTAAAACCTAAGTAATGAATGTCCATATTCATGAAATCCAGGAATTCTCCCTTCTTCTCCAAATTGTAAGCCCCTGTGTAATGTGTTTAAAGGAGGCTTCCCTGGGACATCAAGACCTGGTGTATCCTGGATGCCACCCTCAAGGCCAGTCTTGCTGTGACATGAGCAGTGTGTCCTGTGTGCCCTGAAATGGGCTTCAGAGGCATCCTGTCTCTGGATGGCTCCCTTGCTCACACCCAGCTCCAATACGGCCTTCCCATCCCTTCACCTTGATGTTACTCCAAGCCACTGGCCTTCAGACTTTATTTCTGGATTATAATATCAGAGTCCCGTGTTGTCAAATGACTGGCTTAAGAAGTGGGAGCTTTTGGCTTTTGTATGTGAGGAAAGTGAGAAGTTTTTGGGGAACAAAGGACAGCCAGGTGTTCCCAGTGACAGTACGAGGTCTTCGTTTCAAGCATTAGTTTGTGTGTGTAACATAGGTTACACAGAGTCATCCATTCCATAAATGTCTTATTAAAACACTAAATTTGGGAAAGCATGCCTTTCTGATATTTGAGATATTTATAGGATTGTAGGAAGATTTATACATGCCATTCTACATTATTCCATGAAACAAATTCCTTGAGGAAGTAAGTGAAAAATTAGAGGAGAAAGATTCTGTTACACTTTCGTATGCTTCCAGCCGTTAAATCCAGAGAGGAAACTTCTTTCTCCCTAATCTAGACTGCCCACAATGATACTTCTGCACCAGCCCCTGCATAAAACACGATGCTACAAATCACATATGAAAGACTTTTTCTTTGTTCAACTCAACAAATGGAATTATTTTTCTGTCATATAGTTAAAACAATTTTTGTGTGTAAATAAGGTCAAGAATATATTGACAGTAAGACTTCTTTTACCATTTCAAAGCTCACAAAACTAACATTTGATGTTGTTTTCAGTACGTATATTAACTACAAATATATTAAGTAATTTAAGATAAAACATCACAGATCGACTGAAACATTTTATCACTGGGAATTTAAATTGTTCAACATGTGAATGTGTTTAAGAGCCAAACACTGAAAGCAACTTGAAAACACATTCTAGTCACTTAAAAACCCAAGGACAAATTGATCAAGTGAGGATTGAAAGCAACGTGTGCCAGCCGAATGTGTTTTTAGTGGAAGTAGATTGTTTAGGGGAGAGGGTAGCCTCGTGTGGACACTCCTGAGTGGCCGTGCTATGGAACGAAATCTGGCGCTGGTTGTCACTTTTTCTGCATGGCATAGAGCTCATTTTCTGCATTTTTCCATTTCCTGACTTCAGCATCTATTTCCTTGTATTATATTCCTGAACCAGGAAGAGAGTAGGATTTCTTTGTTTATAAAATGTAAAGAGCCCTAACAGCTTTTCTATAGTCTATAGAAATCAAGTATATTTTGAGATGGTTATAATGAGAGACAGAAAGAAAAGTTCTTAAAATGTACCTTTTAAAATCCGAGAATAATCAAAACCGAACCTCAGTGTAGGAAGAGAAATCTAATATATATTTTATTTGTAAGACTTTTCTCACCTAAAACTATAGCATCCACACGGTACAGAATAAAAAGTACATTTCTAATGCATTATTGTCAGAAAAGCTGTTTATGTCTATTTATTTATATTTTAAGAGAAAAAGTTTCCAATGTAAATATACTCAGTAAAACATTATTTTGATTACATTAATTTTAGGGGAAGAAATTCAACATTATCTTCTATTTTCTATAACCTGAATTATAGACTTAGCTGATAATTCATCTTTTAATACAACACTAATATTCCATACCAATACATACCTAATGATTTTTAAACAAACCTGAAAGACAAAAATATGCTATATAAAGGCAAACCTAGTATATACATATATGATTGTTGAGATAAGCAATCGAATATTTCTTACTTTATTTAATCAATTGAAATATAGGATAATAAGATACCATAAAATGAATTAACAACCACACTGGTGTTAATGATTTTTTAAACATCATTTTTTTTATGTTCGGACTTCTGCTAAACACTGTGGCAATAATAAAAAAAATAGAAGATTTATTCAAGTTTCTTGAACTCACTTGAAGGACACTTCGTAAACTTCTAGTACATGCATATATGGACGTGAAGGAAGTTATGTTCCTTGACATACATGCATGCTGCCACATTTTTATTTTGATTGGATGTTTCACAATTAAACATGAGTGAATTAGTAAAGTATGTTCAAAATAAAACGCCATTTTTGTTGCCACCATAATATCAAAAAACATGATAAAGTGAAGACAACACTGGACAATGGAATAGGAAATATGGAGTTTCATTTTGATTATAAGTTCTGTTACCTAAAGATTCTATGACCAGGCCCTTATTATCAAGAAACATACATTTAATCTGAGGAAATAAAGTACGACTAAATAAAACAGCTATCCAGCACCATGAGGCAGCACACGAATAGTTGTCACATCCGTGCTCATGAGAAAGAAAGGAGAGATGGTTAGTGGTGAGTGAAGACTGGCTTGAGTTGGCATTGAGGAAAGCACATGACTTAGTTTTGGAGACAGAAAACTGGAGAAATTTTCAAACACATTGAGCATAATGAGAAGAGGACTGAACATAACACATAAGGAGTAGCCCAGACAAGGATGAGTATCATAGTTACTATAAAATCTGACAAAACTTGATAGATTCAGAATTTTAGTTTCTTAGGATAAAGAACTACAAAGCATACACTTGAGTGCAGCAAATAACTGAATCAAAATGTGCAGTTTTAAAATTTCAATGAAACAAATATTTAAGTTAAAAACAAAAAAGGTATTTACTAGCCAAGGTTATCATTCCTATGTGTCAAAAATGTATACATTGCTTATTAATAAAAACCAGGGGATTACATCACATATTTCATGCATTTTCCCCAGTGTTAGAATCAGTGAGAGAGCAAATTAATTAAGGAATCTAAATTTATTTAGAATTGCAAAATTATTGGCTGCTCCGAAGCAAAACTACAGTGGAAGAAGTCAAAGTAGTGGGGACTGTGGTCACCATCTTTCTTAGGAGAATACATCATCATATGTCACTCTGACTTCCTCCTCCAACATTTCTGTTGTTATAAGACACCAGCCAGGAAGCTAAATAAACCTGTAGCATGTTGCTAAGGCTGTTCCTAATAAGATGGCCTTGCTTTTAGACTTCTATGCTTTGATCAGATACATAAAGGTTAAAATCATTTTCTGGATAATGTTTTCTTCAGTAGTTATACAAACAAAGCAATAAAATTAGGGAGCATAGAAGAACATATTATTAAACTGCTATTATAATTTTAATATCCATGAGCTTTGTAATGGAAAACAAAGCATATTTTGACAGCAAGAAAATAAAACATATTAAAAGTTTAGACACAAAAAAGGTGGTAATTTTCATTCCTCTAGTGTTTGGTCCATATTTGCCTTAAAACTTAATCCCAATACCTAATTTAAATAAGAATTTCATTTAAACACATTTCTGTATCCTATGTTTTAGTTTATCTCTGAAATGTACATATTCTGTGATTTTTCTACTCAAGATAGATAAAAAGCACATATATTTTAGATAAAGAAGTGAGGGTTTCCTGATTCCCATCAAAATATTTTGTTGGATTTTTGAAATGTGATTTCATATATTATAAAATCCATTTTAATTTTTACTTCAACATAATACCATATTTAAGAACACATTCAAAAGGTAATAGTAACATGATCTTAGACACAGATGAAGAGGTTACATCACCAGTCATGTCTCCGTTTCTCTTCACTTTGACCTTTTTAGACTACATGGAGTGCCAACTCTTGGAAAATTCCAAGAGTCTGAACAAAGTTTTATTAATAAATCCACAGTTTTTTAAATGGTCAATATTAGATATATCATTTTAAATAATAAAGCACTTTGCTTTCTCCTTAGCATTATACCCTCACATGTCCATAAGTTCATAATGTTAAAAAAATATACAAATGTAAAAATCTAGTGAATCTCTGGTCAAAACTCTTCTCCATTAGTACAAATCATCATTGATTTGTTTTAAATAACATACACAAAAGAATTACCTTTTACTTCAGTGACAATATTTTTATTGCTTCCTTCCTATGACAGCAAAATGATTTCAAAAACTGAAATTTTACAAAATTCTCAAAGAGCGTAAGCCCCTGAGCCTCTTCCCAACAACACACAGAGTTCATCTTCCTTCACAGGCGCGGTCCCCGTGTTCCGACGCAAAGTGCAGCGCCGAGTTTTAAAAGGGAAAGCTTTCTGAAACTCTCCCTACATTCCTTAATCTTAATTAGTCCAACTTCCAACAGAGACCTGGTGGCAAATTGAATCACTATTTCACTCTCTTATAATCTCTCTTTATTGTCATATTTAATCTCTTAAACTGGTTTCAATTCTTCTAAGTTAAATTTAGGAATTTTCAATAAATTCCCATTAAAACAGGATCAACCTAAACTGTGGAAGCTAATTTGAGATCCTGATGAAATGTTATGTAAAGAGAAACCAAAGGAGTAACATCTGGAACTTTTAAAAGTGATAAGTACATGTCCTTTCAGTGTATCCTCATATGCTTGTGTCACTAGCAATGGATGATTTCCATTTTCAATGGATTATTTTATATCTTTACATTTCCAATACACATGAATGGTTTGCTTTTATAAACTTGTTTAAACTATTATTTATTTATAGTAAAAAGTAATTCTTATGATTTCAGACTTTTATTCAAAGTACACATTTCATGGTATCACTTTAACTAGTTTAGAACACTGTGCCATACTTGTATTTATTTAACATTAATATATATTCTCAGGAACTTGGGTTACAGGAATATAACAAATATTGACTATTACAGTGCTTAACATGCTTAATTAAATAAATCCCTATTTGTAAAATAGGGGGAAATAAGCATGACTAGTACTGCAAATTTCAGTTTTAAGAGAAAATGGATGTATTTTCTACTAGCTCAAAGATACAAGGGAAAAATTTATCTTGTGTATTATCTAATAGGCCTTCCAGAACTAAAGACCACAGGAGGTAAGGCTAACAAAATTAATATGCAAAGAAGCTCAACACCAGGGACCTATAATTTTCTTGCAAATGGTTTCGCTTTAGGATGAAACAACACAAGACAATACCAATTTCTTTCTTTTTTGCAAATAGATGAAGCTTTAAAAAAAATTAACACATGACAGCAGGTGGGAAGAATCTAGACAAGTAGATATTCAAAGTCGGGGGAATCCAAATTTGATTTGCCTAACATTTGACAAACTAATTTGAATTCATTGGTATGTCTTTAAAAAACCAACTTGGGTAGATATATTTAATTAATAAAGGATTGGTTCTCTGTCAGACTTGAAGCAAACACTTAGTAGACCTGGTGAGCCATCGTATATTTATGAATATGAAAGGGTTTACAAAAATAAAGTTCACAGAACTTAACCCACTGAAAATATTTGTGAGCATTTTATCTGTAATTTACTTGTGATCCTTTTAATTAACATAATACTAATATGCTATTGTTACAAATAACCTAGGTAAATTAGTAGATGAACAATCTCCAAATCCATTTTAAGTATTCACTCTACCGAGATTTTTTAAAGGTCAGGCAGAAAATGATACATTAACATTTTAGACAAACAATGCAATTTTCCTCAATCTTCAAATGCAGTAAATTAAAATTAAATAATTTGCTTCCAGTTTTGCAGTTAGCTCATCTTTTCGCATGAACTATTTCCATGCAAATTTCCATATTTGTTCTTAATCAGTTAACAATATATAGGTGTTATCTGTCTTGTAGTAAAGAGTTTACTGTTATAAAATTTTTAAATGTATTCCTGCACCCCAAGAATGGTTTAGTGCTATACTATTCCTATCAATTTAAAATATATTAGTGTCAGACAAGCTTTGAAAATAAGAAATCAGTTCAGTAAAATTTGAAATTTTAAAATCCAGGCTTTCAAGAGAAAAGAACACTATGTCAGATTGAATATCTCATTCCAACTTTCTCCCATAATTTGATTTTCTGATGTGTCCAAAAACGATCTGCTGTAACAATAAAGTCAAACAGTTTATATCCTAACAATACTAAAGGTAGGGAACAAAAATCACCTACATTTTGATTGTGAATTCTTGTGTGAATAAATGATTAAATTTAATTGGCTAATGATCTATATATCAAAGACTATTTAATGGAGCAAATTTAGAGGTTTCATTGTTTTAATAATTTACTTTAAAGTAATTGATACAGCTGATATTGAGACATAATATCTTTTTCTAGATGTAACAGAAAAAAGTAATAATTTGCTACTTTGTATAGTAGTTTTGAACTTCTTTATTGAATGCATCAGATACACTTTTACCTCTTAATGGCGAATTTATAATCAAAGATATTAATATACTAGATTAATGTAGTGTAATGTCGTGCTTTACAAGAGTGTACTAGAAAAGTCTAAATGATTCATACCCCAGGGAAGAGTTGGTGCTATCAATTTAAAGTGTTTAATATACATTTATTTAAATGTGAAGTTGCACTTTGCCTGAGGAATGAGTATTTAAATTGACAGCCTAATAAAATTCCTAAGTAATATAGTCTTTTCCCCCCATTTACTTATTAGTTATATTTTAAAATCATTCATTTAGAGACACCAGAAAAGCATTTGAACTAATTGTTTGGGGATACAATAATTGTTTAGGGAATTAAATGTTAATTCTATGGTTATCTTCTCTTTTGTCATAAATATAGAGTTTTGATCTTCGATCTGATTTTTTGAGAGCAAACAAATTCCTGGATTAATGGTTCCAAATGAATGGTTCCATGAATAGGAGCAGCCAGAATATTTTAAATAAATAATATATATTATTAACATTATGTAGAACTGTTCAAAGGTTATATCCAAATTTAAATTCCTAAACTAAAAGCCAACAGTTTTATCATAAAATTATAAAATAATGTTTCTAAGAATTAATATATAAGAAAAAATCCTTTTATAGAAACATTTTAGTTGAAATTTCACATATTATTATGCTTTATTCTATTCCCATAATTTATGGGCCTTGATAAATTCAATTGTTGTAGACATCATAAAATTGAATTACTTTTCATGCAATCAAATTAGTTACATTAATTATTTGCTGGAGTTATAAATATGGAAATCCAGTAAAGAAATAGTTTTCAGTTTTTCCAAGTAAACAATTACAAATCCATTTTCCTTGTGTTTTGGACAAAACAGAAATTGTCCTAATAAATAGATAGACATTTTAAATAATTCACTAATTTAACATGTATCATTCATATGCTTTATTTTGCCCTCACCAAGAGTTACCTATCAGTCAGCCAAAATCTACTCAGGTATCCACAAGCTACATGTGGTAGATTTCTACACTATTTGTAACACATCAGTTTCTCTGAAATCTAGTGGAACTGCCAGTGCAGAAAGGTTTCATATGGTGTCCCTTCCCACTCTCCATCTATTTAGGGACTTCATGGCTAGAAATTGAGAACACACACACACACACACACACACACACACACACACACACACACACAGAGAGAGTAATGCTAAACTTCCAGGGCTTGCTAAGCAGTAACCCCAATGGGTAAATTCAGCCTTCAGGAGGGTTGGCTTTGGCCTCACAGTGGTTTTAAAATTCGTCAATTTGCTTGCATATAAGCAGGTATGCCATCTCTGGTTAGTTCTCCACAAGCCCACGGTTTCCTGTGGTCTTGTATTGGCACAAAGCACCTAGTGACAGGTGCATGTAGAAATCTGGAGTTGTTACCCCTGCTCTGGCCTGACAAGTATCATATTCTCACAGAAAAGATTGGATTCTCCTGGCTTAGAAAAAGGCCCATTATTTTCATTCTCTCCTTCTAGCCACTTCTTTCAGATCCTAAAATTATCCCCTGCTTCTTCCCAGCTCTGATGGTTGACACACTATGAAGACAACTTTACTTTTATTAATCTACAATGTGGTTACCACGACCTGTTCAAAAGTATCAACCATAGTGAGTAGAAGAAGAAGCAAAAAAAGATACTTCCATATGGAAATATCACTTACTACTGCATAAGAATACAAACATTAAACTTTAAGAGAGGTGTTATATGTCAATTGTTTATCAAGTAGGACATTAAATTGTTTTTCCTTCAACAGAAAACATTAATAGACTTTTTGGTCTTGTGCTGGAAGCGGTCAAATATTGTTCTCTTAATAGAAAGCTTTTTCATTATGAAATAGCATAACATTGTGTACCACCAAAAATTTCATGATGCACTTAACAAAATAAGTTCAGGAATGTCTCAAAGTGTGTTTTGTTTATGTTTTTCCATAGGGACTTACAGAGTCATATGGAATAACTCTGAACCACTTTAGCACACAAATTAAGGTTGATAAAATCACATCTTTGCATATGCATGTTTATCTTATAGTGGTTTAAACATTATTAATCTTTTCAAGTCTTTGAAAGGAATAATTTATATCTGTATATTATCTAGCTTAAACTTATATATTTAATAATTCTTTCTAAATGATGAAATAAATTTTAAATTTGTCTGAGGACCATTGGACTTCCATTCAACATAACATGTGTACACATCACAGCATATTTCTGTAGCAAAACTATATGAGAGTCTTAAAAAGTCCGGAGTATATTTTATTAAAAGTTTACCCTCATAAATTTCATCATTTTTCCCATTTTTGAAGAGGAAATTGCCAAGTTGAAATCATACTCATTTGCAGCTAAGGAATGCAGCACCCAAACGTCTTCTTGGAATCATTTAGTATAAATATGTTCATTCAAAACAATATTGGGTTAAATAAATGTTGCTCTTGGTATAGTGTCATTTTCTTTTGTGATAAATGCCATTGATTTGTTATTTGTTTTTCAATTGATTTTATTTGCCAAATTATATACCAAACAGTCCCATGGGTTTACTGAATATATGAGGGATAACAATGAAAAATGTGCATAGTTTTAGCACCAACTTTGTAAATTGCCTTAATAATAGCTGGTATAATATAATAGTATTTTCAACCAGTACTTTTAATTTCTAGCTCATAAAGCCTTTTCATTGAACCCCGAGGGTGTAGCTATAAAAGTAAGATTTAATTTTGTATATAATGTGGCCTAAATTAGCTTTAAAGCAATAGGAGAAACATGCAGTTACAAAAGATAGGCTGAAATTATTATAACTTGATATGCATTTCTGTAACAAAATTAATTATTATTTCTGTTGTAAAATGTAGTGAAAATTTAAGTCTATTCAGAATAAACATTTTAAATCTTATCTTTAAAACTGTGACAAATGTATGGGAAACCTTCTTGGACATTTAATAAGAAGAAACCATTGGCCATACATATTTTTCCCACACCTTCTAGCGCCCAGGTGTTCATAAAGGCCAGAGATACTGGCGTAATGTTCAACTTCTAAATCAGAATATCTCTTTACTACATTAATTTTCTGCTAATTATTTGCCCATTGAGACAAACCAAGGAAAATTCAACACTGTCCTTTAGTTCCTGATATTTGTATAGAAGGAATATAATCCTTCCTTATATTTCTACGGTGCTTTACAATTGACGATAAGTTCCTAGTTGCGATTTCATTTCACTCCTGTATGAATGTTTATGGCAAGGATTACTATCTCTGTCTCTTGGGTGAATAAGCTTACTACCTTGTCCAAGATTAATGCAGTAAGATGACTAATTCATATGCCAGGTACACAGCATAATTTCTGAAGTATGTAATAAAGTGACAATATTTAGTTTTAGGAAAAACTCACACGTATTTGTAAAATCAGATGATCAATTTTAATATACTATATTTCTTAGGTCACCAACCAATTCATATCAATCACTAACAGTATTTCAAGTCCTTTTTAAGTGACCCATAACTTGTTCTTTTTTAAATATTTTTAAAATAAAAAAGAGGAAAAAATTATTGAATAAGGCATGGCAGTTATTATTAGAGTGAATAACAGCTATACAAATAGTTATGCAACACAAGTACTGAACATTCGTTGACCTATATTTTATATTCAAGACACACATTTAGATAGAGTTCTGTCCTAAATAAATTTTGATCTTAAAAATAAGTGAAGAAAAATATTATGAAATATAGATTCCTATTTTAAAATGGCATTGAAGTTTTATTCCTTTCCTTTCTAAATTTGGGAGATAATACTATTTCATTTGTGTTTTGAAGTCTTATCATATTTCATTATAAGAAATAGGCAGAAATAATATATAATAAGAAAATATTGCTAAATTGAAGAGCCCAGTTTCTGAGTTGTAGAGTCAACTAATAAACTCGACTGGTAACTTAAGCAAGTCATTTCGTATACCAGGGTCTGAATTTCTACAACTATAACACAAAATAATTGGGATATACAAATTCTAAGGGCCATATCCAGCTCTAAAATTTGTACAAATATACAAAAGAGGCTTAAGTTTCTTTCTTCAGAATTGTTGCTTTTCAATCTTTGTTAGCTTAATTCACTCTTCCCCCAAAAGGAAACTGTCATATTATTGAACACAAATTTTGAAAATTAATGCACAAAAGAATGGATAATGGGAGGATAGCAAAGTATCCAGAAGTATGTTTTCAAATGTTAACATTTAGCATGTGGGAGAGGATATTTCCACAATAAAAATGTTTAATCTCATTCAATAAACATGGGAAATACTGAAATCTTATTTCTCTTAAAGTAACAAAATATTTTGGCATGCTGCTTATCTTGCTATTACAAAAAAAAAATAAGATCTTCTTTAACATATGATATGAGGATAATTTAAAACTATTTTTTAAAAGAGGGCCATTGTCACTGCATACACTAGGTGAAGCAGGACTTGAGCCCAGCATCAGCCGTGCAGTGGGGCCCCACCTCACAGGCGAGGAGCTCCCCCCACGTCGACCACAGGGCACCACCGCAGCACTTTCAAGGCCTGGCTGTGAGCTGACTGACTGAAAAGGCTGACATGGTGTTAATTTATCACCAATCTGGGGGCTTTTCTTTCCCTTACTCATTTTTTTCGGGCTTGTCCTGAACCGAACATTTAATTTGTTAGTCGCTGTGATTGTGCTTTGGTCACATTTGGCAATGGGAACGATCTGGAAAGCTAAGAGGGAATACATTATGTGCCATAAATTTGAGATGGAAGTATGTTTTTGTATTTCTGCCAGGAATATCAGACAGCAAGTTACTGTTCGAAAATCTGCTTTTTCAGTCTGCTCTGCTAAGACAAGGGTGGGTGGTCCTGAGGTCATCTCATTCCATCCTCAGAAGACAATCACTATTCCTGATGTGTCCTGTGTCTTTCCTGATGGCCAAGTTTGGGGGGATTTTCTTCCTGTCACTAAAGTGATTTAATAAATAAACTTGGGGCTTCTGTTTTGTTTTGTTTTAGTTTTCTCTTGCACCAACATAGATTTCTCATAGTCCTAGATTTTCATATTTATAAACTCCTCTACAGAAGTTGCACATTCCACACCTGAGGTGGGATGTCCGCATTCTCCCAGCCCTAGACCGTGAAGAATGTGTTCCTGATCTGCATGTGCATCCTGGCTGCCAGCAAGATAAAGAGGGATTCAGACATAAGGACTGGGAATTCCCACGAAGAGACAAAAACAAACGATGTGGTTCAAAGGAGAAGTTGTTAGGAGAAGCGATGTATTCCTGACATCGCGCAAAGGATTCGAGAGCATTCTTCACCCTGCGTAACTGAGAGCAGTTCCATTTGCCAATTCAGTGTCTCCATGAGTTATCTGACTCACGAGTGTTTATTGGGAAAAGATATGTTGCCTGGCAACAGCTTTAACATGGTGCAACTGACTTTTCTGCACTTCTAAAAAGATGTTTTATTCATTAGTTGCTCTGCTTTGCCTACTTGTGTGGGTAACCCTCCCTTTCTGAATCAAATACCACTTTCCGGTTGTGAACATCTCCCTTTGCTTCAGGCTAAACATGCCATTGTTTACCATTTATACATGTCCACATTCATTCGACAAATATGAAACAGAATGGCTGAGAGCGCCATTTCCTGTTACGTGGGGAATGAGCATCCATCACTGAGAACTACTTTAGGTTATATCACAGACGTCCTTAGTATTTAAAAGTGTTTTCTAAAATTCAGGCTAGTTATAGGTTGAGAGAGAGATAGAGGTGGCATGACCAGTTCACTCCTGGATCGTATTCCAAATTTCTATCCATAACACTGAGCTTTGGCAATATGAAAAAGCTATCGAATGAGGTGTGTTAGACTTCATGTTGCCACAGGCTTGACTTGAGCCATATTTCACTGGGTAAAATATCAGTAGTATTACAGTCAACCCCTTTGTATCTCCTCCCTGCCCCAACTGACAA
The DNA here is from genome assembly GCA_031878705.1 of Tapirus indicus. Lineage (NCBI taxonomy): Eukaryota > Metazoa > Chordata > Mammalia > Perissodactyla > Tapiridae > Tapirus > Tapirus indicus. The sequence goes on along the minus strand of CM062920.1, from coordinate 7,124,141 downwards.
AAGCAAGCCTGCCATTACAGCCACAGGATGAAAGACAGACTGGGCCTCCAGGCAACGACCTAGGCATTTGAGATCCAATCTTAAAATTTTCATCCAGAGATTATTTTGCCCAAGCATTTTTTTTAAACCAACTAGAAACCCAGAAAGGTTCTGTTACTCTGCTGAAGTCACACAACTGCTTAGTAATGAGATCGCAGAAGCACGGTCCCACGCTACGCTGTGAACACCATGAAGTCTTCCTTCTCATGATTTACAATGAGATACGGAAACACCGTTTCTGAAGAGTCTAACACGAGAGAAGAAGCAAGTCTGGCCACGATGACTTCTTGATGTTGCAGCCGTCCTGACAGGCGCCAGAGTCTACCGCCAGAATGACTCATGGCACAAAACGGAAGGAGACTGACACACATTGAGGACTCATCGCATGCTGGCAGTACCTTACGTGCATTATCCCACCTAGGTCTCACAGCACTAGAAGGAAAGCATGGCGACCTCCACTTTACAGAACACTTTAAAAGATTACCTAATTTGCTCAAATTCATGTAGCCAGCAAGTGACACAGCTGGCATTGGTACCTGAGCCTTTAACTGTGCCCTCTAAGAGCTCAGAGTGAGCATGTAAATATAAATATATATAATTACATTTGCACATGAGTACATATTATACAAAATAGTTCGAATTTCAGAGCTGGAAAAAATTTTAGAAACGATATATTCACTTAATAATTTATTTGGCATATGATTTTCCAAGCATTTATCGTGGTAATGCTGGGGGGTTCATTCATTCATTCAACAAGTATATACTGTTCTCATGCTACATGCAGGATAGGACACCCAGCAGTGGGACACAACTATAAATAAGGAAAATCTGCATCCTGTCTTCACCGTGCTCACATTTCTACAAGGGAAGTAGACAATTAAGATAGGAGCCACATTCGAGAGGAAATAAATCTTATGCTGGGGTCTGATTAGGACAAGTCAAAGTTAGCAAAGACTCTGACACAGAAAGGAGCAGAGTGAGTTTCTGGAGCTAAAAAAGGTCATCACGGCTAGAGTGCAGTTAGTAAAGGGGGACAGGAGAAGAGGCTGGTGAGGGAGGGAGAGGCTGAGCACACAGGGCTGGGTGGGCCAAGGTGAGGATGCCAAGATGGTCCTTACCGTCACAGAGATTACAAAAGCACAGAACTGTTAACAACTACATATTTTATAGCTGGCACTGGATAAATTAGTTACAGTAGAGATCGATTTCTCAAAATATTCCATTCCAAACATAGTCTTACTCCATTTTTGGCATAGATCACCGATCTAAAACACTGACAAACACTTCCATAGGACTCAGTTTCCAAGCCAGTCTTGTTTGTCAAATACTCATAGGTTTATCCCTGTACGTAAAATAAGCGTGGTCTCATTTGCAGTTTATATGGCTTTCTCTTCTAATTTTACTGTTCTTCTGAACTATAAATTATTCTAGTGAAAACATATAATTGATGGACAAATTATTAAATATGAAATACAAATTAAATTATGCTCAACTGATAATTGCCTTATACTTAATGCTATTGTAAAAACGGATTTATTTATACATACTTAGATAATGACAGAATGAAAAGAGTGCCTTCAATTTACAGAAACATAGTCATGAAGATGACCAATCAGCTGTGATAGATCCTGTCAGGATGAAACTAAACTAAGAGGAACGAATTAAAATGGCATGCAGTGTAGTAATATATCCGCTTCTCAGCGCTCATTGGTGTTCCTAACTTGGTTTAAGAACTGCTCATTTTACAACAAAAAATAAATCAATTAAGAGAAAAACCATGGATTATCGTTTAGTTTTTGTGCTGCACAAAGCATCAGGTTGTAGTTGTTATAAATGAAAAGTTGATTGCAAACTGGACTGTATTCAGGATTCTCGATGTAAGACTAATTCAGAAGTCACTGAGTCCACGTTTGCAAAACCCACAAACTCCTCTATAGTATTTGCATTTATGGTGGGATCTTCAGACTATTCAAAACTCAGAATTGGAGTCAATGGGACTTATAGCATCTGATTTTAATGTACCATGTTAAACACTCAGTGTGGTTACTACACTTCTGAATGTTACTATTAACGACGCCAGCACATCTTCTACGAAAAGAATAGTCTTCACCTGCTCCTCTAAACGAATAGCATGTTTCATACACACATTTCATCCCATTTTTATGTTTTGGTAATTCAGACGCAGAGCAACTTCTTCACTGGCTTCATATTTCACTACTGCAAGTTGCAATGAGGGTAAAAGAAGAAAAAAACTAATGACATTGTCTTCTCTAAGCTCCACCTTGTATATATATCATGACATACATGTCAGAACAGAAGTCAATGAACCAGATAATTGCCCCAAATTAGGACACTCTGCCTGTGCTGACATTTAAGTTTTGAACCTAATCGTTTCCCTATCTAACTGACCTTTGCTCTACTCATTACAGGCACTTATAACATTAAGTATTTTTGAAATGTCAGCATATTGTCTAGTTAGGGAAAATATTAATACAATATAATCAGCACTATTTTGATATGCAAACACCCAATAATGTTGACAACAGTCCTCAGTTTAAACCCACAAAGCACTAGGTAGGAAACAGCGATGTTAACACAAGCATAACTTACTAGTTTGCTAACTGCTTATAGATCTTAATCAATTTATAGTCATAATGTGTATATATGTCTATGCTTTCCACATATATTTTTGAAGAATCTGCACAAAGCAAAAGCTGCCTTGATGCCACCTCCAGCTGGACAAGCTGAGCTAAGTCTGAGACGGGATAGGGAGCAGGTAAAATAAGAGCAACATTTGTTTAGTGCTCACGCAGGAGGCACTTGTCTAAGCACTTTTCATGCACCACCTCATTTATCATATCCTCACAACTCTGGCAAGGTAGGTATTAATATTGCTATTATAATGTCCATTTTACAGATGAAGAAACTGATGCTGAGAGAAGCTAACGTCACGAAACAGAACTCTTCAAGTCCGTATTGCCTCTTTGCCTCAAGACAGAGATTTTTAGCCATCTATCTTTTATTTTCTAAAAGCCTAGCCTGAAATAGCTTTACACTGATTTTTCAAAGTCCTTTTTGCCGGCTAACCTGCAGGGGTATTATTGTTCAGGCGCCTGCTACGGAGCCAGTCCTCTTTTCAACACAGCCGTGCCGCGCAATTGCGAGATTTGAACACCGGTCGTCTGGCACGCTGTCTTTGCTGCTGGTTCACTTGTTGGATGTGATACTAATCCAGAAAGAGTTGCCCAGAATTTCAATAGAAAGAAATGTTCCTGGAAGTTGTTTTTCTGCTGGCACAACTACTCAAGATCTGGAGGAACCATGACTCAAAATTCAAAGCTCCCACAAATTAGATGAAGAAAAGCAACAAATGTCCTCAGCAGTCCTGTCCATGGCCAGAGTGGCCCGTACTGCACACCAACCTCGTGAGCACCGAGGACACTCAGCCTGCAGCTGAAGGCAGTTTTGGGGAGTCCCTAGACCCCCTAGTAGAGGTCACTAACTGACCACCTGCACACCAAACCCCCCTGGCAGATGTGGGTTTTTCCTTTCAACTATTTAAGAACACTTAGAAATCACAGGATTTCACAGCAACTTTGGATTTGTAATCGTCTCCTGAAAAATATAAAGGTCAGTCAAATCTAGGCAGATTCTCATATGACAACAATCAGCTATAGGCCACCAGCTCTCCCCGACTGGGCACTGTATCTGGTTGATCACAGGCCTCGTCTCATCCTGTCACCCCTCACCAGGCCCATTTCAGATGTTACTCACAGCTCCTCAGTCTAGACACTTGAGTATTTGACCCTTCCTCTAATCCAAGATCTCTTCCAGCTCTGAAATTCGGTTCATTTTAACAGAGAGAAAACTGAGGCATCACTGAACTGAGTTCAATGACTCGATGGCTCCAGGTCACCAGGCTAGGGCTGGTGAGGGGCACAGCCAATGCCAGAACCTAGACCTTCTCAAGTCCAGGCTTTTGCTTTTTCCAACTCACCTGCCGCCTCTTATTTGCATGTGAAGTGATGTGATTCCAGTATGGTGCAACCGGGATTATTGTTCTGCAACTACAAGGAAAGCTAATTTAGCCTCCTTAAGGGGTAAAGAAACCTGAGAGTGGGATTAGGAGTCTGCCAGTTCACAAGTGTTTCCATAAATCCTGCTTACAGAAAAGACTTCAAGAGCTGGGAGTGTGCGCTTGAATAATAAAGGATATAAACGTCGGCAGGTAGTAAACAGAAGGCACCAATAGAGTTTGGGCTGCTTCTGTGACACTGTCAGCTCCCTGGGAATTTCCTGTGTGGCCTGTAGTCACCTGCATGCAGATGTGACTTCAAGGCTCTTTCCCCCCCAGGGTGGGATCGCGGTTTCCCATGGTCCTTTAAGAAGTTACCATAGGCACATCCTGACAAGGCAAAAGCTATGATAGGCCTAGAGGTCATCTCAAAGATCAAGAATAAAATCTCCTGCAAATGTTTATAATAAACTGCTGAGCAAATGAATACTGCCAGACCTAAAAAAAAAAAAAAAAAAAAAAATTTCAGTTCCTACGGGGGAATCATACACAACAATTTACAAATGACTAGGGTATGTAAACTAATCTGGTAATTCTTGTTTTTTGTGTGTGAGGAAGACCAGCCCTGAGCTAACATCCATTGCCAATCTTCCTCTTTTTGCTGAGGAAGACTGGCCCTAGGATAACATCCATGCCCATCTTCCTCTACTTTATATGGGATGCCACCACGGCATGGCAGACAAGCAGTGTGTTGGCAGGAGCCCGGGATCCGAACCCGCGAACCCCGGGCTGCCAAAGCGCAAACTAAACCGCTGCACCACCCGGCCGGCCCCTAATCTGGTAATTCTTTACCCAGAAATCTTATCATTCAAACAGAATTTCACACTAGTTATTTTTATCAGATTATCATTATTTTTATTCAGATTCACCAGTCAGGGTAGAAAGCGCTGGGGAATAAACCAAATTTAAAGTCCCTGGAACAAAATTCTTTTGTCTAAAAACTAAAGATTTATTCCAATAATAAAAAGTCCTACACTTAAATGCACGCATGTATTATTGCACCCATATTATTTCAAATTAAGCTAGTGGATAGATGTACTTCTAAAGCTTAGTAACAAATAGAACACTAAATTTTAATTTCTATAGAGACCACGTAAATGAAAATAAAAAGCTTTATTGTTATTTATTCAATTAGCATTTTTAAATGCAGAACAAGAACCTAGATTTTTATTCCCTAAATGTTTAATTATTAAATCAGGTTTGACATCTGCAACACGAGGCTCTCAAATACACCAGGGCCCCACAGCGAGCTCGCTCCAGCCGCCCGCACTATTGCTGGTGTTTGCTCTGGCTGGGGAGCGGGTGGAATGTTGTTTACCTTCACACTGTATAAGTCATCTGAGTCTGCTCAGAGGAAAGGCACTGGATCATTTATTATTATTATTATTATTAATTTGTAACCTAAATTTTCTGAAAACCAGTTGCTTCCTCTATCGTAAATCCTTTGTTACAAACATGTTCTGTCTTAAATCTTTAAAATGTTCTCAACTGAAACAAAGTGAGAAAGTGTCTTTTTTCCCCCAAATGGTAGCTCACTGAAGAAAAATGCGGGGGAAATGAGTATTCCAGTGGACATGTGGTTGTGTACCTCAAACATCTGTTTCTCATAAGCTAAAGTTCCATATTTCACAATCGTGATACCATTAAGTTATTATGTAGGAAAAACATAGACTTTTAAATAAAACAAAATTGAGGCAATAAGCCTCGTGGTTCCGGACAGAGACTTTGGAGTTAGACAGACATGGGTTCAAATCTGAGTGCCCCTCCCAACACCACCACTAAGTTTTCAACTTCTGCAAATCTCAGATTTCTCACCTATAAAAAGAAGAGAATAATACTTACCATATGGACTTATGTGCACAAAACTAGATAATGACATAAAGTGTTTAGCACATTACCCAGCGCAGAAAGTCACGCAGTCGATGAGCTTCTGTTTCTGCACAACAGTCACACTATACAGAGTGCTGGCTTGACCGTTCCTAACCAACTTCTCCCCCCATACAGCTCTGGAAGGGGTGAACAGAGGTGCGTCAGGAGGGGTCACACCTCATTTGTTGTGTTATGCACTGCCCTGCTAACAATTTACTTACTAATAAAACAGGAGACAATGACTGGAAGCAGGAAACATGCTTGAACACTGCCTCGCCAAAAAATGAGTGATCAAAATGAAAGGATAAGAGGAAAGCAAAGGAGAAGTCATGGAAAGGGGAAAAGGGAGAAAAAGTGCCAAGGGAGGAAGCATGAAGCATCCCTTGAGCTCATTCTGCCTGGCCGCTCTCCCCAGTTAAGTGAGGGCAGAGCTCACAGGAGGCACGCATTGATCACTAGGGAGAAGCTACTGTCAGCAACACTGCAGGGGTAGGGGTAGGGGTATAGGCTGAAATAAAAACACACATACACACATATACTACCTGATTCTATCAAAAATTATGGATATATATCTATATGGATGTTAAAGAATATATATAAATATGTACAGTTATGTGATCCAGATCTATCTATCTCTATCAATAGATGGATAGACAGATAGATAGATAGATCTATATGTAAAGATACATATCTGGATCTATAGCTATATACATATAGAAATAGATGTAGATGTAAATATATATCTGGATCTTATATAGAGAGAGATCCAGGTATCTATAGATCTGGATTTTAAAGAATAGATATAGATACATAGATATATAATCCAGATATATAAATATGTATGTGATCCAGATATATATAAATCCAAATATATATATAATCTGTATCATATTATAGATAATTAGATAATAGATATATAATAGATAATAATAGATATTATAGATAGATAATATGATACAGATATTCCATATATATGATCAAGATATCTTTAACAGCTAGATCTATAGATACAAAGAGATGATAGATTATTCTTTAAAAATAGCATATTCCTGCTCTTTTTTTCTCTGTCCTCATAGCCGCCAGTACTGTTACACACAGTTTTAAGGACTGAAATGCTTTCTCTATGGTAACGAAGAGCACCCCCCGCCATGTGAGTATTGATAGGCCAATTCCAATTTCACAAGAACCTCCTACAGGAAGCAAAGAATTCTCACAGATAAGGCAAGATACTCGAGTATACAACCTTGTGTTAATAAAACTTTCCGTTTTTGCTGTGCTATAATTTTTTTTTTCCTTTTTAAACAGTTGGCCTTTTTTCAAGGATGAATTGTTTACTCACAACTAAAAATATCTATAACTATATTTATACACAAATACATATATAACTATAACTAAAAACATAACATATACAGTATTAGTGTCAAATGTGCTCTAAAAAGACTTGATTTCAGAGCCTCATTGTAACGTTTTTTTCAATTTGAATTTCTTTTTACTATATTCTGATAAATGATATTTAACTAATAAATGCTTATTAAATAATACATGTTTTCAGGGATTATAATATCATCAGGAACGTGACCTAGTCTATTTAACATGACCTTTATATTACTTTGAAACTGGCTTTATTTTTCATATTACTTTTATCATTAATATTATTAATTTTATTTATTATATTATTATTAACATTAATTAAAACATTTATGAACGTTTACCAAACACCAATGTGCTAAATTCTTTACATGTTATCTTATTTTAATCATTACACAATTGCCTTGAGGTGAGGTCTACGATTACACCCATTTTACAGCGGAGGAAACTGAGACTTGGAGTAAGAGGTGTGCCCTCCTCACGCAGCTAGCAACAACAGCCTGGTTTGAACGCAAAGCTGTCCAACACCAAAGCCCAGGCGCATCACCATTCTGACTACAGTCAGTTCACAGTGTTTTAGAAAACAACTCCTCTATTTGTCATGAGTTGATACATATCCCCTTTTGTCCACATTAAAATGATGAAATAAATTAAAAGAAAAATTAAATTTGAAACTGGAAAAAAAAGTATTGCAGTTATCTATGTTATATATTTGTGTATAAAGAATTTTTCCCCTCCCACCATTTTGTCTCAGCTTCTGGTGGAAAGTAACAAAATGGCTGCTAGATTCACATATTGTCTTATAACAAATTATAATTATCCAATCATTAAATTAGTGCCAATCCGGCTTTTCACAGCATCTAAAAGTTAAGTTAAATGAAGAAATATTTGCTTTTATATATTATGACCAACAAAGACTTTCTAAATTTATATTTCAAAGCCTTATAGAAATGAGGGAGGAAGAAAGTGTCTACATTAGTCACCACTCTATGGGAAAGAAAAAGGGTGTTGAACCCTAAGTGACCAGCAGATAATGTATTATGCCCTCATTATTTGTCAATTCTAAGAGTTTTCTGTAAAAACTCTTACTGTTTGAAGCTTACATATATAATGAAGCATGTTAAACAACTCTCGTATCTGAAAGAGACATTTTCCTGAAACAGTTTTCCTGCAATATTCCTAAAATATTATAGTTTCCAAAGTAATGTATTCGTCACTCTTGAGTATTACATTGCATCCATATTTAGTTTTTGAAGTATATTCTAAAGATGACAGCATGCTTAATTTTATATATTAGGTAATTTTATTGTAATAGATTATTTATTCCTTAGAGATTTCAATCATACAAACTTTAAATTTTGCTATCTTTAAGAGATTAAGTAATTGTAAAAGTCCAAATTTCTAATGAATTTGTAGGAGATAATTGATTTTGTATTTTTTGAAAGATTATTCAATTTAACCTTTAGTATTTCCCTACATACAACAAAGTATTTTCCAAGAAAATAATTGCTTTCGCTGTTTCTTTCCCATATATATCTGCATGCTAATGTACAAAGAAGATAAATAACTGATGGTTTTTTTTTTTTTAGTAAAATTTTATTTCTGCCAATTTGATGCAATTACATAGTATAAAAAAATCATATATTACTATGATGAAAACAGTTGCCTCTCTGCTCTACCCTTCCTTACTCCTCTGTCCTGCTCCCCAGAGGCAACCATGTTTAATGTTTTTAATAACTGATGGTTTTTATTGCGATCAATATACTGTTTATCTATAAAATTTTTACAGATAGCACTAAAGAGGAAACAAGGAAAGTGATAAAGACTGAGGACCACTAACTAACATTTTTTTCAACATAAAGGTTTTGAACATATGATCATTTTGCATACCCATGCAAAAAAATGAGAAAGTATTTGGGGAAGAAAAAATGCATTTTAGTGTTGATCAAATGCCTCAAAATACATTATATATATCTACTCATGATTTATAATAATTAATTTCAAACTTTATTATCTGTAGTCCTATAAAACTCATCATGTGCTTTTATGCCTCTTTATTCTAAGTCCTGCCACCTTGATTTTCCCCCTGATGAAATCCTATGCTCCCATCTAGGTGCATCTCATTTGCCACCACTTGTGGCAGTGAGCCCGCCCCCTCTGCAGTCCCACAGTATGGGGCTCCACCCCTCCTACAGAATTTCCTTATTTTGCTTGATCTCCAGTTATGCACGTGTCAGTTTCCCCTCTCCTTGAGAAGATCCTTATCAACTTTTGGGTACCACCATCTTTAGCACTGTGCCTGACACGAACGTTCATTGATCTAATTGACATGAAGCACAATTATTTTCTAAAAGATGGCCTTGATTTAGATCAAAGAATTACTCTCAGGCCCACAAACTGATAATTGTTGTGGTGAGGGTAGGGTTGGAAGAGGTCTCAAGATCATTAAAAACCAACTTTTCTAATGTTTAAAATTTAGATGGATAGTTCTGTCATTAGGCTTTTAAGAATTCTCTGACCAAAATTAAGCAATGTATTCAATTCATTCCAGATATCAAGTTTACAAACAAGCTTTTCCTGAAGTTCTCTGGATGGAGAATAGCAGTTTTATCCATTTTTCTGGGCTCCAAAAACAGAAAAAAAAATGTTCTTTAAAAGTCTACTGTCCTCTATGGAGCACATTACAAAATCTCGCTGAAAGCAAATTAACCAGATATTTTCAAAAAATAGTAGAGATCATGTGTGTTTGTGAAACCAAGGGAGAAACTTTACCTTTTTAACATATTCTTCTGAGTTCTTCACTCTAGTTTTGTAAACCATGAGCTGGAAAGCTTGCCTGCTTGTCTTCACTTTTCTTTATCTAAGGAAAATAGCCAGCAAGTCTTTTTAACTGGTGTTCATTGAGTGGTTGCTATGTGCCGGGTACCATTCTGACTTAATCCATACAACAACCTTGTGAGATAAATACTGTTAGCGCCCCCATTTTACCGTTAAGAAACTGAGGCATTCACAAACTGGTGCAGCCTCTATGGAAAACAGTATGGAGATTCCTCAAAAAATTAAAAATAGAAATACCTTATGATCCAGCAATCCCACTCTTGGGCATCTACCCAATGGACATGAAATCAACCATCACAAGAGGCGTATGCACCCCTATGTTCATTGCAGCATTATTCACTATAGCCAAAAAGTGGAAGCAACCCAAGTGTCCCTCGACTGATGATTGGTTAAAGAAGATGTGGTATATACATACAATGGAATACTACTCAGCCATAAGAAAAGACAGAATTGTCCCATTTGCAACAACATGGATGGACCTAGAGGGTATTATGTTAAGTGAAATAAGCCAGAGAGAGAAGGACAGACACTGCATGAACTCACTCATATATGGAATATAAGTGAACACACGGACAGAGAGAACTGATTGGTGGTTACCAAGGGGAAGGGGGGTGGGGGGTGGGGGTGGGCACAATGGGTGAAAGGATGCATCCACATGGTGATGGACAAACAATAATGTACAACTAAAACCCCACAATGTTATAAACTATTAAGACATCAATAAAAAAAAGAAACTGAGGCATTCAGAAGTTGACTCGTCAAGTCACATGGTTAGTTCTGGGGCAGAGAGAAGATTCACACCCACATCTGTGTGTGTATTGCTCTATGATGCCTCCCACTGTGAACGCTTCATTTCCAGAGATCATGAAAAATAACCAGTTGCCTAAATAGACGCATTATTTCAGCTGCTCATTTCATCATTTAACTTGTGTATGTCCATTTCTACCACAATAGTCCTCCAAGCTGAGGGCTGATTCTGACGAAATTTGGCAAAACAAATATGTATTGAGTTCCCTTTGCTGCTTAATCTGTTGTCTTTAGGTAAAATATTCAAGAGAGTCTGGACAGAGGAAGCTTGTAAAGAGAACCGGGGGACAGAACAGCTGGAAAGAATCTAATTACCTGGAAAGAAGCTGATTAAAGACCAACTCTTATGGTAAGAGGGAACTGGGTTAGGTACTGCCAGATCAGACTGGCAGCAAGGTTGCTAAATTATTGTGCAAGCTGCCCATGCAAGGAGAGTCTGTGGGTCTCACTGCACAAGTTGCAAGGCCCAACAATTGTCCAAATTATTAGTTAACTCCAGAGGTTGAGAGTTAAGTCTAGGACGAGTTCAAATGACCTTTTCTTAAGTACAGAGCCTCCAGAATCTGTTATTTGAAGTGGAATTCAGTTTTAACCAATCGAGTGTAAAAAACATTTTTTCTCCACTTATGAATGAAAGGACAAAGGCTGGAATCAACGGTTAGTAATATTGTGAATATATCATTCGATGTTGTTCAATAGAAGTGTATTTTTCCAATGTTTTCTTTGTTAATTGGAAATTTTCAAAATGATATTTGTTTTATGAATTACTATTATTGTATGTAATTTTTCTCAAATCATTCATAGAACTACTAATATCTGAAATTTTAATTCTGTTGTGCTCATGCTATATAATTATTATTATACATTAGATGTGAGAGTATAAGGATATATGGACCTATTGTGCCAGATCTCTTAATATATCCATTGGTTAATTATTTCTTTAAATGAAAGGTCCTATATGAGTAAGGAAAATTTATCAAATACAAATTTAAATAAATTATTCAGCCAATATTTCCATAGGCTAGTTACCTTAAGCAAAGTATAAAACCTTATCTAAATGAGAAAATTACTTACCTTACTAATATTACAAAAAAGGCATCACCTACCATGTATTTGTAGACTACTGAAACAACTTAAGGGACCTATAATCGAAGAAAAATTAGAGTAAAATTCAAGAACATTTTTGACCAGGACTTAGGGCTGTCAATCAAACTCATAGTCCATCTGTGTTTGTTTCTCACAATTATTGTCTATGAGATAATAAAGTAACAATTGCTACTTTCACTATGTCAAGACAGATATGAGTAATATCTGTAGACTTTACCCATTGTAAATATTAAAGGGTTTGTACTGTACCCAAGTGGATATCTTCATATTTGAATGGACCAGAGAATACTCACATTTTCCCAAATGTATTTTTTGTATTAGAGATAATGATACTATGCAAATTAGCAAGGCTTAATGTTCCTACCAATATTTGATGATTTGAAATCAGCCCCTGGTTAACAGATGGCCCCATCATTTTGGAACATAATTGATATCCTCTTTGAAATTCTCAACAGAAAGGCCAATGGACATGTATTCCACCTGGTCCCTTGAAGAACTGTCATCTTCAGATAGGAAACTTACCCAAAACAACAGAGTTTATTAGCAAATTCCTAATTTCATACCCACCAAAGCAAATGTGTCCTTTCCAACTTTCTCCCAGTGTTCTAATTTTTCATACTGTTCACTTATATTTTTAAAATTTTGCATTTTTGTTGCTTGTTGAATATTTTTTTAAGATATCTAAAAGATATGTTTATCATTCAGAGGTGAATTTCTTGGCAAAAGTCCACAAACTTATTGAGATTCACGGGGGGGAAAAAAACACTATGTAATCAAACCGGGTGTGCTCCCAGACACAGTTCAGACAAAGCAAATGGAGCCTGGCATGCATGAAACTAGTCAAGCCACAAGAATTGATACGGCTGTAAGGGCATTTGTGGGGTGATTGTATGATATGCACACCTGTTCACTGGGAACACAATTTCTCATTCAATGACTGGCTACTAAACAGAAACAGCTTGTGTTTGCCATTGACGTGAACTGTCAAGACCAACCTTGCATCAGCACAGATATCACCCCAATAGTTCGCTCTAACCACGGAGCATCACACAGACTTCTTGAAATAAAGAAAGGCCATCCCTGGGACGCTGGGAAAGCGTGAGCCTGACAGAGAAAGTGTGGCTAAGACCAGGTGTGATTGATGAGTGCTCTCATTTATACAATGAGATTCAAATCCAGGCTGAAATAACTAATGTAATGAAAGGAAAAAGACTAGTAAAGATTAATGAGTTTTAAGAACTGTACCCTCTGTTCTGAAACAAGCATGGTAGGAAAATACTGCTTCAAAAGGAAAGGCCTTTTCTTGGTTTGATTTTTAATCTCTGAAATTTTTAACCCTTTTGAATTTTCAATTATGATATCTTAAACTCAATAGTCAAGATTTTGTTAGAGAAAAGCAGGCATACGGAAAAAAAATACAATAATGATAGAAAAAAGTATACCTTTCCTACCAGGAGAAAGTCGCACCTTAACATCTTGGGCCACAAACACCGCTATGCACATAACTTTTTGCTAGGATGTTGAGGTACAGATAATAAATTCTCAAACATTTGGCAATTTATTGAAGAGAAATACTCACAACATGAGCTACATAAACTCATTCTCCAAATGAGAATATTTTAAAAGATATTGACTACAGATGTTTCAAAGTAGAATTTAAGGTCTCACTGGGTGTCCCCAACTGGTGATCAGTCTATCGTAAGCTTAACTCTAGCGAGGTCATTCAAATTCCTGTTTTCCCTTCTCAACTTTTCACCCAGCAAGCAGTCATTGTTACATTTCAACACTTCTTTATATCAAGCACCTACTATAAAATGGTAACAGCTGCAATTTCACTGCCCAGCCCTTTCTTCCACCCTTACAACATTTGTTCTGTTAATGTAGGTTAATTCTGCAAATAACACTTCTGTAAATTGTTCTTGCAAACTGCTACATCATTTATGTAAGGACTTCTGTGAACTTTGAAAAATTAATGCCTTTAATTTTGGTTGATGGCAACATCAGCAGAGCTCTGTAAATTGCACTTTAATGAGATTTTGCTACAGGGGATAATCTGCTACTGACAGAGGAACATCTTGAAAACATCTGTAGACCTATAATTTCTCTATGACGATTAGAGCCCACGACAAGACTCCAAATACAAACCCAAAATAAGAGGGGGAAATGTAAAGTTCTAAATGAGAATACAACCTGTTCTTTAAAAGCAAAAAGCCCAGGATGAAAAGTTCCATGCACTGAAAATAAATCAATTTTTTGGACTAATTAACATTTAGGTTTATTTAATTAAGAAAGACTATTACTATCTCCACTGCTGTGCATCTGTATATAATGAAGCAAACAGCAGTAGGTATAAGATACCACTGAGGGATATGCCCAAGTAACCCAGCGCTATAGGTGCAAAGGAACGTCTATTATTGTTAAGTAACTGACATCAGAGTCTTACTTTAATGTTGTCATAAATAAAAGGAAGATTTCCACAGATGCCTTCACATATGGTTTCTTATTTGTCTCTGATGGAGACTGGGAGTTGGATTAGATGCCAAAATTAAATGATTTAAATAGACAGCTGCATAATGGAAACTACTAAATAACACCTTTTAAACAGTTTCTATTTATAGCAGGTCTAAATCACAGAAGGATGACAAATTTTATTTTTCTAAAGCTAACATCGCTTGTGGCTCTAATGCCATTACTTCTAAAGCCCCATCGTTATCTTAGCATTCACTTTAGCTCATGTTTGTCAACCTGCCATTTCTAGAATGGTAACTTTTGAAATCATATCTCATTTCCACAGTCAAATCTACTTGAAAAGCAATCTGTTTTAAAGATACACAATATTGATTACCTTGTATAGGTTGAAATAAGCAGAAAACAATATAAGATATTATACCATATTCTTCACCTTCTATGAAATTAATAGATACTTGTCAGAATGCCGACTTCCAGACCATAATTTCCTGTCTATAATCCTTACATCTTTGTCATTTTTCATGGGAAAGAAATTAAGTAAAAACTGCAGAATTAAATGAGTGCATAGTGAGACACAAAGAAAAAGTTACTTCTGGAAAACTTAAATATATCAACAGGTTTAGTCACTGTTTTAATTGATCCTTTGAAGGCTAAATTGTGTGTATATTCTAAAACAAGTGAGATAAGGACAATTTAATAGAAACTGAATCTGAACAGCCTTATTGTGTAATAAATGAAGGAAGCTTATTATTACTTCATTAGTAGAGTCTTTTTTTTTTTAATTTTTAAGCATATCTGCCAGAACCGGATACTATTAAGTACCCCATGGACTCTATGATTCCTCCACTTCCAGTAATGATCAGAACCCAGGCCAAGTCACAGTTTCTATTTTTATGCAGTATATAAAATTGCATCTGGAAGGGAATAGAGATAGGATGCATCGAAGTGGAGGTCTCTGAAGGGGAAAAAAGAATACATAAGGGCATGACCAGCAGGGATGTTTCCTATAACATCTGAACAAGCAGAAGGAGTGATGCTACAAGCACTGAGCACTAGGCATAATCATTTGTCTCTTGCTTCTGTCCCTCCCATGACTGGGACTTGTGGGTGTGACTGTAGGATTCCCCCTATGTCCATGCGTCAGTTCCTGAGCCTCACTTTGAACTTGAACTTGAAACCATCATCATGTTATTTCTCTCTCTTCTCCCCTTCCAAGATTTGCTCAGTGGCCTTGCCACTGAATCCATTCATCAAAGGCCCCATCCCTACATCCACTCATGAGTATACCAAAGGAGTACCTTGTGTACAGCTAAACAGTTCACTCCTTTCAAATACTCAAGTGCAAATAAATGTTTGATATTGTGAGTATTCCTTATAAGTAATACATCATCGGTTCCAGAATAAAGATATTTGGGGGAATAATTCAGATAATTAAGATCATTAAGGTACAGAATACACCTCTTAGGCATTTCTAGGTGCTCTTCAACCTAAAGAAAAACCTACAATCATGAAATTGATTATTACCTTTTCTTCTCAAAATTAAACTTTGTCAAAATATACCTTCTTGAAGACAAAGAGCAACGTCTTGTGCATTCAGTAACTAATGTTATTGCAGTATGTTCATTATTTACTACAAAGAAGTTACTATCTTTTAAAACTCATCCTGGAAAAGCAAGTATTGTCAATTGTGAATCCGACTGGTTCACAAACTTGGCTGCCTTTTTCTCTCTGCAGTTGGAGGGACCCACTTGCCACACGCACAGCTTTAACTTCTTATATGAGTTTACAAAACTATTCCTCCCTTTTAGGCAAGAAGCATTTATGTTCTATCAACCCTCATGACCCAGCTCCTGTATTAATGAAGTGAACTTTGGAGTCCAAAACACTACTGTTGGAATGCCATCTCAGTCGCCTCTGAGAATGGAAAACCATTTAATCTGTCTAAGCCTTGGTTTCTTCATCCACAAAATGTGGGTAAAAATATCTACATTACTAGATTGTTTTGAGGATTAAATATGATTATGTATGCAAAGCAGAGAATCACACATGTAAAAGGATCTCAATAAATAGTTCCTTTTATTAGTTCTCTCTTCTTCATTCATCTTTTTTCCTTTCTTGGCCAGTTGTTACTAGTTGTCACTAGTGTCATACACTCCCCTCCTTAAATGCTTCAATCAAGTGGCCATGTCTTGTCACAAATAGTTTTCAGGACCATGGAGAGATCTCGTGTGCCCTTCCCCACAAAATACATTGATTTTGTGGTGCCAGGGGGTCGTTTAGCTGATTCATTCAGTAAACACGTTCTGAGGACCTATATAGGCACCATGTTAAGTTCTGGAGAAACAGCATTCAACAAAACAGAAAATCCCTAAACTTGTAGTGCTTGTAGTTCAGTGAAGAAGTAAACATTAAACGAGTAGTTGGACTCATTCACTACTTAGTCCTCCAAAAACCACACAAATACTAACTGGGATAAGTACAATAAACAAAAAGTTCAAAGTCCTAAGAGAGGACTTACCAAATCTTGGGGGATCGGGGAAGGGGGATTGTCAGGAATAACTTTCCTGAGAGGTGATATTTTTGCTCAGATCTCAGGGATGAATAAGAGATAACCACACAAAAAGGATGACTGAAGAGCACTCCTGAAGCAGAATCATTTGAAGAACTTAGGAAAGGCAAGTGCTGCCAGTGCGCAGTGATGAAGTGTAGCACAGTGGGAGACAAGGAGAAGCAAGGGCCTTACGGGACATGCTAAGAATATAGCATAAATATGGAAGATTTGTAGATCTGGGCCATCAAATTTTTGACCTACTTTCTGTTTTTTTAATGTATGTTAATCACAACATTTAAAATTCAGGATATTAAGTTTTTGATCTCTTTAAAAATTTTAAGATCTGGGCCTGCATTTCCACATGAAGACAATAGATAACCACTTCACCAGGTAAACAAGACATGAGCTCTCCATTTGCCACAGTCTATTGGCCAAGTTCACTCGTATGTATTTTCTGTTCATCCCCTGTAATCTTGTCAGTTTGCAAGCCCAGATATTGGTTTCTACCTTATCCCTCAGATTTGGCCCTGATTTTGTGTCTGAGGAGTGAATCATTGCCTTGCTTCTTGTGGTTGCATCCTGATATCCAGCCCATCTGGAATATTTTCCAAGAAAAGTGTCACCCTCCCACACTTCTAGCAGAGGGATCTCTGAGCATGTCCAGCTTCCCAAGTTGCTATTTTCCACCCATTGATTGGGAAGTCTTGGCGATATTTGTTTGTTCTACCAGATGTTTTCTTTGGCCATACTCTCCAGATACTCATTAGGTTCCCAGTGGATTTATAATTCAGTAGTAATTCAGTAGTATACCAATCCCAGCCAACAGATATAATCACAAACTTCTGTCTCTTCCTGTCTTTTTTCGTCTTTCATCCATTAGACATTGAAAATCACTTCTCAAATGATACCATGTAGAGTAGTTTCAAGAAGAACTCTTTTAAAAGAATAAACAAAGATATACAGAGAGGATGAGTTTGTGATAAACACTCAATTATTTGGAACTCAACTGTCCAGTTTCTTCAATTAATCAAATTTTTCTTAGCACTTTACTTCTAAGAAAAAGAAGCAAATAAAAGAAATAAAATTTCGAACACAAAGTTATATATTTCCAAAGGTAATCATAGAGTTCAGTGCAGTCTCCTTCACCTTTTACATCCATTTCTGAACTCATTTTCAATGAGAATAAATATTCAGAATGGAGACTACAGGAGGCACTACAAGATCCCAGGTCATCAAAGAAATGCATTTCTGACATACTAAGAAAGGAAAGCTCCTGGCCTCATGTCTTGTGCATAGTAATGGGCTAATTTTTGATGAATAGAATCAAATGCAGCCTAGTGTATTTCACACAGTTGTAACATTAAAGCGAACCACAAAATTCACTTACCTAGGGTATCCCAATATTTCTAGAGAAGAAGAAATTTTATTAACATTGAATAGTTCCTATTAAAGATATTAATGAGTAGATGTCATATAAATACCATAATTTCTAGGCATTTGTTGAAGAAAGACTGTCCAAAGGATTTCCCTTAGAGATTGGTTGAAAGCACTTCCTGTTCTGGCAGTGGCTGCACCGTCTCCCTTGCTGTACTTGTTAGCATCCTACTCACAGCTCTTTTTCCTATTTGCCAATGTTAATGGCCCTTTTCCTAACAGCATCCTAAGAGAGGCCCAAACCCCATCAGCTTTGTGTCCCCTGGCCATTGTGATTCCAATTTGTATCACTGTAGTCTTTATCAATTTGCCCAGCAATCCTGAGGTAACTGTGCATTTCAGGATTCTGCTAACATTTGTCTCTTGCTACAAAGAGCTTTAGGGGAAAAAAATTATTCCAAATGGCATAACGGATGTTTTAGTCAGTAAATTTCTTGGGAGTTTAAATTAAAATAAAAATGATACGCTTTGTACATGGATTTTCTTGTACTTAAGCCTTTAATGCCAGCTAAATAACAAAGGGGGCCATTAATGTAAAATTCAGCCTAAAGTCAATTGTGTTACAAGCACTCTTAATGCTTGTACATTCTTAATGTAACAAGAAGTCTGAAAGGCACTTAACTGGATACAGCTGTATGCAAATTTCCGTTAAACTACTGAAGGTTAGAAACAGACATTATTTTAATCTTGAAAAATAAACCACTGAGTGTCTAGCATTCGGGTCTGTTAAACTCATCTACTAATGATTCCCCCATTAAACCATAATAAAGTGTTTGAAAGTTGATCCAGTCCTTTGCACATGGTAAACAAAGAGACTGGAAGTACAGCAATCTCTGCCAAAACCCAGCAAGAGGATTCTTGAATATATACATCCTCACACAGCTGTCATTCACCCCTGCTGCATTATATATTTTGAGATAATTAAACAAAAATATGTGACATTTATCTAAAACTCACATTTTTGCCTTTTGGGAATGAAGCACAATCCATAGCCTGATTCAGAAAGCTATCATGCAATAGAAGGTGAAACAAGTTTTTAAAGATGAAAGAATAAAATAGTCAGAAATAAAAATGTGGGTAGAGAGACAAAAGATTTGCCTCCTCGATTATAATCGTGGCCTCACAGGGAACACACAAAATAACACCAATATTATCATTTCCAGGCATCAACGTTTCCCTACCTGTGGTTCTCCAGTAGAAAGCTAAGGTACCCCATATGCATCTATAAACAAACAGTTTATTAAATCAGGAGTTACATAAACGGTTTTCTAAAATAAACTGAACAAAAATCTCATTACAAAACAGGAAGTAAGAAATGATCTCATAGAATGAATGAACCACTCCTTGCTCAGTGTGTTTACCGTCCTGAAGCAAAATAACTGGAATATCTTGAATATTTTTTAAATGCTGCCAAGTTAAAGTTCATAATACCCTTAGTTTCTTTTTTTAGAAACATAATATATTTTGGAATAAAAATTCCCAAATAAATATGTCTCAAAATTAAACAGTGCTATTACAATGCCCATTGCAATTATAACCATTTTATTAACTGAAAACTCAAAGAGATTTTTAAATAATTATGATATTTAGAGATATTGTGGGTTCGGTTCCAGACCATCACAATAAAGCGAGTCACACAAATTTTGGGGTTTCCTAGTGCATATAAAAGTCATGTTTACACTATGCTGTAGTCTATTAAGTGTGCGATAGCATTATGTCTAAAAACAAATGTACACGTCTTAATTAAAAAATACTTTATTGCTAAAAAATGCTAACCATCATCTGAGCCTTCAGCGAGTCATAATCTTTTTGCTGGTGGAGGGTCTTACAAAAAACATGATATCTGTGAAGCACAATAAAACAAGGTATGCCTGTACTTGATTGATCTTGTCTGGTTTGTTTTCTTGACTAATCCAGATAAAATCAGGTTATTTATCACTCATGGCCACCTCCCCAAAAAAGAGCAAGAATGAAAGAAAGAGAATAAAACAAAGAAGGGAAAGCAAGGAAGAGAAGAGAAGGCAAGGGAAAATGCATTTATTTATTCAACAAATATTTAATCATAGTGTACTATGAGTCAGGTATAAGTGAAACACAAAGAAGACACCGATGAAGACAAGATTCCTATCTTTCTGGAGCTTAAAGTCTAATCAGGAAGCCAGATATTAATTAAGTAATGATAAAAAGGATATATAAAATTACAATCATGATGTATGATTAAAAAAACCTTTTCTATGAAAATTTAAAATAGGTGGTTAGGTAAGGTGTCCTGAAGAAGTAAAAGTAGAAACTAAGATTTAAAGATTAGGTGGGGTAAGGAGAGGAGGAGAAGGTTAAGGAGTGTTCTCTACAAAAGAACATGTGCAAAGGCCTGGTTTGAAGATGGTAAGGTAAAGGAACTGAAACAATGGTAATATGATGTGGAATTATGTTGCTAAATGAGACTAGAGATATAAGTCAAAGCTAGGTCACACAAGGTCTTGTAGGCCTTGTTCAAGGTCTTGGTTTTTATCCATTGAGATAAACTTGACTAATGGGAATTCATTGAAGACTAATTTTAAGTAGGAATCTGACATCATCAGATATGCCTTTCAAAAGGCTATATCTAGCTGTAGTAAAGAGAATGGAGTGAAAGAGGACAAGAGTGAATAGAAAAAGATCAGCCAGGAAATTTGAGGGGGAAGAGGGAATGGTGTCTTGGAATACTTTGCTGGAGGTAAGAGGAAGAGAAGTGGATGTGCTGAAGAAATATATCAGAAGTAACTAATAAGAATGACAAATTGCATATGAGGGTTATGTTTCTGACAGGTATAATTAGATAAATGGTATCACTGAGGGTGAGAAAACCAGGAGTGGAGCAGGAAAGAGAAGATTGAGTTCTGTTTTGGACATGTTGAATTTGAGGTGCCTTTCATTACACTACATAGCAAATAAATTTAAAAGTATCAAGTTGCACATTGTGAAATTTTATATTAGTAATAATATTAAGATCCCAATAAGTTCTTTAAAAAAATAAAAGTCACGATAATTTAGAATATGTGCAGCATCAAAAGATTTCCAACTAGAGTCTTATATCCAGTCTAACTAATGATCAACTATGAGAATAGAAAAAAGCATGTTCACACATGGAAATTCCCAAATATATTTATTCCTTTGGACCTTCTCTCAAGAAGCTCATGGAGAATGTGTTCTACCTAAATGGGGGTATGAATCAAGATTGAGGTAAATATGGCATTCAAAACCAGAGGACCCAAACACAGAAGAGAAGTTACTTATTAGGAAGCATTTTACAGAGCTTTTGTACATCACAGGAAGACTTGGCTGGAGGTGCAAAGAAATTAAGCAAATAAGAAAGTCAGACAATTAACTCCAGGAAAAAAAAAAAACAGTTATATAATAAAAGAAATTTAATCATAGAATACTACTTGGTTTAAGAGCGAACAATACTTACACAGTGAAAATAATAAGAGAAACATGAAATTTTGATAAACTGAAGGATGAGTATTAAGACTATTATATCCCCTCTAGCCAGATGAGCAAGGGCCCGTCTTTCTGAAACTATGTGGCTGTCAGAGCAACGCCTGACACACACACACTCTTTCCTCTGTGTGATGAACCCTGCCTGGAGTGCTGAGAAACCATGACCCTTAACCTTCCTTCCCCAGGAGTCAGGAGTCTCCCTTTTCTTCTCTGCTACATCTTGGGTGATGGGAGCTTGCTTTACCTACATTCTGTGAGAATGTCCCTACCTCTTTGTACAAGTGAACTTACTTAGGCAGGAAGTGCTGTCTCCCTCTAGCTTCACTTCTGAATTTTGACTATACTACACAATTAAATAAAATTTGTCGTTAAACAGACCAATGCAGAAACCAATTAACACTTTGCTGACCCTACAGGACCTAGTGTTTGTTACCCAACAGAATTGGAAGGGGCAGAAATGGACCAACTCTCACAAGAGGAAGTGGAGTAATTGAGAAAGAAGCAAAGACGTTAAAGGACCAAGAAGAGGAGGAATTTGAGGAAAGAGATCTGATGGAGGATGTGGAGGATGCACCACAAGAGACTAGAATTAAGGATCCTGTGAAGACACACTCTCAAAATCCTAACACCCGCTAACTATGTATGGGTTGGATTATACCACTGAAATCTGAAGAAAAGAACTGGTAAAACCTTCTTCCAGATTTTGTGTATTCATTCAGCTAATTTTATTGCTTGCTATGCTCTTCCTTCTTCTAAAATATGAGACCAATATCTGGGCTTACCACCCATTTTTCAGGTTCCCAATTAAGTTCCACCTCTTCCAAGGTACCTTCCACACTGTTTATAGCCATCACAGAGCTACTGGTCTGCCCTCCTACTTTCACTCTTCAGTCTGCATTAATTACTCTATTATCTTAACATTTTCATGGAAATATATTATGAGGGACTGAGGTTAAAAAAAAAAGTCTTATGTTTCTGCATTTCCCACAACCATTAGCACCAAGCTAAGTGCCTTGAGGGCACTGGGTAAACACTTTATTCTTTATAGTTTGACGTTAATACACATACATAGCAACCTACCACATGCCTCTGTATGTAAACTGTGTTCAATCCATTATAAAAGTAATCTGTCTACTTATCTATCTATTGTCTTCAGAAATTTCTGATATTTCTGATTATAATTTTTAAATTAATTTTGTTAACTTGCAGGAATTTTGTGAGTCAGTTGTTAAACACAGCCATCATTAAAAATTATGTTTTTAAATATAAATTATCTTAAATATATTAAAATCATCTAAATAAATTACCTTAAAATAAAGGTAATAAGTACTCAAAACTCATCATTTCCTAATTATTTAGCACATTTTACTGATATCTTGCTCTTTAGATCATTCACATCTATCATGTCACCATAGTGGAAATACGTCATTGTGCACTCAAAGTATCCCTTCCCATCTCTGCTTTAAGTCCATCACCCTGGTAGCTTGAAATTGGCCAAGGTGGGAGTGTTTACATCATGAAATTTGAAAAATGCCACAAAACAGCCCTTATTATTTTGTTGTCTATTCTGTCTAATGCAGATTAAACTTAAAAGTGTGCCGTGTCTATAACCGTTACATTGTGAATAACACATAAAATTGAAGAAACATTCTTTCACTATTTGAAAATTATTATCATATTTAGCAAAGAAGTTACTGACATCATTGACTAACAAGTGAGTTCCAATATATTCTTCGTTGGTTCATTTTTGTCTTACCAGAAACAAAAATACCAACCAACATTCATGTTGGAACTACATGCATCAGGCACAACCGTAGTTTGGCCATAGATAAAAGAATTCAGCAAAAATTAAAGAAATCATTCTGTGGGAATCAATTGACTATATGGAATTTGCACTAAAGCATATTATATATTTTATTATTAATTATTACACTGTATATTCTTTATATCAAAGTTTATAATTAATATATATATATATATAATAAAATATATATATACACACACACACATTTTTTGTGGAGCAAGTTGTTAAACATTCACCAGCACAGCACTGCCTCGGATGATTGTTTCCAATGCACATTCCCAGGCCTCAACCCCTCAGATTCTAAATCAGTGGATCTGGAGTGAGGCCCAGCAAACTCTCCTTTAAACCACTTTTTTTTCTACAGTGGAAGCCTTAGGGTTGATTAGGGAAGAAGAGAAAAATAATCAAAGTGAAATATATCTTGTTTGAGTTAAGAAGAGTTCTAGATACCAGCAGATGCTTCTTTAAGAAGAAACCTACAGATAAAAGGGACCACATTCTCTTTTTGAGGAGGGAAAATAATCTATGCTCATGATTCTGCACTGGGCGTTATACAAAGCAAATCCATTTTGTAAATTAAAACTAAAATCTCTTTCTTCAAAAAATATTTGTTTCCTAAATTATTCACTTAAACACTATCACTGTAGACAAAACCAGTGTGAAAATGAAAAGCCATTTCAGAATTATCCATGAAATATAGATGTCAATTACAGTTTTTCTTTATTCTAGAAAACTAATACCGTTGAAAATTGTCTTCAACCATAAGACAAAGAGTTGGCTCCTGGAATGTTGCACTGAAGCCTTCTGTATCCAAAATACCAAACTGTAACTTGCACCATTGAAATCTGTAAATTCCATCTTTCTAATTACCCCCTTCAACATTTAACGTTTAACATTTCCACCCCATAGTAGACAAATACTCTGAAACTTTTTCTCCTGGTTTCATGACATGATATCCCTTTATTCTATGACCATCTAAATGACTTCATCCACAGACGTGGGTTTTGAAAACAGTTTTAAACCAAACTAATTATTTCTGATGAGAAGCTGTTAGACTTCCAGTTACTGATTCTATTCAGTTTTGCTAAGCATTTTTAATGTGTGTACATACAATCAATTTTGATTTTTATGTTTTCACTGTTCAACAGCTCCCTGCATATAAACCTTAAGAGAGAAAACGCGAGTGAGCCTGCCCAGGAAGACTGCTAAAACATGAAAATGGATCAAGGAAAGTATTCATACAGTTGGAATTCTCAGTACAAAGAGATGTGCAGTAACTCATTATTTGAGTGAATTCAAACCTATTTCCTCACCTCCCCCCCCCCAAATAAAAAAGTACATCGTGCACTTCCGTATCCAATTTTGTAATTCACTGTCCCCATGCAGCGAATTAGAACACACCCAAGTTATTTAGACGGGCGACAAGATAGTGGCTTTGATATGGTTAGCTGTAGTTACCTTTAAAAGGCGATAGTCTCGCATTTTGTAACATATTTAAAAGTGAAAAGAAAATTTCTCTGTCAATTGCAAGAGAAAAATGAATGATTTCAGACAACATTACGCAGATCCTATTTTCTAGACATCCTCACTTCTGGGAGCCTGTGGAAATCACAATATGATGAATCTTCACATGGTAGAAGCCAAGCAGGTTCATCACTTTATCTGTCCTTAATATCTAATTCAAAAGTAACCAGCTACATTCACAGCAGGTCTTACAAGAGAAATTAATTCAAAGCCCTTAGCAACCTTACAATAACTAGAATTAAACTTTCCTTGTCAGGAGCTTAACTATGGTAAAAATTTAAATTAAAAATGTGTTTTTGAAAGTTTTGAAATTAATAAACGCACTTCATTTGTGACACCAGAGACACTTTAAGTTTTTGTAATTAAATAACCAAAGGAAAAATCATTTGAAATATTTTTTCTGAATATCTCAAAAGTTAAATAATCATGCTTAAAGTGAAAAGTCCTGGGTTTTCCACTTTTGATAAGTTATTAGTATCTTGGTCATAATATTAATATCTTCCCACCATTAAATTTTTAATATAATAAAAATAATGCTCCCTATATTTATTTAGCTACAAATTCTTTAATACACAATTAAGCACACATAATAAGAAGTATGGCTAAATATTTGTGAGTAGAATGATTATTTGGAGCTTTAAATTATATATGTTTAGAAAGCAAGAGTGTTTTCCTAGTCCTAGAAATTGATGGGTCACTTTCCCAATGTTAATTACTTACAGTGTGAGTGCAAAGAAAAATCATCAAAATAATTTGCTAATATTAACTTTCTTTTGGTTTTATTCTCCTATTTGCTAAAAAATAAAGGACTTTGGAAATCCATGCACAGAGAAAGCTCATCATATATTAATAGGACGATTAATATAAAAACAATTTTTGAATGCACATTATCCAATGTTATACTTTTCACCTAACAAGAAATGTAAGTTTTTTCAACTCATTGTTGTTTGTCTAATGTTCAGGATGTATTTTTAGAAATATATTTAAAATATTTTTTGGATCAAATGAAGGTATCTCTCCTATTCTTACTACTGCCAACCCTGTGATTTACACACAGTTTAATTATTCAGATGTTTATTATGTTCTACATAATGAAATTTGGACCCTCATATTTTCTTCCTACATGCTCGATGCAGGCTGCAATTATAGCCACAGATATCTGTTTATTTGATGAATTTTGCTTCTTCTGCATAGTTTGATAAATATGGAAATAAGTCAAAACCTACTTTATATACAGTAATTAAAGTGAAAAATCTAGTCATGATGCAAATCCTTAATTGGACTCCAGGAGAGATATGCAGAATTTCTCTTTAATAATATGGGATGACTGGGGACAGAAAAACAAAGCACACTAAAATATGGTTTAGAAGCACAATTAATCACAAAACAGAAAACAACCAATTTAGCATAGCTCATTCAGTGACTCTCATGGCTCAGGTAATGTTCTTTTAATCATCTGGCTCTAATATTAAGGTTGTGTCATGTGCATCTGAAATAAAATACAATATATATGCTGATCTTCACTGTGAAATGTGTTCTTTCGTCTAATTTGTAAACAGAGCCCTTTCATAATAAAATGCTTAGACTGTTTAATGACATGTAAGTGAATGATCAGAGCAGTACAAAATGGTTTTAACTGTATTCTTTAAATATATTAACTCTTTAGACAAAAATAAATAAATAAATAAACCTTCAGAGCTCATGATAATTTGTTAGTTCTTGTGCAAATTTTGTTTGGTCCTCACAAAGTAGAAACAACCAGCCAAGAGATATTTTAGGCTATGACAATATAAAGGATATACTTGTTAAGCAAAATTAAATTAACATACCCTGAGATGGTGCAGATGTGGCTGGAAAACAAATAGTAAAAACATCTAAGTAATCTAAGACCATAAGTGTTTGTTTTCATATGCAATACATGCATTTCTCTAATCAGCTAAAAATTAGCCATCCTTGTCCCTTAATTTGATTGCAAAGATATTATTCTCCATATAGGTTTTTGTAATATCTCATTAAGGGAATAATTATACAAGTAGGCTTAACCAGAAAAAAACTAGATTTATTGTGCTACTTTATTTAAATAGAAATCCCATTATTCTGTTCTTCTGTAAAAATTGTCTTAGCCTCATGCTAAGCAAATGAAGTACTGCTTTAGAATTTGGAAATGGTCCCTCTCCAAAGTTATTCTGAATTGCCTAAGTATACCAAAAATATCCATGTGTTTGTGGCCTGAGAGGAGCCAAAAAAGAGGTTGATGTCTCCATGCCTCATAGACGCTCGATGACATTATCACAAGGATCATTTTTCTGTTCCCCAGATGTGTCCATCAGGAGACACCATGACTGCTGCCTCCATGCTGAGAGCAGCTGAAATTAGAGAGGCTTGATGTCCAGTATCCCAATCACTGCAGAACTCCATCTAACCCAGGATGCCTATCTTCCCAAACAGATGAAAGGACCAAAGACAATTGACTTTAGATGGAGTCTTCTCCTGGTTTCCCAAGATGACCTGACATCTCTATGAGGCACCTGCCATAAAATAAAGACTTCAGGGAGGCTGCCCTTTGATGTCTTTTAATGATGGCCAGCCTTTGATGTGGCCCTGTGGCACACGTTTTAGTTTGCAAACTGAAGCACAGTTTAATAGCAAACAATTTCTACACCCAGTCAAGGTAATATTGATGTTGCTCATCTCTAGAATGCATATTTATAACCAAGAAAGTGGAAAATGTATTTTGCTTTAATATCTAGAAGAAGCATGTGTGAATTTAATTGTAATTGACCTGCTATTTTAAATATCCAAATTCATAGTGGAAAATGGATTTATTGTGTAAATTTCACATTGGCCAATATACTTTTCTTATGTAATAAAAATAATAATATGGTCCTAGTCTTTTCAGATAAATACAACAGATTTAGAAGTAAATGTGCTACTTGTTAGTACTGTCCAGTCAATTCCGACTCCTAGCGCCCCTGCGGACAGCAGAGCTGAACCCAGCTCGGTCTTTTTGCGCCATCCTCTCACCTTGCAGCACTATATCAGACAATACTCCACTGCTATTCACAGGCTTTTCATGGCCAATTGTTTTGGTAATGGGTGGTCGGGTCCTTCTTCCTAGTCAGTTCTAGTCTGGAAGCTCTGCTAAAACCTGTCCACCTTGGGTGACCCTGCTGGTATTTGAAATCCCAGTGGCATAGCTTTTAGCAACCAACAGATGAGGTGGTGTGGTTCCCTGACCAGGAAATGAACCCAGGCCAAGGTGGTGAGAGCGCCCAATCTTAACCACTAGATCACCAAGACTGGCTCAATTAACGTGTGATATCTATTACGTACTCAATACACTTTCAGAAATATTTAAAAGATGGAAACGTGTTTTCTTATTTTCTGAATCTTTGGTTCTCCATTTTCCATTGTAATTACAGCTTTACCTTTGGCTAAAAGATTATTTACACTGCTTTCTCTTTAATTTCCCGTTTTCCAGTGTCAAAAGTTCTTAATTGCAATTCTGGAAATATTAGTTGCAGAATAAATGCAATCGATCCTTCTGCACACCTTTAGACAAATTAATGATTTATTCTTTTCTGCAGTTTGAATTAAATGTGGTCACATGCCTGGACTTTTCCTATGGTGATCATAAGAAGAAAAAGCAAGAAAATAATGTCTCTCAGTAGCCCTGGAAGGCAAATTTCTAGCTACATTAGATGCTTTTAGATTACTTCAATCCATTTTCATTTTATCAGGTAAAAATAAAACTACAATCCATCAGAAAATTGTATCTACAATATTTAGGTAGTAATCAAATAATACAGGGTAATTACCTGGTAATTAGTCCTTTAATTCATTTGCTATTTCAAACTAAAATTACTTTATTGGTCTCATGTTGTAGAAATTGCTTTATTACTAAGAAAGTCTAACATAGGTTTAATTTCAAACTGTGTCATGTAGAATTGCCTTTATATTCCATAATATTTGAAATATGATAGAACTATAAAATGTGATAGCTCTTTATTATCAAGATGAAATCCTGTCCCCTAAAACTAAAAATCTTATTCCTGAGAATTTTCATTTACAGCGATGTATCCTTATGGAGAGAGAGTTATTTTGGAGACTATTGCAACATTTATAGATTTACATTTCACTAGCAGCTTTCTTCCCATAACAAAAATCCTAAAAGTTTCACTCTCTCTACCAGAGTTATTAGTCACACAACAACTCCTTCCTAAGAGCCTATATGGTGCAAAGACCTATGCTAGCCATATGATTTTTAATTTTTTAAAGGCTAAAATTATGCAACCCTCTTAAGAGACCAACAAATTATTGCCATCATTGCAAAGAAAGATGGGGAGGAAGGAAGGAAAAAAGAAAGGAAGAATGGGAGGGAGGGAGGGAAAAATTACTAAAACAATTTTTCCTGTTTTCTGAAAATAATACTGACACTACACTGTAGAAAAAACTTCAGCCTTCTCATTGGAAATACATAGGCTTAACTGCATGTTATAAAGCCATTTTTGATCCTGTGAAGCCTGAAAAAATGCCTATAATTTATTATTTCTCTCTTAATAACTTATAGAAAGATCAACAAACCAGTCATTTTAAATTCTAAATGTATTATTTTTAAGAAAAAAATATAGATTATTTATCTAACACTCCTTTATCATTTAAAATATCTTAGAGCTTTTAGATACCTCAAAGGGAATATACAAAACTATATAACATATAGTTAACATATGAAACCATAACTAGCATTCATAGCTCAACATGTTACATGTCAGTAGTAACCAATAAAATTGCTTTTATGCCTCTAACAGGTTACAATGCTGACGAGAACGCCAAGCTTCAAAAGACAGATTAACACGCGCACTCCATAAAGTGTGACATGAGAGGACCCTCGCAGTTTCATGAGCTGACAATAAAAATTGTTATCGTTCTCTGAAGATACACATTCACAAAAAGCAAAACGTATGCTTTTCACTTTCTCCCCCGCTATCTTTAACACCCACAGTTTGGGTAGTTAGGAAGAAATCTGTCAGTCGTTTCATAAATTTCAACAGCTATGCTTCAAGCAAACCTCAAAACTCCTTTGTCACTTCTCTTCAAAATATTTCAGATTTTGAAAGTGAAGTCTAATTCATATAGGACCCAAAATCTTGATTAGTATCTTTCAATATTTCTATTTCTCTCTTATATTTTATCACATGAGCATCTAAATTGGAGAAAAAAAAACTATTCACTTGCTCATCATAGGACCACAATTGAACTGTGAGCAGTAGTTCCTTTTTGAAGAGATACACTGTTGAAACTGGAAATATCTATCAAGAATCCTAAATGTTATGCAGGCTATTCTGAAAAATGTTCACTACCCAAGTATAGTAACCAAGATGGTGCACCCCTCTCAAAAAAAGTGGATTCTATAGTTCTGGGTGAAGCATAAATTCAAGCCATATAATTTCAATCATTATTTCAGGGCAAAAAACATATTTCACAGCCTAAAGATGTCATTATAAGATATGTTACTGTGAAACTAAATTAAGTTTATTACTTCAGGATATAATATATGTATTATGATCATGAGTGATTAAAATGTCTTCTTCTAGCCTTACAACCCAACAAGTAGATATGACCCTTGTACTCATAAACTACTCTTGAGAGAGTAATAATAAAACTAGCAAGCCTTCCGTGGCACTTGATGTGCCAAGGACTGTGCTAAGAGCATAAGACACTCGTTTCATCCTCATTCATCCTTACACAACTCATTTCAACTTTGTGCTGTAGGCGGAATCATTACCCGTGTATTACAGAATCTCACTCATATATTACTAACATGCCCATATATTTGAGGCACAAAGAGGTTAAGTACCTTACCCTAGGTCACACAGTCAGTAAGCAAATGCACTATTGAGACAGTACTTATTTGGCTTCCTGGGTCAGAGAAACAGACAGAATCTTCTAAGTGGCCCCACAGGCAAATAGACTTTTCTAGCTTCAACCTCCTAAGGAAAGGAGACAGATCTTGCCGTGAAATGAAGAGGGAAAGTCAGAAAGTGATGGCCAGTTAAATCAGAGTGAGGGGCAGCTAGCCTCCTCGCCAGCCAAAAGGCCTCAGAACCACCCTTCTTAAAAGGAAATGATCACAGAGCTTGGAACCCAGCCCCCGATGACGTGAGAGCCTCACTTCTCCAGCCACGAGCAACACGGAGCGAAGAGAAGGTGCCTGCCGTGGGTCACCAGGCGGAGATGAACTCTGCAAGACCGGCCCGGCTCAGTGTGAAACCCAAGGTGAGCGAGGCAGGAGAGGCTGGGGCAGCACAGACAAGCAGCAGCAGAGTGGAGAACGCCCAGGAGTGACGACTGGAGGAGACGGTCTGCAAGCGGAATGAACGGGCGAGGAGAGGCAGGCACACGAGCAACCAACCTCCCTCACCGAACGTTAATCTAAAGGAGAGCGAGGCTACGGGACCCAGCCTCGGTCACCACAGACGGGCAGGGGAGGACCGAAGGGATATGAGAAGAGCTGAGAGGGAGCAGAGCGCAACAACTGAGTCATCCTCAGAAAGCATTTGCCCGCTCCCCACGCAAGCACGGTAATGTGGGCAGAGAAAGGGTTGCCCTGGCACAGTCTATGATTAATTGCAATGCTTGATTTCATATTTAGTAAATGGAGTCAAGAGTTTTTCCACAGAGCCATTAGAACATTCTCAGGACAATCCGTTTTTATTACAAGTTTCAGAACCTTAGTAGGAGTTTGTCATGTTCTAATAGCTAAATGCAGCTGGATCCTAACAAGAGACCGTACCTGGACGGATGTGCGGACGGAGATAACGCAACCCAGTCTGCCTATTTCTCGCAGAATGATGGGGAAGGATGAAAGAGACCCAACAGGGCCAAGACCCTCGGTGCTCCATGGCCTTGTGAAGTAAATTGCCAAGTTCACTCTTTTAGCTTATTCTCCACTGAGTAAGATGTAGGCATAACGGGGTCAGGATGCTGATTCCAGTGAAGTAAACAATTTGTGCAATGTTAAGATAGGGTTAGTGTTTGAGCTTCAATTCCTTTAAGCATTTTCCTTTCCCCATCTTCATCCTGTCTTTCTTTTCCTTTTTCAGTTTTCTCTTCATCAGGCACCTTTTTGTTTTTCTTACCCCTAAGGATTTCTCTCCCCTTGATGTGGTTCACGTCTGCCTGACAGCCCCTCCCTGCTCACCTGCATGAATCAAAATCTCACTTCCCGCCACCCACTCTAAAACTGAGTGACCCACGTGGTCCCATAGAGTAACATATGTGTCTTTCTCTCTCCTCCTCTGAAACTCTTTTAACCTACTTTTTGTTTTCCAATTTTTATTCTCCAAAAGCTCTAAACATCTATAGGAAAAGAATTTCAGCTTTTTTCCCAGTTCAAATGTTCATATAGAGGTATTTTAGTATATACCCTAAATTGAAGTTAGCTAATTCGAAAATCTTTGTGATCCTATCCAATTATAGCATTAGATATTACAATATAAAGTCTCTCTCTTTTTCTACAAAGCCCTCTATTTTAGAAAACGCTAACTGATAGCAATAAATACAAATCAAAAGCGTCATCTCCTTAAATTTCATTATATTTGCATTCCACTCCCGTGTAGTCCTCATTATCTCTTTTTAGCTGATGCCTGTAGCCCTGTACTCATTTTCCCAATTTTCATGAAGGAATTTTTATTTCTTTCAATTACATATGTTCCCAATATTTTAGTTGCCCCTAACTTTTTTCCAACAAAGGGCCAAAAGTCATAGTTTTGTTACGCTTTTTGCCACAATCAACGTTATAGCTAATGTCCTTTGTCTAAATTGTTCTTCATTATCCCCTACATCTTTGTAGTTGATGTTTTTGCATTATATTTTTCCTTGCATTGCATCTCCATTCTCTTGAATATCTAATGTGTTGATATTATTTTCTGATACTCTCATTATTTCTGGCACTCTTCCCAGAGTAAACAACGTATATTCCATTATTTTCTAAATTGCTTTTAAACTATTATTAGGAAAGTTTGAATAATTAGATGACTATAATGCATGACTCTGAATTTCTTGTTTGATTGACCAGGGCAAATCAGTGTAAATATAGAAACTGTACACACATTAGTGACAAATAAATTACTTCAAAGACTATATGTCTTTAAATTCTAAGAAAAAAGGAGTCAAAATATATTTTTAAATACAAAAACCAAAATTTCATTATTTATTCTACTTAGAGAAATATCATATTTTAAACATAAAATTTGGAGAATTTAGAATTCTTATGAAGTGAATCTTCAACTCCTGTCTTCATTATTTTATTTTTTTGTACTGCTTTTAGAGTAGAAATAGCCAACCAGGAATGAGATTTACAAAAAGTTACTCTTTGTGGCTTTTATTTTAGTTTTTCCCTAGGTAGGTTAGAAAAAAATGGAAACTATTTTAAGAATTAAGTCCAGTCTATATATACCATTTGAACAACAAAATCATCAATACATGTATCCAGATATAATACTCCTTTTGTGTGTTTAACTATAAAAATATTAGATGTCATGTCTGGTATTTTTACATGGCCCTGAGATTCAAACCATAAAACTTTTAAGTGATTTCTGCCCATTTTCAGAAGGGAAAGTGGGTTGAAGGGAGAAATTATAATCACGAATAAGAGAGTAATTTTGTATAAGATGATTTATAATTATCAAACCTGGAACCAGGACAAAATCCTAAAGCTTAACACCCTATTCTTGTTGAAAAGTTTATGGGAACTTATACCACAAGTGAAAAATTATTGGTTTATATATAATTTTAATATCATACTAAAAATGAAACTCCAGATTGTATCTAAGAGGAAAATCTATGTTAAGAAATGTTTTCAATTACAGCCACAAGGGTTACAAAAAGAGATGGTGCTCCATCTGATC
This sequence comes from Tapirus indicus, assembly GCA_031878705.1. Taxonomy (NCBI): domain Eukaryota; kingdom Metazoa; phylum Chordata; class Mammalia; order Perissodactyla; family Tapiridae; genus Tapirus; species Tapirus indicus. Next base: position 7,089,867 of record CM062920.1, on the reverse strand, counting down.
TTATGAAATGTGTATTTTTCTGCTCCAGCTCCAGAGAGATGACAGCCAGGGCCTACAGCAGCATCAGATGTGCTCTTTGAACGATGGTAAAAGTTGCACTTCTGACACACCCAGACCACAGTCCCAAAACTAAAACCTGAGGGTAATCACAGTCGACTGGAGTAAATTCAAAGGTGGTGAGGAGAGGGGGCGAGAGGTCCATGTTACAACATAAAAGCAGCTTCTCTCAAATAGAACCAGCATCTCAACAACAGCTTGGCTCTGGACACTGCAGATATTAATTGATTGAAGGTATTGATTCCCAGAGCAAACATGCCCACCATTAGGAGGCTAATGTTTTACCGAGAAACAGTAGTTTATTTTCTACTTAAAGTTTGTTTTTGACAAATGCCAGGATGCAATTGATTGTCTTAGCATATTGATGCTTTTTTATTTGGGTGGGTGAGGCCCTGAAAAATGGCTAGTGAGTTACTGTAATATGCAATATTTCAAATTCTCAGCTAATGCTAGAAGTAATTAAGATAGCTCCATGCCTCTAGAGGAGATTTCAGAGAAACAATCTTTCTAGGCAAGCTTAAGGAGGCAAGAATCTGTTCTGAACAGGGATTGGTAGGTGTTCTGAATACAGAGAATTCACCCTCCTGCTGTTTGAAACTGCATTGACTGGAAAACCTGGGAAAGAAGTTGCCAGTTGCTACCCAAAGTAGCCAGCCTACTGGTGGAAGGCTGGCCATGAGCCAAAAACTGTTAAAGTCACATACACCCAATTTCCAATGATATTGTTTTATTATTATGGCAAGTATACCATATAAATAATTATGAGAACTATTTATATGAACTCTCTACACAGCATTCTCATTGCTGGCATTGGAAATAGCTATGACTACAACCTCTTACCTCTCCTTAAAATTCAGATTCTTGGAATGGTTGCCAAATCCCACGGTTAGGTTTACATAGTGAGAAATAAAATATACAAGCTGAAAGTAATCAAGGAGACAAAGGTGTACTTTCAGACCTTGTTTTAACATGCCTATGGATGAATTCTTATTTTTCATATTATTTTAGATGAAGACCCCACTAGAACACTCTCCATCTACCTCTTTTTACTTCATAGGAAATGATAGTAAATAAAGGTAAGTAAATGACATCTCTTTTTCTCTTATGTATGTCTCTATATAAAATGACATCTCTATGATTTAATGGTTTTTGTTTAAAGCATATATGAGCTATTTAACAGAGATTGGAGCTTATATGAAGACTTGCTTAAAAAACCAAGCCTACATATTTGTCTGTAAGACTTTACATCGATGAAGGTATAAATTCATACATTATCCTCTGATCTGCATCAGGGATGCTCAAAGGAAGAGTGAATTGGGAGAGGCTAGAAAAGGATGGAAAAGAGATAAGATTATTGATGGCAGGAGGAAAATCCAAAAGGGCAATTTAGAGTTCACTCGCACTATAGGGAGACGAAATGGACAGGGAGGAGAATTCTTGATAGAAGTGAGAAATTAAAAAGTCATGGGGTGGTAAAGGCTTTATTTACTTTGCCACTATCCCCCATAATCAGAAAATATTGCCCATGCCACCATTACAAAGATACATGTGACAAAAATCCACAAAACATTTCATATTTTACAGGTGTTAGTCTGATCTACAAACTCCAACACATTCTCTCAAAAGCATTGTTTTTTTAAAAGGTGTTCAACAATAAATGATTAGCCTTTATTTATGTTACTATAATTCACTATTTTCTCCAAAATTTACATCTTTTTGCCAGACATACTAAATCCCTTTTCCAGACTTATTAAATCTCTTTCATGCTAATATACTCACTTCCTACAATTTGCACTACATTACCCCAAATTTGTCCTCACTCTGCAGAAGTGCTTCATGAAGATTCTCATTGTTTGCCAAGAAATTAACTCTCAAGAACAGGCAGAGGTTCCAATGCAAGTGCTAATGAGCGCTTGGCTCCCACAGCAATCTCAGCCCTGCAGCTCCCGCACAACAGTGTCAATAAGTATTTAACACCTTTAGGGAAGCCTCTGGGGATGAGGACAGAGCCCCCGAAGGAGGATGTTCTAATCCTCAGCCCTAGTGGCTCTCAAACTCTGGCATGTTTAGCAGATTCCAGAATCACCCAGGGCCCTTCCTAAAGTATAGATGCCAGGGTCCCAATACCAAAGATCTTGATGCTGTGGAGCTGAGGTGAGGCCCAGGAATCTGCATTTTTATGAGTCCATCCCCACCTGTAATTCTAATACAGCTAGTTCATCAATAACGTTTACCCTGGACTATCCGGTTTCCACTTGCTCCCCTGACACGGTTATTAACAGGACCCCCCTTTTATTCTCAAAGAATCTTTGGACAGAGAGTATAGAGTCACCAACATTGGACCAAACATTATAGAGCCACCTGCATGGACTACATTTTGAGCACCCCTATTCTAGACTGTCTTTAAGAATAGGAGGTGGTCCTTACTGATCTCCAGATCACTTTAGACTCTCGCACAATTGTGCCCATTCATTTGACAACTATTTTTGAATGCCTACTCTCTGCCAGATGTTGCTCTAAGCCCTGGGACACAGTAGCGAACAAGGCACGTAACTTACCTTCTGTAAGAGGGGGAGAAGTTAGATAAGAAACAGGGAAGCAATACGTACCCAAAGATAATGTCAGATAGAAAACGCTGAGACAAAATCAAGACCTGAACTGACCCATGGACACCTGTGGGTGGGGATCAAAACCAACGGGGCGGGGGGGGGGGTCAAGGAAGGCCTGGCTGAAGAGGTGACCTCAAGGGCCAAGTACCTGAAGCATAAGCGCTTCATGCCCATGAGAAACAGAACACAGGTCAGTGTGGCTGAAGAGTAGGATGAGATAAGATGAGGTCAGAAAAGTCATCATAATCCTAATGACAGCATTCCAGGAGCCAGGCACAGATCTAAACCCTTTGTATACATCAATTCCTTTCATGTTTACAGTGACTCTATGAAGGAAGTACTATTCTTCCCATTTTTCAGATGAGGAATCAGAAACCTGGAGACAAGTAACTTGACCAAAGACCCACAGGTAGCAAGTGATGGAGCCAGGATTCAAAGTCAGGCAATCTGGTTCCACAGTGCATGCCTTCAAAGCATCTCTCAATGATGATGATAATAATAACAGTCGTGATTATAATAATTAACATTAGCAGCTAACATTAGATGATGGCTTACTCTTATACTCTTTGTAAAGTATATTTCAGATATGATCTCCTCTCATCCTTACAAAGACCTGTGGAGATAGGTACTATTCCCTATTTTACTTGTGAGAACAACTGAGGCACAAAGAGGGGCCTTACAACTTGCACGTGGTCATGAGTCAGCCAGTATTTGACCAGGAAAAGATCACAATGAGCCTTGCAAACCATAAAAGGTCAAATGGAATTAGATAACGTTGGCCTTTTTCTATACACGTTTGCTCTTAAAACAGAGTCCAAATAATTTTCCAGTCTTCAGTATTTCGTACACACTAAAGCATGAGCTTTGGAGTCTCTTGCAAACACTCAACGTTTTTTTTTCAACATCTAAATTCTTCTTTTCTCCTGAACTATCACACCTTCTGGGCTTCTCTCTTCTTCCTTGCCACATGTCCACATAATGCCTTCTAACTGTGCTTTTGTTTTCATTTTGCCACCTAAATATGAGTGGTTTGTGTTGCTTCCTTTTCATTTATGAAGACCAAATCTTCATGATTCTATGGTTTGAATTTAATATTTATTGAAACCCTGACCTCTGCAAAGGGTACAGAGGCTTGGTTCTTAAGTCTCCAAGTGCACAGCAGTGGAGGGACTGTGTGTCTCTAATACAAGGACTGATGCAACAAGTGCCCCTGGACTAGTGTGGCTTCCCTCAGCCCAGAAAGCTCACCCCCACACTCCCACACCACCATCACACAGCACATTGTTTTCTCCACACAAAACCCACTTTAGGTTATTATTCTGTACTTGCTTCTCCCTTTAAAGTTGTTCATAAAATCATTCTAAAATGAACATCACCTGCATAAAATGCTGGGACTCATAGAGCCACATAGCAAGCCCTCCACCCTTGAAGGAACAGCTCTAGAAATGGTTGGAAAACAAAGTAAATAGTGTTGGTCTATGTGTGGTAATTCCAGAATTTTTGCAGACCTGATGATTTTCTAAAGCTATTTTCTCAGAAAATATATCCCATTATCTTATTAGCTTCCTCATTATCATTTCACAAAAATAATAAATCTGAAGCACAGAGAGGTTAAGTGACTTGCTCAAAGTTACACAAATCAAATGATAAATACCAGAAATAACCAAAGAAATGAAATAGATGAGCAGGACACCATCGTCATAAGACAAAGAGATGGCAATCTGTCAATCTGGACCAAATGCCATAAATTTGGGAGGAAATGAACCCAGAGAACAATCTCCCGAAACAAAGCAGAGGCAGATCATACTTGATCTAATCAAAATCTGGCAAGTACGCTGGAGAAATCATCCAGCTTTAAATTTTCAAAAACCATTAGTTGTCAAATTAGATGGAAGATGAAAGAAAAATTTGCCTTTTGCTGAGACCCACTGCTAAATTTGGTCAATTTTGTTGTTTATCAGTGCATAAAGTCCTTGCGCTTACCATTTGACAAATCTGAAAAAAAAAATAAAAAAACGCTTTCTGCAATCAGGTGAAGTAGGTTATTAATGGTTCTGAATAGACATGCAGGACTGCCTCATCCTGAGGCAATTAAGTCCGGAAGAAAGTGTGTTGAAAATCTCTGAGGACTGACTCTCGTGGAACAAGTGGTCTTCCTACAATTGGCATTGTTTGTATAATTCTGAGTCGCTCAGTACATTTCTTCTCTTTAACAAATCGCTCATGAATTCAGAGGTCTCCCTTTATTTTTTTTTAACTCCAACTCAACAAAAACATTGCCCAAAGAAACCTGGAGACTTTACAAAGGAAATGTAGAAGCAAAAAAAAAAAAAAATAATCAGCATTATAACACTTCACACCATCAAGCTTGGAAGAATATTGAGACAAACTATTGAAAGTGTTTGAAACATAAATCAGATAAAAGCAAAACTTTCAGGTGACTTTGCAAGTTGAATCCCTGCATCACCTTGACCCTGGCAACTCAGTCTAATATGACTTGCCTGTCAAAATTGCAACGCAAAGCACTTGTAAATTACTGAGGCCAAACGTTCTTGGGAGGGAAGACTTACTGTTTCTCCAAATACAAAAATATAGGTAAACAGATTTCAATTCAGTGCCCGAGTACCTACTTTATGTTATTTCCTCCAGGAACCTCTCATCCACCATCTCCCTGCAACTCACATACACACTAGCACAAGATTAGATCAGATGGTCCTAAATGATGGCTCAGAATGTCCTGCACTCCCCTTATCCTAGCAGATGTCACACGTTATTGCCATTGCTTGTATAATTACTGTCTTTCCTTGTACCAAGGTGTATTCAACCTAGAGTAACAGAATACCAAATAAAATGGTTTAATAAGAATATTTATTATCTATTTAACATAAGGATGGGAGATGGAGTGGATCAACATGGTCATCGAAGGACCAACTTCTTTGTTTCCTTCCTCTCAACCATCCTCAGCTAATTAACTACTACCCTCATGGTCACAAGACGGCTACAGCCTCTCTCCAGAGAGACGTAAGGTGGAACCCTGGTTTAGTCAAATACATACTGAGTGGATAACCTTGTGTCCTGGTTTGTCTGGGAAAACTCCTTTTTACACCAGTTGTTCGGGCATAATTATTCTCCTTCTCATGCCCCAAAATGTCTCTGTTTGAATGAGAAATTATATGGTCACTCTCTTGAATGTTCTGGGGCCAGTTTCTTTAATTCATTGAGCCTCCAATTTCTTTATAAATGAAGATGATACCTCTTGAATGTGGTACATGTGAGAATGAAATGGGATATTTTATGTAAAGTGCCCAACATCTGGTTGATCCTGAATGGATGACAGCTCTTTGGATAAGCTTCCTCAGTATCAAAGATGAACTGGAAGGTGAAAAGTTAGGTAGAGAAGAACATTAAAATTATTCAGGTGACAAGAAACAAAGGAGGAAAAGTTGGGGGCAAGCTGAAATTGGAGGACTTAAGAACAGATTGGACATGGGCCTAGGGGGAAGAAGTGTGAAAAGAAAACTCCTTGGTTGTGAACCCGAAAGACTGAAAGTTGGTGATCTTATTAAACACAATACAAAATAGACTTCAAGGGGGGAAAGGAGACGGAGGAGATCTTCAGTTCCATTTTGGACCTGTCCAGTTTGTCAAGCTATGCATTAAAAAATACACATCTCTGCTAGGAAACTGTAAATGGGGCTTAGAAGGTCAAGATGGAGACTGAGGCTGGAGAGAGACACTTAAGGGTTATCCACATGCAATTTTAGAAGCTACAGAAAGAAATTGTCAAGTCAGAGAGTATAAAGAAAGAAGACGAATAGACCAAAGACAGAAACTTGATGGTAAGACTTATATTTAAAGTTGGGAGGTAAAGCTTGATTTGTACTACAGATTAAAAAGATATTTCAGATCCAAGGACCTGCTCTTGAGAAAAAAATAGTTCAGTACTCAGAAAACCACCTAATCTGAATGTATGAATTCATTATGCCTTCAACTCTCTACTTCATTACACATAAAGTTCCAATTATATAGAGTTTGTATCAAATCTGCAATGAATGATAAAAAAATAATTCAATCCTCAACACATTTGTAAGGAATGTCTATTCCCTTTCTGGAAATGTCCTTATTTTGGAGTTGTTCTGTCACTTGTGTTGCTATTGTTACCACTATTGCACACCTACTCCAGAAGCATGTGCAGTTAATTCATCACAGTAGATTCAGCAACTTCCCCTCAGAAACCATGGGGCAAAGCATATGCCCCCATCTGACCACCATCTTGCCTCTTAGGCTCTCACAAATAGCTTTTTGTTTTCTCTAGAAAAGATACTGGATATTTTTACTTTCATCAAAAGATATATTAATGTTAATAATATTAAACAGAATAATACTAAATCTAGCTTTGTTATTATGTAACCTTCAATTTTCATTATTTGTATGTTTTTATAGGAATGGTGTTTAGTTTTTTGTTTCCTTTAATTTGTAATACAGTCAAGTGTTTACTAGTTCATCTTTTTCACACACATAAAAATCTCTGGTTTTTCAGTGGTTTTTAGTAACTTATTTAATTCACTATACAATCTATCCACATTTTCTAAATATTATCCAAAATGTAACATTCTCTGGAAGGGGCCCTGGTCACATAGACAGAATGAAATAATCCCTTCCTTTCTGATGCTTGATCCCCACATGCAATAAAATCAAGTCAATCTTTCTGCTGCGTGGAAAATTACAAAATCCTGCCTCTCTGTGGTACTGATATCTTCCACTGATTTTATGACCCCCCACTTAATTCTGCATTGCTCAGCTAAGAGAAAAAACAATCCCAATTAAAGTACACCAACAGCAATAGTGATATCTTTTTCCCAGTAACAAAAGAAGACCTTGGGAAAGACAGTTCAACAGCGCCTAGATTGTGGCACCATCATACCATCAGTTAGAAAGATCTTTTGCAGTGGAATAGAATCACATTTTTAAAAAAGAGGATGAAGTAAGCTGGTGACACAGGAGCACTCAAGCAAGATAAGCGAAATCCTCAATCCCCAAAAGATCATATAAGCCCCAAATACAGGCGTTGATGTAAATATCCCCATTCTATGTTGGGTATTAAGATGGCCAGGCTAATTTTCAACCTAATAGAGAGGACCTTCTTGGTGCCGTATACCAATTATCTTCCCAAATTTCCAGCCCCCAAAATGGGGCGACAAATTTACATTATATGAGGCAGATATTGGCAAATGCCTGACTGCCTGATAGGCAAGAAGAAACAGCATTTTCCCGACTGAAACTACATACTCCAGAAATTTTTAGCAGGCTCATTAAAACACTACACTGCCAAAGCATCAAAATGATCAGGATTTACTTATTTCAGATAATCAATCATTTTCCCAGAGCTATTATTAATCTTGTAGTATTTAAAGCCTCTTGTTTAACCATTAATTGATCAAGTATTATTTTCTCCCAAAATCTCGCTAGGAAAATGACCTAATTTGGGGGCATTTACCTTTTTCAATTTAAAAAGTGGGAATAGGACCAACATGTTATTTTTTTAAAGGCAAAATTTTACTGATTTGGTCAGTCATTACAAACTGAGTTAAAATGAAATACAAGGCAATCGACATTGTTTTTCTAGGCCACTAGAGAGCATTCTTGCTTCCTAAATGACATACAGAAAAATACATTAATAATGAAGTATATGTTTTAAGTTATACACTACTAAGCCTATAGTATTGGGATAATTTATTCTACACTAAATTGTGCTTCCAGAATTTTATCTGCTGTGTATATACTGTCCTTGTGTAAGCCCTACCCACATGTATATTCTGGCACTAATCTTGGTTCTTACAGCTTCTAAAAGTTCCTTTCACGTATGTGTCTATGTGACATCACTTATTTCAGCCTTAGAATCATAACTATCAACGCACGGAGGACTGAGGGCCTCCTTTTCTCTCAAATAAGAGTCGTCTAAAATACTATCTTCCCATATCATAGCTACTGTGCCCTTATCCCAAGGTTTCCAGGATAGACGTTTCTGATGAGTAATTTGGTCTTGCCATCCTTAAGAAATGCAGTCCATACTCAGGACTCCAGTTTCACTGTTTTCACCGAGAGCTTTCTGTTCTGAGGCATGCACAGGTACAATCACACTGTGAGAGGCACAGATTTGCCTTTCAAAGAGGTTCCAGTCATCATTCATGTACCTATTCCCATAAGTAAAAGCTGGATCGAGAGCAGAAGACCTAGACCTGGTCCTAGACTAGCCATGTTGATTGGAACCGGTTTCTTTCCGTGAGCCTCATTTTCTGCATCTGTATAGCAGATTTCTGGAAGTGATAGTTGGATCTCCACCAAGACAAGCCTCTCTTATACTACACCCTTCTTTCAAAGTTGCCTAAATGATAAGAAATCCTCTAGACTCTCACATGTTGTTTCAGCCGGCTTTGATGCTTACCTTTCCCCACCTATATCCTTAAATGTAGGTGGGTCCCTTCAACTCTCTCAGGCAGTGTTAATTTCATAAAAGTTCTCTAAATGGTTATTTCAATATAATAAAATAAAACAATGAGAGTGTCTAATCCTCTGTGATTCTCTCCAAAGGTGTAAAAACATTCTTTTGATTTTATATGTATAAATATGAACAGAGCTGATCAGAATAATTCCATATATGAAATCATTGTGGTTTTTAATTCTCAACACTGTGGAAAATCAGGAGGATGTTTGCTCTTTTAGAACTAAAAGGGCCCGAGTGCTCTTTCAGAGACTACACACAGAAGAGGGCTAGCCCACCAGCTCTGTCATGACTGAAACAGATGGTGAACTCTCCACCTGGAAAACAAACAGGCAGCTAGCAAAGCTCCCTGCTCCCAGGAACGCAGTGGGCTGGCTACACCCTCAGTTTTGCAGCCGAGCATTTCCATGAAGGTTGCACAACATGTTCTGGGATATCAGCTCCACCTCCAAAATATAATGTGTCCAGTGTGAGGTCAATATTACTGCAGCCAATATGAATAAGCTGCTTTGGGTAGTTTCTATTTTTATTTCACGGTTGTGTTATACCAAAAACCATGTTGTTGGAAAGATCTATTGAGTTGATTAGGGTAGGAAAATAGCTACGAGGTTGTCATAAAGAAGAAGATGATTATAAATAAATATTTTCCACATTTAAACGGCACAAGTATATAAAACATATTCCCAGGCAGTTGCAATGTAGTATTATGTTTTAAAATAAATACTAATATAAAAAGGTATGACTCAGCCAATCGAAATTAAAGCTCCTGCAAGAGTTTATTTAGTAAGATAGCAGAAGATCTAAAATTTGAAATCTAAAATGATCATTAGAGAAGGTGGCATATTATGTCAATCTTTTTCCTTAGCAAATAGCTAATTTTATCATTTGTTCCTTTGGCTAAATTAAAGTCTATTTAAAGACTATCTCATTATAGGTATCTTTACTTTTGTAAAAATAAACAACCTAAAAGAAGGTTTTAAACTCTTATAAATTTGTTTCAATCTGTGCATGTGTGTAAACATATATGTCTATATGTATGCATGTGTGTATATATACAGATACATATATAAAGCTAATATTTTAAAAAACATCTTGACTATTTGAATAATTATCTTAATTTAATTTACATTTATAGTTCATGATGAAAGATGATAATACAAACTTTTTATTCCTCCACCTTAGTTGATTAAGGTCACATTTCCATATTTCCAATTTAAGGTATATTGATATTGAAAACAATAAATGTTACAGAGAAATTTTTCCTTTGGGAAAGAAATTATAATTAACTCCCCATCCTCATCTCTAGGCATACCAGGACGCTAAAACTTGCCTGAAGTAGCCTCTCAGTCCACCAATAAGCTTAGGCAATTATATGCATTTTTTATACAATCTGACCAACTACAGATCAAAGCCCATGTAGATTTAGGAAACTTTACTTTCCCTATGGTCCTTCATTCCAATGGCTGTGCTATGATTTTGCCTTGAAATCTTTGTAAGAGAGAGAGGATGTCTGAGTTAAAAGAAAAGGTATATTAAGCCATTACATGCAAAGTGTTTTTTAAAGAAATAGGAAAAAATAGTCCTTACGGATTTTTTAATTGTTAGAAAATCACCTGTATTAATAACTAAATAATAGTTCTACTCACTTGTTTGAATATATAACAATAATAATATAGAGAAAACAGCCTGAGTCTCTGACTATAACTGTGGACAAGAACTTCATGAAATTCCAGGGGCTACAGTTATTTATTGTGTTCAGGAAACGGCATTTGCAACTATTACTGAGAATAAAAATAATTTTTAATCAAAGAACCATGCTGCAAACACACTTAGCAATAACTAAAAATTAGCCTTATATTAAAGACAGTTGTGGAAGGAGCAATTTAGAAGTATTTAACCGATAGTAATAGAAAAAATATTGAAATTATTGTATACTTCTACGAATTAGATCATTCAAGATGAATAGATCTTAAAGTGATGATCAATAGATGGGTATAAAAGCTTCAGGGTTTATATAGATTATCAAAGATTTCTCACAAAACTTTGGAGGAGTCAAGCTAAATAGGAAAAACATGCAGAGAAGTTTGGGGGAGAGTAATAGGCAATTAATGCAAATATTTTATTGTATAGACTCAAAATAGAAAACAGCTCCTGCCAGGTCTTCCAGAATCCTAAGTGTTTGTTAAATGTGAGATTAGAACCATTTACCTCATCTTTAATTCTTATTCTAGAAGAAGCACACATTATAGGGCCTTGTGCTCACTTTCTAGGTACCTTGTCAGGGGCTACCCAAGGATGCCTAGCCATCAGCGAGGTGGGATTTCATAAACTAGCACTTTCTAAAGTCACAGACTCAGCTGACATTCCTTACAGCCCTCATCTTCTCTAATTCCGTGTTCCTCATTCTGACTCTGCCTCACTACCTCTGTTTTCTGTTCTCATGTTTGTATTTATGACTTATCTTTCTGGGTATATTTTTTTGTCTATATGTCTGTGTGTGCACAGGTGTTTGTCTGAGTATATGTGAATAGGAAAATGGTCACTGAAAAATGCAGAGGACAGTTAATTGTGGAATTCATAGCTGATTAACTCAACGCATCTTGACTATTTTCACTAAAACTTTTGTGTGCTGATAAATAACTCTCCAAAGAAAGGACACCATTCAGGAATTTGCTTCTCAGGCACTCACTTCGGAAGCATTTTGCCTCCACCAGCCCCTTACTCCATTACTATCTCTGCTTATAAAACGCTGGTTGCCCTGGGCTCTATAAATAAATAAATATACATAAGCCCTCTGGGAAAATGTTCACATACACCTTTAGCTAGGGTCCTGTGGAGGTTTTAAAGCTGGAGGGGATCAGCTAATTGAATAGCAAAACATCTATATTTTTTTAAGAAAATCAGACTAACAATCTACAAGGACTCTTAGTTTTTTGTTTTAATGTTCATTCAGTCCTCAGCTTCTGTAAATTTCAAAGCCTAATTACTCTCTTCCAAAATTATCTTCATATATTGTGAATTCTGCTAACGTAAGAAAATATTTAAGAGACTTAATAAGCCAAAGAGTGTGTTATTCAATCATTTTAGTGCAGTTTTCCTATGAACTCATGAGATTTGGAGGTAATTACAGACAGATTTCTCTTTTTTGAGAACATGATCCAAATATGTGACCCCTCATTCTGAAAATACAATTGCAGTTCTAGCCAAATTAAAGTAAATGGAAGTGAATTCTTTGGTTTAGAATGGGGAATCAAAATGTAAGTAGAACATCATAAATAACCGCAGCTGGGTGGCCGGCGGAGTGATCCTCCCCAAACCTGTGGGAGAGGACACTCTCTGGGATAAAATCCCTAACTTTTTGCTACTCAGCAAGGAAATTATTTCTGAGATGAATTCAGTTGCATTCTCATTTGGAAAATTAATCTTATTCTTTCTTCATCTAGAGATTATGGAGGTATTCACATTTTCCCCATTTAATCCCAATTTTTGAGAACGTGTTTGACCGAGGTGATGTACTATATCACTCCCAGACAGAGTGAGAAGGCATGCATTTTCCAAAACGTTCCGTCTCCTCGAGGCTCCCGCGGTAGTCCCAGAAGCTTTTCTAAGCAATTCCCCGAGCATCTCAAGTTTTTGCCAGAAGTGCAAAAGCTTTCAAGGAATCACAGCAAAACTCGGCAAACCAACTTTGCTTCGACCCCAGGGAGGGGGGAGAAAACGCTGGTGTCCCTCTTTTCCCTCTCCCAACTCTTTTTCTAAAATCTTGACATCCACCGGGTGGAAAAGTAGGTTAATTAGGCAGGAGTCTCCGGCTCGCCCCGGCGGCGGTTTTCAGGTGGCCGCGAGCCCGCCGCCTTCCCAGCGCCGAGTGATGGAAACTGAGGGAGGCCGCGCGGGCCGGCCGGCCGCGCACAAAGGCTCAATTATGTGTCTTCAGTCCCATCCTCCGCGGAGCTCCTGGCATAATTCAAGCGTAATTAGGCCCACGGAGTTCCCTTTAAAGGCATGACTTTGGGAAGGGAGGGGGGTGTTTATTTACTTTGGGGCTTCACTTCGAGAGCAGCTTCCGGATGAGCCGAAAAATGATTACAGGCGGATTTGCACCATCTGCGTGAACAGCTCAAAAAGTTTGTCTTCTTGCAAATCGAAACTTTTCAAACGTTCCTCTCCCCTGCTCCCCTCCTCATCCGCAACCTGGTGACACAGACTCACATTCAAGAACCGCTGGCTCTAAAAAAATCCACCTAGGAATGTGCTCACATGCCTAATAGTCCAAATGCTGGCTCTCACCCTGAATTTTATTCCTCCCATTCAACCACCATAATTTCTGGTGGCAGGACGAGGGCTCAGTCACGCCTTCTGCTTGTCTCCTAGTTCTGGGTCTCAGAACCTCCGCCCCCTGGAGTTTGGCCCTTGAAAGTGGCCATGCCCAGGGAAAGTTCCTGCGCTGAACCAAACTCAAACCCCCCCCCCCAAAAAAAAACTAGCTTTGAGGTGAACAGGCACACTTGGCTCAGTGGGAAGAAGGTTGGAGTGTTTGGTTTGTCTGCCTATTTTTATGATTTTCTTTTTTGTATCAAGGTAGTGGAGATGATGGTCAAGAATAGAGGTTAGAAATGGCGCTACAAAGAAGGTCCTTTTTTCTTTTTTTTTGGTCTCGGCCAGCTGGGGTTGGTCCCTTACTACCGTTGGAGCTCAAGTGTTTCCACTCTGAGTCGTACAAAATTGTTTGTGAATACACACTCTGAAAAGAAATACACATATATCTCCAGCCTAGTATATATCACCTAATATACAATACACTTCCTATTAGGTAATATTGGTCCCTAAATGCAATTTTATCATCTCTTAATATATAATATAGTTCCCAAATGGCAATACACATCTAATATAATATCTCTCACCATATGTACATATATATCCTAATATATAACATATACCACCTAATATAAATACCTATGTTATTTAATGTACTCTTGTAATATATAAAAATAAAATGAAAGCATATGTGAAGATACACCAAATACAGTGATACATATTAGGTGAGATAATATGGATATAAAAAATCTATATATAATGCAAATATATATATTCATGTTATGCCTATGGGCATATGTCCAACGATGCATTTTGGATACTAGGATCTGCTTTGAAGCCGCATTCCACTCCGTTCACCTGTTGTTGAAAAGCCTGTGGCCGCCATAAGCGGGAACCTGGCCCATAGAATCGTTTCTTTCTTCCGCACAAGCTCGAGCACTACCTGTCACCCCCGTGACAATGGCAAGGGAGTCCTTTTTCAAATAGTAGCTGCCCGGGGTCTGAGCCAACATGTGGAACTCCCATTTCTGGGGAGGCCCGGACAGCCCAGTCCACGGGAAAACTCCCTAGAGGTTCAACTTGCTACAGCTCGGGGAGGCTGGGTGGGAGCTCTGACTTGAGCACAGGAAGTCATCTGCTCATCTGCTCGACTGATCCTCTCGCACTGAGGCTGACCTGACCTGGTGTCCTCCGACTGGCTCTCCCTGCGCCCCCACATCCCCACTCCCCACCCCCCCACCCCACCCCCGCCAATCTAGTCCCCTCGGAAACACTTCTCTCCTGGCCTCCACAGGAGATTCTGGGGGAAGTGCAAAAGGAGAATTAATACTATTTTCCTATTGCTCCATTTCCACTCTGAGGGTTCTTAATTCTGGCCTTTTCTGGGCGCTATTCTGCGCCAGGAAAAGTTAGATTTTGCCAAATACGCCCACACCCAGGAATCTTGACCACCTGGAGAAACGGAAAATTCGTTAACTTGAGAGACTTTTGGGGAAAGAAGTTGAGTGGGAGGGGACCGGTGCTGCCCTAGAAAAATCCAAGCGCGAACCCTCGTGGCCCCGGCGCAGTCAGCCTCCTGGGCTGTGGCGCGCCTCACCCCCTCACCGCCACCCCCACCCCAGCCCCGTCGCCAGGCGATGGAGAGGGTGCGAGTTTCTGCGCTGTACTGAGAAGATATCCTAATGTCTCCAAAAACGTGGTGGAAAGAATTTGATGAATGTGTCTAATTGGTTTAACCCGCCGTCTATTCACGAGAAGAAAAGCTCCATCATTAGACTTAATTAAGTTTTTTTTTAAGTCGCTGCCTTTAATGATCATAGAAAACGCGAAGTCCAACACCGGCATCGGCATCATTTTAATTACCCTGGGTATTTGTTGGGGACGTGGCAAAGTTACCCAATATTTTCCCACAGCCCTTTCAACTCAGGGGCGCCCCGCCGGCCGGGCAGGCTGGCGTCCAACCCGGTGGACAGGCGCAGTGTCTGGAAAGCCGAGGCTTCCAGACTCCTCCGCCACGCGCGCCCCCGAGTGCCAGCTCTTTGAAGCATTTGGACAACCGCCTGAGAAACGATTTGCCATCGGATTTGTCCTCGGCATAGGTCTCACCTAACAAAAATAAAACCCTGCAACTTGCGGATAAATGCTCTGAAAAGAAGGCTACTGAAAAGCTTCTAAGCCCTGACCGTCTCGGGAGGCTCGGTGCCCGTGCATCTGTCCCCGGACTCCGCACTGCCCCGCAGGAGCAGCGCGCTTGCCGCACCCCGTGTCCCCCACCCCCGCCACCCCGGAAGGCAGCCTCGCGCCTTCGTTCAGATGTTGTCTTTTCATTCCTACAGCTGTCCTGGCTGGGCAAACAGGAAGACAGACTTGCTGGAATCCGGTAGTTGGTTTGAGGTCCCCCACCCCCACCCCGGCCGATCACACACACAAGCACGCGGCCAGAGCCGATGTCAGAGCGCCCAAAACTCAACCTTTCTCCGTGCGAACTAAACGCAGACAATGCAGCTTCGCTGGGCTGAGACCTCCTCGCTTACCTCCGCACTTGTACGTCAGGAACTTAGTCGCTTCTGCTACTCAGAACTGTGGCCCTCACTTAATCCTCCGCTATTCTCTCGGTCGTTTACAAAAAAAAAAAAAATTAAAACAATTCAGCTTCTTGAGTATTGATGGAGAGGTGGCAGGAGCTCGAGTCCTTGAAACCCTTGGGTCTGAGTCAAAGCCTTTTATTCAGTCAGGCCCTAGGGTTTTTTCAGCAGCAACATCCTGATAGTGTTTTAAAGTTTCGGTATGATTTTTACCTCCAACTTTCTAAATTTAGGAGTTCGCTAAATAAAAGGAATAAGAGAGACGCTACCCAAGCCAGATGAATGGTCTTATTCTACAATGTCTGGCAGACAGTTGTTATTCGAAATGAAATTTAAGATTTTTTTTTTCTAAATAGAGAAAAGGGATAATGAGGGAATTTGTGCCAAACACCAAGAGAAGAGCAGCCAACTAATTTTTTTTTTTCCAGAGGAAGGAGGCAAGTGGCTATTTGGCGAGTGCCCCTAGCCCAACTCTGAACTTGAGCACAGAGAAGTGTGTCCCACAGATCGCTCTGCAGTGGGAGCCTTAAGTATAAAGAGTGTGTTTGGGTGGAGATGGGTGCGGAAGCTGCAAGAGGCCTCGTCTCGGGAGCCACCCCAGTGCTTCATCACGTGCTAACTGCTCTGCAAATTGCCCCTCAGCTCCACCCCTCTGGGCTCCTGGCTTCGGGCCTCTGGAGGGAAAAGTAATTTCACTGAGGGAGCGAGCTCCGCCCTGAGGCACAGGACGGGGAGTTCTGGGAGAGTCAGAGCCGGACAAAACTTGGGGCCCCACCTTCCCCATTACTCCTCTCGGTGCTTTCAGCGCTCCCCCCATCCTTGCCGGTGAGGGGGCAGGTGTCTTGGGGGGAGGATGAAGGAATTTCGAGTTTCATCCTTAAGAGGAATGCAGGCCTGCGAGGAGCCACCCAGGCGGTTGGCCCCTTGGGACATTTCTGTCGGGTCCCCTGAGCGAGCCATCAAGACCCAAACCACTCCCCACCCCGCAGCTCCGGAGAGGTACTGCCCTGGCCCCTGGCCCCCTTCTCTGGCACCGGACACACTCACCAACTTCTCCAAGACAGACAACTTGACATAAACAAAGACCCCTGTCACAAGATCAATCCTGCTCTCAGTTCCATTGAGATTTCCAACCTCCTATTCTTTTGTTCTGCGATGACTTTCTTCCCACCCCTCTTTCTGGAAAGGATGGGGGTCTTTTTTCCTTCCACCCACCCTCCTCGGGTTCTGGACATTTTTTGCACCGCTTACTTAAGGAGAAAAATAATGTCTGGAGAGGCAGGCTGCTGAAAGAGAGACAGAAGAGAGGGCCTGTCGGCCTGGATGGCATTGGGGGGAGGGGCGGGGGTACATGCCTCCTGCCCAGGTCTCTTCTTGTGCACAGAGTTGGCGCCGGGGCAGCGACGAGGCTACAGCCCTGGCCAGACAATGGGCGGCTGGACAGCTGGGCCGCTACAAAGGAGCCCCTCGGCCTGGCCCTGTTTACTTAGTGTCGGGCCTGACCCCGGGGCGCTCGTGGCCAGTCCAGATGCTGATCCCACCCTGGGAACCGGCTCTCTCCCCTCCGCGGTCCGCACAGGCCCGCGCGTGTTTGCAAACAACTTAATTGACTTCTGTAATATTCATCTGCTGGCGTCGGCTTAGAAATCGAAGGGGAGACTCTCGGGGCAAAGGCCCCCTGGCCTCTGGAGGTTTGGCGCCCCCCCCCCCCACACACACACACAGGTCCATGCCGCCTGGCTGATTATCTTCGCTTCTTTCCGGAGAAAGCAGAGAGTCTCCAGCTTTTGAAAATTTACTGTTTTAATTTCCCAGCCACAAGGTCCGGAAGAAGCCGGACAGCAAACCCACAAGCCACTCAGCGGATGGGAGTAGCCCTTCTCAGAGCGCTGGGGCAGGCACGCCAACACCACACACACACACACACACACACACACAGGTTGCAGGCCAGGCCAGAGAATTCTCCTTGTGCACGTGGAGAACACATTCACCTAGGACTGCTTGCTCCCTCTATTCCTTTCCATGCTCGTCTACTGATACACCCAGGAATCCCCATCCCTGACTTTCTAACTTGCCTTAGGTTTAAAAAGAAAAGTGGACGTCAGCTAGTCTTACTTGCCACTAGTATCTAAAAACACTTAGAATTTGCTTCTTAGATGTGCAAATTGAGGGGCTGTCAGGCAGGGAGATGCCTCACTTAACTGGGTCCCCCCAACATCTTCCTCTTTGGGGGGTCCTCTCTTGGAAAAGCTTCCAGGAACCCATAGCTGCAAAGACAACTGTTGGGGCTGCCCCCAAATCCCCCACCCCAGGGTGCTCTACATCACACCCAGTCCACATCTGGGCCTAAAGCTCCTGCTGTCTCCTCCCCACCCCAGAGCTGCCACCCTGAGCTCTGCGAGTGCCCTGAGCTTCATTTTGTGAGGCACCGAGCCAGCCCAACATCACTTCCCTTCTCCTGAGTTCAGTGGATCCCCGTTTTTGCTAAGCGCCCCTGTCCGACTGAGGGTGGGGTGGGCTTTTCCAGAAGCTCCTTCTATGAGGAGGGCCAGGCTGACACCTCCACGGAGCCGCTGGAGAAGATGGTTGGGAACCCGGCTGGGGCAGAGGAGGCCACGTTCCTGGTGCCCCCTACTCCTCCTTTCATTCCCCTTCATGACATTGTTCTCAGTGACGGTCTAGTTCAGATATGATGAGGCCAGCACCTCCCTTGAAATGGAAACAGAAGACTGAATAAAGAAGAAAAAAGTACTTTGTAGTCTGCATCGTCCATCTTTAATTCAGAGACGCATCCATACTCCCCGGAGCTCTGCCTTTGATCTCTTTGATTTTTTTACACCAGATCTGTTATGGACTAAAATTCCTAGGTTTTCCATAGAAACATCTCCATTCCTTCGGGATATTGATGTTTTCTTCTTCCTGGGGGTTATGATATGGTAAATCAGATTCAGAAAAGAAGGGACAATGCCAGCATTCATAGGCCTGGGGTGGGGGTTCTCTGGCCTTCTCCCTCCCTTTCTCTCATATTCTGTCTTCTCTCTCCATCCCTCTCTCTCATTCATTCATATTCTTTCTCTTTCTCTCCACCCGCCACCCCTCCTCCTCCTCTCCTTCTCCCTTTCCTCCTCCTTTCTTTCTCTGCCTCGTTTTCTCCCCGTTGTTCCCGGGGATCCGAAAGAGGGTTGCGATTCTGGTGTCTTCAGGCCCTTTCAAGCGCCTTCAACTTCGGCGGCGGCGGCAGCAGGTTGCGTTGCCATGGAGACTGTACTGTGTGGCGGCGGTGCAGCTCAATCCCCCAAACAATGCCGCGCCAAGTGCAGGTTTCTCGCCCTTTTCCGTGCACTCTTCCCTTCTAATGGGGCTAGTGGCCTCAAATGGGCACTGCGTCTTGACACGACAACAATCCCTACCCCCCTCGTTTTCCCCCTCCCCTGCTTTTCCTTCCTCCCTCCACTTCTTTGATCTATTAAAAATCAAAAGAACAAAGTCACAGAGGAAAGTTGGGTTTTGTTGTGGCTGCCACTGCACAAAATGGGACTCTTCAAACAGAGTGTGGTGGAACCGAAGTCTGACAATGCTGATCCAGGATTGGCTGTAACTGCGGGTCAAACTGGACAGCACGACACAAGAGGACGCAAATTATAACCAGGCCCGCCGACGGGCAGTCAGCCTCTCCGTCCCAGACCGGCCGCAGCCAGGAGTGTCTGGCGGCCAGAGATGCTTCGAGTCAGGCTCCAAGTGCAGCACAGTGAGATCGGGGTTCTGAAGAAGCCCCCAGGTGAGGAGCCACGAGGACACAAAGCTAGAGTATCTGCTCCATCTCAAATCATCTTATACAGCCCCTGCGTGGCATTGGACTCTGCCCAGATCTGGACACGCTTCGGCTTTTTCCACAGTGCTGGGCACACAGCAGGTGATCAATAAATAATCGCTGGTTGTCCTAGCTGCTGGTGCACTGCCAAACCCTCCGCTAGGGGGCAGGCGAGGGGGTTTACCCAGCCAGGAGGCCCTGGTTAGACACCACAAGTCAAGAAACAACTGCCAGCCATACTTTGCCGTCAAGGATGATTAGATGGTTGGGGGGAATGCCAAACCATGTGTAAACGGACATTAAATTCAGGGGGGTTTTGTCCAAAGTGACAGTAACATTCATATTATCATTATGATCAGATGTTATTTGCCACAATACATTTCTGATAAGACCATTTCTGAGTCAAAACATATCTGGGCCATTTTCCCAAAAACAAGACCATAGGAAGATCTTCAACCTTGAGATACTTGGAGCATTTCTTTAACTAATATATTCATCACCCACAACTTAAATATAGTAGCAATATTAATTGAACTGGTTACATTTGGATCTAATATGCAAACAACACATTCATAGATTGGTTTTTGTCCCATTGAATTTCCTATTTAGATAGCAGAAAATATAAACAGATTTGTATTACATTGACCTCAGTTTGAAGTTAATAAGAAAAGTAGACTTCGTATACTTCAAAATTTTACTCAGTTTGAATTCAACTTTAAGTATCCAATTCCTTTGGCAACCTTTGGCTTTTCCACATTAAAAAACTCCAATTTGAAATAAAATTGGGTAAAAGCTCCAATCTGAGATAAAATAGAGAATAATATACAGAGATCATAAAGTGGGATAAAGGAAAACAAGACCAACTCGAAACCTTTAACATCTGGATAACTGGATTTTTTGGTCTTGTGATGTCTACCCAAATATTTCTCAAGGAGCTGGTGTGCTGATGATCCTTGGAAACATTTTAGTGATATCTGTAACGTTTTTGGCTAAAATACAACTAGGAAAATGTGCTCGCAAATGGACATTTGACAAGATTAAATTTAAGGTTTCTTTCAAACCAGGGAAAAAAGCTGTGCATTAACAAAAGTCTAGTCATTTTAAATAAGAGATTTATAAGAAAAACATGTTAATGCAACTATGTTTTTCCTAATGCATATTAGAACAGCATAATTATTTGTAATATGAAAAGAGAAGAGAGGAAATTTTCAGGTGTTGAACTGTTGCTAAGGATTTGTAAACATGGAAATGGTTGTGCAAACACTGGCCTAGGTCTCAGAACTTTAACCCCTAGATCCTAATCTCCAAAGGCAGACTAGAAATTTCTGCCTTGGTCACTAAACCTAAATAAAATGAGATTGAAAACTGGTGGCAAAATCAGCTGGGAGACAAATGTGTAGATATTCTTGGCCAGGATTTAGGATTTATATTGTCAAGTAAACTCAAATACAAAATAAAGAAACTATTATCTAGCATCATGATTGCTTATGGTATATGTTCTCTAACTGGTTAAGCATATCACATAGAGGCACGCACGCCCACACGCAAAAAAAGTTGGATTTGAGGAATTTAAAATGTTTCCTGTTTTATGTTGTTCCCTCTTTATACACATACCTTTGCAGTTCCAAATAAATAAGGAAAACCGTTCCCTAGAAAATTGAAAAGGCAGAACATGACCTGGCCAAAAGTTTCTGGGCTACCTTCCAGCCTTCAGGAAGGACTGAAAGGAGAGGTCTGTGAGGCCTCTTCACTAGCAGGTGGAGAGAGAGAGCAGGAAGTAACCATGGTAACCACTACCCAGGCTAGAAACGGTGGTTCCGTAGAGCCGAGGTCCTCCTGTCCATTTAGAATGAAGTCTAACCACAAAGGTAGTCAGGAAAACCTTTTAACACACACGCCCCCCAAAGGCTCCCGAACAATAGACTTACCTAGAGTGACTAGCGCCTTCAGTGACCCCAGACCCAATTCCTCCCAATCCTCAACACCGTTAGCCTCCCGGAAAATGGTCAGTGAGGGCTTAGGAAAAGACATGTCCTGGACCCAACCTCCTCTTTCTCCCCTCCTCTCACAGAAGAAGCCCTAACCATGGAGATGAGTTGGTCATTTTTGGAGAAACTAAACAGACACCAGAATGAATCTACATTTCAAAAGTATCTTCTGGCTTGGGGAATCTTTAGGGCACAATTGCCACCCAGCCAGCATCATTCTGCTCTTGAACTTCTACGTTCTTTAGACCTTCCAATCACTTCACACTACTGAGAGTTGTTTAAATTTCCTCACAATGTGTCCCAGAGCAGCAGCCTCAACGTCACGTGGGAACTTGTTAGAAATGGAAATTCTCAGGTCTCACCTCAGGTCTACTGAATCAGAAACTCTGCGCATGGGGCCCAGCAGTCTGTGGTTGTTCTGTTTTAACAGAGTCTGCGTAATTCTGAAACTTGATCAAGTTGAAGAACCACCAGTTTAAAGGACCCTACCGCCCACCCTGGTGATGGAAACGTTGCTTGTCTGAGTTTGTGTCCCTGATACAAATCTGGAAGGAGAGTCAAAGAAAAGCTCTCTGAAGCTGAGGACTGAGGGCAGAAAAGTCAAGTTAGAGATTCTGACTCCGACCTGCTCTGGCCCAGCCTAGGGCACTGGAGAGCAACTTCTCCAGTTCCCAGACCCGGGTGGCTGTGACTATGAACCCTCATGGGTGAAAAAGGTGAAGGGGAGGCAGCCATGTCCTCTCCTCTAAAGAGAAGTCCAGAATGAGAGAGGAGGAGATGATAGAAGGGAGCAGTGGAGGGAGGAGGAGTCCGAAGGGAAGAGGCTGGAGGCTGGGCTCTCCAAAACAGACACAGAGGAGTTCAAATGCCAAAAAGGCAGTTGGACGGGGTGCTTGTGTGCATGAGTGAGAGTAGGAGTCCAAGGGTGGGGTACATGTGAGGCAGTAGGGGAGGTGAGTGTGGTGGGTGTGAGAAGTGGGGGGACACCAGGAGGCCTGTGAGGAGTGCAGAGGATGAGGAAGTGTGAAGGCATGAGAGGGGAGTGACTGGTGTAAAAGGATGGGGGGGCAGAGATGTCAGAGCTTGGGGGTAGGGGGTGCTGTGGGGCTGTGAGAGGGTGTGTAGGAGTATAAGGGAGTGTAGGAGTGAAGAGATATGAGCATGGAAGGGATAGAGGGGGTGAGCATAAGAGGAGGTGGAGAAGGTGAGTGGGAGGGTGGAATGGGCAAGGGTACGCACTGCTCAGCGGGTCTCCCAAGCTGCTGCAGAAAGGCAGGAATACACATTAAATAGGGATCAGAGGGACAGAGCCAGGAGCCAGGAAAACCTTACCCCTGGCCCCTTGCTCCCCCACCAGCCTGCTTCCAAATGAATCAGAGAATGAGCCCCCGCACCTCACACACTCATGGTACCTGCCATGCTAGCGCTCCCTGTGGGGATCAGCTGCTGCGAGTGACATTAACACAACTACGCCCTCCTGGCAAATTAAGGGACACCTGAAATGTCAGGTGAGAATGTGGTTCTGCAGCTCTCAGGTGTGGGCAGTTTCCCAGGGCCCTGCACCGCCCTCTAATGCCTTCACTGCTCCCTCCCCCTTTAACTCCGAATTCACAACTTTTACAAAAACAAGGATTAAGAAGGGGGCCCAGGCTTCTCAAAGTCTGAGATTTTCCATGACTATCCATAGGGACAATTTCTACGTATCCAGGTCCTAAATCTAAATTCCTGGGTGAAGCTTGTCCTGGCCCCTTCCAAATGCACTCTGGAACCCAAGCCCTGCTCAGCATTGCCCCAGCCTCCCCACTCTCTTTGCCAGGAGCAGGTAATTAAGGCCTGATGTGGTGTGCAATAGGCACTGGAAATCGGAGCACAATCTTTTTGGTCAGAGATTGTGAATCAAAGTGGAGGTGAGAGGGACTCTCTCTTTCTCTATCCCAAGAAAACCTAGACTTGTCACCAACCAGGGAATGGCTGGTCTCTAGACCCTGACTCTAGCACAGCCTGGCTCTTCACATGCACAAACACAATGCCTGGAAGTGGCATATTTGGGCTATTCCAACTCAAGTTCGGTAATGAATCGTTAAATTCACATGCCTCCAAGTCATCTGTAAATTTTCGTGTGCTGAGGAGTATGGAATTTAATAGCTAGTAATTGTTGAGGATTATTAAAACAATATAAGCATGTCAACATAAATCAGGGGAAAAGAATTACCTTTGATGGGATAGAACGGGAGGAAGGTCTAGGGTGCTCTCTCCAGCACTTGAAACTCAACTTTACTTCTTCACTTTAATTTTATTGCATAGTAAAATATAAGATTTCACAGATCCTGGCAGATGTCATTTTACAATCAAGTCAGTAAGAAAATTGTTAACATAGAGGTTAATGTACACTATAGAGTCATCTAAAAGATTTTACAGTTTTGGTGTCAGCTTAATGCAATCATTTACCTTTAATGAATGTTAATTTCATATGTAAATTAGTATTTTCTCAAATACTCAACTCATAAGAATAAATGTAACCTTAATTTTTCAAATATAGGTAAAAAATAATATTTTACACTGTTTATGCTCTAAAAAAATAACATTATGAAAGCTGATTATTTCCAGAAATAATAAAATTTTTTTTCCTGTCTTCTCTATTAAAGTTGTTATTCATTTGAATAAGAATAGTTTTGGCAGTTATGCTGTGTCTTCATTTGTATCAATAAATTCCTATATGTCCTCTTGGACACTGTGAGATAAAACCACCTACAGACTCGGCAATATAAATATTTAATAGCATTTTAGCTTTGGCCAGAAATATGCACAATTTCCAGATGTCTGTCAGCAATAGATTGAATTAATCACCTCTAATCTTCAATTTGATTCACTATAATTGAATAACTAAATGAATACATGGACTAAACACTTGAATCATTGCTACTAGGATATATGTGAAATACGTTTTACATAGTATGTAGTTATTTTTTTAACCAGATCTGTTTTAGTAAAATATATCTATTTCAAACTAAGCAAATTTACAAATTTCTCGAATTCCTAAACTGATTTTTACAATACCTAGACTTGAATCTAAGTGCCTTATAGTTATCAGCATGTGTTGTAGGTTCTAGGTCCCAATTTACCCATAAACCTGAACAAACTTCATCCACCGCAAGCACAGCTACAGGAGAGCTGGAAACATACCACTGTCTTGCTTTCTCCAATCACCGTCAAATATCTCAGAGAGTAGAGCCCTAAAATGTGCATCTCTCTATCTGTAATTCCTAAATTCTCTAAAAGATTGGGGGATAGTGAGAAGGGGCAGAGAGAGAGAAGAGAATACCAAGAATCATTTTCCTTTTAAATAAAACAATTTTTTAAAAATAGTTAAGATGATTATAAGTTTAAGAAAATGAGCAAATATCCCCCAAGAACACAAATATGATTTCTATGCATATCTAGTTGCCTGCATTTCTAAACCTAAAGCCAAAATACACAGGCTACCATTCATGTAGTTTTCTGTCAATCTTATAGAACTGTTTTGAAATAGTTCATAACTGCCACGTTATTAACTAAATAATAAGAGTAAACTAACAAATATGATCTTTAAAGAAATTATTGAAAAATAGAAGTAGTCTCCTTAATTTTCTTCTATATCACTTAGATATACCCTTCTTGCAAGACTCTCCAGATCACAAGGTGCTTGTTCTTACATTTATCTTTTTCTTTTGCATTCCAGAGTTGTTGTTTGTACTTTTCTGCTACTTTTGTGCTACACAAAAATTCTGTGTGGAACATAGATTTGTTAAACAAATTTCCCCCTGCTCTGACCCATAGCCCACCAGAAAGAAGGTAAATTCTGACCAGAGAACAAGAAAAAAGGGCTTCCAGGGGAGAACTTGGTCACAAGTAGTGACTCACCTTCCCCTCCACCTGCAGATGGTTAAAGGAAGCCTGAAGCAGACCTGGCCAAGGTTTGGGGCAACCACAGTGGTTCCTGGACATTCAAATCTGCATCCCCAGGCTGTGGCTTGAGTTGATACCGCACTGGTCAACTGCATCATTTTGGAACGAAGAAAGTAAACACTCCTCTCTCTCAAAGGAATGACACTCCATAAAGGAATACTGCAAATGCCTCTATTTTTCTTATTTTGTCCTCCATGCCTCTGCAGTCTTATCTGCCCCAGAAATTAAGCCCAGGAAATTGGTGAGGTTTTTGCCATTTTGCTGGTAATGAAAGGAATGTGGAAAATTCTAAACCCAGCTAGAAACCATAGCCAAAGGAAGTTCATTTTTTTCCTATGTCAAAGTTTAGGGAAAGGCAGCCCAGTCCTCTAAATCATTTCACATCTACAATGTGGGGGTTTAAAAGAGGGTTTAAACCAATTTTAGTCTTTTACACGATGTTTTTCTCCTCCCGCCGATGTATTTAGTTTTATTGGAGGAGGCATTCAGAATCATAGAGCTCAGGGATAGGAAAACTTCCCAAGTTCCACGGGGTTCCCAGGGCCGGGAGATCCTCTGGACTCTTCTGGCTCCTCCAGGAAGAACGAATCCTCCAGGATCCGAGAATTCATTTCCCAAACCTCCCCATGACCAGTTGTCCTGACCATAAGTCGCTCACAGCTTTCCCCACTGTTCCTCTCTCTTCGTTCATTCACTCCCCATCTTCACGGAGTCATTTGTAAGGGAACCACATTCGTGTGCCCATTTGGTGGAACAAGAATCTGTTGACTCCCCCAAACAAAAACTTTTCTCCACTACCAGTTTTGTTTCCTGATCATCTTATTGACTTTCTTGAAGGAAGAAAAAAGACCAGAGAAAGAGATGTGTATCCCACACCTAAATTGTCTTCTATTTAACCAGCAACTAGCAATCAAACGACATTAATTTATACCGTTTGTACAAATACCTAAGCTATTTAAAAGGCTGCTCTGGGTCGTGTGTGGCAGGGGACATCTATCTGCTGAATAGGCAGTGTCACACGGTAGCATGCTCCCTTGTCAAGGCCGATTGTGTTTTAGGCAAACATTTGCGCAAACATAAAGGCAAAGGTCAAGGACTGTTCAGTCCCAGTATGTGCTAATTCACCTAGCGAACCAATGGGGCAAAAGTTGCATTTTATATGCTCGCCCCGCCAGACCCAGGCGCAGGAGTCGCGCCTGCTAATGAACAAAATCGCCTCCGATCAGCGATCAGCTCCCTTGTCAATTTCTCTCCGGCTGCCTAGTCAATTTCTCTCGGCTCCTCAGAAATAACTGGCAAAGACTTGTTTGCCAACATCTGGATCAGCTCTGTCCAGCCTCTAGCGAGGCACTTGTTCATTCCAAGTTCTTGAGTAAGGGAGAACTAATAATAATAAATAACATCTGGCTCACGGCAGACGCTTACAGGTCGCTGTTTAGTGCTTAAATGAACGACTACTCGGCACGGGTGCCTAAATATCCATGCTATGAAATACCCAACAGACCGACAACATTATTCAAACCACAGAAGCGAATCCCAGAGCCAAGGGCTAGCGCCAGGAAAGTGCATGTAACTAAGCGTTTGTAACACGTCTACGGAAATGTGTGCGCGCGCGCTGGGAGTCGCCTTTCGGGTTTCTTTGGGGCCACTTTCCTACCATTCAGCGAACAGAGGGCATCGCTTTCCAGTCAAATACGCCTCTCGCACTGATACGTCTACACCATCTCCCACAGATCACTTCTAGTTATTTTCCCACCCCCTGAAAAAAAAAATACAAACGATTTCGAGTGGATATCAACTTGAGTAACTCGGAAGTGGAATACTTTTAGGGTTAAACAGAGGCGCGCGCCCTCCAACCCACAGGGTTTACTTTGCATCAATAATCATCTGGCGAGAACCAATGGCTGAGTTTTTCCAAATCGTCCATTTAAGGGAAGAGTTTTTTCCCCTGATAAACCCGAAGGTCTCAGCTGTGCGCGTCCACAAGCAAGAGTTTGCACGTGCAAAATTCATTCCTGAGAGTCAGGCGAGCCACTGGCTCAGCTGCGGAGCGGCGCGGCGCTCGCCCCGGGCTAGAGTCCCGACTTGTTGCCTCTGCGGCCGAGCACGGCTCTCCACACCCACTCGGGGCTCGCGGGCCTCTGGGACTGTGCCGACCGCGCGCGGGAAGAAAGCGCCTCGCAGTAAAACACACGCAAGACCAGAGCAAAGTCGCAGGAGGCAGCCATGCGGGAGGGAGCCTGGAGTTACTTTCTCGTCCCTAAAAGCAACAGGAAAACTCTCCCCGAAGTGCATTTTCACTGCGTTCCAAAACCAAAGAGAAAACAGGAAAAAAAATGTAACTTACCCCGACCTGCCACAATACTACATTCTGAGCGTCCTTTTAACACTTTGATTCTTCCTTTAGTGCTGCAGCCTTTTCTGTCCTCTTGCCAGAAACCAACTTTCAAACCGCCTTTTTAAAGCGGTTAAAAAAGCAAAACAAAAACAAAACTAAAACTAAATAAAGCCGGGTTTTGCCCCTCTCACATCTTGCCAGCTAGTATCTGCCTCATATACTTCTTCCTTCATTCTTTCTTTACCAAAATTCCCTAAACACCACCTGGGCAGCTTCACAAGGCTTAAAGTTTGTGTGGTTTGTGTGCGCAAGTGTGCTAGTGTGTGTGTGAGTGTGTGTGTGCGTGTGTGGGAGTTAGTTGCTTTTAAAAAGACGTCGTTGTCATTCAGAGTAATAAAAGTGTGGCCCTCATCTTTGGGTGTGGGTTTTTACAGGCACCTCTCATTTCAGTTAACTTTTTTCGAGCTGAGAAAAGCTGCTAGCTTACTTTCGGGAGACTTTGCTCGTTATTCATCTGTTTAGTCGCCTCAGAGGCACAAAAGCGGATCCGCGGCGTTATGAAAAATGGCCTGGGCGCGGAGAATGTCACAGTGGTCGGCGTATTATTTTAGCCTTCTTAAAAAAAAAAAAAAAAACTCAGGGAAAGTTTGCTTTTGATGAATTCAATAAAAGCGAAGCTGCAACGGAAGAGATTTTCAGCTAAAATCATACAGCATGGGGCAGAGCTTAAAACAGCCAGATGGCCAAAGGTAGAGGGACCCTCTCGGATTCAAAACCCAGATCTAGAATTCCGCCGGCTGAGCTTCTTAGCTTATTTAATCCCGAGTGTATCTTTATTTTTTTTTTCTCAATTGTATTCCCCGCTCTTTTTTCCACCTCCCTTTTGGTCTCCCACCCCACTCCCCACCCCACAAGTTGCTGGTGAGACCCCGTCTCTGGACTTGCAGAAGTCACTTTTCTTGATAATAGAGTTAAACTTTCCAGCGTGCGGCCAGGAGCGAAGCAAACTCTGAAGGCGGTAGGCCCGCTCCTTGAGGCCGTCATCAGGTTCTTGGTTCAAATGCCTCAGCCTTTGACGTCTTGGCTAAGGCTTTTGAATATAAGGACAAATATGTTCACCCACCCTTCCTCACCCCCCTCCCCGCCACAACCACGGAAAAACAGAAGAGTTTGGCTCACCCCTCAGCCTCAAACCCTCACGGACCCCTCTCTTGAGATCCCAAAGCACAGAACCTTGTATTCCCGTTAATTTCTTAGGGATCCCCCTTAATATTCTTAGGGGTCAGAGAGGCATAGACTGGAGTGGCCACAGCGGACCCATCCCGACTTTGGAATAGGAGTTTTGAAATTAATATGCATCCTACTTGAGCTAAATTCTTGGAGCCAGATGTTGGCCAAGCAGAAAAATGGGAGGGGGGGTGGTAAAAACGGATGAAGGACTTAGCACCTGGGGCTCTTCCTCTGGAGATGGAGGGAGGTCTGAAGTCATCCAGGGTCCCACCCCTCAGCGCCAGCCCCGACAGGATTTAAGCAGGTTTGAGAGTTTGGCCACCTCCCCGGGAAGGCCTCCGGGTGTACTCCACCCTAGCCTGACCGCAGCTTTCCAGGCTGGGGAACTGGGTGTGGTGCGGGGGTCGGTTTTCAGAAGGATTTGGCGATTCGGGCCCTGCCGGCCCAGGTGTAAGCCCAGAAGACGCCCCCCGAATTGCAGGAGGTTGGGGGCAGGGGTGGGAAAGAGGACAGAGAGATCGGGAGAGCAGGGATTAGCACGGAGACGTGTGGAGGCTGCGGCGGGGGGAGAAGGGGGAGGCACTATCTGAGCCCTCCATGCTCCCCGAAGGGGAGAGGCAACCCCAGGAAGGACAACCGTGGGCCCTTGGGCGGCGCGTTGCTCCAAGTACCTGCTCTGGCTCTTCCTGGCCGAGGGACTCTGCACAAAGTCCTTTAAGCACCGCAACCCTCTGTTTCCTCATCTCTAAAATGGGCACAAAAATAGAGGCTGTTTCAAACAGACATTTTCGTTTGTTCGTTCGTTTTAAACAGGGTTGTGACGACAAAGCGCCTCTGGAAAGTGCACAATACAGATCTGCTGACGTGTTGTCGCTGTTACTGCGGCAGTTTTTACTAGAAACGACGACGCAGCCTTCGCCGCGGCGGCCCTCGCAGCCCGGGCTCCCAACGAGCGGCCTGCGGACCCACGCCCCGCTCTCCCGGCTCTCGAGGTCAGCGGGCCCGGGTGGGGCCGCGGAGCCCGGAGGTCCGCTCCTGGGCCCTCGACGCGCCGCGCCCGCAAAGCCTCGGGCGGGGCTGGAGGACCCTTCTGGAGAAGACGAGGCGCTCGCTTTTCCAACCTTTTGGAAGTGAAGGGACAACGACCCGGAGAGGGGAACCGGAGAAGCGTGCGGCGCGGCTGCGGGGGTCGGGCCCCCGGCCCCCAGTTCACACCTCGGCTCCCCGGCTCGAGGGCTGGTCGCGGAGGATGCCGGGAGGACACCTCCTCCTTCCCCGCCCGCCTCGCGGGGGGCGGGGCGCGCCGGGCCGGAGGGGGAGTCGCGGCCCCCAGCTGCCCCCGGACCCCGGAGGACGCAGGCCCAGCACCAGCTCGGCGTCCCAGTCACACCTCTGATCACGCTGTCAAAATCCACGCCCCGTCTTGTGGGACCAGCGCGCTAAAATTCCACAAGCCGGGGGGTGGCCCGCGGTGACCAGCGTCCAGCGGCACATGTAGGAGAAGCCCTTGGCCGCCGTTTGGAGTTGCCCCCTTATCCGTGATGTGTTCCTGGTGTCCCCCGGGTCTGAGGAGCCAGTGAGGACTAGACCTGTCAGTGTTTTGCCGCCCTTGGGCTTCCCGCGCCTCCGAGCCCCGTAAGCCCGCTGCCCGCACTCCAGTTGTGAGTGGTCAGGTCCCCCGCGTCCCCAAAAGAAGCGGGGCCGCAGCCCAGCTCCGCCCGGCTCTCCGACTCTCCACCTGCTCCTGCGGGGGAGCTGCGGTCAAGGGCGCTGGCTTAGGGCGCAGCCGGCTCCCACCCCACTCCCCGCCGCGCCCAAGGCTCCTTCCCCGGCGGTGACTGTGTTTCCAGCTCGTCACCTGGAATATTCTACACCCTCGGGAGTGGAGCCGGGAGAGAGAGGAATTCCCGGACAGAAGTTTGTGTCTTGGTCGTTTGTAAATGGGGGGTAATCGATTGGGTTTAACATGAAGGTTTCTGACGTTTTAATTCAGAAAAACAAACTGCCTGTGGCCAATAGATGTGGGGGCAAGGGGTGGGGTGGAGCTGATTTAAATAACTGTCCTAACAGATCCTTGACCTTCTGGGCTGAAGATTCCTTATGATTAATGAATGGGCTTTGCTTTGCGCTTTGCAATTACAATTAAACTATAGGGGACTCTGCCCACTTAAATAAGTGACCAGCTCTGACTCGAGGTATTGTCGTCTGTCCAAAGCATTCGCTGCACCTTAGCTTTTCCGGTGCCCCATTCAAACAGGTCGGTTGGACCAAAGTTTGCTCACGAAAAATCCCACCCTCATTCCCAACCCGACATCTATCTCTTAATTCTCACTTGTTCCTGGCTTTCTGGGTTGCACAAGTATCAATCGAAAAGAAGTTGGGCACAGAGTGGATGACGTTCTTGCCCGAGGTGGAGCTCTCGCATTAATTGTCCCAATAAATTGAGATATAGTGTGCATAATGCAATGGAGCAATATGGTTATAGTCCACGTGTATGACTTAATTAAGCTATTTGCAGCTTGATGCTGCAAGTCAACGGGTGTGCAAGTGGATTAACAATTGCCCGCTCCCTTATCCTCAGGATGGCGCATAATTACTTTACTAGCGGTACATATCAATTTTTGATGATTGCGGAAGCCATGCTCGCTTCACCAAGAAGCCACTTAATAACTCTCCATTGTGTATTTAAAAAGTAGTGTTTGGGAATATTTTGAAGTCGCTTCCAATATTTTTATACGTTCTGATTGTGGCCTTTAATGGGCCACCGTTTTATTCCTGATGTATATTTTATAAAGGGGCAAAGGCTAAACTCTAAGTTCAAGAGGGAATTGGAGTCCCCCTTCCTGCTCTCCACCCAGCGACGCCTCGCGCTTGTGCTGGAAGCCGAGTTGGCTGAACAGGACCGAGTGGACCCGTATAAAGGCTTGCAGCCAGGCATCCACCTCTAAAATTGTCTCTCTTGCTGTGCTTCTCTCTCTCTCTGATAATCCAGGGAGACTGTGAACGCCCCTCCTTCAAGCACCCCCTTCCCACCTCCACAAATGCCACTATGTCCCCAAGGATGCCTGCCCCTTGCGGGCAAGTCTAAGGAAAGCAAGGCACCTGGTGGTCCACAGGGTAGTGTGTACTAACATGGGTTGATACAATTTGCAAGAAGGCTAATAAAATTACCCAACCTGATGACAGAGACATTGACATTCTGACTTCCTGGGCTCCTTGCCCTTTGTTTAGAGTAAGATGGCGCCAAAGTCCCTGCACACTTCCACTGTGGCTGGGGGTGGGTGGCGATGATGAGTGTTTGTTCCGTGCGATGTCTTACACATTTGAATCTTAAGTCAAGGCTGATTGCTTGACCTCTTTGGATTAAACTAAATTCATCACCTATAATTTTATTAAAAAGCCCTGTGGCCATCAATCATAATGAGAGCATGGGGAGCCAACATTTTCTGTGGAAATGTGTCAAGATCATGGACACATGGAGCTTACCATCCCGTTCCTGTCCTGGGCTGAGCAGGCACATGCCTGGAGTTCTCTCTGAGGATCCAGGGTCAATGCAGCACACAATGGGTGGTGGCATTTGAGAAGAGGAGTTCTTTGCTTGCCTAGGACCAAAGTTAAGTGAGATGCTGCTCATCCCCTGATTTACACCAAGTTGTAAATGAGCTCCCTGCCTTTGGACTCAAGAGATGGTTTACAAACTGGGCCCCCCCCCTCAATCCAAAGGAAATTTCATAAAATTCCAAGAGATGAAATCAGGATCAGAGCTGCTTTCCATTCCTGAGAGTGCTGCTGTAAATCACTTTAAAATTATAGTATATCTCAGCAGCACATCTTTCTGAGTATCGGTTACTGCCTGTTAGTGAAATACACGTAGCAGCAGTCTCATTCAAAAATTTAAGAAGGAGAAAAATTTCCGGTGGTCTTTTAGACCCAACTCGACATTAATTCTTAAAACTAAGGTTGCAGAATCCCTGTATTGAAGGTTTCCAGGTCGAAGTCAGTTTGTTCTTGTACCTGAAGCAGGTGATTTTTCTGCAGAGACATCTGAATGACAGCGGGAGTGAAGGACAAATCTAATAAAGCCTAATAAAGCGTGAGCGTCAAAATGTCATTAAACTTACAAAGATGAGACTCAAAATCACCAAAAAGGTAAATGTCTTCATTAGTCTGATCTCTGAAGACTGTCAAACATTTCATTAATTTATAATTTATGATTGTTTGACAAATATTGGAAAGTATGTAAATATGAGTGGGATAATGTCTTTTCTGCGGGAGATGAGGAAATGACCCAAACTGTACGTGCCTGTAAGATTACACACAGGACCCGGCTCTCTGTTATCAAACTGTGCCGCCCCTTTAGCCAACATATTGTGCTGGTGACAAGTGAAATAGTGCAGATAAACCAATGGTTTAAAACGTAATAAAGACAACAGCCATTTGCATTTTTTACATTTTATTACAAAGGTAATTTACTATGACACATCTCTGAATGTAATTTATGAAAACATGTTAAAGCAATTACATCGTGTATACAGCCCTCAGAGCTACAAAATTCAAATAAATAATAATATTATAGATCTTCAGAGACTTTCACTATTGAAAACATATCATAAAGGGAATCCTTTATTTCAAAAACGGGTTATAGAGAAGAAAATAATGGCATTCAAATTTAAAATTAGGAATAAAATCTTGAAGAACAATAGAAAGTAAATGAATAATATTCCTTGCTGGAGTTGCCAAATTAAATCTTCATGATGACAATTTGCTTATTTCACAGAGTTTAATATTAATAATTTTTTCCTTCCTGGAGTCAATGTTAGGTACAAAGTATTAAAGGCTTCTTAGGAGGGAGATACAGGAGGAATGTATGTTTCCTCTTTCAAATTTCTGAGCTCATCCTTCTTTCCACATCTCTTCTAAAGCACAGGACTGTGCCAGCTTTGAAAAGTAAAAAAGAAATCCATTCCCTAAAGGTCAGTACAGTCTGAACCCATCCTTCAAGCAGATTTCCTACACCAGCTTGTCAGGAGTTATCAAAATGCAAGAAAATTCCATGGGGACAGAGGGGAGAAAAGTTTACATAATAGAGCACGAAATAAAAATGAAGGACATTTCATTTCTCCTCCCACTCCCCAGACATTAACTTATTTTGTAATAATTGTATAATATGTTTTAAAACTGGGAGTGCATGATTAGATACTTTAGAGTCAGCCTCCAACTATTCTTATCAGCATATTCGGGGGTAGTGAGAATCTTCCTTCTGTATTTACAGGTACAACACTTTGCAAATGCTTTAGTTTTAAAGTCAATCATAAAGCAAGCCTGAAATGGGCCCTTTCCCTACCTATGAGGGGGATCCCCTGGGTTTATTACACAACCTTGAGATTCTTTGCAAGGCCTGCTCTATGCTTGCTTGAAAGATCCCTTAGGGAGTGTTACCCGCTATGACAGACTTAGAGCCACAACTCCCCTCTCAGCAGTATTAAATCTCTCCAGCCTAAGAAAAAAGGCCCTTGACACAACTCAAATCCGAATTCGTGGGGCATCAGGAGCATGTAATAATTGTGCCCGCACCTTCTCTTTCAGTTGGGGGTCCTAGCTGCCCACAATAACTGGCCCCCAAAACTTCTGCCTCCTCCCCAGTTCAAGCACCCAACTCCCTCAAGTGGAGGCAGAGGCCCAGGGGCCCTGAGGTGTGTCCATATTGTCCTGTCCAGCTACCAAAGGTGGGCCATCGGCAAATGTGGCCAACTTTCTCAAGAGCAGGGGGCAGGTGAGTCCCGGGGCTGCAACTTGGACTCCCAACGTCCCTGCCCATGAACCTCTGCTCTACCCAGCTTCCTGCTAGACATTGCGGGGCAGAACTGACTGACCACTCGGCTGACACTCCTACCACCTTCAGGCAAAGCTAGCACTGCTGCTGTCTTGCCAAAGATCCCTCAAGTCGGCATTGCTGGCCACGAGACCAGCAGCTCAGCGGGCTTTAGCTTCAAGACCCCTGCCCTACCCTTTGAGCACCCTTCTACCCTGCTTTAGAGCCCATTCTCACGTTAACACCAGGAATCATCCCCAGCACCGATCCCTAGCCCAGCCAAGACTGGGGCCTAAGTCTGATACCCCTAGCTCTAGCCGGGTCTCAGCGCCTCCCCCTTGCCTCCAGAGCTGGACTGGGCCAAGGAGGTGGGCTGTGGGCTAGTTTTAACCAGGGTTAAGTCAGTCCTGGGCTCCAGCCTTTGTCTCTCTTGGAATGTTTAGGGGCTGCATATGCTTTTGTGTTGCAAACAGCAAGCGGGGTCCCCAGGAGTCCCTGACCCCATGCCTCAGCAGGAGCGCGGTTTCCCTGGACGACTGAGGCTGGGATGGCCTCCGGGTGGTGGTCTTGCACAGGCACTCTGCCACAGACACCGGCGCCAGTGCCGACATGCAGCCACACACACACACACACAAAGAAAAGTTCCCCAATAAATAAATTAATTAATTAAGAATGAATTGCACTAATGGTAAACTACCTGAATTCATGGACTAGATGAAGGGGGTAAACTATAACGAGGGAGGGGATCCATAAAGAGAACGGAGGCGAGAAAAAAATAAAACCTGCTGATATGTCAACCTCAATGCTCAAACAGTCTCCTAATAACAAATGAGACAATGAAAGGCCTGCATTGCTTACTAGTAAGCTCTCCATACATGGTCCCATTCATATCTGCACAGCCATGTTTTGATGACTTAGAGTATATGGAAAAACAAACTTTCCCACATGGTCTCTTCTTCTTCTTCTTCTTCTTCTTCTCTGTTTGTCAAGCTTTCCTTTCCAAACAGTCAGATGATTTGAAAAAGAAGGCAAAAGAGAAGAAGAAAAAAACCTCCACCACCATCACCACCCAAGAAATGATAAATAGCGTCGCATAGCTAATCGCTGGAGGGCGCGTTTACCAATTCATAATCATTTATTCTTGGTGATGTATGGCTCTTACTCTTAAATCTGAAAAGCTTCTATTTGAAGGTGTAAATAGCTTTTTTTTTCTTTCTTGCAGTAAACCTTCCTGCATTAGCAGTGATTGATCTCATGTACAATTCGTCCCAGAGTGCTATTTTACAGGGGGAACACTAGCTTTTGGAGATTAACTGGGGAGTCTGTTACATATTAATGAAGCCGGGAGATATACTAACGTTTTGGTAATTTAGTTATTTGTGTCTATAGCTATCGTCGTTATTTTCTTTTAGACCCCTGCGGTTGTTATCCATCGAATTAAAAAGTGGTCCTTGGAATTATTTTTTTTTTCCACTAGCAACTAAACGCCATTTAATGTGAAAAACAAATGTTGACTTCTCTCTTGAAGGAAGTGTGTTTCTTGGCAAGACATCAAAGTGTTTTAAATTGTATTAGTGGGTTATGTTAGTTTTCTTACCCAGAGCCTGTGCTAAAGTAACAACTAATGGGGGAAAAAAGGAAAAAAGGAGTCTTGGTCTGCCTCTATCCTAGAAAAATTGTTTGATTTTCTAGGAGAAAGTTAAAACTCTAGGATAAAAGTATTCTTGGCCAGAGGTTCCCCAAATCCAAACTTAACATTGGGGCAGGTGTGGGGAGGAGGAGCAGAGGTTGCCCATTGATTTGCTACTTGATAATTGATATCCCACCAAATGAGACATCAACATCATTAATACCTGTGTGTTCCTATAGAGACACTTAGAGCGAATGGCAATTCCTAATAAAAGCCATATTCGGCAAAGAGGTTGCTTCATGGCCCGGAATAAAATGGCACTAATTCTGTTTTCTTGTAGGATTTTATGGGGAGGGAGTGTTCCTAAAATGCCCTGGCTTCTCACAGAAGATCTGGGGAATTGTCTGTGGCCAGGAAGCGTCTCCAGATACCCCACAGTTCTCTGGGTTCTGTGGAGGATGCAGGATCAATGCAGATTGCCAGAGTTGGGTGGGGAGGGGAGAAACACTTGATCAGTGTGGAGTGAGCACCAGCATCTACCTTGTGCACGAAAAGGTGGATCACCCCCATTTCCACTTCCACAGAGTCCTGGAACTGCCTGCTGAGTTGAGGAGAGACCAGGAAGTGGCATAACATCCCTGAGGGACATGTCTGCCCCTGGGTCCTGACCGTGAATTTTTGCCCCATGGCCCTTCTGATTGCAGACAGACCCCAGGCTGGGTCCTTCTCCCCTCCCCCAAAAGGGAGTCCCCTTTACACTCCCCTCCCACAGCCCGGTACCACCCTCCTCTCAGAAGCCCGGATCTGGAGGTCTAGACTATTGGGGCCTTCCAGTGCAGTGTTTGCGGTGAGGGCAGCTTCAAGAAGCAGCAAACTTTCCAGAGCCGTGAAACACTGAAGCGTGATGGCGCCGGTTGGCCGGGGCGCGCCCCTTTTGTTTTCGTGGGGCGATTTATGTTCTTTATAAAAATGTGGTTTGGAAAAATAGAAAAGGCCTTGAAAACGTTGTTACAATGAAAAAGGGACAAATTAGAAGACATTTTCCGTGATCAAAGGCGGTAGGGAGAGCTCGCATGGGCATTCACAAAGCTTGACTTATTCACTCCCCTCCTTTGCAAGTCGGGGCAACAAGCGTGTCCCCCATTGACAAGGCGCCCTATTCAGACTGCAGGTGCGAAGTGGGCCGGCGCGCCCGGCCACATTATGTCAAGGTTGTTGGAGATTAGTGTTCGGCCTTAATAACTAAAGCGCTTGATTTACATTGGAAAAAAGCCCCCTCAGCCGTGAAAACAAAATCGTTGAACGCGTGATCATTGCGAGGGCGGCTGATATCCTAATACTCGCATTGTTCCGGCTGGGTCCAGGCGCCCCCAGGCCTCCTCAGGAAGGGCAAGACCTGGGTTGCTGCTTTGCCGGCGGTGGACCGGGTCTCCAATCACGCACCCTGTCCCAGTTCTGGAAGAAGAGGTGATGGGTGCAAGTTTTACCGGGGCCTGAGGAAGCCAGAGTGGCCGCTTCCCCATGAGTTCAGGTCTGCGCTCCCAGCTTTGGCAAATCCTGGTATAGGAGAATGTGGGGCTTCAGGGCCTCAGACAGGGCCTCCGGCCGTCTCAAGGCTGGAGCAGCTCCAGCATTACTTTGGTGAGAGAGCTGAGGCACTTGTTTTTAAGTGTCATGGGCAAGAACGATTTTACTCACAGGTGATGAGCGCGTGGGCGTGACTGGAGAGCTGAAGGAACTTAAAAGGACTAAGACACACCACCAACTTGGGCTGCCTCCAAGAAGGCTCTAGTGTTCAGGCCAAATCTCCTCCTCCCGTAAAAGCCCACTTCGGAGAAGTCCTGAATTACTTGCAGCCCCTGCCTCACTTTCTCTGTGCTTTCCCTGTTTTGTTTTCCCAGGGATGGAGGGGGGTCCACCTTGGCCTTGGTCCTGCTTCCCCTGTGTGGGTCTTTCAGGGCACATTCCATTCCCCCTACACTGTCTGCACCCGCCCCCCTGACTCCTCCCTCCCCCACCCATGAGAAGGGATCCAGAGGACAAGAGATCTGTGGTTGGGACCTAAGAACAGGCATTTCAGTGTGGATATGGATCTTTTCTACTTGCAATATCTTTTGTGGAAGTCAAGCTACTTAAGGCAATTTCCATGAGATCTGTCCTAGAAGAAAAGGTTCAGTGGAGACAAGGTGAGAAAGCTGTTAACTATTGTGCGGCCCTGAAAAGGTCGTAAGTCAGCGCCTTGGTCGCTGACCTGTCAGCGGAAGGTATAAAGGCTTTATTCACTCAGTCGCTGCAATGTTCTCAGCTCTCACAAAAGTGTTTTATGATTCGATTTTCTTACCTCTTTTCTTAATTAAAAAGCTGAACCATTAGAATAGCACCTGCATCGTGTCCTGACGGGGCCTGCATACTAATTCCAGAGCCTTTACAACCAGTAATTATAACATAAAATCAGAGATTGAATAAAACAGAAGGATTTTGCTCCCAAAGCCCTGCTAATCCCCTTTTAAAAGGGTCTAGTGAAATAATTCAGAACAGTATCCGGAAGTTGGATTACCGCTCCTTTTTTTTCACTTTTTACAATGAAATGATATTTCACACTTAAAGGAAGCTCTGTTTTTCTACCACAATTTTTTTTTTTTTAAGAAACTTCGCTGGTTTTTTGGACAATAGAAAGCATTTGACTATCAATTCCTTGTTTACTGAATGCAGTGACAAAAAATGTATGGGAAATTTTTATGGCATGTTTGAAACAAACTTTCCCAGGTGAAAGTGGATCTTGTGTGATTGAGAATTGCATATATGCATCGTGCATCAGGCGACTCTCCTCATTTTCCTCAGAGGAAATAAATAAGCAAACCTTTTGGGGACTTTTTACTAAGATGCTGAGTGTATTTTTTTAACACTTAATGAGTACATTGATGAGCCAAAAGCTATTGGCCTCCATTAAGCCCTGAGCAAGACGTTGGAGAGGCACAAGCCAAGCACCTGGAGCTGTCTGCAGTTCCTCCTTAGTTCTGGCAAAGAGCACTCTCCTCATCTGGCTAATCTGATTTTGCATGGGCCAGCTGTCAGTCACAGACAAGATAAAACCGGATCTTCCTTCTGATATTCCATATAATCATCTGATAACCTCGTTGGTGGGTTTTTCCCTTCTTTTTGCCATTATCCTACAACTGCATGGTACAGCCAAAACCATAGTAATTTACCCAATTTTGGTTTCTTCCCTCTGCAGACATTTCCCAAGGCTGCCCATTCATTATGAGTTCAGAACCATGCACAGCCCTGCTCGACTTGTTTTGAATTGATCAATATTCTTGCCCTGCATGCTGGCTCATATAGAATCTACACTGGAACTAAACAAGGCAAAAATTCAAGACAAGTGTCAAGTCCATCTCCCTGGTCATATTTACATTTGATTAACTTGCATCCTGAGGTAATTGTTTTTTCTTTCTCTTTTTCTCTGCATAGCTGTTTCAAATGTTTCAAAGCCACTGGAAGATTCAGAGGCCCAAGACCTCTCCTAATTGTTCAGTGAGTTTCTCTTTTTCCTGAATGGTTTTGGGGTCTGAACTTGATAACATTCCTAGAAAACTCTCAGGCATTTTCCTCATTGAAGATATTTGAGTGAAAAGGCAGTGCAGTCCTGATGCCCAGATGGGAAGTTGCTAACAAGTGGAACATGTTACCGTGGGCTCCTCCGTCACTTGGTGACCAGAATGAGGATTCAGTATGAGGAAATGATGATTATAAAAAAAAGGTCTTGATGCCTTCCAGGGAAGAATGTGCTTTTGTGTGACATTTGCCCAAATGCTCTATCCTCAGTCACCTACCCCCACCCCCCACTCGCATACTCCCCCCCTCCACACACATCTTGAAAAGCCCAATGCAGGACTCACAGTAACCGCAGAGACATGATAAAAATACAGTACCGTTTGGGCTGGTCAGGCCATCGAGTTTACTGCAGTGCCAGTGTCTTCGCAAGTCATGGGGGTGACATGAAGACGACCAGGTTTCTCCAGCTTCGTTGGGCATCAAAATAAACTCAATTCTTCCTAATTTTTCTCAGGCCTTTTAAAAATAAATTACATCTCTGCCTCAGTGCCCTGCTTCCTGGCTCTGTGGAACTCTCGGAGGACATAAACTCACATGGTTTCAGGGCAGTGTGGAGAGGTGCACCTGCTTTGGAGCATGAGGCCCTGGCGGTGCCACATTTTCTAGAAGGTTCTGGAGATCTGATTCAGGGAGGAGCTAGGGGAGGTGACTGAAAGATGGAATCGTATAAATAATAATAATAATATTAATAGCAAGCACTCAACAACGTGTAAATTCTAAACGTTTCAAGGATTATCTTAATTAAGGCTCAAATCTGTGAAGGAGAGTCTTTTAAATTCTATTTTACCAGATGAGGAGACTGAAGCACAGCGAGGTTTCATCACGTATCCAGGGGCACAGGGCCATAGGTGGACAAGCCTGGGAGCCCAGCACACCTGCAGTTTTTACCTGGAGCTGTTCTTCGGCCAGCGCCAGCGAGGAGGAGAGGCCCAGTGGAAATCATTAGCAGGGGCCCCCAAATTGCCCTGGGGGCTGCCACTGCCGGATGCGAGATGGGCAACTTTCCCGGAGGACAAGTGAGGTTAACTCTACGGTGAACTAGCCATAGGCGCTTGGGGACGAGTGAATTCAACCCTCCGCCAAAGGTTACACCCCGAAATGTGACGGTCCGAAGGCAGCCTGAGCTCTCCCAGGGGCGGGGGGCCTAAGGCTCCCAGAGCACATGCCCTTTCCTGTCCCCCTGCTGCCTTGAGTCCGTCGCCCCAACTCGGATGGGAAGGTTCACAGGCAGGCCCTTCCTGCTCCCAGCCCCCGTGGGATGCCGGGCCGGGCCGCCGCACCCTCTTCTCCCTCCGCTCGGGGGATGGTTCGGGCCGCGACTCCCCGGGCCCTGGCGGCCCAGCGCTGTCCCGGGCGGGCCGGCCGTGCAGGGGAAGGGCCCGGGGCTCCAGCTCGGGGCCGCGGACAGCCCGGGGCCCGGAAGAGCCCTGGCGGGGTGCCGGGGTCCCTCCTAGTCCCCGCCCGGCCCGCGCCACGAGGAGCTGCCACGAAGGGCTTTCGGAAGGCTCTCTCTCAGGGGCCGCGGGCCAGGCCCCTCCAACTGGTCCCCGAGCCGCAGGAGGGGGCCCTTCCGCCACAGGGACGGGAGGGGGCGCTAGTCCCAGGACTCAGGTCCCGGGACCTCCCTCGCGGCTGCCACCTGCGCGGCCACGTCGTGGGGCTCCGGTGGCCCCCCCCGAGCGGCCGCCCTTTCCCACTCGCGCGTCGCCCTCGCGCCTCCGCGCCCCCAACCTTCTCTTCAGGACGCAGCCCTGGCCCTACGGGTGGTTCTCCGAGGTGCTCTCCACGGAGACCTGGCTTTCCCGGGCGCTCAGAGCAGCACACCCCGCCCCCGCCGGCCCCCGCCCCGGGCCGCGGACCCGGCTTCTCTCCGGCAGAACCGCAGCCTGGCCGGCGGGCCGGACGCGCCTGCGCAGTGCGAGCGGGCCGAGGGCAGGCGGGCGCCCGAGGCTGGGTGACCAGCGGAGGCGGGGGGAAGGCTCCGGTGAGGCAGGTGCTTCTGAGACCACTGAAATCACTCCTCC
This sequence comes from Tapirus indicus, assembly GCA_031878705.1. NCBI lineage: Eukaryota > Metazoa > Chordata > Mammalia > Perissodactyla > Tapiridae > Tapirus > Tapirus indicus. The sequence continues at coordinate 7,047,404 of CM062920.1, read as the reverse complement.
AGTGGCAGGGCCAGATAAGAGGGCCTCCGCAGCAGACGCTAAAACCCCTGAAGACCCCAATCGGGGCCCAGGGAAGAGTCATGGGCCCTTGGCAGCTCTGGGAAGGGAGTCGGGAGGTCCGAGCATCCGCTCCTCCCGGAGGGAGGGGGATCCAGCCGGGAAGACTCCTGCGGGCAACTGTGCCCGAGGTACCCCATCAGGATTAGGCAGGGCTGGGAGCCAGCCCGTCCTTTTTCTTTCCTTGTTTTTATTCCCTCCACCTACTAAGGCTTTTCTGGGAGGTCAGAGGTGGTTTGTAGGGGGGCGCGCCGTGTCCGAGCCGCCGCGGGAAGGCAGTCTTTCCCGGACGACGCTGAGAGCATCGTTTTACCTTTTTCCCTTTCGTAATGGAAATCGGTTGATGAGTGCCAGTGTCACTGGGGTGAAACTGGGGGCGAGGAAGGTCTCCTCCACGATGCCGTTTTGGTGAGTCCTTCCATTTTGCTGCCCTGAACTAGGATCAGAGATGTTTCTGTGAAGCCATGAGGGAAGGCAGGGAAGAGAACTGGAGACTGCGAGGGGGGGGCAATCTCTCCCAGGATGATGGAGCAGTAACAGGACACTCATTCAAAAGAGGACGGGAGACATCACATCATTTATTTCCAAAGAAAATACCAAAATGGAGCTCCATGTACACAGAGGTCTTGGGGGAGGGGGGAGAATCACAGATTTTAATTCATCTTTACATATTTACAGCAAGTTATGCCACGGCTTTCAACTGTGTTTTCATTCAACAACCACTTTCAGTCAAATACATAACAACTTTTTTTCTTTCAAGTTAGTTCATAAGTTAAGGATGTAAGGGGACAGATGATCAATCACAAACAGTATGGGCAGAGAGGGTACCAAATAGTCTAAGGTTTCAGTCAGGCTTTGTGTGTGTGTGTGAATTATGATTACAAAACATTTGCCTGTCTGTATAATTCACATTCATTGCAATCATTACATTTTCCCATAAATCGGGGATATAAATGAACATATGGGGACCACCAATAAACAAATAAAAATCAATATGAGACAACATTTTGTAGCAACTATAATAACAGCATGGGTTACAGCTTGGGGAAACTTCTTTACAAATCACTTAGTCAGCACACATGGGGTGGGGAGGCCAGAACATCCTTGTTTATTTAAACCACCTTTAAAACCACATCAAGAGATTTGGGGAAACCTGGATAGGGTGAAAGTTTCTTTCCTGGGCACAATATAAAATGAAGAACTGCACGTGTGGATGGGAGGGGGGCGTTTGCATGCACTTTGGGGTCACTATCTTGTAAACTGAAACTTCTGAACTCCAATTGCCAAGATTCTGAAGAAAACAGGAAATTATAAAAACCTCTCTCTCCCTGAAGCCACTCTCCTTTCTATTAATGGCAGAAAGGGCTTACTGATTGCTGCTAGTGGGAAGAAACACACAATGGGTCTATTTTTAGCAGAGATTGTCTTTGAAGGAGCAGGAAATATTAACAATCGCTTGACTGCATCCTTAGGTTCCAAGGATCCCAGGCAAGAATATTAGGAGTTTGAGGGGTCCCCACAGGAAGTTCATCCAGGTGACCAGACTTGGACTGATTGAGTGCAGGCCAGTGCAGAGAGAAACAGACACAGAATGGGCTTGGAGTGTGTACCCTCTGCCTGCACCATTTCTGCATTCTTTCCGCCAGGTCCCAGAGCCTGTGCAAAGGGCCCCCCCACACACACATCTTCACACCTCCACAGGCCCTGGACCTGATGTCTCTGCATTGCTTTTGTTTTTCCCTTAGCAGGACTTAGCCCTAAAGTTTATCAGTTAGTGTAGAGTGCATGTATTTTTTTTTAAAGAAGTTTGATTTTATCTCTTTAGAAACAGTTTGAAACTAACAGGGAAGAGGGAGTTTGACAGAGAGGAGAACAAATCGCTGACAAAGAACCTTTTACGTTTCATCAGCGTTGTTAGGACGACAAGCAGGAATGTCTCAGATAATAACTCCCACTTCAAAGATTTCTCAACTCAATGGAAAGCGGACCATCCTTTTTATTCAACCACAAGGACTGGCACTAAAGAAGACTCCACTGTTTGATTTTTTTTCCACCGTGTTTATTTTTCCCCTATTCACTGGGGTACTTGGATAAAATAAACAACAAGACAATTAAGGGAACATGGACTTCTAACTTTCCTGCCATCTTCCCTATCCCCTTGGCCTTGGGCTCTTGAGTTCATCCCCAGGGCCAGCCCAGGCCTGAGGGGTACCATACACCCCACCCCTGGGGAGAGAAACAACTTTGGGGGGCTGCAAGAGACTTCTGGGATAGAGGGGCAGAATGAGCTGTGCTGGGGGCAAGAGTGGAAATGTCCCAAAGGCACAGTCTGAACTCCCCAGACTCCTCCAGGGTGGCTCCCTTCCCCCCACGCCCGAGTCCCATGCACATTCAGGCCTCCATCCTGCTCAGGATGCAGAGAGGCACTTTGCACAAAACAGAGCTGAGGAAGCTCATTTGTTAAGCTGCTGAGATTGCCCTAAAGTTATTTACTCCCGACCTTGGAGCCTTTTTGGGACGCAGTCAGGATGCACGGAGTCCGGCTCCTCCCTTTCCTGAAAGCGTCCCCGGCGCCGAAGCGCCCCGACCACATCAGAGTGCAGGGTGAACCCCTAAACGCGGGCAAGGCAGGTCCTAAGGAGGAAGTATATACTGAAGAGCGCAGTGACAGTATTAAATGGCGTGAAAGCAAAGGTCAGCGCAAATGTATCTTAATAGAGTGTCTGCAGTGAAGTGTGCCGCCTTTGAAGCGGCCGCTCCCCGCGCGCATTTCCATGGCGAGCCTAACGCGGCATGCTGATGCACCGTCAAACTCACACTTTCAACCCCAAAACCCGACTCTTTGAACAACCCGAGCTTGATTAGACCTTTCTCCTTTTCTTTCCCCTCTTACAAACCATTTCCTCGCCTTTAGAAACTCGCCATCAAACCCAAATGCGCCCTCTGATCACCGCAGAAAGCAGAAACAAAGGGGGCTGAGCGGCGATTCAAGCGGCCCTTTTCTTCCCTCACATTATTATCCATTTTTATTATGATCGGGAACAAGTGCCCATTCGCGTGGGTTTTGTTTACCGGAAATTAAATGAAAATGATTTAGTCCGCGTCAAACAAAAATATATACTTGTATACACAAGAAAAAAGGCCTGTTAGACGTAAATATTATGTCCTTAATGAAAAGCCTGGACGGGCTCCAGGCTCGGCCTTTCAGGATTTCAGTGCGACTTGCCCATTGCCATAGAAATCCTAACTTACCATGAAGATGCACCGTGGCGAAGAAACATTGCTTTGTGCGCGGGCCCTTTGATGTCGCAGGCGCGAGATGCGGGCGCTCAGCTGCGCCGGGCGAGATTACCTTGCAAGCAACGCGGCGGACATCTGTAACAAGCAAATGAAAAATTAAAGGCGATTAGGGGCCGACCAAGCATTTTTATTTTATTTCATTATTTTGGATGGGGGTGGAAGGCAAAATGGGGCCTAGAGATAGAAGAGAAAGAAACGAGTCCTACTTGGAGAGGAGGGAATTTTTAAACACCGTCAGAGGCAGCAAGTTCCCCAGATGCCCTCTGCACCTTGGCCGTGGGGCGGGTGTTTCCCGATGGGAACGAGTTGTTAGCTGCTGTCCGCCGGCCCTTGGCCAGGCGGCCTCTGGGCCCTATTGTAGTGGGGGTGGGGGGTGGGGATTGCAGTCCCCTTTCCACAAGGACGGATTCACTAAGGATGTATTTGGAAGATACATCCTGATTTTTATTAGGGGTATTGAAAACAGTCCCACTCCAGTTAGGACATTTTTTATCTGATGGAAGTGTGGGGCTGCGGGACAGAAGTGAGAATTGTGTACTGCTGTTTGAAGAAGGGAGAGTGGAAGAAAATCCAGCAGAGTGGCAGGGCCAGGACTTGTTTGCTGGGCTCAGCTTTTAAAAATTGAGCTCTTTAGGGGGCTCCCCTTAGGTGGGAATACCACACCCCTACTTATCTCCAAATTCTTAGCCGACTGAGATGGGTCTGCCAAAGCCCTTTTCCCTCTTCTTCTTTCTATTTGTTCTTTTTTCACCCTCAAATCTTAGCAAGGATTTGGGGGCAGCCCCATCCTTCTTGAAGAGGGTGGCAGACTGGGAAACAGGCCCTGATTTTTTTTGTTTTTCCTCCCTTGGCAACAATTGCAAAGACTTTCCTCTTCCCTGCTCCAACATCTGGTTCTTTTTCTGGAGACTTAGTCCCCAGCATATCAAATACATATTCAATCTAGACCCATTGGGTGTTTGCCTTTAAAACATTTATTATTGCAGTTCATCTCTCTTGCCCCCCCCTTCAAACAATAAGACCAACATTGTGCACTTTTTGACAAAGACCATCACAGAATCGACGCGATTCATCCAGACACTGTCGCCTAGGCCGGATCCCTTCGCTGTGGCGGCCTCGGATCAGTGACGTCATTGACCCTTTCTGCACCCCCATCGCCAAGCACCCACAGGACTCCACAGGCAGCGCCTCGACAAGGGTAGGGGGTGAGGAGAGGGAGGCCTCAAATCACTGAATCCTAAAGCTCCTTAGCGCTCTTTTGTCTGTATTTCCTGTGGTTTCCTACCCCAAGTGTACGATGTGTACGGAGCAGACAGACAGGCAGACAGAAGTCTCTGTGTGCTTGGGCCAGTCCATGGGGGAGGGGCACGCGATCCCCGGGGGAAGGTGCTGAAACCCCGCTCCCTCTTAGCTCCTTTATAGAAGTGGTTGGAAAATTTGGGACCTGGGACTTGTGTATTGTTACTTCAAAGGATAGCTGGGGGAGGGGGAAGTGTAGGGGGGAAAAGAGGAAGGAAATAGGAGGCAAGATAACGGCTCAGGAATTCCCCCTGCCACCTTCCTGGATCTGAACTTCCGAGGAGGCTCCAACTGGGACTGGGAGCGGAGTGGCGGGGCCGATCCGAGCGGCCATTCCCCATCCTCTGGACCCGAGAGCACTTCATGGTCTCACTTTTGCTGCCTGCAGTTGCCAAGACCGCACAGAAACTCTCCTAATGTGTATTTTTCCCTCCTGCCTGTTTGTCTACTTTCCTTACCCCAACACTGGTTTCGTGCTACCTGGTCTTGAGGGCATCGGCGTGTGTGGGGAGGTGCTGGGTGTGACTGTGGAATAAATATAGGTGCCACATTTGTATTTTAAAATAATGGACATTATATCAGCATATCCAATGAGCTCTAACAACTATTAGTGGGGACCTTCCTACCTTCCTCCCTTCGTTCCCTCCCTCCTGCCTCACCCTCTCTTTTAGCCTCAATAACCCGGCCCAGACTAGCAGTCAGTGTCCGCGGAAACGGCGACCACGGCAGCAGCCCTAACACCGGAGGTGGCGGCGGCAGCGGCAGGGCTTGGGGGCGCGGCGGGGGCGGCCGCGCCCTGACACACGTACCATTCGCTCAGGTCTGCGCCACGCGCCGCCGCCGCCGCCGAGGAGGCCACCGGGGGCTCGCGGCTGAAGTCCGACGAGGGCGACACCAGGGCAGACGGCGTGGGGGAGTCGTAACCAGAGCTGGGCGGCGGCGGCGAGCGCCCGTGCACCTTCATGTGCTTACGCAGCGAGCTGGGGTGCGTGTAGCACTTGTCGCAGCCGCGCACTTTGCACGTGTACGGCTTGTCGCTCGTGTGCACGTGCGAGTGCTTCTTGCGGTCGCTGCTGTTGGCGAAGCGCCGCTCGCAGCCCTCGAACTCGCACCTGAAGGGCTTCTCCCCTGGTGGAGGCAACGCAGAGACGTTAGTGAGCGTGGGCCCCGGCCCGGGCTCGGCCTCACCGCCCTTCCCCAAGTTCTCTTGCATTTTTTGGAAAAGAACACAAAAGATTTTTAGAAACCTCTTTCCTTGGCGTCTCAGGCCGGGCACCCCCTTCCCCTGCTCAGAGCGTGCCCCCGGAGCCCCCGCCTGCACGCCTCCACCCCTCCCCCTCTCCCGGCTGAGCCTGGGGGAGGGTCCGGAGGAGGAGCGACAAAGACTCCATTTTAGTCGAATTTCCATCCTAGAAAATCCTGACCCACTGAGGTTGTTTTCCTCCACTCGGAGCCAGAAGCTTCTCTGCCCGGAGAATAAAAATTGACTGAGGAGCTCGCATCTGCTCAATTTAAAGTTGCTGTTCCAGCCAAACGTCTCTGCCCCCCGCACACGCCCCATCCTGGCCCAAATTGTTCCTAAAGTAGGTTTTGTGCAAACGCCAAGACGATGGAACAATTTAGGGTTACGTAGCCGATTCACTCGGCGTGTGCATAAAGTGGATTTCTGCTGCAGGGAAAGGTATTCTGAGCAACGATTCCCTTCAGACGCGATTTTTACGGGAAATGGAGCCCCCTCCCCCTTCCCTTCTACCCCCCGAGGGCAAACATTTAGCAGCATTCTTCAAATCTTGCCTAAAGAGTACGGGATCCCTCCAGATAAGCGCGCCGGCAATACTATTTTATTACGCTGCTCCAGCGGCCTCTCGGAGACGTTGCCGCGGGCAGTCAGCTCTCCCAGTCCGAACTGACTGTGAGAGGTGGACAGGGCCTCCCCAGACCACCCACGCCCAGCAGTCGGGCCTCGCAGGCCTGAGCCTGAAACCGGCGCGGCAGGGTCCGCCCGGGCCAAGCGGGATCCGAGGCCTCTCCGGCAATCGCGCCCTTGAGCGCAGCGGCTTCGGGATGAGTAGAGCTGTTGCGGTCAGGCCAGGCCCGGCTCCGCGGTCCGGAGGGCAAGCGGGCAACCGGGGTAGACCCGCGAGGGGCTCAGGTCGGTGGTGCGATGCCCTGTAGAGCCGCAGGAAGGCGCAAGCGCGCGTTAGGGTGGAAATATCCGCCGAGGACCGAGCCCCAGGGATTCGCTGGCGTGTGGGGGAGGAAAAGACCCCAAGAACCCGGAAGCCCAGGTTCCTGCTGGAGCTGCAGATGCTGAGGGAAGGAAGGGAGGAAGTGCCTAGGCGCTTTTAACAAATGGATGACGACGGGTGGAGGGAACCGCTACCAAGAGTCTGGCTAAGGAGGAAGAGAGCACGGCTGGAGGATTGGTGCCTTTGTGGTCGCTTCTCCTGCCTCACCCAGGAAAGACGGGTGCTTTGGGGCAGCTTTGAACAAACAAAGCCCCTATTCCCGAGCCGCTGAGGCGCATGCTGAGCCGGAGGTTTGCGCACAACCCTCGCCTCCGCGCGGCAGCGGATCGTGAGCCCAGGGCTCCGGCACCTCCCGGCCGCTGCGTCCGGTGGAACACTGGACGGTGCTGGCATTTGCCATTTCCGGGACACTGGTACGATTTTATTTAAAAAAAAAAATAGAAGAAAGATGCAGAATAAATCAGTGTCCCTTATTTGCCGCTCGTTTTCTCCCCTCGTCCCTGTTAGCATCTGCAAAACTAAAACTTTTCTTCCTCTCTTCCTTCTTTTCTTTCTAAAATCACTTACAAGAACCATGCAATTCAAGGCCTGCAAAAGAAAAGATTTGCTGAGAAAACAGAAGGAATGAAATTTGAGGTTGATTGCCCCTCCCAGATGTTTTCCCCCACATTTATCCCATCTTGTGAGCCCCTCGTTGGACATTCACGTAAAACAGAAACAATGATTTCGTCCCAGACGAGAAGCAGAGGCAAAAACTGCAGGGCACCGAAGGTGAAATGGGCGGCCGGGAAGTTCCGAGGCCGCTGGGAGGCCACGTGAGGCCGCGCCCCCGCGCCCTCCAGGCCTCTCCCCAGGGCAGGAGGCGCCCCGGTCTCCGCGCGCGACACCCTCCCCGCCCACACACTGCCCCCAGCCCCCTCCCTCCCGCCAGGTCTGGGCGCCGCGCCCCGGGTGGGTGGGTGGATGTGGAGCGGCAGGGTTGGGCCAGTGCGCTGCAGCCCGCCGCGAGCGCTCCGGGCCGGGCTGCGTGGTGAAGGGCCCGGAGTCTCCTCCCAGGGGCTCGGCCTCCGGGAGTGGCCTCCTCCCCGGCCGCGCGCCGGGCCCGCCCGACAAAGTTCGGCCGCGGCGGGGCAGTTCGCCTAGCGCCATTTTCTCGCACTTGTGGCTGGGCCGGGTTGTCCGAGCGTCTCCGCCCCGGCGCGGTCCCTTCTCCTCGGCCTCGGATCCTCCGCCCTGCCTCTCCACCGACTGCCGGGGAAGGTGGGGCGAGCCCCAGCCGAGGGGCGCCGGCAAGGGCGCCAGGCGGCGTGGTCGGGCCTGCGCGCGGCCGGCCCGCGTCTCCCTCGCGGCGGCACCATTGTTCCAGGATGGCTGTAACCGCCACAAACTGAAACCTTTCGGCCTGGGCTCGGGGCAGCTGCCTCCGAAGCCAGGCCCGGAATTCAGATCCAGGAGAATCTCAACTCCTGAGAAATCAGCTCCTATTCGCCTCTTCTGCGACTCGAGGAAATGAAACGCCATTAATATTTGAAAAGGCAATTATTTTCCTCTTGAATCGAGAACTGTCTTCATGAATAATTTGTAGTGAGGTCTATTGGCATTTGAGAAACATTTTGTTGGTTTTTTTTTTTTTCCTCTTTTCGTTACTTAGGAGGGGGGTTAAGGGAAACGCAGGAGCAGGCGAAGCTCTGTAGATTTTTTTTTTTTTTAACTCCAGCGATAATGAATCAGGACTGCCAATAGAAAGGACGCACTTAGAATTCTGTCCTGAATAGACGCAAACCTGAGCCAGCCCGGGCGCGCTGAACTTGCTTCTCTGCTGTAGGTCGATTGCACTAAGAATTTAACCATTTTCTGCTTCACGGACTTCAAACAGTAGGCCGGCAAAGAGCAGTAAAAGTTTGTTTGTTTAAAACCCTCCTGTCATTAAAAATGAGTTCCTTCTCTGGCTCAGGACTGCGCGTCTACCTTCGGGGTGCGGGCGGCCAGCTCCCGGAGGAGCGGGCCTGCGGGCGGTGATCAGGGCCTCCCTTCTCTGCCCCCAACCCCCGGGGAAAAACTCGGAGGGCGGGAGGGGGGCTTTCGAAAGGGTGGGGGGGATCCTGGAAACAGCTCGGGAAAACAGTACATTTCCAGACGTGCTCCGGAAATAAAGTAGGAGGTTAAATGTGGGCCAGAGTCCTGGACAGGGACCTTCCGCAAGATTGCAGGGTTTGGGGGAGAAAGTGGGATTTAGCAAGCTTCTTTCGCTGGCACTGCCAGCCTGGGGGTGTTCTTTGCATCTAATAATTGCTGATGTTTGCGCCAAGCATAGAGGTGAGTAAGGCAGAGCGCCAGGGAGTAGGAGAAGTGGGGCCCCAAGCTGGAACTTATTTTATCCTCTCCTCTCCTCACTTGTTTCCTTCTCCCGTCCCCAAAATGGAGGAGGGGAGATGGTGACTTCTTAAACTTGGAGGGAGTGAAGGAGAGAAAACTCTAGCTAAGGAGAGTACAAACCTCTGCTGCTAAACTAATTAGTGTAACTTCACAGGCTGTTCTGGGAAGTGTGAAAACTTTCTCCTTGCAATTGCATTAATTAGAGATGCTTCTGGCCAGAGGAGTTCAACTTTGCAGGCTCTTGTGCGGGCTCCTTTTCTTTCTGTTAACTAGAACTAACAGATGTGGTTGACACATGTCCTCATTTCACTTAACAGCTCGGTAAATGACATTTAAGGCAGATGAGTCTCCTTGGGTCTCTGCTAAAGCAAAAGGGAGGGTTTGTCAAACGTTCCAAGTGTAAGGTCACCAAGGCTCCAAAACGGGCCGAGTTAGCCCATGAGACCCCAAATCCTGAAGAAGGTGCCAAGGGCTGATGACCCCTCAGTTTAGATGGCAGTCAGGTAGTCAGGTTGACCGGCGGAAGACTGCTTGCCACAGGATTCCAAAAGGACCAGGAAAAATTAGATTTTTCCTATATCTTTAGGACTTTGGGGAACAGTGCCGTTTTAAATACCTTAAAATTAAACTCAGTGAGCAGGAAGCACACATTTGCACACACAGACCTAAGCATGTTCATCCGCCCTCCCCCCACCCCCAGAGCAGAAATCCCGCACTATCCTCCCCACACACGGCTTTGAGAAACTTCTGTGATTCTAACAGGAGGATATAATTAATATCTTATGGGCTTGGCTTGTGGAAACACAAAATATCCCCCCTCCCCCAAGGTGGAACTTGAGGAAATCTAGCCCCGAGAGCCCGGAAGAGGCCGCCTGCTTCCCCAGAGGGTCCGCACAAGACAGACAGTGCCGAATACTGACCTGTGTGAGTTCTTTTGTGTATTTTGAGATTTTCTGATCTAGCAAAGACCTTCCCACACCCCGGGAAAGGACAGGGGAAGGGCTTCTCGCCCGTGTGCACGCGGATGTGATTTACAAGTTTGTATTTGGCTTTAAAGGGCTTGCCCTGGCGCGGACACTCCTCCCAGAAGCAGATGTGGTTGGCCTGCTCCGGGCCGCCGACGTGCTCCACGGTGACGTGCGTGACCAGCTCCTGCATGGTGCTGAAAGTTTTGGAGCAGAGGCGCGGGGGCGCGGGGCTGTCGGCAGCCAGCCACTTGCAGATGAGCTCCTGTTTGATGGGCTGGCGCATGTAGCGGAAGAAGGCCCCGGGACCGTGGGGCGCGGCGAGGTTCACGGTCAGGTTCATGCCCCCGTAGCCGTGCAGGGCCGCGGCAGCCGCCAGGGCATCGCTGCGGGCCACGGGTCCCGGCGCGAAGGGTTCGGGCCTCGCGTACATGTCTCCAGGGAGCCCCAGACGCAGGAGTCCGTTCAGAGTGCCGCTGGGGGAGGCCTGGGGAGGCTGCTCGTGAAGGCCCGGGAACACCGAGGGGCTGGAGGCGGCAGAGAGCTGGGGGCCATGGTGTCCGGAGTTGCTACCTGTTGTCGAGACAAATAGCGCACGTGAGAACGGGTGGCGTGGGCTGAGCGCTCCATACGGCCCCGGGGGGCAGGCCCAGCCCAGCCACACCACGGCCTCTGCCTTCCGAGCAGGGACTGGGAGCCAGACGGCGGCGGCAGCGAACAGGATGGACAGCGCTAGGCTAAGCGCCTCCACTGCTGTCCGGCTGGGCGGCTGTTCGGTAGAACCCCCTGCCGCTCCATGAGCGGGAGAGGGATGGTGGCGGCGGGGTAGGTGGAAGGGGCAGTGGGGTGCGCAGTGCTGAGTCTATGGGTTGCTGGGGGCCCCTGGGCTCTGCTCCCGTGGGGTCCAACCTGCGCCCCAAGCGCGCTTCCGGGGTCAGCCCCCCGGGGCTCTCCGGGTCGCGGCGCCCTGCGGGGGAGTGGAGGAGAGGCAAGTGGTGATGTAGGTGGTGGGGGTGCTGAAGTGCGCTGGCCATATATACGAATTTCAGCGCCCAGCTCGACTGGGAGAGGGCGGCCTTCTGGTTCCCGGCCGGGGCTCCCCGGAGCTCCCTAGTCGGGCCGCTCCCGCCACCGGCACCTGACAGCCGGGAGGGGAAAGAACAACCACGAACAACTTCTCCAAAGTTGTTGTTTTTTCCCCCCTCAAGTTTTGGGTTGTGACTTTGTCTCTCTCTCTCTCTCTCTCTCTCTCTCTCTCTCTCGGTCTTTAATGCCTACTTGAAATCCCTTACACTACAGAGGCAGCAGCGGGGCGCGTGAGGAAGTGAATAGAGATTCGGGGCCATGGCCCGGGCCCGCCGAGAGGAACAATCGCCTAGGTCGCCCATTGGCCGGCGGCCCGGCCCGACGTCAGCGATGACAGGTCCCGCCGCACGCGGATACACACACGCACACACACACACTCACAACCGCTCCCGCTCCACCCCCCCCCGCCCCCCCGCCCCCGCATCTCATGCTTCTTCTGCTCATGCGCTCTGACTCGGGCACGGATTCTTTTCTCTGCTCTGTAGCCCCCTCCCCCTCCTCTCCCGCAAGCTGGGTAGATCTGCTCTGCCTCGCTGCTCCTGGAAGTGAGCGGCCCGGGGTTTGCCTCCATTCACCACAATTTGGGGGAGGGGGTGTTGCGCTGCACGTAATGTCCTCCGGGCAGCCCTGCTGGGCTGACGGGCAGCGTCGGGCGCGCGGGATGGCGGCCTGCTCCGGCAGTCTGTCCCAGGAACCCGGAGGACGCGAGGGCCGGGATCCAAGGAGGAAAGGCAGCTGCAGACTAGGCGGCCGGGAGCGGGGGAACGCTTAGGCTAGCAGCCCTTGCGCCTAATGTTTTCTCGCTTTCTCCGAAATTTCTCGTGTCGCCATCTATCTCTCTCTCTCAATTCCCCAAACCCCTGACCACACTTTGCCTTCCTACTTGTAGCCTTTCTTCTCCCCTCCCCCTCTCCTTCTCCCCACTCCATTCTTCCCACTTGGCCTTGCTGGCCCCTCCTCCCGGGTGCCTGGCGCGCTCAGAGAACCGCGAACCCCAGAATCCGGCCCTGACCGGAGCCAGGAGTGGGCCGGAGGCGGCGATGACCCGAGGGAGGCTGGCCTCGAACCCACACCGCCCTCCTGAAAAGGGCTAAGAATCCTCTCTGCCGCAATTCACACCGACCCGCGGGCCGGCTGGCCAAAGAAACAAAGGCGAGGGGCGCGCGGCCAGGAAGAACAGGTCCTCGCCCTCGGTCTCCCTCTGTCAATCTGCGGTCTGGAGCTCTGGACCCTGCCGCCAGAGCCTCTGGGAAAGGGGACCTGGGGATCACTTCCACTTTCAGCTCCCGCCACTTGTTGCCCGCGGCCGGAGTCTCTGCCTCCACGCTTGGCTTCAGGGCTTTGAAAAGAGTGGACGCTGCGTTTCCCAGGCTGTGTGAGGGACTGCGGGCCCATGGCCTCCTCTCTCCGGACGCCCTCCCGGGCTGAGTGTTCCACCGTCTTGGGGCAGGGGTCGGCCGGTGGAAAAACCCTTCAGTTCTGGCCCAAGCGAGTGTGGCATAAACAGGGGGGAGTGTCCTTTGTTTGCGCCGACCGGCCGGGGCCGGCTACACGCTTGGCGATTTAAAGGACCGGTGGCCCTGACGCCTGCCTTGCTCTCTGTAGCCGAAAGTGCCAACCTAAGTGCTTGGACCTCCCTGGCGGCCATAGAAAGCGCCCCCAAGGCAGAGAAAGGCTTGAATTTTTAAGAGAAGTTTTAAGGATTGAGTAAAAGACCCGGTATCTCTAGCAGAGTGAGAAGTTCGGACAGATGGCAAGATCTCTGACTCAGGGTTGATTGACCTGCCCCACCCATCCCCAGCACCAGGGACTATTCTTATACATTTCCCGGTCAGTAAATAAGGGTTTCTTTTAAATTAAAAAAAAAATTAACTTATTTATAATGGTTGGCAGATTCTTTGAGACTTTTTTCATTTAATGCATTGTTCCCCTCTCAGGGCCGCATTTTAGCACGGGATTAATTTCCCTCAGCTTTGACAAGTCCAGGTCTTTCTGCTTCTCCAGCGGAAGAGCTTAAACTATGCTACCAATAGATGCTGCGTTAACATTAAAAAAAAAAAAAAAAGTTGAAGGAGAGCACTTGACCGCCAAACCCCTTCTGCTCTGGAAACCAAGGCCTTCCACACCGTAGTGTTGAGACTAGGCTTTGAGGATTTGCCTCCTTTCCTTGCTTTCACCCTCTCTCACCCTCTCACTTTCTGGGATCTGCCCAGAGGCGCCTCCTTTCTGGTCTCCTGCCCTGTTTCCTTCCTGGAAGAGCAGCCAGCCCTAGTCTCTAGCAAAGTGTTCCCATGTCTCCGTGAGTGGTTTCAAGGCTCCCCACTGCACAGGTGTCTGTTGAACGATACAGTTGTCTAGGCTAGTCTGGGTTGAACCCATGAAGCACTCCGAAAATTACAAAAAACAAAAGCAATAACCAAAAGGAGTATATCGATCCCTGTGACCTCTTGCCCACCTCTTTCTCCTCACCAACCCTTACCACAGAGCTCAGTCAGCTCCTCCTGGAGCATCTGGGCCTAAGTGCGGGACAGTTCTGCAGTAGTCCAGCAATTAAGATAGTTTCTTTCCCACCTGAAGCTAGGTGATCTACAGCCTACTTTTCAGGATGTTTGTCAAACTCACCATCCACTTTGGCTTCCATTAGAACTCTGATTTGTGCAAAAATGAATCCCTTAATATACACACTGTGACCCCCACCTGCATCAAAAGCTTTGAATAACAGTATGGAACAGGGGTGCTTAAGTTGTTTTAGGCTGTGGGCCCTTTTAGAAGCCTGTGAACTCTAATAGTCCTGTGTTTGTTGCCCGCATTTGTAATAGAAGAAAACTTTCCACTAGAAGGTGGTGAAAAATAAAGATGCATTTTTTTCCCATCCAAGTTTGTGAACTCCCTGAATTCTAAGCATTGACTCTGTGGACTCCAGAGATATGAAGCAGAGGTTTTCTACACATGGACTGTTAGTACACTACACACTCTCCCTTACTAACTTTACCCTTGAAAAGCTTTGAACATGTGCATGGCTTTTTGTGCCAACAGCAAAAGGGCAGATACATCTGATTCAGCCAAATTTGCCGACAGTAACCTGGCCCCATGGAGCTCCTTCCCAGATGCAGCCTTCTCTTGAAGTGCTGAAAACATCTGGACCCATCCTGCATAGATGCTTCTTGAGTAGACAGGGGTCAGTGGACCTACAGGTCACTAAGGTTGCCTGATCCTTGCAAGTCCCTTGGAGCCACATGGGTCACACCTTGGTTGGCTAAACCCAGTGATGGGACCAAGCATTCTCCCAGAGGGACATTTCCCCAGGGACAGAAATAGGGAGAAAAAAATCCATTTCACCCACAAATATTTATAGACAGGGAACTTTGGGCAGTTACCTAAGGGTTTTCAAGGCACATCTCTGAAATAAGCCCCAAAGCAGTATCCAGCTAACCACAGATGACAGGTGGGGCACCAATGTCACAGAGGCATATTTAGTCTTCAGAGCCATCCCTTCAAGTCTTCTGTGCCCAGGTAGCAAGTAGTCCAACTGACTATGGATTGGGCAGGCTCAGGAGCGGTGTCCCTCAGTGGTGCTCAAAAATTTTTTTCAGAAAGTTATCCCACCACACTTACCCCCAATATCAAATGGTTGGCTGGAACATTCTATTCCTGACCTTGTTGGGGTTATAGCATTGTGGGGTCTACTTTCCTGCTTGACTTGCAGAAAAAAGACACATTTTCAGCCCAGAGACCTTCAGCAGAGGTCAGAGGAGCACTGGAGGCTCTCCCGGGGGCCTGTTTGCAGCAAGTTCTACCACCAGACCTCAAACATCCTTCCAGTGCCCAGAAGCATGGCCTGAGCACCTTTGTTTGCCCCAGCCGGGCCACAGCCACAGTATAAACCAAAGTGATTTTCTAGTCCTGCTGTATGTATGTGACATTTGCTGGTCTGCCCACCTGCCAGAGCTCCTCACATGGCGGGGGGGAGGGGGTTATCTGACCTCTCTCCCTTGGAAAGGAAAGAAATGGAGGGGATTTCAGACCAATAGCTGGGCTATTTTCCCCTTTTGATCTTTTAAACAATTTTCACTGATGATTATCTGTTGCAGGTTATGCCCAGAGCAGAGTCTCAGGAGCTGAGGACCACTGTACAGAGTCTGGCTGGGCACAAATCTTGTGGCCCGAATGTTTCACATCTAGTTCTGCAGTCACTTGTTCAATCCTTTCTTCCCTGTTTCTGGCCAGGTTGCCACCCCAAAACAAGGCGCAAATCTCTTCATAGGCTATTCACAGACAGACTTCAGATTCCCACAGTGAGAAGTTGTCTCCGGTCTTACGAAAAAAAAATAATAATAACTTAAGCCCCAGGAGCCCACCGTATGTCCAAGCCCAAATTGTACAAAGGAGATGTGATCTGTCAGTATTTGGAAGACAAAGCAGGATATTCCTCCCCTCTGCTATGGAAGTTTGGGCTTTAATCATCATTAATGAAACTGAGTATGAAAGAAAATATACTTGGATAGAATTTAATTTCCAAGTAACGGTTCTGCAAAACATCTTTTGACAAAAGATTAAGAAACGTGGCTAAAGGATCTTCCAGAACAGCATTGAGGAATTAGAACAACTGAATTTACATAATAACCACGTCTCTCTTGAGAATTCTGCCATCAAATCATCTCAAAATAACAGAAGAGAGCCATTTCCTGGGTTGTCCATTTAACTTTTGTTAAGAAGGTTGCTTTTCCTATCAACGAGGGAATACCTTGGAGGCAACCGTCAGCTGGTGGTGTAGCTGAAATGAGGGAAACTAGATGCCTAGAAGGGGAGACACCCAACCCTAAATCATATGCTTATTCTAAATGGAATAGTAAATTAAATTCTTCACAATGAAGGTATTCCTGACAGAGTGGCTGTCAGTCACTCCCTCTGCAGACACCACATTGTGGGAACGTCATTGCCGCCACATTGCAGAAGGCTGGTGTCCCTGGTAGAGATGATGCATATCATGTAAACCCCATCACCAAGATCAAAGTCTGCTCCTTTCATGGAAGCCAATACATGTCAAACCTCATTCCAATCAAATCGTCTGGAAATGAATTCAAGATGAATATGTCATAGAATAATGTGACAGTGGAACTGCGGAAGGTCAGGGGTGGTTGTTTCAATGAGAGAGTCGTCAAATATTAATTCTAGAACGTCCAGATGAGTAGACATGGAGGGGGATTAGCCGGCTGCTGGTGGGATTGGGGCGCTGATTTGTGTGCAAATGAATCAAACAGAACCTCAAGAAACATCCGCAAACTCACAACCCAACATAACCAAAACAAAAATGAAACTTCCTACTTAAAAATATAACTTCAGCAAACCAACATTCAAAAGAGGATTTTAACTTACTTGACTCTTTCAGGGCATTTCGGTAAAGCCGTAATCGTTTCCTCATCACCAAGGAAGTCTTGTATCTCATTTTCTGACTTTGAGCCTGTTTGGGAAGAAAAGAGGGAAAGTCACTAGTTAAATAATTTCACACATGTCTGTATGGCAAGACCGTGTGGCCTGAGTGTATGAGGGGAAGAAGGTGTTGGTCTGAAGAGTCCCTCAGTCTTTCTGTGACCATTTTCAAATTTGGAAGAGAAAGAAAAGGACTCTGCTGGTAGCTACCCATATTTATTGCAAAACAATATATCCTTGGTGATAAAAAATGTTAAAAATCATCATTTCTCAACTAGATTTTTATCTGAACTCATTCTTTGATCCCCTTGCAGGTAGAACTAAGCACCCTTTCAGTCAGTCAGTGTTCAAACATCTCTAACTTCTAGAATTTGAATTTATTGCATGAGAAGCCCCCATTATTATCTTTAAGTTTATTAACTGAGTTTAGTGAGATGTAATGGGGAGGCGGGTGCCCTCTGGGAGGTTAGCATGTTAAAAATGGAGTTGTAAGTGTTGGAACTGAGGGGAGAGGGATTTCTCTGCAGGATTATAGATCCTGTTCTGCCCATGGTGTGTGGAATCTCTCACCCTCATGTGGCTTCCACCTCCAAACCCATCTGAAAGACATCACTTGTTGATTTTTCAAAGTTAGTATAAAATTCACCAGATTAGGGGGACAAAAAGGTATCATTTCTATCATGTGGTCCCGGCTGTCCCCATTTCTTAGTTAAGAAGGTCAGAAATAACCCTCCCCCCTCCGCCCCAAATATTTGCATTCCTTATCAGATTCACTCTGTGGATAGAGCTACCAAGTCTTCGGCATCTTAAAGCCTGAAACCCATCCTGGGGACTTCTGCATCTGTCAGGAGAGGCTAAAGGCAGCGGAGCAGCCAAAGAGAGGCTATCCACCCAGCCCCAACCCTCAATTTGTCCTGGAAAGACAAACAGTCATTGAAAAGGTCTCGGGCTGGACAAACACAGGAGCCCTCTGTCAATGAGGACGTCTGCCTGTCTTGACACTCCAGCCCACAGAACAAGCGGGTGTTTAACTTGTTGAACCACAGGCCAGATCCAAGTGGGGCTCTGGTATCTCAAAGGCTTTCCAGTTCTCTGTGCTCAAAGATCACTTTCTCTCTCCCTCAATCCCCAACCTGGGCTTGAACTAGCTTGGGGTTTTTCACCCTTCCCTCTCCCTTCTTTTCTAGGTCTAAGCTTGAGGGCTAAGGTGGGGTGGGGTAGACTCACCTTTTCCTGGAGGGTTTTATTCCTTTTCAATTCTTTCTAACCAAAAGGCATCTGTCCCCAAAGGTAATAAGTTCCTTCCAGCACAAATCAGGAAAGAAAGGAGGCCCAACTTCGCATTCCTACAGAAGGGCGGCATGCTGGGCGTCCTCGCTCTAAAATTTCCTCATGGCGGGATGTCTGGCACGGGAAAAGTCCTGGTTGGTTGGAACTAATAGAATTTACTTTTTTGCTTCGGAGGGAAATGGGTGTGAGTTCCCTAGGGAATTCTGTCCACCCACAATGCTGCCGGAGCCCTCCCTTTAGGAGGCCTGGGTCACTTCTACCCCCAGGTCCCGGGCAGCCTTTTGTGCATTACAAACCCACAGGCGAGCAAACAAATCTTGCAGAGGCTGGACTTTGGGCAGGCAACAGGGACCTTAAGCTGCTCTCTGTAGCAGCTCTATCACCAGCCGGTGCAGAGAACCAGGGTAAATATCTTCTCCTTTGCTTCAAACTCTGACCCCACTTAGCAAGCCAGTCATCTCACTGAAGGGGAGATGAGAGAGATTGGGAGCAGTTCCTGGGCCCTCAGACTTGAGATCCCCACCAATCCAGGACTATAAAAGCCCCGAAAATGCTGGACTTGGTTTTCTCTAAATGACTGCTCCTGACTTGTCTCCTCACACCAGCCCCGGCCACTGACTCACCAGACAGGAGCACAGCCTGGACACTCACAGGAACCTGCCTTCCTTCTCACACCTTGAGAAGAGGAAAGGGTACCAGCGAGCCCCGGGAATTGATCGTGCTGGGAGAGAGCCAAGAATGTGGGCCGGTGGGTAGACGCAAAAGGGACCATTTTTCTTTGGGGGTAACACTAAGGCTGCATGTCGTGGGGTCGCCGTATCCGGTGCAGGCCTGCCCAAGGTCAGAGGTCACCTGCAGCCTGCTTCCCAAGCCAGCAACTTCAGTCGCCGCTGCTCCACACCGATTAACCCGCAGGCCGGCCGCAAAGGCATGCTTGCCTTCAGGCCACAGCTCCACCGGGGGCGCAGAGCAGGGGCCCTGCAGGCTGCCTGGAGCTCCCAAGCCAAAGCCGAAACTGCTCCAGGCCTCTGCCATGGCCTGCTGTTGCCAGCTGCACCGGCACCTCCCTGGCTCCCCTCCATCGGGTCCTCAAACACAAGGAAGCTGGGCTGCAAGCTGGGTCGTGCGCCGGCCTTTTCTCATCCTTCTCTTCTCTAGAGGGAAGAGCTGGGATTCTCCCAGCTCGGGGCTGAAGGCTGGGCAGCCTCGGTGTGCCGAGTAGGGTCTGCATTAGTGGGTCCGTAGGCTGAAGCACCAGCCTGGACATTTAACCCTCCCTTTGAACCACACAACCCAACCCAAGAGCCGCTGGATAGAGGGAGGGAAGTTGGTGCCTCTGGTGGGTTGTTCGGAGGCCAATGTTGTCGGAAAAGGGGCAGAAATATGACCTTGGAATCCAAAAGGAGGTTCCTGCAGACGGTGTGGGCCAAGAGGCAGCCCTCCAACGCCCTTTCTCCATTCCTCAGACCTCGCTGGCTCCCAGCTGTCCCCATGGACCATTCATCAGCCCCAAACTTTCCAGTTAAGCCTTCGAGGCAGTCCTAGCTTTGCTTCACAGCCCGACTCTGTTCCTGCCTCACTTGCCCCTAATTTCCAGTGCCCCTAAATGTCTAGGGTAGTGCCCAGAACCCTAGGTGGCTGCGGCCTGCTCCCCGAGAGAGAGTCGTAGCCCTCGTTGGCATCCGGGAGAAAGAAAGCCAAGTCCCGAACCCATGTCCGACCGCGCAGAGAGAGGATCCCAGCGGTCAGCGGCCTGAGGAGGGACCAGGACGCGCGAGGGCGAGGATCCGGGCCCCGCCGCTGACCCAGGGGGCATCCGCCGTCAGGCTGGGGCGGAAAGCTCCATCATCTTGCTGCCAGCCGGGCTAACTTGGCTCCTTTGGCCCTGGGGAGGGGAAGCCGAGTCCCTCCCTGCCATCCTCGCAGGGCAGGGAGGAGAAGCCGCCTGTAGGTGCCCCCTCCGGGCGCGGGCCCCGCTCACTGGGCGCGAGGGAAGCTCTGGGCCATGACTCCCCTTCTTGTGCCCACGGTGGGGCACCCAGGCAATTTACAAGGAGGGGAGAGAAGGCGGGCGGACAACGAGCTACTCTTGGTCCCTGTGCCAGTGGGAGGCCCATTCGTCCCCCGCCCCCCACCCCCCGGGGAAGAAGGGATGGACTCATGCCCCTCGGCGGAAGGGCCCCCTCCTCCCCTCAAAGTCAGTGGGGTGGGGCTTATACCCACGGTGGGGGGGCTAATGAGGGAGGGGATGGGGGAGAAAGTCTAGCTGGGCTGCTTCTCCCAGTGGGGTTTGGGTGCCAATGGCCCCGATAAAGGCGCTTGCTACCCGGCTGCTGGGGGTTCAGGTCCCGTCTGTCTGCCCCTGGACTCACGCACTTACCCCGCTCCACCTGTTGCCGAAATCGTCTCATTTCTGCACATCACTTTGGGGTGGCTGAGGGGAGACCACAAACCCCTCCAAGCCTCTCTTTTGTGGTTCCAGCGAGGCGGTCATCCTTCATGTCTCCTTTTCCAGCTTTCGGGAAGCAGTTAGGGAATGTATGATGAAGCAGAAATGAGCCGTCAGGATGATATTTTAATGGCTTATATGTCACGTTGGTGCATGTGGCTTTGAACTGGAGCCGCTTGCATTTCCTGCAGAGAGCGCCGCAAATCCCACTTGATAACTTCCACAACCCACAACTTTTTTTTTTTTTCCTCACATTCACTCTTACCCTGTATATTTGGACGCGTTTCCTAAAAATACCCTCTTGTCAACGTCCCCCTTGGATTTTCCACGGACTGGAGAGGAGACGACTGACTTTTCTTTTTTGAAGAATTTTTTTCCCTCCCCCCCTCCCAATGGCTACCCTTCCCCCGCAGGTCCCTCCCTTGTTTTCTTGAAAGGCAGGCGAGGTGGGTTCAATATTTGTTCTCCCTAGTGAGAGCAGTACAGCCTCCAGAGAAAACTTCTCCTTGCAAACAAGGTTTTCACAACTGCAGTGGAGGCAGGATCCAACTTTCCCTTGTCGGCAGCAGAAAAGACTGAGTGGCTCAGATATGTCTTTTTTGAACAAAGTGTATAATAGTTTTTTTGAAAACCCACCCCTCAAGCCCCAGCCCTTTCCCTCCATCCCCACCCCGGTTTCACTCAAAGTTGGCGGGGAACGCTGGGCTGCTCCATTCAGACTTGTTGCTGGGGACAGAACATTTGATTTTTTTTTTTCTTTCTCAAATTTCTATTTCCCAGCACAACAAGCATAAATGCTCGGCCAGGTCCCTTCAGACACCGGGAAACCATCCCAGATACACAAGTCCAGTTTTGAGCGGGGAGAGCTCAAGGAAAGGACAGCTGAGTTCGCCAACCCCAAGTGAGAATCTAGTCGATGTAAAGACCAGAAAATCAGAAAGGCGAGGAGCGGCCGCCGCTGACCCTGCCTTCCTCCAGCCTGTGCAGCCGCGCGGGCGACTGGGCAAAAAATTATTCATTTTCATTTTCCTTTCGCCCGGCACTGGTGAGTTTCCTAACGCGGCCGCCTGTGAAAGGATGAGTTGAGGTTTCTTTGTCTGAGAAAAGAGTTTAGGGCTCTGATTCAGCTGCAAAGAAGCCAAATGAAGTTAGAAACAAAGGGCAAATTGAAAGATTCCGACTCTTGGCTTTTTGTGTTTTCCTTACTAGAAAATAATTAGACCTAATGAATATGCGGACGCGTCAGCTAAACCCTCGGCCCCGGGCTGTGGGTTTTAAACAGAGCTGCGGAGAAATGCAACCTTCATTCCCCAAGCCTCCTTCCCCCCGCATCCGCGTGCATTTTTTGAAATGCATAAATGTTGCTTGCCTTAATTGATTGAGTCACAGGGATTTTTTTCTCCTGCTTTTAAGTGCCATACTCCTCTACCTTTCAACAATCATTTTAATATATAGTCAATGGCTCTTTGTGGACGGGACAAAAAGCAACTACGCGCAGTTGTTGAATAGACTTTGCGCTGGGCAAAGACAGGTTAATCGAGGGCCGCATCGCGAAAACAAGCGAGTGTTGTATGTTTGCACTGAATCCAAATGTCTGCATTTTCCTAACTAAATCAAAGGGAGTGTTATTTCTTTTTCTGCTCACTCATCTGAAGGTAAGTAAATTTTCTCTGGCGATCAAAAGCCTGGTCGGCAACAAAGACCGCGCCCGCTTTTTCCACCGTCCTGGTGTGGCGAGTTGCGGAATTTCAATGACGGTGACAAGGGTGACTGATTTGTGAACTAGAAAAGGTTTGAATGTCACAAAATTTACATTGGTCCTATCTATCGGGGATTTAAATACCAAAAAGTATTCGGGGATTTCTAGGGAGCTTTGGGCAGTCCTGAAGAACAATGGTGCGTTGGGAAATTTACAATTTTACCTGAATGAAAGGGGCCCTGCTTGGGAACAGGAGTGCAGGGGAAGGGAGTTAGCGGGGGGCAGACGAGAGGGACTAGGGAAAAGGGAGAAAAGAGAAGACTAACTCGGGAAAGGGAAAAAAATCGGCAACAATGTTTCCAATTTGCCATTAAAAAACAAAAACCTCAATAACCTGGAAAGTTAAGAGCTCTCACCCATCTGTGCTTATTTGGGGGGGGGGGTGCAGGAGGCATGATTGATTTGTTAAAAGCGAGAAAATCGAGGCAACCGGTTATCCTGAGAAATCACATTTCTGGTAAAGAGAGAGTGGAGTGCCCGTGTGCTCCCGAGATCTTAAATTATAAACAGGGGGACAAGGCAAGGGGGAAGCAAACTTCAAAAGGAGCAAATAACAAAAGCCTCCTTTGCTGCCCTTGAAAGGGGGGAGAGGAGGGAAGAAAGAAAAGAAACTTGCTGAATCGGGACATTCTGGAAGTGCCTTAGCTGTGTTTACCAGCCCCATCCCCGCCTCCTGCTCTCGAAGACGCCCGAAGTCGCTAAATGATCAGTTAAGAGCAGGTTTGAAGAAGTACAAGAGAGAGAAAGATAGAGACAGAGACAGAGACAGAGATAGAGATAGAGATAGAGATGGAGGTGGAATTGGAGATGGAGAGGGAGAGGGAGAGAGAGAGGGAGAGGGCAATGAGATGGAGAGGGAGAAGGATAAGGAGAGAGAATGTATAGACTGTGAGACGGAGAAGAAATCGTGGCAAAACATCTTTTTCCATGAGAAGAGGGGAAAAATTTGGCTAAAAAAAGTTGCTACTCCTGGCAGCCCTGTTTGTCAAAAGGAGATGTCAAGCGCTTTACAATACCTGGGATTGATGAGGCGGGCGGGCCAATGAGCAGCGCGCGGCGCCTCGGCGCGCCCTCCGTTGGCGCGGCGGCTGCCGGCGGGGGAGTGCGGGCACACCAATGGGCGCCCGCGTCAGCAGCACGTGACGCCTCCCCCTGCTCCCATTCATCAAGGGGGGGACGGTGTCGTCCTTTCAATTCATTTATCTGCAGGAATGATTGCTGCTATCAGTCTCGCGCTCACCGCCCGGCTGAGGAGGTGAAAGTTTCTCCCCAGGAAGATAAACCGCAAAAGACAATATTGTGCATGATTTGCGCCTTTTCTTTGGCTTTTTCTTTCTTTCTTTTTTTCTCCCCCCCCCCCTTTTTTTGCAAAAAGCAGAGGGGGAAAAAGGAGACTGAAGGAGCGAGGAGGCGAGCCTGAGAGAAAGGAGAGAGAGAGAAAAGAAAGGGCGAGGGGCTAGTGGAGAAGTGAGGAGGGGCGTACAGCGCGAGGCGGAGAGAGGGCGAGCAGTCGCGGCTCCGGCGCTCACATTCCTCTATGCTACAAATCCGGGAGGAAGTTTTTCTTGGGGGGCTGAGATGCTCCATGCCTTTCCCTGGGCAGTCTTGACGCGGAGTCTTCTCGGCAGAGACTGAGCGGCGAGAAAGTGCGAGCCGGGCCGGCGGGGTCTGCTGGGCGGGCGCCGGAGCCCGCCTTGCTCGCGGCCCGCACCCGTCCGGCTTCCCCGCGCCTGGCCAGGCGGGCGCCCCGGTGCGCCGCGCCGCTGCCTGCGGGCTAGGACTTCGCGAGGTGGGTCGACTCCTCCTCCCTCCTCTTCTTCTTCCTCCTCTTCCTCCGCCTCCTGTTCCTCCTCCTCCTCCTCCTGATTTTCCCTCCTCGGCGGGCGAGGGTGGGGGGGGCGGGGGAGGCCGGGGCTCGCCCCGAGCAGCCACGATGCTCCTGGACGCCGGCCCCCAGTACCCCGCGATCGGCGTGACCACCTTTGGCGCGTCCCGCCACCACTCGGCGGGCGACGTGGCCGAGCGCGACGTGGGCCTGGGCATCAACCCGTTCGCCGACGGCATGGGCGCCTTCAAGCTCAACCCCAGCTCGCACGAGCTGGCCTCGGCAGGCCAGACGGCCTTCACGTCGCAGGCGCCCGGCTACGCGGCTGCCGCGGCCCTGGGCCACCACCATCACCCGGGCCACGTCGGCTCCTATTCGAGCGCAGCCTTCAACTCCACGCGGGACTTTCTGTTCCGCAACCGCGGCTTTGGGGACGCGGCAGCGGCAGCCAGCGCGCAGCACAGCCTGTTCGCTGCTTCGGCCGGCGGCTTCGGGGGCCCACACGGTCACACGGACGCCGCGGGCCACCTCCTCTTCCCGGGCCTTCACGAGCAGGCGGCGGGCCACGCGTCGCCCAACGTGGTCAACGGGCAGATGAGGCTTGGCTTCTCGGGGGACATGTACCCGCGGCCCGAGCAGTACGGCCAGGTGACCAGCCCGCGTTCGGAGCACTATGCCGCGCCGCAGCTGCACGGCTACGGGCCCATGAACGTGAACATGGCCGCGCATCACGGCGCTGGCGCCTTCTTCCGCTACATGCGCCAACCCATCAAGCAGGAGCTCATCTGCAAGTGGATCGAGCCCGAGCAGCTGGCCAACCCCAAAAAGTCGTGCAACAAAACTTTCAGCACCATGCACGAGCTGGTCACGCACGTCACCGTGGAGCACGTCGGCGGACCCGAGCAGAGTAACCACATCTGCTTCTGGGAGGAGTGTCCGCGCGAGGGCAAGCCCTTCAAAGCCAAATACAAACTGGTCAACCACATCCGTGTGCACACGGGCGAGAAGCCCTTCCCCTGCCCCTTTCCTGGCTGCGGCAAGGTCTTTGCGCGTTCCGAGAACTTAAAGATTCACAAAAGGACGCACACAGGTAGGGAACCGCTGTTCTTCACCCCCTTCCCCCATCCTGGGCCTGGGACCCGAAATCCGAAAGTCAGCGGCCGGGGGCGCACAAACCCGGCCTTGGTTGGGTCTGAGAGTCAGGTTCAGCAGGCAGGCAGTGAAAGTGTGCGCTGGTTTCTAGTTTGAGGCTTGAAATTATGAAAAAGTATGGAGAGGATCGGACGAGAAGGATCTAGGGATATAGATTTTAAAATGACTGAAAAAGGCCGGGAGAGCCGAGAGACAAACCCGGCTTTGCGGAGCCCGCGTTGCGCGCGAAGGCGGGAGAGGCGGCCGGCTCCCGGCGGCGGCGGAGGCGCCAGCCCTTCCAGCTGCAGACAAATCTAAACGTTTGCTTCCGGCCAACATCCCTCTCTACGTACTTGGGTGAGGACTTTGTCGAAGGAAGGAACTGAGAAAATGGGAGGAGATCAGATGAAGGGGCCTAGAAAGAAACGAAAACAGAAAAAGACAGACAGGGTGGTGGTGGTGGTGAAAGCGAGTAAGTCGGGCCTGAGGAGGCTTTTGGAGGCTGATGCATATTTAAAGAGCCCAATTTTAGTAGTGACTTGTTTGTGACTGGCTTGAGGAGTCAGAAGAGTCGGTGGAAGACAGAGAAGTCCTTTTTGTCAATTAGATTCTCAGGCGGTTTTCAAAATACCGAATACTCTGCGTTGGCCTTTAAAAATAAAGAGATCGGTCAGGAATAGTTAAAAAAAAAAAAAAAAGTTCGCGGCGAGCTCAGGACTGCAGCCTGGGTCGGGCAGGCCATTCTGGGCCGCTTGCTCCGACAAGGAGGGGAATCGGTGTGCTTCCCTGTTCTGGTGTGCCGGCGTGATTTCTGAGAACCGCGTTTAGAACTTGGGGCTTTACGCCGGGAGTCCGGGAAGAATTTGCGGCGCCGAGCTCTCGGCCCAGGTTACCTTATAAAATGTGAGTGTGTGTAGGGGGTGGGGTGGCGTGGGGGAGGCGACGAGGGGGATGCGGAGCGTCGGGGAGGGGGTAGGGGGAGGAGAGAAGAGCAAAACAGCAGGAGAATCAGCCCGGAATGCGAAAATTGGAAACCAAGAGCTAGGTAGAAGCCGCCCGAAGTCGTCTGTATAGCCCCGGGCAGAAAAACCAGCAGCCAGACCTTCTGCTGCTCTGGGATCTAAAAAACTACCGCCAATACTAATAGTAATATCATAAAATCTGGATCTAATTGGAGTAGGAGTTAAAATAGTTCAGATGTTTATAATTCCACTGCAGATCTATGACTTTATTGAAGACCCGGGTTTCTGAGCTTGCAAAATGCTAACCCTGGGCCGCTGCCTTTTTTGTTTTCTCTATTTGTATAAATTTTAAAAAGCAGCC
Organism: Tapirus indicus; assembly: GCA_031878705.1. Classification (NCBI taxonomy): domain Eukaryota; kingdom Metazoa; phylum Chordata; class Mammalia; order Perissodactyla; family Tapiridae; genus Tapirus; species Tapirus indicus. The sequence goes on along the minus strand of CM062920.1, from coordinate 7,020,865 downwards.
ACGGGATTTGTTCTAATCTGACCTCTCTCTTCGTCGCCTTTCGCACCAGGGGAGAAGCCTTTCAAATGCGAGTTCGAGGGCTGCGACCGACGCTTCGCCAACAGCAGCGACCGCAAGAAGCACATGCACGTGCACACGAGCGACAAGCCCTATCTTTGCAAGATGTGCGACAAGTCCTACACTCACCCCAGCTCGCTGCGCAAACACATGAAGGTAATCGCCGCGCTGTCGCCGCCCGCCTTGGAGCCGGGAGCCCGCTGCGCTCTTCGGCCGGGGCCGGGCGGCGAGTGGCGGCCCGGCGGTGGCAGGAGCCGGCGGAGGCGGAAAGGCAGCGGTTCTCCGCTGCTGAGTGGGGTTGGGGGGGAGGGGGGCTGGAAAAGGGGTGGGGGCACCCCGGGCCGTGCTGAATTTGCTGTTTAATAACAAAAGTAGAAAGAAGCGAGCGCTTCAGCGGAGGCCGCGGCTGAACGTGCCCAGATGGGGAGCGAGGGCCGCACCGCGGGGGGACGCGGCCGAGGCGCCGCCATTGTGCGGGCAGCGTCGCGAGGAGGAGCTGGGGGCTCGGCGCTTCCAGGGACCCCTCGGGCTCCGGCCTCGAGCCCAGCCCCCCGCCTCCCAGATCCCTGTCCCTCCGTGAGCCCGGGGCGCCGTCCCTCCGGGAGCGCGGCGTCCGCGGGGCGCAGGCCGGCCGCTCGGGCCTCCCCGGGGTGGCGGCGGCCCCGGGCTCCGGGCGCGCGTTCGCGGCCTGCCCCGCCGTGGCGCCGGCTGCCCGTCTCCGTAAAAACGCGGCTCTGTTCCCGCAGGTCCACGAATCCTCCTCGCAGGGCTCGCAGCCTTCGCCGGCCGCCAGCTCGGGCTACGAGTCGTCCACGCCGCCCACCATCGTGTCTCCGTCCACCGACAACCCGACCGGCAGCTCCCTGTCGCCCTCCTCCTCCGCGGTGCACCACTCGGCCGGCCACGGCGCGCTCTCCTCCAATTTTAACGAATGGTACGTTTAAAATCGGAACCGGACCGCGGAACAAAACCCGTTTCCGAGACTGCACACGCGCGTACACAGAATAGTGCCGAGGACCCCGCGGATCGGAGCAGCCCCCAGCCCCCGCAACCCTGTTGTTTTAAACCTGCCCTTAGACCCAGAACCGAGTAAGAGGGAGAGAGCGCCAAACCTTCACATTTTTTTTCTTCTTTCTTTTTCTTGTTTTGGCAAAGGCTTGGTAGCCAAGGGGCGGGAGGGGTCGAGGAGGAGGCGGCCGCCCGACCAAAGCCGCCAGCCCCGGGGGCCGGTTTCTTGTGGGAATCGGAGCGGGCGCTCTGGGCTTCGGCCTTTTTTTTGGCTTTGCATTCTTGTAAATACAGAATTATTAGCTTAAAACTGTACTGTTGGATTCTGTAAATAGTTATATCTCGGTTGGAGCGGGCGGGTGGGATCGTGGCGTTATGGTCTTTGCATTGGGGGAGGGGGGAGGGGCCGGGCGGGCAGGGGGAGGGGGAGGGGGTGGGCGGCCGAAAGCCAACTGTTTGTACTGAATGGCAAGAATGTTCTAGTAAATGTGTACCAAAATGTGAATTACTTTGTACGATTACAGTCTCCACGTCGACCTAACAGAATATTATTGGTATTAATGTGCTTTTTTTGTATAAAGTGCAAACATTTCGTCCCAAAGTCTAAGTACTTTAGTGCAGTAAAATGTCGTTTCCCGTCCTGTCAAGAATTCGTATAGTACGAGCCTGGATCTGCGTGTCAAACTGTTCCATTTGTTTATGTAAAGTGATATTAAAAAAGATATAAACTATAACTGTCCGTTGCTTTTGGCAAAAGATACAACCACATAATGTATATAATTCCTAGTTTCCATATTTATCCGCATGTAAAGGGCCGGTTTATTCATGTTACAGCTATTCAATATTTATGGCTAGAAGAACTCGTATGTACACTTTAGTTTCCAGAACTGTTTGGTAACCTTTCGTACCTTATTAAAGATACTTAAATCTCGGTCATTGTGGTAGGAATTTCTTCTTCACCCCCAGCAACCTGCTGCCTCTTATGCCAGCCTTAGTGGGTCTCGGGAAAAGCTCTCCAGTCTCCCTCGCCTTCCCTTTCTGTCATCGCAGGTCGTATAAACGTGATAAATGAACGCTACCCTGCTGGCTCTCCGAGAGGGTGTAATTAGTATTTATATCAAAATTTATGAAACAAATTTTCGGCCGCAGTATAATTTAAATGACCTTTGCAGACGTAGAATAACAACCATAAAAATAACAGAAATAGATTGCACAGGCGACATCAATATTAATGTAGGCGAATTGTCAGAAGCTCAGGGGCTCGCTCTGCAGCGTTGCAAATGAACTCTCAGGCGAGGGTTCCGCTGCCCCCCAAATTAAATTCCCCGGGCTGAAACCGAGTTGCAGATTTACAATATCATATTTTAAATTGCTGTCTTCAATTAAACCATTTAGGGCCATAACTAATTTTCAGGATGTCGATGCATGCTTTTCCAGGCTTTCCTTCTTTGTACGAAAGTAAACGTCCATAAAGCGTTTTACTTATATTTCTTCAAACGTGATGCTAATTTAAATTAATTACTTCCTATGATACGTTATTATTCCTATAATTTTGCCACTGTTATTAGTGCTCTCAAAAATACATCTAGGGAAGAGAATTATTTTATGTAATTTGATTATCTTTCTATCTCTTTTATTTATTTCTCATTTACTTAAGAAATTCGTTCCATTGGCTGGCGTTGATACAGTAAATTTGTAAATGAGGAGACAATATAAAAAATCTAAATTACTTGTGCTTAATGACTGTAGCAGAACGCCTTTTCTCTAAATCAGATTGTCTTTCTTGCAGTTTAGTTTGATAGATTTGCAAGCTATGCTGCTCCCGCGAAGTTAGCTGCGCTGGTAGGAACGCGAGTTTCTTTGTCTCTGGTTGTAGCTTGCGTGATCGCCCCATTAAGCAGACAACGTAGCCCGAGATCACAAATCAGGGCCTTGGCTGTAGCTGCAAGAGCGTGGATGTGTCAGAGCAGGAGGCAGAAACTGACGTCACTGTGGGCAAGCAGGAACCTGGACCTGCGTCTCTAACATGCAATGTGTCTTCAGGAAGTCACAGGCCAAATTGACTCTGAGAAGGAAAACCCTCAAAAGCATGAGAATCCCTCACATAGTCACGTCTGTTTTAAAGCGACATTAGTTTTTCAGAGTATACCATTGAGCAGTTACAAACCCAAAATGTTCAATTCTCTTTAAAAATCCTTTGTTGACTTGTCCTTTCATCTCTTGCTATTTGTACTTGTCACTTGTAGTCAACAAAGTTTTACTGGCTAAGGAGGGGATTTGCTGCACTTTCTGTAGCACGTTAAAAACTGGGGATGGTGGTGTTTAACTTTTTTAAAAATGTTATTGTGATTTTAAGAGTAAATATCGACCTTTCATGAAAAGAGCGCCACCTTGCAAGGTTTGACAAGATTTAGGGAAGCTGAACACCTGAAAATTTGTGAGACCAAAAGCTGGCCCCAATTGGCTTTGGAGGTTTGAAAGTAACAGTGACATATTTGAAGTGACTCCAGACATTAGGCCCAATAATTAACAAAAATAGAAAGAGGAATAAAGATAGCTCATCTCTCTAGGAAAGAAAGATAAACACCTCAATTAATAATCCTTTCCCTTTCCATTAGAGATCAGAATGTCTGGGAGCCTGATATGAGTATGATAATGATAACAATCAAAATAATGATGGCAACAGTACTTTTATAACTTTGTTCGTGCATTTAGAAAGACAGCAAGTGACTGCATTTTTTCTTTGGCCATTCCTAAAAGCAGTTTACTTCAGATTTGAAAATATAAATGTCTTATTATTTGCTATGTACCTGGTGTCTTTTTTTACTTAAATTTCATGCTATGATAGACGATTTAAGTAGGATATTTTAAAGATAAATTTTAGAGGTAAATATTTATGTCAAATCTACTTCACATCTTAAATTTTTTTAGACTTTGAAGACCAAATAATTTTAAAAAATCATTTGAAGAGTACTGTGTGTGTTTGTGAATAATCTCACTCACAGGAAAGGAACTTTTATAGTAGAAGCCAGTATTTATGCCAATCTCTCTTATGCATTCTCTTCTCCAACACCCACCACAAAAAAAAAAAAAGTCATTAATGATGTAGGTTGCCTAAAATAATGCTTCAAACTTAAATGTAGTCTATTATTTTGCTGGTACCTTTAATGTCTGCTTCTTGAGATGTATTCTTCATACTTTTCTTCATGGGCTATTAGGTTTTGAAATACATGAATGTGAACAGCGAAATACATTGTTAGACTCTATTTAGCAGGAGTGAACATGATGCAAATGGCTGGTCTCTGTGTGTAGCTGTGGATTTTGATTTAGGCAGAAAGCCGTCCTGGTTCATATTTCAACTGCATTGTGGTCTGGATACTATCAAATAATTAGAATAGCTAACAAGTTATTAAAAAGTTACATTGTGTCAACAAAAAATGCCTGAGTACAAGCAATCATATTTGAAAAATGAGTTGTGATATGTGTGTGTGTACATTTATAGAGTAAGCATATAAATATACAAGCACCATTTATATGGGGGCTAAGTAATTTTCAAACATTTCAAATCCTTTGTTTTCTTCTTCAAAAGCTACCCCCAACTGCTTTAAGCATTTACAGCTGATGATTTTGATTTTTTAAAGTCAAGCATTCAAGTTAACCTTTAAGAAGCAAACCGCTTCCAAAAGAAAGATGTAACCTTTCAATTGCCCCATATGCTTATCTTTTTTTTTTTTTTTTTTTTTTTTTGCTTTAGCTGACAATGAAAATAGCACTAACCTTCTTTGCTGATGGGCCTGGCATTTAGATATTTTTATTTGTTGATTGTGAAGTTTTCTCAGAACTTTTAAAGGGCTGGCAGCAGAACAACACCTCCAAATACCTTACCCAGTCTCAAAACCTTCCAGACAGCCCCTTTTTGATGTAATCATTGTCCTGGACCCCTTGTGAATCAGTGCTGGTAGAGTGGGTACCTGAACATATTGCCTTTCAGGAAGCAGCTTGGAGGATGCTCTGGTCCTTAAAGAGTAGCATTCATCTAAGATGGGTTGGAGAGTAACTCTGTGTGGTCTGGCAAACTCAAAATGAGGGCACTGAGCTTGTGCCTTTGATTATTTGTGAACTAAGTATGAAACCATCGGATTTTAGACATTACCAACTTAGATTTCTTTCTTTGTTTCCAACTCGAAATACTAACTACAAATTTATCTCCTCCTCTCTAGGTGCAGAGTTCTCTCCTCCTCTCAGCATCAAGTATAGTTCTTAGAGCTATGAGTTCATATTAGGAAAAAAAAAGATGTTGTTTTCATAAAGATCATCACAGTTGATATCACTCTCCGGTTTTAGAATTCTTGAAAAGAGAGTGGCAATGGGAAGATTTATCCCATCCATGCCAGTCAAGCCACTAAAGGTTCACATTTCCATAGTGCTCTCTTTTTCAGGTTTTTATCATCCCCTTCATCATCAGTCATATGTGCCCATTTAAACTGGTTGGATATAGAAAGTAAGACTATATGCAGATAACTATACAGCAATCTATTTTTTTCAAGTGATAATCACTAGTTTGGGGCAAGAAATAAGAAAAATGTTAATAACTTCCTATAACATGTCACATTTGAGCCTTTCCCTCAAAGTTTATTGCAAATATAATGGCATAATATACACAAAATATGGGCAGTGCTCTCCATTAATCTGTGCAAGGCTGGTTCACACCAGTCTCTCCCTGAGCAAGAGGAAACACGATCAGGCCAAACCAGGGGCTATTTTTACCATGCAAGCTGAATTCTGGCATTAGTTCCTGACGTTTATCTCCACTTTAGAGCAAGGAACTAAAAACAGGATGAAGTTTCCAATTGATGCTGTACTGGAGGTGGGTTTTTCAAGAATAAGAAATCGGATTTAGCTATCTAGTATGGAAATGACATTGTTTGGCAGTGAAGATGCCAGAGACTTATGACTGTCTGTCAACTGTCCACAATATTTTGGCTGCCTCTGATGGTTGCGGGGCATCTCTGTAAGTATATGCAGGAGAATTCACGGGTTGTGAAACTTACGCAGGGATATTTTCACCTACAGCATACACAAGAGTCAACTATGAAGCGTGGATATAAACATACGGGAATAATATCTTAAAAAAAAAAAAAAACCCAGATGGTCCAAGGCGAGCGACCTTAGCAAACCTTAAAAAAGACCATTTCGTGTCTGTCTTTTGTGTAACAATTCCCATTGATCTACGGAAACCCTAAGGACGTAAAAACGGTGAGAGAAGCTCACATCCTGATTCCCTTTTTAAAAATTTTCTGTCTATCCGGGAAAATCCTAGCCCCCGGCAAAGAAAACTGAAAGTTGTGGAGGAAGGTAAAACCAGGAGAAAGGATAGGGGTGGGCGAGTCTGTGCGTCAAGGGAGATTTTTGTTCTGGAGAATTTCTTGAAAATATGTAAACTCAGGCATTGGGGTGGGCGGGGAGGGGGGGAAGGACAGCGAGACTTCCCCGCGGCACCTCCGCAGAAAGCCCGGCTGTCCGCGTTCTAGGGGCCCCTTGCGCCACCCTGCTGCTCCGCGGGGCGCTTTCCAGTCGCTGCCCGGGGCTGGGGCTGCGTCTGGGAGGGCAGTGCGCATGCGCGGACGAGGCCCGCGGTCCCACGTGCTGATGAATATGCATGAGGCGCCCCCGCCCACGCGGGCTGCGGAGGGAACCGCTCAGAGGCTCTGGCCTGTGAAAGCCTGTGGCCCAGCTGCCAAAATAGTGCGGCGAGGAAGCTGCACGTGTTTGTTTTCAAACCGCGCTGGTTTAACTGAGTTCACAAAGCCAGGCAGACGGCGCAGGCTCGAGCAACCTGCGGCCGCCGCCATCGGAACCGCGAGCCGAGCGCCCCGGCACAGTCTTCTTCCCCAAGGGCCGCGGGCTGCGACGTGCGCGAGCTACAGTGGACCACGAACCTCGTCCACCGAGGACTCCTCCTGCTCCTGGTCCCCCCCAAGCCGCGAGCTGGCACCCTGGCTGTTCTCACATCCCTTAGCTCCTTGGAGAAGTCTCCGCTCACCCTCCCCAGACAGAGCCCAAGCCTGGGGGGTGCAGTGGGGGGCACTGGGGTTTTCCTAGCGCCCTCTGTCTTTCTTTGCCCAGATCCAGGCCTGAGTGTCCGCCTGTTTTTTTCTTTCTCTCTCTTCCCCCCTTTTCCGCTCTGTCTCCCGGTTCCTCTTTCTCTTTCTGGCTGTGCCCCAGCCTCTACCGCCCCATGGGGGGGCTGGCCGCCACGTGCTCGAAAGGCTGCTCTGGAGTCTTCACTCGACCCGTCCCAAATAATACTTGTCGGCTCGTACGTCTATGAGCTGGTATGGTCCTGTTAAGCTCAAACGTGCTTACATGGTGCAGGCATGACTGGTGGGGGAACTGCCCGGGCCCAGGGACCTGGAAAGTGTAGGGTTTGGTGAGAGAAACGGGAAGTTTAGGCGCTGGGCTATTGCTTTCCTTTCCTGGTGACATTCTTGGGGTTCTGCACGTTGCATGATATTTTGTGGCCAATGCACTGACATTTCCAGAGCGAGTGCATAACCTGTCTGATGGAGTGACCAACACTTGTAAACAAAGGGAAGGGGTAGTGGAGGGTCTCTGGGTCACTCTATCCTCAGACAGACGTCTATAGGGTTATGGCTTTGGGTGTTTTAGTCACAATCCTAGGTCCCATGACACCAGAAAATGGCTGCCAACAGGTTCCAATCCTCCTCTAGACTTTACTTTCAACTGAATGGGTAGACTCATTTTTTGGCGTCCACCCTCTGGCTTCCCCGACTGCCAACAGGAGAGGCCTTGGGTCACTCCCGGGTGCGCACTGTAGTCGACCCCGGAGCCAGCTTCACCCCTGCCAGTTCCGAGATCCGGGGGCCATAGCATCATTTCACCTGACAGTCACCACTCACCAAGTCTTCGTCTTTGAACCTGAAGGTGCGGCAGAGGGGTCTTGGAAACGTTCCTTCCGGGACAAGACCTTTCCTCCTTCCCAGCCTCCCAGTCTCGGAGCTCGATGACGGGAGGATGGCCCGAGAAGAGCCGCCGGGACCTGGGTCCACCAAGGCTGGCAGAAACCCCTCACCCGCCTCCCGGGGACTAGGCGGAAAGCGGCTGGAGCACGAGGGATCTCTTGTCCGAGGCCCCCGGAGGCCAGAGCGCCCGGCGTCCACTCAGGGGCGCAGGACCCCTCGATCCACTGAACTCCTGCCTCAAGGGCCACCCCATAGGAAAGCCCTTCGCGATTTGGGTCCTTTTGTGTTTGAATATATTGGGGGGGGCGATCTAGGCTTCACGGACTCCATGCTAATGATGAAGCCCAGTGTCGGGCTCGCTCTGAGCAGAAAGCTCAAACCCAGCGTGGGTTCTTGCGTTCTTCCCCCAAAGGCCAAGGCCTAAAGAACCCTTTTCATTTGGCGAGGGGCTTGAGGGAAGGGAGGGGCGGGGGCGGGAGCGGGCCGGGGTCTGCAAGCCAGCGGCCCGGCGCTGCGGACTCGCCGGCTTCTCAGCTTGGCTGCCAGCGGCCGCGCGGACGACGCCGTCGCCCTCTCCCGGGTCGGAGAGTGGGGACGCCCCTTCCCCGCCCCCCGGCGCCCCCGGGGTCGGCGCCAGAGCCCCGGAGGCCCGGGGGCTCGGCTTGATGGCGGCGAGGCAGGCTCTGGGGCCTCCGCAGGCCAAGCCGAGTTTAGTCTGCGGGGGCGACTGCGCGGGGCGCCGGCTGGGGCCAAGGGAAGAGGGACCCCAGACTGGACAGGCGCTTTCCTTCCCCCCACTCGCGCCTTAGTTCCTGCCCAAACTGCCCAGCTCCGGGAGGACTGACTGTCTGCTGGCCTCTCTCTGCTGCCAACCTTGCCCGAAATCTAGACCCCAGACCTGGTAAGTCGCGTTCTCCCCCCCACCCTGCGGCGCCACCTTCCCGGCTGACTCAGCCCGCGACTTCGTGCGCGCGCGTGGCCCGAGGCGCGCGCCAAGAAGTTGGGCTGATTTGGAGCAGCCGCGCCAATCCGGCCTCTGAGGCTGGAGGACCCCGAGGTAGTCACAAGTGTCGCGGGGCTCCCCAGTGAGGCGGGAGCGAAGAGGGTCCAGCCTCGCTCTCCTGGATCCTCTTTGTCCCTATGGACACTAAAGCTACCTTTTAAGAATAAGCTTTCTGCTGGTCTCTGCTGTGTGTGTATGCGTGTGTGTGTGTGTGTGTGTGTGTTGGGGGAGGTAGCGGGGTAGCGGGGGAGGGGAATTGCCCTTTCCCTAAGCAGTTTCTAATCCCTAAGGTCTCCAACAAAGTTTACTCATGGTTTCCATTTGAATGCCGTGAAGTTATTATTATTACTATTTTAAGTGAAGATTTCTAAGAGTCACAGCTTTTCAAAAATACGTGCCTCTTGAGGACATTTCGACAATTACCTTGTCCACTAACTCCACTCCCTTCCCACCGGAAAAAAATAAACTTAATTTTTCAGTAGTTGCCTTAGGACACGTCATTTACATGTCACTAATGTGAAGACAGAAGGAAAGAAAGAAAAACCACCTTGGCATTTCTCGTTGGAACTCCGAGTGCCGTATTATCGAGATGTGAAAGATGGATTTGGGGGGAGGGGAGCAGGGCGCTGGAGGAGGGCTCTGGAGCCGCTGCCCTGTTGCACGGGGCTGACCTTTGGCTGACACGGCCACGGCGCGGGCCGTTCGTTAACGAGGATTTGATACATTAGACATTCGATCTGGGCGTGTAAACCCACACTCTGAATCCAGATTTCGCTCAAATTAGTGTATGAGGAAATGATCTTTTTAAGTCCTGAGGCTTAACCAAGTGTCAGGAGTGCCGGTCGCCGCCTGAAAAGGGCAGCGAAGGACACCGGGTAAAAGGCACATTCCTAGCTCCGTAAAAAACAAACATAATAAAACAAACAAACAAAAAAACCCGTCTTTGAATAATTCCTGAAATCCTCCAAGTTGCCACTTTGAGGCAATGCTTATAAATAAAGCTACTCATCTTGTTCTAGTGGATTCTGCTGTATTCAATCCTAATATCAGGCAAGGCTGTGAAGGCAGTGTCACAGTTATGGCAATCATTTTTTTTGAGATTTACATATATATATATGTATATATATATTTCTGTTTTACTGGATGGAGAGCCTAGAGTGTGACAATCTAGATCCACCAGGCAGTGGGGCACATATGGAGCGGAGGGTCACAGATTTTAAAGCCATTTAAAAGTTGACGCGTCTCGATTTAATTCGGTTCAACTTGTCTCGAGACTCTGGAGCCCAGCAAGGCAGGCGGCTAGCCACACCAACCCCGGCCCGGCCTGGCGCCCGGCGCCCAACCTCAGCTCCCGGCCCACGGCCGAGGCTAGAAGTGGGCACTTGGCTGCGGCCCCCGAAGGGGAGGCCAGCTAGAGGGTGCGGCGGCTCCCGCGGTATTTATTGACCCACTCGGGAAAGGTGTCATTTTATTTAAGTAGACAGTAAAGCTCCAACTTTTAAAAAAGCACCCCCAGAAAAGGGTTTTCTTCTCTTCCCCCCAATAACAGAGCCCACGAAGCGCTCTCAGCTGAAGAGGGGGGGACTTCGCTCCTGCCCGAGTTCCCAGCTACTCTCCAGCTGGAAGGGGAGCACGGGGCCGAGTCGTGTTCTCTCTCGGCGCCCCGCGGCCCTCCATCGGCCGACGTCCTCCAGCTGCAGTCCTGGGGAGGGTCTCAGGGGGCAGGGGCAGCTTTCTGCATCCGAGGGTCGACCCCCGCCACCGGGTTTTGCTGGCGCTGTACAGGGGCGGTTCCTGGGCCCCGAATTTACTCCAGGCGAAAACAGACGCAAAGCAGTTTTCGGCCTCAAGTGTTTGCTCGGGGAGTCTCTGCCCCCACTCCTCTCTGTCCTCCGAGTGCAGACGAAAAGAGGGAAAATCAAACGAGACAGGCACCTACTATCATGAAAAAAGATAGTTTAAAAAATAAGGATTCCAGGGGAGAGAAATCATTCTCCATGATCCACGTTGAAGAAACCCAGTTAGGGCGCGACCCCCGAGAGCTCCAGGATTCGTTTACACCGAGGTCTGCAGACCCCGTCCCACCCCAAACTCGGGTCCCCGACCCTAAGGAAAAGGGCAGCCGCGCGAGATGAACACTTTTCGGGACGACGGAGGCCTTGGCCCCCTTTGGAAAAATCACACCTTTCCATAATCTTCAGAACTCCCCAGCCTTGGGACGGTTGCAAAAGCTGGCCTAAGGGTGAAGAGGAGAGTAGGGAAGGAAGGAAGAGGTTTGGAGAGGAAGGCGAGAGGAAAGACTGTGGCCAGTTAACTGCCAGATCGAGCTCCTTTTCCCTAGTGGCGGGTCCAGCACCTTCCTCCCCCAGGTCTTGATCACCAGCGACCAGTGCGGGGCGAAAGACTCCCCAGGACCACCAACTTCCAGCCTGTGTCAGGTTGAGGGAGAAATGGTATCATTCTAAAGGGTCGATTTCATTTTAAGGTCCACTGTTTGGAGTCAGTGGAAACAACATAACGTTGACTCTTGTAAGAGTGGAAGGAGGGAAGGAAGGAAGCTCTCGCAAACTTGCCCTGAGTTTCTCTGGCCCCCTTCTCTAGAAGCCCCATCCTCGTCTGGCTTCCGGAGCCTGCACCCGGCTTTGGGCCTCAAAACGCGGTCGCAAGCCTGGGGGGGGGGGGACCCGCGAGTACCCCGGAGCCGCGAAAGCTGCGGTTCTAACTGTGGCAGGACCTTCTGGCGGGCGTGGGGAAGCCCCTCTCGCCCCTTCTGGGGTTTCGTCCAGGCCTGCCAGGGGCTCCCTCCCCGCAGCCCCCGCAGCCCTGGGCCAGGCCACCCGGGGATGCTCGGGACCTGACGCAGGCAGCGCGGCCGCTGACGTCAGGGGCTCCCGGGGGCCCGAACCCAGCCCGGCCACGGGGCTCCCGGCGCGGGCGTCGTTCGTTACCAGGCACGAAATGTTGCAGAGAAAGCTCGAGCTATTCAGGCGGGAGCTGATATTGATACATATAAATTTTTTGGAGTAGTGAGCGGGAAAAGAAAAGAAATGGAATGAGAAACAGCGATTCGGTTTCTCAAAGCATAGTTACTAACTTCGCACCCTCCTGCGTCCGGGTCGGCCCCCTCGGTCCACCCTTTTGTAGGTAGGGGCTCCTCACTTTGCACCTGGTTTGGGGGATTCTTGGTGGAAGCGCCAATATTTGTTCATGTGGGAACCGCATTGCTACAACTTCCCAGTAGATTCAGGCTCGAGGAGCTTAATCACCTCCATCAACCCAGGGGTGGGGGTGGGGTGGGCATTGCTTCATAAAGCTGGATCTCGGACGTTCATATCGCCCTTTCCGTTTGGTCAGATCCTTAGCCCGAGATCTGATATTATTATTGTTGAGTAAAAAGGATGGGGGAAAAACCCACTCACACCGATAGGACCAAGATAAATGAACAGTGCAATTCGGTGTCAGGAACGAAATCTTTCATTTGTAACAGCAAAAGCAGCTTTCCTTTTCTCTTTTGTTTTAAAAGGAATTATACGTATAATATCTGGCTTAAAATAGAATTTTAAGCAGCGATAACTTCTTCAATGTCACACCAGTTCTTGGTTCTAGCAGTAATACATTTTTAAAATCCCGTCTCTGAGGGTCACTGCCGAGTAACTCGGGGTACAGCAGGGTCATTGTGAGGCGAGTTCTCTCTTGGGCTCTTCCCTGCAAAAGGGGGAAAAAAAACAAACACACACAAACATGCCGTATATGACGGAATTCCACAGGTGATGGTGAAGTGATTTTCTGGAAAAAGAAAAAAGTGAAATTAGAATTAAACTAAAAATCCACCCCAAATTAAGACAACCTTTATGTAAGTGGAAACAATAATCCACACAGTCAAATGTCTTGAAAATTATCTTTTTTGTGAAAAATAATTTCCTTGAAATTCGCTAGTTAAATTAGCTGTTTGAAAGATCCTGTACATAAAAATGAAACTCACATGTATGACTGCATATAACTAGTAAATAGCAGCTCTCAAAATATAAAGTTATCTTCATTATATGAATATAAAAAGTATTTGTCAGTACCCACAGGGTCAGAATAAAAAGCCTCTCTATATCTATAGAAGGTAGAAATATCCTGAAAAGTACTTTAAAAAGCAGGTAATTTGTTTAGTGTTTCACAGACAGAAAAACAATGAACTGAAACTTTTGGGACTTTTAGAGTCCTGTAGGCAGTTCTTGATTCAGAACTGTGATAGTGACCATTTTATCCTGAAATTAGTAATTTATTTTTAACCGATAATTACATGGTAAACATTTAACAAATATATACTGATTCCTCAAAAATATACAATAATTATTTTATAAAATATGAGTAAAAATAGAGCTCATTCTTATACAAAGTATAAAAATATTTGTAATATTGAAATCTTCATGAAGGAGAATTTAAAAAAATTTTAAAGTTGACATTAATGTACAAAATTTCACAAACATGCACCAATCAAAATATCCAGGAATTGTGTGTTAAAAGTATTAGAAAAGAGATACTTGCACACAAAAAGAAAAAAAATGAAAAGGAACCTCATTTAGGATAAATGAAAACGAACAAACAAAGGTCCAGGGTCCAAAATTTTTTCCTTTAAGGATTATTATCTCTTTTTAATTGCTTGTAATACCTAGACTTTTATTTAAAATTCCAAACATATGTGTTAACTGGAATAAAAAATATTTGGAGTTGAGGACAACAGTTAATCAGCATTCAGCAACTTCAGTGCTGTGTTTCTCTTTTACATACTACTGCTGCTTTTATATACTATCAGTCTTTGCAGAGGATTCTGCTATTTTTGGTACAGCAGGCTGAAATTTATGGGTCAGAGATATATTCCAGACTATGTATATAACACTCTGCCTGAGAAAGACCGCAGGAATATTCATTAGATTAAAAAAATCAGCTAATATCATTATAGTTTCTGAATCAATAAATGTTTACAGATTTAAGGCAATAAGTTAATTGAAATGCCAAATGTCAAGGTCGTTGTGTGGTGTGTATATCTTCAAATAAGTGATGTGTACAATTTAGACAATGTTCTGCGGGGGTGATGTGATTTCTGGGGCTGCCTCAGTCAGGATTTCACTTGCTGACCTGGTGAAGTCAGCTGATATCCTTGGCTCTTAGCTTTTCACTTGTGAAATTGGTGCCCCAGACAAGATGCTCACTAAATTTTTATGTAGTTCTCAAAGCAGTGATTTGACTTAGTCTTGCTCACAGATTGAAAAAGAAAAACTTTTAAAGGTAGAATTTTATTTGTGTTACTTAACTGATTTGGATGTAAATGCAATGGACTAGCAATTCCTATCGTAAAACCTCATTGTTACAGTTTTTCTTTACTGAGTCCTGTTTCAGAAATATGCGTTCTATTAAGCAGGGGAGGATACAGGAAACCTATCTTTCTTTCTTAGTTTGAAAGGAAAAGAAAGTACATTTCTGGTGTTTTGTTTATGTGAATTACAAAGAATATTTTCGTAAATGGGGGGAGGGGGAGAGGGTACTTAGGAGATGGAAACTATTAAATTCAATTGTTTAAGAGCATGCATTTGGGAAGTATGAACTTTAAGTTCTGGTCATATGCAAATAGATGTAAAATATGTTTGCTATATATATTAATTCACTGAAGGCTATATAAATCCCGCTATATAAAGTAAGAAAAATAAGAGGAAAACACAATTCTGCATACTTTCATCGCTGGATCAGTGTGAAGAGCTAAATATATTGAGGATACTATTCAATCTACAGGTCCTGGAGCTGTTGCTTGGTACTTACCTATCAGCTGCCTGCACTTGACTGAACCAATTAATTGATTAACTAATTAACCCAACAAACATTGAAGACAAGTATGGTCATTACTATAGAGACTACTGCATTTCAAAAATAAATTCCAAATGCTTTCTTCCCTCCAGGAATATAATAGGAGAGACACACACAGTTAAAAGGTAAAATATGGAATTTGTCATAAGAGAGGTATAAACAAAATTGGATTGGAGAATGTGTAAGTTTTTGATTCTCTTTAGAAGATATCGGATGTCAGTTGCTGATATAGAAAATCAGAACAAAAGATCATCTCACAAACTTTTCATTCTCCTTCATGCTCTCCTTTCTTCCTCTCCCTTCCCCTCACCTCCTCCCTCTTCTCTTCTCCTCTCTTGCTCTGGAACCTAAAGCAATGTGAAATTTTCAAAAGACCTTTCTGGGGTGGTGGCAGTGGTGTTGCGAGCTCGCCAGGCCTTTGTCATTTGGGAGCAGTTTTGTCCGAGTGCCCATCAGCAGTCAGCTAGCCTGGGCTCCCGTGGATGGGCGTAAGCCCTGTGAACGCTGGGCCCTGGGGCTGGTCAGAGCTTTGCAGCAACCAGGGTGCCCATTTTTGTGGTTGAAGTGGGTCAGGCCAAGCAGAGACCAAGTTCTGACAACTCCAGGCAAATATTTGAAAAGAGGACACTGATTGGTCACACAGGGCATTTACACTTTGCAGAATTGTGCAGGATTTCTCTCTCTTCTATTATTTGTTCGATCTAAATACTGATTCTCTTGTCACTAACAAATAAGCCTTTTCTGGTTTTTATTATGGTTCATTTGTTCACTTTTATTCAGTTTTTAAAATATTTAGTATAAAAGTGTCAGCAGATTGAAGAATTTTTCATGAATTTTCTATCTGTTCTGAAATATTAAGCCACGTGTTTTCTTTCCCCCAGGCAGACGTGATGCTCTGGCAGTATTTTCCAAGGAAATTTTATATCCCCCTTATAACGTTTGATAGTCACCCCATGAAAACAAGGAATAATTCATGTTCTCCAAAACCGGTCTCATTCAAGTTCTTTAGAAGCTCTGAGTAGGACTAACCTATAACTAATCAAAGAAGTAGAAATAACCGGTCAATTTATATATTATTCAGATTCCAATTTTTTCTTCTTTGTTGCCGTTCTTTGGGTCAGCTGGAAAGTGGCAGCACCCAGACCAGTCTGCCCAGCACTTGTGAGCTGTTGGAGTGAGTGGATTCAGGCAGAAGGGGTTGCAAAGTGTGTTGGAGGACTTTGTTTTGCCATTTTCATGTGATTCCCATCCTCTTTATAAAAACTTTTCATTCTGAACAATTTCAAACATACAAAAATAGAGACAATAATGTAATAAATCTCCATCACCCAACTTCAACATTAATCAACGCATAGCCAATTTATTTTGTCTATACTTCCATCCACTCTCCTCCCCCAGGATTATTTTGAAGCACATTCTAGACATCATATTATTTTACATGTAAATATTTATTACTTAACTGATATACAGTTAATGGTTTATATAAACCAGAGTGGCTTTTTCAAGACAACTAATGTGTTTTTCTGGAACACTGCCTGGTTTGAGCTTTCGGGCTGCTGTTCTCCACCCTTTTAAAGGTTTTGCTTCCCATACCAGAGCCTCTGTTAGCCACTGGAATCAAGGAGCTCTGTGGTTCTCAAGAGGGAAAGAGTAATTCAGCTGATTATCATCATAAGCAATGAGGGTGGAAACCTCAAGCGGGAAGTCTCACACTTCCCAGAGTCCAATAGTCACAATAGAATCAGAATAATTCACTCACAAGTTTCTGAGTTTGGGAAAATGTGATGACTAGAAATTTCTTTTATGAAAAAAATCATATGAACTTGTACTGGTGTGGAAAAACTATTGTGCTTGAAAACTTTCACTTAATTTAAACACATTGAACTTCAGCTTCACATCACCTAAACCCATCCCCCAATTATTGATAAAATAATATATATGAACTCATGCACTGTGAGTTACATGCAATATTTTATCTCATTAAATTATATGAAGCCATATGTTGTGGCTAATTTCTAGAAAGAGAGTGCTGATCCTTTAGAGATCTATGCCAAACTATTTATGGATGAAATGTTGTGACGTCTGTGATTTGCTTCGAATAAACTTTTAGGGGGTGGTGAGTGAGCATAAGAAGAACTGAGATTTTTATTGCTGGGCAATCGGTACTTGGAGGTTCATAATAATATTATCCCTACTTCTGTATATAATTAAACTTTTTCTTAATAAAATAGTAAAAAAAAAAAAAGAAAAAAGTCAGGGAAAATCTCACTTAAGTGTCAATCTGTCCATTTATCTGTCAGCAGAGAAGTCAAAAGGCAGAATGGAAATATTTGGACTTTAAATTTAAAAAGATAAACGTTTATTTGCTTCATCTTGGACTACCTGTGTGTATACTTGAAAAGCCAATGAACCTCTCTCAACTTTGGTTTTCACATGGATAAAACTACTCCCTCTGGTTTAAATAAACCCTAATATTTTTTCCAGATACCCCTATACATTAGATATCAATTCCTAACACCTTGCAAGCAACACTGTTGCTTAATAATTTAAACTTGCAGCTACTTGGATGTTTGCCATCTAATTGTTCTGGCACCTATGGAAAGATCTAGTTGTTACATTCGGCTTGTAGTTGTTTTGTGCATTGATTATGATAGAACCTCTCTCAGTATGTGGGGGAAATAATGATAGCTATAGATTTTAAAGTGAGATTATTGGTATAGTACGATGCTGGGCCATCCACTCTCCTGGTGGGAGACATGGACTCTTGAAGTTCAGGGTTAACTCCTGCCTCATTGTTTCTTCTTCCATAACACATCTGCTCTTCAGACTTCATTTCTGGGCCACCCCTGCTGGAAGAGGAAAACACATCGGCATCCTCAGCTGTAATTCATTATGGAACTTGGCATTGAGTCGTGATTTTCAGACTTGGGTTTTCATAGCAGGCCTCTATTTTTGGCTTGTGTTGCCCTTCCCCATCTTCTAACCAGATCTAGGATATTAGGCGTGAGACGAAGTACACCCTTCCAAGTGGCAAAATTATCTTCCTCCCAACCTTGGATTGGGATTCTGTCCTGGTGTTCTTTCATGTGCTGGCTATGTCAGATTTTCCTGCCTGAGACCCAAATCTCCCCTGGGGTACAGGTCACCCCTGGACCCTACCATGAGACTGGAGCATTAGAAACATTCTAGTTCTTTCCTCCCTGGGGCTAGATCCTGGTCCATATATCTCTAGCAGCAGTGGATCTTCTGACAGCACTCAGAAATGATGGCTTTTCTTATCACTGTGTTCCATCTGCTGTCGTAGACCTCTGGTGCCAAACCCTATCTGACTGACTGACCTTCCTCAGCCCAATCTTTGCAGTCAGGTGAGCTGTCTCTGGGCCAGTGCTTCTCAGAGGACTTGCATCAGAATCCTCTGGGGGAAGTTTGTAAAAATTCACGTACCTGGGCTTCACTCCAGCTCTGCTGAGTCAGAATGTCTGGGTTAGGGTGTTAATCAGGAATCTATGTTTTGACAGTGAAGTTTAAAAATTGCTGATGAAAGCCCTTGGATTTGAGTTTTTTCTTTGGATCCAAGTTTTCTTTTCTTTCTGCTCTTTCTATTGCTGTGATTTTCAACTGCCTGATGCATGCACTTTCTAGAGTCTAGACTTTTGTAGAGATTCAGAAAAACAACGAACAAACACAACAACAACCTTGGACTGATTCTTAGCAAACGAGGCTGGTTGTCTCAAACATCCCACTGTGTTACCGCCGTTCCCCTTCCTGCCAGCCACTCTCTTCGTCTTCATCCAGTATTAGAGTAAGAACCTATGCGTGATATTAATAATAATTATGTGCATGGAAGTGACTTTTAAAAAGTTAGTTTAAAAGCTCCTCATAAGTGCAATGCATTATTTAACAAACACTCAGTTAATGAACACTGATAGTCTTTTTGGGGGCACTGTACAACTTGCCCCTGAACACACTGCAAAGAAAAGGAAGAATATATTTTCTGCTCAAGGGAAGGCCATAATGAGGATAACATGCAGACATAATGTTACAGGAAAACCATTGGAAAACAACATGTCTGATTCTTATCCCAAATACGCTCTTTAGTGATATAATTCTGAGTGCCCTGGGAGATATAGAACATGTATTTATGTGCCAACCATTGTACCTGTTGATATATCCATGACTCTATGTATTCATCTCTATCAAACATCTGCTGTTCATCATACCTGTATTTATCTGTCTTTAAAGTGGTGGAGTTAGAATGTAAGCTCCACGAGGTGAGCATTTGTATCTGTTTTGTTTACTGATAGATTTCCACTGCGCAAACTGTGCCAGCTACGTAACGTGTGTTCAACAGATATTTGTTGTCTGACTGACTGTCGTAAAGCTTGACTGAATGAAGTGAATCAGAAAAGATTTCCAAAAGATGATGAGTGTAAGGGAGATCTCACAGTGCCCACAGATTGGTGGGGGCGGTTGTGTGTGTGGAGGACTGCAGGGCTATAAGATAGAACCGTCTTAGTGGTGAATGTCTCCGTGTTTGACTGTTCCAGTCTGCCTGCTGTGGGTCGATTCAGTAACCACTGACTCGGGGTCATTGTAATTGTGATTCTCTGGTTCAGAGGAGGACACCTCCTCCTCCTTTTAGATCTGAGGCTGTTATAAAGTGGGGCTTCATTCTGTTTGGGGATGTAGGCATGGGAATGAGTTTTTGGAACTGGAAATTTTCTTCCTTTAGGAATTGTGTCTATTTGCATACACAGATACATTGGACAGTGGCACACATTTGCCAAGTCTGAATATCTGTGGTTCAATTGTAGCAAAGTCTCCTTTGCAATTTCATTTTTCAATCCGTATAAGGAAAGAGAGAAAGATTTTTCTCTTGGAAACTAAGTGAGGACAGTCAAAGTTGAACCAGCTACTGGTCATAGGTCACTTGTACCCAACTAGGATTCTAAATACATCTGGAAAAGTAATTTGGCAATCTTTTGATCTATATTCTGTGTGAAATTTTAATTTTTTTTGATGAGGAAGATTAGCCCTGAGCTAACCTCTGTTGCCAATCCTCCTCTTTTTCTTGAGGAAGATTGGCCCTGTGCCCATCTTACTCTATTCTATATGTGGGATGCCTGCCACAGCATGGCTTGATGAATGGTGTGTGGGTCCACTCCTGGGATCTGAACCCGTGAACCCCAGGCTGCTGAAGCAGAGCATGTGAACTTAACAACTATGCCACTGGGCTGGCCCCCTAAAATTCTAATTTTTAAAAAATTACTTGCACATATAGTTTGTTGTCTGTATCCCAGTCCTGAAGTACCATGTGTGAGCATATATTTTAAAACTGCAATTTTCAACCTTTCATTCATTCATTTAACAACTATTTATCAAATGCCTTCTAAGTGTCAGGACCTCTTCTAGATTCTGAAGATGCAGTGATAAGCAAGCCAGAGTTCCTCCTGGAGTTTACATTCTAGTGGGGGAATGGGTGACAAAAATAAACACAGAAAGAATACATATAAAAGGGAACTTCATTAGTTGTAAGTGCTGTGCTTAAACTAAAACAGTGTAATGGGTTAGAGAGGGCCTTGAGGGGTGGAGAGGCTCATGTCATCAGTGGCCTTTCTGAGGAGTTGACATTTCAGCTGAGACCTGATGGATGTGAAGGAATCAGCCCTGATCACGAGGGTTGGGGGAATCTGGGTGGGAACTAGTCGGGCTTGTTAATTACACCCTTCATTGATTCCTCTCGGGGAGCATTTGCTGAGTGCCTGCTCTGTGTCAGGTACAACACATTTTAAGGTGCTAGGGAAATGGTGGTGAACAAAACAGACACTTGGAGTTCCAGCTCTCACAGAACTATGTTGTAGTGGGGAAGAAAGACAAAAAAGAGAAACAAGAAAAGTATTGGATAATAATAAATGAATTAATACTACGTGAGATGGAACAATATGATAGATACTTTTTTGGTGGCTATCTTAGCTGCAGGGGCTAGAGAATGCCTTTCTGAGTAAGTGACCTGTATAATAGGAAGGTGGCGAAATAAAGCTCACACTTGTGTCACATACTTCCTTTGGATATTTCCAATTATGGGTTGGGACATAGTAAAACAGGCTGCAGGTAATGTGTGACTCCTGTGGATCTACCTTTAACCCCACCACTGTCTCTTCCACTGATGAATGCATGTGGGGATGCAAGGAACTGCAACTGTTCAAGTTTATGGAGGAGGGAAACAATTCATAAATTTCTGTGGTTTATTAGTAGTAGCAAATCACATGCAACTCTCCTCACCAAGGGTTTGCAATATTCAGGCTGAAAACAGCTGTTTTAATTGATGGGAATATATGACAGAATTAAGGAAATTTGCTGAATAAATATTAAAGAATAACTTTAATAACAATAAAACTTAAAATTAATGAGGGTATGCAAATTAATATAGGTATGAACAATCCTGCAAAAGCAAGAATTAGCCTTGGTCTTAGCCTTCTAAAACTTTTTTAATTAAAAGCAGTGGATTCATGATTGAACACATTTTCTTATATTTTATAATTTTTTCAAATGTTGGGATATTGTCTTAGTTTATACTGTGGGAAAGATATTGCATATTTAAGTCAAGATTCTAACATCACAGGGGATAGAATTCTATTTAAAGTAGTTCATGTGAAAGGGTGTTTATTGACAGGAAAGAGCATGGACAGGAAACAGCATAGTTTCTACGTGTGGATGACACTGAAAAGCAGGAAACCACGAGCATGTCTGTCTCTACACATCTGCTTCATCTAGTCTCCTGTTTCTCTTCTTGCATAAGCGTTCTTTCCATACTCATGGTTTCTTTGTCTCTCCAAAAAATTCACTTTACATAGGGTATTGCTTGACATTGGCCTCAAATTCCATGTAGCCTATAGTTCCAGTCCTCAAAGTTCTCTGACTTGCTTAGTCTCTCAATGACTCAATTCCAAATTCCTGGGAGAGATAATCTCATTTTCCCAGCTGGAATTAGATATATACCCTGGTCCAATCAGCTGGAGGAGGGGTGTAGGAGATAAGGTTACATAATATGTACTTGTGATATGTTATGTTATTATTCACAAATAATCATCCCCCATTACATAAAAAATAATTAATATCTATATCACATTTAAAAACTTGAAACAATACTTATGAAGATAAAGTACTATTTCGATAGCCTCTTCCGCCCACACCAATTGTGATCCCATTTACCCTCTCCCTACTCACTACTCTCTCTAGAGCTACACTTGGTTTGGAGATATACACACATATACACATTCCATAGAAAATATATAATATTATATAAATTCATTTCTCCATTTAACAAATATTAATTGAATGCATTGGGGATTTAACATTGAATAAAATAAACAAAAATCCTTGCCCTCATGAAGTTTACCTTCTAGTGGAGGCAGACAGATATAAAACTAAATAAATCAATGTGTTATATTGTACTTGGGAAGATCATAAGTGCTATGCAGAAAAATAAATCCTGAATATAAATAGGAATAAAGTAGTCAGAGAACAGCTCAATTTGAAGGTGACATTTTGTCAGAGGTCATCCAGAGAAAAGACAGTATAAGCAGAGGAAACAGCAAGTAACCTGCAGGTTCTTTGAGTTCTGAGTCTGAAGCAGAATGAACAGGGGAGAGAAGAGGAGAGATCGAGTGACTAAGGATGCTGGGAGCTGGGGGAAGGAGTTGGATGACTGATCATTCAGGTTCCTGTTAATAAGTTTATGGCCTTTGGCTTTTATTCTCTGTGAGATAGAAGACACTGTAAGGTTTGGGCAAAGTAATTTGATCTGAGTTTTTAAGTGGATCATTATGGTTTCTGTGTTGAGACCAGACTGAAGTAGGCT
The DNA here is from genome assembly GCA_031878705.1 of Tapirus indicus. NCBI lineage: Eukaryota > Metazoa > Chordata > Mammalia > Perissodactyla > Tapiridae > Tapirus > Tapirus indicus. Next base: position 6,998,103 of record CM062920.1, on the reverse strand, counting down.
GGCAGCAGTCAGATGCCTGTTGCTATGATCCAGGCAAGAGATCGTAGGGACTTGGACAAAGAAGTAGTAGAAAAAGTGGTGAGTAGTCAAGATTCTGGCTTGATTCTGAAGGTAGAGCCATAGAAGTTTCATCTGGATTAGATGTCCCTGGAAGAGAAAGAGAGAAGTCAAAGTTGATAACAAGTTTTTGATCTTGAATAATTGGGTGAATGGTTTTTATTAACTGAGATAAAGAAGATTGTGAAAGGGGAGGTTTTTTAGGATGTGTGTGTGGGAAAATCGGGAACTCAGTTTTAAGAATGTTTAATTAGAGATGACTTGAGGCATTTGTGTAGAGTGGTTGAGCAGGCAGTTGGATTTGAGTTGTCAGCATAGTGATAGTATTTAAAGCCTTGAGACTGAATGAGACCACCAAGAAATGGATGTAAAGACAGAAAAGAAGAGGTACAAGGTCCAAGTCTTGGGCACTCCAACATCTAGAGGTCCTAGAGATATGGAAGAACTAGCAAAAGAGATTGAGAAGCAGTGAGTGAGAAAGGAGGAAATCCAGGAGAGCATGGTGCCCAGGAAGCTAAGTGAAGAAAATGTGTCAATAGGAAGGAATGATCCGCTGTGTCAAATATTGGTGGCAGGCCAAGTCAGATGAGCACAGAAATTATCATTTAATTAATAACATGGATGTTATCTGAAATAAACAGTCAGGGGGTTGTGATGGTGGAGATAAAGATCTCTTTGGAGTGGGTTTGAAGGAGACAATAGGAGGAGAGGAATTGGAGGTAATGAGTATATAGGATGAATAAAATGGTAATGTGTTGTATTCTGAAACTTTTTTGTGGAGCAATGTGTGCTAGGGATTCTTTATAGCTCTAGCTCATTTCTCTTAAACATTGCGTAGTTTTTTTTTTTTTTTCTGCTGAGGAAGACTGGCCTTGAGCTAACATCTGTTGCCAGTCTTCCTCTTTTTTTATATGTGACCTGCTGCCACAGCACGGCCACTGACAGATGAGTGGTGTAGGCCCACACCCAGGATCCAAACCCAGGCCACCAAAGCAGAGTGTGCTAAACTTAACCTCTAGGCCACTAGGGCTAGCCCTATTGCATAATTTTAAATTATATAAATGACCACAACACATTTAAGATGGTTTTCTAATAGGTCTTAACTCTTCTGTCTTAGTACCAAAAATATCAATCATCCCTACCCTAAAACACTAATATAGATGAAATGTTCAGTGGAAATCCAGAGATAGTGGGAAGCCAAAGCATTCTGAATAGTCTATGTGGGGACAAGAGTGGACAGTGGCCTGCCTGCAGTGGGGATTTCATAATGGAAACCAGCAGGAAATGAAGTCCCCAAACTGGTCTCTGATAACTCTCTTCCTTGGAATAGGACCGACACTAAGCAGGCAAACACAGTTCTCTGCCTCACAAGAGACACAGTTCAGGCCATAGATGCTTTTGCCGGTAATATTTTTTTTCAAAACTTATAAGTCCCTATAAGTTGGTTATGAAATCAACAATAGCTCCCCATTTCCTTTGTGCTAAAGAGTGAAAGTTCTTTTCAGTTGTTGTTTGGATACCAATCCCCAGGATGGGCGTCCTTGCTTTTGATGCCATTCTCTCTACTCTCAAAACAGCTCATCCTATTTTGGAATGCTTTGTAGCTAGAAACTCCTTTTAGCTCTAAACTCTCTCTTATGAAGGCAGGAGCTCTCTCTCCCCAACGTCCTACCTTGCACAGCTGTTTATGAGGCTTGTAATTAATGAAGATTTGCTAACAATCACCCAGCCAATGATGTTCCAGGCTTGTTGAAAGAAGCAGGGTGGGCAGCAGTCATTGGGCTGGGGCCTTTCACTGTGTGTTTTGCCAATGGGCTGTAGATTGGCTGTCTTTTTTACTAAGAAAATTTCTGGGCGCCCTACTCATATAGCTCGGGCTAAATTACTTTGGGACATATGAAGTGAGCTGAAATGTAAAAACATTAAAGAGGAATTTTCTGAATAGAATTAGCTTCTTTTGTTAGGCCTATTTAAAGAGTTGTAATACTATATCCCCCACAAATCTTCAAAATTTCCAGATTAATTATCTGGACTTGTTGATTTCTATTTTCAATTGTTTGTAAAATGACAACTTCTGCAGTCAACATCACTTTCATTGTTTTGATGATGAGAGCTTGATCTAGTACGAAGGTTGAAAAGTCAAGTGTCTGTAGGAGACAAAGAAGGAATCAAGCAAAGCAGCCCAGCATCAGAAATAGTGGGGACTGGGGTGGCCTGGAGAGAGAATGTTCTGCTCCAGTTGACTGTTGCCACATGAGAAAGTTTGCCTAGTCTTAACACTTCAAGTTTTTCAAGGGAAGCTAGAAATCTGGATTTTAACATGACATCTTTCAGCCTGGAAATGCTGGCAACAAACTCAAGGTTTTAAGGAAAGTACTCTGTAACTCAATACACTGCAGGCCAAAGCAAACACATCTGCAGACTGGAACCAACTCAGGCCACCAGTTTGCCACTTCTGGTCCAGAAGGATCAGTGGTTGTGGCACTGATTTGGGACTGGCTCTTCACAGAGACTTAAAAAACAACTGGTTACTAATGATCTAAATGTTCTCAGTTACAAGTTGTTCTCTCCATTTCCTGTTTTTGTAACAAATCTTGTCACATTAGCCTGATATTTGAAACCTGCTGGTTAAAAGTAGAGTGACCATATATCCTGGACTTCCCAGGACAACACTGGTCTAGGCCTGTAGCAATTATAATTAATACTGCTCCCTTTCATTTCCAGCATGTCCCAGCTTGGACAATAAATTATATGGACACCTTAATTAAGTGTCTTTTTTGTCCCCCCTCTCTATTTTTCACTTATTTTTTAATTTGTTTCTTTTTTAAAGAGCTATCTTGGATCATTTTAAATATACAGAAAACTGGTTAAATATTATCGTAAACCTCCATGTAGCAATCATCCAGTTTCAACAACAATTAATTAATGACCACACGTGTTTCTTCCATGCCCTCACCCAATCCCCACTCCTGTATTATTTTGAAGAAAATCCCAGATTCTGTATCACTTCACCCGTAATTTGTTATGCCCTTTAAACCCATATTATCTAAGTACCAGTCTACCAGTAAAAATTTAAATTTTAACCCATTTTGTTTCAAATTGTCATTACTTTTCCCCAATACCCTGATTTCTTAGTAGCCTCTTTCTTTCCCTACTGTCCACCATGAGCCTGTCCTTTTTCTCTTGAGTACTAGTATGAGACACTTCATTAGCATTTCTCAAGAACTTTTCAAGAGACATTGAATATTTGTTGCTGTTTAGGGGGATATCCAATATTGTGTCTAAAAATTATTTATTATTAAAAATAAAAAAACTTTGAACTTTATTTTTTCTAGTTCTTCAACTGCATCCATCTTTTCAAATGTTGATTTGCCCATTAGTTTGCCCCTTAAGTGATATTTGGTGAACTTATCTTATTGCGTTGTTACAAAGTTAGAAAATTCTTGCTCAATTCTAGTTGTCTGAAGATCTCTGTTGTCTATTGTGGGCTAATCCTGGGGCCTCATTTCAAAGTTTATTTGACATTTTTGGTGGAAAATGTGTATTCTGGTAACTATGTCCTTTGAAAACTTCATGAGTTGCAAATGATCGAGAGAGAAGAGAGCAGGCATGACTGTTCAACTGTGATGACTTTATTAAGGACTCAAAATACTTTTATTATGTTAGAATTTTTTCATAGTTTACATTTTTTGGATTAATACCTAAATGCACATTATATAATACATGTATATATAATTTGATAATACAAATAATTGATTCCTCAAATAAGCTTGTTTTGTTAGTTTGTATTTTCTCTATCTGGGAACCTCAAATAAAAAGTGTACATTTTTACACCTTTTTGATTTCCTTCTGTGTTTTTTTTATATTTTTCTTTTCTATGATTGTTTTCAATAACTTGTATTAAGACTTTTTTCTTTAATTGAGTCTTATATTGTTTTTTCTTTTCTTTATATGTTGGTAATCCCCATCTGCATTTTTTCCTGTTCTTCAATCTTCATGCAGATCCAACTTAAACATTTTCTAAAAACATATACTATGCATGGATTAATAATGAGGACCAGTCTTTACCTATTTTAAACACAACCAAATGATTAAATATATTCTTAATGAACATATACCTCTCACACTAGATTGAAAGCTCCTGGAGACCAGAATCGCAATCTTTTATACCTCGGTATCAGTGAATGTGGTAGACTCTCCAAATATTTGTTGACTTAAAATAGATAGGAAAAATCATGATTTATTACATGTTTCATGTACTTAACCATAATATACATAAATATAACTGTATGTGTTATGGTCTTATTATAAATATTTAAAACATTAGTAATATTAATGGAATTCTCAATAAAGTATAGCAAAGTTTTAGCCACAATTTCTCCATTCAATAAGTCAAACTTCTTTCATTAATTCATTTTCTCTCCAAACTGCTACTTAACTATAAGGGCAAATAATTTCTACACAGTTATAATTGTTAGCATAGATACTTTGTTTTAAAAATAACTTTAGAGAGGTATAATTTATGTAAAATAAGTGCACCCATTTTTGGTGTATATTTTGCAAAAATTTTGATAAATTTATATACCCATGTAACAACTTCTACAATCAAGATATAAAAGACGTTTCAGCACTCCATCCCAATCAATCCCCTGTAGCCCTGGATCCAGGCAGACCCTGATATACTTTGTGTCGCTGGAGATCAGATTTGCCTTCTCTAGAGTTTCATATCATTGCAAACATATGTATGTATTCTTTCGTGCATGGCTTCATTCGCTTAGCATAAAGTTGTCACTTGTATCAGTAATTTATTCCTTTCTATTGCTGCACAGTGTTCAATTGTATAAATATACAACAATTTCTTTTTCCATATACTTGTTGATGGATATTTAGGTTGTTTCCAGTTTGGGGATATTACAAATAGAGCTCCTGTGAACATTCAGGTACAAGTCTTTGTTGGATATATGTTTTCATCTCCACTGAGTAAATACTTAAGAGTGGAATTGTTGGTTAACATGGTAAGTATATGTTTTATTTTATATAAACTACAAAAGTATATCATTATAATTTCTCACCAGAAATGTAAGAGAGTACCACTTGCTCTGTATCCTCATAAGGCATATAATTATTTTCATTTTCTTGTTTAATATAATTTTGTAATGTTTTTAGTATTCATGGTTAATCTTTATATATTGAAAATATATATATATATATATTTAATTGAAGAGAAGGTGTTAGAAGGTAAAAGAATTCTTCTTCTTCTAGTTATTGATACAAGTATCCATAGTCTTACTGTGCCTACAAATTTTCTGTCCAGGACTCACCCTGGTTAAAATTTGGAAACAAGTAAAGATTTTGCTTTAAATCTTCTTTTTCCTCTTGGAGTTCATCTTTGTTTCCTTTACCTCATCATTCCAAGGTGGTCTGTCATTATAAGTCACGGCTCTACCTCAGTTTTACATCACCTTGGGACAAAAATTTTTTACACTTTAGACTCATGATTTTGTATATAATGTAATTTACTGCCTTTAGTGACAGAGATTTCCAGCCAAATATATAAATGCTCCTTAATCATGTGTTGTTTGAAGACTTATCCCTTCTACTGATAAAGTTAGCTCTCTGACAATGCATTAGGTCACTTCTAGATTTTCTCTTACTTTTGCAGGTGTCTGATTCCTATTCTGCAAAGAGCACATGAAAGACAAAGCATCGTCTGTGTGTGTGTGTGTCCCTGCGTGTGTGCGTTAACCAATATGTGTTTTATTGCCTTGGAAAAAAGAAGTATTTCTCTCCAACATCTTCATAGTATTCAGTGTAGGGTGAGTTGGGGAGGAATTTCCTACTTTTCGAATTTTTCTAAATTCCCTGGTCCTTGTATATTCCCTTCTTTGCCTGGCTGGGTAGGTAAAGTGTAAACTTGAAGTGCTTCGCTGCCAGAGTGACCTTTCATTTTCCCGGGTGGCTTGCATTAGACACTGCAGTCCTCAAACACTCAATCACAATTCTTAGTCATAGACTAGGTCACAGTCAAGCAGTCAGCCTCAGGGGATGGTCATGTTCAAGTTCAGCTCATTAGTACCAACCCGGGCTCTCTTTTGTTTCTGTTCTCAGAGTTGTTAGGCAAGTGCCTGATTTGGGCTGCTTAAAAAATTTAATTCCTCCTCCCCAAGTTTTTGACTGTGAAACAACTAGAAAGGGATGGACTTCAGAGTCAAACAGACCCATCTGTGTGTATGTATTTTCTTTCTCTTTCTTTCATTCATTTGTTCTTTTTTCCCTTTTCTTTCTTCTTATTTCTTCATTTGTTTATTTATTATTGAAAAGGAAATAAAAGAGCATGATAAAATTTCAAAAAATTTAAAAGAGCATGCAATAGAAAGTAAGTATCCCTCTATCTCAGGTTTCTAGATGCCTTTCCCAACGGCAGCCACAGCTAGCATATTCTTATGTATCCATCCATAAATTTTCTGTTCATAATCAAACATATATTTGTATTTATACCCTTTAATTTGTATCCTTTAAAAAAGCTCACATGTATCTGGCTTATTTTCACTTTGTCTTGAGTATTGTTCCAAAACAGCACATAGAGATCTACCTTATTCTTTTTAAAGACGATGTTTGTCTGCATAGTGTTCTATTATATGGGTGTACGTACTTTATTGAATCAATCTCCTATGGAGGGACCTTAAGTTATTCTCAAAGAAATTCTTTTTTGTTATTAAAGATGATACTGCAGTGAGCATTCATAGAGATATATGAGGATAATTATTGGAGATATTCCTAAAGTGGATTGCTGTGTCTAAGTATTTAAATTTTGATAGTCATTGCCAAATTGTTCTTCAGTGAAGTTGCGTCAACTTCCTCTCCCACTAACAACATTTGAAAGTGCTTGGTTTCAGACTATATGCCATCAGACTTTTTGATCTTTGCCTACAAATTCATTTTTCTTCAATAGATAGGAAGCAAACAATCTCTCTTCCTTTCTCTATTCCTTGCCCACCTTTCATTTTCTTGTTTTTATCACTGAGTAAGATATTGAAGGTTATAACTTATCAGGGTTAACCACAAATTCCAAATGTTGACTATGCTGTCACTCCTTGCGAGGGAGAAAGTGGTGTTTCTCTGGGCCTACATTCAATTTCCGTGCTTCAGTCCCTCTTTGCTTTAACTCTGCCCACATGCTGGTATGTGGCAGTGTTAATTGGGCATTCTGCTTTTTGAATCTCATGTAGAATGTACATTCAACTCATTTACCACAAAATTAAAAAAAAATGAAGAGCGTGAACACAGCCATTAGAGTTGTTGTGAATAATCTGAGTTAAATGTAAATGCAGAATGAAAATAGGAAAACTACTGTTGAGTATACCTTGCCCTTCTCGATGGAATACAGTGCAGATTCACAATGTTAATTATTTCCACCATCTATCTATTTAAAAGCTGTGAGATTGAAATATGAATATTTCAGGTATTTAAATACTAATTTACTTAAAAAATCTGTACTTTATTAAAATATCATTATGCATATTTTAAAGTTAAAACTCTGTGCTACATAGATGTAGAGGTAAAATTCCCATTTATTGTCCACTGAATGTGAGGGAAATTGGATTTGTCAGGAAGCTGATTGATATCTCGAAGTGTTTTGTTTTCAGTGACTGGCACTGCCAAGTTACAACCATCTATCATCTAACAGGTAATTAGTCAGATTTCTCATCATGAGCCTTCAATCCTGCTGTTTTATTATTGAAATACCACAAACCAGTAGGCAATTTGAATGCAGATAAAGTTCTCTGCCATGGTCTTAAGGACAAAGACAACATTTTGCAATTCAGCACTACCGAGTTTGAATAAAAGTCACTGAACTGTTAGGTTGGGTCTTCTAAGAAAATATATATAAAAAATTTAATTTGATATCCTGTTTGTCCTCTAAAGTGACAACTGAGAGACTTGCTGTTTACAAAGCAACCTAACGTTCTAATACAAACTTATCTTATTATAACACTCTACAAGTAGAAAGTTAAGTGAAAAAACATTGATAGCGTGAAAAATAAAGTTACATAAAATAAATGAACTAGGTCTTGAATAGCTTTCATCCATTTTCCAAAATATTTTGAGATAGTGGATAAATGTAATCTGTGATTACCAATAGCTAATAATATGAAAAGTTTACTCTCTTTCAAAAGAAAGTTTAGAAATTAAAATACTTGGAAACTCTAAAGACGAATTATTTGGTCCCTCTTACATGTTCTTTGTGTTAAACAAGCTTACTTCTGAAGTTGGCTAAGACACTTTTTGGGCCTTTAATGGTTTATGTATTTCAGGCAGTTGATTCACACTATTGGTATCTCAACAAGACTGGTAACTTTATACCATTGAATATTATTTTCTTGACTTAATTCAAAATCATCTATTATCTTTCAGAAAAAATGGATCTCAGAAGACTCCAACTTTCCAAAATGTCACAGGACACCAGAGTTGTTACTTCTTAATGAGGAGCACATACAATGTCTCTTCCTTGGAACTCTTTGTCGTGGGAATGCATATGTTCATGTGCTCTCTCCAATCTTAGTTAACTAATAACTTCCTTTACTCCACAAAGTATTGTTTGTGTAGCACAAATACATGAAAATTAACCAGATCAAGTGATATTTTAATTCAGTTACCTAGTCATGTCTTCTGGTGAATGATAGATTTTAACAGAAAGAAAATTTTTACATGATTGATTTGGTTTTAAAATATAGACTAAACTCTAATTTTGTATGAGGATTAAACACATATTTTACAAACAGTGTATAATGTGGGCACTCAACAATTCTTAGGCAGTATGTAGAATATAATGACAGATATTATCAAATTGCTTAGACTTGTTAAAATATGGCATTATAAATTTTCTTATAGTATCTTAAGAATACATCAATGTACACATATATCTTTGTGTTTATATAAATAGTTTAAGCTTTGCTTCGACCATGAACTTTGCATATGAAAACAAACATCAATTTATTAATAGTCGTGATTACTTACAGTATCTTTTTTTGTGTGTGTGTGTGTGTGAGGAAGATGAGCCCTGAGCTAACATCCATCGCCAATCCTCCTCTTTTTTGCTGAGGAAGACTGGCCCTGGGCTAACATCTGTGCCCATCTCCCTCTACTTTGTATGGGACGCCAGACAGCATGGCTTGACAAGTAGTGCATCTGTCCACGCCTGGGATTTGAACCTGCAAACCCTGGGCAGCCGGAAGCACAGCGCGTGAACTTAACCGCTATGCCACCGGGTCAGCCCCTGCTTACAGTATCTTAATGCATTAATGTAAAAAATACTTTTATAACTATTATCACATGGAGAATAAAGAGCTAAGAGAGTGATTATAATATTAAATAAGCGATCTTGTTAAGTAGATAAATAAAATATTACATACACTGTTGTTCAATGTAGATAGAACGTGTGATAAGGTTTCCAGACCTGGCTAAGATCACAAATCTCTATTATCGCACAAAATGCAAAGTTACTAGTTCCCTGAGAATTTTATTTTGATAATATTTGTGCAGCACTGAATAAACCCAAACTGAAAGCTTAAGTCAAACTTCTAGGCTTTATAGGCATCAAGATGGGAGTACATACATCCTGCCGACTTGGCCCACGGTACCTAAGCATATTGAATTTTACTTCTGGTTGTAAGGGGATGGAAATTTTAGATGTTTATATTGACTACTTGACTACACTGTGGTATAATAAAAATGGCTAATGATAACCAAGATTTGTTGAGTGGCAGATGATATGCTAAGCACTTTAGGTTCATTTGCTCGTGTCATCCCCCCATGAGGGAGCTACTATTGTCATCTGCATTTTGTGGATAAGTTACTGAGGCTGAGCGAGATGAAGTACTTTGTCACATTTTGAATCGCTAGTGGGAACACTGGAGCCGGGATTTGAACCCGGGCACTTTGACGTGGAGCTTAAGCACTTCGTCTCATGCTTGCTGGTGCCAAATACGCCTCTCATGCTGAGCCCTTCTCTGTTCACTGCTTCTGGAGACACAATGTCCATGACAGCCTTCATCTGGGGGCACCAGTGAATGGCATATGCAGTCACCATCTTTGGTATCTTCTGACAGCTTCCGTCTGCTGGTCTTGCTCCTATACACTTTCTTTGGTCAACACTGTTGTTTCTTTTCATACATTGCTCTCATCTGATGCTGAAGCCCAGAGAGATGAAAGGAGCCGTAGAAGATCACACAACTATTAAATGATAGCGTTAGATGATTCTTCATCACAAGAAACACAAATCATGCTTTCGCACACATAGCTATATTTTCTTTGGAGTGTATGGGGACAGTGTGGTATATTGGAAACAAGCATTAATCTTGGAATCAGAAAGACTTGAGCTAAAAATCTGAATTTTACCAGTTACTAGAAGGGTGTGCACTTGAGTGAGTTATTTGAGTGCTCTGAACCTCAATTTTCATCTCTATAAAATGGGGATTGATAAGGATACCTGTTCTAGTTATTATGTGTGTCTGGTGTGTGCAGCTGTTGGATAACACGTTCTCTTCCCATATGCCCCTGTTTCCTCCTCTTTGAGAGCTACATTAACTCTTCTTGCTCATATTTCAGTAAGTTAAGACATAGCACTGAAACAACAGGAAACTTTATTCTGAGTTTTTTGGTTTAGTTTGAGTGGAGTAAATTGTAGCCAGTAAATTTTTTATTCTCATGTATAGTTTACTGAGTCAATTGGCTGATGTTAAATGACAACAACAAAATAGGTTGGAGGAAACATTTGGAGATGATGGATGGGTTTATGACATTGATTGTAATGATGGTTTTATGTGTGTATACTTGACTGCAAACTCATCAAGTTGTATACGTTAACTATGTACAGCTTTTTGTATGTCTATCATATCCCAATAAAGGGGTTAAAATGATTTTTAATAAACTCACCTGTAGGAACAGTGGATAGTGCATCAGGATATAATTCTACAATGCTTGATCCTAGCATACTTTCCCTAGTGTTTCTTAATAACTGTATTCCTCAAGGTGTGCTCTGTGAATCAGTTAAATTAGAATCACCCGAGGTGCTGAATAAAAATTCAGATTCCTGGGACCTCCCTAGGAGCTATTGAGTCAGAATCTCTGGAGGAGAGGACCAGAATCAACATTATTCAAGGAAATATATTATTGTATTGATTGATTGACTTCTTTCTGCTTATACTCCACCAGCATCCAAGGATACACTAATATCCTAGATTCTGGGAGCTCATACGACATACACAAATTATAAAACAACATGATAAGAGTTAAAGCAGTGGTATATAAAATGTGTGCTAGAAGAGCATAGAGGAAGAAATAACTAATTTCCAGGAAAGCCAGAGGGAATTGCTTACCTCTGGGCCATGGCAGTTGAGTTGGGTTTTGAAGGATGGGTGGAACTTCACCAGGGAGAGAATGGGAGTTGAGGACAGAGAGGATATTTCAAGCAAAAGGAACTATAGATTAAAAGACAAATATGAGAGATGGATTTTGAAGCAGTGCTCTTATATACTATTCTTGGAAATACACTCATGCACCGCATAGCAACATTCTGGTCAATGAGGAACTGCATACATGATGGTGGTCCCATAAGATTAGTACCATATGGCCTAGGTGTATAGTAGGCTATACCATCTATGTTTGTGTAAGTACTGTAGGGGAGGAAGAAATTTTTCTCTACCATTGTAGGTTCTTCTGGCTGGTCTAAGAATAAAATTTACATGAGACAGATTAACAGGAGAAAAACAAACAAGAGTTTAATAACGTGTATACATGGGAGAAATCCATGAAAACTAAGTAATTCGCCAAAATGGCCAAAGCCCTCAGCTTAGTTACCACCTTCAGCTAAAGATAAAAGAAGGTGTTGGGGGCAGGGGGAGTCAGAGACTTCAAAGGGAAGGAAGGCAAGTCATAGTAGGTGAAAATATGCAAACGTTTGGAAAACAAGTGTTTATTTGGCCTCACAGAAACAGAACACAGAGGGGAGCCCAACAAACAGGCTCCTCTAGGTTCCTCCATGTCTACCATCTAGTTCATGTTATGCTAAGTTGATAGGTCGCTTCCTGAGACAGATTTTTTTATCTGAATTCTTTTAGTCAGTTAACAGGGAGGTAACAAGAAAAACTTTCTGAGTCCTTTGTTTCTTAAAAATAATCAACCTAAAATAATCCTCATGCTAAAGAGACACAATTTGAGGTGGCAAAATTTTATTCCCCTTCAGTACACTCTACGATGTTCATACAACGACATTGCCTAACAATGCATCTCTCAGAATGTATTCCTGTCATTAAGTGACACACGACTATTTAAGTTATTATAGATTTTTGGAGCTCAAGCAGGCAGTAACTGTTAAAATGAGTTTGTACAAATATACAGCCCTGTGTTTTCACTTTTTGATATCTCCTCTAGGAAGACACCCATAGATGTTCACATTACAGGAGACAATTCAAATGCCACTTATCAAGGGAATAGGTAAATAAGTCATAGTGCCTTGACTTATTGATTTACCAAATATTTACCAACGTCCATTGTTCTTGATATTTGTGAGTAGTGTAGGGGAGGAAGACAATTCCTCTACCCTCTAGGTCCTCTGGCTGGTGTAAGAATTAAATTGACATGAGACAGAATAATAGGGGAAAATCAAACAAAGCTTTGTAACATGTACACATGGGAGAAACCCAGGAAAACTGAGTAACTCACCAAAATGGCCAAAGCCACCATGTTAAGTACTATCTTCAGCTAAAGACAAAGGAGGATATTGGGACTTCCAAAGGGGAGGAAGGCCATTTACGTGGAGACAGAAAAGTGAATGTTTGCTAAATAAATGTTTGCTGGGCCATCTATAAACAATGTGACATGAGAGAGAGCGAGAGAAAGAAAGAGAGAGAGAGAGAGAACTTTGATAAAAATCCAGTCTACCAATACCCAGAGTTATCTATGGTGATGGCCTGTCCTCAGGACAGGCCTTCTATCTTAAATTCTTTTAGGCAGTTAGGGAGAAGGTCAAAGTTTCTTTCAGAGTCTTTTCTCCTTAAAGATAATCAAGCCAAAGAGACACATTTTGGGGTGGTCATTTCTGATCCCTCACAGTAGCTGTCATGTGCCAGGCAATATCCTAGGCAGTGGAGATAAAGCATTGAACAGAAGACGAAAATATCTACCTTCATGGAGCTTACATTACAGTAGGGGGAGATAGGCAAGAAACAAAACTTTAAAAAAGTAAAGTATTAAGAAAGATTGTGATAAGCATTGCGGAGGAAGAAAACAGCGAGGAATGAAGTAGGAAGTGTGAAGTCAGAGTGGGGACGTGGGAAGGATGGTTTGTCGTCTTAAACAGTGTGATCAGAGAGGACTCAGTGAGAAGGAGCATTTGAACAAGTACCTGGAGGATGTGAGGGAGGAACCGTATGGCTTTTGGGGGGAAGCTCATCTCGTCAGGGTTCTAATAAGTGCAAAAACCGTGCAGCGAGAGCATGGCCGATGGATCGTGGAGCAGCAAAGAGGCCACGTACCTGGAAGAGAGCGAGCAAGGAGAGACTAGTAGGAGATGAGGTCAGAAGTGGGGTGACATTGTAGGTTGGGCTTGTAGCTGTTGTGAGGACTTTGGCTTTGACTCTGAACGAGGAGGAGCCATCACAGGGTTTCAAGCAGAAGAATGACAAGGTCTGCTTTCTGTTTTAATAGGATTTTGCTGGTGCTGTGTGGGAAAAAGACTGAACGGGGCAAGGGTGGAAGCAGGAGAACCAGGTTGGGGCCGTTGTAATAATCCAGATGAGGATGACGGCAGCTGTCACCAGAGTTGGGTGGCTGATGTGGTGAGAAGAGTTTGGATGCTGGATGTGCGTACGTGGAGGAGAGGGCCACCAGAATTTCCTGACAGATAGGATAGGGCGTGAGAGAGACAGAAAGGAGTCCAAGAGGATCCCAAGGGCTTTAGCCTGATCAGCAGGAAGGAGTGAAGGAGGAGGGGCTGGGTCAGGGAAGCTCTGGGGCACAGGTTTTGACATGGCAGCTCTGAGATGGCCATTAGATGCCCTGTCAGGGATGCCTAGTAGGCAGTTTAATATGTGAATCTGTAGTTTAGTGGTAAAGTCCAGCTCGGAGACGTAAGCTTGAGAGCTGTCATTGTGTGAATGGGGTTTAAGCCATGAGATGGAGGAGAGCCCCAGTGATTCTGGAATTTGGAGTAATATTCAGAAATTAAGAAGAATAAGGGAGATAATAGCGTCTGATAATACTAACAAGCCAACACATATAGAGTTTATGCCATGTATCAAGCACTATTTTAGAGGATTCACATTTAAACCTTACAGAACCCTATGACGGAGGTAATATTATTATTTCCACCTTCCAGATGAGAAAGGGGGACAGGGAGGAGGTTAAGTCACTTGCCTGAGGTCACGCAGTGACAGAGGGGCCGAGCTGGGATTTGACACCAGGCTGTCTGTTCTTAAGCACAGACAAGATTAAGTGAAAACAAGTTGTAGAATAATGTTATCAGCACGATATAAATATAAAGGCCTCCAACACCGTCATTTATGTCCTTATATGAAAGTATATGAAAATGATTACAGAGGAAAGATCTATATCAATAGGAATTAAAGGTTTGGGGTGGCTCAAGGAGACTTCAGATTCATCAGTAGTAATAGTTACATCTTTTGGGAAATAAAGAACCTCTTGGCTATGCCTCAGTTTCCTGACACATACATAACTTTTATTCCTACCTTCTTTATCACTCTTGAACCTAAGTAAATTCTTACTTGAAAAGGCTTCTTGGACGTAAGTTAGAAAAATAATGCTTAAGGACATTGATTTAGGTCAGAAAATGTTAGATCAATAAGTCTCATATTTTTTATACAATTTTACTACAAGAAAATTTCATCAAAACAAAATTTGTCACAGATGGGCTTTAGCCTGTATAAGGTTGTGTGGCATCAATTGCTACCCACTCACTCATTCACACTGGTAATACTACCTAAGGTATCCAGAATTTTCACAAATGGATTTTTGGATTTCACTCCAATTTGCTCTATTATGCTAATATTTTAAATATCTTGTGAAGGGAAATACAAGTTCAATCAAAGGATACTCTACTGCTTAAAAAACTTGCCCATGCAAATATCTTTGATTATTAATTCATTGAATCATAAATAAAATATAAGTTAAATTAATTTTGACTTTGCATTCAGTTTCATCTTAAGGCCACATTCTGTCCTTTTGCATACCAGCTGATGTCCCTGGGAAAGGTTTGCAGCTGTTTCCACAACCAGCCAGGCGCTGTAATGACTCACCGGCCAGACCTGCGCTGCTCTGCTTGTGGGAGTCTGATGGCAGGACATTGATTTCTTTAAAGTCTATTAACATTCTCAATGACGGGGGTGCGAAGGATAAAGCAAAGGGAGATGGGAAGAACAAACCTTAAAAACGTTCAGATAAGTCTTCAAAATGGGATTATGTAGAGAAGTTAATCTGGTAGTTATCTGACCTCTACACCTTTGCAGAATACAAGCCTGGCCTGAACAATAGCTTTGTAGCAACGTTTCTATGAGATTTGGCATCTTCTGCTTCTGGCTAGAAATATCAGGTGCTGTTTCTCTCTACCGTTTTCCTTCTAGTGAGAGTTTTGTGGTAAAATGCCTCATGAATGTCCTTATATTTGGAAAAAAGGCGATTAGAGCTTGTTTCAGCACACGGACATGAGAGCCTGGGCCAGGGGCCTTAGCAGACTTGTTCCTGGACTCGCACCTGGGGTCTGCACAGATGGTTGGGGGCTTGCAGGACACAGGGAAAGTTTAGAAGCAGCTTCCGTGGGGATGAGAAATAGACTGTCCTTGGTGTCCTCCTTTGTTGATCAGTCTTAAAGTCCTATTGATTTTACGGGAACCTAGATTTTCTTCTCCCTTGATACCTTAGTTCTGTCCTATAACATCAGACTCTCTATTCATGCCCTACGTTCCAGTCCACTCTCTAAATAGTCAACTAGCCTTATCTTTAAAATGCATATATTCTGATACATCCCTAGTTAAACATTTCTGATGTCTCCCCATTGCCTACAAGAAAAAAAATCTGATTCCTTAACATGCTCCTTTATTCTCATTCATCTTCTCCACAAGCCTAAGGTTCCAGTAATTCTGAGCTCTGATACGCTTTTTCATTAGGTTGACCATATACTGTATTGTCCAAAAGACAGCACTTTCGAGATTGAATGAGGGTGCTATTAAATAATTACGTCAGGACAATAGGTACAAACTGGATCCAAGTGTCTATCATCTCCCTGATTTCTCATATTTGTGTCTTATTTCTGTCTATTGTTAGTTTTCCTTGGAATTTCCGCTCTGTCATCAACCCGATTCTCTCCCTGGTGAAATCCTTCCCGTCCTTCAAAACCCAGTTCAACTGCTCAGATCCAGAGGTAAGCAACCTCTCTGATCTCCCCGGCTGGCTCAGTCAGCTGTTTCCTCCTCTATGCTTTTCTAGTGCACGTTTATTACCCCTATCGAAGCCCTGATCAGGTGGTTTTGTAACTTGTTTGCTTGCATATCTGCTCCTTCCATTATACTGTGAGCTCCCAGAATCCAGACCATTGGGGTACACTTGGCACCTGGTGCAGTGTCAGGCCCATAGAAATCATTCAATAATAAAATCACATATTCCCTCAAATTATCACTATCATGTGTCTTAATCTCCCTATCAGATTACAGACTCATGGAGACTTTGGTTGCTTCCAGTTTATCTTTTGATCCACTTTAGTGCTCGCACATTTTCTTGTAAGTAGTATGCCCTGAGCTGTATTTGTTGAGCAGAAGATTAAAAAGACACTGAAAAATATACTTAAATTTCAGGCTGTTAGTATATAATTTTAAAATTCTGTCCTTGAAAGAATACAGTGTTTTATAGAATTCTTTCTTGTTAAATGATTTCCAACCTAAACTTTCAGACTTGGGTTAATTTTCCAAGGATATTCTTTTGTAGGTAATGGTAATTTAAATGTAGTAATATGTTTAATGCTTGGACAAACAAATCCTTTTGACATCAGTTGAATTTAAATGTGCAACTTCTTTTTATTTCACTCCCTGAAAACAAAGTATAGCAACCTGTGTCCCAGGACTGACCCAGGTTCCTGAGCGGGCTTTATTGTTTGTGTAGTGAGAGGTTATGAAGAGCTTTCTGGGAAAGAATTGAGGAATTATGATATTCATATAGGAAGAACAGATGCTGTTTTGCAAACAACAGGCATATTAGTTGCTTTCCACAAATAGTCTTCCAGGGAGAAGCCAGAAAGAAACCCTTGCCTTCTGATGGGAGAGACACACTGCTTGGGTATCTGCCTGAACATTTGGGAGCTTCCAAATGTTCTCTGATGGTGTTTGTGGGGTTAGCCTTTTAGCTGGTCTGCTCTCTACTTGTTGCAGTATTGAGATGAGATAAAAAACACGAGGCAGGATTTTTATTTTGAAGTAGTTACTGCCAGAATCTTCAAACTATTTAAACTAGTTGTTAAGTGACACTGTATTATTTGAAGTAATTGAGGCTGTCAAAGGCTGCAGCTGTCCCGTCCATAAGCAGTTACCGCTCCGAAGTGTCAGAGACCAAGGGAATCGGGATTTTTATTATTGGTTTTATTTTTAGCTTGTGTCAGTCAGGCATGCTGACTGAGGGCTGACACTAAAGCCAGCATATAATGAGATGTCATGATTTGTTACTTTTATGCATTCACCTTGGGGCAGTCATTATACCCAGTGAACAGCTCACAGCATCTCTTCCTGTGGCTCCTACTGCCATCTCTGGCTCCTGCCGTTCCTACAGTCATCTTTCTCCCTCTCCCGCCAGCACCGTCTCTAGCCAGGGCTTTCCACTTCACCCTCCCCTGATATTGCTGATAGCCCCTGGCTCCTGGTGGCTCAACTGATGTCTGAAGCTAAAGGCTGCTCTCTCATTGAAGTGTCGTTTCCCAGAGTGTAGCAGAGAGCTGTGCACGAATTACTGGGAAAAGACACACCCTCCTTGTGTGCTGGCTTGCTCCTGCCTCCACTGACCGACAACAGAGGGGCAGCCCATTACAGCTGGTCAAACGGCCACTCAGTCAACTGTGGTGTCCAGCTGTATAGTAATCTTTTAAGTATCGGGACACTTTTAAGACTTCGTAAACTGCTATCTATTGTTACTGTATATGAGTCCCGATTGAAATACTTTCTAATTCCTTATTTTGTGCTTTGAAGGTTGGCAACAAAATACCTCTTACGAAGATTATTACAATAAGAAAATAAATGTGGTGGTGCCAAAGGACATTTCTCTTGTCCATCCGTATAATAAATAAATAAATAGTTTTTGGTGATTACAAATAACGTTGCTATGAAAATTCTTGCCCCTATCTTTTAGTGGATATACATGTACACATTTTTGTTGGTTATAAACGTTGAAGTAGAATTGTTGGGTCATAAGGTATATGCATGTTTAGTTTTAACAGATATTTCATTTTTCATTTAACTTCCTACCATAAATATTTTCACTTATTACTACATATTCTTTAAAGCTAATTTTTAATAGTTACATAATATTTCAGCAAGTAGTTATAATGCAGTTTACTTAATTCTTTCCTTACTGGTTCAGTATTTTGCTGGCTTACCATTTCAGAACTCTTTAAAAAAGAATTTATAAAATCTTTATTAATTTTGGGCATAACTATTTTTATTTTATTTGTGGAATGCCTAAATGACATCCTAGAGATGATAGTCATAGCATACATAAGCACTTATTTACAATCTAATTTGAGCCAGGCATTGAGACAGGTGCTATATTTATGAGGATGAAATAAGTGTGGTCTCAAAAAAACTTATCACCTTGAGATCGGGTCAGAATCAATTTCTCTCTCTCACTCTCATCTCTTTTTAAGCACAACTCATAGAATACCCTATGCATTGCATTGTCCTGCAGTTATTTTTCATTGAGCAGTACGTTTGGAGATTCTTCCTATTAGTACATACAGATCTGCCTTGTTCTTCTTAATGGCTCATCCCATTTTAATTTGTGGAATTACAAATTAGCATATTACTCTATTAAATAAATATACCAGCAACCAAGGTTGAGAAATCAGTAAACAACAGCCAAGACATAATCTATAGGTTTTGGTCGACTTTGCACTGTAGAAGAGGCCATTTAGGCAGCAAGCCCTGTTTCCAGCAAACATGGCTTTACCTATATAGTTCATCCTTACAAAATGGCAAAAAATTAACTATTTGATTTATCCAATTTTTCAGTGACTGGTACCTTCACAGTTTATTTCTTTCAACAAATGGGGGAACTAAAATTCTGGTGTATTATTCAATTAAACCAAGGAAACACAGCAAGTGGTATCCAGGCTGGGATTACAGTTCAGGGGCTCTCCTGGTTTCATGGGCTGCTTATTAAGTCATGTTTCAATTAGTGCATCATTTCATAGTCCCTGGTGTCTCATGCAAATGCAAAATGTTTAAGTTAAGGAGATTATGTTTTTAAGAACTCCAAATTGCATTTGAGCAAAAATTCCAGGAAGCAGACTCACCTTCAGAATAAAAAAGGATTTTACAAGAAGAGGGTCATGCAGTCAGGTAGCTAGGGTCAGAATGACTGCATTTTGTCTCTCTCTCCCTGAGGGTGTCTGGAAGTGGCCCTTAGGCCCAGATGCATAGCTCCTTGTGTGCAATAGTCAACTATGATCAAATGGACTGGAACTGTCTCAGATTTGAAAGTAATATGTTTTTCTCTTCCTCTATCATTCTTTGTTGTGCTGATTAGGTGAACCTTTCTAAAGCCACAGAATCCAAGTCAATGCAAGATACAAGCAGGTGCCTCATAAATACTTTATCAAATTGACTTTTTGTTTGACTTCTTTCTGCTTACAAGTTTCTATTTTTAAAATTTCATCTATTCAACATTCATTAGCATATTTGTCAAAAACATTATGAAAGACAAAATATTTCAAGACAAATAAGACACTTAATATTTAAACCAACAGAAATATGTGTTAAATACTTAATGATTGACGTGAAAATGCATAGAGAAATATTAGTATGACCTTATTAGAATTTGGCTACTGATTAAACAAGTGAAAAACAGAGACATGTGGTAGGAAAGGTTTTCTAATGCATCCACAAGCAATGTATGTACACATGATATACGATGTAGTCTTGTAAATCTGAAATGTACACAGTATGCTAATGCTCAATTTTATAATTTCTTTTAAAAATGATTATACCCTGCTGCTAAGAGCAAAAGCATACTAAAATTAGTTTTCTATGCTTTCCTAATTATGGGATGCAAACCAGCATACCCACATACCCAATACTCACCATATTTTAGAGGATAAGCCAGTAGTTTCCAGATACTGGAAACATACACACACATACACACATAAACACACACACACATCTTTCTTCTTTTAAAAGATGTAGCTTTATTATTCCATTTGTCAACCACTGGAATGTTTTGTTTATTAAAAACAAATTCTTTTCATAAAACAAGTGATATATTTTTCCTACTATGAGTGATCTAGGGATCTGTTTACTTTTCTCATGGGAAAAAAAATTTAAGTCCCTGAGTGAACTCTGCAAATAAGTTTCATAACAAAAAAACCACATCATATTAATGGCATCATAGAATTTTCTTGGGGAATTTTATTGTCATTACAACTGTTAATTTTTGTATCCTATATTAAAGAGCATCTTGAATAAAATTGAGACTCTCTCTTGCCAAGTAAATATTTCCTGATCAGAATTAATTACTTCATATTTTTCTAATTAATCAAGAAAAGTATTTTAGAAACACCAAAAAAGATGCATACTTCATAAGTATTCTTTAACACTAGTATTCTCCACTGAACAAGATTAAGATAATCTTAGGATTAGGATACCTGTTTCATTAAGAGCAGAGAGAGACATGGAGTGTGATAATAATGTGGTGAGTTTAAATATTTTACAATTTTGAAAGGAAATAAGTGTGTTACTGTGTTTTTGCACCTACACACGCTATTCATTAACAAACTATTTATAACCTGATAAATTTTTCCAGGTGATGCACTTAGAATAAATATTTGTCGGGTTTAGTTACAGAGAACAGAACCCAGTGAGCTAGTTTCAGCAGAACAAGATTTATTACATGGCATTAAATGGCTTGCTGACTCTTTGCGAGGGCTCAAGAAATAGACTCTAGGTTGAGCTTCCAGGGGCAGTGATAAGAGCCAGACTCCTGAACTGGGCTGCCAAGGGATCTGCTGTAGCCATGACCATGTTTAACTGGGAAGATGCCATGAAAGCTCCTGGCTCTATGCTGCCTCTGCCCCAATTTCCACTAGCAAAATGGATGTTTCATGTCATTTCTCTACCATTTACTTCAGATTGAAGTTCTAGTCTTGCTTGAATACATCTGATGGCGGAACGTGATATCTGGAATGCTAACTGCAAGGGAGTCTGGGAGAAATTTAGTTTTTAACTTTCCAGCCTTTGTAGCACACGAAGGCACCTTAGGAGGAGATTAGAAAAGATATTCAGCAAAGCAATTTATAGGATATGCCATGGAAAAGAACAGTAACAGATAGCAGTGCACAATTTAAATAACTATTAAAGGCTTAAATAATGGCAGATGTACTTCATTACTTTTATAATTTCATTTTCAGGATATTGATTCCTATTCATAATCCCCTTTGACTTTGCATAGAAGTTCAAGTCCCCAGTTCTCTTTTTGACATTCAAAGTTTCTAAAAGCTGACTTTTTCATAACCATTCAACATCTTTACCCTCGTGATGCCATAACACCACTCCCCAATACCTATAATGTACAGCCACACCTCCATACTCACTTGGTAATGTCCTCTTTGGAATTCTCTCCTCCTTTCCTTTTCTGGACTCAGTTAATTCCTAGTCAGCTCTCAAGGGTCAACACAAATTTTATTTCCTCAATGAAAACCTTATCAAGCATCCATTTCACAATATTTTCTTTTTTTTAAAGCATAAAATGATTAAGAAGTGACAATAGTTAATATGTAACATTTGTTTTGTAAACAGATTGAGTCATAATTGACTTAAAAAAAACTGCACATATTTAAAATGTACATTTTGATGTTTTGATACATGCTTATGCCATTGAAACCAAAAGTTTCCTTCTGCCCTTTTTTTCCCATTTATTTCAATTGTGATAAAATACGCAAAACATAAAATTTACTCTCATAACCTTTTTGAGTGTACAATTCAATGTTACGAGATAATTCATATTGGTGTATAACAATGATATTTTCTTAACTGTACTTGTAATAGCCTTAGTTCTCTGCATGCCCCAACTTGTCCTGCCTTCTTATCGGCATACAGACTTCTTGGTCACCAGCAACAGAAACTGACTCTGGCAATCTGGACAAAAATCAGGGATCCATAGAATCACAGACAGGCTGAAGACCAGGCTGGAAAGTGAGGGAAAAACAAGGGTGAGGCAACTTACACCACAGCAAGTATTGAGTTGAAGAATGGTCCTTCCCATGCTCTCCCTGTGCTGCAGGGAAATTTGAACTATAGTAATCTCTACATTGTTAAATCACTTGTTCAGGATTTGAAGTCCCAAGTATGGGTTGTCTTTCTGGTTGGGGAACCTAAGTCAAGTGCACAATCACTGTCAGGACAGGGGCAGGGAGAGGGCCGTCCTGTTTCCCTGGACTTCCACGGTGGGAGGGGTCACCTAACTTAAAGATGACACACAATAGAGGATTCCCCAGAAGGGGGTTTTGTCCATTGTTCAAGCATCTCCTGACTCTCTAATGTGATATTTATAAGGCCTTGCCTTGTGTTTTTCTCATTTCTTCCACAATAGCTGGAAAGTTTCTAGACATATTACAGTTGTCTGTATACATCTGTTGAATTAATTTAAATAATAAGATATTACCTTTACATTTCTCAGAACTTATGTTCACCAGATTTTCACTTGTTTATTCAGTAAAAAAATAAATAAATAAAAGGGTGGGAGAGGGAGTGAATCCAAAACATCTGAATGTCAACTCCTATGTGCCGTCCCATTTATTGAGAGTAGAGTTTAAGTGATTAACCTGTGTCCTGTCTCATTTATGTTTTCAATCCTCAGTTTTCATCCAGTTATCTTCCTTCCTGCTTCCCTTCAATGATTTTCACTGTGGACTGATGGGGACCTCTATAATCTAAACCACTTCCTCTCTTTATTTCCTACCACCATCCCACCTGATCACTCCAATTGCTGGTACCAGTGATTACTCAGGGACCTCTGCTGGGTCCCCTCAGCTTGGAACACTCTTGCCTCACTTTTCCCGTTGGCCTACTAATTTGCTTTCCTCCAGTCTTTGTTTTGATCAGAGAAGGCTCATCTGACAACCCTACATCAAATCATTGCTTCCACTATCTTTCCTTAGTCACTCTCTATTCCTTGCTCCCTGCTTTATAGCATTTATCACCATCTAACATATTATATTTGTTTACTGCCTATATCCCCCACTTCTTGACCAAAACACAAGTCTCATGTGCACAAGGATTTTGTTTGTTTGTTTAAGTCAGTGGTTGGCATGCTGCAGCCCATGGGCCATATTTGTCCTGCCATTTTGGTATGTGAGCTTAGAATGTACAGATGAACACTTGCAATTGATTAGACTATAGAAATGCTAATTTTGAACCTAAATCAAGCAAAATGTCACCCTCTCTAGAAAATGAATTTCATTCTTCTCATTAGTAAACCTGTATTACAAAAAAAAAATGTACTCAATTTTTATTATTATATTTTTACTTTCACCCATACAAATTGGGGAAATTTATTTTCTCTTTTGTTATGTAAGTACTATGTCATTGATTTTGCCCCTTGGCCCACAAAGCCTAAAATATTTACTACCTGACCTTTTTCAGACAGTTTGCTGGCCTTTGGTTTTAGTTCATAGCTGTATGACCAGCACACACTGCAGTGCCTGGTATAAAGAAGGCCCTCAATACATTTGTTGAATGGATAAATAAATGAATTACTGCTGAGGTTGTTGGAGGGCATAGACTGTGGAGAAGGGGCTGTGAAGAGATCTAAGCACAGCTCTGAATCATATATAAGATCAAAAGAGTGGGCCAAATTCAGAAGACAAGAGACCTCGAGGCCCCTGAGGCAGCAATTGCTTCAAGGAGCAAGCTTACACATACCTTATTTTCCTTTTCCATCTTGGTGTAGTAGCACTGAAAGGAACTAGGAGGTGGTGAGTTAGAGCATCTTCTCTGCAGTCTGACACACCCTGGTTAGAGTCCCAGCTCTAGGATATTGGGCAAATTAAACTCCCAAAGTCTCTGTTTCCTCATCAGTAAGGTGAGAATAAAATTAGTAACTACTTCATGATATTGTTGAGAGATTCAAATAAAATAATGGAAAGCACAATAAAAACTAGCTATAAATGTTTTCTTGCTACATGTGTTTTATTACATTTTTCATTCATTCATTCACTAATTATAACAATGGTGCATGGAGTCTAAGTTGAGTAAAAAGGAACTGATGACACGGAGGAGGAACAGTCTAAGGTGGTAGACTCAACGGATTGATTGTCCTGGTGGGTTAAATAATTATTGGAGTTATGGTACCAGTTGGAAAGATAGTCTATGATCAAGAAGCAGGAACTTTGAAATTGATATTAGGGTGCAATTATTGGTAATGACAAGGTCTAAGGTAACATTGACCAACAGAAATATAATGCAAGCCACTTATGCAACTTTAAGTGTTCTAGTAGCTACACAAAAAGTAAAAAGAAAAGGATAAAAATAATTTTAACAATATATTTTATTTAACCAAATATTTCAACATATTATCATTTCAACATGTAATCAATATAAAAATTATTAATAAAATATATTCCATTCTCTTTTTTCATCCTAAGTCTTTGGTATAAGTGGTATATAAAGTGGTATATATTTTATATTTATAGTACATCCCAATTAGGGAGTTAAATTTTTATCAGAAATATTTGATAGATATTTAGATTTCAGAACATTAGCAATTGAAAAAAGTAAAATACATACCAAAATTGATCCAAACATTCTTAAAAGTTTTCCACTGACTAAATCACATATCATTTATAAAATCTGCATTTAAATTAATTAAAGTTAAATAAAATTTAAAATTCATTCACTCAGTCACATTAACCACATTTCAAGAGCTCAATAGCACAGGCGGCTAGTGCCTACTGTACTGGACAGTGCAGGTCTAGAGTGTGCCCATTGGAGTGAGTGGGTGAAATAAGGTAGATGGCCAGATCATTGGGGAAGACGGGATAAAGACACAGAGAGGCCAGGGTATGAGAAGACCCATCGAACTGGATAGTAAAACCACCAGGTTTCTGATGGGTGTGTTGTAGAGAGTGGCCAAGACTCAGGAACTATAAGAGAAGAATGAGGGATAGTGTGGGCTTGACTGATCACCCACCACAAGAGGTGGGATTTTAGGGAGGAGTGAGGAAAGAGAGTGGTTTGGAAGTGGGAATAGAGAGCAAAAAATAAGGAGACATGTACTCCAACTCTAGCCAAGTGAGGAACATGGAGAAGAAACAGTCACTGCTCGAGAGAGCTGCAGTGAGGAGAGCCAGGGAAAAGCCAGGCAAGAGAGTGAAGGGACCCTTTAGAAAACAAATTGAGGACAAGGTGATATTTTTCAATTTATTGCTAATAGCCATTCTAAGGGATGTGACGTTGTATTTCACTGTGGTTTTGACTTGCATTTCCTGTATGAGTAATTATGTTGAGCATCCTTTTATGTTTTATTGGCCATTTGTATATCTTCTTTGGAGACACGTCTATTTTAGTCATTTGCCCCTCTCCCCCCTTTTTTTGGAGGAAATTGGCCCTGAGCTACCATCTGTGCCAGTCTTCCTCTATTTTGTACATGGGTCGCTGCCACAGCATGGCCACTGACCAGTGGTGTAGGTACATGCCTGGGAACCGAAGACAGGCCGCTGAAGCAGAGCACGCCAAACTTAACCATTAGGCCATGGGGCTGGCCCCTCCTTTGCCCATTTTTTAATCAGGCTTTTTGTTGTTGAATTGTAGGAGTTCTTTACATATTCCGGATATTAAATCCTTATGAGATATACAATTTGTAAATATTTTTTTCCCATTCTGTTGGTTGTCTTTTCACATTCTTTATCGTGTCCTTTGATTCACAAAAATTTTAATTTAAATGAAGTCCATTTTATATATTTTTTCTTTTGTTACCTGTGTTTTTGGTGTCATACTTAAGCAACCATTGTAAGATCCAAGATCATAGAGATTTGCCTCCCTGTTTTCTTCTAAGATCTCTATAGTTTTTGCTCTTAAAGTTAGGTCTTTGACCCATTTTGAGTTAAGTTTTGTATATTACATAATGTAAGAGTCCAACTTTATTTATTTCTTTCACTTGAGGTTGTCCAGTTTTCTCAGCACCATTTGTTGAAGAGGTTGTTCTTTTCCCATATGATTGGTCTTGGCCCCCTTGTTAAATTAATTTACCGCAGATGTGAAGGTTTATTTTTGAGCTCTCAATTCTATTCCATTGGTCTACATGTCTATTCTTATGTCAGTACCACGCTGTTTTGATTACTGTAGATTTTGTAGTAACTTTGGAAATCAGGAAGAGTGAGTCCTTCAACTTTGTTCTTTTTCAAGATTGCTTTAGCTATTCTGGGTTCCTTGAAATTCTATATAAATTTTAGGATAGGTTTTTCAACTTCTTCAAAAAAACACTGTTGGGATTTTGATAGGGATTGCATTGAATCTGTATATCGCTTTGGGTAGTATTATCATTTTGTACATATTAAGTCTTGCAATCTGCAAACGTGGGATATCTTTCCATTTAGGTCTTTAATTTCTTTCAGCAATGTTTGTAGTTTACAGTAGATGAGTCTTTTGCCTCTTTGGCTAAATTTATTCCTAAGTATTTTCTTCTTTTTACGTTATTGCAAATTGTTTTCTTGATTTCGTTTAAGAATATTTGTTGTAAACATATAGAAATACAACTAATTTTCTTATGTTGATTTTGTTTCCTGCAACTTTGCCAAATTTGTTTATTAGCTCTAACTGGTTTTTTGTGGGTGTGTGTGCAGATTTGTTAGGTTTTTCTACATGTAAGTACATGCTATCTGTGAATAGAGATACTTTTGTTTGTGATTGTGCAAACATCATAGAGGGTACTTGCACAGACCTAGATGGTATAGCCTGCTTACACACCTAGGCTATATGTTACTAATCTTATGGGACCGCCTTCATATGTGTGGTTCGTTGTTGATCAAAATGTCCTTATGTGGTGCATGACTGCATTTTTTTTTGGTTCTATTTTATGTGATCTCTTAGAAACTCAAGCTGTTCACATGTTAGTTCTCTGTTATGTGCTTTACAAAACTATAATCTTCATTTCTGTAATTTTCATCTCTATGTTCATATCCTCTTTATTCTAGGAGAGCTTTCTTATTTTGTTCTACATATTACTGATTCCATTTTCTCAGTATTGGTTCAATTCTGTTCTTTCTCCAGTATGGATTTTTATTTTGTCATTGCATCTTTCATTTCCTTGTATTCAGATGTTATTGTACATATTGTCTTTTTTCCTGGCTTGTTCTCTTATTATGGTTTTCCATTTCTTTTTTAGAGGCTACATCTAGTTACATTATACTTCAAATACAAAAATACAAAATGTGTCTACATACATTGACATACTTGAGAATGTCAAGCAATTTCATAAAATTTTGTCTTGAATACTATAATGCAACTTTCTATTTCCGTCTGTACCTTTCTTTATACTTACAGTAGTTTTAAATATATGCATATACTTTTAAAATTAATATCTGTTTTGCCTGTTTGACTTTAAACTTTATGCAGAGTGCCCATGTCTGATTTATCTTCTCTTCCATGCCCAGTGCCTCACACAGTGCCAATTACATAGAACAAGTTCAAAAAATATTTGTTGATAAAGAGTAAATGAATAATTTTAGAATTTTCTCTCTTTCCCTTATTCTACATTGTGTTTTTCAGAGCCAAGGTTGAACTTTTACATGTATTTGTTTATTATGAGGCAAGATCTAGCCACACTTAAGATTTTTGAACAGAGATAGCCCTGGCCCTGCTCTTGTCTATGTTAATAGTAGTTGAATTTTTTTCTTAGATCTGAAGTCAGAAGGCAGGTTGGCATTCTATTCCAATTTCTAGCAGGAATTTTCTCTATACAATTCTGTTCTCCTTAGAGTGCCTTCCTATTCCTCTTCCATTTGATCTTGACAGCCTGAACTAATGGAATGTACAAAAAACTACAAATCCCAGCATGCACTACTACCTGGCTTTAGCTTGCACACGTATCAGGATGCAACCTGCTGTTGCCCATCCTTCCAGGTCTATGGATGTGGTGTGCATACTTAGGGGAGTAGGAAGGGGGGAGAGTTTCTGTGTGTGTGTGTGTGTGTGTGTGTGTGTGTGTGTGTATAACAGTTTTCTGGATAATTAAAAATGCAGCATCTTAAACCTGTATAGTAAAGAAATTAATACTTGGTTTCCTGGTTGCTACAAATTGTGGGTATCAGAGTTAGAGAATAGTCGACATTTTCCCTTTTTAAAAAAATAGTCTATTGAGATGAAGTCTAGATTGTTAAAAAAAAATCAGGACAGCTATATTCCTTTCATAGTTCATGGGTTTTTTGCCCTAATTTTGACAATAGGTGTTTTTTATTCAGCCTCAATTTTTAGTTGTGGTGTGGGATTTGGTCTTTTTTTCCTGTATATTTTAGTGTCATGTAGGGAAAACTTGTATAGGTGACTCCTTTCTTGATGTCGTTCTAAGTTGGAAATTCCTGAATTCTGTTTTCAAATTGATAGGTGGGTGCTATCTGAAAGAACAGTAGATTCACAGAGTCCTCTCAACCTCATTTTCAAACTAAATATGATAATGTCACCAGATGATGATCAATGAGAAATCTGGAAGCTCTCAGGAATTAACATGTGGAATCATGGGCCAGAATGTGAGTGAAAAACTAAAAACATGTGCTATATTGAGGGACTGGCTAACTGTTAACATGACACCATTCTACCAAAAGTTCCTAAAGGGTCCCTGCTAATTATGGACCAGTATATGTCACATTCCCAATGAAAAGCCAATAACATCTCTAGTTAAAGGTAGGTTTTATGAATAAATATCTTTAATATCCTTCAATATCTTTCCATCAATAGCTTTACTACTACAGCATAGGTTATGGCCCCCTAAGTTAAATCAAGTTTGCTCAAGGCACTAAAGAACTATTCCTTTGCCAGGGCTCTGTCATTCCTGGCCTCTGCCATGGTCACAGTCTACCCTGCCCCCAACCAGCACTGGGATGACATGCCTGACAGCCACAGGGTGAGCCTTGATTTGGAACCACCATCATCTTACTCATTTCTGGGAAGGCAGCAGCTATAGTTGCCCTATGTGACTTTCTTGGAGCAGCGCATATTTATTCTTCAATATCAGAGTTTGAAGTTTGGGAGAAATATCTTACTACTGTGGTAAAATGCATATATAAATTTCAACCTGGCTTGAGGATTGAAGAGGTGATATACCATGTTGAATTGTCCTAAGATTTTAATTTAAAATCCCTTAGTTTGGGCTAAATTAATTTGTTTAATCTTCAAATAGAATTTTGTTAAAGATGTTGTGGTAGGTGAACATGTGAAATAAAGCTCCTCATCTCCAAGATAGGGTATCTCATTTTCTTGGAGGAAGAGCTACTTTTTACTTTCCTTAAGTCTTAACATGGTTAGAGGATGAGGAGGTATGGTCAACTGGTACTAATTATTGATAGAAATGCTCTTAGAGCTTATAAATGCCGCCAGATCCTTGTGGGATGTAGAGAGTGGTATGAAAATGAGTCAACCAATGTTAAACTCTTTCCCAATGAAAACCAAGTGATGATGTGATACTGATTAATTTGTTGGTCAGTCTGAAAGGGTGCCTAATTGATAGTTATTTACATATTTACTTACCCAGCTCTGAGTGGGAGAATACGATCTCTACCAGACATCACTGTGAACAACCAATACAGGATTTAATTCCATGCACAATGCTTGCTCGGAAACCAGGCAGAGTAGGGGTGGAGAGTAACTGTGAATGCCACCATTTTACAAGCCAAGTAAGAGAGGCACAGACTGGCTGAGGAATTCCTTAGGGTACTTCACAAATTAGGGACAGAATTAGAATGAAATTCACAAGCACTGAGGTTCCAGTCTGTTGCTTAGTCACCGAATCTTTCCTCTATTCAGACTTCAGTCATGGTTCTCCCTTTAGATTGAAAGACAGATTTACTTAGGAAAGTTGGTGCATATAGTGTGACGGGGAATGAGCAGGAGTGAGAATCCAAGTGACGTTTCTAAATGTAGCGTTTGAGGACACTGCCAAATTTAGGCAGTAAATATTTTATTCATTACTTCAGATTTATTTCTCATTTTAAAGAGGACACATACTTTAAAAAAAATTGACGTTGTAGTAAAGTGAGAAAGAAGAACAATTAAAAAGTAATTGTTCAATCATCCAGATTAAAAATAAAATCAACCTTTTGCTGAATTTCCTTCTTTGTACACACATACTCAATTTTTGTTATATGTATTATATTCTAATTTTACCAATCTTTAAACAACGCTTTGAAATTTAAAAATACTGATTATAGAAGAATATTTAGCTAGATAATAATTATTGTGAAGATTGGAATTCAATGGTTAGAATTCTAAAGGGCTGTTTACCACTCTGAAATTAAACATACAAAATATGACAAAAATTCATGGTTTGCCATAAAGTTCTATAGGCGTTTAACAAATATTTGTGAACAAATGAACATGTATATATATACATAGATAATACTTTATGTCTATATGTGTAAACACCCATAATTGACTGAACTGGCTAGAAAGAGACCAGAAAAAATACCAAAGTCTTCAATGGGATTTTTTTACTTCATAATGTTATATAATAATAATAATAATAACCATTTATTATGTGCCTATTGTTGTACATAGTACCATGCAGATGTAAATTCTCTTTACGATAATGACAATCAAGAAAGAAGTGAATAATTATCTCAATTTTACAGATGAGAAAATGGAGGCTTAAAGAGTTGAAGTGATTTGCACAGGTTCCCACAGATAGTAAGTAGCTGAATTTGAATCAATGTATATTTGATTCCAAAGTCCTTCCATTTTCGGTCAGTGCAAGGGGTTGATAACAAACTTTGGTGTCTGATCTTGACAGTTTCATGAAAGATTAGATGCGATTAAAAGACTGTAGTGGATGAAATTAAAGTCTCTTGCTAGCTAAACTCAGGGACCTATCGTAATAAAGTCTGTAGATTTATTCTTGTATGAATGCATCACACAAATATCTCTTACAGAAGCAAACTAATTTTTTTGGAAATTATCAATAAAACAAGAGTGTAGAGTTCTGAATGTTGTGGGTTGGAAGTTTACCCCCTGCTAAACTATTCTGGTCTACCTATCACTTAAAAAAAAAAACAGTTCTATTGAAGTATAATTGAAATACAATCAACTGCACATTTTAAAAATATACAATTTGGTAAGTATGACATATGTATATACAGGTGACACCATCACCACATGTCAATCACCCCACAGTTTTCAGGCCTTTATATAAGGCCCCTCTCACCCTTTCCTCTCATCCCCCTGCCCCCTAGGCCACAACTGACCTGTTTTCTGTCACTACAGATTAGATTAGTTTGTATTTTCCGGAGTTCTATATAAATGGAATTTTATAGTATATATTCTTTTCTTCTGGATTCTTTTAGCATAATTGTTTGAAATTCATCCTTTATTTGTGTGTATCAAAAGTCCATTCTTTTTCATTGCCGAGTTTTCTTCCATTGTATGTATTTACCACAATTTGTTTATCCATTCTCCTGTTGATAGATGTTTAGGTTGCTTCAAGTGTTTGGCTATTACAAATAAAGCTGCTGTGAACATTCACGTACAAGTTGCTGTAGGGACATGCTCTCCCTCTTCTTTTGGGCAAATGCCTAAGAATGGAATGGCTGGATAGTATTATAGTGTACCTTTAACTTTTTAAGAAATTATCAAACTGTTTAACAAAATTGTACCATTTTACATTCCTACCAGTAGTACATGAGAGTTCCAGTTTTTTAATATTCTCCTCTACACGTGGAAAGGCCGATCTTTTAATCTGAGCCCTTCTGATCTGCCTACCATTTTTAAATATTAACAAGTTAAACAATCATTTTTTTTTGGTGGTGTCAATTTTCAAACTAGGGTAATATTATGCAAAAACTGTCAAAAAGACGAAGCCTTCCTTGAGCACATTACATAATATTTTAAAATAATTGATAATGTTATGAACATTTATATTTCAGGGTTTTCCAGTTAAAATGACAACTCCTGGGGTAGAGAAATGATTATTTATGGATCCTCTTTTTATGGCTTTAATGACATTGTATAATTTTTGTATGCAGTTCTGGTGTATTTTCACTATTCTGGTTTTAGGTATTTTGAAAGTTTTTTGTTATTGTGAATATCATTTTTAAAATTATATATATATATATATACACATTTTTTTTTTTGGTGAGAAAGATTTGCCTTGAGCTAACATCTGTTGCCAATCTTCCTCTTTTTGCTTGAGGAAGGTTGTCCCTGAGCTAACATCTGTACCAATCTTCCTCCATTTTGTATGTGGAACGCCACCACAGCATGGCTTGATGAGTGGCGTGTAGGTCTGTGCCTGGGATCCAAACCCATGAACGCTGGACCACTAAAGCGGAGTGCTCAGACTTAACCACTGCACCACCAGGCCAGCCCCTAAATAATATTTTTTATATATTTTTAAAAGATTGTAGATTGTTTATAGGAACACTACCTTATCTAGCTTCTTTGATAAACTCATTTTTTTCATTGGCTTATCTATAAATTCCCTTATATTTTCTATGTAGGCAAACATTTTGTCTGCAAATGACATTTTTTTCATCCTTTCAAATGCTATACCTCTTATTTCTCTTTCATATTGTATTGCATAGAAATTAAATGCTTTTTTGAAGCTACAAATTGTTAAGGTTGTTTCCTTAGTGTTCACTTTGGATCAAATAAGCATAGAGTGTAGTGCCTTTTGAAGACATGAATTCTAGTCTGCGCTTATTATCTGTATAACCTTGAGCAAGTAATTTATTTAACTGAGTCTCAGTTTCCTCATCTGAGAATAGAGATAATAAAAATATTTGCATACTCAATTTACTGGGATGTTGTGAGGATCAAATGAAACATAATATGTGAAAGCAGTTTTTAAACTGCGAATTGACAAGCAGGGATTAAATTATATGGCTATTATAGAGGAGCTATTGCATCTGTTTCTTTGGCGTTGTCTTAAGGGAGTTATTTTATCCCTAAATAACTTTACAAATAGTCATTAGCTTGTTAAGAACTTCTGTTTTTATTCAGTGATTGAGCCAGCTATAAGAAAATTTAGCATGAGAAATTAATATAAATAGTGAGAAAATCATATCAGTTGGATGTATCAGCAAAAAGGTGACAATTTGAGAAAAAGTAAACCACATTAATAAAGGTATCACTATATGTGGGAGTGCTTTTGAAAATAAGACATTGCCTTAATTTAGAAATTAGATCATATGAAAACCTGAAATATGAAGTCTGGTTACTCTAAATGACATATGTGAAACACACTGATCATCATTTCACTTATATTTTGATAGTCTGTAGAAGGTCTCCTCATACAGAGATAACATATTTTAAAGTAATTTTTCTTTTCTCTTTTTTTATAAGGAAAAATGTACGTGAGAAATACATATAGCCACATACTCTAGCTAAATGGACCAGTTAATACTGACTTACTCACAAGACTGGCCATCAAGAAATTGTTCTGATCTTTCAAGTAAGACTTGCATTCTGATCATTAAACATTCACTCTTGTTGATCAAAGGCAAACCAGTTATCAAAAGAAAGAAAAACTAGGTCAAAGGGTGAAAAACAAAATGGGGAATAAACTAAAAGAAAGTATGTGTCATTCCTACCTCATTAGTTAATGTGTCTTTTTTTAAAAAAATTTTTAAATGCTTTATTAATTGTAAGGTACCATGGATTATACTAGTTTTCATCAATTTAGACCCAAGAACAGAATTTATGATGATCTACATTGTAGACAATTATTTTTAAATTTGACAGTTAAATGGAAGGCATACTTTGTAATTGTGGAAATGAGGTAATCTTGGCACTCTTGACTCTGCCCAGAATTTATAAATTAGGATATTTTCCAATTGCTATTGTATGTTCATGCAACATGGATGAAATAATTGGACACTAACTTTAAAATTTCGTACATGTACCCAATGCCATGGTAGACACTGCTCAAGCAAGTAGCACATAGTTTTGACCTCGAGGGCTAGACATCCTAATTCTTTCCTGGGTTTGAATTACTTCTGACTTATTCAAAGTGGATATATGAGTGTGTGCTGTGGGAGGAGGTGAGGATAAATTGGATATTGGAAAGGTGTTCTGACAGGGAAGTCATTGTCACTGAGAAGGGTATGCCTGCCAGTGGCACTGTCCTGAGTCTGAGCTGTGGAGAATGGTGTGTAGTCATGACCTGGATGTTGACCTTTAAGACTTCTAAATTAATGGGTAGATTGGAGCTACTTGCTAAATAACATTATTTTAGGAGAATCCTAAACAAAGCATCACTATAAGCAAACTATGGAATTTTGTACACCTTCAACTTTTTCTATTATTTCTTGAATTCATTGTAACCTGAATTTTCTGTTTTCCATCTGCCTTATTTCTACCATTTGTTGGCTTTCATCCCATCTCTCACCACTTTGATACTTCTGCACAGGGTCAGATTTTCTTCTCTACTCTGCATTCTCTCTCTATCTCTGTGCTTGACTCAGACAACAATGGACTCAAATTTCCTGAATTACTTCATTTTTGCTGAGTTAAATCTTCAGTTCACTTCAGCCACGGATCAACTACCATCCTCCTTAGACCACGCCAACATTTTAAACATCTGAATATCTTAAACTAACAAATCCTCTCATTGTAATTTCCTTGATTTCATATCTTTAACTCCTTCAGTTCTTTCACCATCCTATACCTTCTGAAGGTGTTCACTCCTCTCATTATGACTGTTAATTCTGTGATTTGTTAGCTCTCTTTTAATTTGTTTCCTGGTCTATGCCTTAGCTTATACCATTCTTTCTGTTCAGAATATTATCCACCTTGGAAATATTCTTCATCATCCAAATGTCATTTTCCTGAAGCATTCTCTGATCTCTTCAGTTATAATAAAAAAATAATAACTCTACACTTAACCAGTTGCTCTCTCCTACAATATTTAATTTTGTTATCACAACAATCTTGTGAATTCTGCTGTTATTTCATCCACTTTACAGAGAGCTAGTAGTGGCAGCACTGGATCTATAGATGAGGTTTTACTTCTTGTTCAGTGCTTTTTCTGCTAACACATCCTGCCAGAAGCAAATCCTCAGAATTTGTTTAGTATATCGTTTGCGTCATTCAATGACACATAACATATAGTGGTTTATTACATACTTATTTTTGTATATGTAAGAGCTCCTGCTTCTATTTTTTAAGCTCCAGATAGTGTCTTAATTTCCTTTAGAGTCCCAAAGCAACTGCCTCAGTGCTTTTAACATGGAAGATGCTCAATGTATATTTGTTGAATAGATGAACAAATTAATTAAAGGACACTACAAAAGATAGAGGGTTGGAAGCCAGAGCCAGGATGCAGAACAACATGCTTTCACAATACTATTTTGTAAGTAAAACAATTGAGGCTTAAAGAGGGCAAAAGGTTTCTTGGGGTCACATCACAAATTAGGAACAGAATTAAAAAGAAAATGCAGAGGCCCTGAGGTTCCACTCTGCTGCTTAGTCACTGAATCTTTCTTCTTTTCAGCTTGCAGTCATGGCTCTCTCTCTAGATTGAAAGAAAGATTCACTTACGGAAAATGGTGCAGAGAGTGTGACGGGGAATGGGGGTCTAACCCCAAGACATTTCCATACACCCTTAACAAGATCAGCTGTGTTTAGCATCTTTCTTTATCAGTTTTGCCCACTTTGTGATCCTTCAGGTTAAAATACGGTCTTTACTTCAATCGACTCCCATAATATGGGGATGTTATGAAGATTACTGATGCAAGACATAATACCTTGCAAGCTCCACAGAAGAAAGGTATTACAGAAATACAAAGCATGATTATTTCTGCCACCAGCAACAGAACTAAGCTTACCCACACAGAGTTCACAGGCTGCTGAGCCACCAGCAGATGATATACATTTTTTTTCTCTATATGGATTAAAGTGGAAAAGATTTTCTTTGGGACATTTGGGCCATTTACTCCACTTAAACTTTTTGGGGGGGTGGGTAGAGGGAGAGGTTAAGAAGTGAAATTAATTTCGGATTAAACCACTCATAGAGTACCAAACAAGGAAACTAGTATAAAGAAATAAATACAAAAATAATATGAACATGTGAAAAATGTGGCCTAGTTTGTCCCTTGCTTGCATTTCTCGTTGTTGGGTTTATTCTGAAACAGAGTATTATCAAACACTTTGAATTCAGTTGGACTTAAATGGAAGAAGAAGGATTGTGAGGTGTTATGGGAGAACCTTCTGTGTTAATCAGGAAATGATAGGATTTAGAGTTGAATATAAGAAACATTATTTTATGAGAATAGTTTTGTATGAAATCAGTGATATCACTTGATTTGTTGTGATTCACATTTCTCATGTCTGGAAGGGATGTAATTCCATGACTTACAGATCAGATAATAAGATTAAGTGGTGGAGAACTGGGATCCCCTTTGCTCAACTTTTGTTTAGTGTATATGCTGGTATTTTGGCATTTTTATGTGAATTAACTTCACACCTCATCCAGAGTGGAAAAGGTAACCTTCCACAGTCTGATGACCCGGTTTGATGGCTCCATGAGGCAAATGGCCCTAGAATTTACTGCCAAGAAGATTGACTCAACATTAACTAGGAAAAGTGAAATTTGTTATCTGACAGAGAAATGCTCCTAAATAACAACAGTGAACACTAAGTGTCTCTCTGTCTCTGGTCCATGTGCTCAGTGATCTGGGCATACATGTGCAGCTAACTAACTCTGGCCCGCTCATGAAAAGGCCAAGCAGCCCAGAATCATCCCACCCTTGCAAGTGTTACTGGGGTTTTTCTGTGGCTGGTGTGGGCAATTGGAAGAGTCTGCTTCGTACAGTTCCCAGGTTGATATTAGACTAACTCTACGGTGTGAAAATCTGGGATCTCAGTTGAATACTTGTCTAATTACTGAAGGTAAATGCCAGTTGTTCTTTGAGGAGAATCCCGGCTTTTCCTCTCTCCCTTGAGTTGGTAGGTGGCCTTCCATAGAATGAGAATCTTGGATAGGCTTTTCAGGCATCACGAAAAGTGTAACAGTTTTACCTGCTCATCTGGAATCCAATGTCCCTCCTTACTTTTCTGCAGCAAGTAATGTCTTTTCCAGGGCATGCGTCAGGTGATTTTTATGGCCTGCCTCTATTCCTCACCTGCATATTTCCACTAAGGAAACAGGCTCAGGGAAGTGAAATAAGTTGTCCAAGATGAAATAGAGTGCCCAGTCCAGATCTTGATTCCAAAGCCTGTAATCTTGCTCATGTGCTACCATTCATCCAAAGCCTGAGTGTGAGAAGTGATTGTTTTGAGAGACTTTAGTCCACGGACCTGTCCTCCATCAACGTCTGTGGACATTGGCATGTTTTATCATTGGATTCAGCTTGAAGTCAGAATGGCAATAAGATCCATCTATGTTAACTTAGACCTAGTGGAATTACTCTCTTCGCCTCTAGCTTTTATTGAAAGAGATCACAAAAAGCAGCATCATTCAGACTATTTCTTTCTCAGAGGTCCCACATTAAATCCCAGAGGAGAATTTCTTTTATAATTTAGAGTCTAAGTATTGGAATTTTATTCTGTGAGGAATTGATATGTTTCCTACTTTCAATTAATAAAAACGATACACCCTTACCAGTTTTTTTTTTTTTTTGCACTGGCTTCTATAAAGCAGAGTTAAATTGGATATTTTGTCATATGAACTATATAATGTTTTCGGCTGAAATGTTTAGTTTTTTTCCTCTCTTTGGTTCTGGTTTTCTAATTTATTAAGTGTATTTTGCATGTTATTCATTTCAACTGTCTCAATTCCTGTCAATAAATAAGAGTAAAACCTTCATAAAGAGAACAGAATTTAATCCTTCCTCTCCTTTTATCTTCTTATACTCTTCTCAAGAGACATTATATGCTGTACAATGTGTCCTTTGATAGAAAAGGATCTGAAGTCTAGGTAAAGATACTGGGGAGAATGACCATGTTGAAGATAAAGAATCCAATTAAACTCATTCAATGCTTTTTGAGTACAGACCATGTGTTAGGCACTGTGGGATATTATGAGCACTAATATAAATGTAAACATAGCCTCTGACTTTTCCAGCTTGCAAACTCAAAAACAATAAAAAATGATACAGTATATAATTAATTTCATAAAAAGATAAAAAGAACTTAAAGAAAATGAAAAATCTCTAGAATATTTTATGACAATGACATTTTAAAACTTGAAACCATCCGAGATAGTAACTTGAAGCTTTTATTCTTGAAACTATATAGAAATATCTCAGCAACTTACCCTAATGTGTGATTCACTTGTGTTCTAACATTCTTTATGCTCAGCTTTTTATCCACTGCAACATACATCACAGTGCTGTTCCGTTAACAACATACTAAGCACAGGTAATTGCTCTGATATTTCAGCCTGTGAATTATGGATCATTTTTGCTGTATCAAACCACCCT
This sequence comes from Tapirus indicus, assembly GCA_031878705.1. Lineage (NCBI taxonomy): Eukaryota > Metazoa > Chordata > Mammalia > Perissodactyla > Tapiridae > Tapirus > Tapirus indicus. Next base: position 6,959,162 of record CM062920.1, on the reverse strand, counting down.
TCTCTTTTTCATTCAAGAAAACAGATGGAAATGCAAGTGAGGGTGACATTATTTGAAGGATAGTCTTGAATCTGCTCTCATTTACATGAAAAGTGAATTATTTACAAACCACAATCTAATTGTGACTACTATGTGTCAATAGAATTGCTATGCCACACCAAAACAGGGTAATAATTAATGTTTTAATTTTGCTCCATTTTCTAATTCTTAGTACTTAACTGATACGAAAAATACTTGATTACTATCTCTCTTGTAGAGTCTTTGTTTCTCTAAATTTTAATTGTTTCAATTCCTTTTAACCATTTCTTATGTGTTATTTTTATTGCTAAACAACTCAGTGCCTAGCTACGTGTTAGTAACAGATGGAAGACAAGAATCCACCAGCATCTACGGACTTGTGAGGTTTCACTCTGAATTAGCTGCACAGATTGCCTGTACAATCAGTTCATTAGATTCCAGATCTTGTTTCACTTGGTTTTATTGATAGTAAGGAAATCAGGATTGTGATTCTTGACTGTAGTACTTTGAGAGTTTGACAAGACCTTTAACCTTCTTGTGTTCCTCAGAATTCCTGACATCTCTGAAATGTCTCAGTTATAGAATAACTAACATATAATTTTAGACTAACATAGAAAATTTTCTAATTATACAAATTTGACTAAGGCAGGCAGGTATGTGATTTTGGTTGGGCTTTTGGAATATTTTTACCTAATGATACAAGACAAGAATGACCTACTGTGTTAGGATAGATTAGGTTATGCTTAGTAATAAACAAACTCTAAATATCAACAGTTTAAAACAGCAAAGATTCGTACCACTGTGGGTTGTTGCGGGTGTGGAGGGGATCTGTTCATTATCACTCAGGAACTAGGCTGTCAGAGTCTCTGTCACCTTCTGACGCCTCTGTCTCAACATGAGGCTTCAAGGTTTCCCACTGCAATCATGGAGAATCATCTTCGGCTTTTAAATGGCTCCGTGAGTATGACATGTCCCTTTTACTCTCATTTCATTTGCTGAATCAAGCCATATGGTTACAACAAACTTCAGGAGGCAAGGAAGCCTAATCCTCCTGCAAGCCCAGGAATGGGAGGACCAGAGAGATCTGTCATACTTACTGAGTTTGACTGTGGCATCTCTGTGTGGAGATATTAAAGAAAAAAAAATAGAAAACTATGTTTAAATAATTTAGGTATATTTTAAAATATTATTATAAATTTATCAATGTCACATCACAGAAAAAAGAAAAAGTATGATACTACCACAACCTTAATGCAACCCCTGATAGCATTTAGATGTGTTTTTCTTACACTTTTTAATATATATCTATTTTTGTTACAAAGTTGTAATTATAGTGGTGTTTCAATTTGTTTCACTTGTTTGTGTCTTTTAACAGTATAACAAAAATTATATCTCTATGAAGCTAGATAGTATTTACAACTGTAATTTTTAACGGTCACATGGAATCTTATTTAGTGGATGTACTATAATTTACTTAACCACTCTCCATCATAGGGAATATTCATTGTTTACCATTTTTTCCAGCTTTGTTGAGGTATAATTGACAAATAGAAATTGTATATATTTAAGATGTACAACATGATGGTTTGATATTTGTATACATTGTGAAATGATTACCACAATCAAGTCAATTAACACATCCCTGACTTCACATAGTTACTATTTTTTGTATTTGTGTGGTTAGAACATTTAGGATCTACTCTCTTAGGAAATTTCAAGTATATAATACAGTATTATTAGCTACAGTCAGCATGCTGTACATTAGATCCCCAGAACTGATGCATCTTATAACTGAAAGTTTGTACAATTTAATCACCATCTCCCCATTTTCCCCACCACCCACCCTCTGGTAACTACCATTATACTCTGGTTCTATGAGTATGAATTTTGTAGATTCCAAATATAAGTGATATCATACAGTATTTGTCTTTCTCTGGCTTATTTTACTTAGCGTAATGTTCTCCAGGTTCATCCATGTTGTCACAAATGGTAACCTTTCCTTCTTTTTAAGGCTGAATAATATTCCACTGTGTGTGTGTGTGTGTGTGTGTGTGTGTCTGTGTGTGTGCCACATTTCTTTTTCCTTTCATCTGTTAATGGACACTTAGGTTGTTCTCATATCTTGACAATTGTGACTAATACTGCAATGAAAGTGGGAGTGCAGATATCTTTTTAAGATACTGATTTAAATTCCTTTGGGGAGATATCTATATCTATCTATCTATCTATCTATCCATCTATCTATCTATCCATCTATCTATATCCTGTAGTGGGAATGCAGGATCATGTGGTAGTTCTATTTTTAATTTTTGAGGAACTACCTACTGTTTTCCACAATGGCTGTACCAATTTGCATTTCCAACAGTGTGCAAGGGCTCCTTTTTCTCCACATCCTCACCACACTTGTCTTTTATCTTTTTGATAGTAGCCATCCTAACCAGGTGTAAGGTCATATTTCATTTTGGTTTTGATTTGCATTTCCCTAATAATTAGTGATATTGAGTGCCTTTTAATCCACCTGTTGGCGGTATGTATATCATCTTTGGAAAAATGTGTATTCAGGTTCTTTTTTCACTTTTTAACTGGGTTATTTGTTATTTTATTTATTTATTTATTTGCTATTGAGTTGTATGAGGTCCTTATTTCTTTTGGATATTAACCCCTTGTTGGATATATAGTTTGTGAATATTTTATCTCATTCTATGTGTTGCCTTTCCATTTTTTTGATTGTTTCCTTTGCTGTGCAGAAACTTTTTAGTTTGATGTAGTCACACTTGTTTATTTTTGCTTTTGTTGCCTGTGCTTTGTTGTCTTATCTAAAAAGTGTCTTTGTCAAGAACAATGTCAAAGAGATTTTCTCTTATGTTTTCTTCTTGGAGTTTTACTTTTTGAGTCTTACTTTAAGTCTTTGATCCCTTTTGAGTCAATTTTTGTATATGGGGTAAGATAGAGGTCCAATTCCATTATTTTGCATGTGGATATTCGCTTTTCCCAACACCATTTATTGAAAAGACTCTCCTTTCCCCATTGTGTATTCCTGGCACCTTGGCTGTAGATTAGCTGACCAGGTATGTGTGGGTTTATTTCTGGGCTCTCCATTCTGTTCCATTGGTTTATGCGTCTGTTTTTATGCCAGTACCATACTTTTTTGATTACTATAGCTTTTAATAGTTTGAAATCAGGAAGTGTGATGCCTCTGGGTTTGTTCTTCTTTCTCACTATTGCTTTGGCTATTCGGGGTCGTTTGTGGTTTTATATGAATTTGGGGACTGTTTTTTCTATTTCTGTGGAAAAAAAAGCCAAAATGCCATTGGAATTTTGATAGAGATTGCTTTGAATCTGTAGATAGCTTTGAGTAGTACGGACATTTTCACAATGTTAATTCTTCCACCTCAAGAACATGAGGTATCTTTCCATTTATTTATGTCTTCTTCAGTTGTCTTCATCAATGTTTTATAGTTTTCAGTGTACAGATCTTTCACCTCCTTGGTTAAATGTTTTCCTAAATATTTTGTTCTCTTTGATGCTGTTGTAAGTGGGATTGCTTTCTTAATTTCTTTTTTGGGTAGTTCATTTTTAGTATATAGAAAAGCAATTGCTTTTTGTATATTGATTTTGTATTCTGCAACTTTACTGAATTCATTCATTAGTTCTAACAGTCTCTTGGTGGAATCTAACTGGTTAGCAATAAACATTCCTGGGCCCTACCATCCACCTACTAAATCAGTTTTCAGTTTAACAAGATTTGCAGGTGATTTGTACACACATTAAAATTTGAGAAGCATTTATTCAGACTGCTCTTTGCAGAGATGCTGACTGGTTTTTGGAGTAAGATATTTAGATTTATTGGTTCTCTAGTTTTATTTCTCCAGGATTTTCTGAACAAAGTAGGTCAAAGTTTTCAAATTGTGCTTTTAAAAACATTTAATTTTGCTAAATCCAAAGATGCCTTGTAATTAACTTTAAGCTTGTAACAGCTAAAAATCTATATAAATACACACACATGCAGTCTGTCTATATATCTGTAGGCAAAAAGATCATTGAGTAGGTATATGATTAATGTAATAAATATAGAGAATGATTTCAGTGGCTAGTTTGCATTTGTTCTCTCCATGATTTCGTTACATTTTAGACACGTCTGTTGAAAAAGGAGAGTGAATCCTAGTTGATAACTTTATAGAATTAGTTTGATAAAAGTTTCTGTGTTATAATATCTACCTAGATCTATCTATCTATCTATCCTAAAAACTTTCTGTTATAATATCTATGTCTATGCCAATGTTTATGTTTATATCTACATATATATGATTCTATATCAAAAGAATAAACTTGTGGTTTCTTAGTCAATTCATAGACAATAGAACATTAAAACTGAATGAAACTTTATTATACACAGTTCAGTCCCACTGTAGATCTAAATCTATCATTTAAAAACTGTCTGATCATAAGATCCATCTGAGCCACTTTGTCCTGGAATCTGTGTTTTTTTTTTTTTTATTGATGTCTTAATAGTTTATAACATTGTGAAATTTTAGTTGTATTTTACTGTTTGTCAATCACCGTATAAATGTTTCCCTTCATCCCTTGTGCCCACCCCCCCCCCCCCGGTAACCACCAAACAGTTCTCTTTGTCCTTGTGTCAGTTTATATTCCACATATGAGTGAAATCATGCAGTGTTTGTCTTTCTCTCTCCAGCTTATTTCACTTAACATAATACTCTCCAGGTCCATCCATGTTGTTGTGAATGGGACAATTTTGTCTTTTTTTATGGCTGAGTAGTATTCCATTGCGCATACACACACACACACACACACACACCCCACATGTTCTTTATCCAATCATCCATCGAGGGACACTTGGGTTGCCTCCACTTTTTGGCTATGGTGAATAATGCTACAATAAACAGGGGTGCATAAGCCTCTTTGGATTGTTGATTTCAGGTTCATTGGATAGATACCAAGTAGCGGGATAGCTGGGTCATAAGGTATTTCTGTTTTTAATGTTTTGAGGAATCTCCATACAATTTTCCATAGAGGCTGCACCAGTTTGCATTCCCACCAGCAGTGGATTAGGGATCCTGTTTCTCCACAACCTCTCCAACATTTGTTTATTGTCATGGTTATTATAGCCAATCTAATGGGTGTAAGGTGATTCTTAGTGTAGTTTTGACTTGCATTTCCCTGATAATCAGTGATGTTGAACATCTTTTCATGTGCCTGTTGGCCTTCTGTACATCTTCCTTGGAAAAATGTCTGTTCATATACTCTGCCCATTTTTTGATTGGGTTGCTTGTTTTTCTGTTGTTCCGTTGTGTAAGTTCTTTATATATTATGGAGATTAACCCCTTGTTGGATATATGATTTGCAAATATTTTCTCCCAGCTGGTGGGTTGTCTATTCATTTTGATCCTGGTTTTATTTGCCTTTTAGAAGCTCTTTAATCTGATTAAGTCCCACTTGTTTATTTTTTCTTTTGTTTCTCTTGTCTGAGTAGACACGGAATCTGAAAAGATCCCTTTATGACTGATGTCAAATAGTGTACTGCCTACATTTTCTTTCAGGAGTTTTATAGTTTCAGGTCTCACTTTCAAAATGGTCTTTGATCCATTTTGAGTGAATTTTTGTGTACAGTGATAGAAAATGGTCTACTTTCATTCTTTTGCATGTGGCTGTCCAATTTTCCCAGCACCATTTATTGAAAAGATTTTTCTTTCTCCATTGTATGTACTTAACTCCTTTGTTGAAGATTAGTTGTCCATAGATGTGTGGTTTTATTTCTGGGTATTTTAATAAGCTCCTAAGGTGATTCTTTTTTTTTTTTTCCTGAGGAAGACTCATCCTGAGCTAACATCTACTGCCAATCTTCCTTCTTTTTTTGCTTGAGGAAGATTAATCCTGACCTAATATCTGTGCCAATTTTCCTCTATTTTGTATGTGGGTTGCTGCCACAGCATGGCTGATGAGTTGTGTAGGTCTGCACCCAGGATCCAAACCCACAAACCTAGGCTGCCAAAGTGGAGCATGCCAAACTTAACCACTACTCCATGGGGCCGGCCCCCTAAGGTGATTCTCATGGATCAAGTATGTTTGGGAAACATTGAAAATCAATGGGAAGGTGCATGTATATATTATTCTCCTTTTAGAAAAAAACAGCTTATATAATATTAAGATTAATATTTAATCTTTTTATTCATGTTTTTAATATGAATTTAGAGTTAACTCTAAATTTGGTAGTTGGAAATGCTATATTTAGTATTTTATAATTCAGAAGAGTCCAAAGCCCTTTGAAAAGTCGTAAAAATTCAATCTTTTTTGACTCACTTTCTGGGCTTTTTAAAATATATAAATTAAAAGATATAGTCCATGTCATTTGTGAAAGTGGATATTTTTATGATTATGAAGATTGAATTAAGAAAGCATATACTCTTGGTGCAAGCATTGGTGTGGAATATATCATTAACTCGTTTGCCATTTGCCTTGATTTGGACATCTGTGTGCTTGGAGTTAAGAGGCTGCAGGACCAGAATATTTGGTCTCTATCTATGAACCTTGCAGGGAAACTTCAACTCAGCTGCTGAAAAATGAATGCAAAACAAGTAAAAAGACTACAGTTTAGCTGGCTACTTCAAAAAAACAGATTCAGTAATTATCTCTGTAATTATATCTTAGCTTACGGGTGCACCAAATGTTTACAATCACTTGTTTGGCAAACTGCATTTTCTTATGTTTCTTATGGTTCAGGAGTCAAAACCATATGCTACCTATAATAATGGACTTTTCTAGGGCACTAAGCTATCCATATCCATGTCACAGGAAATGTGTACATGGGAGCAAAATGCTCTAACATCAGAATAAATCAGTAACATCTCAGAATTCAAATTTCCATATGCTTCCTTGGCATAATAAAGAAGAAAAATTCTGATGTTGTATAATACACTTTAATTAAAAACAAAACTTTTCTACAAATCATGGAAGTTCCCAAACAGTGCAGACAAGCATATCATTTTGCCATATCATAAACATTTATCATCATTAAGAAGTTATAATGCAGATATTGTGTACTTTTTTTAATCTCTGAAAATATCCATTTATTTTAATCAATTAAAATAAGATTGGCCTGGATTAAGTTTTAGGAGTTGTGCCATGTCAGATTGCATCAGGAGAAATTGAACCATGTTGTCTAGGTGATAAAGAGATAGCTAAAGCATTTAAGTCTTTCAAAAATCATGAGTTGAGGTTTTAGTTTTTAAGAAAATATCTAATCATTTTTTACGTTTGCAAACTTAAGCTCTTTAGGTTTACTTTTATCATAGATATATTATAGTTTATATCAATAGTTTAAAAGCTTATTTCAAAATTATTTTGATGCTTTTCAATGAAGAAAGGTCAGTAATAGTCACATAACTAAGAAACTTCCAAAATAGGATCCTGACTATGATAGGAAAATATTAGTCAATATGCTTGTAAAACATAGAATTCCATTTTGTGTGATGAGTGATTTAATGTACGTGTTGATTCTCTTTGGTAAAAAGCCATTTGAATTATTCAGAGATACTCGGAATAACCAAGTTATTTATAATCATTTTTACAAAATATGTTCTTGCACAAAGGTGGAAGAAATTATAAAATCAACATGTGTTTTAAAATTTGAGTTTCAGCCTTAAGTTACTAAAGACTATTAACGAAACAACTATTGGAATACTTCCTGTCCGCAAATAAAGCATGATTCATTAAGTCCTTTGAACCTGGAATTTATTCCTGTCATCAATTTCCCCTGACTGTTTAGATTAAAAAACTCTTGAATTTTCTCTCAGTCTGAAAAATAAGTAGTGGAGCTTCTAATTTCGTGTAAAAATGATAAGAAATATCTCTATTTAGATATTTCTTTTTAATAGTAACTGCAAACAAAGCAGTAAAAATTAATATTTCAGATCTTCCCCCCACTAGTACTGAATGTTTTCAAATAGAAAAGACAGGATTTTGTACTATGTCTCCAAAGGGTAAGCTAAGGAGAAATGGAACTTATAAAGCACACAGCTTTCAATTGCGTGGGTCTTATATTTCGAATCCATTAGCAGTAAAACTTCATTTTCAGTACTGGAGGGGTACCTAGTCTTGAGAGTGTTTTCTAAGTTAGCCGGGACCAAGCATAATATAAAGTGTTGCTTCTTTGTTTGTTTGTTTGCACTACACTTCGAGTTGCACCTGGAAGTAAGTAGCTAACTAGAATGATGAATGATGTGCTCAGTGTCGCCAGCAGCCGTGGAGTAAGCACCTCTCCCTGTCTGGGTTCTCCAGTGAACTCTTACACCATTGGCTTTTAATTCAAGAACACACTCCGAGGAGCGGGTCCCCTGCTCTTTATTACATTCCGGGGGCAGCTCCATCAAACCGCGTCGCCGTCGCTCAGCGCAGCGCTGACTCTCTCTAATAAAAAGACACTCCAGGTGCTGTATGGAACAGATTATTATCAACAGAGGATTCCAAAAGTTGGTTTATGCCCTACTCTTGCAAGATTCAGGGCAGCCTGAGGTCCCAGATGTGTTTTAAGGGGGCCAACATGACAACTGGAAAAGATCTGGCCTGATGTATAAGGATGCTCAGCAGAGAGCTGTATTTTGACCGAACGTTCCACACTGTTGGCTTAAGAAACCATTTCGGGAGAAACAAAGAGGCTTGCTAAGCCCCTTTGTGAGAACGGCATCGAAGGCAAAATGGTTGATAAAGAAAAAAAAAGAGAAACAGCAATAGCGAGAGTGAGAGAGAGCGAGGGAGAGAACATCCAGGGCACCCCCAGGATTGAGGAGAGATTCTTTAGATGTAGTGTCACCTTCAGAAAGGATCCACCTTACTTCTTCCTGGAAAGAAAACCAAGAACTTAGGAAAAGATCTAAGTGATGGGAACCTTATTTCCTTCCAAGATAATTTAAGAAAAGTATTTTAATACTACACATAAAATAATCAAATCCTGGGAGACTAGGCAGTATATACATTTTTAATGATAAATCTTTGTCTCAAAAATAAATTTTTTTGTACATAATAATTCTTTGAAGCCAAAGACTACGCTCTAACAAGGCGTCTGCAGCGATCCCTCGCCTGTGCCTCTCTTCCTCCCTCACTGGTCTCCTCGTTTGTCTTCCTGCTCTCGCGTCTCTAAGTCCCATTGGCAGTGAGGTCCTATATTCTCCACGCATATGTACTCAGTTTTTTCTCATCTCTGTGGCTTTGCATGTCGTCTCTTCTGTACTTAGAACTTCAGCCCCTTTTTTGTCTATCTAATGCAAGCTCATAATTAAGGCTCAGATCAAGGGCTGCCTCCTCTAGGAAGCCTTCCTTGATGTCCTCACCTCCACTTAGCCCATCAATGTGCACCCTTAATACTTACTGAATTTCTCCATTGCATTATAATTGCATTTTTTCTATGTCTTTTGTCTTAACTAGTCTCTGACTTGTGTGGCTGGAGAACCTGGATTGACTGCATCATTAAAACCCATGTTCCTGGAACTTAGTGGATGTCCATAGATAATTTTAGAAAGACTGAATGACTGAAGTTTCTTTGGTAAGCTGTACATCTACCTCTAGGAAAGATTGACTTGGGCCATTTATCAAGAAAAATGTTTTGGGTCCCAGCTTTGTAATACTCAGGGCCTTCAGTTAAAAGCCTTTAACTGCTGGCTAGGCAAAGCCACGGTGAGAAAGATGTTCTCAGTAGGTTGGGAAACATTGAAATGACTGTTCCAACAGAACCACAAAAGCTGGGATGCACTGCAATGAGTCACTCATAAATGGTGAATTTCATTCCATGTAAGATGTCTTTAAACAGAGTAGCTTGTGTCATTCATTCATATATTTACTTTTGAGAACTTGTAATGAGCCAAGTCCTGTGTAAGGCTCTGGGGAAACGAGGCTGGACGGCACGTGCTCGTCTCTGGGGGTTCACAGTCTGGTCAAAGGTCATATTATGGCTTGCAGACAATCCTACGGGGATGAAAGACTGTGAGCGATGAAAATGTAGCCTAGAAAATGTAGAAGAATCTTCAGAGAAACAGCCAGCTTAAGTCAAATCCACAGACTGAGCTGGCATGGATGGGGGAAGTAGGAAGGGAGAAGGCGGCAAGCTGGAAGTTCTCCCGAGGCATCAAGGGGGGCAGGAGCTCAGACTTGTGAGATTCATTTTGCTGGGAAGGACTTTCAGGGAAGAAAGAGAAGGAAAACAATGAAAAAAGCTGCCTGAGATGGATTGTGGGGGAGGAAGTGGAAGCGTTACACCTCTGTTCCCTACAAGCTTGTGACACTATCCTGAACTAAGCCTCAGTTTCCTCATCTGTAAAGTGGGAATAGAGAAAGAATGAGTAAGTGTAAAATCTTTATGCAAATGCAAAGTAAGAATCAGATAAAAGTGCTGTGTTTTCTTTTTGTTAACAAATCAAGACAATTTTTAGCATACTTTTATGCACAGACTAAATGCTCTGAAATGCTCAAATGGGTGCTGTTTGGCTCTTGCCGCGAGTGCCCCTGACAGAAGACCCCCTGAGCCACCCAGCCTGGGCAGAGCTGGCTGAACAAGGCTCAGGGAGCTCCTGAGCACAGTGTGGCTTCTCCTCTCTGCATTTGTAGCTCGAGGCCTTAACCTTTTATCATTATTTTAATGATGTTTTTATGTTGAATTTAACTGTAAATCACATTAACAGAGTTTTGACAGGTATGTCAGAGGGCTTAAAAACTGAGTTAAAGTCGTTCTAAGAGCTCAAGCATTTGTCAGCTCTGACATGTGCGGTCGAGATGATCCAGTCAAGTGTGGAGACGTTGGGGAGAGGTGCCGGGTGGTATTTAATCTGCTCAGGATTTGAGGGGCGGGAGTGGACGCGTCGTGGAGCTTTTGCTCCATATTTGCAAGAGTTAAGAGGATAATTTATGGCTTTTGTTAAGGACGTTAACCAAGAATGCCCCTTTCAAGCAACTATTTACATATTATGCTTAAATTATTTTCTGAAGAATATGATCGTGCTGGAACATTGCCTAATTTAGGAGGCATTAGTGAAATTCTATATTTCTCTTATATTTCATAAACGTATTATGGTAATGAAAGGCAGGAATTCAGTTTCCCATATTTGGAAATCACACCTTTAGGGTTCAAACATCCCATTTGTGAGGTTTTTATTACAAAATAGGTGTTTAAGCAAGAAAAATACAAAATACGAAAAAATCTACTACTGTGAATATTATGATATATTTAGTTATTTTTACTCTTTTCTATGAAAATTAGTCAGGATATCTCAACTGCTGAAACAGATACCCTGTAAATAATGGTGGCTTAACACAATCATTCGTTTCTTACTCTGGGGGGATCGCCAGCAAGCAGTGTGGCGGTGCAGTGGTGCTCTGCTCCATGCAGTCACTCAGGGCAGTGCCCTCATTAACACCTGCTACTGGAGATTCCTAGCCATCGACCTCTAGTCATGGGAAGAGAGAGAGGATGGCGAGTGAGATGTTTGTAAGTTTCAGCCCACATTTCTGCTTACACTAGGAAATGTAGTGTAGCTATGTGCCCCGTCTGGAGGGGAAGCAGGTTTGATGTGTACATTGTCATCTTTGTCATAGCAAATATGTATGCAAACAGGCTTAAGTGCTATACATTCTGCTGTGCAATATTGTCTATTTACTCAGCAATATATCTCAAACTTCTTTTCTTGTTATTTATATTATCACTATTAGATTGTGTTACAATTTATTTTACTTAAGTTAATTTCTTGTTAAACATTTTGGTTATTACCAGTTTTCATGAATGTGGGCAACAGTTTGATAATATTCTTGTACCTTTGCTTACTAGCCTTGCTGCTTCCTTAAAAAATTCCCAGCAGAGTTGGTGGGTCAAAGAGTACGCACTTAAAAAGAAGACTTTTGATACTCTGGCCAATTTCCTCCAGAAATTTATATTTCTACCATCGATGAGTGTTGAGATTTTTCTCTTAGGTAATGAGGTCTGTAGGCGGAAGCTGAAAATTGCACTTACAGTATCCTTTTTATTTTAGTGTGAATTAAAGAATCAGTCATCAAGTACTTGTTGAACATCTATTAAGTGGCTAGCTTATGTTATAAGGAATTCCAGAGAAGTAGTTAAGATTGTTTTTATTGGGAAATAGTACTTTATTCTATATATTTAACACTAAAAGGAGGTTTCAGGTTCCTGCCTCTCCCCATTTCTGTAACTAAAGCATTGGTTTTTACTCTGGCTACAGAAGGGAGTAGAGAGAGGTAAGGGTGTTTCTTAAAATTGTAAAGGATGAAGCACTTATTCTATAACAAATTCAAATGAAAAATTAAGGTACTTAAATTTATTCTTACTGTGATAATGAGTTCAAAATGATTTCTGGGTACAGGTGACAACAAGTCACAAAATTAGGTGAAGGCAGCACAAATCCGAGGAGTGACTAGAGAGGACCTCAGAGTCAAGCCTCAGCTTTGGTTTCATGCATTTCTTGAAAAACCAGGATATGTGATCAGATTACTGCTGTAATGGTAAGTTATGAATCCCCATGGCCAGGAGTAGCCAAAGACAACCTTAAATTTTAAGTTTAGTTTTAAACATTAAGGATACTTTCAAAGAGGTGTAAAATTTGAGGCCTCTTGTGAACTTTCTAACTTTTTCTTAATATTTTGATGATCATTTTTCAAGTAGCTAATGATCATTATACACTCATTTAAAAACATAATGTTTGGATATACTCCGAAACCATAAAGATGGATTTTATTTCAATGATAACTACTATCTTTCCTCTTATTATTTAAAACTATAGATGGGTTTAACTTTTACTTTAAAGTTATGGATTTCTCAGATTTAGATTTGTTGCCATGTTTATGTGTGTTAAATGGAAATAACTTATTACAAAATTCATTAATTAGATTCTTGTCTGTTTTTCTATGGTAAGCTATATAAAGTTTTAGCGAAAGTAAGACCTTGTGTCTTCCTAAGATGTAGCATCTATAGAATGTTATTCCTACAACATGGAAATATAGTCTTTATTATTAGATACAGGAGTTACAGGTATGTATACACGCCCCTCAATGACATGTGAGCATTCCTATGAACAGATACATTGATGCACGTTGTGTAGAAATCTACCAATTTTCAGATGGATACCCCAGTCTCTAAATACTCAGAATGGCCCTGACCAAGTTCAAAGAATAGTAAGGTAGTTTTTAAAACCAATAGGCATATATGCTTGGAGTTGAGATGATAATTATAAACAACAACAAACAAACAAATCACATGAAAAATGAATCCCCATTCCTTTTAAAATATCTAAAACAAAAATCTCAGTGTCTAAACTTGTCTCACAACTAGCTGTTAACTTCAAAAACTTCTTTTTAACTTACACTTACCTGAGGCCACTGACTCAATTAATTCATCAAGCATCCATTGTGTGAAATACTTGGTCCACCTCCCTCAAGACTTCATGGCCCATTGGGGAGACAAATAAGCAAACAGAGAACCACGATTCAAAATGATAAGGGCACCTATAGAGGGAGTCCTGGGTTCTCTGGGAACATAAGAAAAAGCTTGAGTCTAAAACACCCTGGAAGGATTCCTGAAGGAGAAGATCAGAGACTGTTTTATATTTGTACTGATACTAGTTGTATTTTGAAGCATTTGACAATTTGTTAGTTTTGAAAGCTTCTAAGTGAGTTATCACCATTGCCAAAGGCTCTTCTGATCATTCAAAGAGGAACACATCTAGCTGTTCATGTTTCTGAAGGAGTACTATAAAAAGTACTGGAAGGCAGTCTAAAGTGAACCATAGTGGTCCATTTAGCTTGTCGTCTTTTGACTTCGATTATTATTGATGTTACTATTCCAGACAATAAGATGTGCAAATCTTATTGAAGTGTACACATCCTAAACTTAGGAAAAATGTATACTGCACAAATATTAATGATTATTATGTGAGAAGTGTGAATTGTTTAGGGTCAATTCTATAATTTTACTAGTGGTCGCCATCAAGTCCAAATAGAGGTGAAATGACTCAGGCCAAGGGGGATGTGAAGGACTTGAATTGGACTGAGAGAATGTCAAAAAGGACCAGAGAATCCGCAACTTAGGTTTGGAGTTGCCTGAGGTCAGGAGGAGGGAAGGTCTCCGCAAAAGGCTCCCGGCAGCTGGGTTGTAAAAGGTACAGCTGGAGCAGTTGGAAGGGAGATTGGACAGGCCTGAAACTGCAGAGGAATGAGGGTGAAATGAGATGTGCCTTGCTCAGGACAATAAAAGAAAGGCAGGAACAGCTGCAGGGTTTGGATCTCAGATGCATGGCAAACCCAGTTGCAGAGAAGGCCTAAATGAACAGCCATGGGAAATGTGTATATGTGTATATATATCTGATGACACAGAAAACAAATGCCTAGGAAAAACTAACATGCTTGGAAAGTTCTGAGTGATGAACTGGAGGAATGAAGATCAAAAGGCAGAGAGAATTGAATCAACAGATATTCTGCTTATGCTTTCAGATTAACAACATTCTGCAGATACCACGCTCAGAAATTCTTGGAGCTACACTGGCCACGAATATCAATTATGTTCTAAGTGAGTTTGGTCTATTGCAAGCTCTTAAGTGGAACATTTAAAACGTTCCCCAGTCTATTTATACATGGACTAATAGGAAATCAATTTAACTTGCTCTACAAATATTAAAACATTTTCATAATTTTGAGATATTTCTCATAGCAATTGTAAGAGAGAACAGTAGTCAATTAATTTTTCCCTTCATTATTAACAATGAGCTTTTATGAAATTGCTGCATGGTGCAAGAACTGCTTTCCATCTTTGGGCCATTAGATTTGCTGATTTGAATTTAAAGGGAAATTAATATTAATCATCCAAAATATATTTTCTTCAAATCACCTAGCATTGCCTTTGTTTCCCCTCCTTCTTTTGCACTGCATAATATGGTCTGGCAAAAAGTAAGTGTGATCTTAATTGTTAGACTTGTTTATTCCAGGGAGGAACCAGTGGAGTAGTTACAGTAATTAACATATTTTCTCTGGTCTTCTCATTTTGTTAATGATATCTTACTGAAGGCTGTACAGTAATTACTGCCCACTGAGGTACATACGCTGAAACAAATTAATGGCCAATGACCAATAACGATTACACTTGTAATTATCTATTGTGAAAAAAATTGAAACTAAAAATAATGTTCTTTGAAGCTAAAATTAAACTGTATTGTTAAACTGTGCTAAAAATCATATTAACAACTCAACAGAGGAACAATATTCCATGACTTTATCATCATCTCTGCCAGTTTCATATAAGTTACAAGAGACTTTTATTTTTGCAATGTTTCACAGTTTCACCCTGTGGGATACAGAAGTAAAAGTGTGAAGAATAGGACGCATATTATGTTTACTTTTAAGTATGACTTTTAGGTATTTGTGGCACATTTATCTTAACGTGGCAGCATCATTTTCAGTGATTTCAAGAAGCTGAAGCAATTTTCTACACCAGAAAACAATATTTCCTTCTTCCTTCTCAAGAGGAGATTTTTTCCCCAATGACTTCTTGCTACCTATCTATATTTAAGAAATTCCGGGTCACTTACCACTTTTAACAATTTCAATACTCTTTATGCGCGAGCTTTAACTCATGCATTTATCAAAATAAAGAGTAATTTTCTTCTAACACCGCCCACTATAACTTGGGATAGAGGGTAGTGGTAGATGATCATTCAATTTTCATGATACAGTTTGATTTTGTGAAGGTGAGCAGTTTGAAACTCCTCTTTCCTTAGACTACCAACAACTTCAGCATATATATTTTACATGCGGAAAAAAGTAATAAACTTTAGCTGAGGATTCACATAGTACAGTGTCAGGGTTCTCCAGGCTGGAATTCAAGAGACCTGGGACCTGAGTCTGTGTCACTAATTAGCTGGCAAGTCACTGGTTGTCTCCAGGCCTTGGTTTTCTGACCTGAGAAATGGGAGCTTTGGGTCAGATCCTCTCCAGGGTCACTCATAGGCTGTACTGTTCCGTGGTCAGCTTTGTAATGAGGATCACAGGAGACTGGGAATTATTTTTCTTATCTCCTGTTAAATTCTTGTGTGAAAACATGGTATTAAGAGTTTTTAGATGATTTTAGTTGTTTGGAGTTCAGTTTACAAGTCAAGTTTTCTTATCTTTGATTTTCAGGCCTCATCAAACACTTAGGATATGGAATGCAATAATAAATTTTTGTTTGCCTGAGTAGGAACAATGACACAGGCATCTAAACTTGGATAACTAGCTTAAATGTGTAACACTTTCAAATAAATTGTAAAAATAATATTTAGATAAGTGTGATTTTTAGTTAAAGTAGTTAATGAGGTGTAATGATTTTATTTATTACGGTGTTTTGTTCCCTACGAGATTTTGGGTTCCTGCAGGATCAGAATTAAGTTTTCACGTATTTTCGTACCTGACTCTTAGGATGTAGTCTTCAAGAAATAGTTGTTGAAAGAAAAAGAATGATTGCAATATATCTTTGTTTCTGGACGTTCTGTAGGTTGCTGTGTTGTTTAAATTGTTTTCAGTGTCAAATATCTTCTCTCGCTCAGATAGGAAGTTGGCTTTCCGTATGACAACTTAAATGGTTCACAATGAAGCAATTAAGGCTTGATTCTTTGAGTTAAGGTTTATTATTTGAATATGGATATCACGATGGAATTATGATCTTGCTGTTATGAGTTGAATATCACATCCAAATTACTTTTTTAACATATGAGGAAATTGGGCATAATGAGGACGTAAATTGCTGGATTATTATTATCTAAAATCTCTGCCCTGGAGATTCTAGTCTGTCTATTAAGGTTTATTAATGTCTTCTTTCGGACCCACCAGCAAAAGATGAGAAAACTTGTTATCCAGCTTTAAGATTTTTCAGGATCTCTGACTGCTTTTAATTTTTCCTTTCAGTTCATGGGAATTGGTCTTGTACACCTGGCTGAACTTGGTTTAGATTTTTGACAGTTTTTTATTTGCGTCCCATTTGGATGTTTTTCAAAATGTCCAGACTATTCACATTACATCTGAATAAGCACTACCCAATGGTTTAATTCAAATTGTCTGACATACCTCTAATTAGTATTGTTAATGTTTACAGATTATTCTTAATAAAATAAAGTTTTGTGGCCTTATTTTAATAACAAAATATAATAATATAATACAAATAAAATATGTTAAGGTAAAACGAATGTGGAGATTATCAGAAATTCTAAAGAGAAATTTAAGTTTTAAAAAACTGACTTTGATAGAAAACTCTTGGTTGGGGTAAAATTAGAAATGACAGAGTAGCCAAAATAACTCTTATGATATCATTTCCAAACTGAAATAATCTTGATAGTCATCTAATAATGTATTTAGACAGCAACATTGGCAAACTGAAGGTTATAGAGGTGTACGTAAAGAATACTTAGCTGCTACTCTTGCTATACTAGTAATGAGCGGTACATTTTAATTATGTCCAAATGCAGTATATATGCCTGCACATCTGTAAGTATTTTAGCAATTTAAGAAAGGCAGTTTGCACCCATATTAAGTTAGAAATTGTTTCCTATTCTTATTTAGTCAGCAAGAGTGAAAAAACAAACACCAGTTTCTGAGAAAATTATCTAGAAGTACGCTGGAAAAATAAAATATTCACTACATGGCTATATGTTTCCAGAACCGAAATCATGAAATGCTTTAGTTTACTTTGCTCAATATCATTTAAAGAAAGTTATTTAAAAAGTAAACAAGGCCAAAACCTGAAATTTATTTAATTAAAAACATCATGACTTTTAAAAAGGGAGGTTTGGGCACTTGTACTATAGTGTTGTCTCTCAAGCTAAGCTGCTTCACAAGCTTGGGCAAGCATGTTCATCATTCAAAGGCTCATTCTCTTCATCTGACATTTTATACTTTTGTATCTGAAGCACCACTCAACTCCCTTCAGAAACCGTTTGCTACGTGTATATTAGTGTTAATGGTTTTAGTTTATATATATACGTGTATATAAATATATATATACATACGCATATATCATTACAAATTCTCTTAAAATTTATATGAACATTTATAATTTTTAAATGTATGTATGTATATACCTCATCTATGAAAGAAAAATAATCCAAAGGAATAAATTACTTTCCTTATTTTGTTCCCATATTTAAAATAATTCCTACCACGTCATTTTCTTCAATGATGTATATATTGGAATTATGGTCATAAGAATATCACATTCATTATTTTTCTTTTGGAAACATTTCAACATCTCTATTCAGGGACTGACTGGATCATGTTTACAGAGGCGTTTCAAGGCATCTGTTCTTAGCCACAGCTGAGAATGGGGCCCACCGTGCAGACTGGAAGGATCCACCTAGAATTTGTTGAATTAAGTCCTTGCACCTGGATATAATTGTCGTGCCGCTGTGCTGGGGTTTTCTTAAGCTACTGGTAAAACAAATTAGCTCAATTTAAACTGGCATCCAGTAGAGAAGCAACAACTCACCTCATATAATGTTTTTCAAATAATTATTTTTGTATTGCCAGTTTTACCTCATGAATATTTTCCTGGAGGCTGGGTGAGAAAAAAAATGTAGCTAAACCAGAGACGTGATAAAAATTCTACTCATGTTATAGGCTTTGATGTTATTGCAGTATAATTAAGATATGGTTAAATATGTGATTATAATTTCAGTTCAGCTGGATTTTTCTCCCTACTCAACAAAATATAAATTCAAATATTTAGTTGAGAGGTAGGGTTTAAGAAATATTCTTGTATCCATATTCAAGTTTCATAAACCATTGACATATTTGCTGTGGCTCTAATGACATTACTATTTTTACAGACAGAAAAGATGCCTGTGAGAGTCACGATAAACAGGAGACAAGATTCATTGATGTTTGTCAGTAGAATTCATGAACTCATTTGGTTATGCATTTCTGAGTCATTTATATTTGGCAACCAAAGTCACACATTTTCTGAAAATCCTATAAATTCAAAACTTTAATGGTTGGTAAGAGTGGGGCTAGTGCTTGTGGGATTGTGGGGCTATGTATGTATGATTTCTATGTGCATTTGTTACTTATCCACTTAATACAGATTTCATGGGCATCGATTCGCTGTCAGGCAGGATTCTCAGCACTGAGCACACGGCAAGGAAGCATGAGAAGTTCCTGCTTTCCTGAAGTTTACATTCGAGTCGGAGAGACAGACAAAACAAGCAAAGAGAAAGAAAAAAACAGGAACAAATTAAAAATATAATGTCAGTTAGTGGTAAGTTCTATGAACATAACTGTGGGTAATGAGAGTAGTGAAAAGGTACAATGAGAGTGGTCAGGAAGTTTCCATGCTGATCTATCAATATGCACTCATGCCAGCTGCATGAATATATGCATTTATTTCTTAATATGCCTTTGTATTTTCAGTGCCTTTCACAGAGGCTTGCATAAGATGGGAGAAAAATGCCCTACTTGATGCGAGATGGAATGCATCTATCTATCTATCTATCTATCTATCTATCTATCTATCTATCATCTATCTATCTATCTATCTATCTATCTATCCATATATAAACCTGTTATTATTTTTTTCCCAAATATAACATACAGAACACAATACATCAATATTATAAAATGATTCATTACAAAGGTTTGGATTTAAAGCCCTACAGAGCCTTTTCTAATCATTTTTTCCTCAAACATTGTCACTTCTTCCCCATCATAGTACCTTGGACATATTTCTCCTAGAATGCACCCCACTTGCATTGCCGTTAGTTGTATACCAACATATTTTCCTTTTGAGATTTTACTCCTCAATGGGGCTTCACTTTAATATGTCTTTGTATTTCCAGGGCCTTATACCAAGTCTAGAAGCAAATTAAATGTGTTTTAATATAAATGTGTGATAAAGGGAGTCTGCTGTATTTTAATTAAAATGTTGGGAACTGATTACACAGAAACATTTCACTTATATATATTGATGATCTGAGAGTAAAATATCATGTTTAAGCGGCAGAGCTGAATTCCAAATTCTAGCAACCCAGCTAGCTGACTTGTCTTATTGTTGGCAACAAACATTGCAGCCGAGTTTGATTAGCAAGGACAATACTACTGCTGCTGATGGGAATAACCACCGGTCCTTCAGCTCCTTCTAATGTCGGCTATTGGCCACTACCTGCATTGTCCTACCGAATCCTGACGATTACCCTACAAGGCAGGTGTCATCGACCCACCTCACAGATAAGAAATTGAAACTCAGAGTGAAAAACTGCTTGAAGTCACCAAGCTGGTCACAGACTAAAATAGATTACAATAGTGTGTATGCCAACTTGTATTCATGAAATGTATGATGTGTGTAATAAAAATAGTATAAAATTCCAGATTAAAAGTTTATAAAATGGCTGGTTTATATATATACCGTGTGTGTTGTCGTATGGCAGTGAGATAGTCTTTCGAGTGTTTGGTGAGGAAAGGCTATGAAGTGGCAGGGATATGTATTTTGGTAAAGTTCGTGATGATATATATGTGAGTGTGTGAGTGTGTGTGTGTGTGTGTGTGTGCACGTTCATACATATGTACTCTTCATATGCATAGATATTTGCATAGTTATTTGATACTATTAGTTTTGAATTGACTTATACACATTATGGTGCAATGTCTCCCTCCCACAAAATGAACTGTGGAGGACAGGGCCGTTTCTTGTTTATCTCTGTGTCCCAATGCTTAATACAGTGCATGGTACAATGTAGGCACCTACTAAATGCTTGTTAAAAAAGTGAAAAATTAACAAAACAATTTTATCACTAGGGTGATCCATAACATAGGAGCACCGAATATTTTTACTCCCATTAGCTTTAATAACCAACACCAGCAACAGGAGAAAACAACACATAAATACCTGTTGCTATTTTTTTATTCCAAAAGATCAGTGGAGTTTTTTTTATTACAAGAGTTAATCTATTTCAATATTACAGGCCTGAGTTAGGCAATATGGTAGGGAAATGCAAAACTTCAGGAAATCACATATATGAGCAAAAATCTGGCAATAGTTTTCCTTCTTAAAGTCTAACATTAGCCTGTAATCAACAAAGTAAGCAGCGAAATGAGATATTTTATGAATTTGATGCTGATGGTCACTGATATTCATGCATTTATACATATATCTTCACTCAGCAGGCCATAATATTGACCAGTATATGTGTACATTCTAATACATCATTCACACACATACGCTGTAACTCAAAATGAGGCTGCACGTTATAAAACTAACTGCGAAGTTTCGCCAAATAGCATCCTGTACTTTTCAATTTATGGATTCTTTTGTTAATATAGAAAAAGGCAGAAAAGACGTACAGACGAAGAAATCTGTAATCTGAAAATAAGGAGAAATATGAATCTTTAGAACTAAGTCTTTTCAGAAATATAAAAATAGCATAGGTTCAAAATTAAGTAAAAGGATATTTTTATCTCTTTATGGGATGATGGAGGCGAAGGTCAGTCCTCACTTCTGGTGATTTATTTTATATTTATGTGTCTCTAGAGAAAGTAGACTCACCCCAAATGCTTTCTGAGGGTTTAAGCACAAAGACGCTACTCCATGCAGCTCAAAGTGAAGAGACAGCCTGGATGGAAAGGTAGGTGACTCGAGTAGACACTCACTTTTACACGATTATGCATTTCAGATATTATAAAAAACAAGAATATGATTCTCTACCTAACGGGTTCAACTAGTGTGACTACTGTGTACAGGGTAAAAATAATCCAGTCCGCAATCTGTTAATTAGCAGATTTGGGGCAGAAGTTCCTAACAGACTGTGCAGTACAAGCGTACAATCCTCAGAGTTAAAGGGAGGCACTTTCTGTGGATGTGCTTATTCTCATACTGTTTCTCGGGGGACACAGTTCATTCCACGGAGCTGGAACCACCCCAGGAATAATCTCTCACAGAATTACGCGCTGCTGCAGGCATCTCAGTGTAAGCAAGCCTCTCACAATTCCAATGTTTTTCTTAAATTAATATTTAGGTCAAAATGTGAGTGTGACAGGATTTAAAATTTCCCAAATTATCTGATCTAGTCTTGGTGTTGCAAGTGTAATTGAAGAGAAATTAGATTGTGTTTTGATGAAAGATAGTGTTGCAGAGACTCATGATAAGGCTCCAGAAGTTACCTGTCTGTCCCAAAAGATTTGTTTTTATGGCACTGGATGATAGATTGTTGATCTCATAGAAAATTCTATATTTTCAAAACTTTTATTTAATTTTAGTAACATACACATGGAGTGGTTATGCTAAAGTGACACAGAGGTAGGTAATTGGAAATGAAGAGGGGCACAATCTCCTAGTTGCTCCAGACAAAAACTCAGAAGGCATCTTTGATTTTTCCCACTTTTTCATTACTGCAAATGCTCTACGTTCTGCTTTCAAAATAAGTATTGTGATTCCGCTGATTTCTCTCATCTCCACTCGACCCAGCCACCATTTTCTGTCACCTGGACTACTGTGCTGGCTTCCTGACCTCTGGCCTCCCACTTGAGACCCGAAAATTCACTCTCCATACAGAAGCCAGAAAGATTTCTTTTAAAGTGTAAGTCGGATCATGTTACTCATTCTTCAAAAGCCTCCGGAGCTGTATTCATAATGGCCAAACTGGAAACAACCCAAATGTTCATCAACCAGTGAATGCATAAACAAATAGTACATTCATACAATGGAATTCTTTCAGCAACAATGAACAACCGATACACGCAACAGTACAGATGAGTCTAAAAGGCATTATGTTACGTGAAAGAAGCAAGACCCAACAGGCTGCACGATTCCATTTATATGACATCCTGGAAAACTATAGGGACAAAGATCAGATCAGTGGTTGCTAGGAGGTGGGGGATAGAAGGGAACTTTTTAGGGTGTTGGAAATTATCTATTCTTGATTGTGGTAGTTACGCAACTTTATACATTTATCATAATCATCAAACTGTTATACATGAAAAGGATGAATTTTATTACAGTCATAGATGTGATGGTTTTATATCTATATCTATATCTATATCTGTATATATGTGATGGTTATACATCACATCTATGACTGTAATAAAATATATATTATTTTATATATAATAATTATATTTAATGATATGTATATTAGATATAATTATTTTTTCTAGAGAGACACAGTGCATTCTATGGAATTGGGTTTCTCTCACTCTCTCGACACAGTTCTATAGAAAGCACTGTCTCCCTAGAAAAAAAACAAGAGAATAAACACATCGTTATAAATTGCCTCTCTTTAACTCTGAGAATTGTACATGTGTACTGTAGAGTCTGTGAGGAGTTTCTACCCAAATTATATGTACATGAGATAAATTGTGTCTCAATAAACCTGACTTAAAAAATATAAAAAACATTCTATGACCTCCTCCTGTACTAAGAATAAAAATCCACATGGCTGACTTTGGCCTGTAAGGCCCTTTGTGAACTTGCTCTGCCTGCCCTTCACCTCGTCTCTCTCCCTATCTCACATTGTTCTAGACTATTTAGGGTCTTTTCTCAGACGTTTGATTTTTTAACTTTAAAAACAAATCATTAGCCTTTAAAAATAACATTTAATTTTTATCAAGGAAGATTTAAAGTGTAAAATTATGTATTAATAATTCTTTGGTGTAATTACCAATATTTTCTCAGAAAAATTAAAAGTTCCATCTACAAGAACTCTGTTTTCATCATAATAGGCATCCTGATTCCGTCTTAGTTCATGGAAAGGGAAAGGAAGAGGCAATAATTTTAAATATCTGAGATCAAGTTCAACTCAGTCAGGGGCCAGGTATTTTCTGTCAGTTAAACATGATATAAGGAAAGATGAATTTATGCTATATCGATTAATTAATTTAAACAAATGATTTTTTTATACCCATTATCTAACAGAACACTCAAGGGGGCCACCTTTTACTTTATAAAAATATGAAAATTGAATTTTACTAAATAACCTCTCCTATTTTATTTACAAATATAAATTCAGCATACAAACATTTAATTATATACATTTCAGATCTATGCCTTCTTTTATGTTGAATGTGGGCCAACACACAAACATACAGCGGGGATAACATATAAAGGGATGGAAAGTGTATGTAGAAAACACACACATCTACACTCACACACAATTTATTTAGTTCTAAGAAAAATATACTTCTCTAATAGTGGGATCACATAGAAGTAAAAATTCTGTTCACATATCTAAATTAGATTTACAAAGTTTCTATAAATGCATTATAACAGATTCACATAAATCACTAAAATGTCAACTTAAGAAAACAAGTCACGTCTATTATCTGGCAGTGCACCTTGTCACACCGGTCACATTTACATATTATGCATCCCAGGAATATGTCGAGTCTAGAATATTTTACAAAATATTTACAAAATTTTCAGCTCATGACAGAAATAGCAAAAATACAAATCAATTCTATCGTGAGATTACGGGACTTGAATTTTACAGGTTTTTCAGTTGACTGCTTCCTTCCTTCCTGTTTTTCTCCCTCCTTGCCTTCCATCTTTTGTTCCTTCCTTCATTCTTGTCTTCCTTCCCTCCTTCTTCCCCACTTCTCACTCCTCTGGACTTCCTTTTCTTCTTATGCTCACTGAAAAGATAATGGTCATTGCAAGAAGTTTCCAGTTTATGGCTTTTGGATATTTTCAACACACCTTGAACTTTTGCTGTTCAGCATAAATATAGTCAGTATACAGATTGCTTGTTAGCCTGAGCCCTAGAATTTGTTTCTTTTCTTTTAATTTCCTTTTAAGTTATCCAAGAACAGGGTACATTACTCAGGAAACAACTTGTGCAATGATGCCACATCCATCACTTGACTAAGAGCTTGTTTTCAACTTTATAAATCAGCGGGGTGACCTTCTGTTCCCAAGAGAGGGCCTAAAATGCACTGGGCAAAGCTCTGCCTCTTGAAATAGCTGTTACATGTTACAGATGTTCAAGTGACTGACTGATGGTTTTCTTCCCCCGTAAGACAGCTCCCGGGAAGCTCTAGGATGTGACTTTAAACTGGAATGACTCTTAGGAGCTAGGTTTGATGTGGCACAGTCTCAAGGCATCCCTAGTCTGAAGTTCTTCCAGAAAGTCTGGTGAGTTCTGAAACTTCCCTGGCAACCCAATCTGCTCTGACAGCACAAAGAGGGAAATGGGAGTGAGGGAAATATCACAGTCAAGGCCTTCCTTGGTGCTTCCCAGGGTTAGTATAGCAGAGTGGTTAAAGCTCTAGCTCTGAGGTTGAGATGCTTGGCTGCAGGTCCTAGTTCCACCCCTGCTGGCTGCATGGTGAGAGCCTCAGTTTCCTCATTAATAGTAATAATGGTATTAATAACAATAACACTTTTCCAATAGAATTGTTGTGAGGATTAAACTACATTAACACAGTGCCTGCATAAAGTCGACACTAGCTAAATATCATCTACTAGTATTGTTATTGCGATTATTGCTGTTCTAAGCCTCGGCAGATAATTTGGCCGTGGTTGAGAGACTTCTGGAGATTTTCCCATTTTATCAATTATAAGAGTAATTGATACGACAGTTGTGATATTATATATGTAGAGAGCTAAGCACATTGATAAATAGAGTTGAAAAGGCAAGTGGGTGCTGGAATTTAAAATATTCATAACCAGTTTATATAGAGAAAGGAAAATTTTGCACTTTGAGTTGGTTTACTTTGTTGGTTCAGTTGTATGCACAAAAATCTGATTTTCTTGGTTTTATAATTAGATAAAATAGTTAAGGTCACCAAAATGTTACTTACAGGAGGAGGCAGCCAAAGAAGTAAACCAATATACGTTATATTTTTCTCGTATAACATTTCTGTGAGAAATTAGATTAAGGTAAGAAAAATAAAATCTCCTGTTGGAGTTCTTTCAGCATTTTGTAATGCTTCTACAAAATGCAAAAACCAAAAAAGTCCTGTTTATTTCTTTTTACTGCACATACTTTTCTTTGGTAAATTCTGTACCAGGTCTATCTAGGAAGCTAATAATTGAAGATACATCTTCCAGCAAATAAGTAGGCAAATATTAATATGCTGTTTTAATATAAAATCAATGGAAAATATTTAACATTATTTTTGTGATTCTATTTCCTCATCTTCCTTATTTTTAATACTATTATTCTTATAGCTGCACAGAAATGACACATTACTACACACCAGTGAACACCAGAAGAAGGTTAAGCAAAGTTAATCTATGCAAGAAAACTCCAGTTAGAAATGTGGGAAGGCCTTTTCCTACTTAATAAATACATTATTTGTACAGGTCATTTTTACCTGCTGAGTATTTCCAGGCATCCAAATAATTGTTATTCTCAACTGTCTCTTCTCATGTCTTAGCCAAGCTAAATCACAGAGGACAAGCAGCTCAGAGATTAGCGAGCGCTTCTCAGCTGTCCCACAGAAGTGCTGGGAGCGAGCCCGAAGAGTTTCCCAGAAGGCCTGAAAGGACGTAGCAGCATCGTTTACCAGAAACAGCCCTGGATAATGTTCTTTCTGGATTCATCTTCTGGCTTTGTGATCTTGGGCGAGTTACTCATCTTCCTCCATTTTTTCACATGCAAAACAAGAGGAGTAATACCTACCTTACACACATTTCTTTTGTGAGAAACAAAGGAGATAATGTTTGTAAATATTTGCTAAAGGTAAAATGCTTATTCCAATTAAATCTATCACAGCAGCTAAATATGCCATCGGTTTGAATCTTGGCTCTCAAATGGGAATATTAATTTTGCTTACTGCTCAGAGTTGTTGGGAGGGATATAAAACAGGTGGGGCAATTCTTGATACATTTTAATGCTTTTTGGTATTATTAGTCCACCAATCCTTATTTTCACTCAGAAGAAGACCAAATGGACATAATATAGGTGCAAGAATGATAGAGACATGAGATTAATTTTTAAAAATGAAACAAAAAGGAGAATAACCACATAATGCTTGTGAATATGTGATATTTAAGTTCTACATGTTATGCAGTAACATTTCAATTACAGAAATATTAACTGAAAGAAGTAATTTTGATCATTTAGGTTTGTATATTCCTTGGACAGCCTCCCGTGAGCACAGAATGAGATGGCTTTAGAAAGTCTTTCTGGCTTTGACTGGAAATATGGTCTTTAACTGGAGGGTGTTTTGCATTACCTGATGGAATTTAACTTCTCTAACATCTTTATAATGAGTGGATGCAGCACTAGCTGGGTGGTTTTCCAACATTCAGAGATATTCCTTATGATCTTAACTGAAAAAGGTTGTGTTTGACGATACATGTAAAATATGCAGAATCATATGCTCTTTAAGATGGGATGAGAGGGAATGGTTTTATTCTACGTTAGAAAAGCTGGGCTAATGCTTCCCACACATTAACATGTGCAGTGAGGACACAAAATCAACTACAGATATATCCTCTGGTCAAGTTCGAGAAACACTAGATCAACCAAACTCTAAAATAAGACTTCTATTGCAGAATTTCTCAGAATCTTTACTATATAATGTGCACAAAGAATTTCTAAGGATGGCAGTAGTGTGTGTGCTAATATTATTTGACCACTGAGTCCTTTTTTGGATGAGCTATTGTTAGGAATATATTTTGGGAAGTGCTGGACTAGAAGATTATCGTGTTTCTTGTCTTCATTTTTAAATGAGTGGAAACAAAGTCCATCCAAACCCCAGGATGGCATATGAGTTTAGAATTTTCTACCACATTTCCACCTTCTTTGGCAGTTCCTTTGGGGACATCCTTGTAAAGCTAGCTTACCAGGCAACTCCTAGGAGTTGCCTTTCTTCCTTCTCCCATTTTAAAAGTGCAAACTATCCCACAGGCTATGTCCAGAAAAATGCTAGTTTTGCTTTGAAGAGTGTGTGATGCTGAGGATGGAGAACTAGACCAAAGCAGCATCTGTGATTTAAAGACCAAGAGAAAGAGATAACACTCCAAACAAAAGTTGATATGTGCAAGAACAACCTTGGAGCTTTGAAATATTACTCTAGAGGAAAAATTAGAGCCGTCAATTTCATGACAGTGAAAATGGCGATAATTATTTTATCGTGGGTTTTATCCCTCCTTCTCCAGGAAGGAGGGAAACAATAGAAAAAGAAAATCTCAATTGAGAATCCTTTTTTTGTTGTTTTTGTTTGTATTGTTTTAGTCTTCCAACATCGGCACTATTGACATTTTGGGCCAGATAATGCTTTGTTGTGGAGGACTGTCCTGTGCACTGGAGGATATTGAGCAGCGTCCCTGGCCTCCACCCACCAGATGCCAGCAGCACCTCATTCTCTACTTGTGACAACCAAAAGTGTCTCTGGACATTGCCGGATGTCTCCCGAGGGCAAAATCGCCACCAGTTGGGAACAATTGGTTTACTCCTTTCTCATAGCTTTTCCCCTCTTTGGTACTAAAAGATGGATATAGAAAATTGAAGGGCATCATACTGTACAGGTTCATGTGAATAACACAATAAAACTGCAAATAAGTTCAAGAGGAACATCAATTCTCTAATGGGTTTTCTGTCATTTTTCTAAGTCTCAGTCTGGAAGTATGGGATCACTTTCTAACCTCCTATTAGCTGACTTATTTTTCATCCTTCTGCCCCCACTGATTGCCATTTCCATTTAAAAGAATATTAGCAAAACATTCACTTTTAGTCTTAAAATGTTTACGAAGGAAATTGCTAAAGCTGTGGCTTAAAATATCGCTGGTTGGTGTAATCTTTTTGGAATTAACAAACATTAGTCATTTAAATAAAATGAGTAATTGCCAAATGTTGGTTAAAGCTATAATCCCAATGAAATGGGATTGCCTGTTTATATTTTTACATTCTTTTGGGCTATAAATTCACACCTATTTTTCTGTCTCTCAGTAGTTTCCATCTTTCATATTGGTGTTTGGGTGTTATAAGATGAGTAACGAAGCTGTCCATGACAGGTTAGAAAAGAGTGTCTTTAAATAAACCGAGGTTTTCTGGCACAATCAAGACTAAAAAATGTGTATTACAAGATTATTATTTTAATTATTATTTACTTTTATTTTAGTCTTGAGTCCCTAGGACAGAGTATTTACTTCCGGAAAGATACATGGCGAATTTTAAAATTTACATGAACTTATTTGATTTGATTAACTCCCTGAATGAAGAGAAAAAAATGAAATAACTAAAAAGAAAAAGAAGATTTGTGTGTCCTGATAACCAGAGCTTCTCAAAGCTTATATCTGTGATGTACTCAGGGCATAATTTAACATTTTGACATAATATCTTCTGTTTAATTAATATTCAATTGTATGTTTTCCAGTTTTAAGTAATCTATCTAGTTACAGTACAGGTAGCAAGATGAGCCCTAAAAGAACTTATATCTTAACTTAATAGCAGGAATATTATTGTCTATTTGCTTTCCAAAGGTTTTTTTTTTTTTTGAGTACAGAGTTTTAAAGTGATAGAAATACATCCACCACCCAGTTATTCTTAGTGCTTATATTAGCCTTAAATAATAAAAAGCTTAAAGCCCATTTTTTCCATTTTACATATGATTACATTTAAGTTAATCTTCTTTATTTGTTTTCCTTTTATAAAAAGGTACTCTGTTACCTCTGTCAGATTATATTAGAGGATTTCATTGACATTCTTGTACTAGAGAAACTACAAACACTTCTACAGGCTATGTATTTATGCAGCCACAATGGGCATAATCCTATTTTTATGAAGAATGAATAGAATTGACTTAAAAATAAAAATACCTTCCTGAAATTACCTATGTCCTATTTAGTACAGTTTTAAAAAATAAAAGCTTGTTGCAAACTTTTAAATCAGATAAGTCAGCACAATCCCTTGACAAAGGTCAAAAAGATTGCAGAAAAAGTCTAAACAGAGCATCAGTTGGGACCTGACAAGGCAAAGGAAGTTGACAATTCAAATAAATTTCTTTTTGAATACACATTTGCTCATCTTTGCTCAAGGGTCAAAACCAGAATTATTCTGGAATAGAAATGGTGACCATATGACCTGTTGTTTAACACGTGTTTCCAAACTGGTTTATAATTACCAAATTAATCTCAGAAGATATTAAAAACCTGTTCGCACAAGCTGTGGTCCAAGGAAAGAAGGGAGCGGATGCGCTTTACCTGCATCGATACAAAGCATTGCATAATAAGTATTTGTTTTTGTAGCTATTGTGGGTTTGGGAACAAGTAAATATAAACAGCAGGAAACACAAATACAGAGGCAGTGCAACTGGAGGTTGTCAGGGAGCAGGATGATGGCTTTAGGAGCTGAATTCGGCTTGAAACAAGCTTTGTCTCAGTCCGCGTAAGAGGCTTTGGCGCTGTATCAGACCTCTGGGGCAGCCGCTCAGCGGGACGGGGATTATCCGGCGCTTTGCTTTAGTCTCTTCCCGATTCATAGAAAACTCGCCTCTCTGTCATACTCCTGCATTAACTCACTACGTACTGACTTTTCCATCTATTTTTTTTTCTCCTGGGATTTTAGGTCTTTTGGCTAAAAAGAGTAGCAGATGTTAATTCAGAATCTAAAAATGTATTGAATGAACATGATTGAGAAGATACCAAATGTTTGACATCTATAGATAGTAATAAAGCATAACCATGGGTAATTTTGCAAGCTGAATAATTCCCATTTTCTGAAATTGATATTTCTTTTTTATTGGTGGCCCTACCAAAAATGTCCTAAGTACAAATTGACTGTATTTTAATATAACTGCTATTCATTCAAATAAAGTTCCAACTGTATTTCTATCCGAACAATGAGATGCATTGTTTTTTTCTTTTCTGTTCTTTCTTTCTTTTTTTTTTTTTTTGAGGCTTGACAGAGTTAATTCCATTTAGCTGTGGGAAGACTACGTAGGCTGTGGTAGAGACCCCATGGCTATTCCAAACGCATGACCATCAAAGAGCCAGATTAGCTGAGTGAGGGAAAGGAAACTGTGCACTTCCTGTCTCTTAATAAAGCTAAGATTACAGAAGTATTTAATAACCATTGTGGGTTTTAATAGGAAACTGTATGAACACTTTTGGTAATTCGCTCAATCTATGGTTACCGTTGAAGATTGTTTTTGCTTAAGCTAGCTTAGATATCTAGAAAATGTTGTAAAACGGGGATCCTATTATGCATAGCACTGCTAAGTAATCAACTATAAAGACATTAAAAGTTCTTCTTGGATATCTCATTTGCACTGAGAAGAGTGAGTTGCACCACGGCGAAAGAAACAACAGCAATTGTTTTATAAGCACTGAGAAGGCAATAAAACGTGGATTCCTTATGTAGGTCCAAATGTAGCAGCTGGATTTGGCTTTATGAACCATGAAAAATGGTTCCCATCTGGAAGTTGATGTTGAATAAAGATGCAACAGTAAGACAGCATTTTCATGAAACATTTTATCCATGTCTAGCACAATCGTTGGTACTTTCTGGTTATAATTGGAAAATCATAATTGAGGATCAATGAGTTTAGTATCAAATACCCAAAACTTTCTTAATCTTGGAATGATGTTTGTGTTGTTCATTAAAAACAAACTAGGCAACAGAAAAATTACTTTTAAGTTTTTAAATAAATAATTAGTACTTAGTAGTTATACAATTATAAACACAGTCACTTATTCTGAAGTTAAAGATTTCATTGCTAATAATGGTAATTCTTCACCTATTGAAAAATGTATGGTGGTGTGGACAATCCATTCCATTATACAGCGTATTATAAAATATTAGTTTCTCTTTGAATAAATTCTTTATCAAGCCTTCCAGGTAAGTAGTATTTGAAGTTACCTATATAAACTGGACCTTCTGAGGTTATTTTACTATCCCCTTGCTTTTGAGGAGGAATATTCTCAAATACAAAATAAACATATAACCATAAATCCAATTTTATAAGATTGGGATAATGTTTGTCAGCATGTTCCAATCTCCCTCTGAATTTATTATGTAAATTAATCAAAATTATTGCTTTCTGCCAACTCTTTGTAGTAGATGTTTTGCATTTAGCAAGGACAGACATAGTTTGCCCCCTTTTGGCAGTTGTTTTGGCCATATTAAAATCGAGAGACTGAGTAGGTAAGAAGAATGTTGACAATAGTTATAGGCTATCATGCATCATTTGATATATGTTAATCCAACTATCTAAACTCAAAGATGCTATTGTTTAGGTTTTTGCACATTGGTTTTTCTAAAACAGATAAAGATTTTAAGTTACTAGACTCAATAGTTTTTCTTTCTTTTTTAAAAATTGCCCTTTTGAATTACTTAATCATTTCAGATAAAACAAAGTCTGCTTTAGTATATCTGCAAATTACAAATTTCTTTGTAGCATATTTTGAGGTTCAGTGAAAAATGCAATAAAGTAGGGAAGGACAGAGGCAAAATAGAAGGTGTAAATCTATTAAAATTTATTAAAACGACAAAATTTACTAGATATTTTCCTAAACTTTCTGATTTTTCTTAAATGTTTATTTCTAAATTCATCTACCAGCATAGAGAGAGATCAGTAAATTTTACTAAGCTATTTTTTTTCCAAAGTAACTTTTCTTCATGTAAAGGTCCACATGTTATGTTCACTTGATTCAAAAATTTCATGTTTTCATACTTTTTTTATCTATGAAAATAAATAGAGGATGAAGAAAGTGACTGTAAAGCCCTTAGAATAGTGTCTCGCCTTAAGGGCTCAATAAATGGTAGCTGTTAAGACCAAATGATGGAGAATCTTTCTACTGTAGTATAATCACTTTTGTTTAGGTTGTTAATTATTAACATCTAATGATTATTTAATATAAGATTAAGAACAATAATATTCAGAAAGTTAAAGAATTTTTGAAAAGTCAAAATAGATTAATAATTGGTTTGTGTAATATGAGTTCTACTTATGTGAAGTGAAAAACAAACTACTGGAGACTTTATACTATGTTCTATTTTGTGATAACTATCCAAAATATAGATTTGTTAGTTAGCTTTTTGCTAAGCCTGAATCTATACAGTTTGAAATTTGTAAACTACAGAATATTATTTCAGATTCTTTAAAAATTGTGTGAATAAAATTTGAAAGATAAATGAATACCAGTAATTATAGAGAAATATTTTTTATTTTCCTATATAATTAAGCACAAATTCTCTTAAAAATATGGAAAGAGAAGAATCCTGTCTTCAATTTTTATTTTATTTTTTTAAATCCTCCTCTCCAGAATTGCATCACCTATGCCTCTGCAGAGATGGCCAAATATTTTTTACCCATTGTTTTCTCTCCAAACCCACACTGAAGATACAGCTAAAACTGTACTACTCCACAAAGTCTTTCTTGATTTTTCCATTGTAGGCCCTCTCACTTCTGGACTTGCAGAATTGGGATTGTCTCAATAATTCCTTGGACAACTCTCTCTCTCTCTCTTTCTCTCTGTGTATATGTGACATTATATATGTATGTAGTTTTGACTTTGAATTCATAATATTCTACTCTTTAGATAATCATACAAGTAATTTTGTAATTCCAGTGCATTGCAACTTCCTTAAAAGCAAACACTGTAGTTTTGCTATTTGATGGCTCGTAATTCACAGCTTTGTAGATGATAGGCGCACAGTGAATGTTTGTTACTTCTCTATCCTTGACAAAGCATTGCGTCAGTGATTCTCAACCAGGGGTGGTTTTGCCCCTCAGTGGACATTTGGCAAAGTTTGGAGATATTTTCGCTTCTTACAATGGGGGGATTGTGTATAGAGGAGTGGGGGATGCTACTGGCATCAAGGGGAAGAGGCCAGGGATGCTACTAGACATCCTATGTGCACCGGATGACCCACTTGCCTCCCTGCCTTACTCCTACATAAACTCACTACGTACTGTCTTTTCCATCTATTTTATTCCTTCTGGGATTTTAGGTTGTTTGGTAAAAGAGAGTAGACCATAAGACAACAAAAATTATACAGCCTGAAATTTCAATAGTGCCAAAGTTGAGAAACCCTGCATTACATCAAATCCCCTGGTTACACAGTTTGACAGCAAAAATCCAAAAGGAATCTTTGGTGGGGAAACAGAAAATCTTTTAAAAAATCTAAATAATGTATATAATTTTTCCTTCGTCCAAAGGTTTACTAAATTTCACACAGAATGTGAAATGTTAGGCATTTTTCCTCATGGAAATTATATTACTCTTTTTCCTAAATATTTATTTAATGAACATACATTTTATTACATAGATCTTGCCATTTTGTGAGTAATTTCTTTTCTGGAGTGAAAGCAGAGATCTAAGGAAGAAGAAACCATTAGAAAAGTTATAGAAATCATACGTGTTTTA
Source organism: Tapirus indicus (assembly GCA_031878705.1). NCBI lineage: Eukaryota > Metazoa > Chordata > Mammalia > Perissodactyla > Tapiridae > Tapirus > Tapirus indicus. The sequence continues at coordinate 6,924,814 of CM062920.1, read as the reverse complement.
TTAAGCAGAAGGAAAATAAAAATTGAGGCAGTTCCTTAATTTTGCATATTTTAGGGACTTGACTGATTTCAATATTTTGTGTCGAAATGTTTTACCGGCTTCCTCATCTCCCAGACTGAACTCTATACCTATCTTTACTCTATTCCTATCTTATCTTTTTACAAATACATAGCAAAGATTCCATTAAATTCAGTTGTATCTGGGCCTGCTGTAAATTTGAGAAAGACAGGCTCACTGGGACATTTTTTTCCTGAGAGAATTACAGCCTCTCATGGGAAGGGAGTGTTACCCCATCTAAGGATAGTGGTAGTTGAAATTGCAAAGTGTACTTTTGAATGCAGCATAAGGATTTTACTCATTTTGTTCTCAGGCCCAGTCATCCCCTCCCTCCTTCCCCACACACTGAGACTTGTGCCAGAGCCCTGGGGAGAGGACCTGTCACTCTGGCCTTTGTCTCTCCTGCATAAGAAACTGTTGTTTTTGTAACACAGTGCAACACAAGGTGGGGGGAGGAAGGGGCCGTAACAATATTCACCTCTTTATGAATATTGGTGTATTCTGTATTTTCTTTCCCAAACTCGCAGGTCTCTTCCAATTTGAGAAGTGGAAATAGAAATTAGTTTTTAAGTTTATCTTTTAAATACTTTTCTATCTTAGTTTTTGGAATATCTTTCATACTTCCAGAAATATAGTTACAGAGAAGTTTTAGTAATGGCAATTTCTTACCAAAAGCTGGGTAAAAATTCTATGCCTGTGTGAACATATTTAAAAACGTCCTCAGATTTTTTTCTTAGAAAGCAAATTATGAAAGCTGTGGTTTAGTAAACTAAGTATGTAATTTGCATTATACAGCAGTTTTAAATTTCTAGGTTTATTCTGCACTCTAGAAACATCACTATACACTTTGTTGGAGAGCAAACTCTGTTATAAACGTACTTTAAATTTCAAAGTAATAGACTTAGTCTATATTGAGGCATGTCATGGTTATTAAGATAATGTCAACAAAAAACTTTTATGTATCCTGTTTCCATAATACCATGATTTCAAAAAATAACTTTCAGTTTCTTTGAGAAGAAATCTTAAGAGCCATCACACAAGAAATGCATTTATTTAGACCCCAAACTTTTATAACAAATATCCACATCTATATCTAAAATCCTGTTTGGTATTCTTAGATGAGCTGTCATCAATTTTCTCTTTTTATTTAATTCCTTCCTTCCTTGGATTCTTTCTTTCTTTCTGGAATTCTTTATTCTTACAAACATTCACTCATACTTGGAAAAATAAAATATTTTTGCAAAATTCTTTCAAATAATTTATTTCTCCCTTTATAATGCTATGCATCCTACAAATGCATGTTAAGTTGTCTTTAAAAATATTTGTCTCCCTTTTGAGCTTACTCTAAAATGGAATGATCAATGAATAACGGAAATGGTGCTTTGAAGTATGGTGGCTATAATTTATCATTCTAGTTGGAAAATGAGACTTCTGTTAAATTATAAAAAGTAATCCCTTATTGCTCATACACATGGAAATGACTCACTATTTTGCAAATCATCTGTCTTACTCCTAGTGAGTCTGGTTTGGCCCAGCCACACAAAAATGTGAGTGCAGAAAAAATAATGTGGGTGTCCTTAATGCCGAATGGTACTAGACTTTCAAAAAGAGTCAGTATTTAGGCTGTAGATACAGAAAGAGGTAGAGAGGATTTAAGTTTATGGGGTTAGAACGAGGGGAGAGATAATAGGTGAATATGGTTCCTTTAAGAAATTTAAAGGCAAACAAGTAAAGACATAGGTAATATATATTAAACTAACCCCCAAGTTAAGTTTCTTTTTTGTTTTTATGACCTGTGGGAACTTCCTGCTGTCTAATTGTCTTTTCTTTATTTACATGTATAACTCTTCAACCAGCTATGAACTCTTGAAGGCAGGGATTGAATTTCATTCTTTATGTTCCCTGGACTGTGTGACTTCAAGTAGCAAGTACATTCATTGGAATAATCAGAATACAGGAAAAAAACTGGAAATATAGTGGTTTTGGAAAATCATCACTGACCTTTAAAAGATATTAAAAATTTTTTCAAAGCTACAGAACAGTATGGAAATAATATAACAAACATGCTTGCAGCCAACACACAGATGTAATGGATGTTGACAGTTTGCCATATTTACTTCAAATCATTTTTAAAGGTGGTTAAAATTTATGTTTTACCTTCTTCAATCTCCTTCACCTTCCTTCCTCCGCATAGGCAATCACTGGTCTGATATTGGTGTGTTTACACCCTTTTTCATGTTTTTAAATACATTTTAAGATATAATCTATAATCAAAATAGCATATTGTTTTTCCTGCTTAAAATTCACACAAATGATATTGTACGCTATGTGTCCTACATCTGGTGAATTTGAAGTGTATAAAATCCTATCTCCTTGTTATTTTCATTTACATTTGTCTGATTTCTAGTGAGATTGAGCAAAGTAATATAAGCTTATTTGCCCCATGAATTTTCTCTTCTGTGAATTGCCGATTCGTATTCTTTGCCCATTTTTCTACCACAAAAACCCTGAGTTATACACATTGCCAACATTCTCTTCCTATTTCACTTGCCTATAAATTTCTATAGTGCCTTTATTGTATAGGTATTTAATTTTAGAGAAGACAAATTTATCAACATTTTTTTCTGATGAAATAGGTTTGTTTTATTTAAACACACTTTACATATTATGAGGTCATAAAATTTCTTGCCATATTTCTTCTTTTCTGATGCAAGAGGTGCATTTAAGTCTTTTCCATCTGGAATTTATTTTGGTGTATGGAGTGTGTTAGAGATCTTATTTTATTTTATACCATATGGATAACAATTTTTCCTGGCCTTTTTCCTTGAGTAGAACATCGTTTGTTCATTGTGCTGTAATGCCTTATGCCAAATTCCCTTATGTGTGGGGTTGTTTCTGGCCAGTCAGTCCTGTATCATTGATCTATTCATCTATTGGTGCACAGATGCCACATCATTTTAATTAATATATTATTATATTATGTCTCAATATGTACTAGAGCAAGTCTTACCTTTTAGTGTTGGTCATTCTTGGTCATTTGCTCTTTCATGTGAATTTTAGAATAAGCCTATTAAATTAAAACTTGTGGGTATTTTGATTGGATTTGCATTGAATCCACAAATCAATGATGGAGAAAATGGCATCTTTATGCTGTTGAGTCTTTCCAGCTCTGAACATTGTATATCTCTCCAGTTTTTAAACGCTTTTTTATGTCCTTCCTTAAAATTTGATAATTTTCTCTATATAGTCCTCACCCTTCTTTTGTTAGATTTAGTCCTAACAATGTTAGTAATTATACTGGTATTCTTAATGGGATTTTTTTCCTTATGTAGACTAGATGGGGGTTAAGAAGTCTGGGTTCTGGATCCAAGTGCCTGAGTTCGAATCCTGGCTCTACCACTTACCAGGTGTGTCTCAATTTATTAGCTCTAATTTGGGAACAATAATAGCACTTATTCAATAGGGTTGTGAAGAATAATTGAGATGATATGAGCCTAGAATATAGTACTTCATATACTTGGGTTATTAGCTCTCCTCCAACTCCCATTACTCCCACTTCTTAGTTTTTGCTGTTATAAAGGATATTATTCTTTTTTGTATGTTGGTCTGTATTTACTCTTGCATTTTCCTGGTGGAAAATTATATCATGCATGAATAATGACTATTTTCTTTTTCTTTTTAAATTCTTATACTACTCATTTCTTCTTCTTGTCTTATTGTGTTAGCTAGGACCTCTCATACAGTGCTGCATATAAACACATCGTTACGTCTTTATTTAAACAAATTAGACTTTCAGAGAACATTTATGTGCATTTCCTCTTTTGCCAATGGTTAATTCCCATAAAAGTTGTAATATCTACTCTTTCTGCTTATTTTAGATATTTTGCAAACAAAACAAAATATGGAACCACACATCAAGCTTTTCTTTCTGCCTATAATGTTAGTCCTCTGTCAATCTCCCTAAATCCTACCCATCTTCAAGACCCAGTCTAAGTGTTACCTTCTTCACGAAACCTGTGGCTTCTTCTAGCTGCAAGTAACATCTCCAGTTCTTTACCTCTTAATGCTTCATCAGAATCTCTCTTATTTGTACTCTAACTTACATTATAGATTTTATACATGTTTTATCATCCCTACTCAGATCCTAAGATTTTTGAGGTCAGGATCAGCATCTGTTTTGTTTTGAATTTCCTTTCCTGCTACTACTAGCAAAATTCACACTCAACAAATGGTAAATCAATAAATGAAAGAATAAGTAATATCTGGAACTGAATAGCAAAAAGATTTAAAACTTATTAGGGAAGAGGCACAAAACCAGACACATATCCTTATTCTTTTGTGATAGCTTGCTATCATTCTTTTAAAAAAAAAATGTGTGGCTATGAGTATACAGATATAATTAATATTCTGCAACAAAGTAAGAATTTGACTACCACTGTGATTTTTGATTAATTAACTCTACTAGAACATATGACAGAATAGAAAGATAGTACAAGAGCACCCTCATGGGGACAACCAGGATGCACAAATAAATGTCATTCATCTCTATTTAACAGAAAACTTAATCATCTATTCAGCTTTATTCTGTCCAGCTCAATCTGGGCCATTTCAGGAGTGCTCTTTGGAGAAATCTTTTTCAAGAAGTAAGCTGATTCGGGTGTTTGTAAAATGACATTTTGATATTTCGTCCTGTGTTTTGACCAGTTTTTTTTTTTTTTTTAAACTAGAGGAGCAAGTCCCTAATGGAAAATACGTTGTGATCCCTACCATCATTCAGTCTGTGAGTTTTTCATTGTTGCTTCATCCTATGTGGATTTTGCCCCTTTGGAATCTCTAAGTTCTTAGCATCTAAACCAGTTGTCATAGCAAATAGAAAATATCTGGCATGAATGACAGACTGTTTCGACTTTGAGAAGAAATAGAACCCAAGGTTTTTATTCATGAGCCACACAGATGCTTTACGAAAACTGTTCTAAATATAAAATGTTCTACAGGTAGTTTCCCAAATTCTTAATATATGCCATCTCTGTTTTTCAGAACTTGATCTCAACTTTATTTCTCAGAATATAGCTGCAGAGGTCTGCAGGTTTTTGCAGACCAGCATCTGCTCCCGGAGGCCAGGCCTCCAGCTTGCATTGACTTTCAGGGTCTTCCTTCAGGAAAACACCTGGAGGCAATCATCTGCAGATGCCAGTCTGCAAGCAGATGCGTCTGGGTAGGACAGCAGCATTTTTTGCCATTAGAACAGCTGGGAGGAGAGGAAAATGAATGTGTTCTGCTTTCCTTTGTGTCATATAAAACTCCCTAAGAGTATTCTCACCTGGAACCCATTTTCCTTCTCTTCTGGTCTTGGCTTGTTTTGATGGGGAAAGAAACTCACCTCTCTCATCCTTCCAGGTCAGGAGGAAGTTTGTTCTTCCTTGACCTCTATCACCTTGGATGAGAATGTTGCTCAGCAAGCATTGTTACATTTGCCTAAAATGTTTTCTTTTCCAGAAAGTGAGCTCCATGAAGGGGTTACCTCTGACTCCGTAATTACTCCACTGTACGGTGCCTAGTACAAGTTTAAATGCACGGAGATGCACATAAATAATTGTGATTTCCAATTTATATCTCAGGGGCAGCTGAAAGCATAATGTGTATACTTTTATTTACCATTTAAAAAAACGTATATTCAGATCTGGTTTACTGATGAGATTTACTTTGGAAAAAGTACTATCTAATTTAACATTACACTTTAGGAACATGCTACACTTTCTTGATTTTAAGACTTTTGATCAAAGTAATATATTGACTGGATTAAAAAAATCAAATAGTGAAGAACACATAATAAAAAATACTTATTTTCTAATCCACCCTTTCCTGCCTTCAATCTCAGTCCCTAGAAGCAAAATTTTTAATTTTTAATTTTTAATTTAATGCCAGATAAAATGCAGACACCTATAATTTCTTGATTTATCAACTTAGGACAATATTAATTGTCTTCCCATTATGAGAGATGAGAATTAACTCACACTAACCTTATCTTCATTCTCTCCTTGGCCCATTTTTATTATTTTTAATTCTTCTAAACACTCCTTATAATGGTGTTTTGGGGACATATATATTTATTTTTCTTGAGTAAGAACCTAGGAGTGGAATTGCTGTGTCTTATGGTAAATGTATGCCTAATTATTATTTTTTTGTTTCTTTTGACTTTTTTGCTCTTTTTAAATTAAAAACTGCAGTAAAATTGACCTTTGTTATTGTCCAGTACTGTGGTCACCAACAAATGTATATGGTCACGCAATCATCATCATAATCAACATACTGTTCCGTTGCTCCCCAGATTTTCTCATACCACATTGTAGTCAACCTTTCCCCCTGCCCCGGCCACTGGCAATTTCTTTCTGGTTTCTGGACCTGTAGCATCATCTTTTCCAGAATGTCATAAATGGAATCATATAATATGTATGTAGTCTTTTAAATTTGACTTCTTTCACATTGTATAATGCCTTTGAGATTCATCCACATTGTTGTATGTATTAGTAGTTTGTTCCTTTTTATTCCTGAGTAGTATTCCATCACAGGGATGTAGCACAGTTTGTCTATCCATCCAGCAATTGAAGGATACTGGGGCTGTTTTTAGTGATTGTGAATAGAGTTGCTATAAACATTCATGTACAGGTTTTTATGCAAACGTTTTCATTTCAGTTGGGTAAATACTTTGGAGTGAGATTGCTAGGTCATGAGGCAAGTGTATATTTAACTTTATGAGAAACTGCCAACTGTTTTCCAAAGCTGTTGTACCATTTGGTATTCCCACAGCAATACAGCTGGGTTCTGGTTGCATCCCAACTGAAGTGTTCATTATTGAGTTAGGTGTAATCCCTGATACATGGTCTATCTTCACTACTTCATTTAGTTTAGGGCAGTGGTCCACAGTTCTCCCTAGTTTCTCAGTATAGGAACCTCTATTTAAGAGAAAATCAGAGACAAGCTGGATTTTGAATAAAGAAAACCATATATTTAATTTAAGTGATAGTTCTGCTATTTACTAGCTCTCTGATCTTGCCTAACCCCTTTGAAACTCAGTGTCATGAGTTTTAAAATAAGGATAATAATTTTCTACTCAACAACTATTTGCTGAGTATATGTTATATTTCATCCCCTGCTGTAGGCACTGGGATACAACACAGCCCCTGAATAAAGGAAGAATCAAGGGAGGATATCAAGGAAGAATAAAGAAAGAACGGTGGGCCACACTAAATGAAATAGTAGTGAAGATAGAATTAGGTATCCAGCTCAGTGGATTCAGAAGCAAAATTAACTCTGACATGTATGATGATAACAGTTGGCATTTGCAATAACTTTACGTGGCATTATATATTCATTAATTAGTCTACATAATACTTCATTATGTGAGTCTTCATTACTGAATCTTAAGTACCTCAGAAACAGCACTGAATTAGCAATTAAACTAAGCCACATGAATAAACAGACACAGTACAGCATTCTATGAAGTCAAATGAACATTCATGTTCTTGGGAGTTAGAACTCAGAAATCAGGCTTTTCTTCATACTATTAAGAAAACTCTTCTTTTCCCTTTTCTCTAGGGCATCCTTTCTCGTGAAGCAGTCAGACAATTCAATGAAGAATCCAAGCTAATTGATTTTTATGTTTAAGTTAAATTTAGTTAAGTAATCACTTTTAAAAGTTCATTGCTGCCTTGACAGAAATATGTTATTCACAATGTTATTATCCAATTTATTTTTTCCATGTAAAATTTCCATCCCCTGGCAAAAAATAGAATAAAATTTTAAAATATACATTCTTTAATTGTGCTAAAACTTTCCAGGTTGAGAATAAAATAAATCCAACCAAGATAAATATTTACCTCAATACAAATAAAAAAGAGAAAAGGCAAAAAAAAAAAAAAAAAAAAGGCATGGAGGGTAGAATTTATATACTATATAGTGAATCTTTTTATCTTTCTTTTCATGAAGGAGGTGAATAGGAGGCAAACTTTGGAATAGTATTTACTTTGTTTCAGAAAGAGATGTCTGCTGAAATAGGCATGTTCTAGTTAAAATGGGATTTGGGGAAAGAAGAAGACTATTCTACATGTTTTTTTCCCCCTATAACAAAGGAGCCCCAGGAGACAATTGAGCCCAGGGTTAGGGCCTTAAGGTGATGACATGAGCAACAATGGCAGGCGAATAGGATTTCCTCCGTGAATTCTGATTTTCTCAGGGCTTTCCAGAAGCAATATCTTTGGTAACCTGGAGAAGAAGCTGAGTCTTGCTTCCGGTGTAGGAAGAAGGAGACTAATAACAGAAGTTGTGCAGGGCTCTGCTCCCACAAGGATGCCTGCTTTTTGTTCCCTTCCTCAAATGAAGCAAAATTATTTTTAAATGTCTGAAACTGAAAGAGATGAAGTTAGTAGTTCAAAAACCCTAACTGCGAATAGTTGCTATCTTTTAAAAGATATAAAAATTCTAGGTATTGGTTAAGTAGAAGACACCCAGGAACTATCAGGACCCTGTCTGGAGTGTGGCTGGTACAGTATTATTTTGGTCTTGAAGCAAGAGAACAACTGTACTGTGGAGGAAGTAGGTTCATGAGAAGTCCCCGGAGATGCACATAGCTGGGTGAGGGTGAGCAGAGCTAAAGATCACCCAGACAGCATGGAAATAATACGCTCCTCTTGTCTGTGACTCCAGGTTGAGATGGATGAAAAGATGTCCCTCTGGCTTTGAGCACTCTGTAAGTGTCAGTTTGGCTATTAATATGACCCATACACAAGAGATAGCTCTATGGCACTGCAAAGGAAAATGTAGTCAAAGACCTCTACGGAAATACTTAGAGGGATGCCTTCAATTGTGAAATACTTAAAAAAAGGTTGAAATTAGAGTCACACATTTCTTCTCTTTAAAAATTGCCTGTCAAGTTAGTGGTGAAGAAGTGTGAATGAAATAAGCTAATTTGTAAGTAACTGATTCTAAACAGAGTTTATATAGGGCAATCAGACGCAACTATGGTCTAGCCATATGTTTCACTAGTGTACAGTTGTGTTATTCTATTAAGGCCAGATCTGTGTACCACTTCCATAGGATTTTTAAAAATTAAATTTCAGAAGTGCCTAGGCAAAATGTGCATCAAAAATTTATTTTAAGACTTCAGGAGAAGATACACAGATGTATATATATGAAAAGATGTTCAACTTTTCTACAAAAGAATAAAATCAAATTAATAAAAAGATTTTGATTTACTTTAGAAAAAAAGTTAAGATAGATATTTTAAACGTCTGCTATTAACAAAGATAAAGCAAAATGTGCACTCTCCAGAGCAGCAAAGCATATAAATTAGTGCGACCTTTTTTTGGCAATATATATCAAAATTTAGCTTTTGTACACACTTTGATCCAGCAAATTTACTTGTTGAAATTTATTCTCAGGAAATGACTGGACAAGTGTACAAAGATGATTTAAATATTGGAATAGCAACATTGTAATTGTTGGCTGATAACCTAATATTCGTGAATTGGTCAAACAAATTGTGGTGTATTCATATAATAGAAAACTGATTACTAAAAAACGATATTGTATATTTATTGACAAGAAAAGCTCTCTATAGAATGTTTTTGAGTGAACTATATAGATTAAAATGTGGCATTTAGATTAAGCCCGTTAAAAAATACATTTGTTATGTATTGAGAAATGTTTGGAATCATGTTCCCCCAAATGTTGGGTGAATCTTCCTCGGTAGTGGGATTATAGGTGATGTTAAATGTCTTGTTATACTCTTCCGTTTGAACTGTATAATGAACATATGTTTAAAAATCCAGAAAACCTACACGTTTTAATTTTGTAAAACAAATCTGTCTTAAATGTTGGAGCTATGTATACTTTATTTTCTACATTAAATAAAAGTAAATTTCACCAGAATTAAGACACTTGCTTATTTACTCTCACCACACCTCCCCCCACCCTGACCCCCAGTGTTCCCACAGGGATGTTCATTAGGCAAGCTATTTTATGTGTAAAATTTCTATGGTGTTTCAAAAATTAATTTCATCCCCCAAATGATACAAAAGGTAATTAAATTGCAAAGATTGCTACTTATATGGCATTTTTTCAGATAATGATTTAAACACAGGTAGTGTTGAATGGCAAACTAATAGGCTACAGCCAAATTTTTTTATTTTTTGGCTTTAGTTTCTGTGAAATTTAGTTTATTGTTTTGTCTTATTTCCTAAAGTAACATTGATAGATTATTCTTGTCATTACTCCAATGTCCCCAGTATACGCTTACCCATATCAAAAGCAAGTTGGAAGGAAGTTAATTTGAAAATAAAATATTCAAAGTACTATAATATTTTATTTTCAAATTTGTTTATTCATTCTTTTATCTTGGGAATTTATTTTTGATAATAAGAGTAAATATTTCAAGTTATTGAAGTATTGAATTTAGCTTTTGAAGGATGCTTATGTGCTAAATAAAGTTACAAATAGAGCTTGTTTCTGATCAAATGCTGTTAATAAAAGTCTGGTTTTAATAACAGAGATCACAGTAAATTCTAAGAATACATGCATAACTTGCAGCAAAATGCTAGTTGTAGTGGATTTCCCCATTTTTGAGCTCAAGACCTTTCAGCTGTTCCATCTCTGCAAGTTTCAAAATTAAATGCTCATCATCTTGTAAAAAAAAAAAAAAGTGGAATGCCTAAAAATAGCAGACAGTGGAATCAGAATTTTCAAAAACTTTTCCTAAACAATTTCATATTATGACTAAATGAAACCTACAATGCAGCATTACAGTAGGTATCATTTAGTATGAATGTAATTCTATCATTTAGTATGAATGTAATTCACTTCTATGTAGCAAATTACAGAAGTTTCACGTGCAGACAAAGAATTCTGTACTTAGCTATGCTAGACAAATAATTACTGTCTAATTTTTTAGGAAAAAAGAGAAATATTTAGTAAACTCTTTAGATCTTGTTTAATCTTTTTTTTGGTGAGGAAGATTGGCCCTGGGCTAACATCTGTGCCCATCTTCATCTACTTTATATGTGGGACACCTGCCACAGCGTGGCTTGATAAGTGGTGTGTAGGTCTGTGCCCAGGATCTGAACCTGTGAACCCTGGGCGGCCAGAGCAGAGCGTGTGAACTTAACCACTACACCACCGGGCAGGCCCTCATATTTTTTTTAAATGGCAACTTTGTTGAAGAGAAATTCTACTCCAAAATGAAAATGAATCAATTTGAGATAAATAGTTATTCATGAGCTAATGATGAGGTTGGACTGTTTAGGATATATCCTTGGCAAAAAGATTTACTATAGGATTTGCATGAAAATAGGGTGACGGAAGCTTTGATAATGGGACTAAAACAACATGCCATTAAAAACAAAGACCTTTGAGTTGGAAGGAAGTTAATTGTCATATGAGTGGAATGATATTAGAAATTTAAGGACTTAAGGACTCTATAAATCAATGATTCTGCTTATTGGCAGTTGTAAGTTAACCAGCAGAAAAAAAAATCAATGATTTGTAAAAACTCAATTGACTAATTGACATGTAATTTGAATGAGCTGAATTAACAAAGTTAATTAAGCTGAATAAACAAAGGTAAAATTGTTTGATTCAGTCTCTTGTCTGACTAAGAGGTGGCTTTCTTTTACTAACCTAGTTACTTTTAGAGAACAAAGTATCCAGGATCTTTTTTCTTTCTCTCCATCTCTCTCTCTCTCTTTCTCTCTTCCTCTCTTTCTTTTTCTTTGAAAATAGCTTTCCGTGGAAACTTATAGAGGGTTTTACTTTATATTATATTGATTTCTATGTGCTATTTCCATAGATTATTGATAACTAAACTTATTTATAACAAAGTAAAATAAATTGCAAATACAATTTAGCAAAAGTAGAAAATAATGTTAGTCATAGAATCATCACCACAAATAAATTTCATGCTAAGTATATCTATTTTATCATCTTATAAAGTGAGGGGGGAAATAGGGCTCTCTGAAACTTTTATCAAGTAACAATTGATTTTATCCATATATGGAATGTTCATGTAAACTTTTGATTTCATTGTAGTTTCTTTGAAATGTAAAGGAAAACTTACTTCATTTGGAAACCAGTAAATTCTCAAATTGAAGCTTGATTTTACTTGGAAACAGAGACTGAAAGTTTTATGATAGAAATGTGATGATAATGCATATCCCAGGACTTTTTAGAGTTGATATATAACTGAGAAATGTAGACCATTGTATTTACTATTTGAAGCTACTAGGTATTCTGTCCGAGGCCTTACATGATATTGTTTGTGGTTTTCTTTGACAATGATGACTGAACTTTTCAGAACAAATCAAGCTACCAGCAAGACTTATAAACTGCTTTTGTGCTCTTTTTTCCATTAAGTTCCCCTTTTAGTTTTAGAGAGAAGAGGAATAGTAGTTACGCCTATCAAATAGTTTTATGTCTTCACATGTGTCTGGTTATCTTTGATTTTATGTTGGTGATTGTGTTTGAAAAATTATTTGTAGACAGTTTGTGGTTTATATTTTCCTCCAAAGAGGATTTTCTTTTCTGTTTCCTGGTACATGGGAGTACTGGCAATCCATAACTACTTTAATCCAAATTCAGAGTTTGATATATTCTGTGATGAAGAAATAACTCAAAGCTAGGCCGCAGTTCATTGCAGAACTGGCTTAAGCAACTCCTAGAGTGCAGCTTTTTGAGTCCCAGTCTAAGTGGGACTTAACTTATCAAAATGTCCACCCTTTGTGAGGCCTGGCCTCTAACTATTGTCTTTAGTCCTAAGTGCCACCAAAAGAACAGCTCAGCTGATTTCCTACCGCTTCGGAACTGGCAAGTACTTTACAGAGTGAAGACAATCCAAGGGCCAAAATTACCTCTTTGAATCTTGGGCTGTTAATTATTTACTATATTGTTAGCTGTTTAGTACTTTTAAAAGATTTAAAAGATTTTTAAAATATTAAATCTACTTTTTAAATTATTTTTAGCGAGAAAGTGGTTCAAAATTATACTACCATTAACAGAAACAGAAGTTCCATATTCCTTTTAATTGTAAATATTCAATCATGTAATTTCTCTTTGGGTATTTTTCCTTGTGAAATTATTGTTGTGTGTGTGTGCATATATAGATATACACACATATATTAAAATATATGTATACATATATATAAAATTTGGGGGCCAATTGTTATCTAGCCTTAATAGAATAAAAATTAATGAGGTGCTGGCTACACAGTTTCATTTCCTGACTTGTGAACTTTGGTGTTGGACAGATTTGCATTTAACTCTTGTGTTCACCATTTACTAGCTATGTTACTATGGGCTAGATAGTATAACTAATCTCCTCTGAACTTAGGTTTTCTTGTGTATAAAATAAGAACTGCCTTACGGTTACTGAGAGGTTGTATGTTATATGCATAAAACAATATTTTTATATGATAAGAGTATGAGGAATTTCCTATTCTCTATCCCTCACATTTAACTTATCTCAAGATTGAAGAGTTAAGTCTTCAAGAAACAGGCCCTTACTAGGCATCTTTTTCCTTCCAACCATCTCTTGAGTTATTATCAATGATCCAATGACTTCCATCTTTCAAAATATATTATTATTATTATTTTTCTTACCCATTTCCTCTAGTAGACTGTAAAGTTCTCAAGGACAGGGTCTATGTTTTGCCTCTTTGTATTCCCAGAAGCTAGTGCATTTTCTCACACAGTATAAGTGGGCGACATTTATTTGTATCAGTACATATTTATATTTGGTTGTTTCAGGGATTCATCAAATACCTTTTAAGCTTTGCTTTAGCTTGAATGGCAAAAGAAAACTAAATATTTGTCTGTAATGAATATTGAAAACCAAATATTTCTAAGTGTATCTAGCTGCTAAAATTGCATTTTGAACTATTTATTACCTTTATAAAGGTACTGGAATCCTTTCCTATGTACCTTATAAACTTTATATTATTCTGCAAACATAGGAACTATTGAATCTGATTTCTTCATTTCTTCACTTTTTCTCTTTTTTTCTTATCCTCCTTTGTTCTTTCCCTCTTCCCTCTCTTTTTTGTTCTAATATTTTTTACTGCAAAAGGTAACATACTTTCCAAAAAGTGCATTCAACAGTTATATATATTTAATGAATAATTATTATGCAAACACTTAACTACAACCCTCATCAATAAGTAGAACCTTGTATTTTGCTTCTTTTGCTCAACATTATGTTTATAAATATAAATTATTGGTATTTAGGTTTCTAGGCCTTTGTCTCTTAATTGCTTTGCAAATTTCTTCTCCCACTCTGAAGTTTTTTCACTGTCTTAATGATACTTTTAGATAAGTGGAAGATACTCATTTTAATGAAGTCAAATTTATCAATCTTGTTCTTTTTGGCTAATGTTTTGTGTGTTTTGCTTAAGAAATTATTTCCTACCCTGAGGTCATGAAGATATTCTCTTACGTTATCTTTTAAATATTTTAATTGTGGTTTTCAACTTTAGAACTTTAACATATTTGGAATTTATTTTTGTGTAAGTCGTGATTCATGGGTTCAATTTCATTTTTATTTTCGGTAGGGATATGCAATTTTCCTACCACTATTGATTAACAAGGTATCTTTCCCCAGTGCTTGGCTGACCACCTCTGTCTTAAATCAAATGTTTATATATGTGTGATTCTATTTTGAGCTTTCTGTCCTATTCCGTTTTGCTATCTATCCCTGTATAAACACAACACAATTCTATATACTATAGTTTAATAATAAATGCTGATAATTAGTAGAGCAAGTCCTCACAACTTGTTCTTCATTCCTTGCCCTTTGCATTTTCATATAAATTTTAGAATAAATTTGTTAAGGTCTACCAAAAGTAAAAAGAAACAACTCTTGTTGGAATTCCAATTGGGACTGAATTTAGGCTATAAATAAGTTAGGAAAAAATTGACATCTTTACAATACCCAGTCTTCTAATTCCTGAACATCCTATAATCTACTTACCCTAAAGGGTTTTTAGGCTGAGCAAATGCTAGTAACTGAGCAACTCTGAATAAAGTGCTTCATATATATGTTAGAGCATCATCATTATTAATAGGGACATTTTATGGTATATCACTCTATTTATTTAGGCTTTCCTTATTGTTTATCAAAAATTTGTGTTTTTTTGGTAACTTTTCCTATAGATGTTTTGCACAACTTTTGTTTGATTTATTCCTAGGTACTTGATATTTTTTATTGTTTTAAATGAAATTGTTTGTATATTTTATTTTATATCTATTCGTTGCTGGTATATAAAAATTAAATTAATTTTTGTATACTGATTTAAATCTAACAACCTTGCTAACCTCTTTGATTAATTCTAATAATTAACCTATAAAATATTTTGGATTTTCTAGAATATTTTGGTTTTATTTTTTGATAATTTTTCTATTTTAGATAGATGTTTAATAAACTTAATCCATTATTTTTCAACATTTCTCTTTTATATTATATGCATTCCTTGCTAGTGTTATTTTACATGTTGCTTTAGATTCATCCTGTAAGTTTTGATATATAACATTTGTTAATATACAGTTCAAAATATTTCCTAATTTCTTTTCTGATATTTCTTTGACACATGATATTTAGAGTATACTGTTTAATTTCTGAAGATATGGGAAATTTTCTAGTTACCAGTCTCTGAATGATTTATGACATAAATGCATTGTGACATACTTTGTATGGTTCAAGTCTGTTTAAAAAATATTGTGAAATATGAATCATATACAAAAAAGTGCACCAAACATAGCTATATAACTTAACAAATTATTATAAAGTGACTATTCATGTTACTACCACCCAGAGTAAGCTATAAAACAATGTCAAAACTCCAGAAATTACCTTGTGCCCCTTTCCAACTTTCTCTGTGATTCCAATTCTTTGATATTTGTTGACATGTACTTTAAGACACAACATATATTCAATTTTCTAAATGTTCCATGTGTGCTTGAAAATAAATATGTATTCTACAATTGTAAAGTATAATGTCCATAGGTCAATTTTATTAATTATATTTTAAGATCTTCTATAGCCTTAATTATTTTTTCTGGTTATTCTACCAACAACTAAAAGATGTATATCACAATCTTCCACTATAATTATGGATTTGTCCCTTCTTTTGGAACTATCAACATTTGCTCTTTTTTGTGGAGGCTATATAATTAGGTGCATACAAATTTAGAAATATTATCATTTTCTTCTGGAATATTTCACTAAACCCTTCTTGTCTTTACATTCTTTTCTATTTTTCTGTATTTTTATCCCTATTTGCAGCTCTCTGGATATTTTTCCCTGACCTAACTTCCAGTTTTCTACTTTTTTACTACTTTACTGCTGTTCCTGTTTTGCTGCCAAACATGTCTACTGAGCATATTTTTAAATGTTATTTTTTACACTTTATTTTATTGTATTGAATTTTTATAATTATTTTGTATTTTATGTTTTCATTGTAATTTTTATTTCTTCAAACTGTGGTTATTTTTCAAATCTGCTTTGTCACTTTTTCTAGCTTCCTGTACTCTGCAGATATTTTTGAGCTTGTATATTTCTTTATGCACAGTAAGCATAGTCATGGTGGAATCTGTTTGTAATAATGTCAACATGTAAAGTCTTCTTTTTTCCTTCTAGTTCTTAATCATAAATATTTTCCCCTTTTCCATGTCTGTTGGTTATCTTTGACTCTCATAGCCCTTGAGAAATCATTTTTAAGATTCCTCAAAGCTAAAGGTCTAGATACCTTTTCTTGTGAGATAATTTGATTATTCTCCAGTGGGTAATAATAATCTAAGATCACCTTAAACTGATTTTGGAGCTTAAAGTTACAAATTTGCATAAAAACCAAGAATGGGATTTTA
The DNA here is from genome assembly GCA_031878705.1 of Tapirus indicus. Classification (NCBI taxonomy): domain Eukaryota; kingdom Metazoa; phylum Chordata; class Mammalia; order Perissodactyla; family Tapiridae; genus Tapirus; species Tapirus indicus. Next base: position 6,907,855 of record CM062920.1, on the reverse strand, counting down.
AGGTAGTAGATTTCTTAATCACTATGACCTAGTGTACCCTTGAAAAATAATTTTGATAAATGAAATGATGGACTGAGAGGAGTTTTGTGGTAAGCAGAATTTCTCTTCAACAGGGGAGGCCTCATTCCTCAGTAAGTAGAAGAAAAACAAGTAAAACATTTATATAAGAGAAATAATAGTAATAGTAATAGTTCTATATATTGAACACTTACTCTGTGCCAGGCACTGTTAAACACTTAATATAAAATATGTTATTTAATCCTTAACATGTCATCCTCATTTTTCTGTTAAAGAAACAGGCTCCATGAGGTCAAACAACTTGTCCAAGGTCACAATTAGCTAATAGTAGAGCTGAAATTCATCTTCAGGTTCCTCAAAAACCTACAATATCACATTGTATGATGGGCTTATCTCCATTAATATGAGGCAAAGAGACTTATTCTATATGTTCATGGTGTAACTTTTTCTTTTTTTGAGAAACATGGGCAGAGAAAAAGAAAGGTCCATAGTATCATCTTTGGCATTTTCCCAAAAAGTACATTAGCATGTTAGTATAGAAACAGTTGTTGGCAAAGGAAACACTAAGCTCTACCTCGAGTTGCTGGCTTACTGAGACAGTTAATTCATTTTATCCAGTGTTGGATAAATTCTCATAGTGCACTAAGCTATTTTTATGGGTGAAAGGTCATAAAATACCTTTGAATACTTCTGGATTAAAAAGAAAGATACTCTTTTCTATTTGATTAATGTTGCTGCTGCCTAAAGTATTATTGATGGCATTTGAAATTGATGCAAGTGCCATTTTTATATTTTTTAAAGAAGAAATAAGAAAAGAGCAATTGAGAAAGAAAAATATACTTATTTATTTTTTTGTCTGCTTGTAAGGGAAGACTTTAAATAGTTGATTCTCAGTTTTAATGGAGGGGCATAAAGACAAACAAGTCAACCTAAAAATATGAAAAATCAGGCAAGATATATGATTTGTTAACAGATACTGGCATTTTGTGAATCATAGAGTCTCTCTCTCTCTCCTTCTCTCTTTTTTGAGAGGCAGGAATACATTTGTTTTGAAATTCTGAAAAGTCGTATTTATGTTGCAGCATTTAATTGTATTGCTAACACTTCAGTACAATTTTTAATATGCAAAATCAGTTGCAGAATCATGTGCCTTCGTGCTTGGAAACTCAACACTACTTCCCTCTGCTGTGTGTCATAACTTTTCATGAACTTTTTATTATTGTTTACCTGGATACTTTGTGACACTGCATTCAGAATTAACTTTCCAAATTGTAATGTGGCCACAGGGCTCTGTTGCTTAAAATCCCTTAGCAACTCTTCTTTGCCTACAAGATAAAACAGAAAGACTACAGCTAGTATGCAACGTTTTCCGTTTTTGGCCTCTGGGTAACTCTTCATTCTCACTTTAAACTCCCTCCACAGTTCCTCCGCCCTTCAGCTGCACCAAATTACTTGCTATTCCTCAAATGGGCCATGCTGTCTCAGGCCTATGTGCTTTACACATACTGTTCCGTCTGTCTGTAATGCTTTTCCTTCCCGACTTCCAGCCAGGAAGTCATCCTTTACAATTCAATTCACCTATCACTCCCTCTTTGGAGCTCTCAGGCCCAGCCCAACAGAAAGCTGCTATATTCTCAGTCCAGTAAGTCTCCTGGGACCTTACCCAGCTTCTATATTAGTGCTTCTCCACTGTATAGTCATTATGTGTGTGCTTAGTACTACTTTCCCAGTAGGCCTCTAGCTTGGCACAACAGCGAAAGTGAAATATATTTTGTTGAATAAAAAAGCACATGGATGATACCTAATTCACAAAGGTGTTGTAAAACAATGGATAGGAAACCCTTTGTAAGCTATCAGACACTGTAGAATTGCTATTTGTATATTTATCTGTTTTCTACCCAAATGCTAGCATGTAAGCCAGGCCAGACCACTCCATTAAGACATCTTGAGGAGAGTTGAAAATTATGCATTTTTATGTTTGAGCTTGTAAGATGATGAACATAATTAGAAATTTAAAGATCACTCTGTGACATCAGAAAGCCTATCATCTGTATTGTGAGACAAGATATAAAAAAACAAAGTCTCTGAATAACAAACACAGGATTGCTATAAGGAGTGGGCATGTGGTTCTATAGGAGTGTCCAGTGGGAAGACCATTATGAGGAAGGTGATTTGGGGGCAATCTCAAACTAGCTAAGCTAGTTCTTAGGGGAGATTGAGATGTGAAGGGTCACAGCCTCTTAACTGAGGCAGGGGCTGCGTCAAGGCTAAGGAAGGAGCTGCCATGCTCTTTCCTATTAAATTTTATACACTGCGAATACAACCTCTTTTCTGAAATCTTCTCCTTCATGGATTTCTCTGGCATTGACCACATGACAAAATTCTGGTCACTCTTCAAGGTTTAGCTCAAATGTTACTAAAAACATGCAGTGGCAGTACTCCTTTTTTTTCCCTTCTGAATTTCCAAGAGTATCATATCATTTAAGATCAGGTTCAACTTTATATAACAGAAATGCCCTGTCCTCTCCAGTAGCCTAAGCAATATGGATGTCTGTTTTTTATGACTCCACAATCATCAAAGACCCAGGCTTCTTTCCTTCTGCTCCTTCTGTGCTTCCATGTTGGATTTTCTCATCACCCAGGGGGTTGCTGGAGCTCTCAGCATCTTGTTCAGGTTTCAGGGAGCAGGAAGCAGGAAGGAAAGGACAAAAGGGATGTGCCCTTATGAAAAGCTTGCCAAGGAATTCAGCTCAACTTTGGCTTTCATTTCATTAACCAGAGCATCTCACGGGCACATCAGCTGCAAGTGGTCTTAGTGACAAACCCGTACCTAAGGGCAGGGCCCTTAATAAAGGAATAAAACTGGTATTAAGAGGAAAAGGAGCTGGATATTGTGTGGGTAAGTGTCAGTCTCCACCACAAGCACATTCTTTGTGTGTTTCTTGAGATGTTCATCATTATTTTCTTTTCATGCCAGTTATTTGAGACAATGTTTATTTCCCCCCACCAGACCCTAATTGTTTGAGGTCAAGGGCCATAGCTTTTAAATGGGTAAAGGGAATTAGTGAAGTCTATGAAGTCAGAGAACTGGATGGGATCAGGGTGTGTGTGCGGTGGAGTACTGGGAGATAATAATGGCAATGTAGATTAGGAACAGATTATAAAGTAATAAGTAAAAATACCATTTATTAAAAGTTATAAGTGTTTATTCAGTTTTCTACTAAGGATAATTAAGGAAATAAAATTCACCTCTCAATTTACTTTGAAAGCTGTATGTTAATGCAGTGGCAACTATCAGCCTCAATTTTTTCACAAGAGGAATAAGTGGATATGATATTGAACGATCCCAAGTGAAAACGGGAAATAAGGAAAATTATCTACACAAAATCTGGTTATCAGAAGGCCCACACAAAGAAATGACCCTTCCATATGGGACATTTCCTTCAAAGAGATAAAAGGGAGAAGAAGGACAACAATAGATATTTTACACATTTGACATTTTATACCAAACTTTTCTTCTTTGGAATCTGTGAAAATCTGCTGTGATTTTTGTTTGCTTCATTAAAATAAGTTATTTATTTTTTACATCAAAGGTCTCAGACTAAAAAGTCTTTCAAGAACTTTTTAAAATTTTGGTCACTACTTTATCCACTGTGGACAAAGTAATCTATTTTTCCAATTCAGTAGTCTCCAAGGTTTTAAAATTATGGACCCTATGGGTAATATATTTTTTATTCTCCTCAACATATTGATATTGATATATCTAAATTCATGGTAAAATTTACTGTGCATGCAAAAAATATATTCCAATATAGAAATTAAACAAAGGATGATAAAAATATATGTCATTGAAATTCCACTATTTTCTTCTTACCCCAGAATGGACCATCTTGCACACCTTTACATTCCAGAGAACAAACCTTATTCAGCTCCCATGGCCACCTCCCTGACTCCTCCCCTCTTCTTCTTTCTCCCCAGAAAGTTGGGAGGACTATTGAGGTTAAGTAGTGGTTTTCAAACTTTTTGGGCTCAGGACCCCTTTACACTCTTAAAAATAATTGAGGACCCCAAAAAGCTTTTATGTATGTGGATTCTACCTATAAATATTTATCATATTATAAATTAACACTGAGACATTTAAAACATTTTGTATAAATTTGTTTAAAAATAACGGTAATAAGTCATTACATATTGAAATAAATAGCATCTTTAAGAAAGCATCTAGATTAGCCAAAATTTAAAAAAAATGGTGAGAAGAGTGTCATTGTTTTACATTTTTGCATTTCTTTAATGTCTATCAAAACTGAAGGACTAGGTTCACATATCTTTTTCTGCATTCAGTCTATTGGGATATTTTGTTTAGGGTGACGTATATGCAGAAAATGACATACATGGATATTTCACTGGAACAGGGAGGACCTCTTGGACCCCTTGAAAGGATTTTAGAGACCCCCAGGGGTCCTTGAACCATACTCTGAGAATTTTTGACATAAAGTAATGTGTAGCTACAAAGTGTTAAAAAACAACAAATAGTATTCCTTTTATTGTGGAGGGAAACACAAAATTTGTATAAATACATACATTATTATTCGTTTTGAAGACTTAATTCCACCAGTTTATAGAGCACATTTTGTTATACTGGCAACTGTAGGCTTCTGTTTAAAATGAGGATCCAGAATGCAAGTCTTGCTTATAGAATTCTAAGAAAGAAGAGAGTTCTGTCCAATATTAACCATAAAATCTATTAAATGCCTACTGCATGCCTCATTTTAGAAAAGAAAATGCCTTTACTTAAAATGAAAGTCATTTCATATGCAAATGAGATAATGAATGTGAAAGTGTTTCATGTCCCCCTCCCTCTCTCTTCTCATAGCCCCTCAGGGTAAGGGCCTTCAGAAAGAAAAATATCTTTTGAGGAAAAGTTCTCTCTTTTACTAAAGATATATGTAAATGTATACACACACATATCCATACCCAAAAAATGTCTTAGGAAAATGAATTTGCTGTTTAACTGACCTGACAGTCTGTTTAGGGAAGATTTGCGAGCTTGGGCCTGTTTTCACATTTAATTTTGATTCAGTGTAGTTTATGCAGTTGAAGGAGGCTCACTGTGGCATAAGACAGAGCCTAGCAGGAGACACAAAGTTTCATGAGTCCTTTAGAATACTCCCAGGGCTCTTGGATGCTGATGGTAACCTGCCAATTCTGTGATTGGGCCCATCACCATTTTGAAGGGACATGCGCCTTGCTTCGATATGTCAAATTACATTCCGTGCAGCAAGGATGAGGGCGTGTGAGAATTTTCCTTTCTCTCCCTTTAACTGGTTCCTGTCTTTCTTTATGAAGTCACACCAATGTCACATCTACTTTATTAGTCTCCCATTGCTGCTATAACCAACTACTACAAAGCCATAATTTAGTGGCTTAAACAATACAAATTTATTATTTTACAGTTCTGTAGACCAGAAATCTGACATGGATCTTACTGAGCTAAAATTAAAGTGTCCATGTAACTGCCTTCCTTTATGGAGACACAATTTCCTTACCTTTTGCAGCTTCTAGAGGCCACCTGCATGCCTTGACTTGTGCTCCCTTCCTTCATCTTCAAAGCCAGCAGTGTAGCATCACTCTGAGTCATTTTCTGTCATCATATCTCATTCTGACTTTAGCTTGGAAAGGTTTTCTGCTTTTAAGGACTCATGTGATTAGATTGTGTTCACCCAAATAATCCAGGATAATACTTCTATCTCAATGTCTGTATCCTTAAGCACATCTGCAAAATCCCTTTTGCTGTGTAAAGTAACATCTTCACAGGTTCCAGGGACTAGGTCATGGAAATCTTTGGGGATCATTCTTCTGCCTAACATACCCACCTTGGATAAATCTCATTGGCTTTAGTTTTGCTAACCTTCATTTTTAAATCATCAAAGCGAAAATGGGAAGCTAAAAGAGGGGAAGAAATATATGAAAAAATAATATTGTCATCAACTATAGTATGAAAACTCATATTTAAAAGTCTATAACCCCACATATATTTAGGTTGAAATAGTAGAATTTCATAATTGATTGTGTTTATTATATAATCAGTTTAACTGTAAGAAAGATAAATGTCTGCACTTCACAGTCAGCTCATGTATCATTTGATCCACTGGTTGCTATGGAGATCACCCATTGTGAGTAAATATTAGATAGCAGATGGATCTGCATAAGATCATGTGATGTGGGCATGCATTCTGATGTGTATGTTTTGTTCCTTAAAATAAAGTATCTTTTCTTTTTGTTGCTTTTTAGCTGACTTCTTCATCTTCTTTTGTTTTATAGAACTTTTCAGACGTTAGACTGACGCATACATTTTATTTACACATTAGAATGACTCAAAGAAAAGGGAAACTCCATTTCCTGCTTTTGTTCAAATTGTTGAAATCAATGTAAAGACAAGAATTCTTAGACAAATTTTAGGTAAGTTACCTTAAGTGAATTGACATTATTAGGGACTGTATTCAATTTGAAAAATACGTATTTTTAAAATTTATTGAGGTATAATTGACAAATAAAATTGTGATATATTGAAAATGTCCATGATGATGATAATTTGATATATATTGTAAAATGATCACCACAGTCAAGTTACTTAACATATATATCACTTCACAATTACCTTTTTTTATGGGAATTCTTGAGATCTACTCTCTTAGCAGATTTCAAGTATACAATACAGTATTATTAACTATAGTCACTAAGCTGTACATTAGGTCCTCAGAACTTATTCATCTTATAACTGAAAGTTTGTACCCTTTGACCAACATCTCGTTTCCCCTCTCCCTCAACCCCTGGTAACCACCATTCTACTCTCTGTTTCTATGAGTTTGACTTTTTTTCTTTAGATTCCACATAGAAGTGATACCATGAAGTATTTGTCTTTCTCTGTCTGGCTCATTTCACTTAGCGCAATTCCCTCCAATTCCCTTATTTCCTTCTTTCTTATGTATTTTAAATATTACTTTCTTAGTTTAATAGATCTAAGCATTATATGTGGTTCATCAGTCTACAAAATATAATGTTAATTTGCTGGATGTATCAGGTGTCAACCATGCATGACTTACAAAACCATCATTATTTTCTAGGTACATTATAGTGATTTATTTTTAGGGCAGAAATGTGACAAGGGAAAGGATGAAGGTGGACCTCAGCCAGACTATAGGACCTGAATGTTGCAGGACTCAGTTTTTCTACCTGTTATGGTTTCTCTTCTCTTTCTGTCAGTTCAGATCTCTTGTCCTTCAGAGCGGCTTCTTCTATGTTAGGATACATGGTTACTGGGCATTCCTAAATTTTAGACACCTACTCATCCCAAAAGACTAATCCTCTTAGTTCTAATTCAGAAAAATCCCAGGGAAAGAATCTGATTCACTCTGCTTGGGTCAGGTTCTCTATTAACCAAGAACAAACAAAGGTAAAATATGTTTGGGGAGAAGCTAATGAGGAAATTAGGTTCAAGGAGAAGTAATCGAGTTGTTTTGAACCTGTTGCTTTTGGAGATCATCCAACTGGTAATATTCAATAAGAGGCTGGAAGATAGCTAGCTAGCTAGGTAATAGTTAATATTAACTATCCATTAAGAGATGGATAGCTTAAAGAGTGCAGGACAATTACAACACGCAAGACCACTTTCTGAGTCTTGGAAAGCAGATTAATAATGGAAATTTTTGGCTGGAATGCTCTTCCCATATAGTGAAGTATAATTTATACTGAAGTTTATAATTTATACTGCATAATTGTGAAGTATAGCATATACTGAAAAGTGCATAAAACATAAAGGAATAGATTTTAAAAATCCATTAATGGAACCACCACTCAAGTACAAAATTGAAGTTTTGATCATTCAGAAGCTCCTAATATGTCCCTTCTTGATCATACTCCCCAGTAGAAGTAACTATTATTTTGACTTTTATTGTAATCACTACTCTGAGCCTTTTTTTTAAGTTTCAAGATTTATACATGAATCTTAATATATTCTAATTTTGTTTTCCTGCTTTCAAACCGTATGTAGATGGACTCATGGTATAAGTATTCTTTGGTGCTTTGCACCTTTTATCTAGCATTATGTTTGTAAGATTCATCAGTGTTGTTGTGAGTAGATTTAAATTGTTTATTTTCGTTGCTCTATAGTGCCCCAATAGATGAATATGCCAAAATTTATTTATTCATACTACTCTTGATGGACTTGAGTTGTTTTTAGTTTACCTGCCTTTCTTCAGACTAGATGCAGGACTGGGATTGCTGTGTTACAGTGTATAGAAAGAGATTCTTGTATTTGAGTACTTGATGCCAAACTATTTGCCAAGGTGTTTGTGTTAACTACACTCATACCAGTCATGTATGATAGTTCCTATTCCTCCACATCTTTGCTAACATTTGATATTGTTGGGCTTCTATTTTTTTTTTTTTAATAATCTGGTGGGAGTATAATGTTTTCCAATATAATTTTAATTAGCATTACCCTTATTTTTAACTAAGTTGAGCTGCTTTTCTTTTGTTTACAAGCCATTTGTATATGAATCTTATTTTATGAAGCACAGATTGGGGTCATTTGTCCACTTTTCTCTCTAGTTTTCTATTTTCTTCTTTGGATCTGTAGTTCTTTATATATTATGGATACTAATCTTTTGCCTGTTATGTTTATTGCAAATATCTTCTCCAGTTTGGTGGGTTATCTTTTTACTTTCTTAATCTTGTCTTTGAAAAACATATGTTAATTTTAACGAAATACAATTTATCAATTTTTACTTTTGGGCTACTTCTATTTTTGTTTAGGTTTTTTTAGTGTGTTTTGTTTAAAAAATCTTTCCCTAGCCCAAGATCAAGAAGAGGTCCTTCTCTATTAGATCTATAACCTGAAAAGGAGAACCACAAAGCTTCCAGCAGATAATTAAGGAGACTATCTTTATGACTAGGCGGGTAGAGAGATTTCTGAAGACAAAAATATCTATAACCTAAGTTAATTTCTATTTTGTGTACAATGTAAGGTCAGGGTCCAAATTTGTTGTTGTTGTTTTTTTTTTTTTTGTGAGGAAGACCGGCCCTGAGCTAACATCTGTTGCTAATCTTCCTCTTTTTGCTGAGGAAGACTGGCCCTGGGCTAACATCCGTGCCCATCTTCCTCCACTTTATATGGGACGCCGCCACGGCATGGCTGACAAGCAGTGCGTCGGCGGACGCCCGGGATCCGAACCGGCGAACCCCGGGCTGCCAAGCGCGGACTAAACAGCTGTGCCACCGGGCTGGCCCTGTTGCTGTTTTTTTATACACTCAATTGACATAGTATAATTTATTGAAGACAATTCCTTTCCCATTGCTTTGCATGCTATCTTTGCCATAAAGGTTCTCTTCTGTTCTATTGGCCTATTTGTCTAATTTATGCCAGTTAAACACTTTTAATTGAGAATTGATGGAGCAAGTGCTTCCACCTTGTTTTTCTTTTTCAAGAGTGTCTAGGCTATACGTGGTCATTTCCATTTCCATACTAATTTTAGAATTAGCTTGTCAAGTTACACAAAACACACTGTTGATATTTGATTTGGATTGTATTGAATCTGTAAAACAATATGGGAAGAATTAACATAGTTTCAATATTGAGTCTTCCAATGTAGAAACATAGATGTATGCCGATTTTTATGAGGCTTTTGAAATATTTTTCCATAGTATCTTGTAATTTTTCCTGTAGAAGTCTTAAACATGTTTTATTATGTTTATTCCTAAGTGGTTAATATTTTTTGATGCTATTGTAAATGGATCTTTTAAAATCCTATTTTCTGTCTGTGGCTGATATATCAAGATGCATTGAATTTAGGTATTAACTTTTTTATTCAGCAACTTCACTAAATCTCTTATTAATTACAGTAATTTATCTGTCAATTCTGTTGGATTTTCTATGTAAATAATCATGATATTTTAGAACCATGACAGTCTTATTTGTTTCTTTTCAACTTTTACACCAGCTATTTCTTTTTTTGCCTTATTGCACTGCTTATGACATAATTAAAATGTTGAACAAGGGTGTGGATAAAGAACATCTTTGTCTTGTTTCCCAAGTCACAGTGAAAATTTGCAATATTTCACCATTTATTATGATGTTTGCAGTACGTATTTTGTAGATTTTTTTTCAGTGTTTCAAAGTTCTCTTCTGTTTTGTCTGGCTAAAAGTGTTGTGTCTTTTTTCTTTTTATCATGAACAGATGGTGAATTTTACCAAATACATTTTCTACACCTATTAAGATGATCATGTAATTTTTATTCTTTAATCTGTTTATGTGGTAAATTGCACTGAATATCTAATGTTAAATCAACGGTGCATTCTTGATATAAAACTGCTTTGGTTATGATATATTATTATTTTTATATAATTTGGTTTCAGTTTGCTAATGTTTTTTTAGGATTTTTCCAATTATGTATATGAGTGACATTAGCCTTTAATTTTTCTTTCTTGTGATGTCTTTGTCACTGTTTTGCTGTGCTCATAAAATGAATTGAGAAGTGTGTTCTTCTATTCTCTGGAAGAGTTTCATGTTTGGGATTACTTCTGTCATGAGTATATAAAGTATACCAGAGAAGCCGTCAAGATCTGAGTTTTCTCTCTGGGAAAGTTATTGATCACAGACTTGATTTCTTAAACAAATCAGCTTCTTCCCAAATTTTTCTAGGAATTAGCTCATTTCATCAGCATCTTCAAATTTATTACCATTAATTTATTACCATTATGGTAAACTTATTACCATAATATTCCTATAATACTTTTAATTATTTATGGAAATACTCTGTGGCCTAAGATCATTGTTTCTTCTTCAAGAGAGGACTCACCTTTTCCGGGCTTTCCTCTCTGGGGTCACAGCGTCTCCTATATTTTGACCTGGAAATTCTTCCTTCTCTAACTTGATGTTTTTAAGAACATGTTTTAAAATTTATTTCTGCCCTTTCAGATGTCCTCAGCAAGAAGTTTGGTCTGAGTTATCTTATCTATCTTCACTGAAATTATATGTTCCTGTCCTTCAGGTGTTTACATTTTCAAAACTTATGAATTTCACATCCCTCTTCCTTGCTTTATTATTTTTTCTTAGCAGTTATCACTATCTAACAGATGACGTTTTACTTATTATGTTGTTTATTGCTTATCTTTCCTCTTCTCCATCTCCCTCCATATTATGAGGGATTTTTGGGCTCTTCTGTTTACTATTCCTTCCTACTATATTCTCAGTATCTAGCACAGTGCCTGGCATATATTAGATACTCAATAAATTATTGTTGAATGAATACAAGAAGTACTGGTCTTTGCTGTTCAGGAGCTTTTAACTTAATTCTTTGACAGGACCTCAGAGTTATCACAATTCACCAAGTTTTGAAGTTAGAAAGACATCAGGGATCATCCACTTAGATTTTTCATATAAGAAAACAGAGTTCCAAGAAGGATAAGGCAAATTTGTTTTAACTTTGTGAAAAAGGTTTTTGGGCAGCATTTTTTCCTTTGAACAGAAATTGAAGGTTCACTTTGTGTGTAGAATCATACAGTAATTGCTGATATTTTGAAGTCATTTATACTGGGCGTTTTTAACGTGGGTGCATGCATGGAATTCAGGGACTATTCACCTCCTAAAATTAATATGAAGATATAGTTTGAATATGAACTAGTCATTTGCTGTGAGGTAGGTCTAGTGATTCATCTGCCTCTCAACAGTGTGTGTGACTCTGAGAAGTTAGCTCAGGCTAGGTTTGTGTTGCTGATGAATGCTTAAGGCTTTCAGCCTCTGAGAATAATTTTTAAAACTTTATATCACATCAAGACCCTTGACTCTGAGGATCAGAAAACAGAGGCCTGTTCATGGATAAAAAGTGAACCAGATGGAGTTTTCGGTGCATTCTGTACTTTTCCTTTTTTCTCAGTCCTCTCTTTGGGAAGAAAGAACCCTTAAACTGGACATCGCAGACTTCTGGGATTCTTGGTGGAGGGACTGTGCATGGAGTGGGAAGTTCTCTGTGAAGCCCTGTGAAGCCTTCTTGTTATTGATCGGGGCTGGTGGGTATGGATAAAGTCTTATGTTCTTTACACACTTTCAGATGTCATGGGTGGTAACGAGCTCCAGATTGTAACTGCAAAAATTCTCTGACCTTTTATCTTTGATGTTTTTTGTTCTTTTCATTGTATGGGTAACAAACCTCTTTCAAACATATTGGTACTAGATCTTTCAAACACAATTATACCATCATGTCTAATATGTATCTTTAGACACGTTTCCTGGAAATAGGGCGTTCCAAGGCACACATGTACAATAGTGAGTTAAAGTTTCCCTCACACTGCATATTCACATTGCTGTCTAGGGCCTCTAATGATACAGTTATGAAAAAAAAGCACTCCAGGACAACAATAAAACAAATAGTGTGGCATATGTGAAGCATGAGCATTTCCTAAGATCACTTTTTTCTAATGACAGCAATACATCAAATATGAGACATGATTTAATCCAACTCATTCATTTTTTCCTTTTTACAAGGAATTTTTTATTTTAAAAACTTCTATGAGTCGATTCTTCCTACCGTGTAATAGATGCTTCTCTCTTTTGAGAGAACAAACACTCCACTCGGTCCCCTGAATGAAGCACTGGCCCCAAAGCTTTGGCTGTCCTTTAGGAGTTGTCTCATCTTCCCTCCCCTGCCCCATGCTGCTCCCAGCCCCTGATGAGTTGCCACTGGCGGTATTTCTTGGGTGCTGCTGGCGAGACTGGGCTTCACTTTTGCAGGGACTCCTCTCTGACATCCACATTACACCCCACCCAATTTCGAGATAAGGAAGTAGACTCAGACAGATTGTGCTTTGCCCAAAGTAGCCTACTGGATTTTCTGTGCCTTTTAGGCAGAGGATATTTTCTTTCATTCTTTCATTGTTTGTTTAGCATATATTAATGCCAGATGATATACTAGGCATTGGAAATATGAAGATGATGAAGACTTGTTCCAGCCCAAGGTGTTCCTGTTCCAGTTGAAGACATAAAGGACTGTGTAATTACATAAGGTGACACGTGCTATGGGAGATGCAAAGGAGGGACTGGTTCTGTGTCAGGGTATGGGCTGTTCAAGGATGGCACGTGGAGGAGGAACCATTTCAAGATGAGCTTTGAAGGCTGAGGACACATTTACAAGACAAGAGGGAAAAGTGAGTCCAGAGACATGAAATGGCATGTGTGATAGCATGTTCAGAAGAGAGTAAGGACTTTAGCGGTGTGGGAAAGGACAGTAGGAGACGGATTTAAAAGGCTTTTTGGAGGTAGAATTGATAAAACTCGCTGTTCATCTGAATGTAAGAGTTGACAAGAGGGCATTGCCAAAGAGGACCTGAGGTTTGGGTTTCTGAGTTGGTTAATCGAGACAGGGAGTATATAGTTCTGAATATACTGAGCTCTCGAGATGAGTACGTGAAACTTACCTGAAGGTATTAGCCGGGCCACTAAAATCCTAGTCTGAAATTCAGGGGGGAGCTGCTGTTAGAGATTTGGACTGCTTCATATGTCATGGGCCCTCACCAGGTACCTGCTGTTACAGAGCATCTTAGTGCAAAGAATACAACAGAACATGTTCGCTCTACATTAATTTCAGATTTTTAAGAATAGACTTCTTTTTTCCTTTTGGAATTATCACATTAAAAGTAATCTAAGAGATAGAGAAAATTATAGTATATGTATTCTCTTTTGTTAAGTATAATTTAAATTGAAAAAATGAATTTACATTAAAGTTCTTTAAAAGGAAGAGAAATAGAGTAATCAAAACAATTCATGATGGAGATGGCATACATCCCCGTATTCTTTCACCACCCCTGTACTTTTACAAAACTTCAATGGATTTAAAAAAAATTGAGTAAGTTGGGGGTGATGGTAATTAGTGGTTTTTCTGGTTGTTGGAGGATAAGAAAGAATCACTTGTAGCCCCACAGAAGACACGAAAAGAGATTGCCTCATTAACTACGGGGCCTTGATGTTATTTATCCACGCTGTTTACTAGAACTTTCATTGTGCACTTGATGTCATTTAAATGGAGTTTTCCCATTGATTAATTGTATATGTTTCAGGGAGGTCTAATGGGGGCTTCTGTGGTGCTGATAATGTTCCGTACTTGATCACGACTGTATTCACCTTGCAAAACTCATCAAGCTGTACACTTAAGATCTGCGAGAGTTTCAGGATATATTTTATATGTCAATAACATGTTTTCTAAAAAAGCAATGGTACATGTTTCAGATGTACATAATGTGGTTGTTATGCTTTTTTAAAAAAGTCCATGTTCTGCAATGGAATAATTTGATTAGAAATCTTACACACTGTTACTTGTTTTTGTTTGTTAAATTTGCATATATTTTCAGGTAGTCACATAAAAATTGCATTACCCCAAGAAAACCGGTTTAAAATATACAGAATGTGTTCTATGTGTGTCAGGTGATTTAAGGTTTTCCAAACAGTGTTCAGAGATTCTGTTTATGTACCCAAATTTCAAACTCAAACTTAGAAAAATGCTTCCCTGAGGTGAAGTTAACTTGCCTGGGACAGAAGACTTTTTAAGGATGCCAGTTTGCTCACTGTATGGCCCAAGTGTTTATTCAGCTGAGGCTTGGATGAAAGCCACCACATCAATGTCACAGTCTCAGTACATGTGAGGAAAATACATGTGATACACAGCAAATTAGGTGTCATGCTCCGGGAAGGGCGGAATGGGATTGATTTGCCACTTTTAGCAATGCTCTTTTACTGTCAGCTGTGGCTTTGAGGAAAGCATTAGAGATTCTTGTCACAGATGTTTCTTTCATAAACTGTGGTGGGAGAATGACAGTCTGCAAAAATGGTTTACTACTCTTCTTTCTTCTCTTGGGGAAACAAAGTACGCTCACGATCCTAGCCAAGTGGACTCAAGGAGCACTCTTCATTTATACCACAATAGCATTAAGGATCATGACATTTACAAAGTTGATTTTGGAACTTTGTTGGAACGTAGTGTGTTGAGGTATTTATCCAACGTATGTGCCGTTGAGGAGGTGTGTAAGACTCATTATGGGGGAGGGCAGAAACCAGCCCACTGGGTGTTTAAAACTGAAATTAAAAAATGTTTGAACACTTTTTATTTAATGGTTCACAATTGATTAAAGTAATTAATCTTTTCAGCATATTGTACTCCACGCAAATTACTGTTATGAGAAGTTAATAATTCTTTCTACCTCAGCCATTTTTGTTTATAAGATGATGAAGTTTATAAAGAACAATAATATTTGTATAAAAAAACACGCTTGATAGAATTATTTGATGGTAGTTTTAAAATTAAAGGACATGAACTGCTTATCCACTGAGAATTTTAATTCATCACTTCCATTTTGTATAATTTTTACTGAAAATTTGGTGAGTAAATGTAAGCATTCTGTACATAAGTATTTTCCTGCTGAACAAAAATACAGTTACTATAGCAACAGCAGCATCACGTGGGATCTAAGAGAGAGAATATTTTACAAAGTGTGTTATCTATGTGTCATATTAATTTTTCTACTTTATGCTGTGTACGAGACAGAGTATTTTCCTCTGATGTTATGTGGATATCCAGTGTTTAATCATTCATTAAAGGCTTTTTTTCCCTTAAACGTTCCAGATTGCCTACAGAAGTTTTTCTCTTTTTTAAATATATGTGCACACATTGGGGCATGTAAAATGCCACTTGCCAATTTAGTTAATGAAGGTTAAAATAGGACAATTGTCTATTTTTTTAGGTGAGTTGATTATTTTTTTAATTTATGTGAAAAAATAATGTACTGTATTGTTTTGAAGTGTAAGAAAAGAAGACTATATTAGGGCGGGTCATACTTGCTGATCGAAGCACGTTTTCCTCTTCCACTAGGTTTCAAATATCTTAAATGTTTATTTTGAAAGGTTTCCATCCCCTTTGCTGACAGGGAACTTAAATTTTTTTGGTTAATTGAGTGTAAATGAATGAAAAACAGATTGCAAAATTTCATTTTCGATACAGATGAGCTTACAAATTATATTTTCCTAAATTGTTCTTTTACAACACACAAACACCTAGCAATTTACTTATTCTGAGGTCTGGATGGAAAAGTCTCTGAGGCAGAAGCATGTAATGGAGCTTCTCTGTATAACTACATTCTAATCCTAGGTTTGAAGTATCAGTTCTTACCGCACTTTGGAATCTGTTTCTACAGTGCAAAGGTTAAGGGTATTTTCCCCAAATCGTCTTTACAGCTGTTATTTTTGTGAAACAGGCTGTGTTCTCTGGAAGTTTTGCTAGATAACAGGTTCATTGAACCAGTATGGAAGTGGTCTCAAATTTTTTCTTTTTCACAACCTTCTTTTGTGAATTCCAGGTTCACACGGTTTATGGCCATGGTTTAAAACCTGAAGGTTACTGGGGAGAGACTGAGAGGTGTTTGACGTGGCTCTTCTCTCTTCCAAACTTCAAAAATTACTATAATATTTTACTGAATGGAGATTCAAACTGGAATTGCTGGTGACACAAAAGGCTCTTTTTTTTTTTGGAATCAATGCCCATAACATAGATTGAGGGTTATTTTTGATAGAAAGTGTCTCACAAGGTTAGAAAAATATTCAAAAAATTAAAAAGGCTTGTGTGGTTATAAAACATTTGTTGAATTGAATTCATATGCCTATTATTTCAGAAATATGTTGATTTGTAGTCCAAAATTGTACTTTTACGTGGTAGCTTACATGTTTGTTTTAGGTTCTACACCAGTAATGATTCACAGTCAATTCCTTGTGTGCTAGAGGTTAGTAGAAAAGGACCACTACCCTTATCATAACTTTCTTTTTCCCCAGTACTAAAACAAGGATTTATTTCATCTGTAGTATTGGGACCTGACCTTTTCATTTTCAGGCTGTTTGATTATTGTAGGTAACTGTTTTCTTCCATCTTTTCCTTAAAGAAAAACCAAGTTAGCTTTAGAAATTAATATTTAAACCCTCTTATCTTATTTTTATTAAGTAGTTTTGGTTGTTTGTGACAAATCTTGAGTATAATTTCCATTTGAAATAATGAAAATAGGAGGAGCCTTGCACAAGCTCCCTCTCCCCCACCATACTGTGCCATGAAGTTGATCAAAATTGGGTCAAATCGGGTGACTTTTGGGTGTCTGTAATAGATCTTGTGTATAATTTCCATTTCTAATAGTGATAAAGTATTAATAACTTTGCACAAGCCTTTTCTCCCATACTGCATGCTGTAAAGTTGATAAAAATTCAATTAAATTATCCAAACAAGCAGGTGCAGGTATTCTCAGGTTTTTAGAGGCTAATCTTCACTCCCCTAAAGCCTTATGGCCACCAAGGCTCTGTGTGTGTGTCTCTGTGTGTGTGTGTATGTGTGTTAACAGCAAAGCTCATGAATGAAGTGAAGGCATATGCTGGTTGCAAAGACACCAAACAAAAGACGGGAAGGACTGGGCTTACTACTTTACTGCTGGGAATCACTCACACTGCCTGTAGACAGCAGCCATATGACAGTCACATGGATGACTGAGTATATAGATCTTCAAGGTCGCCTGGCCTTGAAGATAGATTTGTTTCTCTAAATGCCTTGTCTGCAAGTTAAGTCAATGACCCCTAGGTAGTGGTTGTGCCGTGTTATGTCCCATATCCTTGTAATTTGGTCCATCTCCAAACACAGATGGATGAGATACAGAAATTTGTTGATAAAATAGGACATGCATGCTCTTTTTAGTAATATATTTTTTATTAAAGTAAAAATCATTAATTAAATAACTGCTTCATAAGGAGTGGTCTAGCATAAGAAAATAGAAGATATGAAGAAATAAGAAACCCAGACACCATCAATCTTCTTTTCTTTTGGTCCCCATTTGGGATAGCAAACTTACTCAAAGCTAGTGCCAGCTTGTGTTGTTGCCTTTCAATGGCTCTCCAGGATTTTCCCTCTGTGGTCAACCAAAGGACTTGTTGACTCTCAACAATCTCATTAGAAACCAGCCCCATCTTCAGTTTTGAACTATAATTGCTGTGTTGTGGCAATCAATGCTTATCCTTCTTGGGCTGGGGTTGAGGATGTTCCTACTGAATTGCAATCACCAAAGAAGAGGATTGTGCTGGTGCTACCAGCATCTCTACAGTCCAAGACTTCTTCCTCAACTAGAAAAGATACCTGCTCCTCTCTACCCCTTCTGACTCAACCACTCAAGTCAATTAATATCCACTAAGTATTGGACCTAACGTGACTGCCCAGAAGTGTTAAGACCCTCAGATGTCAGTCATACCTTCTTCTGCACCATTTCTTATTCTCCTCTGTCTACACCTCTCTCTCCCAAACCCCATACACTGGCTTCTTAAAGGAACCAGCTTTTGATCAGGTTTTGTATATTCATAAGAATATGTTAACTGTTTAAAGAAGTGACTTTCCAAAATGTACTTACCTTTTTAGAATGAATCCAGATTTTTCCAATTAGCTTGACCCACCTTTAATCGCTACTTTACACTCACATTGAAAATTTTTCCTTAGAAACAGAGAATTAGAAAATTTTAGAGTCACAAAAAGGCCATTTTGCTTTGAAATTCTTTCAAGCTTTCTATGAATTATTTTAAATATTTTATCACCTACTCTGTTTTTTTTCCTCTTTTTTTATTGTGGTAACATTAATTTATAACATTATATAAATTTCAGGTGTACATCATTATACTTCTATTTCTGCTTAGATTACATCATGTTCACCAACCAAAGACTAATTACAATCCATAACCACACACATGTGCCTAATCATCCCTTTTGCCCTCCTCCCTCTCCACTTCCCCTCTGGTAATGACGAATCCAATCTCTGTTTTTATGTGTTTATTTGTTGTTGTTTTTATCTTCTACTTATGAGTGAGATCATACAGTATTTGACCTCCCTCTGACTTATTCTCCTTAGCATAATACCCTCAATGCGCATCTATGTTGTCACAAATGGCTGGATTTCCTTGTTTCCTATGGGTGAGTAGTATTCCATTGTGTGTATATACCACATCTTCTTTATCCATTCGTCCCTTGATGGGCACTTAGGTTGCTTCCAAATCTTGGCTATTGTGAATAATGCTGCAATGAACACAGGGTTGCAGGTATCTTTACGCATGTGTGTTTTCATGTTCTTTGGATAAACACCCAACAGTGGAATAGCTGGATCATATGGTAGTTCTACTCTTTATCTTTTGAAGACTCTCCAGACTGTTTTCCATAGTGGCTGCACCAGTTTGCACTCCCACCAGCAGTGTAAGAGAGTTCCCTTCTCTCCACATCCTCTCCAACAATTGTTTCCTGTCTTGTTAATTATAGCCATTTTGACAGTAGTTAGGTGATATCCCATTGTAGTTTTGATTTGCATTTCCCTGATAGTGATGTTGAACATCTTTTCATGTGCCTGTTGGCCATCTGTATATCTTCTTCGGAGAAATGTCTCTTCAGTTCTTTTGCCCATTTCTTAAATGGGTTGTTAGCTTTTTCATTGTTGAGATTTATGAGTTCTTTATATATTTTGGAGATTAACCACTTATCAGATATATGGTTTGCAAATATCTTCTCCCAATTGTCAGGTTGTCTTTTCATTATGTTGATGGTTTCCTTTGCTGTGCAGAAGCTTTTTAGTTTGATATAGTTCCATTTGTTTGTTTTTTCTACTGTTTCCCTTGCATGATCAGCAACTGTACTTGAAAATATGTTGCTAAGACTGATGTCGAAGAGTGTACCGTCTATGTTTTCTTCTAGAAGTTTCATGGTTTCAGGTCTTATATTCAAGTCTTTAATCCATTTTGAGTTCATTTTTGTGTATGGTGTAAGATAATGGTCTACTTTCATCCTTTTGCATGTGGCTGTCCAGTTTTCCCAACACCATTTATTGAAGAGACTTTCCTTTCTCCATTGTATGCTCTTGGCTCCCTTGTCAAAGATTAGCTGTCCATAGATGTGTGGGTTTATTTCTGGGCTCTCAATTCTGTTCCATTGATCTGTGTGTCTGTTTTTGTGCCAGTACCATACCGTTTTGGTTACTATAGCTTTGTAGGATGTTTTGAAATCAGGGAGTGTGATACCTCCAGCTTTGTTCTTTTTTCTCAGGATCCCTTTGGCTATTCAGGGTCTTTTTTTTGTTCAATATAAATTTTAGGATTCCTTGTTCTATTTCTATGAAAACTATTGTTGGAACTTTGATAGGGATTGCATTGAATCTATAGATTGCTTTAGGAAGTAGGGACATTTTAACTACATTAATTCTTCCAATCCAAGTGTATGGAATATCTTCCCATTTCCTTGTGTCTTCTTCAATTTCTTTCAACAGTGTTTTATAGTTTTCAGCATACAGATCTTTCACCCCTTTTGTTAAGTTTATTCTTAGATATTTTATTCTTTTTGTTGCAATTGTAAATGGGATTGTATTCTTAATTTCTCTTTCTGCTACTTCATTGTTAATGTATAGAAACACAATTGATTTTTGTATGTTGATTTTGTATCCTGCAACTCTACTGTATTCATTTATTATTTCTAAAAGTTTTTTGGTGGATTCTTTAGGGTTTTCTATATGTAAAATCATGTCATCTGCAAATAGTGATCCGTTTCACTTCTTCCTTTCCAATTTGGATCACTTTTATTTCTTTTTCTTGTCTTATTGCTCTGGCTAGGACTTCCAATACTATTCACCAACTCTGTTTTAAGCCATTGAGAATACACCTGGTCTTAGTCTGCAAACAGTAAACTGCAACTT
The DNA here is from genome assembly GCA_031878705.1 of Tapirus indicus. NCBI lineage: Eukaryota > Metazoa > Chordata > Mammalia > Perissodactyla > Tapiridae > Tapirus > Tapirus indicus. Next base: position 6,887,052 of record CM062920.1, on the reverse strand, counting down.
ACATTTGTGAATTAAAAGCCTTCTTCCAAATGAAGTCTTTTAAAAGTGCTTATAAAATATGACACGATGATACATGCTTGATGTAAAATGATCAAACAATACACAAATATTAAAGTAAAAATAAGTCACTCTTCACCTTCTCTCAATCCCACTCTCCTTCCCACAGAAAAGCAATGTTAACAGGTCGTTAAGTATCCCACTTTCCATGCATATGGACACAAACATGTAGCTCTATAAAATATGCATATTTTTCTATGTCTTGAAGATCTTTCCATGTCACCATATACAGATTTATCCCATTCTTTTGAACATGCATACAGCACAATTAATGGATTATTTTCTTATCAGTATGTACTTTTTGAAAAAATGTTAATATTATAAAAATGCTGTCAGTAAACATCTTTTCCCTATATAAGGATTTCTATAGGATACATTACCAGAAGTTGAAATGCAAATACAGTTTTAAAAAATTGTAAGTAATATACTTTTATAATGATTTTGTTATTTCTAGTGGGTACAGAGGCTCTTATTAGAATTTTAATATATTATCTTCAGTTACTGAATTTTAAGAGAGATATAGGGGATTTAAGAAAATGGTTTAGCGAAGACGGCAACAGTAATTAAATAAATACAGAATGGGCTCTCTGGAGATACGTTGGGAGTAAGGGCAGTTCAGCCACACAAGAGAAGGCTGTTTCAGGATGCTGCCCAGTTGTTTTCCATTTCTGCACAAATTCCCATTGTACATGCCAGTAATCGAAATCAGCCAGACATTGTGAGGACTTTGTTGTTATACATTTGCTTGTATGCTCAGACTAAGTATAAATGGAAGTTATAAAACCTCTGATCTTTGAAGTCTAAAAATTGAACAGGCATCTGTATTTCTTAAGAGATTCTTGAGTTTATTTTTTTCCATTTATGTTCCCATTGCTTAATTGGTTAAATAATAGTGCTAATTTTGAACATAATTGCATTCCTGTAGGAGTTTACAGAGACAAATGTAAGACTTGATATTCCTTTCCAGAAACAATGATATTTCCCCTCTGAACTCTTGTGGCTCTCGTTTGTCCTACTCATGTGACATCATTCACAAGTCACTTTGGAATTTATCTGGGCACTGTCTCCTGTCGCTTAAGAGATTTTAGGCTTCTTGGTGGCAGGGAGAATGTTTGTTTATCTTTGTGTCCTTCCCAACATTCAGCGCCGTTTCTTATGCACAGACGATGCTCGATAAATATTTCTATGAGTAATGAGTGGATAAAAGTCATGTCTGCCACTGGGCACAAGGTCACTCAAAATTTAACACTGCTATGAGAAATGTAATTTAAGGAAAGATTTGAATGATAGGGAATCAGAATCATCCTTCTCACACAGGAAGGACAATATCATTTTATGAAAATCATTTTTAGTGTAAAAAGTGAAAGTGGTATAAAAATCACAAAGAAATGTAAAACAAGCTTCACCAGAAAGATTATTGATTGTGTATAAACAATATACACAAGTTATAGGATGTTATGGTCAAAATTCTGTGATTCTATATTTTTAACATGAAGTTTTGATGTTTACTAAAATATTTATTAAAAGGGACTATTTAGGAAAAAATTTTGAGTTATTATTCTCTAAAGAAGGAACCTGGTGTACTCCGAAGCTGAGTTAAGGCATGAGCACAGGGGATAATGTAACATAGAATCTGTCTCTGACATAACCTAACATTGCTACCAAAAATAAAATGGGTACATTAGGATTAGCAAACACACCAGGAACATAGAAGCAGAAATAGCATTCAATAGACATTTATGGAAACACCTTTTTTTTCATATCAAGGTTTTTTTTTTCCTATTAATTACTGGGCTAATTCGAGAGAACTTTGCTTTGAAAGGGTTTTGATGATATCGTAGCATTTTGTAACAACATCATTCAAAGGTCTGAAGACAAAGTGTTCTCTACTGCTTGCCTCCAAAATGAGGTGAATATTATTCTGACAGACACCAAGCAAAAAGGAAAAACCCCATTTTCCACGTCTGTATCTTTGTTCCCTGTGTGTCTCCCTGACTTTCGCACCACTACCACGCTCACACAGCACACTTCACTTCGGACACTACTGGTCATCAAATGTGTGGCATTTTCCCCACAACAACAAGCAAGTCTCAAACACCAGCTGGGTGTCCTACAGTTTAACTCAATTTTGACACTATCTATCTAGAGATAGTGTCAGATCCCACAAGTTAAGGGCTCAGACCTACAAGACTGCACCCCGCTTCCTTGCCCCACACACTTCAAATGCCATTCCCAAGCCCAGGTTGTCACCTGCACTGCTGACCAACTGGTTATAGATTGGCTGTTCCAAAGATCCCTCCTCCTTGGGTTCAATTAATTTGCTAAAGTGGCTCATAGAATTCAGGGAAACACTTATGTTTACCAGTTTATCAAAGGATACGGTAAAGGATACAGATGAACAGCCAGATGAAGAGATACATAAGCAAGGTCTGGGAGGGTCCCTAGCTCAGGAGCTTCTGTCCCTGTGGAGTGGGGGGTGTGTCACTCTCCCGGTGTGGATGTGTTCACCAACTTGGAAGCTCTCTGAACCCCATACTTTCGGGATTTTATGGAGGCTTTATCACATAGGCATGATCGATCATTAACTCCATTTTTAGCCCTTCTCCCTTCTCAAGAGAATGGGGGGAGAGGCTGAAAATTCCAAACTTCTAATCATGGCTTGGTGTTTCCAGTGACCAGCCTTCATCCAGGAACATCCAGGAGCCAGAGTCACTTCATCCAAACAAAAGACACTTCTATCACCCAGAAAATTACAAGAGTTTCAGGAGTTCTGTGCCAGGAACTGGGGGCAGAGATCAAAATACATACATATTTTTTATTATCTCATGCCAAGGAAAGGATTTATTAAAAGAAATCATCTTGCAATGTTGAAAATACAATAAGGTAATTTAAAAGCCTTCCAAATAGGGGCCGCCCGGTGGCGCAGCGGTTTAGTCCGCGCTTGGCAGCCCGGGGTTCGCGGGTTCGGATCCCGGGTGCCCGCCGACACACTGCCTGTCAGCCCTGCCGTGGCGGCGTCCCATATAAAGTGGAGGAAGATGGGCACGGATGTTAGCCCAGGGCCAGTCTTCCTCAGCAAAAAGGGGAGGATTAGCAACGGATGTTAGCTCAGGGCTGGTCTTCCTCACAAAATAAATAAATAAATAAAAGCCTTCCAAATAATAAAAACATCTATTCTTTCAGTAACACTCATAGTTTTATTGTAATTTTCTTGCTTGATATAGATTAGTCATAGTCTAGGTCAATCTTTGATGTCATTCCTCATGCTCCTTGGTAAATTAAACAAGGATGCCTCTTTTTTTTAAATAGCAAAAATTCACATCTTGGAGTCTCCCTCAGGGAGCGGGGAGGGCACGGGTGCCGACTGTCACATATATCCATGTAGTCAGCTACTGGGGGAACATTAAGGGGAACTGTGCCTTAGCCACCAGTCTTGGCATATTTTTAACTTTCTCTATGAATGGATGATGCAGGTGGGATTTCCAGGAGTTTTACTGGTTCTTTACCCTGTGATTTTTTATAAAATTATGGACTTGGGAAAGACTAGGACCTGAGACTGATCTGATTAGTCTCCAAAATTGATTGGTGAATTGTGAAAAATTTGTTGGAAATTCTTGATACAAATGACAAGGGGGAGGGATTAACTACCAAGCATTACATTTTGAGAGAAGCCATATATTTTTGTTTCTTCATATATCCATAATGTTAATACTTTTGCTTTTGGTATACTGATATGGTGAGAGGATATATTAGCAAAACAGAGATGAAATTCTCTTTAAACCACAGCATTAGTAATGTAATTTTTAAGAAAAGCACCAATGACATTAGGTACTGGCAGAACTGTTTTTGCAAAAAATGATTGAGTTTCCACCACAAAATATTTAATCAAGTAGATTTCTTAGAGAAGTAAACCAGATACCATAATTTAAAATGGTTAAGAATAAAGTAATTCTCCAACTAGAGTAGACTTTCTTTTGGTTGGTCTTGATAAACACAACAAAAATGGCATGCGATATACAAACAAGGAGTTTTGAGAAGATTTAAAATTAACAATGAAGAATATAAATAACATTAAACAGTTTTTGATTCATCTGGTTTTCAGTCAGAGAGGGCAGAGACACAAGCCATTCCATGTGGAGGTAGAAATGTTTCTAGTGGGTTTTTCTTCTTTAACATAAGCTATCCAACCTACATTTTTGGATGTGGGAGAAGTGGAGTATATAACAATTGCAGTCTTTGTAATCTTTGTTTCTTTCTAATGGAAAGGCCCAGAATGCATCCAGTAAAAGCTTCCTTCCTTGCCAAAATTTGGTCAGATTTTGGTGAATAGGATTTTCCCAGAGTGGAACTTGTAACACTCAAATTACAGAAATTTATTAGAATTTGATCCTGTAAGACACATAAAACTATTTTCCAGTGCTACATTTATTTCCGTCATCTCTTCCTTTGCCAACTATGAATCACTTAAGTTTTCAAAGCATAAATAGTGTTCTGCCTAGAAAGAATTGGATGACCACATAGATGGGTCCTGTACTTTTGGAACCATTATGACATGGCTCTAGAAGAAATCAGTTTTCTAGAGTCTTCTTCTGGGTAACTGGACTGATGCTCCCTGAAACAACAAACCATCTTATTTATATAATGTAATAACACATTCATCATGGAAGTGGAACTAGTAGAAATGCAGATGGTAAAATTATCCTCTGTTAGATTTCAGTGACATTCAACATTGTAAACCTTGTCTTTTTCTTGAAGTACAAGTTTTACGCTCTGAAATAGGAGAATTTCAAACTGTTTAAACCATTTTTTCCAAATTCAAGGATAAATAAATAAGTAATATCCACCAGATTTAAGATTTCACGAAACTTGCAGTGATCTCATTAAAAAGGCCAGGTTCTGTTTGTTTGCTTGCTTATCCATTTGCTTGTTGATGGACATCTGACTTGTTCCCACTTTTTTGGCTATTATGAATAATGTTGCCATGAATATTGGATTGTGGGGATGGTTGCACAACTCTGTAAATTGACTAAAAATCATTGGATTGTAGGCTTAAAATGGGTTATTTTAATGGTATTGTAGTACCTCAATAAAGCTGGGTTTTTTTAATGGCTAATTTTAAATATAGCTGGATCACATAGCTCTACCTGATTATTTGAAAAATGTCGAGAAGACTTTCTTGCCCCAGTATACCTTGCTCATTTACTATTATCAATATCTGACATTTCACCAGGAGAGACTATTATTTGGGCTATGAACTTCACCATACTTAAAATGCCATTGGGGGAGATAACATATGAGAGCCAATCACTTTGTTGTGGGAGGCACAAATCAAAGATTTGTGAATGAGTTAAAAATATATAATTGGATATAGTTCAAGAGATAACTTTGGCAGGATGCTGATTGGAACAGAACATGAAAGGGATATAATAAATGTCCAGAGCAGGAGAACTTCTCAGGAAGAGAAGATGTAGATTGGGTACCATAGAGGAGACCCTGGGAAAGCAGAAGTGCTGGAAACCCTGGGAAGGGTGCACCACACTTGTGGAGAAAAGATTCAGGAATGGTGGTGAAAGGTTGCTCTCCTCCCAGGACTTTGCCCTGCTTTATAATTTAACTTAAACTTTTCCCTGGGTATTAATTAATATCACAGTGCTTACACATATAAGTATTTATAAAAGAATAATAGCATTTCACAGTGAAACGGTGGGCTCTGCCAGCCTGCTGATGATGGTTAGATTCACAGAGCCACAGAGATGCAAACCGATTAGAGGAATATTGTGGAGAAAGCTAGCCCTTGGGTACAGAATGTCTTAAGGAAAAGAAATATCTTGATGCATTTTTAGGTTTTATGCTACATTTTTGAATTGCTAAGAGTTTCTGTTGATTGGAGATGGGACAAATATTCCAGTAGTTTAATTCTTTTGACTGTGTCATGAATTATGTTCCAAACAGCAGTGTTTCTGATGACATCTGTCAATGCTGATTGTGGTATTTTTTTTAAGGCCAAGATTTCTATTCAGGCCAGTTTTTCACTGATGAAGTTGCTTTCTCATCACCACTTGTTTTGTAATAGGGTATTTTCCCCCAGCACAAAGAAAGTCATCTCTAAATACTTAGCTGTAAGCTTAAAGCTACTGGATAACTCTTTCTAGTCTTCTGTATTCACCAGGTCTCGGTTTTGATTAATAATTCTAAAACAAGCACGAGAGATTGTGGTGGACAGAGAATTACTTTTATACAAATGTCTCTATTATTATTTCATTGGAGCTAAATGAGGATGGGACCAGTTGATGGGTTATTCATGCACTGCAGGGAAGAAAGGACGCTCTACTCCCTGGACCCCTGCAGAGCTCCACAGGTTTTACCAAAATATTTTGTAGATTTCTATTTTTTCTAACTTAAAATTATGGAAGAACTGAGTGAAATGGATAGGTCTCCTTCAAGAGTCAAAAAAAAAAATTCAATTTCATTGCTCAGCATGTAACATTCTTTTCTCCGTCTTTCAAATTATGTTGTGAAAGTAGATCTCCATGTCTTTTTAATACAAAACTTAGTATTGTACATTGAAAAAAATCATACAGTAAAAGAGATCAGCCTTCTGTGATTATGCTTTCATATTTTAAAAAAATTTTCCTAATGTCCTATCAATAACACATTTTTAATTTATTTCATAAACAAGGTAACATTTATGATAATATTTGTTCTTTACTCTGAGAAACAAGGAATATATGCAACTACAGAGAAATTATATGGCAGCCTTTGTGGCCTCATGTACTAAATACCTTTTTGCAAAGAGTGTTTTCAGGACAACTCTAAAAGCTGTGTGACTTGCTGAAATAGTTCTCGAGGCCGATAGGAATCCCACTGGAAAATAGCTGCGTGCCAAGAGGAGGGCCCATGAAAACACTAATTTTCTTTAGAGAAGATTTTCAGTAATGCATTGATCACTGTATTGTGTATACGAAGCAAATGAAGAGTTTTTTGCATTTGATGATAGATAATATCTGATAAATATGTCTAAATCAGTTTGAGGGGTCTAGAACGTTTAACGAATCAGTTGCTGTGCCCATATATATCTAGAAGGTGCTTTCAAGTCCACATCACCATAATCTACCAATAGAAAGGCTGTTAGACAAATGCAATTCCTGTCATCATAATTTTTTAAATGAAAGTGACTTTCAAAAGTTGCTAAAGGCAAAGGCAGTTCAGGTGGAGGTTCAGGAAGGTAAAAGGCTAGTGTAGTAGGTTTCATGTAAATAGTAGCACTAATGGCTAACATTATTGAGGCTTTTCTATGTAGGACTGTGCTAAATATTTCATGTATCTTTTTTGCTGTTAATACTAACAAGGGCTTTGAGGTAAATACAACTTTATGAGGGGCACCTCTTTTTTACAGATGGAGCAATTAAGCAAGAATGTCACCCGAGAACACACAGTGGTAAACACTGGGATTGCCTCTCCAATATTTATTTCTGCCACCAGAACCTCTAGAGCAGTGATGTTCCCAGACACATGTAACGGATCATTATTGTCTAAGTCCAGGGTCAAGAAACGTTCTATAAAGGATCAGATAGTAAATATTTTAGATTTTGTGGGCCAACAGATTTATCTTGCAATTACTCAGCTTTGCTGTCATAGCATGAAAGTATCTATAGATAAAAAAGGATGTATGTGGCTGTGTTCCAATAAAACTTTATTTACAAACACAGACAGCAGGCAGCACTTGGCCTATGGGAGTGCGATGTAGTTTGCTGATTCCTGGTCTAAACCAATCATGGCCACTCTGTTTCTTAATTTTTCAGTCTCTAGTGCTGTGATCTTGTGACAAAGCTCAGATAAATGAAACCTAAGTAGACATCTGCTGGGAGGACGTTGGGACCTATACAACTGGCACTGCCCTCCTCCCTTTTCTTTTTCTCTGCCTTTAATGCTTTGCTGGAGCAAAAGTTGTCATTTTGGGACCATGAGGAAATAAGGTGGTATGCTAAGAATGGAAGAGCAGAAAGGGAGCTCGAGTTTCCCCGTGGCAAAATTGAGCAGCTGGACCATTGCCTGCAGCTGCTGGTCATTGGACTTACTGTTATACAAGAAAAATAAACTATTTGCCTAAAACACTGGTTTTGTGGTTGTTTGTTGCAGAAGAAGGGGATTCTGATACTTTTCTCTAGAAATGTAAATTTCAATGCATAATCCTAGAGGGTTTAAGTATTCACTGTTGTAATTTTTCGAAGTACAATGGTATTTTTGTATTTAAAAATATGGAGAGCTACATTCTGAGCACATGTGAACCTACAATCTCTAATTTGAGAGACCATGGATTTATCCTTTTACTACAAATTACTCTGTTATGGACCTCAACATTTTCGGAAAGTCATCTAAGTCTCCTTTCTCATACTTTGCCTCACTGGTGGTTCTCAAACTTTTGGGAGAATACAAAATACTGAGAGCTTGTTAAATATTCAGATCCTTGAGTCCCATTGCAAAAGGTTCTGCTATAGCAGGGCAGTACAGAGTCTGCATTTTAAATAATTCCTCCCAGTGAATGTGAAACAGGTGGCCTTGAGAAACACTGCTCTCGAGTCTAGACTAATTCGACTCAGTAACCAGGGCCAGGGTGGTGTTAATTTTTGTAAATAGACATATTGTCAAAAATCATGACTCTGAGATCTCTCTCATTTTCTGCCAATAACCAAACATCTATCTAAGCTAAAAGTAATAGCTTTTAAATGGAATTTCTGTTTTGTTGACCGGCAACCTGATTCAGATGGATGCTTGATTCTTTTTTGCTTTTGGCTGAATAATGTTGCATGATATCTGGTAGATTTCGTCATGAGATGATCATGGACGGTTAGGTTGCAAGCACATGGGTATGCTTTCCTGGCTTTGGTCAGGAAGGCTGCATGGATGGTCCCCAGTAGTTTGAGCATAGTAGGTGAACAATAGATATGTTGAACAGATTGTAGCTTTTTATGGTAGAAATGGCTGAGACACAGATTTCACCAAAGTTTGATCCTAAATTTTTTATGGTCATGAGCAGTAAACCATTCAGCATGAACAGCACTCTGTGAGGTCCAGGCATATACTGTGGTGCTTAAGATCATACATGTTGGAGCTAGAGGGTCTAGGTTCAAATTTTGGCTCTACCTCGAAGTAACCTTGAGTAAGTTACTCAACCTCTTTGCATCTAGTTTTTCTATAAAATGAGAATGCTCCTCATTTCCCAAATTCATGGGCTTGTTGTGAGGTTTAAATGAATTAATAGATTTAAAGTAGTTAGAATAGCACATAATATACACTTAGTAATGTTAGCAGATACTATATTTATATAAAGACAGAGTTTGCATCCAGGTAGCTCGTAAGCCAAACTTAGGTAAATACCGTGTTTATCAAAAGTTTCAGTTTGAATGCCTTAGGTGGGAAATGTATTATCTCATTTGCCAAAGCCCTACCTCTCTTTTTCTGTTGTCGCTGTACATTTCGCACATTTACATCCACTGCCTGGCCACTGACAACTGAAATTTGTGACCTCTGCTCACATGTTATTGTTATAATGTAAGTAATTTTCAAAATATAATGGGGAAGTTGATTAACCTTTGTGCAAAAAGGGAGTTAATGAGAGTCGAGAATAAGTTAAAATATGCAAGATTCGGGGTACAAGTAACCCAGCAAATGGGGTATTGAAATGGCAAGTTTAAATGACAAGTCTTTAGTAGAGTGTTGCTACATAGATTAATTAGCTAAATCCTGTCTTGATTTAAGGAGAGAAATCATAGGGCCCCAGTGGCAACTCTGGAATCTTTTACATTTCAGCTCCAGTATAACTTTTCAGCACCTCTCCCCTGTACACAACAATTAGTTCAGTTAAACTGTGCAATTTGCTGTTTCTGCAACTGGCATCTTTGCTCAAGAACATTCTTCCTACATTGCTCCATGCTATCTCCCCCAATGACCCTGTCAGAAGAATTCTTCCTTGTCCCCTAAAATCTACAGCCTGGATCAGTAGATTTTAAATGTTCCTTATTGTTTCCTTTTACGAGACCACATGGTACAATGGAAAGAATATGGGCTTTCGAGACAGAGAACAAAGTTAGAATGATTTCTCCTGTGTCTATAGGACGACCTGTGAGACCTAGTTTCCTCATCTGTAATGGACGTAATATAGCGCCTGTCCAGAGTTGCAGTAACCAGTAGAGATAATCTGGTTCTGAAGGAGGCTCTGCTCCCTGGTGACCCTGGTTTTGCTGCCGTGTCTCAGTCACGGGGTTAGGTGGATGACCAAGGCTCTGCAAAGGCGTGGCTCAGCCGCTGGGTTCGTGGAAGGAGATGCAGGAGCCCTCTAGCTGTGAGCAATTCCAGTGCTGGCCTTCATCTCACACAAGTGTTGGTTCAAGGTAGGAGACCAACAGACCGCACGACAATCAGTAGTTCTCAGAAAGCACAGTTTGGACAGCTGCACTAAACGAATGCCTTCAACATGCCTTCTGATGAATTCCCCTGTGGTCTCCCTCCATGCGGACGTCCTGGCCTGAACTACAAACGGCTTTTAACACATCCCTGTTTTATTGCCTCTTTTTCTGTATGGGGTTGCCCCCAACTGAGGTTATCAGTAGGCAATGGGGGATGTGAGAAGGTCAAGACAGGCTGGCTGCTGGGGGTTTGGCCTTTAAGTTCCCGCTTACTCATGGGTAAGTGCTGTACTTCATGTCTGTCTCAGCCTTAAGTGCACATCATAAAGGATGGTGATTGGCACGGGATAGGTGAGCAATAGCTGCCACCAACTATCCTGTCCTTCTTATATTTTAGTGGGAGTTACCGTGAGACATTTCTTTATTCCCCACATCTATCCCAGTGCCCTGAGTGTAGGGGGGGCTTACCAAGTTTGTTAACTAACTAAATAAAAATCTTGTAAGGGGTTGGGAATAAGAGAAGGCACAGGGCATGTGGAGAGCAGAGGATGCAACTGGGGAGAAGAAAGAGACAGAAAGTGGATGCAAATTTCACTGGCTTACAGTTTTGATGCAGAATATACCTTGACCTTATGTGTTTGGACCCAAAGAAGCTGAGAACAAAGGTATTTCATGTTCTGCCATGGTTGTTAGGGCCATCGTCAGCGCCACCCTTTATTCAGTTCATTTAACCACCAGTGAGAAGTATTTACTGAATGTCTACCATTTGTCAGGCCCTGTGCTAGGTTCTGGATGTATAACATGAGCGAAAACAGACAAGATCTTTACTTTTGTGGGGACTACAATTTCCTGGGACAGTTAGATATTAATTAAATAATTACATGAATAAATATAAAATTATTATTCATTTAAGTGCTGGAAGGAATTGCATATTATGCTATAAGAGTGGAGAATAAGAAGACCTGACATTATGTAGGCTTTAGAATGGCTTCCCTACAGAAATGATATTTGGAGTGAGATGGAAAGAATGAATAGGTTGTTACGTTAACAGAGAGAGAGGATGGGGTAAGGGAAAGAAGCACATGTTCAGCTGAGGGAACATCGTCTGCTGGGATCGTCTGAGGGAGCATGCCACAGCCGAGACGTGTGAAGTAAACTCCATGTGCTGGGACCAGTAAGAGGAAGTGAGGGATGAGGCTGCTAGTGGGGACCTCAGGGCCTTGTAGACTTGGATTTTATTTTGAGATCAATGGGAAACTAAGTTATTTTAAGCATGAGATAACATGATAAGATTAGCATTTTAAAAATTACTCTGGCTGCAGTAGAAAACAGGCTGGAAGAGGTCAAGAGTGCATGGGCTAGAACATGTAGGTTATTTCTTGTAGTTCAGGTGAGAGGCGAACCCTCCTTGGTAGAGAGAGAAGTGAATGAATTTAGGGAATCTCAAGATGTAAAATGGAGAGGAATTGATGATGGGTAGGATACGGGTGGGAGAGAGGAAAGTGTCATAGATAACTTGTGTGACTGGATAGATGGTGGTGCTGCACACCAAGGAAGAAACTGGACAAAAATCAAGTTTGGAAAAGATCATGAATAAATCTAGGAAGCAGTGGGGTTTATGGGAAAGCTATGTTGTGTTGGCTTCCAAATTTTGTTTCTTATCATGCATGGATTTTTTTTTCCTAGAGATGACTGAACGATTTCTATGATGTCCCCCAAAAGCCATGCTCAAATCTATTGTGTGGTGCCTTTAAGTAATGTTCCATCTCTACACCTTAAGCCAGACTAACACATACTTTAAAAAGTGAAAGGCAGTAGGTATTAACATATACTGTATGCATTATGGATATCGGGTATATTCCTGACCATTAAGAACAAATGCCAAAAAGAAAAAAAAAGAAAAATAATCCTATCTTCTCAGCATATTGTTTTCATTTTTCATATTTTTAAATTTCATGTCTCTATTAGCAATCATATTTTTCTATAGTTATAATCAAAGTGTATATTCCATTTTGAAAAGCAGTATGGGATAATAGAAAATATTACTTTGGCGAGACGTGGACCTGCACCATTTCTTTCTAGCTGCATGATCTTTAGCAAAGCTTTAACTCTCTGAAGCTGACCTCCCTTATCTGGTAAATACGGTGGGGGAAAGGGGAATCATCCTTGCCATTCACTTTTGGGTAATGATTAAATAAAGTAAACTTTTGCATAAAATATTAGTGTCTGGCACACTGTAGGTACTTAATAAATGTTAGACATTTTTTCCCTTTTTCCTTGTAGCTAGCCTTTTCCACAAAGCATCGTATTGCAAATGTTGAAAGACCAGTATAATGTTTGTAATCATGCTTTTATTTGCTTCAAAACATTTCAATGAGTTTGTGTTGCTTAATTTTCTTTTATCACTTTCCTACTGTTGGATACTATTTTTTCAGGTTTTGTCAATTATAGATAATATTGCATTAAGGCATGTATTTTGAGTTATTTCTTACGATTAAAGATCCAATATTATGGTGACATTAGGTCAAAATTATGATGATTTATATGTTATTTGGATGCAAGTTTCTTGTGTTGGTCTATAGAGTTACAAATGTATGAATGTACCATGTCAAAACTTTGCATTAGTACCATGTGCTTCACAGGGCTGTGTGTTAGTTGGGAACGGGACTATCACAGTGCAGAGCTGGGGGTCTGGAGTCAGTCTGGATGGTTGAAAATCTCAATCCCTCCATTTATGTGTGACTTTGAGCAGTTTCCCAACCTCTACAAGTGTCCATGTTCTTATGTCTGAAAATGGGGATAAGTACCTTCCTTTACGGTTTCTGTGATAATTAAATCACAATAAATACCGTGTCTAATACACAGTAAACATTGTGAGTGTTAGCTTTAAGTTGCTACTTATTGCAATAGCTAGTGTATAGGTTAAGCTGCTATAACAAAGAGACTGTCTTCATATGATAGAAATGCCTGACTTAATATGATAAAAGTGTGTTTCCCTCTTATATAACAGTCTAGAGAGAGAAAGATACCGAGAACAGGTTGGTGGCTTTGCTCTATGAAATCATCTGGGGATGCAGGTCCTTTCAAATTTTTATTTTGAACTTATCTAAAGAGCTCTCTGAGGTCTATTTACTCAGTTTTAAAAATACCATATATCACTTTTGTGCACTCAAAACAGAAAAATAAAAGTGTAAAAAATTAAGATATTTTTAAAACTTCTTTACATTTGAATGTAGACTACCGAGTGACTTTTTATTCCAGAATTGTTGACGTCCATGTTAATTTGCACAGTATTGTTCTTTGTGCTGCCAAGATCACTTGTGATGTGGCCTTTCTTAAGATTGCTCCACAGTCGTCTCCAGGATTAGCTTCAAATCACTGGCACTCATTCTCCAATGTGAACTCTTTCTTATTTGACGAAACTCATGAATTAATTCTTCCTCCATGGAATGCCTCAACTGAATAGAATGGATTTTTTTCTACCAAAGCCTTCAAACATACTTTGAAGAATTTGACTTTTCTGTTTTTTAACAGTATCTCAGTTTAAACTCATAGCTGTCCAGTTACTTTCAAGTTTTTCAGAGTTTGACCCAGTCTACTCTAGAGTAAAATTTAGATTTCAAATTCATTTCAAACTTTGCTCTTTCCCACAACCAGAATAGCTCTTGGCTTGAGGAAGGTGCACTAGTGAGGGAGACATAGCCCATTCTTCTACTCTGCTTCCTTTTCTCCCCGTTGTGTGCTGTGGTGGGAGGTGGGATAGAGAAAAAGAAGCAAAGAGCTCTCTACTTCACTGTCCTTTCATGGTTTTGGATGCTTCCTGGATGGCTGTGAATGAGTTCACTAGGATTCCAGGCAGGAGGTCCCCTACCACAGTTTCCAAATTTGAATGATTGCTACGGTGTGACAGCTTCCTTCACCGTCCCCTTCAGTTTCTTCTCAAGGCAGTGCACCCCAAACATTTAGCTCCCGAGCTTTCCTCATTGAGAAGGAGCCATCTCCAGAAGGAATGGCAAAAAGGTGCAAACTCAGCTGACTTCTATGGTCCACTTGACCTGCAGGCAACTCACACAGCCTTGCCATGTCCAACAGTGGAGTCCAAGCTGCCTTGCCGCATCTCTCCGATTCCCTTTTCCCTTTACTTAAATAGATATCAGGGGTAGCCACAGTAGTTCAGTTTGTAAACAAAGTTTCAAATGAGAAATGAGATGTCAGATTCCTCTGAGAGTCTTTCAGAGGTTTTCTTAGAATCTTTCTCATCTGGCTCTAGGTGAGAGGAGGGAAGATGTCACCACTGTGGTGATCCTCCTTGATTCCTCTCCTTTCATTATTGTTATTTTAATTTTTGCTATGGTGTGTGATGGTAGGGGTAGCCAAGCAGTTCTATCTTCTCTAGGTGTGTTCTGTGGGGAAGTACTCAGTGATACTCTTTAGTCTGGCAGGCCAGTCAGCTTAGCATTAGAACTTTAGTGACAACCGATGAAAACAGGAGAGATTCCCATGTAAATAGATATTCGGTTCCTGCTGGGATGACAGAATGTAGGTAGAGAAGTTTTTGTGATTCTTTTTGTTAAAATAACCAACTCAGTTACTGAAATACAGAAATAACTGCTCGAGTTCACATAAAACTGAATCTGTAGAAGGGATTTGTTGCTATTATATCATCATCTATATATGCTCCAAATATATAACAACTAATCATTAGCCTTTTATGTCGAGTTTATTAAGATGTAATTTACATACAGTAAAATTCTCCCTTTTTAGGTGTTTCAATGATTTTTAACACACACATACAAATATATCTCTGTCTCCATCTCTATTTATCTATAACTGTATTTTTGTAACCACCACCACCACAGTTGAGTTACAGAACATTTCCACCATCCGAAGACGTTCCCTTATGCTCCTCTGTACTCAACCCCCTTCCTTGACCTCCAGCCTCTGGCAACTACTCATCTGATTTCTGTCCCTATAGTTTCTCCTTTGTCAGAATGCCATGTAAATGGAATCATACAATATATAGTCTCTTTGTTTCTGGCTTATCTCATTTATAGTAATGAGTCTGAGATTCTTCCATGTTGTTGCATATGTATGTGGTTTATTCCTTGTATTACATTTTGTGGAGTTTCCACAGTCTGTTTGAACATTCACCAATTGCTGGATATTTGACATTGTTCCAATTTTTAGATATTATGAATAAAGCAGCTATAATATTTACATATAGGTTTTTCTGTGGCTGTATATGTTTGCTTTTTTTTGGAAATAAATAATCCCACTTAGGAGTGAGATTACTGGGTTGTTTTTTAATTCTATATTTAACTTTCTAAGAAACTGCCACGCTGTTTTCCCAAGAGGCTGTACCATTTTGCATCCCCACCAGCAAGGTATTAAAGTTCCACTTGCTCCTCATCCTCACGAGTACTCGGCATTGTCAGGTGTTTTTTTGTTTGTTTTTTAAATTGTAGTCATTCTAGCGGGTGGGTGGTGGTATCTCATTGTAGTTTTAACTTGCTTTCCCCTAATAACCAATGATGTTGGACATCTTTTTTATATAGTTATTATCCATTCGTGTACCTTGTTTTGTGAAGTGTCTTTTGTCCATTTTTTGGGGTGGGGGAAGGAAGTTGTTTGTTTTCTTATTATTAAATTTTGGGAGTTTTTTACATCTTCTAGATACAAAATCTTTATCAAATATGTGTTTTGCAAATATTTTCCTCTAGTCCATTATTTATCTCTTCCTTTTTAGTGTCTTTCAAAAAACAGAAGTGTTAGATTTTAACTTAATTTTAATGGACTCCAGTTTATACATTTTTTATGCTTCCTTTTTGCATCCTATCTAAGAAATGTTTCCTTAATCTAATGACTCAATGATTTTCTCTTATACTTTTATTTAGAGCTTTTCAAAAATTGTCTTAGGTTTTACATGTAAGTCTATTATCCACACATTCACCAGGAACACAAAATAGTGTCCCGCTCTCCCTGATTTGTGAATTATTGGATAGCGTCCATATTATTATTTCATTAGGAGATGATTAACAAAGAGAGGAATAATTGACTTAGGACTTTAAGAAGAGGAACAGCGTTAGAACCAGGAAATTCATAAAATAGTACCACTCTTCTCAAAGACAGTTTTAGAGACCTAGCTAATGAAAACAATATGGAGGTTCTCATTTTACTTGTGGTACAGTTGATACTCACTCAAGCCTTACTCATTGGTCACGTAGGGACATGATTCTTTGCGACTGATTGTGTGATGCTGATAGGAAACCTCTGATCAAAAGATCTTATGCAGTTAGTCCATTGAAGCATTAACTCTCGCCATCCATTCTCTTATAGGAATCAAGAGATCCTGCAAGAATAGAACACAAGATACAGCAAGTTCAAATGCTGTGGGTAGATGATGAGCCCAGGGGTTAGCTCAGGGTTTTCCTCTTCAGATATGTATTATTTAACATTGAATTATAAAAGTTCTCTTTCAGTGTCTTAAAAAGAAATCAAAACAACAACAAAAAACTCTGTGTTGGTACTTTCATCAGTAGTTGTCAAAGAAAATAAAACAAAAGAGTAAATTTTCCATTTGTTGGGTGCTCTGCTACGTTTTAACTAAAATGAGGTTTAACGATTAATTTCAGATTATTATTTTTTTTTTGGTGAGGAAGATTAGCCCTGACCTAACATCTGTTGCCAATCCTCCTCTCTTTGCTGAGGAAAACTGGCCCTGGGCTAACATCCGTGCCCATCTTCCTCTACTTTTCATATGTGGGATGCCTGTCACAACAGGCTTGATAAGCGGTGCATAGGTCCATGCCTGGGATCAGAAACTGCGAACCCTGGGTGGCCAAAGCAGAGTATGCAAACTTAACCACTGTGCTAGCAGGCTGGCCCCTAATTTTAGATTTTTAACTTTTTATTCCCTTAAGCATTGAACAAAGACCGTGGGGATTTAATTGTAGCAAGAGAGATTTAAGTTAAAGAGAAGAGAGGCTGGGCAAAAGAGGATATACCTGCAATTGATCACTTTCTTTATACCAATACTGTTCTAAATGCTTTTTATATCTTATCTTATATAGGTCAGTGAGGACTGCCTTTGAAAATAATACTAAAAATGCTAATTAGTTCATCTTCTTATTCAGAAATCATTTATTTAGCGTCAAGTTTGTGTACAAAACATATACCAGGAGAAAAAGAGGAAGTAAAAAGATTTATAAGTAAACATCTTTTTTCTGGTTATAGGAGAAATTTAATCATCCTGAATCATCTTTGAAAGAGAATAAGTAAATGATTAGATTATTTCCCATCACGTCTAATTCTATAAATCTGTGTAAGTCTTGTTCCACTACAAATAAAGGAATCAATAAATAACTACAATAAATTGCTTTTAAATGTGTGGTCATTCTTGTAAAAGAAACACTTTGCAGCACTTTGTCCTCAAAAGTGATCTCATCTAGGCCTTCTAACCAGCATGCATAAAGCATTTGTTGATTTATTTCTTCAGGTCTAAAATATTGTTAGATAGGACTGTATGATTTAACAAGATGCAATTCCTGCTCTCAGAAGTCTAAAGAAAAGTAGAAAGGCCAACGTTATGTACAATACAATTTGATAACTCTTCAATTAGAGCCTTGTAAACGTGAAGAAAAAGACCCTAACTCTGCCTCAGGAGTCAGGGAAGGTCTTTCTTCAAAGAGGAGGAGAGAGAGCCAAATTCAGGAATTTGTCAGATGAATACCAGGTGAATGTGTGGGAGCATGGCCAAGACAGAGAAAACAACATATGCAAATACCAGAAAATGCTGCTTCGTTCCAGGAACTGTAAGTCAGCCAGCACAGCTAGGAACACAGATTGGGTCTGAAGGATTAGCTGGAGATAAAGCTGGAAGAGGAAGATGGGAGACTGATAATGAAAGGCTTGGCTTTTACTCTTCAGATCAGAGCTTCTCAAACTTCAATGTGCACATGATTCACTTGGGAGATCTTACTAAAGTGTAGATTCTGATTCAATGGTTCTGGGGTAGGGCTTGAAATTCGGCCTTTGTGGCAGGCTCCCAGCCACCCTGCTGGTCCCCAACCTCAATCTGAGGAGCAAGGAGATTGAGTATGTGGTAAGGATTCTGAAACAGGGTAGAGGCTCAATTAGATTTAAGAAAGACAACTCTGGACTTTAGGTGGAATGCAGATTGGAGGGTTGTCATTGAGATGCTTCCTTTGAATGGAAATTTATTAATTAGTATCCGTATGAACAAATTTAGCAGCAATATAGATGACAGCTGAAAATCAGTTTCATCAAAGACAAACAATATCAAAAAAGGTTTCCTGATCACTGATTATATCATGATTTAAACAATTAAAGGATTATTTCTAATATTTTTGCCATCTTAAATGACATTGTTAAAAATAGAGAGACACAAAGTTCACGTCTTTTTTACCCTACTCTCACTTTCTCTTTTCCTTTCACTTTTCTTTTTAATAGTTGGCCAAGCAACATTGCAAAAAAGCTATGATGACTATTTATTGAAAAAAGTGCACCAGCTCCTGATATCAAGAATCACACAATCAGAAAGGGAGACTGATATTTTGATAAGGTTATAACAAGAAATATAAAATTACAAATACTACAATAACATCAATCCCATAGAAGTAGTCACATTTTAGTCATGAGCATTTTCAAGAATAGCTGATTAACTATGAAAAGTGTCATGATTATAAATCACAAGCACATTACCTAGAAAATATCAAACATAAAACTCCGTGGAAGAATATATATGGTGAGGAGTTCTACAGTGTTGGTTGTTCATTCCCATTTGATTATCTCTGTGGTAATTATCCCTCTGAAAAGGAAGAAAATCTCCTCAAGACATCAGCGAGGCCCATGGTTCTGAACAGCCGGCCAAATGTTAGAATCACCCACGGGAACTTTTAAAAAATACCAAGTCTGAAAGCTCCATCCCTAGAAATTCTGATTTAAAATTTGGGATGGAGTCAAGCACTGATATTTTAAAATTTCTTCTTATTGAATTATACTGTATGCATTTAGAAGAGTGCACATAAGTATACAGTTTGATAAACTTTCGTGAACTGAAAACAGCCATTCCAACATCCAAATCAAAAATAGAATATTACAAGTCCTCTTGTAGCAGCCAGGTTTGAGAACCACTGATCTGGCTGATGACCACACAAAGCCGTGGGACTTCAAAGAAAGGAAACATTTTTTTCAGGATGGGGCAGAAAAATGAAGAGAAAATTTTTGCTCATTCCATGGAGGATGTGACAAGATTGGGCTTGAAAGATGGCAGAATTTGGAGATGTGGATTTTGGGGAAGTTTATAAATAATTAGACTTGTGTAAGTGAAGGAAAATTGGCAGGAAATGAATGTGATGTTTGGGGAACAAGGAATGGTTCAATTTGGTTGCACAGGAGAATGTGTGAAGTGAAGTAGAGCAAAAATAAGGTGGAAAGTTGACTACTTGTAAATAGGGCCCAAGTTAATATGGCAACAACATCACACAACATAGCATTAATGGAACAAAGCTAAACTTCATCCTAGTATATTTATGATTTTAAGCATTTGTATGTAAGATTGTATTTAACAATACAAGAAAAAACTATAATTAACATAAAATATATGTATGGTCTGACACATTGACTTGATAATACTTTATATGGTTTTAAAGTTTTCATTTGTTTACTCGTTCTGAATAATTTACAACAATGAATTTTCAAAAAAATTAAAAAGCTATTAATTTTTAACTTTTTTTATTTTAAAAAGGTCCTCCAATGCTTATACTATGTGCAATGTTTTTAGATCTTCCAGTAGCATAAGAAGGAAGTGAAAATCATTATTGCAAGCAAAGATAGTCTTTTATTTCAGGTGTATATGTACTCTGAATATAAAATTCATCATAATATAAATAATTAGCCCTGTCATTTAAAAATGATAATTATCTCATTTACATGTCTACAACTTTCAAAATGCACTGTACTACTTCAATAAATTACATTCTGGATCACATCAGTATCTCTTCAAGAAAACGAAGTTAAATCTTTATAGTAACCAGCAGCTTAATTTTCATTAGCCAGCTATTTGATAATTAGTCATGCACCATAAATCAAACCCCCAAGTCTTCTTCTGGTTTCTTAATTGAAAATTATTGTTTCTTGGCTCTCTGGTGGAAGGTGTAGCAAGTGTGAGTGTGACTCATGTGGAATCTGGCACAAACTGTTTGAGACAGTGAGAACTTGACAGATCATTGCCCCGGAGGGGCTCGTAATGGTGGGTAGGCAGAAATCTCCAAATTAAAGATTTACTTTTAAAATTGTAAGTGCAAAGATAGCTCTGGTAAGCCAAACCCATCTTGACATTTTGGCCCCCTTTTTTCTTTCTTTTTAAAAAAATATCAGTTAGAATCTACCACTTGGACCAGTGACTATGGAGAGAATGTAAAAATATTGGAAAATCCAACTTTTTGTTTAGGAGAAAAACATGAAAATATTCCTCAGTAATATCATGAACAAATACTGAATTTGTTGGTATTTTAAAGTAATTTGACAACATTGACTAAAAACACTCTACTCATCTGACAGCTAATCTGAGAGAACAGATGGCTACCCAAGTATTGCCCCTAGTCATAAAATCATTTCAAATATGATACTGTTGAGGCTAAATAAAAGACTTTGCAAGTAATAAGGAAAATATTGCTTCATTGAATGGCTGCAGCTTGTTGCCATTTTTCTTCTGACAATCTAGGAGGATTTGCGGGGAACTTTGGTCATGTTTGCAGTTCTTTAGTTAAGAACAGCCACAGGGTTTTCCAGCATTCATTTCTTGTTTCCCAGTGGCCTGGCAGCCAGGACCTGATGAGGCCCACAGCGGGGAGCACTGTGAAATGCACCATAAATTTCAATGTGTGAAGTCAAAAGAGCTAAAAAAAAATCTGGGCACGAGAACCAGAGTTGGAGTTTCAAAATTACCTGAGCAAATGCAGCCTGAAATGAATATAGCATTTTACCAGGTCCACATATAAAGTGGAGTGGGTGGTTAAGGTGGGTGCCTTGCCAATAATTCATAAAAACTAACACTGATATTATTTAATCCTAAATAATCCTACCGTTGTTATATGTCTTAGTTACATAAAACTTTCTAGATTGCACATTGAAATAATTTTGGTTGGTTTTATGAAAAGAATTTAAATAAAGCTTTTTGATAAATAATGATTCAGACTAAAATAAGAATTAGCTAGAAAGCCTGTGGAGATATGATACCTAGACATTAAGTATCACGTTACCTCTTAGAATTTAGGGAATCTCACCACCCTTCAAAGAAAATCCAGATAATTACATACATATATTTTACTATGTTTAAGACTTTGAACAAGTTGTTAAACCTCTTTAGATATAAGCTATCTCATCTACAAAATAATGGAGTTGTGATAATTGAACTCCAATATTCTTTCCTATTCTAACATTCTGTGATTTTGTGGAAAATTCGTATATGAGACTAAATTCCTTATTCTTGATTATTATGAATTTTGGCCTGGGGGAATAACTAAAATCCATACTCATTTGCATAGGGCATCTGTATTTGTATACATGTGTTAGTGTGTGTAGATAGGTTCACAAATTAGCTGTATGCAGGTCTGGTTCTACTAGAAAATGTGTTTTGTTTGACCAACACAATGTTTTAAAAAATCTTGATAGTTGCCAATATCTCGAAATCCAGAAATGTCACATAGAAGTCTGATTTCTGACTTCTTCTAAAAAACAGAAAATGAAGAACTACATCTTTCTGCGAAAATATCATCATCTGGAACTGAACAGCAGTTTCTTTCTCCCATGTATTACAGTTTCCTCAATCTTAGAGTTCTTGTCTATGCTGAGGCTGGGTGTTGGTTATCATTCATCATAGTGCTTGGTCTGTTACACACTTTGTTCTACTTATTGTCTTCACTCGTTTAGGTTATATATTGTGGTGGTCATGCTCAGGCCATGTGCAATGAAGACTCCAACAGACCTGGTGATAATACAGAATATATTATGTAAAAATGTAAGTTAGGTATATTAAAATTTTTCCTCTGGTAATAAAATAAGCCCTTGAGTGTTGACATGTTTCTGTTCCATCTCCTAGATCAGCCACTCCAACAACAACAAAAAAAAGGTGAGCCTGAAATTCTAGGATTCTCCGATCTGTCTGGTTTCTCACTTTATCAGTGCTGCCAGGATTGTTGAAATTTGGACAAAATTTTGAGGATCCAGGAAGGCAACGGGAGCTGGGTCTACTGAATTTATTTCCTTGATCTGATGATTTTACTTTGCATTTCTTGTTTCCTGAATCAATAGTAAATTGAAATTAAAACCACTTCAATGGGATTTGAGTGAAGGTGCATGGCAATCTTTGAACCTAGACCAGCCATCATTGACTGGTCCATCTCACCTAGTTGACTAGTGTTCTAGATACAATCTGGGGTACTTCTGTTGCTGTGTTAGAGATGCTGATAACTTTCTCCGCTGATAAATTTCCATGCTTCTTTCTTAAAGAACCTCTCCAACCCTAGCAGTCTGAGAAGAGGCAGTTCTAATGTACTAACTCCCTCCCTTGTGGGCACTGACCACGAGACCTGACTTGACCAGGTCAATCAGATTCATTCTCCCAGGAAATGGGATTGAGTCATGGTGATTGAGCCATTTAGTTGTGGGGAATCAAACTAGATGATCCTGTGGATCTAAGGCTGATACCGCCATTTTGAGAGGGTATTGATTTGGCTATGAGACAGCAGAGGCACAGAGAAAGACTAGGATAAGTCACAATGTGGCTGAGTAAAGCTCTATATCTTTCCAGCAACTGTGTTCTAGATTTCCTATGATCCATTTTCATTTGATTTGCAACCAAATGTTCCCTGACTAGATACATACACTGAGATTTTCCTAGATAAATTTTCATAATTGTAATTACTAGATCAGAAGGTTTGTTTTTGTACAGCTTCTTCATGTATATTTCTAAATTGTCCATTGGGGATGTTGAACTGATTTACACTCCTACAACAGGGTGTAGGATAGCAACTATTTTCCTATACTGAAAACATGCTTCTGGGGATGTAAACATGCAATTGTTGCCTTTATTAGTCATGGCATTGTACACTGAATTTTCCCAGTGAAAAATACTTCAAGATTTTCACAGATAGTGAAGGTTTCTTTACTCCAATATTTTTATGGAGATGAAAATTATATGAATACTTTTATAATGTCTGGGGCCCTCCTGGATATTTAATTTAAAAAATACATGTACATTCTGTTAAACATGGCAAACTAATCACATATATTAAGTACCATTCTCTCCCTAACTGCAATGACAGGCATATAAAACTTATAAACTCATAAGGCAAAGAATGGAGGAAAAATAACAGAGAGGATGTCAGCAGATTTTCAGAAGGTGGAAAGCAGGTGGACAGGTAATAATTGACTCAGCAGAGTGGAAAGAGTAGGAACTTAAATACCTGTGGAGGGAGATAACAACAAGAAGAACAACCTGCCTGCCATGCAGAACCTTGGAAAACCACAGAATTTGGAGGCTCCAGATACCACAGAGATGAGAACAAGACTTGAGATGCGTTAAAGATGTTAGGGCTTCCCACAACAACAAAAAAGGTGGTTTCACTGATTAAGCTCTTCCCACTCAAACAGAGTTTCTGATTAACTTCTTGGTGACTCACTCTTAAACATGAATGAAGAGCTAAGAATGTCCAGACATTTGAGGGAAGTCTCCATTAAGGTAACACAGAGGTCAAAACAAACAAAAAGTGAACTATAAAGAAATAGAGACAATTCAGGGAACAGAAGAAAACAAAAACAAATTGATGACATAAGCAAGACAAAAGAAGCTATTGCTTCCATGAAACAAGAACAGGATGTTACTAAAAAAAATCAGGAAATGAAAAGGAGCTCTTGGGAACTAAAAGCAAAACTAAAAATATAAATAGGAGGATTGAAAGAGAAAATGAAGTAAATCTTTGAGAAAGTAGTATAAAAAGACCAAAAAAAAAAAATGAACATCAGGAATTAAAAGAAAATTAGAAGATTTTCAAGAAGTTCAACAACAAGATGGAATAGGAGTCCTAGAAAGAAAGAACAGAGAAAATGGAGATATAATACAAGAAAATCTCCAGAACTAAAGGACATGAGTCAACAGATTGGAAAGATCTGCCAAGTACTTAGCAAATGAAATTTGATGAAAATAATTTCAACTTAAAAATCTACATGCAGCCAAACTCTCTGTTCATGTAAAAAAGAAAGACATGTTCAGACACACAAGGGTTCAGCGAATTATCTTCTGTATACTCATTCTCAATAAGGTACTGCTGTTCCACTAAAACAGAAGAAGTTAGCCAGGACAGAGAAATACATTAAAAAAAAGTAGCTTCAACAGGATGAAATTATTCATTGTGGAAAAGAAAAAACTAAGAATTGGTTTGAAATAATTTTCTCTCTCTGTATATCTACTTCTGCATCCATACCTACATCGATGTCCTTATCCATATTTATATTCAATTTTTATGCCAGTTTACACAACACATGTTCCTTTGTACAATAATCTATGAAGTAGATACTACTCTTTTTCTCACTTTACTAGATAGAGAAACTGAAACTCAGAAGAAAAAATAACTTAACCAAGATCACACTTAGCAAGAATGGGGTTGGGACATTCTATCACTTTTCAAACATGCTTTAAAACACCATTGTCAAATAGAACTTTCCGCAATGGTGGAAATGTTTCGCATTTGAACAGTTCAATAACCACTAGCTACATGTGACTACTGAGCACGTGCAGTATGGCTAGTGCCACTGAGGAGGTGAATTTTTAATTTTAATTCCTTTTAATTAATTTAAATTTTAAATATCTAACTCCGGAAACTAGAGAAGTAGACAGAGGCAATGCAGGAGAAAGGGGAGAACAGAAGGAACGAAGTTTTGAGATAGTGCAAAAGATAGTGCCTACCTGCGTGGAAGAATTGGACTTAGCTAGGAGAAAGAATACCTTTTTCATTGTTAGAGGAGGAGAAAGAAAAAGATGGACGCACATGGAGGAGTTAGTGGGTGAATGGGAAAATGAGAGTGTTGTCATGAGAATGAAGTCAGGGCAAAGGATAGAGTGAGGGACGGAGGAGCAGATGGATATTTCAGAAGGGGCTATAGTTGTTGATTGTATTTCTTGTGTATACATAAAAAGACTATGAAAGAAATATGTAAAAATTACACAGGTTACCTGACTGGAGAGTGGAGGAAACTGGACAGATGAAAAATATTCACTTTTTCACATTTTTATTCTTTATTTTGCATTTTGAGCCCATGTAAATGTATTACTTATTCAAAAAATTAAATAAAAATTTAAATACTAGACAAAAAAGTTTAGAACTAAGTTTATCATCTAATAATAAATAGGTTTGCTGGGGAGTGTTGAGGACTCTGCGGAGATTTCAGCTTTATAAGAAACAAGAACCACGTGTTTTGTTTTCGTTTCTCCTTTTTTAGTATACGTGCTGCCGAAGTGAGCACATGTTTTTGTTCTTCTTTAAAAAAATTTATTTTCCAGTGCATATTGTTATGGAAAATACTGATTTCATATGAACAACAACAAAAAAGTTTTACATGACGAGATATTTTGACAAAGTGATGCAGTTAAATAGATTCTATTTAATAAATCTATAGATTTGTTATAAATCTGTCTTTATATTTATATATATTTATATAAATCCATAGATTTTTAGCTGTGGGGTCCTTGAGGGACATTGATGGGGGTGGGGCGAGGATAGTGATTGTGGGTGGGTCTAGTAACATTAAACTGTAAGTAGGTTATGGTTCTTTAGACACTAGTTTTAAACAGTTTGGACCTAACAACTGTGCCCTCTCGATGACTAAATACATGATGGGGATATTCCATGGTGTGCTTTGTATAAAGAGATGTTGCCCAAACACCGAATTTCTGGATAAAGATACTGTGCTATCAGAGAACTTTATGTCATTAAAAAAAATCATTCAGATGAAATCTTAAAAGCAGGTTTTCTTGCATGTTCCTGCTTCCTTTTACTGGCTGAAAAATTGTGATTCCCTGTTCCCTGAACCGTCTTTCCTTTGCTTATGTCTAATACTAAGGACTCTTGTTCTTTGGCAAAATAGCTGTGGTGGGCTCCCTGATACTTGACCCAAGACCCTGGAATCAGACTGCTCAACAGCGAGATGGCAAAGATAGATTCTGCTTAAGTTTGGACATATTTTGCCTCATTTTCAGCAGTATGAGGCCTATGAGCATCACTTTGCCTTCTCTTAGATACTTAAACCATCAACCACCTTTTCTTCCTTCCAACTTTCTGTGGAACTAAAACACCATCAGGGCCTTCATTATGAGTACCAAATACAAGGCTACATAAAAAAGGAAATATCTTACGTGTAAGAAGAATATAAGGTCAAATGCCTTTGCTATCTAAATTCTGTATTATGTGTGGGATTTAGTGGTAAATATGCATATGATATCAAAGAAGCTATTATGTATTAAAAATTTTTGTTAATATTAAACTTTGTGTGATCATTCTTCAAGCATCTCCCACACAGAACCTCTGCACTGAGCAATAAACATGGCTTGTTAATGAAACGCATTGCTTAGCACGTCACGATGCAGGGACATTCTTCTGTTAATACTTTGCACCTGGGTTTTCCTCAGTCAGTAGAAAAATGTGTAAAGAATCATGCAGCAACAACTGGGCAAGATTTTAAAGGACAGATTGTTTGGTTGTTCTGGGAGGTCTACCTATTCCAAGGAAGCATTTTCCCCAAACTCGGTGAGAGATTCTCTTCATTTTTGTTCACAGCTTCTAGAAGGGATGACATGATACCCCATTGCCTTCAGACCAAAATAAACATATCATGTTGAAATAGTAATTCCAAATAATGTATTGTTTTGAAGGTGAGGACATTTTGTCATTAATATTCAACCTCAAACATACCAGGGTATTAAGTAGAAATGAATGGTATTTTAAGGACCTGCATTCTACAGTAATCCAGTAGCAGAAGGGGCTCACTCCCCTGCTCTAGGTGATTGGCAGAGGGCACTTACAATGAGATTGAGAATGAAAATGAAACCTACCACCAGTGTCTCTTCTGACCACACTGCATAATCTAATGTACTTAAACTCTTCCTGCAAAATCCTGCTGCTTTGCTCTTGTTTGATATTCTGACCATTTTTGAACCCTTGAACTCTGACAGAGAGGAGGGACTTGGAGAGGTTGTCATCTGATCTGTGTTAGAAGGCAAAAGGACTAGCTTTCTCTCTGATAGCACTTCTTTCTGCTTAACAGTTGGTGGGAGATTAAAATGATCTAGGTGGAGAAGACTGATGAAAGGTCTGGGGACATCACTTTTTTGGGAGGGCTAGTCTCCATGTCAAAAAACAGGCAGGGTTTATTTTTTTCCCTCTTCTTCCCTGCCACACATTAATAATATTTCAATGCTTATTTACTCATTTTTATGATTTACTTCAAGACTTGAAGGAGAATGAATTCCTGCTATGCTACTGTCCGGCCAGGATTGTGGTTAGACGCTGACATTTTGAGTTCCAGCCATATTAATTGCTGGATAAAGGCTATAATCCTTCTCTCTTTGAAGCCCAAGGCTGATTTTTAGGCAACACTTCAAAAGCAGAGCACAACTGAAGAGGCACATTTCCTACCAGCACTGAATTATCACGATTGACTCAGATTGCTTTAGTCTACATGTGTCTTACATATTTGGCTACCCAACCACACAATTCGATTTTGATATTAGACAGCAAAAGAAAATAACTTTTGTTATATAAAGGGTGATCTATAACTCCTTGTGAGATATTCGATGGTTGTTTAAACCACCTTAGAAACAGAAACACCCAGATCATTCTTTTCTTACACTAGAAAACTTCATTCTTGAAAGTTCTCTCTCTCTCTCTCTCTCTCTCTCTCTCTCTCATCTTTTAGCACCACATCATATAAAGCCATCAGTCTGAGTCCACTATGATTAATGACAAAAGCTTATGTAAATAAGACATTCCATACATTTTAAAATTATTATAACCCTTGGAAGTCTTTTCAAAATAATTTTTAACATCAGCTATTTAAAATTCAACCCAATATATGTAAAGCAGTTGTAATCAAGATTATAAAATAGGGAAATATGAAGCATAAATGTTCTATTATAAAAGACTAAATAAGAACAGGAATTACCAGAGCAAGAACAACAACAAACAAAATTTAAAAAAGACAAGCAAAATGGAAATCCATGACCAATATGGAACTTTTTATCAGTGTCTGTTTCATGTGTAGCTCATTTATCACTGGATCTGTGCTAAAGAGACTTTCTCATATAGGATTTGCCGAGTATACTTAGCTTGCTATGTTTGAGAAAGATGAACAGTATTTCAGATCAAAGGAGGACCCCGCTGCATGGTCTTACGAGATTGTCATTCATTCCCATTATGGCTCATTTGCACAAGATTTTCATGTAATATGAGCCATTGTTTTGATGGCAGTGATTTGACATAAAGAGAGGGCCGAACTGCATCTCAGCATCCTCCTCTGTCAGGCTGGGGGGTATCTTTGTCCCAAAGAACTTGCCAATCACAAAAGGCAACTCTTACTCAGTTATGGGTCAACCCTTCCCCGTACTGTCCCCTACCCCCGTCTGCTTGTTTTTAAGGTGGAAAACTTCTTGAATGTTCATGGGTACCATAAAAATCAGACAATGCCTACTTGTGCTAGATTAGATACAGTTTAACCAGACAAAGTTTCAGATACCCTATTCAAAAGAGCAAGTTATGAGCCATTTTAGTGAACGGCTTTCTCTCCTTGTGCTTTCTGCCGTGCTTATCTTGATTTTAAAATAACTTGAAGTAGTGAAAAGTTATGCCTGAGCTACACTGAAAACTTTTCTTTATGCTATGTTTGTGTTTTTCTAGTGACTGAGTTTCGTGGCTATACACAGAATATATATTTACACATACTAGTCACTCTCGTTCTCTCCCTCTTTCTTTCTGCAAGTTAGCTTTAAAAGAAAAAGAAAGAGGGAGATATTACTGCTGCTTCAGTGGTGTCTGATAATATAAATGGAAAGAGAATCATCCAGTCAAAATCTGGATGATTTCAAGTGTAATTTTATTTAACTGGAGAGAATATCCTCTTATTAACTGTATTCAGCATATATCACAATATAAAAAATACATTCAGATGTATTAAATAACAAATATGGGAAGAAAATTTTTGAAATGGTTTGTTTAAAGTATTTAATTAAATGGAAAGAATTAAAAGTGAAAACTACATTAGAATATAATCTTTTTTTTAGTGTCTGGCTTGAGTTTTCTAAATTAATGCGTTTTAAATCTGGAATTGTAACGCTTATACAGCAAGGCTCTGGTTAGTTTTATGTAGCATTTTTCAATGCTTTCTGTACAAAGATGCATCCAAATTTTTAGATTTTTAAAATTTATTTTATAAGTTATAACAATGTCTTACCTAAATTTTGAGTTTAGAAAATGATTGACTATAGTTTATTTAGATTTTTGACTCTATTTTAAAATTCTTTACAGCAACCAAAATGTCATGGAACAAAAGAAGAGGGGTGAACTCATATGATTTCATGATATTGAAGAAAATGTTTAAAAATCAGAGAAATTACTATTATATACTCATTTTTAAACACTTTGTAAAGATAGGAGTGAATATGAATTTTTATTTTAAAATTATATTTTCCTACACAATCTCAATCAATTAATGAGAGAAATGGTATATTTGTCATATAATCAAGATGAACTTTTATATTTTAGGACTGCATTAAATATTAACCATAAAGGAGCTAGCATTCTCAGTGAAATATTTTTAAATATATATTTACTTAGAAAAATAATTACAAAAATAATCATAGAAATTAAAAATGAGTTAAGTAATCAGAATATTTTCCCCAAGTTTTTAGTTTGAAAAATGTCAAACATGGAAAAAAGCTGAAAACACTATAGCAAATGCTTGCATGTCCTCCACCCAGAATCAACAATTATTAACATTTCTGCACATTTACTTCATCTTTCTCCTGAACCATTTGAAAATGACACTCCCCCCAATTTTTCATGCATCTCCTAAGCACTAGGCCATTCTTTTTACATAACCATAATAGCAGAAAGTTGAAATATTTTTATAAAATCTAGTGATCAGAATGTTTAAAATGAATTCAAGGTTAATTAAAACTCAAGGACAATTCAAAATACATATATCCTTAATGGCAAATACAACAACTTTAATCATCTATTACATAAAACTTTTTCTCTTACTTTAAATTTAAATTTAGGTTTTACACCTTAATACTTCCATTGTAATTTATAGGCAGGTTTTGAAAAACAAACACTAAACTACTAGCTGAATGTGTTTTGCTTTATGAAACACTTTGAAAATACATGAACAACAGCGCCCTCTACATTTGGATAGCATATGATGAAACAGATTATACTGGTTGAGGAAAGGAGCATTTTAACAATAATCACTGTGGGTTTGGGGACAAATGATGTGATTGTAATACATTTCAAAATTACACGGTAATCTCTCATATGAGTTTACAGTATTTTAAACCGTTTATTTAGTATGGGAAATCAAAATCTGGAAACTCAATATTGCACCATTCAACAAACAAACTGACAGAAATCATAGACAAGAGGAAATAGAAGGCTCTGTAGGAAAATATATAAACCTGTTTCAAAAATAAACTTAATTATATTATTTAATAGATTTTCAGAAATCAGTTGTAAGTGGTTAAAATTATTTTCCTTTCTTGCTTGTATAAACAGGACGTTGGGATGTTTTCAAACTCGGAAATGGATTGAAGGCTTTTAAAAAATCCTTTATGGTGTATCCAACTATTGAAGAAAATACAAACTTAGAATCTAACATTTAATATGAAATAAAGTAAATGAAATGAAACTAATTTGTGTTTAAGTAAGTTCTTTTGAAAATTCTTTTTCAGATTGTCATAATAAACTTGTTCATGAAGTTACAAAGGCATATAAAAATATAATCAATCATCTTATATGTAGACCCTCGTGTCATAATTAATCAGCAAAACTATCCCCCCCAAAATTAGAATATCATCTTCTTAATAATTAGGAAGAGAAATAATTATACACGTTATACATTTAAAAAAATTATAACAGATTTTTATAGCAGAGAATAAAAAATTTAAATATATATTTGCAGTTCCTTTTTCCAACTATAAACACTTCATTTATGACGCCTAAATTTTAATTTCTCTCAATAGTCAACTTAGTAAAAAGAAAATATACTTAATAGCCATAGAATCAATCCAGTGTACTGGCATTTATTTGAAAGGTTTAGTTTTCTGTTTAGTTTCGTTTTTTCAGTGCAACTTTTCACGTAAGAAAAATAATGCTTATAAAAAAATAATATTTTGCTTAAATATATTCTTTTACACACAAGTTGGATACTGCTTCACTATTAAGTTTTGAGGGCACCTTAAATACTACAGCCTAAAGTAAAAATCTCTTAGTAAATTATTTGTAAGCTGTCAGTTGGCAAAGAGCCGATTAAGACAGCTAAAAACCGGAAACACGTTGTGTTATTCCTCATCAATTTAATACAAGAGTTTCAAAGTCTAAGTCACCTTGTTTAAACAGAAAACAATAACACAAAAATTGGAAATTAATAATGAACAAACATATTTTATGTTTTCAAAGAATCAACAACTAAAATATCTAAAATAAACTCCTGCAGATTGCTTTGTACGTTTTAAGTTACAGCAAACCGGTATAATAATAAAGCTTGTGAGAAAAAAAGGAACTCTCTTTGAAATGATTCCTTTAGTCTTTTCCTTTGCTTACAGTGCCATGAAAAAGCCTAGAGCATGCTCTAAATTTATAAAGACAAATGCCAGTGACTCTGGGGATCATCTTGTTCATTTTAAGAGCAAATTAAAACAGTGAAAGAACAGTGCAAATAATTGTTTCATATGTTCTTTGCTAGCGACTGCTGTAATCATCGGGCCTGATTTACAAATGGAGACTTGAAGGTTTCTCAGCTTCCTGCAGGGGAGAAGACTGTTCCTTTGGCTCTCGCCCTCTCGCCCTTGTAATCACTACTCAAAACTGTGCCCTGGTACTTCCAATTCCCAGTCTCTTGATTGAACACCTCATTCTGTGCTAACAAGGTGTCCAAGGTATTTGAACAGGGGCTTCAGTCAGGAAATTGTTGATGGTTTTGCTCATTAAGAGTTGCTGTACTAGTTTTGGTAATTCGGTAACTGTCTAAATTGCAAGTTGACTTTTTTTCCCCTTCAGCTTAAGGAAGGATACTCAGTTTGAGATAGTTAACAGTAACGATTCTGTTTCAGAATGGACAGGGGAAGTTGAGTGCCGTCTGTGTTATATTATCCAATGGTTGTCACAGAATTAATAAAATTATCTTGAATGTCTAGATTTGTTCCCCAGTTATTTTCAAGATATGATTAAAGAGGAACCAAATAGAGCTGAAGATAAAAAATTTTCACAGGATGCACCTGTGAAATAATTAAGATTTCCTGAAAGTTTCAGGGATAAAGAGGAAGAAACAAAAATGATTTCTTTAAAAATGTGAGAAACAGAGTTATGACAGTGCTTCTAAATACTTTATGTTAAATGAAATTGATCAATTCTATTTTTGACACCTACTCTATTTCTATACATATACAAGTATGTCTTTGAAACACATATACCCTATTTTATTTTTAAAGAATTATAAATAATATTGATTTACTTTATTTACTATTAGAATGACTTTTCATGATCATTAATTACCAAGTCCATTTTTATTCAAAGATAGACAATTTTAATAGATACATTTTTCTACTGAATGATTATTTAAAAAATAATCTCAGATGTGATCTGAATGCTTAAAATTGGCTTTTACAAATATACATAAAAATCCTGAGGATATTTTGCATGAGTTAAATGCATTCACCTCTGTGGAAGTGGCCCTGACAATGCCAAATTATTTTCCTTATATCATCCATTTCTTTATATTTCTATACGTTACAGAAGATATGTTTCCCACGAGGAAACAAGAAAAAAAAATCAATATTTATATACCCTTTGGTTTAGCTTGAAACCTGTGATTTACTTTATCAATTAAGATTTAAAAGGGAGAACATTTCTGAAAAGAGCTTTTCCTACACATTCTCTATTTGTTTCCTTCTTAATCATGAAAGGCTTTACCAAGTTTGGTAGCAATATCTCCAGGGATTTATTTTAAATTATTTTTAGTGATTTGGACAGTTGCCATTTTATCATGGAGATGAAAACGTGGGAGATGAGATTCTGCAGAGGATGGAAGTTTCTCCCCGATACGGAGCAAAGGGCTATTTTAAAGTGATTTATGTGGCAGTTTTCTTCTGTGTCACCATTATGTCCCTGCTGCCTGAGTGCGACAAGGCGGTGCTTGCTAACATTTTGGTAATAATTTATTGGGATGAGATTTTTGCCTGGAGTTCAGCCTGCAGTCTTTTTAACACTCTGCTAAAAGGCGTAAGTTCTCTACAGGCTTATTTATTTTTCACTTAGGAACTGTTCACTGACACAAAAACCTGCCAACATAAATCTGCAACTTTTCTTTTTGAATTGGAAGTTGAATACAGACCATGACTTGTGCATACAAAAAAATGCAGAAATAATGCCACCCTACTGCGTAAGTATTTTTGTTTTTCGTGAATCAAGCCCAAAGTTATTTAAATTAATTTTAGTCTCACCATGGTAGAAGAATATCATTTTTTGCCTCTTAAAAATACTAATGCATGGATGTAATTTTACTGGTAATTTGACCAAGTTTCTCATACATTTTTAAATTTTGTAACACAAAGGAAAAAAACAATGGCTACAGTTTCATGTTAACAGGCTTTAATCAGGCAACATGAAAATACAATTTTTGATGTTAACAAACCATTATATTTTTCATTACATCTTTGAAAATCTAGAAAACAAAGAATTTATGAGTTTTTTACCCCCATGTGTTTACACTGAAAGCTATGCAATTGATTAATCAATCAGGGAATCTCTGAAATCTTGCTCTTTGAAGTTGGGTGTTATAAGCTAGAAATTCTATCACACATCTGAGCTGGACACATTTGCTTTAAAATAAAGGCTCTGACTTCCCTCTATATTTGGCCATAAGCACAGGCAGATTAAAAATATTGTGCTAGACCTAGCTTTGGTTGTAAATAAAAAATAAATTAGTGGATTTTTTAATATTGAAATCTTCAATGCCTAATTTGATTGATCTTTCCAGTGGTTTGGCACTGTAGAGAGACTCCAATATGCCCATGAATGTATTAGGGTGATTTTTGTTAACATTAGTGGCAAGTAGTTGGAGATTGGATTTTTTTTTTTTAAATCTTGGGAATAATTCAACAGATTCCCGCTTGGAAAATACCACTGACTTTCATAGTAATGTATCAGTAATTAGGATATGATCAAGCCATAAACTGAAGAGATAAATATTAAATATTGGAGATTCCAAGCTTCCAAAAATTACTTTTGGGGTTGGTTTTCTATTGGTGTTGTGATTTTCTTGACAAAACTATGTGCTGCCACTTCAAAGAAGATGAAATTGTCTCATAGTCCTTTGGCTAAATGATATCGATGTGTGTAGTCAATTTAGGTAATTGGTTTCTATACCTGGTCCTGGGAATCACTCAACATTTGCTAATATTTCTTGCATGGACAAAATTGTTGTGGACTACAGGCAGAGAAACTATTATTTAGCTAATTCTTTAAAAAATATTTTAACTAGGTATTTTATCATCAGTTGTCACTTTAAACTACGTTGAACTTATTTTAATCATCTGAATTTATTTTAACCATTATACAACAAGGCTGGCCCCACAAAGTGAAGTTCACACAATTGTTTTTGGATGTGAGAGCCTGACTTCGCACGTGGTTCAGTGCTTAATGTATTTGCTTTTAATAATCGCTGACATCCATGTTCACAGTTTGCACTCTGATTTCTGTAAGAAGGTAATGCATTTATTACTTTAAAGGCTAGTATCTCACCTTAAAAGGACAATAAGCACCCAGATACTTATTGTTATCAGGTCTGTTTGTGCTAGTGGAAATAAGAATACAATTATTGCTCAGATGTCTTATGTCATGGTTGTAGTAAGGAGTCTAATGATGTAACTCACTAATCTAATCTGTAGAGAAGACAAAAATTTCACTTTAATATAATAGTATTAAGAATTGTCTTTTAAGTGACTAAAATATGATGAATTTCTAGGCTTGTAAAATTTTGTCTAGAGTGAATTTATTCTAATGTTTGAGAAAGCTGACTTCATACTGATGTTCAGGAGAATTCATGTTTGCTTTGTCTTGTCTGTCACAGTTACTCAAATGTAAAAATTGAGGTCAGCATTGAAAGGGATGTTAAAAGTCAATTTGCAAATGGGCAAAATGAGATACAGAGTTAAGGTAAACTTGCATATACTTTTTCTTTACAGACCTCGAATTTTAAGTCAGAGGGACTTTTTAAATGAATTAACGCAAGGGCTTCATTTTAAAGATGAGGAAGTTGAAGGTAGGAGAAGCTCAAGACTTCCCCCAGAGCCCTTCAGCTAGTTAGCAGTCCTATGACTAGAGCTCCACAGCTAGTTAGCAGTCCCAGGACTAGAATCTGAGTTCCCTACTTCCCAGGCCATTATTCTTTCCTTTCTCCCAGCCCCCTCGGTCACATCAAAATTAATACCAGAGGAGAAAGAGGTGGGGGAAGGGTGAACGGGGTAAAGGGGCACATATGTATGGTGATGTATAAAAATGGACTGTTGGTGGTAAACACGATGCAGTCTATACAGAAACTGAAATATAGTTATGTACATCTGAAATTTACACAATATCGTAAGCCAATATGACCTCAATAAAATACTACTTGTTGTGTATTTGTTACTTGTTAAAACACATTTAAGTCATTTTTATGCACTAACGAATGGTGCAAAGATCAGAAACAGGACCACAAGGTGAAGTTTTGCTAAAGTGACTAACAAATTTAGAAAGCAGTTTACTTTTTTTTAAAATTGAAGTTACCTTGAATGTGGGAAAACTTTGAAGGAAGAAAGACATTTTTATAGGCTTGACGGTGGGTTGGTTTTCATGGTATTTTTGTGCCACTGGAGATGATACATATTTTAGAGGAAAGATCTAAGTGTGAGTCTGGTTATATGTGTAGTTGGGTGGGGGATATAGTGTTCATCTGTCACTCTCTCTGCTGCTGTCTACAAACAATCCACACAAGCCATGATCAGGAAGGCAGGGAAACAGAGGTAGAAATAAATGTCTGGGACCGAGCCAGGCAGTGAAGGCTATTGTATGATTATGTTATTCACTGGTATGGTCTGAGTCCAGGAGAATAGAGATGGGAGAGCTACGATACAATCAGAGATGGCCATGGACCAGAGGAGGCGAATTTTTAGAAAAACCTTGAAGGATATATAGATCATTATATTAGCAAGGAATATAGAGAAGGTTATCATAATGAGGACCCACCATCTTCTCTAGCCTGCTGGAATATTCTCTGTGTTTTGAATATGTAATGTGCTTTCACGTCTCCGTGGGTTTTCTCATGCTCCTCCTTCTACCTAAAATACACTTGTTCTCTTGTCTACCTGGGAAGTGCCCCTTCATCCTTCAAAACCTGACTGGAGTGATACCACAGCTCTTTAGCTCTCCTGGACTTTTTCATGCCTCAAACAAAATTAAATGCTCTCTGACATAATACACATCACATTGTATTCTAAATTACAACAGTAATAAATGCTATTTTAGAAAATAAGTGTTTAGTATCTTACCACTAGACAAAACCATGTTAACATTTTGATATATTTTTTCTCACAAGCAAATACACACATATGCACATATATATATACTATGTACACATTGCATATATTCATGTATAGTTGAAATGATACTATACATACAATTTTTAAAGTATTTTGTTCACTTAATATCATATTGTGAGTATTTGCCCTGAGAATTATGTCTTCTTTATTTTGGTAACCCCAAAATATCCTTTTTGGTTTGAACAGATGTGGGTTTTAGAAAGAAAACAGGAGGTCTTGAATAAGACAGATTGGAGGAAACCAGTTATTTCAGTGTCCTAGGCAAGAGCTGATGAAGGACAGAGCCAGGGCAATGGGTGGGAGAAAAGATGGGTAAAGACTCGGTTGTGTTGTATGTGCTAGAGAGAGGTCAAGTAGGGTGAGGATCTTAGAGGTGCCCCTGAACTTGGCAATTAGTAAATTTCTAGTGATATTGGTAAAGATCATTTGGGAGAAGTAGAGGCGCAGGAGCAAGATGGCCTGGATAAAGGTGAGAAGTTAGATGCTGCAATATGGATTCTTCCCCAAGAAGATTGGCAGAAGGGAAAGAGATAGATAGGAAAGGAGTTTGAGGGGGAGGCAGGGACCAGAGAAGTCTTTGCTATTGTTACTCTTTAAGAAAACAATAAATACATTTGGGATCAAAGTGGGAGAAACCAATGGAGAGGGGAGAAATTGAAGATGCACAGGAGATAAAAAGTAATTTGCAGAATGAGACCCCAAGGACACAGGAGGGAAAGAACACAGAGAATATTTGCCTGTTTATATCCAAGTCTGTTATTGTTTGTGGCTAGGCATCTCACAGTTTTGAAACTGAACATATGAAGGAGATGTTTGTCATGGGAAATTTTTATTTGATTATGAATAAGGACTATGTGATTTGGTTGAGTAGTCAACATGGAGATTCTAGTGCAAATACTCTGAGGCTGGACCAGGCCCGGCACCTTGGAGAAAGAACAAGGCCTCCAGTGTGACTAAAGCATAGTGAGTGAGAGGGTGATGGAAAGAAAAGAGGTAGAGAATTAACGGGCGGCCACGTTCATTGGTGCAGTGGGGCTAATTTTCTCATTCCACATAGTGCGCAATAGAGATGCCATCTAAAGCTTTACAACAAGAAGTAAAAGTTTAAATGTACCTACTAATTGTTATGCAAATAATATAAAGTTACAAAAGCAAATAATAGAGAATTAAAATTAATATAACAAACATCACTAAGAGGAGAAAGTAAGCTACAGGTAATTTCTTTACCTTTCAAAGCAGTCTATAAATACGTGTAAAATAATAAATTAAGAAAATCAAGTATAAGCATTTTATTTAGATTCATAGTATCAAACAACTAAAGAATTAATAATGTTTAAGGTATTTAAGTCTAGGGAGTGAAAGTGGGGATAGTGAAGGATACTTCTGCATTTCATTTAAGATTGTTCTTTAGGGGAGGCCTGGTGGCGTAGTGGTTAAGTTCACACGCTCTGCTTCAGCAGCCCGGGGTTCATGGGTTCTGATCCGTGGCGCGGACCGACGCACCGCTTGTCAAGCCATGCTGTGGCAGTGTCCCATATAACGTAGAGGAAGGTGGGCATGGATGTTAGCCCAGGGCCAGTCTTCCTCAGCAAAAAGAGGAGGATTGGCAGTGGATGTTAGCTCAGGCTAATCTTTCTTCCCCCGTCAAAAAGATTCTTTCTTATTGGAATTAACTTACCATAGGCATGTATAACTTTCATAATAAAGAACTTGCAGAGCAAATAAATGAGTTGAGCATGGGTAACAGAAGTCACAGCAAGTTTTGGCTTTCAGAATCTGTTCCTCAGAGTTCTGGTTCAGGTGCATCAAAGACTGTTCCGGGTGCTTGAGAAATCAGGGTGCTGTGCTCCCTATCCCCACTTCACTAAGGTAGTTGTGCTTTCATCACTTTTTAGGAAAATTGTCATACCAGATTTCATTGGAATAAAGAATTCTGTTTCTCTTTCTCCCTCTCTCCTTCCTTCCTTCCTTCCTTCCTTTCTTTACTCCTTTATTCCTTCCTTCCCTCTTTCCTTCCTTTCTCTCTCTCTGGGTCTCTGTCTCTTTCTTTCTCTCTTTCTACCATTTAAATCCAGAAGAGTTTTACATATTTTTCTGTGACTTGTTAGTTGTGTGACCTTGATGTAACTCTGAACATCTCCGTGACTCAGTCTTCCTGTGTACAAAGGGATAATATTGATCTTTTAGAACTGTTTAAAGTATAATGTGAGATGATTCACAGTAATCACTCAAAGAAGGAAAAACTTATAATCATCTCCATAGATGTAAAAAAGACACGATTATAAAATTTAACATTCGTCCTTGATAATAATCTTTTCATAAATAAGAGTAGATCGATACCTTTCTTTTAAAAGATAAAATATTTATATTTCAAGGCTAAAGCTTAGTGGTAAAACATAAGATCATTACTTCCATCATTATTATTTAAAGTTTTTCTGGAATTAATGGCCAATGCAATTAAAGAAATAAGAGATTATAACATGGCAAGAAATTGGAAAAATTATCATTATTTACAGATAATGTGATGATATACTCAAGAAATTCTAGATAATAAAATGAAAACAATTAGAAAAATAGAGGAATGTCATACCATTGTTATGATTAAAATACGTATGGTTCTAGAATGTTTTTCTCTGTTAATGTTTATTTATACCACTCTTCTTACCAAGGATGTAATTATGACTCATCCATTTAAAATTGCATTTTACATAAAATAAGAGAATGTCTGGCCCCAGTGCATGAAGAAGAGAGGAAAGAAATAGTTATGGAAGTAGGTTAAAAAAAGAAGAGGATCTATCCAACAAAAGAGAGAAGAGGAAGAAATCAGAGAGGAAAGAGATTCATAGAATTTAGGGTTATGGAAACCTCTATGACAGTTTGAAGAAAGAGCATGGTCAACAGAGAAAAACAGTGTGAAGAAGGCGGCCATAAAAAAGACTGGAGAGAGTGTTTGACGTGGCATCTGAAAGGTCAGTGCTCATGTTTGACAGAGTAATTTCAGTAGAGTGAAGAGGCTGAAATTAGATTGATATGAGTTACTGTGTACGAAGAAAATTGAGGCAGAAAGAGGAATCTGGCAACTTAAAGAGGTAAGGCCAATTAATTGTTATTATTATTTAGTTTTTTTTAATGTTGGGAATATTTGTAGGCAGACAGTAGGAGGAGAGTTTTAAGATGATACAATATCTTGGAGAAAGTGAAATAAAAGCAATCAACAGTAAAAATAGAGGAGTTAGTCTTGGTATCCATGTAGAGCCATTCTCTCTCAGAGATGGGTGGCAGGAAGGCGAGAACGGAAAGACAAGATAGAAAACGTTTTAGGTGTGGGACCATAGTCAGACTGCAACCTTCAATGTCAAATGGGAGCGAAGGTCATCTGCAGAGTGTGTTGGGGACAGCCATGGGATTAGATCCTTAAGGAGAATGGGGGAAGTGTGGTAGACTTTTGCAATTAATGTCATAAATTAACAAACATATGGATTAAAAAAATTGAGCAGGTAAGGACCCAGTAGAGGTTAAAAAAAAAAGTAATAATATGAAAGGAACCTAGTCAGCTCCCCACTGGACTTCAAAGAAGTTACTCAAAATAATTAACCTGCCCCTTTTTGTTCAATCACCTTTATTTGGACATCAGAAATTATGCCTTGGATCACCATTGGCAAGCTTACTTCCATTTTTCAGTCACTTCCAATTTGGTTAAAATAAAGTAGGAAATCTGTTTACTATTTTAAAATAATTTTCATTATCTCTCTTGGAATTTCTCTTTTCAAGTTCCCACCACTGTTATGATTAAAATTCATATGCCTAGGCTCTAGAATGTTTTTTCTTCATTAATGTTTATTTATAGCACTCTTCTTACCAAGAATGTAATTATGGCTCATCCACTTAAAATTCTATTTTACATAAAAGCCTCTGCATCCTGAAAATGTCATTGTGTGTGACTCCTTTCAGTCACATCTTGTCCCAGCCAAGAACCACTCCAGTGTAAAATAGTAGTTTAAAATTTTTGGTATTTGGATTATCTTGAGGACTATGCACAAATCTGAGATTCCTTTATGGCCTTTAAAACATTTCATTTTTATGTAGAACTAAAGATATTTTAGCTTAATTTTTCCTATTCTTTGGCCATGGAAAGGACAATCTTCCATTTACCTCTGGACAGCTCCTCATTCTGCACTGAGATAGTTTCAGATTCCTGGTAATACAGTAGGGGATAATGGTTAAGAAAGATACACATTTGAATTCTGGTTCTATCACTAACTAGCTGGGTGACCCTGGAAAAGTTAATCAACCTTTCTGGGTCTCAGTTGCCCTTCTTCCCTGCCTGGCATGACTTTTCCTTTTGATTCAGAAATTCTTACTAGTGGAGGCCTGTATTAGTTTCTATTGCTGCTATAACAATTCATCACAAACAACACAAATTTATTACCTTGCAGTTCTGGAAGTCAGAAGTCCGAAATGGGTGTCACTGGGCTAATAACAAGGTGTCAGCAGTTCTGCATTCCTTTTGGAGGTTCTAGAGGAAATATATGTTTCCTTGCCTTTTCCAGATTTTAGAGGTTACCCTATTCCTGTCCGTGGCCCCCATCTGTCTTGAAGGCCGTCAATCACATTACTCTGATCTCTGCTTTGGTCACCACGTCTCCGTCTCTGACTCTGACCCTCCTACCTCCCTCTTTCACTTATAAGGAGACTTGTGATTACTTTTGGGTCCACCCCGATAATCTCCTGACTTCCTTGATTTAATCACATCTGTAAAGTCCATTTGCCATGTAAGGTAACACTTCCATAGGATAGGAGAATCAGGATGTGGATCTTTGGGGAAGGGGGATGCATTATTCTGCCCATCACAAGGCCAGAAATGATATTCTCTGTAGATTTCCACCTCTTCACCCCACCGCCACCAGGGAAGACTGTCACTTTTGTGAAAAGTCTCCATGTCGGTGAGGAGAATACCTGTTTCCTTTCTGAGTTTATTTGTATCATGAATCATCTCTCTAAAAATGCCAGCGTGTAGGGGCTCTGTTAGTATGCTTGAACACTAATTAAAGAGACACTTGTTCTTATTTCATTTGACTTTCATGGGTTTTGTCCATCAGTAACTACATGGTGGAATTGATGATTCTTTCCCGCTGCAACATCTCACTTGTATTACCTATGTACGGCTTCATGCTAACCAAACGGTTAGCGTTACAATTATTTATGCTAATCTCAATTTGCTTCTGTGCTGTAGACGGTGCAGACAAAGCTGCAGCCACTGATTACACAGCACTGACAGCAGAAGGAACATACAGTCTCATCACTGAGTCATGTAACAAAGTGAGTCATGTAACAGCTCAATAGTCACCTGTAGCCTCATGAGAGTGACAGTCAAAACCAGGTCATAATGATATGAATATTTATTGGGTACCTCATCCTGCTTGGTAATTTTAATAGTCTGTAAAAAAATTAGTTTTAAGGGAAACATCTCTGTTTTTATTGAATACTCTTTTACAAAATACAGTGTATTCATATTGAAGTTTTAGATATTTTTACATTGATTTTCTTGTTTTTAAATTTTATTATTCTATAGCCATTTGATTTTATCCTAAAATGGATAAATATCATATTTAAATATCTATATTCATAAAAACTTTCCCACGTATGACTCAGGTCCATTGTTGTCTTAATTGGGTACTATTTTGGTTAATTAGTCTGAGGAATAGTTAGAAATGATATAAATGTGTAAAAATGATGTCTTAACAATTAAAATAAGTGTCTGTAAGATTTGTTCATCAAAATAATTGTCTAAGGCTTTTTGATAAATTACTGTAAGAATAGAAACGGATGCATAACTTCCAAACTGTTAGAAGGAAAGAAAAAGGAGAATAA
The DNA here is from genome assembly GCA_031878705.1 of Tapirus indicus. Classification (NCBI taxonomy): domain Eukaryota; kingdom Metazoa; phylum Chordata; class Mammalia; order Perissodactyla; family Tapiridae; genus Tapirus; species Tapirus indicus. The sequence continues at coordinate 6,843,798 of CM062920.1, read as the reverse complement.
AGAAAACTCTCTCAGTTCAATAGAAGGCTGGAAAGGAAAGGGAAAAAAATCAGAGGAAAAATAGGCCAAATATTTAGCAAATATTTAATGAGCATCTGCTATAGACCATAAATTTTTCTCTGAAATTGTTATCTGAACAACTTGGTAAGCACAAAATAGATTAAACCCTCCTATTAAATATCAAAGACTTTCAGGTTGGATACATTGGTTTTTTAAAAAAATCTAGTTGTATATAAGTGGCACACCTAAATCAAAACACAGAAAGACTTATAACAAAGGAATGAGAAAGGATACGTACATAATACGAACATGTTTCACCTAATAACATAACCTTAAAACATGTAAAGCCAAAGATACAGAATTACAAGCTATCATAGTGGTCTTCATTGGTCTTCACTACACACCCCTAAACATGGCTACAGTTTGCTAGTCTCAGGACTTTTAACATTTTTGGTGATACTTGATTGTTCTAGAATAGGATGGGTCAAACTGGCCACAAATGAGAAGGGTATCTTCGGATAATTCCAGAACAGCTGACTGACCTAAGGATTAAGAATAAAAACCAGAATTAGAATCTTTTCCTAGGAATTTGGTCTAGGAATTTGTTACTCTTTCTATATTCTTTAATATTCTTTCTAAGAATATTCTTTAATATTCTTTATTCCTATTATTATTACTTTATTTTTAAAACTTAAAACACTGATTACTGTTAAATTTTTTTCTGAGTTGTCTTCAGTGTATAACTTTATTCTATTACACATGATTACATAGCTGATGTAAAGTAAAAGTTAAACCCTTAATCCAAGATGGGCTGAGGGAGAGAGTGGGATGAAATAAGCAATCCTGCTACTTTCATTGTCATCATGATGGGCCAATGAATTATTTTGGTTAAAAAATCTCCTCTTACTGTGGCTGAATAAACCTGTTCAAATAACTTTAGATGTTTCAACTTTAGCTAGCTGGACCAAGATGTTTGTACCAGGTCAATATGGAAAACTTCTAAGAGTTACTTTCTCAATTTTAGTTGAAAATGTCATGTCAATCAACTTTATCATTAAAAAAAATCAGCATTTACACTTATAGCTTGTTATGTTAAGCTGAAAGTATAAATTCTCCATTAAAAATATTTTCCTTGTCAAAAATACAGATAATTTAAATAAAATATTCCATATGATGTTAGTTCTTAAGCTCTTTCTTAATATTGATTTATTTTTTTCTGTGACTGTCTTTTAAAATATTATTGAAATGGATAGTCTACAAATTGTTCTTTCTGTTGGTCCCTTTGTTTTATGGAGTTTCTGTGATTACATTTACTTTATGAACTGGAAATAGAACTATATTTTCTGTTGCATGTAATATAAATAAAAGTTTAAAAATTATGTATAATAATCACACAGTATAAATTTATCATAAACTTGCATAGTCTTTGCTGTGCCTTGGAAGAAAATAACACTATGTGAGAAAACAATACAATTGAATTGACAATTAAGCCAACACTTGGGCTGCATTAAATAGAATTTCAGTCCCTAGAACCAAGGAGGTAATACCCTGACTCTACCCTGCAGGCTCATATTCTTGCCTTCATTTCTGGTTCCCACTGAGAAGAGTGTAGAATCAATCTGGTGGTGAGACGACAGGGTGGAAAGATTCTGGGGATCAGGGCACATGAAGAACCTGTGGAAGAAAAGAAAAACGGAAGACTCTGGGATTATATGATAATAATCTTTAATGATTTACTGAATAAAAAAAGGGATTTTACATCTTTCTGTGTGGTATTGAGAACAGGTTTAGGACTAAAATGTGAGGAAGTAAAATTAGATGCAATAAGAAACAATTTAAACTGTATAAAGTTGGAATGAGGTAGTGCTTTTCCTCCATGGAAGCTGAAATGGCCATTTATGAGAGGAATTTATAAAGCATTTTGGTACAGTTGAAGAGCTGGGTTAGATTACTTCTGAGGTTTCTCTCAAACTCTAAATTCTATTTCTCTATATTTAAGGTAAAAAGGGGAGGAAATTCTTTACCAAAATTCATCCTGGACATGTAGAACATTTACCTCCTGCTAACGGTACTCTAATAATATTAATTATAATAATAAAGAGAGGTATATAGTATTTTAACTTCCATTTTGCAGATGAATAATGGAGGTAAGTGAAGTCCAGCAACATGCCCAGTCACAGAACTAGTGAGACTTGGAACTGGGATCCTAACCCAGATGCATCTGACTCCTGAGCTGAGCTCTTAATGCATACATTTATGAAAAAAAAAGTTAAATAGTCTGTGTGATCTCAAATCTGTAGAGAATCATTTCACTTAAAGAAGAATAGAATGACAGAATATGTGCCTTGGTATTTCTTCTGTCAAAATTTCAGAGGAGAGGACATAATAATAATGGTAGTGAAATCAACACTTACACTTTCTCCTGAAGCTATTACTACTATCCCAATATATTTGGACTTATGAAGTACCAGACACTGTGTAAACACTTTCAGGTATTATGTCATTTAATCCTTAAAACAATCTTCTTGTAGGGTAGGTACGACTATCTCTGTTTTACAGATGAAGAAGCTAAGGGCCAAAGTCATACTCCAGGAAATGAAAGATGCTGTATTATCTTGAACAACTGTCTTTTATTAACTCAGTTTAGTCATTTATTCTGTAGAGAATCTTTATCTCCTATATAGAAGTTTCTCCAGATGCAAAATATGACATATCCTCGAAGAAGGATTGTAGATTACTCTTTCAAACTTATTTTAACAACTATTTATAAACAAAGGAATTCCTCTAGTCTATGGAGAATAGTCACTCAATCAATCAGTTACTGAATTAGTCAGCAATGTGCTAGACACTTTGAAGGATACAACAATAATCCCTGCAGTCAACCAGCTTACACTCTAGCTGAGGAGTCAGAAAATACAGACCTACTAACTTAACAATAAAGGAAAGTCAAATGATTGGTACAAACAATAGAAGATTTTTCAGTGAGAGAGAATATATTATGGTGGACCATGAGTGCTAGAGAAAACTTCGTGGGATTTAGCCTATGTGTAGATAAATGACTGATTCAGAGGAGTAGAGAGGATCAGAGACAGCATATGACATGGAAGGAATAGAATGAACACTGACAGTTTGTAGGATATAAAATATATTGGGCTCCCATGAGTGGACCAGGGTGGTTTTTAGTTTACTTGATTATTTATAATTTTATGTTAGTCCTCTTTTTAGGAGTAATTCTTTTAAATTTTCCTTAAGAAAATGTACAAATATCAATAGCAATAGATTCTGATTGGGAAGCATGGTACAATGTAAAGGTTAACTTGTTCAAGAGTGATTGTTTATAGGTTGGCCTCCCAGAGAAAAAGTTGTCCTCCTGCAAAGCTCCATAAAATTTGGCTATGTCCCTATGGTTAAGTGACTCAATCCTGGTCCTGTCATTTACAAATGTGGCCCAAATCTTTGACATTTTCCCACCAGGGGTTTGGGTCTAGGTCCCAACTTGGGTGGACCCATGACTGCTTTTACCAATAGAGTAGAGCAGACATGACACCATGTGACTTACAAGCCTGGGTCATTAAAAGCCATGTAGTTTTGTCCTTATTTGCTGGAACACTCACTCTTGGAGTCCTAGCCACTATGTAAAATATCTGTCTACCCTGAGGCTGCCATGTTCTCACAGAGAGGCGATGTTTGGGTGCCCTGGTCAACATAATCAGCTTAGCCCTGCCTTCCAGCTGTCCTTGCCAAGAGACCAGATATGTGAGTGAAGTCATGCTAGATCCTCCAGATCAGCCCATCTGCCAGCTGAGTACAACTCAAGCTCGGTCAATGCCACATTAAATGGAAGGATCACATAGCTGAGACTTGCCTGAATTTCTGAACCATGAAATCATGAAATATAATGAAATAGTTGTTAAGACATTAAGTTTTTGGGTGGTTTGTTATGCAGTAATAGATAACTAAAACACCTGGTCAACTGTAAGGCTTGAATCCCCGTTCCTGACCACTGACCTCTGCCATCATGCTAGGAGTGTAGCTTTTGCTTCCCAGTTAGGAATCCTGATATGGCAAATTCCTTCAGTATCTTGCACTTCACTAAAGTGCAGTGGGCACTGAGGGAACTACATCTCTACTACTGCTGCTGTCTCTGTGGCTTTTCCTGGTGAATATTGCTGAAGCCGACCTAGCAGAGTGTGTACTGACTGCTCAACCACCATCCCTAGTTCATGCAACACGTGGGTTTCTCAACATTCCGTGAGGCCCCATGGGACCACATTAGATAATCCAGAAGTAAGTTGAGTACCAAAACAACGGAGAAAAAGATATTCAAAGGCAGGGTACAGATCATACTCTACTATTGTGAATTTTCTGGGACAGTCCTGATTCTAAATGTTCTATCTCTATCACCAAAAATTATTGAAACATCTTAGAATTTCCTATATTTTTGGTGTCTGACTTATATATTCCAGACTACCTTTTTCACTGAGAGAGGCAGATTCTTTTATCAGACTGTATGTTCCAATTCTGTGTTCAGAAAATAGGCCAAATGTACTTTTAACTCAAAGTTACAGTGCAACAAGTTTGGCACCTCTCCTGAGAGCACAGAGGCTGCAGGCCTGCTGGGCACTACAGAAGGAGACAGCAGAAGAGAACCTGTTTCTATATAAAGTCTATATTTAGTTCATATATACAGATATCCTGAAAAAAGTGATAATTTAGCCTAGTTTTTTAATAGCTGAAGTGGTCATTATAAGTCAATCTTGTAGGTGTGCATTTCTCAACAACACTTTCTTGTGGCTTTTTAAAGATGTATTTTTAGTATCATAAGAGAAGAAAAATTTCATCTCAGCAAGAAGCTATTGAAATTCTTTAACCCATTTTTGTGTTTGTCTTTTTCCCTGGTGATTTGCTAGACTTTTCAAATTAAGGTAGACCATAGTCATTGCTATCAGCAAATTTTACTGTCATCTTCTGGCAGACTAAGATTGAGAGGAAAGCCAACAAACCCCACAGCACCATAACTCAGCTGGGTTCTGGCCATTCCACAAAGGGTGTTTATGGGTTAACACTGCCTTGACATGTAACTGCTTACCATACGTGGCCCCTTGCATGGGGCCCCTCCTCACCAGAAACAGCCAAGTGGTCTTCATGTCCTAGTTTGTTTAATAGTAACCAAAAGTAAAAGAGATTTAGACCAATAGAAACAATATCTGCCAACTAAGTCCTTTTCCTCTCTTCCAGGATGTCAATGTAAGTAATTCCAACGTTGCTGGTGTACAAATTAAGAAATGTTTTAAAAAGTGTAGCCCTCATATTTCTAATTATATCTCTAATAAACCGTGGAGTAACTTTTGCTACCAGCTTACTCTGCCATTTCTTTTAACCCATCATATTTTCCCTTAAATTTATTTTTATTACCTCCATAAATTGGATTATTTTGTTGATTAATAATAGACTATTAATAATAGACTATTAGTACAGATATGAAAAGATATCAGTACCCTTTCCTATTAAAAAAAAGGATGCCGTAATGGTTAAGAGACATGACTGTCCTTCGGTAAAATTTTAATTTCTTTTACAAAGAAACCACATAGTAACTTTAATTTAAAATTTTCTGAGAAAGTGTTATTTTCTTTAAAAATATTTCTTAAAAGGAGTGGCCACTTTAGGAAACAAAAATGCCGTCAGAAGAATGCAGATAGTTAAAATGTGTGACTTGGTCAAAGAGTGAAACAAGTAATTGAGTATGTATAAAGGAGGAAAGGGAGAGTCAGTTAAATGAATGAGTTATTTAATTGCCAACCTTCCTGACTGAAAGTGACATCAAAGGGTTCAAATAAAAATTTACATTGATTACGTGCAAATAGTTTGACTGTTTCTTCGTGTTTTCTGTTTCTGATGGAGAAAAGAGAAAAGATCTAGAAACTGAGAAGGTGGTAAAAGAGGCAGTTGGAGGCCTGCCTCAAGATTAGCAGGGCAGCCCTTTTTCAAGAGCCTCACTGCTTAATTAAAGCTAAGTGCCAAGACCGAAGAAGTCCCACTATCAGTGATTCTACGTCAAAGCATAATGCAGGAGAAAGTACTCTAAGGATGTTTGTAGCTCCAGCTGCAGGTGGCTAGCCTAAAGTCTTGGACAGGAAAAAGCAACAAGGTATTTCAAGTCCTGAGCGCTCTGTATTGAAAGCAAAGGCATACCAGGAATGGAAGGGAGTCCAGCACTTAGTTAGAAAGTGATTCATTCACAGTGTAGTGAGGTAAAACTCTAAATGTAAATATTTACATTTATTTAACTTGACTCTGTGGCTTGCCTTAAATACAGTTGTAATATGCATGGAGTCCTGGAGAGCACGTGGGATCACAACTGAATGACCTACGTTGAGATTCCAGTTCTGCTCCTTACCAGTGGTATGATTTATAAAACAAAGATGATTAGCTATTGTAAGAAATGAGTTCTTTATAACTAGCATAAAATAACCTTTATATACTTTTAAAAAGTATACATTATACTTTTAGTATAATGTTATTGAGTTAAAACACGAGTAGGGGAAACATTAGTTTGGGTGTAGACTTTGTCTTATAGTCTCATCTGTTCATGCCTGAAAAGGAAGGGGCAGGGAAGGCAATTCACATTTTTGAGGACCTACTGTGCACCAGGAATGGTACTAGGCACTTGCTTACACAATTCCTGAGAAGTCTATGAGATGTTTAATCTTGCCCCCATTTTTTTTTAAATTAAATGTGCATTATGATCAACGCTATTTTTTGGTTTTGGTGTTTTTTTGAGGAAGATTGGCCCTGAGCTAACACCTGTTGCCAATCTTCCTCTTTTTCGTTTTTTCTCCTTGAAGCCCCAGTACCTAGTTGTATATCCTAGTTGTAGGTCCTTCTAGTTCTTCTATGTGGGACGCCACCTCAGCATGGCTTGATGAGCGGTGAGTAGATCCGCATCCAGGATCCAAACCAGAGAACCTGGGGCCGCCGAAGTGAAACATGCCAACTTAACTGCTATGCCACCTGGCTGGCCTCTTTTCCCCATTTTATAGGTAAAGAAACTGAGCTTCAGAGAGGTAATTTGTCCACGTTTTTATGATGATGGTTTGGTTGAGAGTCAAATATAGATCTGGATGTCTTTAAAGATCGTGCTCTTTCCATTCTATCAGCTTCCTAATGAAAGCATATGATTTAACAGGCTTCATCCACATGTTTTTGAAATGTAGACATAGGGCCTGAGAGGATAAAACTGTTCTTTGGTCATTAAAGGAAAAATCTGGCAAATGATGGATAATAACACTCATGCAGGATGGGTCTTTAATTCCTCCAGCATTTTTCTCGCGGCTGTTTCAGAATATGTTTCACGATATTCTCACCCCCTCCTGCTCTCCTGCAGTTCTATTCGAAGTCATTAAACGTTGGTTTAAGTTTGAGTCGGTATGCTAACTCTTCCAGCAAGATTTTCATTTTCACTATTATTTCTGATAATAGTAATAATTTTGAAAAGGTAAAATGTGTTAAAAGATGCACAGTAAAAGCATATTGTGTAACTGTTGTATGCATCATTTCATTTAAACCTCATGATAACCCATGAGGTGATTACAACTGCCATTGTATCTTACAGATGTTGAAATCAAGGCCTGAGAGGTTGCCCATGTTCATAGAGTTAGTGAGCAGTGGAGCTTGGATTTCTGATGCCAAAGTCCTTGCTCCTGGGCACTGTGCTGTTCTGTCAGATGCCCAGAGGCGATCAGCATCTCTTGTTAGCAGGACAGCTGATGTAGTGTTCAGGAAATGTGGGAAACATGTTAGGGAACCTTCCTAGGGCTCTTGGAAATATTACCTAATGTTGACCCTCAAGTGGTCACATAATGTAAATTCACATACACCCCCCCCTCAATATTTAAGGAAAGAACAGGTGAGCCAAGTGACTTCTAGAACCCATTTTGTGAAATCATTTTCGAGACTGATTGAATATAACTTAAATATTTCCATTTCTATGTGAGGTATATGTTCTTGGAACCACATCCTAAATCTAAATCTAACTTCAGCTTCAGGGTGAACAAAAGAGTAAGTACCCTAGATGAACAGCTACAGCATCAAGTTTATGGGTAAGAGAATGTCATTTCTGTTGACTCACTTAGAATGATGCCATCTGTATGAGGGGGCATTTCTGAATTCAAAATTCTGCATGATCTCTGAATTTTCTCACTAAAGTCTGGCTTTGGGTATCCAGCCATACTCTAGGAAGAAACTAAGATACATTTTTTGTTGCTGTTGTTTTAAACAGAACGTCTGTATTTATTGGCAGAATGCATTAGTGATGATTTTCAGCAAAATCAAAGCCAAAACTTAATGGAGTATGAGTTCATCTTGTTTATGTAATTCTCTCTGTGTCAAATCCAAAGGCCAAATATTGCTTCCTACCTACAGTGGCATATGAATCATGGGATTTTAGAGATTTCAACTAAAGATTATGCAAAGTATCAGGATAAAATAGATCAATAATTTAGCAATAATAACATACTATATTGTTAAATGTATCTCTAAATATATAGGAAAAGCAACTCCACAAAAGTACACTTTTTCTTTTTTTCATATTCAATATAGTTGGAAAGAGACATATCCTAATTCCACTTCTCAGAGCATAAATACATTCCCTCATGAGCCAATCTTTCCTCAGCAGGCTGATTTAGATAACAAAATGAAAGAGAGATGACTAAATGGATCCCCCAACCTTGTGCCTCAAGAATTGAAGCTGGGAGCCCCTTGGGGTTGCAGGGAATTCTGAGGCTGTGGACACTCTCTGAACAGCTGTTTGGTAGTAGTCTCAACAGAGCTCGTTAGCACGGCTCCTGGTCAGGGCCATGTTAACTGGATCCCTTTACTGTCACCACCACACTCCCTCTCATGTCCCTCCATTATCACTTGCCCACCTCCCCAGCTTGCTCTGTTAGCACTCCTACTCTCCTGAGAGGAAAGAGTTCTCTCTCTTCCACCTCCCTCTGACTAATTCTTACTCATTTCTCTCACTTTTCCTCTCTATCCAATGCTGCCTCTTTCCCTTTCTTCCTTCTCTCATGGATGTTTCTCCCAAACCAAATGTGTGGGTCCTTTCCTTTCTTCCATCAAGCACTTATCTTCACTAGTTTCCATACCTTTGGTGGAAGGAACTGCTTGAATATCTTAAATCTTCAGACTAGAGGTGTATTTTCTTCCTTTGTGAGGGAGGCAGTAAACAGAATTCATTAAGAACACAGGCTTTGAAATTAGGCTAGAACTTGACTTAAATCTCAGTTCTGACATGCTGTTGAATTCAGCACATATTACTTAATCTTCCTCAGCTCCCATTTCTACGTCCCTTATATGGGGATGATAGTATCTTCCTAAAGTTAAGTATAGAGATTAAAGAAACCATTTTATAAATGCACTTTACACAGTAATTGGAACAGAACCAGCAAGCAATAAAGAGCAGCTACTGTTACTTATGTAGGATACCTGTTGATCAGATAGGACTGGTCTCAACTCTTCAGCTCTGCTAAATTCTCTTTGAGTCTTCCCTTGTCACCCATCCTGGTGAGCCTGTCCACACTGTAGGCACCCCATTCATTTATTCACTTGTTCATTCAGGGGCCTACTTAGAGGATATGCTGTGTCCTATCCGCAGGTACCTTCTGTCAGTCTGTCACAGTCACAAAATTAATCCCTGCTAAATTGTTAGTTGATAATCTTTAAGGCATTATTCGTTCCAGCCTCTTTAATGACCTAGAGCTGAAGGAAAGAGAAGGGAAAATAAGGAAGAGAGAAGGGGAGGATGGTAGGGAGTCCCTTTAACTTCTAAAAGGTCTTCTGTTCGCAAACAGTAGGTTTCCTGGTAATGGACCAGCAGTAGGGACAGAAGTATTGTGGGCCAACAGCTTCTCTATCTGCTCACTGGCAAACCTGTTTCTAATATCTCGCTTACTTCTTGGTTGCAAATAACTGTGGTTTTAGTTGCCTATGTCTTTGTGGTGGGTGGGTGGGTGGAGTATCAGGAAAATTAATATGATCCTACCGTCATGCTAAATATATTTAATTCTTTGTAAATTCTTCATAATCTCATTTGACACTCACCACATTTCCAGCAGGTATTTTTATCCCCGTATTACAGAAGACAAACCGACCTTCAGAGAGGTTAAATAGCTTGCTTTCAATCACTCTGCTGGTAGATGACAGATGTCTTTCTGATGCCTGAACTCTGGCTTCACTTGCTACACCAAACTCATACTGCCTGTTAGTTGACAAGTTCTGAAGAACTTCTTTATATTCTCTCTCCTCCAATAATATTTAATCTATGTTCAGAGATGGAGATTTCTTTAAAGTACCAGATAGACTGTGATCCTTCTAAGTGGTGCCTAGGGACTAGTGTTTCCTCTCTTAGGGAGGAGGAAAAGCTCCAAGGAAGAGCTAGGTGCCCGGCACTAATTCTGACTCCTGATCTACTAGTAGCCATAAAGCTTTCTTCAACCTCTGCTTGGGCAGTGACGATCTGTTCTGGTCCTCATTTTGTTTAAACGAAGGAGTGGGCATGTATATTTTGCTTTCATTGTATTTAACCATGCTTTTAGTATAATTTTTATAGAATTTGCCCGATTTTCTTTAGGTCCAAATCCTAGACCAGAGTTTATATCAGAGTTTTATTAAGTCAGAGGCAAAATGAACACCAATTTATGTTCCTGTAGCATAACATACACTTGTTGAACATTTAAAAATGGTTAGGGAAAGGAATCAGTGATGATTTGTAACTTAAAACATGATGCCTTCTTGCTTGGCCACAGGAATTTAATTTTAATTTGTGAAAAGAGTTCAGTCCACCTGATCACATTTAAGGCATAAAATTCTACAGCATTGTGTGTAATTGTGAACTGAGGAAATTACAAGGGCCATAAAATACTGATTTTTCTACTTGCACTATTTATGGCAAAAAGAGAAAGCACAGGTTCATGCCTCACCAGAAAAGAATGAAGATTTTAAGTCAGAGGTTGCAAGCGAATAGACTTCAAACTGAATCCCACTAACAGATATACATATGGTGTAGTTCTCCCAGTGTTTTGGGTTTTACTTGAATTAATTGCAAAAATTTAGAAATCAATAGATTTCACATACAAGTCCAGATTTCCAGGGTCACTTGAAAGATCAGAAGACTTGGTAATACTGGGGCAGGAGTAGCAACTTTTGGCTTCTATGGGGCACACACTCTCCAGTTTGCCACTGTCCTCCTTGCGTGTCTTATTTTATTTGCTCAGCTCCTGTAGGCATTTGAGGTTTTGATCCCAGGATTAAGGAATAGTTTTCAGATTACATTTCAAACAAACTAATTTTTTATCTTCTTTCAATTTGCCTCTTTTATCTCCCAGCACCTCCATCTTATTCCCAGGATGGATACTAAAGAGATCAAACTGGTGGGCAGACTGCTTCCAATCACCAAGCACCAACCAACTAGAAAGAACAGAGGTTACCACAGTGCAGCCTGCAGGGTCTCCTGATGTACCAATTGCAAACCTTTTGTTTCTAAACTCTGGGGAGATTGATGGAGGGGCTTCAGCACCCGAGGTGAAGGAGAGCACTCTAGTGTGGAAGTGCTCCAACTTTTAAATGAATAGGACTGCTGTGCTGGTGCCTGACCATTGAGGATCAGCTTTGCCTGTATTTGTGGCAAAGAGAACAGTGTCTTCACCCTTAAACACACTCTCCAGCAGTCTGACTACGTGCATTAGCCGTGTGTGTGTGTGTGCCTGTGAGATTTACTTACTAGTCTTAAGCTTTACAAGGGTAGCATAGTGCCTTGCACAATGTAGACAATCCATAAATGCATTTTAAATGGAATGGATTGAATTATTTTTTTATTCCAAAAGTTTTGTAACGTTCATGACCGTATGATGAACGAAGTCATGTTCTGTTTTCTTACGTATGTTTGATTTTCATATGCTTATATTTCACACCAAGCAAAAACTCAATCAGTACTGTCATATAGAAACATCTCTGACCAACACCTAGAGAGTCTTAAACAAACTAACATTTAACCTTTAAAACTGAAGTATAAACAGGAGGAGAATTCATGGATTTGCTAATTGTCTTATCCTGCTGTGGACTCTAGCCGGCATTCTGTCTGTAGGTACTAGCATGAATGCATACAGTACTTAATGCAGAGCTTAGGGAAATTAGTCTAAAAGTGTAAGGTCATTTTTAGATCACTAGATATTGATAGTGGCTTTTGTTTCATCCTCTACTATAATTTTCAGCTTTGGGAAATTTTAATAACGATAGAAACAATGAGAAGAAATAATTGCCAGAGGAAATATTTCTATTAAAGTGGTGGATTAGGGAGAAGGTAAAATTTTTCTAGCTGAATACAAATTTTCCCTGTTTAATTATAGGAAGATTTTAAAATAATAGTAAAAGAATCTTCTAATAAAATCCATTAAATGACTGTGTAGTTGAAGATTTGGCTCAAACGTTCCAGGTGTAATAGTGCATAATACTTTCTAACTGAAACTTTTTAAGAAGCTGTATCACTGAGTCAAGAAATTTCTTTCTGTTTAGACAGTGCTGAGAATAATAATTTATACCTACCAGGGTGTAAGAGACTATTTTCTCCTTGAAACAATGGATTTTCTTCTAACCTAACTGCTTTTTGTAAAAAGATGTCTTTGGAGATATCAGTAAGACGCACAAAATTACTGAATTGATCATATTAAATGAATCTGCTCTCTTATTTTATACCAAAAAACAAAGTTTACATGCATTCTGAAATTTGATGACTTAAAAGTTAATTTTAAGAGAAAATGCTGTAACTGATGAAAAAAACTTTCTTTCAAATCTCAGAAGATTTCATCTCTGGGTAACTGTACACAAAACGCATTTTACCCTAATGTCACTAGGATCCTTGTATTTGTTTTGTTAAAGTGATCTATAATTTCAAAGTCTGGATTACATAAAAATGGACATTTAAGGTGTTTTAAAAACAACTATATAGTGGCACAAAAGTGTTTAAAAAATCCTAACCAAATTAGAATGATGTCAGTGAAGGGTAGGCAGGTGCTCTGGCAGCCATGGCCTGGTTTGGTGGCCTCTACTCATCGTCCTCTCTAGGACGCTGGGCTGAGTCCAGGGTCTTCAGCTGGCGGAGCTGGTCTTGGCTTGCTTAGAGAAGACCTGTCAGCACCAAGATGGTAGCAGCAAAGCTGAAACCAGTGGCTATTCCTGGTCAGTCAGAGGCTGAGTCACACGGCAGGGGATCCTGGAGTCCGTCAGCAGAGTCCAGAGGGAGCAGTGAGATGGGAATCTGTGAGTTCTGTAGTGGGAGGGTTTCTGTCGCAGCCCTCAGGACCACCACTGAGATCATGGCTCTGGCTGGTCTGAAAGGTGCAGTACTTTGAAACTGGGACAGGACAAACAGACTAGAAGTATGGGCTTTTTCGCCTCGGTGGAAGATAAAAATGTTCTCCTTATTTCTCCATATCTTGCAAGCTGATTGGCCACAAGTTCTCATGAGCTTTCTTGATCACACCCAGTCAAGTGTGGCTCGTTTGTCCTAGTTTACTAAGACTTCTGGGTTAAACTGACACTCCAGCTGAGTTCCCAGAAATTTTAAAGTCATCGTAATACCGTGGTGAACCTTCAACACATCCCCGTAAGCCTCTTGGCATATTGTGTTATTTTCAAAGTGTCTTTTTAGCTGAAACATCATTGTTTTTGCCACAGGACTAAACCCTAGAGATGAAATTTAGGCAATTTAAGGAGTTGCCAGCATGTAAATCAGCTTAGTTTTTCAGAGAAGGCCAAGTTGTTTGCTACGAATGAAAGGTTTTTGTTTGTTTTTTGCTGTGAATGAAAGACTTACTCCTAAGATTCTGAGTAAAATATTAATAGAAGCATCATGGGACTCAGTCAGAAGATCTGGGGACTTCTCTTGGGTTGGGTTACTTGGGCTTTGAACCTTGGTTTTCTCCATTTGAAAATAATTCCTACCTTACAAGTTTGTTGTAAAAATTAATCATCAGCTGGGTGCACAGGAAAAAACATTGTAATAAAACTCTATACAAAGGTCAAGTGGCGTTTTTAAAAATGCTTTGCCTATAGGTGAAATCAGGAGCCAATGGGCAGCCAGACTTGATGGTAAGGATATCTCATGCCCTTTAAGAAAATTTTTCTTTTTATACTTCTATTCTGAACTATTGAAATATCTAACTATATGAAACATATGCTTACTTTGTGAAGATTTCAAATTGTAGAAACAAGGGCAGTGGTTTTATAATATAAGAAACTTAGCTCCTGGTTCTTCTCCTACCTCTATGCCCATTACTTCTCCATTTCCTTCTCTGGATTCTTTTCCTCTCTTTTTATTCTTTCTGTTTCTCTTGGCTGTCTAGCTTTTTCTCATCATAACTTTGTCACATACCATGGACTTAATGACCACTTACATACCAAATATTCTTCAATCTGCATTTTTAGCTCACAAATTTCTCCTGAACTGTAGAGTAATGTATACCTAGGTATTTACAGATAGCTGAGCTATGCCCTCCCTCCTTCCAAGCTCTAAACTTGCTCCTTTTTCTATATTCCCTTTGCTGGTCATGCTCTGTTCAAACCCATTCTCCACTGGAGTTAGGGTTAGCTTTCCTCAATTCAAATCTGATTGTATTATGCCCTGATTTATTTAAACCCTTCTAAGTGCTTTCCACTGCCTTTAGAAGTCATATCTGTTTATCTCTTCAAACTTGACTTCCATTGATCTTCAGCTCACAGAACTGGCCTGGGGTTTCCCCAGAGTGTTAGGTAGCTTCTTGCCTTCACACTACTGCTCACTCTGCTCTCTCTGTCTGGAATGGCCTTTCTGTCTTGTCTGCTTAGCAAGCTCTTATTTAACATTCCAACAGTCAAAATATCTTCTGTAACATCTGTCACAATATCCTCTAGGAAGTCTGCCCTGCCTGCCAACTCCTCCAAACAGGATTAATTACTTTGATTATTCTGAATTACAGCTATTTGTTTATGTATCCTTCTCCCTTACCAGACTCTGAGTAATTCGAATATAAGGTCCACACCTTAGTAGTCATCTTTGTATATGGCTCACAGCACAATTCCATACACATGATATATGCTTAGTAATGTTTGTGGACAGCAATTCAATGAAGATTGCAACATCATCACTCCACTGGCCTCTGGGTTAGTTTATCTGGGAAGTGGGGAAATGTGGATGTGAAGAGGTTATTACTTTTGTCTTTCACCTCTTCACATGTGTTCCTCTGGAATTTATGTGCTCTGTTAAGGGGATTCCTTCCTGGGCAGAAAAAAAAAAAGACCATTTTTCAGTCAATATTGTCAGTGGATTTTCTACAGCTAAGAAGTAATAACTAGAAAAATACTAATCAGATGTTATTTACAGAGAAAAACACCGTTCATTCATTCAACACATATTTTCTGAACATCAACTCTGATGGACACTGTTCTGAGAATTGGGAATATAGCAATGAATAAGGCAGACCCAAATCCCCTTCTTCATGGGAAAAAAGAAAGAAAGAAGGAAGGAAAAAGAGAGAGAGAAAGAAAGGAAGAAAGAAAGAAAAAAGAAAGAAAGAAAGGAGAAAATAAATATAGTTTATTTACAGAGAGAAAGCACTTACCTTATTTTTCCACAGATCTTATATCATGTTTTCTTTCTCCAAAACCTTCCTTCCCTCCTCCTTACTTTCTCACTGTAAGACATTTTACAGGCTTAAAAGTAAAGGCAAATACAAAAATTGAAACATTCTTGGAAGGGTGGGCTTAGAGGTCACGATAAGTATTGGAAATGGAGTTTCCATACATACTTTGTAGAAAGAGTGAGAAAAGGCTGCTATTTTGTTATGGTTAATTGGGATGCAAGCACAGAAAATCAAATGTGTTCTGGAATAAAGATACCGCTACTAACCTGTGTTTTGGTCAAAGTAAGTTTTTAACAACACATTTTGCTAAAATATTGTTTTCTTGTCTCCTTAGTCAGAGTGAATATGTCTGTGTGGTTTGTGTAAATGCAGCTCTTCAAAGTGAGGTTGATCTGATACTGACGCTTCTTGAGAATGAGCTTCCGTGATTTTTCACTCAAATGGACAGCATGTGATATTCAGCCATCCCAGGGCAGTAGTAACTTATAGTCTCCATTTTTTGATGATTCTTTCGAAGCCTTTTCATGAATATGTATATCATACGACTATAAGAGATATGTCTGCCCATTTTCCATCTTTTCAATTGGACATAGTTTAGTTGCTTAATACTCGACTTTACAGTGCATAGCCACATTGGAGAAGGGAGGCAGAATTCTAGTGGATGTCAAACAAGAAAAGCAGCATCCTCCTAGAGCAAAGTGCTCTACACTCCCCTTGAGTAATGATAGTGCCACTTACATTGGTGTAAGCCAACTCTTTCTTCTCGGTGAGGAGGCAGTTTGTTATAGTGTATTTCAGGGACACAAAACTAGGTTTTCCATGTACACTCGCAGAGAAGGCTTACATTCCTGAAGTGATGATTAATGAAGTTTATGCAGTAGAATTTTAGTCATATGAATTTTATTTTCTCCTTCACTTAGACACAGCTTTTCTTATTTCCCTTGATGTCCAGCTCCTGACTTTGGAAACTACTCAAACACACTTAGGCAAAAGCACAAGAACAATGGTCTTGGAAAAAGTAGGCCAATGTCACTGAGAGCCCTCACCAGAAACTAATTTTAGTTAAAGAGATCTAACTATTTTCCAGAATTCACTTTCCAACCTTCCTACCAAACGTGGAGCACTACAGATGAAAGCGTCTCATGGACTCTGGAATTTGTGCCTGTGACAAATTTAAAGAGAGTTCTTTAAACTTTCTTTCATCATTTCATACCAAACTCAAGAGTTATGCTAGGTCAGGGATTGCTGACCTTTGGTGTGTACACCAAAAACGGACTGATGTGAGGGGTAGCATCTTGGGTATATTCCTCCTTTCTGGCAAACCCTCCTCTCCTTCCTCCAGGCATCCTTTACCTCCAGGAGGGCTGCACATCCACCAAACACCTTAGCCAGTTTCTCTTTTTCTTTTAGTTTGGTTTCTAGTTGCTAAGGCGATAGCTGAAAGATAAAATGAATGAATGAAGGGCAACTCCTCCCCAAACCATTTGCATTCTACAGGAGACACTAGGAGACAGACCAACCTTAAGGCAGCTTTAGTGAGGGAAGGAGAGGCAAAGGGTGCTATTTTTAGACCTGGGCAGCTAGGGTCTCTACTGTATGCAACTGGCCCCCGCACTTACAGCAAAGATTATAAGTAGACAGTTACAAATAGCTTCCTTATTCTACTTTTATAACTAATTTTTTCTATTCATAGTTTCAACAAAAAGAATCTTAGATATATCTTACAAACATCAAAACCCATACTGTGTCCTTCCTCAGTATTCTTCATTTTGAACAATTTTAATTCCTACGAAGATCTCTTTTTATAGTCACCTAATT
Source organism: Tapirus indicus (assembly GCA_031878705.1). NCBI lineage: Eukaryota > Metazoa > Chordata > Mammalia > Perissodactyla > Tapiridae > Tapirus > Tapirus indicus. The sequence continues at coordinate 6,826,306 of CM062920.1, read as the reverse complement.
CTAATTCTTTGACCAGTGTCACTGCTTTCTTCTGAATTTCTCCAAGTTATCTGTTTTCTCTTCATTGTGCAGTCAACAACCAAATATATCTCTACAGTAATAGCAACATGTGGAGAAGTTTGAAATAAAAATTTCTATGGGTAACAATGTTGATTTTTTCACTGTTTTAAATTTATTTGATTAACTTCAAGGGTAAAACTGTGGATGAATTTGAAGCTGTTCCTTTGTAGCTGTCCAAGTTCAGCCAGATTTATGAGGACTTTTGGAGGATAAAAAGCTTGTTGAAATATGGCTGTCTCTTGTTCAATCTGCAGCCCCAGTCTGAGCACTAGACCCCTAATGTTTATTCACAACCATACACAATACATTTTTTGTTAACATTTATATAATTTACTTTAAAATTGTACCATCCAATATATGTCTCTTGAGATTACTCAATCTTTTCCTGATTGTTTTCCCAAATTACTTAAATTTTCTTGAATTTTAGTCAAATTTGCCAAAGGATAAGCAACACCTCCTTCCAGGATTTTATGCTTAAAATGCATAAACAGGATCTCTTTTCATCATCCAAGTCATGGATAAAATGTGTAAAAGCCTTTGGCCTCAGTACCCTTTGGTGTGGAACCCATCCAAGCAGTCCTTCTTAATTGGTGTCCCAGAATGGATAAATAAGAAATAATGTTTCTCTAAAGCCACCACAGTCTGGGAAATGAGCACTGAGTTTCCAACCCGTCTGCCCAACCTGAACATTTCACATTACTGAGGCCGAGTTCAGTAGGCAGAGCACAGATGGACGCCCTTGGCAATGCTGTAATGAGACATTAGAAAGTGTTTTTGGGGGGGTGAGGCGGTGTGGGCATGGGATGGGGGAGGACAAATTCCTGAAGGCAAGAGCTCTGTTCTGTACAGAATGAATTCAGAATAGTCAGTGCATTAGTCCACGCTATGTTTGAAGAACGATCCAGCATTAATTTGTAGAAATTGTGTACTATGGCTTATGATGGTAATTTATTCTTTATGACAAATATCAGAATTGATTGATTTAGACAGAGAGTGAGAGAGAACTTGAGATTCAGTCAGACGATTGACTCTTGGCTCAACCGCATGCCTTTTTTAGCAGCGAGGAACCACAAGCAGCCCAGTGCCACCACTGGTTAAGGGTCAGCTGGAGCTAGAACTCACTTTTATGAAGTCCTGGGCCGGTGTTCTTTCCAACACACCATCACCCACTTGATAACTTTCCTAATCACTGCCTATTAGTCTAGCAGTCTCTTTCAGCAACAATCGTTTTTACTGTATTTGAAATTTATTTATCTCAATTGTATCTCAATGAATTACCGCATTTGCTATGATCTGATGAAAGTTTATTAAAATTAGCAACCAATTTCTATTGATTTCATTGCTCACCTTTATTACTTACTTCATTTATTTTTATCTGATTTTTATTAAATACATTTAAAGAAAGAAGGTAACCTTCATGTACGCCCAAATCAGATGATTACAATTTTTCAGTTGTTTTATTGAAACATTCTAAAACATTTACCAAATTGCAGTTAAAATGTTGAATTCTAGCATTATCAAACATGCCATTACCATCAAGAAAGAATAAAAACGTATGCTGCAGAGGTCTTCCTTTACAGGTTTTTTCCCCCTACTTTAAACAGTTGCCTTCTAAATTAAATACTTATTTTTTAAAAAGCATGGTGTACTTATAATTGTAAATCCTCAAATATTGTGCATGTTCCTGACAGGAAAGAATTTTGGATTTTATTAGGTGTCAAGGGTATCCTAATTCTCTGCTAATAATTTTCGTGGCTGATAATTGGAGGAATTTTCCACAGACTAACTTCTGACTCTCCTTTCTTGACCACAGCCCATGTACTTCCTGCACCAGGCACCACAGGGATTGTTCAGATCACAGTGCAGTCTCTGGCCCTGCACTTTTATGTCATTGTACTAAGTGTGCACAGTGGGCAGTTGAAATATTTATAGAAGCTTTCCTAAATGTGCACGGCTAACAATAGCTTAGCTATACGTGGAAGTGACTGCAAACCTCATAAATATATCCCACTAAGCCAAGGTACTTGTATCTCCAACTCAGCTTTCCAGATCTCGCCAGATCTCAAATGTGCCCGCAGTTTCTCCAGCACAATGGTGTGTGGTGAATGTTTAACAATTAGTTCTCTGGGACGAAATGTATGAGTATATGTATGTACATAGGTTTATTGTAGATTTTACTGATATGAAGGATGTGTAGCACACAATTTACAGATGATGATAAAATATACAATACTCTATTATAAATTCCTAACATAGCCAATTGATTCTTGTGGAAAGTTTCCCCTGATTTTTGCTGAACCCTTGTAGTGGTGGTCAACCTATGGTTTTAATTCAACCATGATTTGACAAAAGCAGTTGCATCCCTTTTATTATAAAAGAATAGAAAAAAAAATGAAATGGAAACAAAAGCAAAAAACAAAAACAACATTTTAGCAGAAAAGATTGACAGCCATTGAAGTCTTCATCCTCATTCCCCTGCCTCCATTTCCAGGCCCAGAGGTAGTCTCTGATAATTTCCTTCCAGCCATTTTTAATGGCAACAGCATGATGTGGTGAAGAGGCCGGCTGCTCTCTCTGTGACTGCAGGCAAATGACTTTACCTCTCAGTTTCTTCATTTGAAATCAGGGGCAATAACAGCACCTGCATCATAGGGTTTGTGTGAAAATTAAATTAGTTAAGAAGTAGAAGTTTTGGCACATAATTAGCAATTAATTAAGACTAAAAGAATGAATCAATATATCTTAGCACTTAGTACATGGAAGAGAGAGAGGGAGTGATACAAAGATGAAAAAGGACAGAAACTTTGCATTTAAATAAATTTAAGAATTGAAAAAGATAACATTGCAAACTCATTTGGACTTTGGAAATATACTTCTAGAATAATGCAGGCTGTTATTTTAGGTCATTGCCCCCCTCAACTTAGGTTCACTGATTCATACATTCGTACGTTTAGTAAGTGTTTATTTAATAGATGATAGATGTAAGATACTGTACTAAGCATCATGGGTATATTTAAGGATGAATAACTATATTCTGTTCTCAAGAAGCTTGGATTATAGTAGTCAAAAGTATGCATACATATACCTGTACATGCACACAAACAGAAATATTAAAGAAACGACATCTGTTAAGTGTATGAACAAAGTGTGCAAAGTGTGTGAACAAACAATGTATCTGTGAGTTCAGAGATGGGAGAGAGAGCTTCTAGCGGGTGTGGTCTAAAGAATAATAGTGGTAGAGGATTTGGCCTGATTCATTGAAGAAGAAGGGACAAGCCGATGATTCAAAAGCTGAATTCGTCACCAGGCTAAAACACGTACAGTATTTAAAAACTTTTTGCCTTATTTAGCAATATTTAAAAATTGGAAGTTTTCTCATAAATGTCTGCATTTTTGGGTTGCATTGAAAAATTGGAGGACCTGACAACAACCCTTAACCTTTGTTCCAACACTGCCACAATCGTTTGGAGGCAAGTTGTTTTAGTCTGTTGGGCTGCTATAATAAAATACCATAGACACAAGTGGCTTATAAACAGAAATTCTCAGTACTGGAAACTGGTAAGTCCAAGATCAAGGTGCCAATAGATTTAGTGTCTGGTGAGAACTGGCTTCATGGTTTGTACACAGGCTTCCTACTGTGACCTCACACGGCAGAAGGCAGAGAGGGGAAGCTAGCACCCATGACTCCCTTAAGGTGTCCCAATCATGTGGGCTTCACTAATCTCATTCATGAGGGCTCAACCTACATGAGCTCATGTAATTCTACCTACCTCCCAAATGCCTCACCTCCTAATACCATCACCTTGGGGGGTAGGGTTTCAACATATGAATTTTGGGGGCACACAAACATTCAGTCCGTAATACAAGTAACAATTGCCCCTCTAGAAGAGGCATCCATTCTTTCCATTGCTGTGGCAGCAGTAGCCATATATTCAAACCTGTGGACTGGATTTCAAACCCACAGCCACTGAAGAATCAGTGGGACCCAGGAATTAAAGACTTCAATTCCAGGTTTACACAATGCTTGCTGCATAGTGCCTGCCAATCACAGTCACTCTTTCGCCTGTTTGGCTTTGTTGGGAGGCAGAAATGTACTCAGTGATGACATGCAACATAACTGAACTTACTAACTCTCTCCACGTGTAGATCAGTTGTATTTTGCATTGTTACAAAAGGGACTGGCCATCTCTTTCCAAGACCTGTACCACGTCAAGGGAGGGCTCAAGCCAAAGGAGCAGGGCCACCTCTGAACTCTTTTCCTTTTTCCCACTTGCCCCTGTTGGAATAGTCACGTGTTCTTTTTCTTTTTGTTTTTTTTTTTAATTGTGGTAAGATTTACATGACTTAAAATTTACTATTTTAGTCATTTTAAGTATAGAGTTCAGTGGCATGGAGTACATTCACATCATTGTGCAACCATCATCACTATCCTTCTGGAACTCTTTTCATCTTGCAAAACTGAAACTCCATTAAACAATAACTCCCCATTTTCTCCTCCCCTAACCCCTAGCAATTACCATCCTACTTTCTGTCTCTATGAATTTGATTATTCTAGCAACCTCACACAAGCGGAATCATAAGATTTTTGTCCTTCTGTGACTAGCTTATTTCACTTAGCATAATGTCTTCAGTGTTCATCCATGTTGTAGTGTGTGTCAGAATTTCCTTCCTTTTTAAGGCTGAATGATATTCCACTGTATGTATATACCACATTTTGTTTATCCATTCATCTATCAATGGACACTTGGGTTATTTTCGCTTTTTGGCTATTGTGAATAAACCTGCTATGAACGTGGATGTACAAATATCTGAATCCCTGCTTTTAATTCTTTTGGGTATATACCCAGAAGTGGAGTTGCTGGATCATATGGTAATTCTGGGTTTAACTTTTTGAGGAAACATCATACAATTTTCCACAGCAGCTGCACCATTTTACATTCCCACCAGCAATATACAGATGTTACAATTTCTCCACTACGGTCAAGTGTTCTTTTATGCCATCTCCCCTCCCTTTTGTGTGGCAAGTCTGAGGTCTACCTTAAGATATGGTGTGACCAAAGAAAAATATTGAGATGGATGTCAGAATGAGACTCAACTTGAAAATTCCACAAAACTAGGAAAACATCTGTGTCATATACGCTTTTGCTAGGCACGTGGAGAGGCCTAATCCCCCTTCTGCCAAGGAGAAGTTTGATCCCTTCTAGCTGGAGAGATTTAATAGGTGTTAAACGATTGAGACTTGAGCTTAAGGAATTATAGAATTTTAATACCTCGCATAAAACATCCAACACAGACATACTTAAAAATTCTATACAACACAGGAGGAGGAAATTGGGAATAAAGAACCAGCTAAAATGAATCCCTTGCATGGTATTAAAAGGAGGACTGGGGAACTATTTCCATGACTATGTTTGCCAAAATATACGCTAAATATATTAATGGGCATGGTGCTAGACAGAACTTTTGGATACAGCTTTTAGTTCATATTCCACATGCGTGTGTACTCTAGAAACTAGAGAATCTAAATTTAATAAGAGGATGTGACTACACTTGGAGAAGAAAGGGTTTGGAGACATCATGCTCTATTCAGCTCAAGAGACTGTGACAATGGGGAAAGTGGTTTGCAAAGCCTGACACCTGGTGTCCTACTCCTCCTATAATAGAAGTGAATATCTGGAGATAAGGGAAGTTGCACTGTGTTTAGGGGTGGGTCTCAGACAAAAAAATTCTAATCTCAGATAAGGCAGAGTAGAATCCAGTCTATCTCTGCAGTTTCACGACAGAGGACCTAAAATGTCAGGATGCAGCATATAGGTATGCCACTGGGAGAACTTCCACTAGGGAGTTTGGCCAAGTGTTCACGTCCTAGTATAGAGAGAGTGAGTGCTCTGATTTGAAAAGCCACACCTCGTGGAGTCGGGGGTCTGTAGAATCACCCAGACGAAGCTGGTGTGTTACCGACTGGGCTGCACACAGCAAGCCTCACGCCCTGGGCTCATTTATCTCCCTGCTCCAGGAAGAGGGAGGATGATGACATTTAGGATCCTTCTGTTCTAGCATCTTCAGGACCTGTCTTACAGTGCCCAACTATTGGGTCGGCTTCCTGTACAGTTGTCACATGTATGGTTCTACCACTTCTGGGTTGGGATCGCTCAGTGACTTATCACCTGCACGTTTACATTATTTATTCTAGTTAAATCTGTGCATATCCTATCAGTTTTCATTTCTATAGTATGCTTTCATACAAGTTCATTTCCCTAAAACTTGATAGATTCAGGTACTGTTTTGGTATCTCACCATTTTCATTTGTCTTTTGCACTTTTTTTGGGAGGTAGCGTCCACCTGGTCTAGTTGTAAGATAAAGTACCCTTGCTCAAAAGAGACAATTAATTTAGTGAGCCCTCATAATGACTGTTAGTTAACCAGAGAAATTGACCTTTGGAACAAAACGTGTTCTTCTCTCCAACCAGCAGTTCCCTTCAGTGTTCCCAGGCCGCGAATGTGCTGTGCTTTAAAAGCAGATTAGAACTGACAACAATTAGTCACATGTCTGAATTTTTGACGGAAAACAAAAACGAGCTCCTGTGCACAGGAAGTCCAAAATCCATCTCTCCTTCGCCTAAGGTTTTCTTTCCTCAATATCAGTTATCAGTTTAATATAATATTGTTGACTTAACAATGATGTATTTCAAGCTGAAGGCAGAAATGAATTTTGCATTAATAAATTGTTTTGAGATGGATTCAAAGAGTATTTCATTATATAAGAAGGGCAGCTATAAAACATGTTTGGTGGTCTTTCCATCATTACTACCTGTGGCCCATTTGCGGAGATGACATTTATCAGCGTGACAGGGAATATTAAGCAAGTGATAGACAGTTATTAGCTGAAGTCCTGATATATTTACACCATGGGAAAATGCTCTCGGTATTTTCTTTCTGGCAACTGGTCTGCTGTTCATAATTTGATGGAAAATTGATTAATCACACATTTAACTCAATGCAAGATCTTCTGCACTGTAATAAATTATGGCCATTAATCAATAAGTACAAAGTAATTCCAAGAGTCTGGAGACATGCTGGTTTCTAATAGAAAAACTTGCACTTAGGCCTTCCTGCCAGTGACCACTTCATCTGAGGTATTTTGCACCTGCCTCAATCCAATTAGATGACATAATTAATGAACCTCAGTGCTCTTGATAATTTGTTATACAAAAGAAAGAATGTTTTGGCACATCCATTAAAACCTGATGTACAACACTTTGTAGAAAAGAAAAAAAAAAAAAAACTGGTGAGCGAAAGCAACAGAGGGGCTTATGCTGGGAATCTTGGTGTTCCAGTGTAAATGTGGGAAGCCGCATTCTTACTTCATGTTGGGTGAAGATTCAGTTGCATTTGTTAAAAGAATCCAGTGGGCCCTTTTCTCCATTAGGACAGGGAACTCGGCCTGTGTGCAAGGTTTCATGCCATCTTGCTTCTTTTATGACAAATTAAATGGTATGATTAGAATAAGTATTCAGGAAGTATTGTTTCAGAGGCAATCTAATAAATGTTTCCTTGGCTAAGTATCAGTTACAGTTTTACAGATCACAGTCATTCTGCACCTGTTTTATGCAGCTAACAATAGGCCTCTCAACAGATTTTAGTGAGAGAAAGCCTGGGAAGATAAAAAGAAAACCAGTTTGCAGCTAATTCTGTCACTAGGAAACGCCAGGAGTAGAATGTGTTCAGAGACTTTGAAAAACAATTAGCTATGGATTAGAAGACTAAAGGCCTTTCCTAACTGTACCTGGAAAATACTTTGCCCGTTTAATGCCTTCTAAGCTGTCACTGAGCTTGAACTTCACTCCCAGTGATTAATGAAAAGCTGTAGGCACAGCCAGAAGCTAAAGTCTCAATTATGAAAAAGCAGTAACTAGTTTAATGTGCTGATGCTTTTATACTTAAAGTGACAGCTATGAAAAATGGCAATATTTCCAATCATGCTTTAATAATTTATCATTCATTTATTGGCATGTCCAATGTGCTGTACTCCCACTGTTCTTTTTCTCTTTCTGGGCTCCTGGTGTTATGACGCTGGAGAACACAATATGGTCTGTTTCCTCGAGAAGCAGACCTTCCTTTTTGGAAGCTGGGGCCTGTAACTATAAAGTTTTATGTCTGTCTATCAATCAATCAATCAATCTACCTATCTATCTATCATCTACCTATGTCGTTTCCCATTAATGCCATAATATAGCAATAGAGTTTTTGAAAAAAGCACAGTCCAGTGATACCTGTCTATTTCTGGGTCACAAACTGCCACCTTACTTCCTGACAGACACTTGGAAATATGTGCCTTTTGTTATAAGAGAAACTAGACAAGGGTGGCTGGAGGAATCAGTTTAAGTCTACCTGCGCCAAGGGGAAATCAATCCAGATGTGCACAGAGTGGACAAGTATAAGTAAATTATAGAGGAATAAATGAAGTCAGGGAGGACAGACCATATTTTGGGGGGTAGTGGTACCAAGATATCTTATAAAATTATTTAGGTTTAATTTTACATTTTTAATTTCAGCAATAAATTGTTTAGCCAGTAGCTATATTCCTTTGATGTATTATTAGATTATATCAGACTGTTTACAGTAGGATGTGCAGGGCTTAGCATAGTGCCTGGCATAGCACCTGGTGAGTGGACAAGAAAACAAATGAATAAAGTGAAGCTATGAACCCGGGCTGCTTATTTAATTTCAGTTAAGTTTCTGAAGGATGGTTTAAGTGTCCACGGTCCACTCAAACAGGAATGTACAAAATGAGTGAGACTTCAAGGAACCCTCAAACCACAATTTTATAGGTATTTCAAACTGAGATTGTAACACAATGCCATGCAGTTTTATATGGGATGTGTGTTGGTTGGGTGGTGTAATATTTTCCACTATCCTTAAATGGAATCAGGCACAAATAAATATATGTGGTAGTTGTTAAATTGCAACTATCTAGGACTTTGCTGAATTTGGCTTTTTAAAAAATGGAATAGATTATTAGTACTCATGAAATGGTAATAAAAAGTGTAGATAGTATTTTAAAATTGCCTTAGCTTCATTTGTTGTCTAGAAGGTTTCCTTCTTAAATTTTTTTTTCTGTAATTGTACAATATATCTCCCTATTTTATAGTAAAACAAATTTATACATCATAAGAGTTTATATAATTTCTCAATAAAACAAATTGTAGTAACTATTTTTGGGAGCATAGGAAGAAAATGTGTAATTTAAAAATATCTTTCTTGTCTGATAATGAGCAACATATTTTGTTTTCTTTAATTACTCTCATCAGTGGAGCTAGGTAGCATGACTCTGAGGCTTCAGATCACAAATTGGTAAATGAATATATCTACGAGCGAGGTCATAAAACTCAAGTTTCAAAGCAGGTGGCAGTTTTGCTGGTAAAATATTTTAAGGAACCACTTTTAATGTACTTCCTAATTGTTTGTCCCCTGGAAGGTCAATTTGGACCCAGATAGCAGTGGTACTGTTTACCAGACCACACGGATCCGGGTTTTTGATGAGCTACTAGGATGTTGAGCCCAGTGACAGCAGTGGCACGCGTTGCCATTTCTTTGGTAAATGAGGAAGTGTGTTTGGTCTGTTCCTATAAATAAAGCAGACGGATGACAATCTGTTCCCAGGACTGAACTCATCAGAACTGCAAAAGTAAAACTGGAGACTAGGTTGAAAAACTAGCTTTAAATCCAACAGGTTACATATTTTTCTTTAGAGAAAAGACCAAAAGCAGAATTTTTATTTGGGGCAAGAATATTTAATGCATTTTGAAAAAATAATGCAATGATATAATTACAAGGAAAAATGATATCCCTTTGGGGAAATTACATTTAGCCAAGTTAAGAAGTACATGGTATTGGTTAATTTTCTTTCTGATGTGTTTTTCCCTGTGACAGTTTAGCTAACAGAATGTGGGCCCACGTTTATTCCATTGAGCACGGTCTCGGAATCTATGTACATAACCTTTAGTGAGACTATCCTACTGTCTGTGCTGTTAGTATCTTAAAAGCATGTTATCACACTCAGTTCAGCTTTTCATATCTAGGCATGCTTCTGTGGATTTTTCTTTTTAATTACGTAATTTTCTTCTCATGCTATTTAACTTAATTAATAACTTTCTTTTCAAAATGCTTCAAATCACTTTCCAGGATTATTCTTGAGTTTGAAGCTAATCATATTCTTTGGGCCCTTATTACGGTTCAGATCTATTCCTTGAACATAATTTGGCTGGGAGCTTTGATAAGTCATATTTTCCCATCCTTTTCTCCAAACATTTCTAAATTTGCTAGCACACATTGAAATGTACCATAGGTGCTGCCCTGTTATTCTCTGTAGACATTGGTCCAGGCGTCTGTCCACAGATGTATGTGGGTGCACACGCACGTCACTCACACACATACAACACTTCCGCACGTACACACGTACATACACATGAAAACTCACACTCTGTTTTGGATATGGATAGAATTTCAGTTCTTCAGTCAAGGCTATCAAACTTTTTTTCCTTTTAGTATAGTCTAGTCCCATGCAGAACTTAAAGTAAAAAAAAAAGAAAAAAGTTATCGTTTTCTAAACAGCTTCATTGCTTCTCCTTTGAGAGAAAGGAAAACAGCAGTTTAAACCCAGTTGCTTGGAGCACAGTGAAGGAATAAATACCCTTTGGGTGGCAGAAAACAGCTCTAGGCTTTGGGTGAGGATGATGTGATCCCATCATGGAATTTTAGGAAGTTTTGGAATTTTCAATTAAACTGCTCCATCTAGGGGTAGTTTCCCCAAAGCTATGGGGGCAGCTTGTCCAGATCTTTTTTCCACCAGGTCAGACAAGGTTAAGATGCGGGAGCAGTGCCAGAAGCTTGGGCTATTAGGTCCAGCTGTAAGATTTTATCTTCTGCATCTGTCTTGTGGTGTCACTTCACCAACCCTTTATTTTGATAGATAGTTCCTAACATAGCAGACAGTTTTCCTCTGGGGGCTATCTAAACAATCATCATAGGCTTAACTTTTAGAAGATTTTTAGCTGACATCCTCTCAATATTTTACATATGTGAACTTATGGTCTTTTTTTCATAATAAATAATAATAGTGATGATGCTGATGATATGATCATGATAATTATTGACATTTATAGAGCACTGTTCCAATACATTTCTATACATTAATTTATTAAACAGTATATTCATTTATAAATTTTTACCACAATTCTGAGTTTGTTATTATTATCTTCATTATCTAGATGGGGAAACATGCATAAAAAGTTTAAATATCTTGCCTCAGTTTATACAGCTGGTAAATGACAGAGCTGGGATTTGCCCATAGGCAAATCCAGTGTTCTGCTCTTAGCTGCTATGCTACATATTTATTCTAAAAAGTCTGACTAACTTTCTATGTTACAATATAAAAGAAACATAGGAGAAATGAAGTCATTACAAAGTAGTTGTTACAATGAGGTCTCTAGCAACCGAAAATTTTATACAAAATCTTTTTGTATCATAATCTCTCCTTTCCACACATAAGCCATTTGGCATTATTTATGATTATCTATCATAATCAAGCGGAGAGAAGAAACTCATCAAGAATTCCACGATGATGTCTCTCAGTACTTGGGAAATGCTGTTTCGACTCTTTGGTGACAACCATGTTTCCGTTTCTGTGCCAGCCATTGGATTCCCTTCACTCTTCCGTTTCCTGTTTCTAACTCATCTCAGACCATATGAAAATTGCAAGTGAACATAATTCTTTGGAAATTAGCTGTTTATACCTGTGCAAAACATTATTTCTGTCAGGGCACTCAATAACTCAAATTATTGTTTAGATACTTACCCAACTTTCAGAAATTTTCCCACGTTTGAGTTTTATCTTTTCCTTCTTGGTTCTGGTACAGCAATCTTTACTCCTGCTTTTGGATCTCTGGACCACATGCCAAAGCTTCACAACTCCATATACCGCTTAGTAGTGCTGTTCTTACGCGTAACAAGCTTTAATTTGTTGGTGTCCTTTGAATAGTTTATAGAGTTGTTTCATCGGCCAATTTTATATGTTCCTTTCTTAAAAAATGTATTTGTCTTCACATTTTATATCATTTTTTAGTTTATTTTATTTGAGAAATTTAAGATTCTAGCATCTATGAAAACATTTAAAATGTTTTAAATATGGTATATTAAGCTATTAGAATATAGCCGCATTCCTAGGAAATTCTGTATTTTCCAAAAATTCTATGATACCAATTCATTCCGTTGAGAAAAAGGAGTTAGGAATTTGAGGGTTTCAGACCTATAATAAGAAGGCTATAGTTTCTGCATGATTTAAAATAGTTTTTATTATTGAAGCTAAAATAATGAATCAGAATATAAAATCCAGCAAAACTAGTGAATTTTGAAGTATCTTTGGACAGGACCAAATTCCATGGGTTTATAGACCATCAAAACAGGAACAAACTGTGGCCCAGCTCACAGTTCTCAACAGCACACCAAACAGGCAGTGCTGAGAGGGCGACTCCTACAATAACACAGGTTACTGGAGAAAACAACTTAAAAAAAAAATGCTCTCAGTACTATTTGCTGATTGCCATTATGTTATAACCAATTGCATTTCCTAGTTAATTGATTTAACATTTTAGAAATCAATCAATTGGTATTGGTTTTTCAATAGTATAATGGAGCTGGCCTGTATTAGTTTGCAAGAGCCAACTGCTATATTTTCAGGAACTTTGAGAACCAGTTGTTAAATCTAGCCATTATTAAAATTTAAACAATATAAACTTACAAAGAAATTGGGTAACAAATACCAAAAATTCACCACTTCCTAATTATTTATTATATTTTACTCTTACCTATGTCTTGAGTGTATTGATGTCTATTGTATCTCTATGGTGGAAACACTTATAATGGTGTGCTGTTGCACATCTCTTTCCAACTCCACATTCTGTGATACCACACTGCTCACATGAAATTGGCTAACAAGAGTATTTACACCTCAGAAATGGATGGACTCTACAAATTAAGGCACCGTCCAACCTTCCCACCCCACCGCCGTCTTGATGTGGTTGTTAAACATTGACTAGCCCACTGGCTTTCATACAGTTTGAATTAATATAACGCAATTTTACCTCAGTCTAAAATTGACATTTTCAACATTCATAATAGACTTTAATAGGAGGCTAGTTGGACTCTCTGATCAAGAATTTTTTTAAATTTTAAAATCAGAAACAATAGGAATTAAAATTAGAATTAATAGATAAACTTAATGCTTATGGCCAGTTAAGAGGTGGCCGGTCAGCAAATATTGCCGAGCTCAGTAGCATCGACTGCAGGGAAGAGTTCACTAGAAACAGCTGTATGTCAGTTTCCAGTTGTATTGTATAATGCTTTTTAGCATATTGTCCATTATATCACTCAAAGAACCTGTTTTAGAAAATCTCTCTCAACTTAAATGCCTGATAGAGTTTGCTTTTCCTTAGCTGTTGGACAGTTTTATCTCACAGAAGTGGTGAATTTTGCAGCTGATTATGTTTCCACCTTTAGCTCAACTGTTATGAAGCTTGGAGACAAACATGCGACCCTTTTAGCAGTTGCCCAGGACCTTCTTGCTAGCTTTACTGTTCTTTGTTTTCTGTTCTGTACTCTTTTTCTGTTTATAGTGGATACATATGAAACTCTCTGACTACCCTCCCTCAGGTAGGAATTCCCCTCCCCCCACAGCCTCATGGATCTACTTAACCTGACGTAACCTCAGTCTTGGCCACAGATGATTGGGCCCTGACCTAACCTGGACCAAATGAGTCTCTTTTCTTTGGTTTGGACATCGGGCAGAGGGAGGCAAGTCAATCTCTCTTCAGGGACCTCTAATAAAATTAAAGCTTGTGCACTTGATGACCCTGTGCTATGCTGTGGACCAAGAACAAAGGAAGGCAGTCAATAGTGAGAGACCAGGGTGGAACAGATGCCACCGGGCGAGACCACCGTTAGGGACACTTAGGGAATGTGCCGACCACATTTGGTTTTGTGTCCATTGGTCCTGAGGCAGAGTTGCATTCCTGTCCTTGAATTCTCTGAGCCCTCCTCAAATCCTTACAATAAATTCTCTTTTAGGTTGTTACTTCTAGTTGCTTTCTTTTACTTGCAAGCCAAAGATTTCTGACAAGCACACTAAATTTTATTCCATTATACATATTTTTGTTAGGTAACTCTGTCCACTGGTAATGAAGTAGACATAAATAAATAAAATATTCATAATCAGTGCTACATTATTCTAACATTTTATATTAACCAAGTGTCCAAGTGATATTAAGAGAAGTTCCTTAGGAAGACAAATCTAGGTACTTCTCAATTAAGTACATGGAAAAATTCTATATTTTGCTATTCACAATGAAGAAGAAAATGCCTTTGCAATCTTGCTTTGTGACTCAAAATTTTACTACCTCCATCTCAGTCCCTCCTTCCATAATTCCCTCTCCTCCTATGTTCTAATTTGTTGTATTCGTTTTCTATTGCTGCCATAACAAAATTACTACAAATCTAGTGCATTAAAACAACATAGTTTATTATTTTAAAGTTCTCTGGGTCAGAAGTCTGTTATGGATCCCACCAGACTAAAATCAAAGTGTTGGCAGGCTGTGCTCCTTTCTGGAGGCTCTAGGGGAGAATCTGTCACCTGTTCGCTCAGGCTGTTGGCAAAATTCAGTTCACTGCAGATATAGGCCTGAGATCTCTGTTTCTTTGCAGGCTGTCAGCTGAGGAACGTTCTCAGCTCCTAGAGGGCATCTGCACTCCTTGGCTCTTTGCCCCTTTCCCTCCATCTTCAACATCAGCAATAGCAGGTGAAGTCCTTCTTACATCGCATCTCTCTGACCCACTCTCTTGCCTTCCTCTCCCATTTTTAAAGGCTTGTGTGATTAGATTGAGCCCACCTAGGATCTCCCCATCTCAAAGTCCCTAACCTCAATCACATCAGCTAATCTTTTGCCAAGTAAGGTAACATATTTACAGGTTCTGGAGATTCAAGTGTGAACACCTTTGAGGGGGGCATTATGCTGCCACACTTGTCATTGGATTTCTACCTTCCCATCCCCTTGGATCATAATGTGGATTTTCCTATTTCAGACATACTTATGCGAGAGACCCATTATACCCAATTGTAGCCGTCTTTTACTGATATAACGCATCATTTTGCCCAACACAGCTGATTCTAGCAGTGTTATGCTTCTTTTATCTACCCTTCCTTCTGCATCTCCAGCAGTGGTTATTGGCACTAAAATCCACCCAACCTGGAGATAATTCTTGACCTTACCCTCACCCCTATTTGCTAATTTGAAACTTGCCAACTACTTTTGCTTCTTCATTCACCGTCTCTTTCAAATCTGTTCCTTCCCCTTCACGCTCCCTTGGGCGATACCCTCATTACCTCTCCCCAGAAACACTGAAACATTCATAATCGTTATCTCAGCCTCATGTTTCTTTCACATTGTTCCCCAATACATTCCCAGTTAATTTTCTTTAACATAACTCTTATCATGCCTCTCCCTTCTTATATAGTTTGACGGCTCTTTATGAGCAATGAGAGTCTCTATGACTTGACTCCTATCTATTTATTTATCCTCATCTTGGTTGTTCCCTTTCTCATACCCTCAGTCTATTCATACCTCCTTCTTGCAGTTCCCTATTTTACCTGTGCAAATGCTGTTTCCTTTCTCTTCAAATGATTATTTTTCCTTCTTCTGAAACCCTGCCATTCACTTGGTAAACTGCTGTTTATGTGTTAGTACTTAATTTAAGCCTTCTCTGTACCCCTTGGCAGAGTTGCTCATGTCCTCTGAAGTATCACTGCACTCCATAGGTACCTCTTTTCAGCATTGTTCATACTGCAAGTAGATGTTTTTTAAAATTTACACGTGTGATTCTCCTTTTGGATTTTACCTCCTTGAAGTTAGTTACCATGTCCCTTTCATCTTTGTATACCAAAGGGGCCAGCATAGTGCCTGCACACAGATGGCACACAATAGTGCTGACTGGATGGGCCTACAAAAGTAACAAGACATAAAAAACAAATTTTGGGAATACATACTTCAAATCCAAACTTTTAACTACTTAATCAGTTCTGGTCCAGAAAATAAGCCAAACCAAAAGTTCGGATTTTCCTAACAGTAGATCTTTAACAATTGGAAAGAGAAAATCTACTTTTTGGGTAGGCTTTAAGCACCAAATGATGTCAGGGTTCCTGAAGATTTTTACATTACTGCATAAACAAGTTACCACCAGTAAAGGATTTAGATATTCACAGGAATCCCATTTGGTAAGCTTGTTTCAAGATCATTTTTAATGCTTTTTCATTATATCAGTTATAATTAAACTACCTCTTATATGTAATTATGTGGCACAGTAATCGAGACAGTATACTATGGAACTGTGTAAAACAAGTCCTAAAGATCTGTACTTCTTCCGGGCTCTGTTAGTACTTAATCTGTTTCTGGCCACCCACTGAGCTGGCCAGGAAGAAGCTGCCTTTTGATCTCTTTTATGAAATGACCTTTGAGGGCAAAAATAGATGAGAATAAACCTTAAAAGGTTTGTTATAAATATTCTGTTTGGCATCATGTACCTTTCCAAAATGTGAGAATAAAACACTTAACTAAAAAGGGTAACTTTAATGTCTTAGACAAATAAGACTAAGCCCACCACTATAGGCTGCTGATAATGTGCGCTGGTCAGCAAATTTGCCACAGATCCCCCACATTTCCCTTGTCCAGGGACTAGCAACAAGGGG
This sequence comes from Tapirus indicus, assembly GCA_031878705.1. Lineage (NCBI taxonomy): Eukaryota > Metazoa > Chordata > Mammalia > Perissodactyla > Tapiridae > Tapirus > Tapirus indicus. Next base: position 6,809,451 of record CM062920.1, on the reverse strand, counting down.
GATGAAGAAACTCCTTCCACACTTGCTTACAATACCAGAGCTGGCCTTTTATTGTTTAGCATCCCTTTTGCCCTATAATCCTCAGTCTTTGCAGTCTGTGTAACCAGCCAATGCTCCCATCTGTCATCAGAAGTGGCATATGTACTCAGAAGGGAGGAACAGTTCATATTAATGATGCCAACTTGCTCTGTCCTTTAATCAGAAAAGGCTTATTTAAAGCCTGTATAAATTCTGCAGGTGAAAACAGCTTATGACTGCCAAATGTAATGGGATCTGAAACTATTAAAAATATAGATTTTATTAAGATTAGATGCAACAAAAGTGACTGATGAAACAGTGTTAGAATTCTTTTGAAAAAATGATGGAAGGAGGATTGATTTCTTCCTTCAGTGCTTAAATCTCTGAATCGTATTAGCCAGCCCACTCTCCATCACTTATTTATTCATATTCAGCAAACACTTGCTGATGACCTACTATGTGAGAGACACAAGTGGCTGGAAATAAAGCAAGGACCTAAAACTCTCCACACTAACTGATTTATGCTTTATATTCTCACGGTTACAGGTCAAGGTTTCTGTGATTCCTACCATGTACAACTGCTGAATTGTGTGTGTGTGTGTCTATTTCATCTTTAACTTCTCCTGGAACTGGCTTCTATTTTAGTTTATTTTTGACCTAACTACCATCTGTTTTTGTTGAAGAGGTGCCTACAAGATACCGTCCTTGATAAAACTATCTCAGAGGAGACTGCTTTCCTGATGGCTTTGCAGGAAGGGCCAGGTAGAACCCCGGCAATAATAGTAACCCCTGGTAAAATGGAAGAGTCCAGAGAAATGAGTTGGAATGTTCATGTTGGGATGAAGAATGTCTCGTCAGGCAGAAAGGTAACGTGATGTTAAGAGGACAGTAAAGACCAGAAGTGTTTGAAATGACTTACGGGTCAGAACAAGGAAATCAGAAGGAAAATGGGACCATGGAACAAATTAATCATTCAGAATATAGAGGATAAATGGAAAGAGGAATTCTAAAGTGGAATACAAATTTATAGACACAATTAAGAGAAATCTAATACTTGATCTAAGAAAAGATGACAGCAACTCCAAGAAAAGTTATGCACACACACTCGTCTGTCTCTCTCTCTCTCTCTCTTTCTCTCGTAAGAAAGATAAAGATATACCAGGGAGGAAGGCTTATGAGATTGCAGGAATGAACAATAAATTAGGGTGAAGAAGAAATGAAGGTAGAGAGCAAGAGTGAGGAATATGAGAAGGTGATGCTATTAGGCAAATGTAAAGATAAAAATAAAAATTCTTATTAAAAATAAGTTAAAACTTTGAAACTATGAAGTATCTCTCCATAGAGTGTAGCAAATAAGTTATTATTTGGTCTACCTAAGAAAGGCTTTGTATTTTCTTTTTAGAACACACACACACACATGCGCGCGCGCACACACACACACACACACACACACACACGAAGCGAATTTGGAGAAAGCCTATTTAAAATCTATTCCATATTTTAATTTTAAAAGAATACATGATTGTTAACTTCTGAAATGTTAGATTTAATAAATGTATAAAAATTTTAGAAATATCTTAAAATGTTGTAAGTTCTAATCTGTAATAACATGTTTAAAATTTTGAAAAAAGAGAAAATAATTACTTAAGATTTTAAACTTCCAATTTCACAAAAATGGTATAAATATTAAGGTAAATTAATTAATTTTTAACATTGACACATTATTTATTATCTATTAAATGTCAAAGACCTCACCTGTATGGCTTTTAATAATAATCTATGATGTCATTATTCTATCTTTGTATATATTTACATATGCTTGAATAATTTGTCTCACAAAAGTTAAAGATATCTCTAGGCTTTAATTTCTTGAGAAAGTTAATCATATGTTCTACAGAAGATTCAAGTTAGCCCCTAAGCATTTATTTATTCAACATATTTGATAGGTGGAAAGAAAATATTAGTAGAATGTTAAAAAAAATTAGTACAAACTATTTACTACTTATTCTATTTCACAAGGATAGCTATTGCTAGCATTTTAGTGTATATTCTTTTTTTTAATGAACACCATACAACGTGCCCTGTCTGGTAATTTGTTTTTCTACTCACTATATCATGGGCATCTTTCAACATCAACAATGGTTGATTATGTTTCATATTTTTAAATGTATCGTAATTACTAAAGTATCAGTGAGCATTATGTTGCTACCAATTTTCTTCTCTCTAACTTTCATCTTCTGTATACTTGTGGATACATCCTTAGGGATGTTGGGTCAATATCACCCATGTTTACAATTTTGTTACATATCGCTAAAAGTTGCTCAAAAGATTGTACTAATTTATGCACTCAAAAGCAGTATAGGAGAGTTTAATTTTTCTAAACTCTGGACAATAGCAGTTATTTCCACTATTTTTAGTCTTTGCCAATCTGATTTTGGAAAAAATGACTTTTTCCTTTAAAATTTATAATTTGCATTTGTAACTAGGGGAATGGCTGAACTTTGTTTTCTTATATTTATTGGGTCAGTATATTCCTTCTTTTGTATAGACTTTTCAATTCTAATTCATTTTTTTCTACTGAGATGTTTTTCCAGTTTTTGTTGATCTGCAAGAACCTTTATATATTAACAATTTTGTCTCTCGTATATTTCAAATGTCTTTCCCCGATTCAGTATACAAACAGAAAAATTTTGAGATCTTTTTTCTTCAGTGAACAAAATAAGTCCAGCCATAGGACTTTAGGGAAATTCTTATTTTTCACTTTAAATTCAAGTGGAAGGAAAAATGTTGGGGCAGCTCTTTCTATGTTCTCTTTTAAAATAGATTTCTGTAACAATTTGAGTTAATTTATCATTTCCAAGATGCATTACTCATTTGAGGATGTTTGAAGCCCAGTATTAACTTAATTACTTAGGCCATTGTTAAATAATAAACTGATAAAAATACTAGATATTTTAGAATAATTATAGAAACAAGGGATGTAACCAACACAACTGGAATTTAACCTTTGAAAGACTTAATTTTCAATCTCACACTATGACTTTTCTGATTTTGGATACAGAATGAAAACCTTGATCCTTAGCGATCTACCCAGAGGTAGAAATGGCTGCGAGTTGTCCTTCCTCCAGGACACCAATAATCCATATCTATCAGATTATTGGCATCTGTGTGGTTCCTGTGCAAAATTTTATCTTACTTCTTTCAGTGAATGGAGACTTTCCATTCTTTTTTTATTTTCCGACAGCAGAAAATATGTCTATAGTTCATTCACAATGAATGGGATGGGAAATTAATTCTATGGGGACTAAGATTGTTTGGTTTGTCATGAGGCATACTCCACATTTACAGCTTTTTCCCTTTTGTGCTTCTGCAGTACACTGTTAAAAGATTGTGCCATAAATCCAAAAGCATGTTTTGCAAAGTTCATATCTGCATTTGCTACCTTTAATATTAATAGGAGTGTATCTTTAAAGTGAGTAAATTGAGAAAGTGGCTGAAACGATAGTTTATAAAAGAAGATTAGTGGGTTTAATATGCACTGGAGAGTAAAAGAAAAATCTTATTACTGTATGGAGAAATTACCTCATAAAGAAGCTAATACAGCAGGCTAGGGAGTAATTTTTAACAAGGTTTTTATGATGCGCAAGTGTAGGCAAGTTAATGAACTTATCTTTCTAGTTATTTTCAGATTGTAACGATGCTCTTCTTTTCCAGTTCTTGTGCTTTAAAAAGTAAAATACATTTAATCACCTACAATAAAACTAATTCATTACGTTAATAAATCAAGTACAATCTTATACTGTACACTTAAACGTTGTTGCAGTAATGCTGGAAACCAGACCAGGTGCTAATGTTTAGCGTGGAATTGAGCAAAAGGTAACTGTGGAGCTTATTTATTATTTAAATTAAAGTATCTCACTTTGACAGTGCACAGTCATTTGGGGAAGATTTGATTCCCTTTTCAGCTATCGGATGCAGGAAGTGGAGACAAAAGAACGAGAAAATACTTTGTTTTAATAATCACACACTTCGTTGCAGCATGACCATTTAGTCCTTGAAATTCGCACAAACAATTCTGAAGAACTGTACATCCAACAGAAAAATAACTTGGGGGATTCAGTACATCCAGGATGTCCATCTGCCAGTATCTTGCCTGGAATGGTTAGGGGTTACTTGGGAAGAGCATGTCTGCATTTTTCTGCTCAAAGGCAAAAGACAAACTGCTAAATTTCATACTAATTGCTGAGAAGCTCTCTATACTGAAAATATGATGAATCTGTGAAAATAAAAGGAGGGAAAAGCTAAATGGATAAAGGAATGGTATGAGAAATAAATTCCTTTGTAATATCTAATCTGAATCAGATTTATGATAACACCACCCATCACCCCAAATTATGGTATATAAGGTACAAACACCACACACACTAGTATCTTAATTTTGATTCTTCTTCAACATTAGAATACCAACATTAAAGTAGCACCATTTGGGATCCTTATGCCCTGCAGCCAAACACTGGTTGCTAGGGTCCCTTGTAGTAACAGTGCTGAGTGTCACTCTGTCTGCAGGACATTTCTCATCTCCTTTATTATCCACCCGCCTCCCAGTCAATTCTGTTCTGTCTTCTACTGCTCCTTGGCACTTTTTCTGCTACATCACAGTGGGTCATACTGAGTTTAAGTAATTCATGCTAAAGTGCTGGCCAACCGATAGACTACCACGTAGAGGTGGTAAAATGCCTATTTCTTCATAGCACTCTTGCATGATGCTGATCATAGTAAAGTCAGGCGTGGTAGTAGGCTGGTGGTGAAGGTACCATATTTTCATCAGTGTTCTTTCAGGTGTCCTTAAATTACCCCATACAAGTATCTGCCTACTCTGAGTTTTTTGTGAAGTTGAGACTTTGCCTGGTAATTAATGTTAAATAAGGATAAAATACACCCATGTTTGAAAAAGTTGTTTGTCCCACATAAAGTAATTTACAAAATACTTGCATAATTGAATATATATTGCTAATACACATTGTCTGTGCCTGTGTCTGAAATAAACATAGGCAGGGCAAGAATGAACACACCTATAGCACCTAAGAATTCATTATATGTGTTCTGTCTAGGAATTCGTTTCTGAGTTGCAGAAATTAGATCTCTTAAATGATATCCAAATGATGGCCACCCAACCAACCCAGATTTCAAAGGTAATAAACTGGTACAAGGGTAGAATTTCTTCCCTTACCAAACTGTTTTTGTTCAGATGAAATAAGTATATACTGATGTATTTTTCCATACCAAGAAGTTTCACTCCCGATGTAATTCCTGGTCGTTGGAAAGAGTTTGATAGATTGTACGTGCCTCCTCCCAAGGTCTTGGCAGATCAGTCACTCGTGGGGACAGTGTCACAATAACCCAGAAGGAATTGGGTGGAATGCTTGATCTCATTCTGGAGATTTGATTGGACTGTTGGATAGAATCCCACAGTCAGCACTGAACTCAGCTCTTCGTATGGAATGTCCATCTTTACGGTCTAAGCTGTTCATCTTGTCTCTCTGTCTCCCCAGGTCACTCCTCTCCAAATCTTTAAAACCATTGTCCTTTTCATTGGTCCTGTGTTTTAAGGGAATGAAAATCTCTAGGATGTTCTTTCTCCTAAGCCAGACCCAGAAAACCCCTCATAAGAGACAAGATGTGTGCAATGGGACAATGGGAAAAAACAGGCAGAACACTGAAGAGTTAGTATGTGTGCTCAAGGCTGACGATCAGTGGAGTGGAAATGGTGTTGGTCACTGTGGTTTTGGCAGTGAGGGTTGGGTAAGATAGATCTTGGCCAGAACAGAAAAGGGCACTGGGTGGTGAGATATGGTGGGGAGAGTCTGCAGCCATGCTGACCAGAAAGCACTGTCCAAAGCCTCTAGAAGTCAGAGAGGTGACTAGTTGGCAGATGTCCAAATGCCTGCAATACTAAGACTTGCTCAGTAAAAAGTTTAATTCTTATATAAAATAATACTTTCATTGTTTTTTTACTTAATTCAAACGATATTAATTTTCTAATTTGGAGTGTTTAGACTTAAAAAATTTTTCTTCCCTTCCTTCTTTCCCTTCCCTTCCCTCCCTTCTTCCTCCCTCCCTCCTTCCCCCCTTTCCTGCATTCCTCCCTCCCTCTCTCTCTCTCTTTCTTTGTACTAAAAGCTGTGCCACAACTGCTGCTTAGGATGAATTCCAGAAATGTAGTTGCTGAATAAAAATATATTTAAAGACTCAAAGGCTTTTAATAATATATCCAAAAAAATGTCCTTTGCAAATATACTACCAACTTGTTCTCTCTCCAGCAATCTATGAGTCTCTATTTTTCCATCCCCTCCCCTAGAGTGGATATTATCATTTAATAGTATTTTGGGTAATTTGATAGATATAACTAACATATCAGGAAAAGTACTCATAAAAGCTCAGTATTTCTCAGAAAACGGACCAGAACTTCCCACGTTCCCATGATGAGTTACAAGAGGGGCAATGATCTTTCTAAGAAATAATTTTACATTCTAGTTCCTTTAATAATTCCTTTGTACTGGGATAGTGCAACAAGATTTCCTATTTTTTTTATGTGACAAAAAAATCTCAGTATGATCATTTCAAAGTGCTGGTTCTCTAGTCATTAAAAAATTCCTAGTCTATGGTCACATTCTGGCCTTCAAACTAACTAATTGGTTTTAGGAATTCCTTTTTCTTTTATGCACTTTCCTTGGACAATGGAGTCATCAGAGGCCCCCGACTTTTTGTTGTCCTTACTTTTCTAGATGGTGTTCTATGGGCAGTCAGTTTAGACATTGGTCATGAGTGCAACTGGGTGTCAGGACTGTGGTCAGCTGATGTTTTCATGAGTGATCGTCCACAAAGACAGCACAGGTCTCAGAGGCATTCAGGGCCAAGCTGCATGCACACGTGCTTGTGAGTGTGTATTGTTGCTAGGAGTGGGGATGAGGGAATTGTGAATAAATGATTGTGTAAATGAAAGATTCCATGTGAAGCATTTTTTTTTCCTTGAAAAATAGTCTATGTTATTTGTGATATTAGAAAAAACAATAAGCAAAAACCTCATCCATGACCTTTTTCCATTCTCTGGACATGTGATAACAGATTCAGTAGTTTCATCACTGAGTTCTGCTTAACAAACATGTCGTATCTGTCCTACGCCTCTACCACTCTGCCGAGTCTGTACTGCTCTCTTTGTCCAAAAGCCCAGTTAGGAGCCTTTCGCTCACAGAAGCTCACGAGCACGTGGTATATGTTACCTGTCTTGTTTCTGTTAATGTGTTCCACGTGCCCCGGCCCATTGTATGAAGTAGGTTCTTTTGTCTATTCTATTTGTCTCTATTTCCTACTGTTCTGAATACAGCCGTTCCCTTTCATGTTATTTGCCACTGAGCATATTTAATATAAATGTTTTCCATTCATAAATTTACTTTACATATAAATAATGATGCTTTCAATATAGTTCAGGACCACAGAGGGCTAATCCTCCCTCAACCATATGGTATAAATATTTTAACTACAAATATAGGCTTTAAAGACAGGTATTCAATCGGCAGGGGAAATAGTCTATTTAAAATCTGTTACCCATATAGATGTCAAGTAGCATCACACATTCTCATTTGCTATTAGCTGTTTGTTATTTGGAAACCTTTTACATGGATGATCAACCATGTAAGAATTACAAAGCACTTTACAAATCCATTTATTAAAGCAGATTTGCCTAGAGTGTCTCTGGACAGAAGGCAAATGGAGGGTGGATATATTTACCTATCAACATGGAGACACCAGCCCTTGACTGTAATACACACGGAGCACACCTTTCATCTGATAAATGGATGAGTAATGCTAATCCGAATGTGCGTCTGATTCGTTATCTGTTCTGCAACATAATACACCCTCTGAAGATGTAAGGAGGGGAGGAGGAAGGCCTAACACTCTCTCTCCACACTCGTCCTGAACTCAGAGGTTGATGTCTAATTAGGGCCAAGAATCACTCAGTCAGAGCTGTCAGCCTCCATGGTCACTGACCGAAGCAGCTTTCAATACTGCTGAGAAATGTCATTGAAGATACAGCTGGAGAGAATCCACACACGGGCCCAGCTGACCTTGCTGGGCTCGGAACTGGTCACTCGAATGTGTTTGCATTTCTTTGTTTGGCTCTGGTTCCTGGAGGATATTTGCTCCTTTCCACTCCCTGCGGCCTGCAGTATGGCACGGAAAGAGTTCTGGCCTAGGAACTAGACAGGCCCAGGGGGAGCCTTGGATCTGCCATGAACTAAAGGCAACTCACTTCACGCTTTCATTTTCTACAACAGCTAAGTGGACAATAACCCTTTTCTTGCCTTATTCATAAGGATGTTGTGGGAATACCATTAGATAATGGGCATAAAAATATTTTGGAACTTTAAGTGTTCTTCTACTTTGTGCTTTTTTCTATTTACATTTTTTTGCAATGAATAAGCACTACCTTTTAGTATAAAAGAGCCAATGCATTCTATTCTTTTGAAAGTACTACTTACGTACGGTACGAAAGGTCTAGAGAACGTTAAAATAGCAATAATTAATGGTGACAGGAAAGTGCTACTTGGTTGCAAATATACCTAGAGTAGAACCCCAGCATGAGATCAATTTAGTTTTGATCATTTAAGATTTGAGAAATTAACCAGTGCAAACATATACTTCTTATACACACAAAACAATCCCACATAACACATAGCATTGGCCCATAGGACAGATATTTGCCTGTCTCCTCACCCCAGCGTTGTTGAGCAATCAACTGTAGTGGTGAGACAATTAGGAATTCGGGTGCCTAAGAAGAGCTTCAACAAGGTCTGCCTTCTTGATGGTGACCACTTTGCCGAGCAGAGTAACAAGATCTTGGCCTAATTTAGGGCCTAACTGCACCATTCGTGGTGAGCCCTGCAGAAAGAGAAAGACCAGAAAGTGGGAGCTGTCTCTTGCTTCCAAGAACTTGCTTTCCAGCCCTGTGATTAGTTACTCCCCTTCATTAGTTGATTTCCAGGCCTCTCTGGCCATCATAGCGCCAGTTCTTTCCTTAGGTTGTTCACAAGATGGTTTTGTTGGCATATCTTGCCTTCATTACACTCAAAATTTCCAAAATCATATAACTATCACATCTGGAAATGACATCTTCTTAACAGTGGAAGTATAGACACTTGACAATAATTATTGGCATCCTCAAAGAAATTACAGGAAACTAGTGGCTGTTGAAGAGCACACAGAGGAGGAGAAAGAACTTGTCATCCTCGGCCAAACACGAACCTATTTAAGTGACATGTTGGTTACATTTCTAAGGATGTGTTAAATTGGCCTTAAGTAACCAGGTCAGAAGGTTAGTAGAGGCCAGTGTTAGCTGGAGAAGTGCTTTGAATCCCCTGGAGCAATAATCTCCTTCTTCCCCTCTAAAGGCAGTCAACAAAGGTGCATATGTCTACTGTGTAATTAAAAAAAAATCTAGAATTTTAAAATTTGTTTATGTGCTTTAGGCTCATATCTTGGCCTACCATAGTCTCTTTAGTTTTTCACTTCAAGACTTTCTTCAAATTCTGTTCATTTCTGAGGTTAAAATTACCTTAGTTCTTAATGGCACTGGAATCGACAAAGTATATTTCATTTCATAGGGCCCATAAACTCTTCTCTTCTAGAAAGGAAATGAAGAGGTGGATATCACTTCCTCTTGAGGTGCAGGGAGGAGATTAGTTTGGGAGTAAAACAAAGGAGTGAGAGCAATCCCACAAGCAATGCCGGTAAACACATTTTATTACTTAAAGGTCACCTTGAGTTTTAGGCAGTGAAAGAAGGTATGCTCATTTCTCAGTCTTCAAATCAGGACTCCCAACACCTAACCCTAAATTTGCTAGGACACCTGAAGCAAAATATCCAATACTTGTTCCCATTTCCTGCAACCCTGCTATCCACCATGGTTCAAAACATCGGCAAAATTTCATTTACATTTTATTTTCTCTCCATAACCAGTTAGTCGTCAAGTAGCCTTGAGTTTCCCTTTGAAATATCTTGCTGTCTATTCTTTATCCTTCACTGACATTGATAAGTCACTCCACACTAAACCCTTTGCACTTCAAATATCAATTACTGAAATATTCTATTTAATGAAATAACCATTCAGTTGTATAATATGTTGATAGACTATTGCTCTATCGTGGAATAGAAATATAAAAAATAATCACAGACAATAAAAAGTGTAATTATGACAGAGAAGATGAAGCAAAGGTAGAAATAGAAATATTTCAAAGTAAAACTACTTTTTCAGCAACTATGTTTTCCAGCATATTAATGGGCTAGCTTACAAACCGAGATTCACGGTTTCAGAGTAATCCAGAAGGTGGCACATTTAGGCACTTTCTATGTCAATTATGGTAAACGTTTGTGATCCATTTGGCTCAATTTGGACAGAGCCTGTATAGTCATGGTTATTCAGTACTCTTCATTTGTTATAAATATCAATACTAATACTACTAATAGAATAAATTTTATTAATTGGAGGCCTGTAATTCAATTTCAGTTATTCCATTATCTTTTTTTATGCTGCCTTAGAGTTAATACTGCCATTTTAGCACCAGAGTGGAAGTGTCAAGTGTCTACATAATTTTGAAGGAAGTATAGTATTTAGTTTTGTTTTTTGTTGGCAGTTTTGGCAAAAGGTAGAGTTGGAAGAAGATGAAGAAATAAATAGCAAAAATAAGTTGAGGCAATGTTAGGTGAATTCTTATGAAATTGGGTATTGGCTATCTCATTAAAAGAAGGGAGAGCATTTTAAACTTGTAAATTATTATTTTTCTTTTGCTCTTTCTAAATGTAAGGCTTCACTGTAATCAGTTATGGATCCATCTGCCTGGGAGCATGTATGTGTAGAGATTAGATATGTTACAGAAGGCACTCAAATAGAAAGAACAAATGCAAAATAAGATTATGCATCAAGATAATAGCTTCAAAAACCAGGCTATTGCCTTGAAAAAGCATTTTCCAAATTCCTTATTCTCCCATCTAGCATATTAAAAGCTCAGCATTGAGCTCCTGGAATTTTTGGTACAGAAAATATTCTCTTCACACTGCAGACAGCAAAGCCAGGAGGCTTACAGCTACTTGGTGGAAGAAGGCTATGGTTTAGAACAACTTAAAGAAGAACTTGTCTACCTTGGAGAAAATGGGAAGAATAGAGTCAGGCAGTCATGAATCTGGGGCTTTGGCCCAGAGGAGAAAAACATGTTAAATAAGACAGGATAAACTCAATGACAGAGGTGTGCTGGGAAAACAGTCTTAAAGAAATCTCAGCTTATTTAACCTTATGCAAAGAAAACATCGCCACCATTTTTTGTTTATGTCAATATGTACTAGAGTTTGTATAGATATGTATATATAGACTTTGGTATCTAATACAATCCCTAGGATATGGCAGATACTAAAAAAATGCTTGATGAATTAAGGAATAATTAGATAATCTCACATTAGGACACAACTCTCCTTATATATTACTGGTACTTTTCCTAAGTCACCAAAGAGAAAAATGTAATGTATCCTTTCGTTACGTTGACTTGGTAATATTTGCTGTTGGAACAAAAAATTTATACTATAAACAGTATTGAGATCAGCTCTGAAGGATAAATGTGATGAAAATCAAGTTTTAAAAATAAATATTTTATAGGGAATTTTGAAAATTATTTTTGGAGAAAAAGGAGGATCATTTTCAAAGACGGGAAGTGTCTGAAGAAAAAGCCAAAGTCCAACCTTTTGTCACTGTTCTCAACTGATGCCAGTTTCCAAGCCTGGGCATTCAGATCATTGCCAAAAGCTGCGAGCATGGGGGATTCCGTGATGCCCAGCGAGCACTGCACAGGTGCCTCATGAGCCCTTACTGACAGCCAGCTTCCCAAAGTGCAGGAAGAGAACAGACCAGAGGAAAATTTTAAAATGATTCAGTGGTGCCCTGTATTATAAGGATAAAATTAAAAAGCAAAAATACCATCAAGGAGATTTTCAGGGGTTTTACTTAATTATAGTGTAGGAGACGACACTGGCAGCACGAATGCCTTTGGTCTACAAGTTTGCTTTGGTTTCTTTCTGTCCCTGATCCCCTTGCTTCTTGGACCTATTTCTGATGCCATAGGACACAGGCAGTGAGTGACAGAGGGGACTACACTGTAAAATGAAGTAAGACTAGAAAGGAATGAAGTGTTAAGTTTCTTTTTAAAATTCATCGGACATTCACACCCAACTTTACAAATCAACGATCAGTGCATGCAGTACTCAATCATGGAAGTGAGGAAATGCATTAATGGGTGTCAGAAAACAGATTAAGGGGGCATCACACCAGAGCCGACAGTCCTGTGAAACGGCAAAATTCAATTGTGAAAGGGTTCTTGGAGACTCATGATGTCTGCTTCTAAACGCTTTCCACTGCAAACTACTATATAAAATATGTGGCCTTCATGACTGATTCCTCAATTCATAATATGTTGTTATTATTGTTATTTTTTATTTTTTTTGTGATAGATCTAGAGATCAATATTGAGCTAAAAGAAAATTTGGGTCTTGATTGTTTTTCATTTAAGTTCAAGACTTCATTAGTAGCTGAAAGGAATAAATTATATTGGGAAAAATGGAATAGATTTAAGACAAGGAAAGTTAAATTTAAATTATGTGTACGTTTTCTATATAGAAGAAAGGGGAGTAGGGGTGGGGAGAGCTATGGGAAAATTATACACACCAAATAAAATCCAGACTCCACACCATGAATTGCATGGTCTGGTCCCTGCCCACTTCTCCAACTTCGTCTCCTCCCACTAGGGCTGGCTTCACGGGCCTGTGACACACAGGACCTCACCCTTGGTTTAGTGCTCTATTGACGCCGTTGTGAAATTCTTAACTTTATCTCTGGAATTTGTGTTTTGTTGGTGAAGTCCAACGAGACCACAGAGCATGCCTGTGAGCAGAATAAATATCTGCAATGTGGGGCCCACCACTCCTGATGCCTCAGTTTGCCCTATAAGCACAAAATCCCACTGGACCCCCAATTTGTGGGAGTTCAGAGTACAAGATAAGTGTGCTGTGTGAATAAGTGGAGGGTGCTGACAGCCCCCAAAGGCCAGCTTTTCCTTTTGAATCAGACCTTGCTTCCAGTGCAGAAAGAAGACAATAGCATTCTAAGAAACACAAAGGATCAAGGAAGCCTATTATATCATTTCTTACTCTACTTCCCTGTACTAGCCAATCACTTACACTGAAAGGGATGATACAGATGGGAAGGGAGAATCAGGGCAGCCCATATTTCCTTTTCTACTTAGTCCTTCCTCCTCATCTGTCAGTAAGCTGAAGATAAAGAGCACTGGTAGAATGTGTTTGTATCAAAAAGTGAAATAAAAACAGTTGAATTAATTTTGTCCAGCATTTCCACTGTTCTGGTAAGAATGAAATGCATATGTATGCATGAGCTATGAAATACAAATAGTGTAATTTTGGTGATTCTGCATACAAGATAAATGTTCTTATATTCACACTTAAAAGTGGCAATATAAAGATAAATGGAAAATATAAAGATAAATGGAAAACTTAAGCTAATGATTTAAGATTTTAACTTTAAAATTTTTTTTTAACTTAGAATGGTATTAAATAACAAACAAGAAAACACCACAACAAATCAAAAGAGACAGTGGGATGAAGGAAAAGATCTTATATTTTAGGATATTTAATTGCACCTTTTTCCTGCTTTTTGAACAAGGGGCCACATTTTCATTTTGCAAATTCAGTAACTGACTCTGCTTCCACTCTCCCCTTCGACCACTACATGAAATCTTTCTTTTTTTTACAAACACAGTAGTTTCTTTCCCGTCTCCAGTCCTTCCTCCAAACTCTTCACTCTACCTGGAACTCTTTGCTGCCCGCCCTTCATCTGGCTTGGCTTCCTCCCTGTCTGAGGGAAATGTCACATTGTTCTCCATCACTAATCCCTGCCTGTCTCTTAGCATTCACTACTATAATTATTTATTAATTCTTTAATCTACTTTTCAAAAAAAATTCATCTTCCCAATTACATCATAATCTCCATAGAGAAAGGAACTATAATCTGTTTATTCACTGATGTGTACTCAGTACGGACAGAGTAGGCAGCTAATCAATGTTTGTTAAAAGAATAAATTAATTAATGGAATTTGAATTGAAAGAACTTTGTACCCAGATAATGAGAAATATAATGTTTCATCCCAGAGAAATATTATCTCACAGCTCGACTGTCTTTCAGTAGGAAAGTACAGGGCACCCAGTTAAATGTAAATTTTTATTTGCTAAAACCTGTATCTCATCCTGTGTTTTTGTCAGCTAAGTCTGGCAACCTTACTCTAAAGAAACAAATTGTAAAAAGATTTGAGTCTTTAAATAAAGTGTGAGTGTGGTAGTAACACACTGTAGTAGTTTGAACCTTGTTTCAATTAGGATCCCAATTAGGGATCTGATAAAAGCTACACGTTATTTACGCCAGAAAAATGCACACAGCCATATGCAGTTTTCTTTCTGGGGGGAGGTTGACAGACTCTCTGAAGCCCATCCTTGATCCCTCCTGCTCTCATAGTCCCTCATCTAATTGATCTTCAAATCTCCTAACTATGCTCAAATTTATCCCCTTGTTCTGTTCGCAGGGAGACAGTTCCAGCCACCATTTATCATTTGGATTAATATGGTGGCTTCTTAACTGGTCCTTCCCTTAGTCCTTATCCCCTTTAATTCACTTTCACATAGTCTCTAGACCAGAGTTTTCTCCCTAAAATACATTTCATCTTTCGTCTCCCCTATTCAATATCATTACATTACCTGTGAAATAGCATAGTAAATTTTGACTCTTGCCTACTTTGTGATAATTGCTCCTCTTCCACTTCATTAATTCTGGCTTATTTGCAGTTTCCCAATTCTACTGTTTTATAAATCTATTTGGTGTACTTACTGTTCCCTAGGCCTAGAATGCACTCTCACCCCACTGTCTGTGTAGTGGAAGAAAAAAATTTCCTCGACTCTCTTAGGGTTCCTGGCTGGGTCTGAAAATCAGACTGACAAAGACAGATTAACAGCAGGAAAGCATACAAACTTATTTAATATAAATTTTATGTGACATGAGAGCCTTCATAAGGAAATGAAGACCCAAAGAAACAGGACTGAGTATTTTTATGCTAGGTTTGATGAAGAGTGGGCAGTCATGTAGAAATATGACAGGTTGAAGAGTATGAGGTGAGTGTAGTAAACAGGGGAATTTCAGCAAGGCCTGTCTGGTAGGATTCTTCTCAGCATCTCTGTGTCTTCGGAGATAAGGATGCTCCTTTCCTCTGGGTATTGGGAGGGCACTTCTCACATGATGGTTTTATGATCTGTTTCAGGGAGGAAGGATGGGAGGAAGGTCAAAGTGACCTTCCTGCTTCTGACACTTTCTCACACTCCTTCAGCTTAAAATATTCAATATGCCGAGGTGCCATATTTTGGAGTAGTGTGTCCTGAACCCGATCAGTCTGCCAAGTAGCTGTTCCTTTGTGAAGACTTGCCTGAATCTCTTCCCCACCCTGACCCCCCCTAAGGCTGATGGTAACTCTCGGTTCCCCTGGTTCCTCATAGATGCACCAAAATCAAAAGGAATTGTTTACTCCTCACTGGAGTCCCTGCACGCTTGGAGCAATCACTCTGTGATTCAGTTTTGTATCTCTATTCCTTGCACAGTGGCTAATATATAGTATGTACTCAATAAGGTTTTGACAAATGAATAAATAAACATTTACGTGTTTAATAATTATTGTCACTACATGCACTCTCACACACACACACACAAAACAAATCAAATTGTCAACAAATCAAAAAGCAAAGGAAAGTTTACAGAGGTGTTTATGATGGGCAGGGTCGCCCATTAGGGATTGATTTAGCAAGAGACACCACAGCAAGAACAGTATGAGTAGCTCTTAGTGCTTAGCTAAGCTCTAAGCTTATTAATATCTGTGAAGATCCTACAATTATGACGCATATGATTTCCTCGTGCGAAAATAAGTAAATAAATACAATTTCAGGGGGCAAAGTGACAATTCTTGTAATGTATGAAAGAAATCATTAGGCAAATACATATATTTATTTTTCTTTTTTCTGTTTTCTACTTGCTAAATTCCATAAGACACATGCTACTTTACTAAAAATGGTTCTATTTGGCTTATCATAGAAATAAATATAACTGAAAGAAATTAGAACTATATGTGAAGTCAGTTATTTTTATCCATAGCAGGGTTCATGAAATATGAATGTAATGACATCCTGTCAATATTGCCTGCCTTGTTCAAGGAGACTGTTCATTAAGTAAAGCTATAAACTCTCTGTCATAAGGGATATGTGTTGTTTTCTAATTAAAAATTGTTTTTATTACACAAGTAATTTATGACTACATTCTTATTACAAAATTCAAACAATATATATGTACATAAAGTTAAATGTGAACCATCTCCCCTTGGTGGAATCCCCTTATACCTTCAATTTGTGATGCCCTCCCAAGAGGTAACCACTGCTAGCGTTATGCTGCCTGGCTTGAAGTCCTTCTTCTGTTTTACACATATATCTGTCTCTCTAAATATAGTTTTCTATACAAATAAAATTATACTGTACACATCTGTCTGTAAAATTCTCAATAAAATCTACAATAACATTTGTGGTCTTCCGTTGAGAGTATACTCTCTCCTTTTCTAGCTAAAAGCAATGTAATTGACTATTGGGAATTCACTTTTCTTTCCTCCCCGCTTCCCACACTCTGGGTAGGATGGACTCAACTATGTTTCCTGGGGGGACCCTGGTTGGTTTAGCTAATCAGCTACTTATTGGCTCAGATGGGTTTAGAGCCATCCAGAAGCCAGTTGGTTTAGCCACAATAACTGGCTTCTGGATGGGCTCTAAACCCTTCTGAGCCAATAAGTAAGGGGCGACGTGATTGAGAATTGCAAGAAGCTGTAATAGATGCTTTGCAAAGTCAGAAGGTGAGGCCGTTCTCCAGACTAGACCTGAATTTTATTTCTTTAAAAATAAGGAGTGAGGGGCCGGTCCAGTGGTGTAGCGGCTAAGTTCGCAGGCTCTGCTTGGTGGCCCGGGGTTTACTGGTTCGGATCCTGGGCGCAGATCTATGCAGGCCTCATCAAGTCGTGCTGAGGTGGCGTCACACAAAGAGCAACTAAAAGGATGCACAACGATGACATACAACTTTGGGGAGGAAAAAGGGAAAAAAGGGGGGAAGATTGGCTACAGATGTTAGCTCAGGGCCAATCATCCTCAAAATATATATATAAATAAAAATAAAAATAAGCAGTGAGGCAGAAATTTCAGGGCATCATTGTTCCAATACATCACTGAAAGTGTTACATGGCCGCTCAGTATTGCCTGTTCAAAATAATAGTACACACCACCAAGATGTTATACTCTAGGTTCAGTGTGTTGTCTGTGAGAGTTCCTAGTTCTTAGTATTTCCAAGCAGGACTGGCTGCCTTTCGTCCCCAACACACATGGACACTTTTTGGCAGGCAGCCTGGGCTTCTACCTCAAAGGAAGAGGGATATTCAACCTCTCCCTTAATGCCTTTAAGGTAAAAATGATTGGCAGGGATGACATCCATTCAAAACTTCATTACCCAATTTGAGATGGGTTTAATGAGTCAGGTCCTTCTCTGGCCTTCATGACCAATATTAAACAGCAAGTGGAGACTATTATTGGATAAATACTTCCTGTAGTAATTACATGTTTGATTTATTGCAAGCTGATGAATTGATTTTTCTTCGAGAAAGGTATCCACAGATCTTGGGGTGATTTTCTTGAGAGTCACATTTTCCTCCACTTTTTAATCTCTGGAGGAAAAAAAATTAAGTATATGGAACATGTAAAGGTCTTATAAAGAATATGACCAAGTGTTTCTCAGAAAAAGTAGAAAAGCTGACTTCCTTCATGAGAGCTACCAGAAGTAATTCCCTTTCTGTTGAAAATGATCAAGGTGAGGGAGGATGTGGTCTTGTCACTCTCGGAGTTACATGACGTGACCCCACCCCAACACCCACCTGCTTTTGAATTTTTTTTTTTTTTTACTTAAGGAGTTTGAAATAAGTTTTTGTTAATTGCAGTTAAGAGCCCTGACTAATGGAGAGACTGTGATATAAAGATATGAGATGATTTCCTAACCTCAAGGAGTTTATAGTATTGTAATGGAGACATAGAGTGGTATATAGGACTATAATGCAGGGCTAGAGATGTGCATGCAGAACGGACACCTAAAAGATCCATAAAGTCTTCACAGAGGAGCTGATGCCAGAGCCTGAATCTGAATCTTAAATAGACATTAGTGTTAGGTGAGTGAAGGGCAGTAGGAAATTTCAAATGGAGAGCAGGATGTGAAAATGCATGGGATGAGAGAGAGTATAGTGAGTTCAGGGATATTCAGAGGGTTTTCCTCATTCAAAATATATCTATTGAGTGCCTATGTCTACAGAGATGCCATGATTAAAAAGATGAAATTCTTGCCCTCAAGGATCTTACATTATTGTGGTGGGAGGCAGAAAATAAATCAGCAAATAAGCATAAAATATATAAGGCGATTATAAGTGCTATAAAGAAAAATAAAGCAGATTAAGGATGATTGCAGAGTGAAGAAAGAAGTGTTATTTTATATAGGTAGGTCAGGGAAAGCTTCTCTGATAAGATAATGTGACAAAAGCTGCTAATTGTTTTCCAATATCCACATTTTCTTTTCCCTTCGTTTATAGGACACTTGAGTTTTAGCCGGTTACAGTCACACTACTAAGATTACATTTCCCAGACTTGGTGATTAAGCTCTGGTTAATGGGATATAAGTAGATGTGATGTGTGCAACTGAGCTTTGCCTCCCCTTGCCTTTTCTTCTTTCCCAATGTTTGAAAGGTGAACACGGTGGTGGGAGATGTAACGGCTGTCCTAGCCTTCAAGATGGAAGCTGCATTTTGAGGACAACTAAGCCTCCTCAAAGATTGGAGTGTCTGAGTGTCTAATACTATGGAGCAGCAATAACAGCCTAGGACCACTAGTACTGAGATTCATATGTGAAAAAGAGAGAAACTTCTATCTTGTTTAAGTCATTGCTATTTTGGCTTTTGTTACAGCAGTCAAATCTATATTCAAATGAAAAGAGGCAACATTTGAGCAGAGCCTAAAATAAGTGAGGAATCCTGAGGGCTTATGGACAAAAAGCATTCTTGTTAAGGAAAGAGCAAGAGCGAAGGTCCTGAAGTGGATTGTATTTGGAATGAGCAAGGAGGCCAGTGTGAAAGTAGAGTAAACATGGAGGAGAGTGTTAGTCACTGAAGTCAAGATGCTTACAGGGGACCAAATCACCTAGGGTCTTGTAGATCAATGTAAGGACTTTAGATTTTACTGAGTGACACCAGATTTTACTCTGGGTTTTGAGCAATGATAACATGACCTAATTTGTGCTTTGCAGGGTCATTTTCAGTGAGGTAGAGAATATCTGTGAGGCCAAGAATGGAAATAGTGAGACCAGTTCGGAGACTATATCAACAATCTGGTGAGTAGTAATGTGACTTGAACAATGGTAGGGAGCTGGAGATGGTGAAATTTAAAAAAAAATTTTAGAGAGTCAATAAGATTTGCTCATGATTTGGTCTCAACAAGGGAGGATGTGAGAAAAGCACTGAGAGTTTTGGGTTATGGACTTGGGTTGTGGAAAAATGGAGGTACCATTTTTGGCGATGGGAAGTCTACGAGAAGGCAGTTTGGGAAATGAAGAGCTTGATTTTGGACATATTATATTTGAGATGCTTATTAGACAATCAAATAGAAATGAAAGTAGGCAGTTGGAAAAAAAAAACATTTGGAGTTTGAGAAAGAGGTCTGGGCTGCTGAGACACATTTAGGAGACATTAGCATATAGATGCCATTCAAATGCATGAGGCATCTGAAGTCACCAAGAGACTGAGTTGTAGACAGAGAAGAAAAAAGTTGTGGGGCTAGAGCCCCGGGGCCACTCTGTGACATTTAGGGACTGGGAAGATGAGTAGGAATCAGCAAATGAAACTGAGAAGGAGCAGCTCAATAGTGAGAAAGAGAGGTACTCGAGTAGCCAAGAAACGGAAGGGTTACTCAGCTCTGCCGATACTGCAAATGGGTCAAATAAGCTGAAGACTGAACATCGACTGTTGGATTTAGCTGTAGAGGTCAGGAAAGACCTTGACAAGAGCAGTTGGGTGCAGTGGGGGACAAAAACTTAAATGAAGTGGGTTCAAGCAACAATGGGCAAGCTTGAGGGGAACGTGAGTTCTGGAGCCTTTTTAAAATCATTATTAAGAATTATTTTTGGTGGGAATTGATAGAGGAATTATTACACTTATTAAATTTTATTTTTATGCTAATGGAAAAACAATCTGATAGTGAGGAAAAGCAAATGATTAGGAAAAAGAGGAGACAAGTACAGGAGTGAGGTATTAGGGGCAGAGGGTCGGTATTTATTATACGTGTGGTGGAGTTGGTCTTAAAATATGAAGATTTTATTTATGGTGACATATTTATGACAGAAGGAAAGATAAAATATGTGGGTGTGGATAAAAGTAGGTTTGTTGACTTGGTGATGGGTGCTGAATTCCCTGTGCAGCCAGAGATGGAGCAAATCAAACAGGACATGGGTGTTAAAATGCAGCAAAACTGAAAATTCAGTGGGAATGGCAACTTAGAACAAAAAGTGAACATGAAATCTTCCAAGGATTCCACAGAAATCTTGGGGAAGCAGCTGGAGTTTCTTAGCAGACATTGTGGTTGTTTTAAACACACGGATTCACACACACACACACACACACACACACACACATATACACACATCCCTCTTATTATGTACAAATGAACATTTGATCTAAAGTCAGATAATCTGATAACAGTGTTGATTGACTATGAAACCTTATGGTAAATTGAATCTTCTCTCTGATCTTCTATTTCATCTGCAAAATAGAGGTAATTGTACATTTACATATAACTTGTAAACAGATCTATCTAAGCCCCTTATAGATATCTCCATTTGATTTTCCATAGATATCTCAGATATCAAAAATTGAAATCATTTCTTCCCTAAGTTTTCCACCATATTTGAATGAATGGGCATTGTCATGTACCAAATTACCCAGCTCTTCCACTCCCAATATTTAACCTAGACCTCCCCTCTACTGTCCCACCATTTCAAGTTTAATTGATTAACAAGTCCTAAAAACTCTACCCCCTAAATATGTCACCTTATTATAATTTATGTTTCTGATATCTGAAGTCTAGGTCTTTGTAAATAAAGTAGCATGATTTAATACACTTTTCTTTGGATTTGATTTAATTTAATTCTTATTCTTTCCTAAATTTTGTTTGTTGTTGTCTTCTAATTTCTTCTTCTTCCCCTAGGTTTTCTTGTATTTTTTTAGACTTAAAAAATGAGTTGCTCAACCATTTCAGTCTTTCTGATTCCATTTTTTGTATATCATTTCCAATCTTTTCCATAAAATATTTACTGAATATTTGCTAATATATGCTAAATGTACATTAAATGTCAAACATCTTAGATTTTGCCAGAGTTGTAGAGTATTGACCTTCAAGTTTGGAAAAGCATTGCTGCATATGGATTTCCTGCTCACCCCTGCATTTGAATAATGAGTCAAATAATCTTATGAGTAATTGGATATTTTGTGCAATTAGAACTTTCCTCCGTATTATAATTTATAGTGTGGTTGAATTGAGCAACACGTAATGAGTCATTTTACTGAGGCTTTTAAGGAAGTTATTTCTGAAGGTCTGCCTAAGAGACTAAAATGTGTCTGAATTAAAAAGAATGACAGGCTGCAATCAGGGCTATAAAATAAAGGTGCTCAGTAAGCAGCCCTATTACAATCAGAAAGTGAAGGAAACGGATCTCTGTCTTGTGTGCCGAGGCAGAGGAAATGATGAATACCTTAGGTAACTCATTCTGTGCAAAATCAATCTTTCACTGTCAATTTTAAATGAACTAATTTGTTCACAAATCTGCTCAGTCAGTTTGGAAGCATACTCTGTTCCTTCATATTAGCAAATCCTTTAATCTTGACTAGTCCACTGAGTAAGAAATCTAGAAATGTGTTAATATGATTGGACATATGTAGTAGGATAAGAATTGATTCTTTTAATTAGTGTCTGCTCAAGTTAGAGTCCCTTTCTTGGCTGAACTATTGACCTACTAATATATCAAGAGATTATGTTATGACTAACATATACCTAAAGTTCAGTTTAACTCTTTCTTTATCAGTCGATACCGCAGTAAACTTTCTGGAGACTAAATCCTTTATTTCTTTTTCAAGGAACGTTTAACCTTAGGTGTTACAATATGGAAAATATAAATGCATAAATATCTGAACATTAAAAAATTCTTTGTACCACAACACATCTACAAATTGTGCATTGATATGGCTCTCACTATTTGGGGAATCCAAATTCTTCATAAATTTAATTTTCATCTATTAAAATGAAAAGATGTTCAATACCATTTCCTGCATGAGCTTCACTTTTAAATAATTGGAATTGCATGCAAATTTCCTCTATGGTATTATAGAATAATATGAGAAAGAAATCCAAGAAGTACCATATGAATATAAGATTTTGGTAAAAGATATGGAAATAGGATATTGCAAGAAAGTGGCTCTCTCTCTCTCTATTATTTCACATATATTGGTAGTTACTGAATGAGCATGTACATTTTGATTCAGAAAGGGAACGATATGAAAATTATGTGTCAAATGGATGGCTATAAACCCTAAAGATCATTTCAAACCTATTTAGGTTTTACTTAAATACATTTAAAAAAATTTATTCTTAAATAAATTACCTCTGCCTATGTTAAAAGAAAAACTATTGATGGACATGTTGTGTACACATCCATATACCATACATACCATTTATATACGTATCCTATAGCATTTTAAAAAAATCCATATTAAAAAGATTATCTCTTAAAATGCTATCAGTTTGGCTATTTTACCATATTTTAAAAAATTGTTCCATCACTTAAAATAAAGCATAAATAAAGTATTTAACAATGATTTTGAGAGAGGCTATGTTCATATATTTCACACACTCCACAGTGAGAAATTTGGAAGGATTGAGTGCATTTAATTCATTCAGCAAATATTCACTTTACATCTTCGATGTGCAATATCCTGTATGAGGCATTTTGTGGGATTTCAAAAGCCGTTAAACACAGTGTCTGGCTTAAAGAAAATTTTTATTTGAACTTTAATCTCAGAGGCTATTCTTTATTTTAACATGGAAGTCGGGTTTACACTTATCCTTATCGCCTCCCTCAAAACTGCTCTGCAGGTGGTCTTTCTCATCTCATTTGTAGCAACTCCGTTCTTCCAGTTAATCAAACCAAAAACCTTTGGGATCATCTTTAGTTCCTCTCGTTCCTTCTCATTCCACACTCTGTTTGGCAGCAAATACTTTTGCTTCTATCTTAAACTTATCCAGACTCGAAGTGTTTTACCTCCTCCTTAGCTTCCCCATTGGTACCAGCTACCACCATCTCTCTCTTGGATACTGTAAAGCCTCTTAATTGTTCTCCTTGCTTCTGTCTTTGCCCCTCCCCCACCCCACGTTCTAGTAACACAGTTCAGGGTGCTCCTGTTAAAACTTAACTCAGATGCTATCATTCCCTCCATTCAAAACCTTTTAATGTCTCTCTTTTTCACTCATTGCAAATCGCTAGTATCTACAATGGTTTACAAGGTCTTTAAAGAACCTGTCCTCTCTTATTTCTATGACCCATTGCCTCCTTTCCCTCTCATTCTGTTAGTCACAGTGGCCTACTAGCTATTCCTCAAGCACACACTCCCGCTGCTCCCTTGGGGCCTGGGCACCAGCTGTTCCCACTGCCTGTGTGGCTCCTCACGCAGACACCCCATGGTTAACACTTGCACCTTTTTCAAGGCTGCGCAATGTCTCATTCTCACTGAGGCCTGCCATGACAGCCATATTTAAAACTTCGACCCTGCCATCCTAATCCCCCTTGACCCACTTTAGTCTTGATTTTCTTAGCACTTACCAATTTCTAACATACTGCATAGTAGATTTATTTATTATGGCTGTTGTTTATTGCCTGTCTCCCTAGAATCCCTGCTTTGTATGCTGATGGTATTCTGAGCACCTAAATTAATGCCTGGTGGTACATGGTAATATTCAATAAATATTTGTTGAATGAAAGAAAAGTTAACCTTTATGCTAGATTACGGTTTGAGTGTAAAATATTTGCAGTTCTGAAGTGTGACTACTTTGTATTTTGTTATTATGTTGCATTATTATCTTAATGTTTAACTTCCCCTTTTATTTCTAAAGGTATAATATGGATTTCCTCCTCAAGCATTGATGTCTGACTCCATTGGTGTCTACATTGGCTTGTAACCATGATGCTATAAGAACGAACCATGTGTTAATATATTTGTCTCCCTAGTTTTATCTTTTGATTCCCTGATCTCTTAACTGTGGCTGCAAATTCAGTGAGCTCTGCTCTCTAAATCTTTTGGTTTGTTTGTTTAATGATACCTAATGCTGTTATGTCTCATTTGCAAATAGTTCTGAAGTAAAAGCTATAGAACAATTTCTTATTTACCACCCAAATTACCTACTTGTTCAAGATATATGATGAAAAACCTCAAGCATTCTTTAATTTATTTTAATCTCTTCCCAAAGTAACTTTAATGATTATATTCTACCTATTTTAATTTATTGATGGTTATTATCCTTTACATTTAGATACTTAATAGGTGCTCAATGAATGTTGTGGATTAATTGATTGAATTTAAAATCTATTTCTCTTTTGGTGCTAATTCATTCATTCAGTATGTTGAGAGAGACCAACTGGAAGAATGCGATTGTTTGGTTATTGACAATGCCTTGAACTGTTGGGTTTCACTATTATATTTTATCAAGATAAGCTGACATCTAATAGAAGAGGTAAATGAACCTCAACTTTTTTAAGATCCTATGTGAGATGGCTTACCTATTTTGAAAGTTTCAGATTAAATTTGCCAACATGTTCTGTTGGTGAGGCTCTGTAGAAATAGGCACTCTTGTGCATTGCTGGTGGGAATGTGAATGATACAACCTGTGTAGAGGGAAATTTGGTAGTACCTAGCAAAATTACAGATACTCACAATCTTGAGTCTAGTTCTCCAAAAGCAGACCCTGCAATGAAGATTCATGTACAAATGGGTAAGTGGGGTAGTGCTCCTAGAAGACACTGCTAAGGCAGTGAGGGCAGGGAAGAGGAAGATGCCTTGCAAGAGTTCAATTTCAGGCAAAGTTTTTGGAAAGAAGCTTCTGCCTGATTTCATTGGGGTACCTGGGCTTTCACACTTTGACACCAGTGCATCCTTTGCTAAAAGTTGCCCCTGGGAGGTAAATTCCTAGGTACCTGCTCCAGTATCCTGAGGGCAGTTCTTCGGTCATAGCTGCAGGCTATAAGAAGGAAAGATTCATAGAGGCTGGGGGAGAAGTGCACAGAAATAGGAAGAAGGGAGATGAGGAGGGAGCACAGACTGTGTCTGCTGTGTTCGGCAATGCCATCTCTAAGAATATATTCCAAAGATATACTGGCAACAATACAAAGTGATGACTGTACAAGGCTATTTTTAGTGGTACTATTTATTATATCAAAGAATGGAATTAATCAATCACTAGGAAACTACCTGGTATATCCACATATTGGAGAACCTTACAGTTAACAAAATGAATGAGGAAAATATCTACCTACTGATATAGAGTTTATCCAAGTTCTCTTAAGTGAAAAAAGCCAGTATGCTAACTTTTATCTAAGAAAATGGTGTAAATATGATTATTTATATGATTACTTGCTTATTTTCAAAAATATGTAATAGAGAAATAACCCCAGATTAATAACAATGGTTACTTTTAGGGAGAGCAAAGGAATAGAATGAATGGGACAGGTATGGAAGCAAGATTTCTGTTGTGCACCTTGTTATAGAACTACGTATAGAACTGTTTGTATAGATGTATATATGGATGGAACTATACATATATAGTTTGTATACATATATGGAACCATTTAAATTTAAATGTGAAAATCCCCTAAAAATTGAAAAACAACTAAAACATTGGAGGAATGGTTGTTCACACAGAGAGGAAAGAATTACTTCAAGTGACTTTAAATATAATACTTTGACAGGTCATCCTTGATGTATTATATTCAAAGGATAAAAAAATTCTTAAACTTTATTCAATATTTTTAATAATAATATTCACATTTTAATTTTGAAATTATTATAGGTATATTTAAGAATAAATAATTATATTAATATCATTGAAAGCCATAAATTTTCAGGTATAGAAAAATGATAAAATTATGAAATCATAGAAGCTAAGTAAAGCTATATAATCTTAAATTTAAAATAGTATTAATTCAAATTCATTTTTATTGTATACATGTGTATTTCCTGGCTTTGTCCATTGGAAAACAAATTATGAAAATTCCATAGCAATATGTACCCCTGGCACCCAGGCTGTAGTCTTTAAATATTGTTTGCCACTGAAAGGAATCAGGGTCCAGGGTTCCTTGGAGAAATGATTGATTCTATATCTAAATGTAAGAGCTAAAACTATAGAACTCTTAGAAGAAAATGTAGGCGTGAATCTTCACGATCTTGGGTCAGGTAATAATTTCTTAGATTCAACACCAAAAACACAAGCAATAAAATAAAAATCAATAAACTGGACTTCATCAAAATTAAAAAGTTTTGTGCTTCAAATGATATCATCAAGAAAGTGAAAAGGCAACCCACAGACTGGGAGAAAATACTTGACAATCACACGTCTGATAAAGGACTTGTATCCAGAATATATAAAGAACCCTTAGAATCCAATAATAAAAAGACAACCCAATTGTAAAAGTGGGTCAAAAATTTGAATAGACAGTTCTGTAAAGAATATATATGAATTGATAATAAGCACAAAAAAAAGACACTCAACATCATTAATCATTTGGGAAAGGCAAATCAGAACCACAGAGATATCACTTACAAAGAAAGTGGCTTTAATAAAAAAGGCAGACAATATAGCAAGTATTGACAAGGAGGTAGAGAAATTGGAAAATTGGAAAATTGGAAACCTAATTCATTGCTAGTGGGAATGTAAAATGGGCAGCCACTTTGGAAAACACTTTGACAGTTCCTCAAAATGTTGAACAGAGTTATCACATGACTCAGGAATTCCACTAGTTATGTACCCAAGGTCAATGAATATATAAGTCACGTGATAACTTGTACATGGATGTTCATAGCAACATTATTCATAATAGCCAAACAGCAGACACAATTCAAGTGACTATCAACACAGGGATGGATAAGCAAAGTGCGGTATATCCATACAATGGAATATTATTCAGCAACAAAAAGGAATGAAGTGTACTTCAAAAAATATATCTATGAGCTCATAATAATATTTAAAACATATATACAAACACACACAATTAGTTACCATTGGTGGTGGCTTATCCACTATCTTACTATTCTGAAAATTGATAAAACAGTGTGATAAAAAATTACATTTTTCAAATTGTCAATTTAGCCTAAGCAATGTTTATTTATAATGCTGTTTCAGTGAGATGCAACTTAAAAGATATTTTATACCAAGCTTAAAATATTAAAAAGTTGTAGTGTTCCCCACAGTGCATATGACTCAAAATCAAGTCACCAAAATTTGCTTTATATATGATATAGATTCTATTGTAAATAAAATTTACTTTTTTTCCTTCATAAGTTTATTTTTTTCCTTCTCTGAACTTTCCACTTTGGTTTCTTTGCATTGTACTCCATGGGCTCAACTGCTCTTAGGAAATACTAGTCTTACTGAAAAAAAATTTTGAATGCTAACTGCAAACAAATTTATTCACATATACATGGATACAGACAACTTGTGAAACAGTTCCTTCTCCTTATAAATAGCACTATTTTAAACTGAACTTTTTAGCAAGATGCTTTCTAAAGGCCGTGAAAATCAATCAGCACCAGCAAAATATTGTCATGTCATTAACAAAGATATACATTAGATGAAAGCACAAATAAATTTCAATTTACACTAAAAGTAAAGAAAACCAGTAAAACAATGATCGTAATGATTGCTTGACATTGAATAAAAATGAACAGAAATTAGAAAACTACGGACCTTCTCACCCTTAAATTTTGCTCACAGATATAGCTTTAACAATGTAATATCTTTTTACAAGAAAGCATATGTAAATGTAAATATATATATATTTTTAATGTGAGCCTGTATTTAAGGCCCCCATTTGACTTCCAGAACCAATCCTAAAATATCCCAAGGATGCAAAACACTGTTTCCATTTTGTTTTTACAAGAAAACAGTACAGAGAAAGGACTAGCAAGTAGGGGAAGTGGTCAGGGCATCTGCCATCCCCAGGTGCTGTCTGGGTGAGACTTGTCAGTCCCTCCGCCTTGTGCACTGATGCTGAAGACACCCCCTGACCAGGGCCTAGTCACTTGCCAGGCTCTCCCCATCACGGGGAGTTACACGGCAACCGATCCTCATGCTCACTCTGCTGTCCAAGCATTCCAATTTTTAATCACTACATGACTTGTCAGATTCAATATGAACCACATGGCTACAATGAAAACCTCTCTAATAATGAGAATGCCAAAAAAGGGGAGGCTTTGGGCATGTCTCCTATCAGTGTACATTCTGAAACTGTTTGAGAAAGTTCTTCAACTGAAGTTTATGTTTACATGTTGAGAAACTAAATTGTTATTCCCTTAATTCTCACAACAAACCACTACATCGTCAAAAGTGCATGACTGCACTTACTGAGTATTTCTAAGGTTCTAGCTGGCTCTCATGGAGTACGTTTCCACGGTGGAGAAGAATCCATCCCCATGATTAGGGAAGCAGCCAACTCCAGCTTCAGATCTGTACCCCACACCTGTCACTTCCTGACCTGCTGGGAAGCATTCTCTTCTTGGCTCTATTTAGCTGGAAATGCTAAACCTCTTCTTAAACTCAGGATGATGAACTTTATGTCTCTGAGAATATTACCTGAATTACAGTCTCAGTTAGTTCTCCCTCAGAGTTTGAAATTTTGAATTTCAACAGGATTGACAATTAAGATGAAAATGGAAGGCAAATTTTTTTATTAATTAAAAAATTGAAATTAATTTACTTGCACTTGTGTATACATATTGATCCTATGTTTTAGAACATGATTAGAAGAGACGTGCCAAGCACTGTTATTTACTGGATTCTGATAAGGTTTTTCGTGCAGACAAAAGTCACATCTGCTAAGACACACCAGGCTCTCTGTGGAAAAGATCTAATGGTATCTCTGATGACTGCGGACTGCCCATTCTAATTCTACAGCATGCCACCAGTGTTTACTTAGATTGGGTAAAGGAAAAAATAGTCTTGAAGGCCCTTTGTGGAGTGAATACCTTGGCAAGTAGGCATTTATATATTTGGTTTAACTCATAAAAAAATTAACTTCTATCCTGATACCTCAGGATTTTTTTTCCAGAATATTCATTTGGATGTCTTTTTAGGTCTTTATGTCCTGAATGCCATCAAGGAGCAAAAAGTTGTGATGATTTAATCTATAGTTCTTTTCCTTTTTAAAATTTTATTTTATTATGGTAAGAACACAACGTGAGACCTACCCTGTTACATTTTTAAGTGTACAGTACATTACTGCTGACAATAGGTACATGTGAGGTTTCTACAGCAGGTTTCTAGAGCTTATTTATCTTGCTAAACTGAAACTTTATGCCCATTGACTAGTAATTCTCCATCGAGAATTTTATTACAGAAAGTACAAGCTAGATAGGCAAATCCGAGGGAAAGCACTAAATGTGTAAGATTCCCTGTTACCATATCTTCTCCATTGTCGCCGTGTGTCACAATCCCTCACACTGGAAAACATTTTAATGATTTATGGAATCCAGATTTCCATTAATCTCCTTTGGAACTGTCAAGCAACTCTTATCTACATACAAAAGCTCATCTCCTCATTTATCTTTTAAGAAAGAAACCAAGGTGCAAATTCTACCTACCACTTTCCTTTCTACTTGCTGTAGACTAGTCCTGGACCAAGGAATATCTTGAAAGAGGAAATCTAAGCACACCTTCTTAAATACAAAAATTTATATACAACTTTGGAGTTTATTAAGTAGTATTTACAAAACCTCTACCTCGTTTACCAACACAGGACTATGGTTGCCCATCAACGGCCTTAGCTTCTTGGGGGCGTGACCATGTCTTATTTGTCTTTGTGTCCACAACAGGACACAAAACTTTTGTCCACAGTTTTTAATCATGCATGCAGTAAGTGCTAACTAAATGATTAGTAAGTTAACCTTCTTACAAAGATAGAAATTAATCTCTAAGTCAATAGAGAATGCTTGTCCCAACAAATTGTTATCTATAACTTTCAAATTATATGTTTGTTGAGAGAATCATATCTCTAGAGCTTTTTCTTGATTTTTTCTGTTGTTTTTCTTTATTCTCTGTTATAAACTAGAATCGAATACCATATAATATTATGACCCTTAAATTTTCTACCCATTACTCTAGTATAAGCCATACAAAGTTGCAGGATCTAGTCAACCTATCAAGAGAGAATGGAAATATTCCATGCCCAGCAAACTAAAAACTTGGAATATTTCCCATTTAAACTGGGCACTGAAACTGACACCTTGAAAGCTGGAATCTGTTTTGTTTAATTCAATTCAAACTCACTCCAATAAAAATTAAAGTTTGACAAGGTTGTACTGAAATTCTCAATTCTGATACGACCATTAAAATCCTAGTCACATTTGAATTAATTGGATATTTCTCTCCACTTTGGTAGTAAAACAAATGAACTGATGGTGGTATCACACTACTGACCCACATCAGTGATTACACTTCAACCTCAATCATTTTTATGTTTGCTGCAAAAATTGAAATTCTAGAGTTTAGAGTTAATGCATCGAAGGAATTAAATTACATCGATTGTTTGTACTTTCAACTGTTTTGTCTTTCAGCTGGTTTTACCATTTATCTAGAAGAGTTTTTTGCTCTGTCCAGACCTTTTTATATACTTAGGAAGCAAAGCTCTCCCCTGTGAGAGTGCTGGCTTGGGGTGTCGGTGCTGGCTCACGGTCATCCTGCACCCATTACCTCGCATCCTCCACAAATCATATTCTGATGTTTTACAGCATATGGCACAACCCAATCAACTCACCACTGAGAATGATGAACATTGTTACAAATACTGTTTAAATTTATTTGTATGTATTTTTAAAAACCTTTTAAATTTAAATTAAATTATAATTCAGAGGCATACGCATGAAATGTCCAAAGTATACCGGTCAGGAAAATGAGATTTTTTTTCCTCATTCTTTTCTATGAGAACATGTCATAAATTTTTAACACAATTTTAGTTTTATTTCCAGATCATGTAAGAGTGCTTTACATCACTTCACAGTTTATATTCTATTAAATATTTATAATCTGTTGATAGGGCTGCCAGATTTAGCAATAAAAATATAGGACACTCAGTTAAATTTGAATTTCAGGTAAACAGCAGAATTTTAAAACTTATTTGGGACATAGCTTCATAAAAATTACTCATTGTTTACCTGAAATTTGAATTTAACTTGGTGTCCTGTGTTTTATCTTGCAATCCTATTTGCTGATCTTGGTGAGGAATCTATGTTAAAAATTTCTAGTGAGAATAATTCTAAAAATAAGAAAGGGACAAAATAGGATAGGGATTAAGTTATCCCAAGTTGTGTTTTATTCTGCACATACTCTGCTTTTGACAGATATTCTCTAGTCTTCAGTATATCTGACTATATGTAATAATTCTTCATGTCAGAATGGGTTCCTATTCCAGATGAGCCTGAAATATCTGTGGTACCAGAAATAAGTACTGAAAATATGGAAAATGTGGAAATGTCACAAGATCCAGGAGCCAACAGGAAGGGACTCCCATAGCCTCCAAAAATAGTTATATATCAGAACTTATTAAATAAAATTTGATTCCATGAGTCTCTACTGATAATAACAGATGAATAGATAGATAGATAGATAGATAGATAGATAGATAGATAGATAGATAGATAGATAGATAGATAGATATAGACAGATAGATAGATGATAGATAGGAAGAGAAGGGAAATTTGTTCCTTATAGTGAGGTGCTGACTAGTAAATATAGAAAGAATGATGGAATCACCATTTTGCAATCATCATTGTAAAAACTGATTAAAGAAAGAATAATCGAGTGGTATATCTGAGGTGGGGGGAGGTTAAATGAGGTTCAGAATATTTATATAATATTAAGTATCTTCCCACAGTTACTTATTACATTGATCCTCATGACTTACAGATTCCATATTTGCAAATTCACCTCTTCCATAAAATTCATTTGTAACCCCAAATTCAATAGTTGTGACACTTTCTTGGTCATTCACGGATATGCACAGAAGGGTGAAAAATCAGAGTCAACCAATGTGCATGTTCTCAGCTGAGGTAGGATAAGGAAGTGCTCTGCCTTCTTATTTTAGCTCTCATGTTATAAACCAGTATCTCTTCTGAGGTGTATTTTGTGTCAGGTTTTTGCATTTTTGTGCTTTTTGTTGGTTATTTTGATGTTTGTTGGTTATTTTGCTGTTTAAAATGGCTCCAAAGCATAGAGATGATGCCCTTTCCAGTGTTCCTGAGTGTGAGAACTCTGTGATGGGCCTTATGGAGAAAATCCATGTGTTAGATAAGCTTCTTCAGGTGTGAGTTTGGGGCCATGAGTAATGTTAACGAATCAACAAGACACACTAAATAAAGTGTCTTTATATTTTGTCTTTAATATTGTGATATTTCAAGAAACATAGGGATATTAATTACAATCACATGTCAGCACGTTTTCTTTTGTCTCTAAAACGTCTCCCGAGTGAACGTGTCCATTCTTCTAATTTTAGCTCTAGCGCCTGGCCCACATTTCTAACTGCCTTCAGGAGTTCTACATTTGGATGTTTCACCTTAAACTCCATAATCTTCTTCCCCAAACCTGCTTCTTTACATATTTTTTTCAGTATCTAATTAAGGTGAAAAATAACAGGGCACATTTAAACATATTTTGGTAGACATGGTTTGTGTAATGCAGTCTGTCATTCTTCCAGGAGGCTGGGCAAGGAGTCGTGCATCCCAAACAGAAGACAAGGATCACATTTAATTTATTTTTTGGCTACATGCCTAATTGAGGATGTAGTGACTTAAGTTTTATGGAGTAGCCGAAAAAACAAACAGCACAATTGTAAAGTCTGTTTTAAAGTCTCATTAAATGCTAAGGTAATAGTTAAGATTTCAACCTCATAATTAAAATATTCAACTTTGGTGCTTGTGTTTGAACCTGAACTGAAATTGAACAAATGAGAAATACTTCGATTGTTCTTGACTCTAGATTTGCTATCACCAGCTCTAAAATAAACTTTATTTAAAGTTTAGGTACGTTACAGGATATAAATTCTAACCAGTAAAGCAACTCTAACTGGTACAATCGAGTTCAATATTTTTCTTTGCGTGGGAACAGGAGGAAGTGGCAGAGGAAGACAGAAAACAGAGAGCGGTGCAGGGACAAGTATTTCTCTAGGAAAAATAGGAAATCTGGATCTTTTTTTCTGGTATTACATACCACAATTTTAGTTGACTGTTAACTCTCTGCTTATTCTTCTTTGAATTGTTGGAACCAAAGCCACATGACATTTACTCCACAGCTTCTTTGTAAGGTACATTTTTTTATTTTCTTTGGACAAAAGCCCATGGCAACTTACTTGATTGGGGCAACAAATACACAAGCTTTTAAGAATCTCAGAATCTACCAAATGTAAAGGGACTAGATTATTTTAGCATTAAATTAGAACAATGTGTTAGGCTTAGGAAAAAGCTCTATTTAATTTTTTTTACCATAGGGTCATATTTGTATAGGCTGTTCTATGAGAAATCATTGTAATTTTTTTATTTCTCCAAGATTGTAAAAACATATATGAATAATGGTAATCTCTCTCCTCCAGAAATGCACTACCTCTTATTATCTGTCCATGATCTAAGAGTACTAACATTTGTGAAATCACTTCAAAAAGACATTAACTATAGGAGACAATACAGCTACAGTTTTCAATACCTAAGCAGACCCACCAAAAATCCCCATTCATAAAATAACGGTGCTTTGTAACAAGTTCCTTTGAGTGTGGAAATTTGAAAAATGTGTTAATGCTTGGGCCATTTTAAAAACCGTGATTTGAAAAAATATGGTGTGAGTTGTAATTCTTTCTAATTAAAAACCAGGCAAGCCCCTAGGTGGGAGTCACAGTGAGCTGCCCTGAGTTTTTCCCAAGCTTAACAAAAGAGAGAAGGACTCGTCACCGCTTGTGCCTGCCAACTGTGTATTGTTCACGGAATCAAAATAAAGAGGCACAGGGGTCAAGGGTCAGGAGCTCATATTTCCACTCTCCATGACCCATCTGGGGGCTGGGGGTGCTCTTGTCATCTGTTTCTGAAGGTCTCTCAACACGAGACTCTCCTCCACCCCTTTCGGGAAACTCCCGTGTAGACTACGCCAGTGATTAATGAAAAGGGCTCACAGGAGACCTTCTTAAAAT
Source organism: Tapirus indicus (assembly GCA_031878705.1). Classification (NCBI taxonomy): domain Eukaryota; kingdom Metazoa; phylum Chordata; class Mammalia; order Perissodactyla; family Tapiridae; genus Tapirus; species Tapirus indicus. The sequence continues at coordinate 6,774,686 of CM062920.1, read as the reverse complement.
GCTTTGGACAAAACAGTCCTCAGCATGAAGTCTTCAGAATAATACCTGCGGATATCACTGTCTTGAGAATATAGTGGAAATATCTGTGTTTTCCACCAATTGCACCTTTTTACAGCATATCAAATAACTTGATTAATGGTATGCCACTTTCTATTCTTGTTACAGGCTGTCACCAGAATAGTAGCTTAAACTTTCACATTTCATACACTTGCAGAATATTTGGTTGATTTTTATGTTATTTTCATTATTTCAGAGTAGGATTAGGTGACTGTTGGGTTGAATCCTGAATTCTACTTAGTCCATGAATAGTGGAAAATTTTAATCATGTTCTAGCAAATAAAATTGAGATGTATAAGACAATTTTTATCAAAATCTGACAAAGTAGACCATACGTTATTAATATTTTCCTTGTGACACTGTAGATATCTGAATAAAAAGCACACAAAACATACTTCATTAAAATCCAAAACTTGTAATTATTACATTCTCACTGGTTGCCTTGCTAGAAACTTCTCAAGAGATTATAGAACATATTAATGAAAAATCCAAAAGTGATTATAAAAGATTTTTTCCCCAAATACTTAATATGACAGTGAAATTAAACATGCTGTGGCTATTATTTTTTCCAGTGGTTTAGGACAGTGAAATAAGACATAGGCTGTAGTTCTAAGAGCTATCAGGGGTCCAATTTCTGGAAACCCTAATGTCTAATGCCTACCCTACGACTGTACTGATTAGGACACTGTCTCGCCAATTCCACACTGTTTGCGCTAATGAGCCTACAGAAAACCAGGAATTATCAGTTAAAGCTGCTGTTAAGCTGCTCCCCTCACCGTATATCAGCTACATGACTTTTCTTACTATCCTACAATTCAATATAGCGTATCTGGAAATAGTTGGCTTCTAGTTGACACAGAGATTTGTTGTAGAGGAAGGAAGGGAAGGAGGAGAGGCCATATTTATCTATGACTATGAGTGTAAGTCTCCTCCAACCCAAAGCTGTAATTTTAAATAGTGCATTCTATCAAACACCAGCCCTTTGCTCTGTCTACATGGAGTTTTATAGAAATATACTGTACCAAATGCATCTTTTCCTCCCATTTTCTATGCTTACCAGCCTTCCAAAGCAAAAGGAATTCAGATTTCCCAACCACTGAAGTGCAAATCACAACTATGAGACCATGAGGCAGTTTTGACCAAAACGAAGAGAGACAAGAAAAAGGAGTAAAATGCCTCTTTTCATTAGATTTCATTAAATTTAAATTTAGATAACTCAGAGCAAGACAATTTCCTCCTGTTTTATCGAAGTGTTCAACCTCCAAAATAACCATTGCTATGGAGAAGTAATGTATGTATTTTGGGGAGAACAATAAGACTTTCTAGATACACTGAGTTATGATTACAGATAGCCTTTGTTTCTGAGAGATACCCTGCAAATTTTCAGGGTGCTGAAAAATTGCTACAAAAAGAAGGGTTAACTCACACATGTATACAAATAGAGGAAAATAAATGAAATTTTTTTTTTCAAAATTATTTGGAACGCCTCCTTGTTTATTTCCAGGAACCATTCGTCAAATTTAAAGTTCCAACTCCTGTCCTCCTTTTCCTCGGAAATGATTCTTTGATCACGTCCAGCTACATGCTCTTTCTGCCTTCTCTACCACCGCTCCCTCCACCCCCATTCTCCCTACCCCCCACCTGCATCTCTTTTTCTCTTGTCTTTCTATTGTAGGTTAAGTATGTGGCACGGTGGTATGAGAGGTAAGAACCTGAATGCTGGAGCCAGACTTCCTGCGTCTGGGTCTGACACCTGGCTCTCTGATCCCTCAGCTGTGTGAGCTCAGACAAATTACTTAACCTCTCTATGCTCCGTTTCTTTATACCTAAAATGGAGATCATAATAATAACTACATTGTAGGCGTGATAAGTGGGTTAAATTGTTAATTTATGTAAAGCATGGAAGATAGTAAGCACTATATTATTAGTGGAGCCCTTTACATCCAGGTGTTTCCCATATAAGCTCCTTGAAGGCAGGGACCAGGTTTTCTTTTTCTTCTTTAAAATATTCCCTGAATTGCCTTGTTTAGTGTCCAGTAGTTATCGCTCTTGAATACCGAATGAAGGAAAGAACAAATGCGAATACGTTGCTATGGGCAGAAGTGTCATTTGATTCCGTCTCAGTTGGACAGAATTATTGCTCTGCTCTTTCCTCTTTGCTTCCATCTCTCCCGGGCTTCCACCTGGAATGCTCTCAGCAACCTGTGTGCGGTCTGAACCCGAAGCTGGAGCACAACTTTTGAAGTTGATAGGTCCTTCCAGAGAGAGGAGAGGGATGATAAGAGGGAATTCAGATCAGCAATATATGTCACAGTGTTTCCATATGGATTTCAATGTGAAAACCTACAATTTTTTTGAAATCTTGAAACTGACTCTCTGTGATATTTATACAGGTAAAAAGAATTTTACTTTAAATTGGAAACTAAACCACTTGTTTCTTGTGGAGAAGAAGCTAAAATTTTGCAGAGAGAGGGCCAACCGCTTTTTACCTTTAGAGATGATCTCTAACTCTGCCAGGGAAGTGCTTATATGGATATGTTTAAATTTGAATATAGACATGATGTCAGGCACAGCTATTCTTTACGTCAGGTGCCCCTGTTGGCAGTAACTCAGGTCACCTTTATCAGGGAGCCCTGTCACATTTGGGTGTTAGAATCCGTGCCTTGACAGAATTAGATAAGCACCTGTAGAGATTTTGAAAGGAAATTTGCTCCCTTTATCTGCAAACTGTCCGACCTCTGCTTTTAAGCACTTTTGCTTTGCACAATATAGGTTATTAGTCTGAAGAGTTGAATTAATGGATGTTAAAAATGTGGGGATGGGGGCTAAATAAATGCCAGTAACTAACCTGAAGAAATGCCCATTGTCACTGCACAGGCTCGGGCTGCCGGCCACGGCCACAGGAGTTAATAAATAAATATGTTCCTAGAGATGGTCTTCCATTTTAAAATGCAGTCTCCAGCAACATTCCTCATTTCACGTGTTAATAGCAATTGGTGTCAGTTAAGGAAGACCGTGACAATTATTTAAGCAGCTACCTGGTTTATTTGAAATGTAAACGAAGTGTCTCTCCTGAACTCAGAGGGACTTCCTGCTTTGCAAATATTAGCCCCTGTTTTCTTGTTAGCCTTTATGACATAAACATTGCAGCCTCGTACTGTAAAAAGGAGCTCCCCACTCAGGAAACCCAGGCTCATGTCATCTAGCATTTTGGCATTATCCCAAAGAATTAGTGCCTGGGGGAGGCAGAGCAGAACATGAGTGAGGATTAATCGAATTTTTGAGTAAGACTTCTTTTTCCCTTCTATTTCTTCCCCAGCTTTTATGTGTAAACCTTCAAATTATTTTAGCATTTTTTTTGTGCTGAATTATTGAAAGTGGTGTATTTTTCAGTGTCTAGCTAGCAGATTGTTTATGATGACTTCACATTTTTTCCAACAGCCACCCCATATTTAAATTTCTATACTTTCATATTGCTATGGTTTAAATTCCAAACGGACAAGAGATGATACGTCTTCTTTTTTTTTTTTTGTGAGGAAGACCAGCCCTGAGCTAACATCCGTCCAATCCTCCTCTTTTTGCTGAGGAAGACTGGCCCTGGGCTAACATCCGTGCACATCTTCCTCTACTTTATATGGGACGCCACCACGGCGTGGCTGACAGGCAGTGCGTTGGCGGGCGCCTGGGATCCGAACTCGCGAACCCCGGGCTGCCAAGCGCGGACTAAACCGCTGCGCCACCGGGCGGCCCCGATACGTGTTCTTGAAATGTATTTTCTCCGGGTGCATTGATTTAGTAGCTTTGCTGAGGACACTGAGACCACTGTCCAACATTTCTCGGAGTTGATGAGATAGATGAACAAACTCTTATAAGGAAGTTTTCTGTCACCTCACCACAGTGTGATGTTTTGCAAGTAACTTGTCCGTGTCTGCATCTAGTCAATAATGGACTTGAACCAGGTGATTCTGTCAGTTGCTTCCACATTGGAGTCCTATTAGACGCTGTGGTGGACAGGAAGTCTGAGGTCCTACCTCTCACGGTTTGAATGGAGCTCCATAATGGAAATTGAGGGAAGGATGGGCTTGGGAGTGAAGCATTTCACGTGACATAAAGCACTCTGGCTAAAGAGCATCGGCTATGAAATGAAGCCTATAAACCACACAGTTCTGATGAAGTTACCATCTCCCACAATATGTCCATTTTTTAGACTGCAATCTGTAAACTCAAGCTCTCCAGTTCAAGAAGGCATGCAAAGTGGCCGTAAAATGGATTGAATAAACATGCTTCTGGAATCATTTTTAAGAGTTAGGTAAGATGAAATCATTGTCATGTCCTGTGCTTTCATAGAAACAAAAATGTCTTTATTTCTTGCTTGTTAATATGGTCACATTCTGAAGGTACTTTTTTTTTTTTGGTTGCAAATTGCTTAGGAAATCAGTGATATTCCAAAATATTAAAAAATTTCCATCTAACTATATCAACTATTGCCCTCAGTTAGCAGTTTTGTCAGCCAGCTCACTACTCCCTCTCGCACTAGAGACTGGTGGAATCTTTTTCCTAATTTGATTCAACCAATTTGTACCAGTGCAATTGTCTGATTCCCACGTCTTTCACTCAGCTGTGGAACTGAAGTTCTCGGGTAAGTCAAAACTATTATACACATAAGTTGCCATAAATAAGGATTCATTGAGAAGAATGTGGGTCATAAATAGAAAGAATATAATATAAAAACAGTTTCAAACATATGTTGCTTTGTTTCTGTTCATATAGTCTGGATAGCCTGTTAAGATGCTCCAACTTCCTGTAATAGAGAGTGAAATGAACATTTTTCTACAAAATGTGTCCCTCTTGGTTATTTAATGTAGCAGAACAATAGCAAAATAAAATACCAGCAGAATATCTGATAATTTTTTATTGAGGAAACAGGGAAGTTAGGATGAAATGTAGGACTCTTCAAGTTAACAGGAAAATACACTTACAGCTCTTGGGCCCACCTCAAGATCCTCTACCATTTATCAAAAATCTCTTCAATTTTCAAAAGCCCTCTAAAGACCTCCTGGGACTATAAACAAAGGCCATATTGTATCCTAGGCTGAAGCTTGTTAAGTGGCTCATGAATAATACTAAATGGATTCTCCCCATAAATCTCCTTGATGTAGGACTACTGTTATCCAGCCACAAACTTCACTGACATCCATCATAAACTCAGAGATGGGAGATTTGCAGCATGCGTCCAAATAACTGCTTCCAACGTCCCATCACTGTGATTCTCTCGAACACCCGAAGTTAGAGAACAGAGAAATACAGGCACTTCTTTTCGTTGTTGAAAACACTTCTAATATTCTTTGGATTGATCTTTCAGAACAATAATTTGAGGTGATGAATGATTGGAACTCACATTTGCAATGGCATTTCATTCTGAGTAACTGGAAAGAACTGAGTGTTGTGAAGACTGTTTCAGAGATTCTGGGCTTTGTATTCTTTAACCTTCTTTTTTTTAAGAGAAAACCACAAATAATGTCTTTGATGTTTATGTAAGTTGGCAATAACTTGGAGGTGTTCCCTCTAATGAACAACCTATTTTTGATAGTCTATTTGTGGCAAAAAAAAAAAGGGAGAAATGGATGGCAAGTAGGACCTGGTGCATCTCGACGATGTTTCCTGTGTAGGGGAGGAGGAAGTCTAAGGAGAAATTACATGTTTAGAGTCCCTCTGTGATTAGGAGGATTCAGTGGTAAGTTCAGTGTCACTTGAAGGAGCATTACTCATCTTTTTTTCTTTAAAGCATATTTATCATGTAAAACTGTATCGTTTCAACAGGGAAAGGATATATTTAATATCATACAATGGACTCTTGACTTCTTGAGTAAGCATAAGCAACATAGGACACCTTTAATAGGTCAAAGAAGTGAAAGACCGTGTAAAACGTGTTTCATCCACCATCCTATGATTTAGATCTACTAGGGAAATATATTAATACCTACAGTAATAATTCATTTATGTCCTTGTTCTTTCCAAGAACTATGGGTAGAGTTAAATTTGCTCTTCAGTTTGTTAATTCGTGCACAGAGCTTGTGAATTTCTAAATGCCTCAGTCTTAGTCCTTCTTCACAGTGAATGTAAATCGAATATGGCTATTTATTTTGACAGGTGCATATCAGCCTTCAGTTGTATATGCGTATAAATTTTGTTTAATTCTTCTAGAAGTCAGACAAAGTAGCTTGTCTGCTTGTCAATGTACTATAGGCTAACTATAATATTTTAGAGTAAAACAAAGAAGCCTCCAAAATGTAGTTTGTTCCAATTTTAATGGGTTGAAATGGCAATTAAGATGTTTGCTGATCTAGACCAAGAACAGTAGACTAACCAACTGGAAGTTATTTTATTTCTGGTAAATGTTTCCAGACCTGGGGTTTGGCAGGTTTAGGTGGAATTATTTAAGAACACATCTGAAACATGGGAATATTATTATTATTATTTTGTTTATTATTTATGGTTCACCAAGATAATTTACCAGTGCTAAAAATGAATACACTGTCTATTTGAATAAGGGGTTGCATAGGGAAATATTCTTAGTTCAACAGAAAATAATTCTCAGGCATTTTCCGTCACACTGACCATGGGTAGTGATTAGTACTTAATTCAAATTATAAACTATATTGTTTACATAATTCTATGTAAGAAAAATATGTTTTTATGTCAACTATACTTCAATTAAAAAAAGAAAAATATGTTTTAGTAGATTGAGCACTCGTGTTTAATCAAATACCTTATAGAATCATAAATTAAACTAAATAAATTATAGAATCATAAATTAAAGAATGATAATTATACCCTCCAGCCCCCTTCATCTCAAAAAAAAAAAAAAAACTTATTCAGGGGAAGTCTTCAAAACTTATCCTCATGGGCAATGGAGGCCATATTTTGCATCATTGGCCAAGTGTGTCAAACTTGACATGCAAGGTCAGCTGCATTCCAAAAGAAAAGAATAGTCTGTTGATACAGCTGTAGCAGGATATGCTTTTCTTCCTACAGAAGCAATTGTTTCTTTATTGCAAATAGGAAAACTATTTTAGGGAGATAATGTCCCTAACAAACTTGTGGCATATACAGCGCATATCTCAATATTAAAAAAACAAAAATGAACTATTTGCTTACTGCATTTGTCTTCTTAATGTTTTGTGTAAATGCATGTACACGCATGAGTATTTGTGTGTCTATTTGCGTTGTAACTTTTGGTAAGTTATTTGCCTGGTAGTGGTGATGCTGTCATTGAGAGCTCTATCACTGGACGGTGTTTATTTCCCATTTAACAATAGCTAATAACTGACACTGGGAAAGTTTTCATTGTCCTAGAGCAGGGATGGCGATTTTTTTCTGCAAAGGTCCCGATGGTAAAAATTGTAGGCTCCGAGGGCCATCTAGTCTTTGTTGCAAATGTAATTCTGTTGTTGTAGTGCAAAGCCAGCCATAGTCGATACATATCTGGTGGAGTATGACTCTGATCCAATAAAACTTTATTTATGGACACCGAAATTTAAATTTCATACAATTTTCACATGTCACAAAATATTCTTCTTTCCATTTTTTTCAACCACTTGAAATGTAAAAACCATGTATAGCCAGTGGGATGTACAAAACAAAAACAGGCACTGGGCTGGATTTGGCCAGTGGGTGGGAATTTGTCATCCCCTGACCTAGAGAGCTGTTTGGATAGATATTTACTCCAAAATTCGGGTCATTATACGTTAATTTTGATGTAATATTTTGTTCCTCTTGAAGAATCAGGTTTATAAATTTCTTCATAATGTGAGAGATTAATAAATTTTGGGGGTGGGGTGGGGAGATGGGGGAATGGAGGAGGCAACAAGGGAAGAAGAGGTTTAGGAAGTAAACTCTTTTGCACTAAAAAACCAAGAAGGCAGAGTCACCTGAATTTTTTATTTCCAAAGAAAAGCTGTTTTTTGATATATGACAGTCTCTCAGCAATGATGTTACAACTTTGAGACTCTGAAGAAACGCAAAAATGACACCTTCCCTAAAGTGTTCATTACTGTGTTACTTGTGTTAAGAAATTAACATAACCTGAACAAAATGAAGACTAGTAGTCAGCATGTTATTTCCAAAAGTGTAAAATTGAAGTAAAAGTTTATTTTCTCAGGGCCGGCCCAGTGGCGCAGCGGTTTAGTCCGCGCTTGGCAGCCCGGGGTTCGCGAGTTCGGATCCCGGGCGCCCGCCGACACACTGCCTGTCAGCCGTGCCTTGGCGGCGTCCCATATAAAGTAGAGGAAGATGGGCACGGATGTTAGCTCAGGGCCAGTCTTCCTCAGCGGAAAAAAAAAAAAAAAAGAGGAAGATTAGCAATGGATGTTAGCTCAGGCCTGGTCTTCCTCACACACACAAAATTTTGTTTTCTCAAAATACTATTAAATATGATAAATATGTTGCTATGAAAGAGGTTCTTAATAATTAAGTGAAATCATCATAAGCATTGATACTCATATTAACTCTAGAAGAAATTCTCAATAACGTATTGTTTTAGTTTAATGTCCTTAGAAATGCAATTTCACTGACTGGATATTCCACCATATTAAGAAATCAGTATGATTGTTTTCAAAGATATGGTAAGGTTTTGTGGTAAAGTTAATAAAAATAGAGTATGTTTTAGAGATGCATAATAAAATATAGATGAAATAATCGGATTTCTCGGTACTTTTCACTAGTTCCAGGTCGGGGGATGTGTGGGCATACAGTTGAAACCATAAGTTGATGATTGTTGAAGTTGCGTGATGGGTTCATAGGGATTCATTATGCTATCCTCTCTCTCTCTATAGATATATTTACATAATTTTATAAATATCTCCTCAAATCTTCTTTTTCTTAGAAAGGCCAATAATAAAATTTAGCTTGGCTTTCCTCTCAGTCTTATTGAGGTGGAACAGCTTATTGAGACGCTGATCTGTATTTTGCTTTCACCACTGTAGATACTCCCCTCTCACCCTTTCATCTAAAGAAGATAGCCAACATTTCAACATTTGTGGGTTATCTTGACACCAAGTTACCACTAGCATCAGAAAATATCTCTCTGAGAGAGATATCTGAGTTAGATTATCTGTGAAGGGGGATCCTAGATTTGGAAGAAACAGAAATGAACCCCCTAGATCCCAAGAAGGATGCTGAGGAATCATTGAACTTGAAGCAGACCATGCAGGGAAAATTTGCCAGGAGGTTCTGGCACTGTGACCAGGGATTGCTAGAGGTGGCCCCAGTGGCCCTGATCCCAGGGAGTCTATGGTCACTTAAGTAAACCACTGCAGGTTATCTCTGAGTGAGCCCAGACAAGAGTCCTCGAATTTGGATAGCAGAAAGAGCAACGGCCATGGTGGCCACCACTGCAGACTGCAAGCCCAGCGCCCCCTCGCCAATTCCTTAGGGCACCAAAATAAGCCCCATCTTATAGTTCTACCATGACCCTAGAAAGAAAGGAGAACCCTTTCAAGCCTGATTATTACTGAATTTCCTTCCATCCATGCAGGTGGGGTCTTGGAAAAAGATATAATTGGTTTAGAAAAGAAAAATATTATATTTGTTTGACCCAAGTTTCGTAGAGAAAATTTTGTAATAGCTGTAGGAAGTTTAAATGGTAAAATATGAATCATTATATGTTGAATCAAATAATAAATGTGTACTGGATTTTGAGTCTCTTTTGTAATAATTGTATTTGTTGTCTTCAGTGGAGTTTTTCAAAGTAGTGGAGAGTCTAGGCTTGGAAGTTAGACATATCCATCCCTTGGCAGTTCTGTGACCTTCGGCAAGTTACTTAACTTCATTAACCCTCAGTTTCTTCCAGAGGAAAAGAGGAATAATTTTATCTACCTCATAGGGTTTTTTGAATGTTTAATTAGATAATGCAGTTAAAATGTTTTGTATAGTAGTAACAAGAAAAGAATAAATATTCAATAAATGTGAGTAATTATTACAAATCCAAATATTATTACTTTCTTATTTTTTAGCATTGTATTTGAAAATAATAGCATGGGAATAATAAAAATATTATGTTCAGTCTTATAATATTTGCCTATTCTTCTTTATACCAAAAGTCTTAGTCTGCAGAGGAAGCTGCTTATAACAATGGTAACTGTTTTTCAGTGATTATTTTTTCTCTAAATGATGTGACTATGTTACTATTTACTGATTTATGAATTTTGAACAATATCTATTAACCTTATATTAAAATAGGTTAGAATTTAACTCATTTACACCACTCTTACCTACTCTCTTCCTGATTTTAAAACATCAACTTCCTTTCTTTCTCTCTCCTTCCCTCCGTCCCTCTCTCCCTTCTTTTATTCCTTCCTTACTTCCCTCCTTTTACTTGTTTCATTTTTTTAGAAACTTTCTAGATATATATTTATCATTTTCTATAAAAAGAATGCTTAGAAAAATCATATTCAACCCACAGATGCTTATCAGAATCACCTGTGAAGAATTTTTAAAATACAGTTATCAAGGTACCACCCTAACCCCAATCAATCAGAATCTTCAGTGATTGAGCCCAGGCACGTGTACTTTTATTTAAAAGCACACTTGATTATAAATAATTCATTTTAAGCTTACTGATACCTTTTAATCTACAGGATGAAGTACTTCTTTAGCTCAGTAAAGTTTTCTTTCTTCTATTATGTCATTAATTATTTTGTCGGTTTCCATTTTTTTTCACTCTGGAATACCTATAATTTTAACCTTGATCCTCCATTCTCTCTCCTCCAATTCCATGCTGTTTCTTAGTGTTCTGATGTCTGTACTTTTCCTTCATTTTACCAATAAGAATACACTAAACTCTGTACTCTTTTACTTGAAGATGGTGACAGATAGGATTGTTCTCTTTTTGTGAAAAGATAGTTAATTTATAATTCCCAATGTACAACCAATATTAACTTATACCTGGGATTTGTTTTGTCGCCGTAGCTGCCACATAATAATCCCATATGTGATTGAGACTTTATCAATAAAACCTGTAGTATCTGAAATGCTTTTTCCCTAGTGGAGTGGAAGTAGTGTGATGGTATCTTATCTCTTGTCATGAGTTAATGTGTATAGAAGTAACTGAGGAGGCTTGAGGGCAGGAATGCCAGTGGGTTAAACTTTTCAGGGATTTGCGAAGCCCCTTTAGAAAGAATTCATCTTGTGGGAAGAGGGAGACCAAGCGTACACTGGATTTATCATGGAAGGCAGCGAAAAATGAAGATATTTAGTTTACATCATCTTCCGTTACTGACTACCCCAACTGGTTTGCTCATTTGTTTCCTTCTTCCCCAATATACATACAATTCACCCCTAAGGCATTTGAACCAGAACCATAATAAATGGAGGTTGTAATTATAAACTTTTTAAAATTTTGAGAGCACAGAACTCAAAGTATTCAATACACAGAAATTCTAAAGTGGGGAAAGAGTGATTGATGTCACTTTGACATGAAACATATCATTGTGTCAGAACAAGGAAAGTTATAGAATACATAATGTGGTCTTGGCATATGAATAGCTTATTAGCAGCTTCTATAGCTTTGGGACCTATGTCTAAGGCTCTTTTAGTGATGGGACTCTGTGCCCAAACCATAGCTATGTTAGCTTTTGTAGAGGCAGTACTCTCAGCAATAAATATTGGCAGCTTTGGGGGCCATCCTGGTGGCGTAGTGATTAAGTTCAGTGTGCTCTGCTTCAGCAGCCTGGGTTTATGGGTTCAGATCCTGGGCGCAGACCTACCCCACTCATCAAGCCATGCTGTGGTGGCATCCCACATACAAAATAGACGAAGATTGTTACAGATGTTAGCTCAGGGCCAATCTTCCTCACCTATATATATATATATATATATATATATATATATATACACACACACATATATAGTCAGCTTTGATGTAGACCTTGGCAAATATCACCAGCTTCTGGAGCAGCTTTGTCACCTTCAGCATCCTTGGCAACAGATCATGAATCAGCATTTGAATTTAAGCAAGAATTGATTATAACTGCAGCTGGGACATAGGAGATGGCCGTTGGAGAACTCCACAAATAAATGAATGGAAATTTTGAAGGGTGAGTGAGAACTCCCGAAAAAGAGGTAAGATGCATAGTCAGAGCAATAGTATTTATTTTTTCATTAATAAGACCCATCATTGTAACCCCCGGCTGGTAGAGCCTCAAGAAGCACACATTATACTTTGAAAAGATCCCATTTCTTTGTATTTAAGATTGGGTCTACCTGATGCACTCAGAAGATGTCAGATTTGGAATAAGGACATTAAAGACCAAAAAAGGCATGAGCGCATGAAACTCATGAGACTCTCTGTTTAGGAAAATAATCATCAATAATTAATAAGTCAATTTCCTAGAAACAAACACAGTGCTTACCACAGCTTACAAAGACAACTGAAATTTTCCACAGTTCAGACTTCAGAGCCTAATTCTGCTTATACCAGAGGCAGACAGGAGAGTCCTCCAGGAAGCCTGGGGACTGGTAGCCCATAAAGGTTTGGCTGGTTTTGATGAAAATTAGTGTGATATGCTGCGCAGATGAAAGAGCAAATGGGTTTTCTTTACTTGATGAAAGCAGTGAATTCTGAAATTATGCACAGCAGGTACAGATGGAAGATACTGCACAGATTTCAAAAGAAATTGCACATAGTTTTTAGGCTGAAACATTTGTTTTATCCTTTTACCTCACAGCCTTTTTGCGGGGAAAGGAAGAGCAAAAAAGTGAGCATATTAATCTAAATAAGGAGAAAAGCTTATTTTATAGGGAAAGGTGAACGATGAAAAGAATCCTACATCATGCTGCTTAGTCTTCATCTATCCATTCATTAAACAGATATTTATTGAGTTCCTACTATGTGCTGGGCACCATGCCACAGCAGATCCCTAACCTTCCTCAGCTGACTGAAATAGAGTCGTGTAATCAGAGTCATTTCTAGAAAATGCTGTGAAACAAACAAATTTTCATAGACCTTGCTCTTCCCTCTCCTGAGGCTCTGCCTCTTTCATTCCCAGACTTATCATTCATTGATTCCACCTGCTAACACTTCACTCTCTCCTGTCAATTACAGTTTCTTTTAAGCATCAACTTATGAAGGCCTAAGTCTTTGGAATCCAATGCTAACATCAAGCAATAAGACAATGTGTGTGTTTGTATGAGTGTGTGTGTGTGTGTGTGTGTATGCACAGGTGTGTCTATGTGTGTGCATAGAAAGGTATTTTGGAGTGAGAGCTCTACCTGGAGGCCTGCCAATCACACAATGTACACACCATGTTCTCCTTCCAAAGTCAAATTTGTGCACCCTTCTTTGAAATCCTTGGAGACAGAAACCATTTACATTTCTTTGATCTCTCCACAGCAGATACTCAATAAGCCTTTTCTAGAATGAGTGTGAAATTTTAATTTATTCATTTGTTCAGTATTTGAGAACTTACTCTGTGCTGTTCTAAGGGTTTGGGATACAGAAATGAACAAATCAGACAAGAAAAATCCCTACCCTTACAGAGCTTACGTTCTGGTGGGGATAAGATGACAGTAGCAGTAAACATCATAAATAAGTAAATTATATGGTTTGTAATAATGTAACAATTTCCAAGTGGAAAAAAAATAGAGCAGCAAAAGGAAATTTGGGATTGCTGAGGGGTGGGAAAATTGCCTCACTGAAAAGAGGACATTTGAGAAAATAATCGAAGGGAGTGAGGAAATTTACCACTTGGCTATTTAGTGAAGAGTATTCTAGACAGAGATGGAGTCTGTGCAATGGCCCTGAGGTGGAGAGGATGTGGCATGTTCCAGGAAGAACAAGGAGCCCAGTAGACAAGGAGCAGAGTGAGAAGAGAAGCAGTCATTAGATTCAGAGTTTGTGGGCCCTTGTAAGACATTGCAAAAACTCTGGCTTTTATTCTCATTAAGATGGAGAACCATTGCAGGGCTTTGAGTGACATGATCTAATTTATCATTTTAAGAGATCCCTCTGGCAGCTTGAGCAGGAGTGAAAGCAGAGAGACCTCTGAGAGGCAAGTTCAGTAACTGAAGAGCAAGGAAGTTTCTTTGTTTTGTTTGCTTTAAATGGATAACTCTGGCTCCCTCCAGTAGAACCTCCCATATCAGTTAGCCTCCACAGGCAGAAAATCACTACTTCTTTGTAGGCATAAATTTGATGAATCCTGTGCTTGAGACCAGTGGGGGCATTCATCTCAAGATAAAGGATGAGCAGGGAAGTAAATCAGGTAGTAACCATTTACTGCACTGGGCTCCTTCAGTGTTCTCACTTCAGAAACGCCAGGGAACCTGTAACAACACAATAATAATATAATAATAATAATAGTTCCTGGATCTCAAACCAGAATAACTGAATCAGAATGCTGTGGTGGAGACTCAACCACTAGTTCGTCTTAGAAGCTCCCGAGTGATTGTCATGTGCAGCCAAAAATGCTGGTTATTGGGCTACACATTTGAAGCTCTAGAAATCTGTCTTCTACATACAATTCCCTAGATTCCCCCAGCCATTTCCTTTTATGTTCAACCAAGTAGGAAGGAAAAAGGAATAGCACGTCCAGGGCTAGTGTCTTCTAAGCAGAAGTTGCACACCACAGTTCTTTTCACATTTTACGGGTGAGAAATGAATCTTTTGTCCACGCTTCATCACAGGGAAGGGTGGGAACTAAGGTTGAGTCGGGCATCCATACGGAGATGGCATGTGCGATGGGGAGGTGAGGGCAAACAAAATTATTTGTCACGTTATCTCAGTATCGCAAAGCGGGATAGTAAGTTTGGGAACGACTTGGGATGGGCCAGTGTTTTTTTGGCACCTAAAATGCAGCCAGTTATAGATGAAAACTGAAGTCCGAAAAAGCAGAGACGCTGAAACACTTGGATTATAAAAGGTTTTCTTATCTTATTCACTCTGTGTCAAAGTAACATTCGAAGGGAACTGAGTTCATTATGAACATAAGAATAACAACATAAGAATTTCCTCAGTGGATTGTTCCCATAGTTTCCGTACTGACACTGATAGGAGAAACCTGGGGTAGAGGAGGGAAGGGGGGGTCACAGGACAGTGTCCTGCTATAGTGCTAACCTCGGCTTGTTGATTATATAACCTACTCAATCTCCCCTCTACTAGAGATCCACCATTGTGGACTTTCTTCAGTGTGGTGGGTTGGAAGTAGAGTAAGAGGGTCTGAATCCACTGTTTGAATTGCCTATTATAAAAAGTAATTGTTAGGCAAGAAGGTTGGAGATTTCATGCACAATCGCTGGGCGCCCCGGCACTCAGTGGGAGCAAGAGAATTGGATGCTGGCACAGGGAACGCCATGCTGGATGAAAAGCGGTGCTGCCTGCATTCGCCCTGCACAGAGTAACACTCTGTGGGAGCCAGTGAACGAGGAGAGGAAAGGAGGAGAGAGAGAGAGAAATGATTTTTGATTTTGAAATAGCCAACTTGAGGTACAGGGATCTGAAAAGAACCCGCTCATACTAGCTCAGGGTGATTACACAATTAAGAGCAAACAAGTCTCACAACCCAAAACTCACAGCTGCTTCTTTGGATTCTGTGATTGTAACAATTGTTCTCTTAGTCAGAGACTAGTTAGCTTTCCCAAGGTTACATAGATGCATATCTAAGATGGCAGCTTCATCAGACTTGGTCTTTTAATCTTGCTTAATTGGTTTTATTTTACTATCTAACTTTCGATGGGTCTATCAGTTCTCTTTCCAACTGGACGTTAGGTTGCATTGACTACAAGGACCCGCAGCGTTACTGCTCACAACAGTTCTCATTATATGCTCAAAGAATGTTTATCAAATAAATGCATGAAAACGAAATAATATAGAAAGACGTTACACTCATCTTCATACCAACCAGAATATATCCTTTTATAACTCACACTGTTCTCACAGAATGGCATATCGAATTGTGGGAACTTTTAGAAAATGTTTCCCCCAGGAGTAGTCAGGTTATCTCTTTGGGGTTCATTGCTTCAGCAAATATTTTCCCATTGGTTCAGAACCCTTTAAAAGTAACTTCTCTGATCTTCGGCCGGGTGAAAAATGGCT
The DNA here is from genome assembly GCA_031878705.1 of Tapirus indicus. Taxonomy (NCBI): domain Eukaryota; kingdom Metazoa; phylum Chordata; class Mammalia; order Perissodactyla; family Tapiridae; genus Tapirus; species Tapirus indicus. Next base: position 6,758,539 of record CM062920.1, on the reverse strand, counting down.
TGAATAGAACTAACTGTGTGCAGTTCTCCTAATGTAACTGTGTATAACATCTGCTGTCATTTATTTTTCTTATTAAATTGTAACAGGTGAGACAGGCTGGAAGCTTAGCGGTAGCATTACTCCAGAGAGGCAGGTCAGTTCCCAGTCTAAATGCCAAATACACAGGGTGTAGAAAGCTAAGCTAAGCTTTAGGATCTCAGATGGATGTTATGGTACTCCCTGACACTGGTCATGTCAAGTAATAGTGAGACAGAGCTCTGGGTGCTTTAGAGTATCTTCTGGCATTTACGGTATGGACTTTTGTGTTGAGCCATTCTAGTCTCAAGTGACTGTGAGACAAACGGGGGAGAGGGTTTTTGTCTATTATTTTCACTGATAAACCCCTAACACACAGAAGAGGGCCAGGAAAAAGTAGATGCCCAATAAATATCTGTTGCCTTAACGCCCATGTCACATGTGGATAACTTCTGTCTCCAGGGAAGAGTGTGGAAGGTGGAGGTAAAAAGGGCAGCAAGGTTGTTTGCAGTTTACTTGGGACCTAAGATTTAAACGTGCCCAGGCCATACCATCCATCTGAAATCAATGCCCCCTCTCGACACCCACCATCCCCTAACCCCGTTGACACCTATCCATCCTTCTAGGTCCAGATAAAATCCTGCATTTCTACCAATGCCATTCCAATTTCTTCACCAGAATGTGATTTTTTTGTCTCTTTTGAGTTCCTTTCAGGAGTTATGCTCTGTGTGGGGCATAGCATTTAACACCTTTTGTTCTTGGCTTCATTTTTTATCTTTTAGCCTTATCTCCATAGCTTGAAACAATGTCCCTCTTCACCTACTTACGTACCAACAATCACTTACTCAATGGTTGATCAAACTATATTACTCATTGTAGAAAATATTTTTTAAAATTTGTTTCTTCATTTTGGGCAGGAGAATATATATGATAGAATAATGAAAATGTCAGTGCTTTGAAACCTAAGACTATTGTTCTAAATAAAAAGGCAAACATAGCTATCATTTAAAAGAAATTCTCAGAGAAAAGAAACTATAGTTTCAAGAAGAAAATGTTGGGAAATAAAAGATTGTCTTATATCCTATATCCTTGTTCTGACTGAGAAAGCCAGTAATGGGAAGAGAAGAAAGAGGGGGAGACAGAAGGGAGGGGCAGGGGAGAGAGAGAGAGAAAGAGAGAGAGAGGCGGGGGGGAGAGAAATAGGGTAAAGCTACTGTGGTATTTTTGGAATGAGGAGGCTGCTCTGATAATACAGGAATTTAAAAAATTTTATCATTTGAAGTATTAGAATAAAGAGATTTGTGAATTTTAGTAAGGTAGCTGATTTTTTTTAAAGGAGAAACAAACAAAGCCATTCCTATAACAACATAGCATTTGCATCATTGTGTCTTCTAGTCTCTTTGATTTATGAAGTTGGAGTAATTCTATATGAAATCTTGCAGGTACAAAGACAAAATGTTAAATGGCACATAGCAAGTCCCAGTGTTTCTGGATTAGGGGAGCCCTTCTCCTTCACACAGTTGCTCCACACTCATCGTCTTACGTGGATACATACCAGGGGCAGGAGGCATGCAATCAGAAAGATATTAGTCATATTTAGAAGTATTTGACTTTTAAATTATTAGTCAACAACTTTATGTGTAAAACCAATTTCTTATATCAAATTTTAGTCTAATTTCATAGATCAGGCACTTTACATTAGGAAATAAAATACTGTATCAAACAAAGTCTAGTGTATCTGAAAAGTGTGGGTCCTGTCTGTTAGAATAGTTCCTAAGTGTTGCCATGCTGAATCCCTGACAAAAGTATTAATATTTAATGCCCACAATTTTTCCATTGCCAATCTAAGTACATCCTATATTAATCTGAAACTACGTCTGGTATTTGGTCATTCAAAATATAATATATCATTAAGCTTTGCTTAATGAAATCTGGACTTGTGATCTAAAACTTTTTTATTGGTACATCCTTTTCATTATAAGTGTTTAAGTATATTCCCAACATATCTATTTTTTAAAAAACTAAAATACATGTTCTTTTGTATATAATATACTGTATACTTTTAAGGCATAAACAAAACTAAAAATGATGAAGTAGAACTTCTATTAACATATATTTTTACCTAAAAGAATTGACTTGCACAGATGCTAAGCTGCAAGTACCCTACTTTGGAAACCACTGATCTAAAGACTATCATATTCAGAACAGTAAATGTGTATAAGGAACAAAAGATACATGTCAGTAACGATGGTAAAAAAAAGGTGCTTTTAGCAACATCAATGAAGAAAACACTCATTACTCCAATGAAGAATGGTGTCAGGAGTGGCTCTGGGAAAATGGAGACCTAACAGTGGTGTAGTAATTAACAGTACATGAGTCTAAGAAGTACTATCAAGATTTCTTATCTCGCTTCATCAAAATGATCACCTGATTCTATGGGGTGCATGGGTGTGTTCTCATAACTGTAGAATGAACAAAAGGCTACTATGTAATGAATTTTTAAAGGTCACCTAATGTAAAAGCTTAGTTCAAAAAGAGTGACCAAATTCTTATGGTAAAGACTTTCTTGGATGCCAACCAGACCTTTGGTGGTGAACATGATGTAGTCTATACAGACGTTGAAATATAATGACGTAAACCTGAAATTTATGTAATGTTATAAACCAATGTTACCTCAATAAAAAAAATAAAAAAAGAAATGTGGTATATGCATACAGTGGAATATTATTCAGCCTTTAAAAAGAAGGAAATTCTGCAATAAGTGACAACATGGATGAACCTTAAAGACATTATGCTAAGTGAAATAACCAAGTCACAGAGAGACAACTACTGCATGAGTCTACTTATACAAGGTATCTAAAATAGTCAAATTTATAGAATCTAAGAGTGGAACAGGAGTTGCCAGGAGCTGGGGGGAGGGGGAAATGGGGAGTTGTTAATCAATGGGCATAAGTTTCAGTTAATCAAAATGAATAAGTTCTAGAGAACTGCTGTGCAACATTGTACCTACATTGCATACTTAAAATTTTGTATTTTTCTGTATTGTATTATATTGCATACTTTAAAATCTGTTAAGAGGGCAGATCTCATGTTAAACGTTCTTACCACAATGAAAGAAAAAAGACTGCTTCTCTTCTAATGACACCACAAGAAACGCGATGAGTTCCAGCTTCATTTTGCCTTTTGTGCCTTTCTGTGCCTCACGCTGTATCGTAACACCGTAATTTAAGTACAGCCTTGGCCGAGAATTTCCTCATTTATTTTTCAAAAGCAACGTTGTAAAAAAAACACTTCGAGGAACATTATAAATCACATATTACCATACTGAGATACTTAACTAAATCTAGAGGCATTCTTGCTTTTCAAGTAAATATGAATTCCATCTTGTTTAAATATGTACCCAGAATTAGTACTATAAATTATTTTGCCTTTTGTCACTAAATATGCACACACATAAATACACACACACACATTTCAATATGGATATTATTTTAGACATTGACTGTAACTAAATACTTAGGCACTTTAAAGATTTTGTTTAAATGAATGGATCATACAAATTTCTTTCCAGCCATTAAGTCCACACTATGAATACAGAACCAAGTGGGAAACAATACTTTGTACACACATTGGAAAGGCAAAATAAATGTGTTTTTTAAAAATAAAATTGAATACTTTTAGTTTTCTAAGATTAATAACAAGTGAATTCTCCATTACTGACAAATAACCATGCAAATTCCCGTTTCGAAATAGAGGCCCAACAGCAGATGTAAGTGACTGTTTGGATATCTCACATTTAATTATCTTCAGGGGTAGCACATTATTGCTCCTGAGAAGAGAGTTCTGAAACAGGTCAATCCCCAGCAGGCACCTAGGCTCTATGGGGGTACCAGAGTGTCGCTCCATCACTGAAAAATGTCCTAGGAATATCTGAACGCCAGGGGAGAGAGATTTTTTTTAATGTGACTTAGAAAAAATTCCTCTTCTTAAGCTTCCTGATCCTCCTATATCATCATCCCAATGACACGACCAGTTGTCATTTTACTTTCTGTCTACGTAACTGCATGCACAGCTAGGAAATAATGATTTAGGACTTGAAATTCAAAACATAATGGTGTTCCTTTTTTTTCATTCCTCATTTTACTCAACACCCCTGCAGAGTTGATGCAAGAACTGAGCTCCCTTTGAAGTCAGCTTGCATCATCTTTGATGGAGTAGAAAGCAATAGGAGACACTGACTGCAGTTTTGAGCATCTCAATTCCAGCCTCAGATGATGCCGATACATTTGTCATTAAATGCATGGCGTGAGTAAATCCTTGGAAGAATTGCCAGGCAGTTCAAATTGGCAGGTATAGGCTACACATTTCTACTATAAAAGAAGAGAGAAAAAATATTAACCTGTTTTTAAAGCATTTTATCTCATATTCCACTTAGATTATTCTTATTGTGAGGGATTTTGTAACACATTCTCTTTCTAATAGTTTCAGTGCTTTGTGAAAAGTTGTTGAATAGATATATTTAGATGTCAAAAACATTTGAGACCTTGAAGGGTGACATTCTTCTTCATTTAAGTAATGCTAAGATAAATCAGTATATGTAGATGAACACTGGTAGTGTTAGCTTTTGAATACCCTTTCTTCTCAGCAATAATTATCCCACAGAATGAAAATGAATAAATTGGAGATAAAAGAAGAGCAAGGCATTTGATGGTGAAGTTCTGTCTGTATTTGCGGTAGACACTACTGCTGATTGCCAGTCTCTGGTTCTTGTCTTCTGTGAGGCATGTGGGAAAATTGCACTTCTCTGCCCCCTTGATGGTGGGTTTTAGCCATGTGACATGTTTTGGCCAATGAAATGGGAACAGAGGGGCTGGGTGAAGCATCTGATTACTTGAACTCTCTGCTTGCTCTTCTGCAGAGATGATCGTGGAAGCATGTGTGCCACAGGATCAAAGGCCGCGGTAACACCAAGTACACATGTGCAGTACAGGTGCCGTGGAAAGTGACCGAGGTGACTGCAGTGGATTTGCCTGAGCAAAAATTTAAATTTTTTTCTGCTGAGGAAGATTAGCCCTGAGCTAACATCCGTGCCAATCTTCCTCTATTTTGAATATGGGATGCCACCACAGCACGGCTGACAAGTGTTGTAGGTCTGTGCCTGGGATCTGAACCCGTGAACCCAGGCCGCTGAAGTGGAATGTGCCCAACTTCACCACCACACCATGGGACGGGTCCCAGAATTTAACTTTTGTTGTGTTAAAACCATTGAGATTTTAGTGTTGCTCATTACTACAGCTCAACCTAGCCTATCCTGACTGATATGTATATCAGTATAGATATACAAAATTTTAAAGAAAAATAAATTTAGTGATTAAAACAACTCAAAATAAAAGATACCAAAAATCTGTGAAACATCCTACAACATTTTTGTGATTCCCATTGGCCTCAGGGGAATATGCTATACATAGCCCTGTAGTATATGTCTCTAAGCCTTCTCTAAGCACCCACATTCTACTCTCACTAAGATAATCACATTACTTTCTATTGCCTTATACCTTTCTGCAACTGGAGCCTTCAAAAATCATTATGTTATTTATCATAATTCAGAATAAATTTTGATGTTGTGGAAAAAAGAATTTCAAAGGAGAGAAACTAGCAGGTAACAACTTTATAGGAGTTTTAACGAGCATAGTTTATTTTGAGAAAGTGTCGTGCTCTGGGTGGCTGGATCATAGGTTATAAGGTCGGGAGTAGTGAGGATGATTATGGCAGAAAATATGTATGGATGATTCTTTCCTGTGTTGCTTTATGTCTATACATCACAACAAGATATTACATTCCATCGAGTCCTACAACATTTCCATTAAAAACACAATCTGAATCCTAAGAGGAAAATACTGACTACCAGAAACATAAGATTCTCAGAGGGCTTAGCAAACTGTAGGCTGAACTGCAGACAGACATGTTAGTTTCCTTTGAATCAGTAATTTAAATCTTTCCCCTTATTTTTCCATCTGATTTTCAGCAGGTCACTCTCAAGTCAAAATTTAATTTTACGTGGTCGAAGTGGTAGAGCCAAAATGAAATTGCATGCTGTAGGGGGAAAAAATTTAACCTACTTTTAATAGCCCCTTTGAAAGATACTTTGAAGACATGACTTACTCTCATAGTATGTTGACTATCTGAAGAATGAATTATTATATCCCTGTCAAATTTTAAATAGCATGCTGTTAAAAATATTAGTCACACAGGGGGCTGTTTGACAGTAATGTCACAGAAAAGCTCTGGTCTCTATGAACAGGCAGAGAGTCTGCAACTTAATATCGTGGTTCCATGGGGCTCTGCCTTCCAAGGGCATCCACGGAGGGCTAGGGGTGGAAACTGCTTCAAGGTTCCTCCGAACATTGGCAGGACTCTGCCAACTGATGCCTTCTACTTGCTGTTCCAGCGGCTGAGGGGGCCTGTGTCTTTCTCCCTGCCACACTCTCCCAGCAGAGCCTCAAGGAAAGCCTAAAAGAAATCAAAAAGCCATCATTTCAAGCGAGGAAGAGGCTTTAAAAAAAAAAATACCTCCAAGAAACGTGAGTTGAGATCTAGACTAGAGGTTGTAAAGAAAATGATCCAAAGAATTTCTCTTAAAAGACACGGTTTTTTTTTTTAAGTCGAAAAAAATAAGATTAGAAACTGGCTTGGGTGAGCCCAACTGTGATTAAAAAATAAACCTTTTATAGTTAAGTCAAGATTTTTTCCCCTTTTTGTTCTTTGACTTTTCCTTGCAGGCAAAGGGCAATCTCGACCTAATCAGCGGAGCGCGAATCACCGAGGCAGCGGAAACACCGGCAGGTGGAGGTCAGGCCCGTTTCCCCAGGCGCCGCTGTGGTACCGCTCATCCAGCCAAGATGGGCCCTCTCCATCCTTGATCCTTTTGTGCCTTCCCCTATTACTCTAACAGATCCGAACAAACCCGAGATCTCCATCCAAAAGTTCCATTTAGCTACATTTATTTCGAATTCTTCACATTTCATGTCTCCATGTTACAGCAACTTAAGGATGATACAAAATCCACGTGTTAGGCAGGAAGGCAAAGTTAGCTAAAAACGCAGTGAACACAGGACACCGGGAATGTTTTCACTGGTCCTTTGCCGTTTAGCGCTGAGCTTCATGTCAGCCCTGTTAATCCAGCCACCTTTTAGTCTCAAGGGTTTCTGTCTTCTGTGTATCTACAAAACATGAATGTTGTTGGTGAAACATGGAGTTACAAATTGGATGATGTTACTCTTGGCAACTTGGATAAGGGTCAGGTTGAGAAGCCAAGACTATAAAACAAAGACTCACCCTAGGGATGTGCGGTGCCCTAAATAAATGCATTCTGCAGCCGCCTCTGCGGAACTGCTGCAAGGCTGTAACGCGCCAGGTCACGTGGGACGCCCCTCTCCCCTGTGAGTAGATTCCATGTTTTCACAGTGGGGTATCAAAGGAGGAAATGGGAAAAATGCCATTTTGCAAAGATCAAGTTAAGAATTAGTTCAGTGATTAAAATACATCATCACATGTTGAAAGTATAGCATTTTGATTTATAAGCAGCACTAAGGCACCACCTCCTAGTCCCGACAGCTTTGCCTCAGTTCTCCCCTATCTGGGGAACTCGGCATTACCCTCACTTGCTTACCCTGTCCTCTCTCTGCCTTTCTCCTCTTCGCTGATCTTTTTTTCCTCACATCTTTACTTAACAATTATTTCCCTCTCCCTTTTTCCCTCTCTTCCTTCCCCAGAGCCCAGGGAGAGGATGGCTGCTTTCAGGCTGAGGGATCCCTGGACACTTTTTCCCTCTCAAAGTGGCTTAAAGTAGGTTTTTAAAGCTAAAAATTTCGTAGCTTTGTGGACATACTGAAAATGTTATTTTGAGAACACTGTGATGAATCTCTAAATAGTAGTGATCTGAGTTCTTTAGCAATGAGAATATTAGAGACTCTACCTTTTTTATTCCTGAAAATGTGCCCAAACTTGGTCTGTTCTTTGTCACTATAATCTGGAAGGGAAAGCACTGTATAATTCAATGACTTTTATTATTTGAACTAATATGGAAATATAAAAGGCCCCCCCCTCTCCACTTTTCTTCAGCTCTAGTAACAGAGACACGGTGTTCTAGCACGCTGAAGGAGAAGGTGGCGTGGAGACTAGGGGATGCACGCAGCGGTAGACAGGAGAAAGCCCATACTGCCCTTGGTGAGGAGGTAGATGTGATCCATCAACTACTCTGCTAATCCTTCCCACATAGGACCTCCCGGCACTGCCTTTTCCAGTTCATAGGACCAGCCAGCACTCACCCAGGCCCTGACCATCGAATGCTCTGATGTCTACCCAAGTCTCCTGACTGGCCTGCTGCCTCGGTCCTCTCCCCTTGCTACTGCTTATACCTGAGATAGAATGAAGCCACACTCACCTTCCTTAAATTCAGCGTTGGACACTCTCCCAAGACCAGAAAATTCATGTTTACTTATTTAAGAGGCAGGGCAGGAAGAACGAGCAGCACTAGCTGGTGGATTATGTAACCCTCCACAACAAGGACGGTATCTTCTTTCTGTTGTCCACAGCTGTGTAAATGGTTTATCTTTTACTTATTTTCATTCTCAGTCCCTTATGACCCTGCATTTTCATCTCCCTGAAATGAAATTGGGATGGGGGTTGTGGGGGGGAAGTCAACGAATAATGCAAATAAGAATAATAAAGGAGGAGAAAGGGTGGTTTAGCTCATAAAAGACACTCTTAAAGCTTGTATCCAGCTATTTTAAGCACTGAGAGGATCAACATTCATATTTCATCATAAACACTTTATATTCATTATAAATGATCCAGAATCAGTTGGTGGCATTTTATTAGCAGGTTGATTCATATTGCTCTCTATCTTGAAAGAAAAAGAATTTAAAATATTACCAGTTTTTCCTTTATTTTGAGATATACTTTCTACTACCCATTTTGAATCAGTGAACTTTCACAATACATTTGCTTCCTATTGTCCGGAGTTGCATTTATCTTCGGATGGAACAGTTTCAAACCACAATTTCTTTTATTATTATTAAAAGAATTCAGTGACTTCCAGTTCTATCACAAATATGGCTAAAATAAAAATGCTTACTTGGTAGCTTTTTATTTGATTCACAAAGCTGTTTTCAGAAACAAGTAGTGTCCGATCGCCTGCCTGGCATAGTGAGAAACAGAACATTCTTTATGTGCTCAACTGACATTTGTACGCTCAGTTAAGCAGCCCTTGGATGCTCTGTCTCTTCTAAGGGCTGGAGAAATTTAAATACAGTAAACACTCTATGACCGGGCTGCTGTTGTGGAGTCAAGTCATTTCCTGGAGTAGAAGGTCAGTTCACAATTACTTCAGGGCAGTCCATACAAGCCACCTTAGTTGGGCATTGACTAAGCAATAAGACTTGAAAGGCAATATATTTCTGGGGCATTTAACTTATCTCTTGAGAGATTTTTAAAGCCAGAGGCTAAAGGTCAAGTGACTTTAACCACTTGAGAAGTTCACTGCCAGGAATTTTCTATCACTACAAGGAAATTTAAATATGAGTTACTGAAACTAAGGCAAACACAGAGATTTTTTTAGTGTATAGTTAGGAAATCAAGCCAAAACACATTTTTTAAAAATGAACTTATCATACAACAGTTTACCATACATCAACTTGGTTAATTTTCCCAATGACCTTGTGAAATGCCTGCTATCTCCGTTACACAGTTGAGGCGTATGAGGCTCAGAGAAGTTTTATGGCAAAAATGCTTTGCACTACGATTTGGAATTCTGAAATTAAATACAATTGGATTACAAGCCTGACTGAAAGCATTGTTCTCCCCGACCCAAACTCCAACTTCTTTTGATGAAAGTTGATCTTTTTAGAAAGCATGGCTACCTCATGGGCTCCTGGAAGACCACTTCTCCAGACTTCATAGCTCCCTTTAGTGAGTCTTGCAAAAATTAATAGTTTTGAAGTAAATTATTAATTAGTCTCATAAGTCAAATAATAAAAATAATAGTAGTTACGCTTGACAAACCATCTGGAAGATACTTTTGGGCTTCCTTGGACAATATTTAAGATTTGTCTAGAAACTGCTCCATCATACTGAGATTCTATTTTGATAACTTTGTCCTATTTATACACCTTATTCCATCTCCCTTGGCCCAGACACTCATTGTCCACATCTGTCTCCTGGATGCCGTGCTCAATCCCACTCTTGCTGTGTGTATAGGCACACTCTTACTAATTTCCTACTGTGAAGGGAACATGGTCAGCTCTCTTTTAGAGTCAGTTGGTTAATTTCCCCCAAGTTGTTCCTGACCCTGCACCCAGCACTTGGCATGCTTTGGACTTAACCCCTCAACTCTACCTGTCTCTCTTGAGTCCTTCCTACTCTACTGATCCCCACCTTTCCCCACTTATTGTTTTCAGTAGAGCTACCCTGAGAAGCAGATATCTAATTTCATTTTATATTCCAAGTGCTTATCATGGTATCTGACTTCTATTGTATGCTTAATAAATAATTGTTTTATTTGCTATTTTTTTATGTTATCAAGATTGCAGTTTCAGCAGGACTCATTAGCTTTGTGTTTAGTTAAAATTGTTTCCAGATTCTGACCCTACATTATTTCTCAGTCTTCATACCGTTTTGGTGTGTGCGTGTATGTATATATGTTTATGGGTATGTCGATGTGTGTGTGTGTGTGTGTGTGTACACACATGTGTATTCCTGGATATATTCCAGGTCAGAATTTATTGAGTCAGTTATTATGCAGATGACTTTTTTAAACCAAAAGAATGTACTTTGGTCGCTCTTTTGTTCAAACTCATAGAAAATCCACATGTATGGTTTTCTATTGTCTCCATTGGCTAAAATCAAAGGAAATTCCTGTACATTTTATCATTTAAACCAAGGCCATTTCAATCAAACAACAATTGAGACTGTCTTGAGTTTTTGAGAGGGGATTTTAATTTAAATGTTGAAAGGAGTAGCTGTTTCCACAGGACGTGAATTTGTGAGGATGTGTGCAATGCTAGAGGATGTGGCAGCCTTCTTGTGGGGCTGAGGGAGAAACCTGTCTGAGACAGGAGCCAACCTAAAGAGAAGAAGAGAAGAAGGCTGACTTCTGATGTCTTCCTTTGAACTTCTGGATCCAGTTTTGCTCCTAGTTCTTATTGTTAAGCATGTAAAACAACAATGATTCCATCTACATCTTTTCTTTAAACCAGTTTGAGCTTTAAAGTTTTGTTTCATTACTTGTCACTTGAAACTAATATGATACAGATAAGATGTTCATAAAATTTGGGATATAGTAGGGATGATCTGAAGTTTTTAAATAAATTACCTTCTCCAAAGGCTGTTACCTGAAATATTGACCCAGTACTCAGATTTTTTTGTAAGAAACAAATTTCACTTTTAAAAGGATAGTTATACGTTTGAGTTATCCACATTTTGAAATCTCTGCCCATATTTGTAATCATTTAGACTCCAGTAGGTCGCAGAGAATTATATATGATGAATCTGGTGAAGAAGAAGCTCTGTTCAAAATTCAATATTCTATCCTCGATGACATTCCCAGGGAGAGTGATATAAATTACCACAAATATGTTGAACCTAGATCAGGTGGAGCTCTCCAAATATAAATTTATGGTAGAAGTAGACTTCTAACAGTTTCCTCAGAGTCCTTTTATAAAGTGGATTAGATAGAATGTTTACCACATGTCTTTCAGGTTTCATTGTTAGAAAAAACTTTCAGCTTTCAAATTATGGTGTCATATAAAAATTTACTCAACAAAGTCTTCTTGTGGGAACCTCAGGCAAAATAGTGTCTTTATGATGAACTGTTTGAGTGCTACTTCCTGTTTAAATGAAGTTCCATGGAGACTATGCATTTTGAAGTTCAATATTGAGGCCAAATTTTAAGATATGTTTTGTTCATATTTCTGGGCATCTGAGGTCTGCGCAAATATTATCCTTAGAATGCTTTTTCAGACCATTGCCAGGAAGACCTGATCTGCTGTATTACTGTAGATGGCTGTGTCTAATACACCAATAATTATTAAAGGCTCAAATCATGGGTTCTTAGATCCCCCCCATTTCTTTCTTTTTTTCTTTGTAAAAGGTTTCTATAAGAATTACTGTACATGCACAAAAAGGCCCCATTTAGAAAATAGTTTGCGAATCCCCATTCTCTACAGTAATGGTTCATATAACTGTATTAAGTCAGTTCCTTTAATAGGGAGAGTGCCTTTTTAGTTTCTGAGAAACCTTCCCCTGCTGAGATTTGAACCAGGGACCACTGGATCTAAAAGCATTTGCTTTACTCTTTAGATAAAGTGAAATCTTCTTAAAAGGGGGGTGGATGGGAGTTCTCTTTGACTTTGGAGCCAAATCTTTGACAATTTTTTTTCTTAGTTATTTTCGCAGTCTCTTCCCTCCATCCTTTGTTTTGTATGTTCTAGGGTCTTTTTTCATTTGATCATTTGGCTGGTGTTGGCCTTTAAAAATATGAATATGAACCTCTGCATCTAAGACTAGCATTTAATATCTAAGAATGGCAAAGTCATTAAACTAAATAATCTGTAAATGCCAGGTCCCAGACTTGGGCTGGAGAATCTCTAATATTCTCCCACCTCTAAGAGTTCATGAGTGTAAGTTATTTGTGTCTCATCAAAAATGGAAATTTTTCGAAGAAAATGATCATGTGGTACTTTGAATTTGATACTCTATGTATTGCTTGATGGTGGCCATTTTGCCAACCAGGCTTCTAGAATCCTCTCCTTAAAAATATGTGGCAACGAAAGAAAGGTTTAATTTCCTATATCCCTTCAGAGTCTCCTTATTTATCCACCAGCGAAATTTTAATGGTCCCGCAATTCGTGATGTAACATTCCATCATTCTTCGCAAATCTCATAATATTCAATAAGGTTTAACAAGAGAATTACAGACACGAGCTTTTATAGGATGAACTTGTTTTATTCTCAAAACTACATTGTGTTCCAAGTGTTTTCTAAGCAAAATAGGGTGTGGGAATCTCTAATAAACAGGACAGATGGGATAACAGGCTATAATATTGCAGGAACCAAAGTGAGTTTTCCTCCTCCTTTGTCATAGCAGAGTTCCGCTCAGATTACAATAGCCACAGGAAACCAGGGTTTAGAGCCTTCGTTGCCATTGTTTCATCGTTAAACACTTCTTAAATACTCACAATATACCAGGTGCTTTATGGAACATATAAAGACTAGTTCTCGCATAGGAGAAAAAAGCTTATCCAAGGTTGACATTGGACACATTGTAATTACTCCCACTGGAACCATATGTATAACAAAAAAAGTTTGGGGTACAAAAAAGAGAATTTAGCAAGGCGTGTTTACTTTTTGTTGCAATGCCAGCCCTAATTCTTCACCCATAACTCTCTGAGGCCAAACTGGTAACAGCCCAGATCTGGATTTGGTAATTTATTCAAGGTCAGAATATGACAAAACTTTGTTGTTTAACAGGATCTTGTAAACCAGGGAAGCTTGAGTGGATTCTTTCTTGAACAGTCAACTGCAATCCAGCCCTAAATTTCTGGAGTCACCTTGTATTTGTCTTTGAATGAAGTCACCAGAGGTAGCTCAGACCTTGATGTTTAAAGTTGACCTGAAATCAAGCTGAGCCCACTGGAGGCTGTATCAGAGAGTAATACCAGTTCTGTACTAGACTGGGAGACAAAACCCAAAAATAAATGCTGTTGAATTATCAACAGTCTCTTGAGTGTCAGACTCAGTAAACCACACAACATGTATATGAATGCTCCACAAAGTGCTTGCAGAATAGCAACCACTCAATAAATATTTGTGGAACAAAGGAAGTTCCAAGAACTGTGGTAAAAAAATATGAATCATGATCCCTGACTAAAGAAAATGAAATTAACATTTGGAAACCAATTAGACAGATTGATAATTGAGAAGTGTGGGATTTTGTTTCCCTGACCTAGCCTTTCACACACTGTAAAATATCAAAAACAGTTTTTCTTTCAGGGCCAATGTGAGGCATTTTTAAGTTTTAGGAGCAATAAGAAAGTTCCACTAAACACTCCCAAATTATTGCTTCTTTCTCAACTGTTTTCTGAAAAATAAAAAAAAAAAAATTTTTTTTAAAGAGAGAGAGTTCACAATTTCAGTAATAGAGATAAAGGGCTTAATTTTGTTTTGGTAAATGGAAGAGTTAAGATAAAAACGTTTACGAGTTCCTTCCTTGTTTTTCTGGGATGTGGACAGGAAGGCACTGGATGCCTAAAGGAGGTAAAATAAATATCACTGAAATAAGGCAAGAGTACACAGAGGGAACATTAAATTTTAGACTTCTTGCTTCTGCTTCAGAAAGTAAACATGAAAGTTGTGTACAGTTACTTCAAACAATCATGAGCACTCCAATTGAGAATTTTTGTTGTTTCTACGTGATTGTATTTGCCTGTTAAGTAGCATAAACATCAGGAGCACAGTTCTCCAGACAGTGATTGTTGCTTCCCGAAACATGACTCAATGTAGTCAATATCTTTTCTTTCTACTTTAAATTCTTTATTCAAAAAGCATAATTATCAGTAAGCATGTTCTATAGAAAAATGAGGAGAGATGCAATTGCAATTTGAAGTCATATGAATGATTGCCTTCCACTAAATCAATTGCCCTGCCATCTCCTGCAGGATAACGAGCACACTGAAAGAGGGAGAATCCATAGGCTGCAACCAGAATACAACCCCACCTCCCCTCTCCCTGCTACCTCCACTCGCTGCCATCCTCACCTCAATCCTTCACACTTCTTCTTCAGACTTGTTCTTCTCTGCTCCTTGGATGAAATCTCAAGCAAGTACCATAACTTTCCCTGGGCATTCTTAGATAATAAGTCCTACAGTCAATTTTGGTAGAAACAAGTTCTTGTAGGTATTATGAAAATGTCCCATCCAGGGTAATGTTAAAAAATAACATGAATTTCACATAAAATCAAAGCTTCTCTCCCCTTCTGGCTTGGTACTGCTTTAGTCATAGGGCAAAGGAGAGGAAAGGCATGGTTGGCTTTGTCTTTGTTCCTTATCCTTAATGCCCCCATCCTGTATCTACTTCCCTTGCTAGTTGAGGTTTCTAATCCTTCCACAGATGGAGTGAGGAAAAGGAGAAGTTAGAAATAGTAAAGACCTTATTTGACAACATCAATTTAATCCAATGATGTTGTTCTTAGAAAGGACACTGCAGATTCCTAATTCTGATTCTCCCAGAGGGTGATTTCATGGATTGTTTGGAGAACACCATACTGAGATCCTCGGGTTGCAATTATCCCATATGGTGAGGTTCCCATTTGGCTGCCTGTTACAACTTCAGTCCTCAGGTTGTGGGAGGTCCACTCCACACAGACTCTCACTGATGAGACTCTGTCATACTCCAGGAATCTCTCTTGGAAAAGTCCTTTTCAGGCTGGCTTGAGTCCAACTTCCTCTCACATGCTCCATGTTTGGTCCAGGGAAAGCCCCTGCCTTTGCTTTTGCCAAGTGAAAATTTCTCAGACAACGTCATCTCTCTTTGCTCTCCTGCTGCACAGACACTAGCAGTCATAGTCTTTAGCCTTTCAATTTCTCATGTGCAGGTCAAAAGCCACCTGATTCTAGAAGACACATTGTAAGCTCTCTGCAAATGGTCCCTTCACATTTCTTCTATTCCCACCCCTTCCTTACAGGCAAGGAAAAATTTAATAATTTCCCCCAAAGAAATCCTTTCTTCAGGAACAGTCATTTTTCTTGGCCTCTCCAACCTGTGAATATGCTCAAGAAAAGTGTTAAGGTCAGAATTAGGAAACTGGGTTTTAACTACCTTCTTTTGCAAATCTTGCATAAGTGGTCCAGCCCCTCATTTTAGGGTTCCTTGGCACCTGTAATATTTGTTCTCTAAGTTAGGGGTCTTGGCTAATACTAAGAAAGAAAGACCTTACTTTAACATCCTGCTATAATGGTTGGTAATTAACTTACCCTTCTTTTCTTTTTGGAGACATATGTCACAAAACTCAAGCTCCTGCCTCTCAGAGGGGGAAAACTAGGGGAAAGCAAGAGGCCAATTAGGTAAGGAAATGTTACCAAATACACTGCATCTCTATTTATTCATATTTCCAGGCGAAGACTCTCCTCAGTTAAGACAATGTTAAACTCCTTTGTTCTCCACCTAATTTCACATAAATTCAATGACAAAGCCCACACCATTCTTACGTCCTGGATTTCTGTGTCTGTTCTTTGCCCAGTCAGAGGTCATGCCTTGTGTCTGGCCTAAGTGTGGGTACACAATATTCAGCAGCATCTCTGCCGTATATTCTTAATCCCTGACTAAACCATTTACTGTGAGACAGAAGCAATGCCTCACTCTCGTTTTGGTCAGTTCTTGCCAATTTAGTCCACTTTGGAAGTTGTTTTGTTATCATTTATGCTTCTACCAGGGAATATTAGTTGTAAAATAATTCATTACTATAAATTCATACTTTAATCCATGTGACAATTCTTTAATTTTATTTCTAAGGAATATTGGGGACTTCAAGATAAATAAGGAGAAATAAGACAAGTACAAAATGTAATGTAATATATAGTCTTGGAATGTGAATAAGATAGTCAAGAAAAAAATGCTGTATTGGGGGGAAAGAGATTCACGTTTGGTTGAGAGGGTGAGACAGTACAGAGGACTTCTGAGAAAGAATTCCATTTCATCTGGGCCCTGAAAATATGGTAGGAGATTTCCATAGGAGAGATGTATGCCAGATTGAGGAAGTAGCATAGATACAGTGAAAATATTGGGGTATGATTTTGGTAAAATCTTTTTGCTCCATATGATTATGAAAGAAAAACAGAAGTAAAAAGGAAGGCTTCAGCCAGATTTAAGAGAGTCTTAAACACCAAGATTACAGAGATTGGACTTTATTCAATGAAAAAAAGGTGTGAGAGATGGTATTGGAATTTCAGAGAAAGAAAACTAAATAATTGGGACAGTTATTTAGAAAGGTTAAATTGGTAGCAGACAAAGCCAAAAACTAGTAAATAGAATGCTTGAAAATGGAAAATAGAAAGTAAACACAAATTTAAGACAATGATCTAATCAAGAAACAATGAATTCCTGAATGAATGAGTATGATGGGAAAAGAAGAGAGAGGAATGAGTGTGGGAGGCATTTCCATGGTAGAACGGGTAATATTGGAAATCTGATTGGACTCGGAGATTAGAAAGTGAGAGTAGTCAGTATGACTTCAGGGTGTATACCCTGAAGGTATGATTAACAAAATAGGGAAGAAGAAGAAATTCAAATAGAAGTAACTGATGATATCAAATCATGCGTTATTTGACGTTTGGAGAAGAGGGCAATCAGGGGTTGAAGTAGCTGAGAAAAGACTTTGTTGGAAGCTTTGAAAAGTTCAATAAGAATTCCTAGTAAAAATGCGAGAGAGAATGGGAAAGTAATGTGCAAATAATGGACTCTAACTCTTTCCAATTTGTGTCTAGGTTTTCTACTAAAAATATGTTAGCACAGATTATTCTGTCCTTTAGACAGTACCCAAGGTGATCAAGAATAGAAAGAAGTGAGGTTTACATTCCCTCAGGATTATATTTAAGGTAGCTCAGTTTTAGAAGGAAGACACTTCTTTGAATTTGATTTATTTTTCTTTATTTACTTATTTTTTAATTAACAAACAGTAAAATTCACTATTTTTGATGTTCTGTTCTAGGAGCATTGAGAAATTCATTGAGTCATGTGGTCACCACCAAAATCAAATCATACGGAACGTTTCCATCCATTCCAAAAAATTTTATCTCACTGTCTGTCCCTGTAATCAGCCCCTCTCCTACTTCTAACCCTTTGCAACCACAGATCTGTTCTCTCTCCCCATAGTTTTGCCTTTTTCAGAAAGTTGTTGTGGGAGACACAATTTTAAGACAGCATTCACCCTCAGTCATAAAAGCTCTCATGATTATGCTATGTTATATGGGTGGGCCTCATATAATCACACAAGCCCTTTAAAACCAGAGAATTTTTGCCAGCTGATCACAGAAAAGGAAAGTAGAGATTTGAAGCAGGAAAGAGATTCAAGGTGATGTTGCTGGCTTGCTGATGAAGGGGGCCATGTGGAAGGGACCTAATCGTGGCCTGTAAGAGTTGAGAGCAATCCCCAGCTGACAGGCAGCAGGGAAATGAGCACCAGAGTTCTACAGTCATAAAGAAGTGAACTGTGCCAATACCTGAATGAGCTCGGAAGTTGCTTCTTCCCCAGAACCGCCAAGTAAGAGCCCAGTCCAGCTGACACCCTGATTTTGTCTTTGTGCGGTCCTAAGCAGAGGACTCAACTGAGCCTGCCCTGGGCTTCTGACATACAAGTGTGACCTAATAAATTAGCCTTGTTTTAAACTGCTGATTTGTGGTAATTTGTAATGCAGCAATAGAAAACTGAGTAGCATAAATGAACTCATAGAATAAGTTGCCTTTCGGGACTGGCTTCTTTCATTCAACATAATGCATTGGAAATTCATTCATGCTGTTATGTGGGTCACTGAGTAGTATTCAGTCAATGGATTGAATGAATGTACCACCATTTGTTCAATGGATTCAATGATTGAATGAATGTACCACAGTTCATTTATCCATTCACCACTTGAAGGACACTTGGGTTGTTCCTAGTTTTGGGGAAATTAGAGGAAAGCTGCTCTAATCATTAATATACAAGTTTTGTGTGGAAGTAAGTTTTCATTTCTCTTCTGTAGCTATCTAGGAGTGGGATTTCTACATCACATGATAAGTATGTGTTAAAATCTGTAAGAAACTGCCAAACTGTGTTGTAAAGAGGCTACACCATTTTTGCATTTGTACCAGCAATATATGGGAGTCCTGCTAAGTATTACGAGTCTTATTTATTCTAACCATGCTAGTAGGTGTATAACAGTATATCATTATTGAATTTGATTTTAAATACATTTACCACAAACTTTAGAGGTTCTGTACAAATTATCATTTTCATAAAATTGTGACGTAAATGTAAGCATGTTTTAGCGTCTTAATTTTGAAATCGTATTTTGAAAATATGCCATTAGTCAAGACCATACATATTTATATAATGTTAGTTTTCCACTGAGACACTAAGAAAGAAGATTTGGGATGGGATTCATTAGTTTATTCAACATTTACTGATATCAGCTACTGGCTACGTACCAGGCATGATGCTAAATGCTAGAGATAAAAGATGAGTAATATATGGCCCTGTCATTAAGAAGTCCATGCTCTCTGAGCAAACAGACACATAATGTAATTGTAATACAGTCTAGCAGTTGTCATGATGAAGGATTGTGAACAGTGCTATTAGGTCACAGGTGAGGGAGCAATGAATTCTGCTTGAGGGAGCAGGCTAGGGAGGTGATGAAATACGACTACAGACTTATTAGCAGTGAACATTAGCATTGAAGATTTATGTAAAATAGACCACTGGTGTTCGATTGGAGTCACTTCGAACAACCTGATGACAAAGAGATGTTTTCTTTCCAATTCTTTCAGATTTTTGGACTTCTTCCCAAATAACTGTGTTGGATATGTAATTAAGGATAAGATATGATATGATTTGTAGATTCCCAATAGGAGAGATTCTCATTCTCACATATATGTTTTCATGGTAGAAGCACAAAACTGGGCAGAACAAACATGGTTTGGAATTTTTTTTGAGGGGCACCAGTAAACACAGTAAGTGGGATTTCTTGGCAGAATATTTCCCACTTTGATGTTGCCTTTGTTTCGAAGTTGGTCAATCATTTGTGCAGTACATATATGTGTGTATGGATGTAATGTGCGTGTGCATATCAATAAAACAGAGTTAGTTGGGAATCATTAGAAATGTCTTCATGTGAGCCAACTAATGTGCTTGTAAGTGGCTACCTCCGCCAGTGCTGTGATCTTTGCTTCTCGTGTTTAAGAACAATTTAACTCTATTCTAATGTGAGTAGGACAGTACATGTTAAAGGTAATAAAAGGAACCCTTGTAGTTCTGAGTTTTGAGTACATCGGTATTTCCTATATCCAGGGTGAGAGCACATGTGGCAGGACTGTATGTGTGAAGAACAACTGAAAGTAAACAAAATTGTGCCAAACTGATTAGGGATTGCATGTAATTGACTAAATGTAGGGTTAATTATCCAGTCATTGTGAAATCATTGTAGGAAACATTCTCATACACAATGCCTGGGTTCTAAAGAAAACATTTGGACATTCTGAGTTTTATCTGATTTTAAATTTCAGAAGAGTTTTCATAGAGGTAACATTGCTTTTGAGGTGTGTAATCTGGGCTCAGCAGGTTGTAATGAGATAGCCTTTGATGTTCACCAAGTTTGTTTATGAACTGTGCTAGAGATGGCAATCCAATATCTTCCACGAAAATTCAGAGACAAACACGGGACATCGTTTTCTGTCCTATTCATAATAGTGTCCTTACTCCCGGAATATAACCAAAGATCTGTCAGAAATGTAAACAAGATTGCCTCTGGGCACCAAAGAGAATGCGATGGGTATACCAACGTCAAGAGCCAGTGCATTTCAGGTGATTGCAGAATGTGCTACGATGTGTGCAATATCCTGATGCATCTCTAAAGCTGCCTGAAGCAGAACGTAAGTGCTGAGTCCACAGAATAGGAGTGATTTGTACACACCAACATATTGTCAAAACGTTAAGTACGTTTTCTTTTGTTTGTTTTTGGCTTTTTGCAACCTATCAGCCTGAGCTGGGTTTGTGAGAGCTACTGACACCATATTGCAATTTTTGAGAGCTCTGCTTTTGATGACTTGCAATAAACCACACAGGATATTCCCACTGGGGGGAAAGAAGTTGTAAACTGTCACGAATATTACCATTTACATGATTTGAAGCTTGGGGATCTCTTGTTTAGATTTTTAACTCCAGCTAATCACAGAGTTTTCTGTTTTGAAAAAAATGATTTGAATATAAACCAACTCAAAGAGGCACAATAAGGCAATTTCAACAAGCTAATTAATGTTATACAAAACAGAAAGAAATTTCACATGCTCTGAATTTTCTTGTTTTTTGAGGATGGCTCAAGAATATTCACTTCATTTGCAGAATCAGTCAAAACCAGTTCTACTGATAAACAGAGTAGTAAAGCTCAACTCTGTGTCTAAAAATAATATCAAGTCAGGTAGCACTGTGAAAATATATCAACACCCATCCAAAAGAGGTAATTAGAAAGGGGCAGATGAAAACACTAAAAAAAAAAAAAAAAAAAAAAAAAAAAAAGAATTAAAAAAAACCAAACCTCTGCTATAGACGAGAAAAGGATTTTCATTTTATTTGTTTCTTCCCCGCAAACAAAGATATGCTTCTTGAATTTTCTACAAATGCTGCCATCTTGTCAGAATCACTTTCAAAGGGAAATGCATGCCTCAAGAGTAAATAAACCAGGTTAATAATCCATTTGAGTGTTTTGTAAAAGTAAATGTAACCTGTCTATAAGTAAATATTCTATGAATTTTATTAGCAAAAGTGGAAATGTACACTTATAGGCATTTTCAAAGAATCTATCCATCTAATTTCAAAAACGTTTGTACATATGTTTAGTTCAGTTTATGAATGGGCTACATTATATGTTTAAATAAAATGTAAACCATTACAGTTGAGTGGGAAAGCTCTTACTACTTATTAGTTTAACAAATATTTATCAAGGACTAGAAGCCAATCATTCTCCCGTCCACACTGCTACTCCTCCTTTTGGAGCTACCATCATCTCTCACCTGGGTCACTGCAGCAGGCTCAGAATAGATCTCTCTGCTTCTGTCCTTGTTTTCTTACTGTCAAAGGGCAGCCAGAATGATACTATTAAATTATGTCATCTTACATCTCTTCTCTGTGCAAAATCTCCCAGTTATTTTCCATTTCACTAAAAGCCAAAATCTTTCTGCTGGCCTCAAAGACGCTAAATGATCTGTTCCCCTCCTCTGCCCCCATCCTCTGCCCCCACTTTTCCTCTCTGATGGCCTCTCCCACCTCTTTTCCCTCTTGCTTATGACATTCCAGACCCTTAGCCAACTGGACCATTCTTACAGAGTTCCAGGTGCACTCCCGCCACAGGAAATTTGCATTTGCTGTTTCCTCTGCCTGGAACACTCTTCTGCAGCTATCTGCAAGACTCATTCTTACTTTCTTCAGGTTTTGATTCAAATGCCAGCCTCTCAGTGAGGACTTCCTTGTGCATCCTAAGACTGCGGCCCCTCCCTGCTTCCCACAATGGCACAGATTTTATCCACACTGTCTTGCTTGTTTTTTCCCCTCCCTAACACTCACCACTTTCTCCTAGACTACATATTTTACTTATTAATCTTATTTATTGTTGGTCTCTCCCACTGGAATATAAACTCCACGAGGGCAAAGAGTTTTGTTGTTTTGTTTACTTCTTTATTCCTAGCATCTGGGACACTGCCTGACACAAAATATGATAGTCTAGAGCAAGCACTGTTGTCAGTGCTGGGATCCAGGAATGAAAATGTAGACAAGTTCTGCTCTCACGACATGAACTGTCTAATGAGGAAAATAGATAATAAACAAGTAAACAGGTAAATAAGACTGAGAATTATGGGGCCGCCCGGTGGCGCAGCGGTTTAGTCCGCGCTTGGCAGCCCGGGGTTCGCGGGTTCAGATCCCGGGCGCCCGCCGACGCACTGCCTGTCAGCCATGCCGTGGCGTCGTCCCATATAAAGTAGAGGAAGATGGGCACGGATGTTAGCCCAGGGCCAGTCTTCCTTGGCAAAAAGTGGAGGATTGGCGACGGATGTTAGCTCAGGGCTGGTCTTCCCCACAAAAAAAAAAAAAAAAGAATGAGAATAGGGATAAATGCTATGAAGAATAATGTGTCAAAGAAACACAATAGAGAGTAACTAGTGGTTATGGGTAGTAGGTACTTACACTTGCGTGATAGGAGAAGGCGTTCCTGAGAAATAACATTTGAGCTGAGGCCTGAAGGACAAGAAGTAGTGCAAAGAGAGATGTGTCAAAAGCTAAGGGGTATAACATATGAGAGAACAGAATTTTATATTTATCTTTTAAATTTATTTATTTTTTTTTTGAGGAAGTTTGGCCCTGAGCTAACATCTGTAGCCAATCTTCCTCCTTTCTTCCCTTTTTCTACCCAAAGCCCCAGCACATAGTTGTATGTCATAGTTGTACATCCTTCTAGTTGCTTTATTGTGGGACACCACCTCAGCATGGCTTGATGAGCAGTGCATAGGTCCACGCTCAGGATCTGAACTGGCAAATCCTGGGCTGCCGAAGCAGAGCAAATGAACTTAACTGCTACGCCACTGGGCTGGCCCCCAGAATTTTATGTTTAATAATGTTCATGATTAATCAGCAAGGGTTTATTTCTCATATGTGGCTAGTTGGTGTGCTGGTTTCTAAAGAATTTAAGATATAGTGCTTACTATAAAGTTACTTATTGTGTACCTGGGGACACAATACTCACTAACATGAAGCAACAAATAATAAAAGCTGGAATTTCAAAAAAGAGACACAAACCATGAACGTGGCTGTAATGATCAGCACTAGAGAATGTGGAAGAGGGAAGACTGGAAACCTTCTGGGCAAAGGTGAGAAGGAGTATTGTGTGTGAAAAGAATACAGAGGAAATGTGTTTTGCTGCAACTGAGGTTTTGTAGTAGAGAGAGGGGAATTCAGGGTCTATAAAGGGGAGGCACTTGCCTTGAAAGCTAGACAAATGGGTTTAGGTCCCATTTTCTAGAAACCACGGGAGCCATACTCCATTCTTTGATTTCACTCACCCTTACACACAATTCATCAGCAAGACAAGAAGGCTCTACCTCCAGGATATATCCCCAATCGTCCACCTTTGCAGCTCCTACCTTCCCAATCCACCACACTGTCTCGCCTGGGCCCTTAGAGTTCCAACCATTCTCCCTGTTTCCACTCTTGGACCCCCACATTATCTTGTCCACACAACACATGTTCAAAACATCTCAGTAACTTCCTTTTGAACTTAAAATAAAATTCAGACTTCTTACTGTGGCCTACAAGTCCTACATAACCTACCCACCAATCTTTTACAAGAACTCCTCTGTCTCACCACGCTCCAGCCACACCTTCTTTATGTTCCTCATTTTCTAGAAATTATGGGGGGTTGATAGGCTCTAGGAACCTAGCTCTTGGTGTCCCCTCTGCTTTAATAGTCACTCATCTTCTCATAGCTTTCTCCTCCATGTTCTTCAGGACTCACCTCAAATGTCACGTCCACATGGCGGAACTTCTTGACCATCTTATCTAAAATTCCACCTCCTTCATTCTCTGTAACGTTACCCAGTTGCATTTTCTTCCTAGTTTTAATATTAGGTGAAAATAGTTTATATATTTGTTTACTTGTTGATTATCCGTCTCCCCCTACCAGGACGTAAGCTCCATGAGAGCAGAGATTCCATCTTGTCCCTCACAACATCTCCAGAGCCTAAAAACTATTTTTCTAGGCTTTCCTGGAATGTAAGAGGTAGATTATAAGTTTAATTGAATGAATGAAAATAAGGAACCATTGAAACTTCTTCACCCATTTATATGAAATTGGAAAAGCATCTTTCAGAGTAGCCTGGTGGGGAGATCCTGATTGTCTGGACTGAAAATGAAGAGGAATTGACAGCTGCAAGATGGTTCATAAGAGAAATCAGTGGGGCCCAATCACTGATAAGAAATGGAGAATTTCAGTGAAATCAAAGGAGAATAATACATCAAAGGTGATTCATTCTATAATCATCAGTGAATGACTCAAAAATAATTTTTACAAAGCTTCCAGTGGCTAGATTAAGTAGGTAATGTGGGATATTAGTAATTAGCAGAGGTTGCTGTGTGGTTGGGGATAATTCATTGCACAAATGTGTTTTTTTGTTTTTATCTTGGCGTATTTTTGCAATATTATTGTTGCTTTCATCATTGTGCATTTATTTGCAATTGTGGACCCATAATGGGATGTGAACTGCTCCCATGGAGTAAATTAGGCACTTTTGGAAAGTTTGTATCATATCTTTGGAGCCAAAAGGGTGCTATTGAGTAAGCTGCCACTCCCCACACCCCACTGCATTCCCCACACAAGATTTCCTCAGGATGCTCTAGTCTTAAAAACAAATCTTAATGAATCTTTCAACTATATTTCTCATTCCGAACTCCTTTGTATCAGAATACATCTTAGCCACCAAATTTCCTTACCTCTGGTTTATCTTAAAAGTTTGTCAGGAGAATTGACTTATCAGTGTACCTCACAACCACATTTTACTCTAAAAAATTATTAAGGATCCCAAAGAACTTTCGTTTATGTGGGTTTTATCTATCAATACTCATCATAGTAGAAATGAAACTGTATACTTACAAGAGAATAAGATTGAAAAATTAAATAATATTGTTATTATTAAACAGTATTGCTTTGAAAATAGTTTTGACCTCGTAGACTCCTTGAGAGGGTGGCAGGGGCCCCATGGTCCCCAGATCACACTTGGAGAACCACTAGTGTATACTAATAGCTAGTATTTATGTGGATCTAGTCAATCTGGCATTTGCTTTTTTGGGGGAAAAAAGGTCTATCTCAGCATTTCCATACCTAAAAATATTTGCCATTCTTTCTTTATAAGGCTGGTATAAGGGTCGGATGTAGTATTGAAAGAAAAGTTTTTATTTTCACAAGTATAAATTGTTATACACATGTAAGAACAAATTTTAGAGTTATTAATAACTCTCAATAAAAACTTAGATTTTGAAAATCTTCCATTTTTCCTTGACTTCTGAAGTTTTCTGCCTTCTAGCTTGGTGAACTACGGATGATACATTTTTTTATATCACAGCTAGGACCATTTTGTTTAGCTCAAAGCATGAAATAGTTTGGCATATTTACCAGTAAAAGCTATGAGTTTTTGCTTATGGTGTTGTGGTTTATGTTTTATTCTCAGACTCGAGTTTTATATGACAGAATATCCAAAACGCCAGCTTATGCCTTCTTCATAAAATACAGGATAGTATAGTTAATTCCAAATACAAAATTAGGAGTGCAATCAATTCAATTACATACTCTTTAAAGAAAGTGTGGGGGCAAGAGGGACTAATACTCCTATAAGTTATAATATCTAAAAATGTCATGGTGTTTTTCATTTACAATGCTCTCTTCACATTCATGGTATCTTTTTGTTGCCACAATAATTCTGTGAGATTACAAGTTATTTTTTGTGTCTTCATTTTACAGAAAAAAAAAATGGAGGCTCAGAGAATGTATTGGTTTTCTGCGGCCGCTGTAACAAATTACCAAAGTATAGTGACTTAAAGCAACACAAATTTTACAGTTCTGCAGTTCAGAAATCCCAAATGGTTGTTACTGGGCTAAAATCAAGGTACTGGCACGACTGCGTTCCTTCCTGGAGGCTCTAGAAGAGCAACCATTTCCTTGCCTTTTCTAGCTCCTAGAGACTGCCCACTTTCTTTATCTCACTGCCCTTTTCCTTAGTCTTCAAAACCAGCAAATTTGGGCCAAGTCCCAATGCTGCCATCTCTCTGATTCTGTCTTCTGATTCCTTGTTCTGCTTCTAAAGAGCCTGTGATTCTATTGCATCCACCTGGATAATCCAAGATAATCTTCCTATTTTAAGGTCATCTGATTAGAAAACTTAATTCCACCTGCAACCTTAATTCTCCTTTGCCACATACCCTAATGTTTTCATAAATTCCAAGGATTGGGACATAGACACCTTGCGGGGAGAGGAGCATTATTCTGCCTACCATAGAGAAGAGAAGCAATTTGCCAAGTGTACCAAGCTAAGAAAGGTGAGGTTTGGACTCAGATCTGGCCCTGTGACTCCCTTGTTCTTCCAAGGCAAACTGTCCTTGCTCTTATTAGTTTTGCTGTGGGATAAAGGACAGCTAACACTGCTGGAGAAGGACTGGTGGTAGAGAGAAATGGGACACAAGATCGGAACCACTCCTGAGGAATTCGGGGCCTTGAAGGAGAAACTGTAGGCTGGAGGAAGAGTTGTTTGCTGGAGCAAATGAGAATTTGGATCTTTCCTCTTTTTCTCTCTGTGCCTAACATTTTTGTCCTTGTTTATGTACCCTTTATCTTCTTTTTGTTTCCTTCAATCATCATTATGTGTAGATGACATATAACCTAAACGTTAGGATACATTTTTATTTTTAAATACATTGTTATAATACCTGTTGTCGATTTATATTTCCTTATTTTTTAAATTAAAAAACAAATCCAAACTAATTAGAAATTAGAAATTGTGTCCTAATTCTGTAACCCAATATCTGTGTTAGACAAACTTTTTTAAGGTGTATAAAATGATTTTCACTTCTGTGAGTCAGTAATTATTAATTATTATTTTTGGTGAGGAAGATTGTCCCTGAGCTAACAACTATTACTAATCTTCCTCTTTTTGCTTGAGGAAGATTGACCCTGAGCTAACATTTGTGCCAATATTGCTCTATTTTGTATGTGGGATGCTGCCACAGCATGACTTGATGAGCGCTGTGTAGGTCTATGCCCAGGATCTGGGCCCATGAACCCCAGGCCACCAGAGTGGAGTGCAACCATTATGCCACTGGGCCAGCCCCAAAGTTAGTGATTTTTGATAGGAAAGAAAACAAGTATTCCCTTATCTACTTTTTAAATTTGATACAAATATACTCTCTTGGAATTAGACACAGTAAGCTAAACGATTTGACAGGAATCTACTTAATTAGTTATATGGTTAGATAAATTCTGGGGAAACAGGAAACATACATTTTGATGAGGGTGAAAAGAAAGAGGAGAGAGGAGAGAGGGCCATGCCAACAGTGAGGATCCAGCGGAGACAAATATTTTTGCTGGTGGGCAATTTGGGAAAGTTACTGAATCTCTCTGTGCCACGGTTTTCTCATCTGCAAAGTGGGGATTATGATAGTACGTTATCTTACGTGTCGTGAAATTAAATGAGTTAATTTATGTGAAGTGCTTAGAATTGCCTAGAATTTAACATATATTAAACTGAATTATTTTACTGTTTGGCTATTATGATTATTACTCTTATTTATATTAGGGAGAAAGCCCTAGAAGAATAAGAGTGAAAAGAAAAGGGTTTTTTTTAAAAAACCACTTTGCCTAATTTATAATCTTCTCCTCAGTTGAGCCTGTTCAGACACTTAGACTCTTGAAATTGCTGTCTCTCTGTAACATGAGAGAATCCCTTCCAAATGTCTCCTTTTTGTAGAGGACTATGCCCATAAATACACAGACCCCTATCTATGCTGAAGTAAAAGAGCTTCTGCTGGAACAGAGATCTCCCGTAACCACCATGTTGTTCCACCTCTAGCTGTCGGTGCCAAAGAGCTCCATCTGGAGGGCGACTCTTATGCCCTCATCACCTCCTCTTTTCTCAGCCCCTACAAGCCAGCTTTACTTCTGCCCTACCGACATCAGTCCTTTCATCACCGTCAAATTCCTCTTGAAAGGGGGCTGCATTCAGAAATATTGGCAGAGTACAGGCAACCAGTGGAATCCACGAAGACTTAGGTTAAAACCTTCCCAAGGTACTTCATCCCACTGGGCCTCGATTCTGTTATCTCTGAACTTGGAATAATCAAGGGTGAAGGTCCCTCAGTGTAGTCCCTGCCGCATAGTCTCTTATCAGTGAATCGGTTTTATTGTCTAGATCACTTGAGGTGTATTTTGAAATAAGTGAGTTGCAAAAAGCGTGAGAAAAATATTAGTCTCATTATGTACACCAAATTTGGAAAATGGTCAAGAATTGTGTAATTTTAAAGGGGGCAGGTGGAGTTAATTGGAAATTGTATTTGAGGTATTGTCATTTGGCAGCATCACTTTCTGACAGAAATATGAAATAAGCAGCATCATTGGTCATGCTGTACGTGTATCAGAAATTTTCTGAGCAATTTTGATAGTGATTGTAGCATTAATTTTTAAATTATCAATATTAAAATTCCTTTTTAAATCCTATACCAATGTTGCTTGAGTTCTCCTTAAGTTGTGGTGTTAACACTGTTGCTGAAAATATGAAAAACTTTAGAAATATGTTTAGATGTGATAAAAACACCTTGAAGAGAATCTGGAATCCCCACAATACCCTGTGCTGTTAATTTAGAAGAGAGCAGTCAGAGTAATTTTAGAGAAGACATTGAGAAAAATAAGGCACTTTTGATTCACTTACTTCATATAACTGGGAAAAGATAATTGGAAAAAAAAGAAGAAAAAAGAATGTGTGACATGATATGACTGCAAGACGAAAAAACAAGATCAAATGCCCCTAAACTACATTGGCTGGAGATTCGTGCATATCAAAAACACAACCTTTACGTTCGTCCCTGCGGGAAAATTCATCTTAGACCATGAGTGCCTTGAATTATATGAGGGCTTCAGGAACTCATCCCTTTCCTAACATTAGACCACCCCGCATTTTTAAGTTCAAGTTCCTTTTCTGTCACTGCATGCTGGTGGAGTGTTTACACAATTTGTTTAAATAAATACTCCTTGTAAAGCTTGTGTTCATAAACCAATGACTTATTTTTAAAAATACCTCTGACATGTCTTTCCAAATGAACAAAGAAATGTGTCCTGCGGTGAAGAAGTGCATTTCCCCCTCTGCAAGCTCAGGGATGGTCTTCGGCTCTGCTCTCCTTGTCGAGCTGCAGGAAATTCCCTTACCTGTGGTTCACTTGTCTGGCCTGTTAGAGATGCTGTTTTGGCAGAGTCCAACAACTTGTCTGATACATCTCAGGTATGCATAAGTGACAGGTCAGAGCTTCTGTGTCCAGCTCAGCTGTGACACCTGTGAGGCCAGGGACACTTCTTGTTTTCTAATAGAGCCTGCTGGGGACTCTTCCTATCCCTATCAATTCTCCATGCCCTTGGCCCTTGGATACCTCCACAAGAGGTAGCAAACTCCACTTAGTGCTTCCTATGGACACTGGGGATTGGAAAATATGTCCATGACTCTACTGTCCACTTGACAGCCCCTTGAGGTCCTCAGCACTGTGCAGCTGGTCTGGGATATCCTCTGTTCATCGTCCCCAAAGTTAGCAGGGATGGGAGCTCTTAGGCTGAGCTGTACGGGGCATCCACCTGAAGTCAAAGAGGTTGTTGGAGCCTGGACACAGCTAAATCATTCTTTGAGTATATTTATTGGTGAAGACGTTGCTCTGCCTAAAATACTTCTTTGTCAATACATTTGCAACAATGACACAACAAGAACAAACAAAAAAGACAAAAAAAAAAAAAAAAACCACCCAATAGTTTGGACCGTAATTTGCTCTCACTTTAAAAATGAGCTGCCACAATTCCTGAAAAATTAAAAATGATGAATATTCCAAATGGAAGCTATTTCTGCCAAATGCTACAGACATAAAGTGTGAGCAAAGTTTTCTCAGATTGCTCAGTATATATGCTCAGCATATATTTCCTATTCTCAAGGGTGCCAATCTAACTGTTTAAATAAATACTGCTTGGGGAGCTTATATGAATAAGAGCTTTATTATCTAAGCTGCTTATTTTATGAAGTCCATCTTTTTCTCAAGACTTAGTTTAAATATACACCTTGTCCCCTGTTCCCCAAATCCTGCCACCAGGATTGTGAACCACATCTGTAGACATAAAAGTGTAACACAGGTTTTGTTACATTTATTTCTATATTTCAGTTTATCAGATCTATTTGAATCTATAATCTACAAATTAATGAAAACTATGAAAATGTGAAAAATCATTTGTCTACTTGATTTTTACGTGCACTCTTAGAATTATGTGTGTCTTCCTTGTAACAACAAAGAAGCTATTTAGTCCCTAACAATGCACAGAATAGTTTTTTTCAGTGAGTTGGGAAAAATAACTTACTTTTTACTATAAAACTTTGAAATAGGAACCGATTTATGATAACAACAGTTTAATGTTCTTATTATAATGAGTGATATTTAAATATATAATGAATCTTATGGGTACGTGTGCCAATCGAACAGAAGGGGTATCGACCAATTGGAATTTTCCCTTGTAAATAGCTGTGATGACAGCTCTGATACATCCCTGCTAGTGGCTCTTCATTGTGATTTATGTGGCTTGGTTTTTCTAGAGGAGAAACATAGAAAAGAAAGAGGATGATGGACGGTTTTTGCTTTTCCATCCACTCACTGTAGGACAAAATACATAGTTATAAATCGGGGCCTGCAATGCAACTAAAAAGATTTCTAAAGAATATCAATTTTAAATTAATTCAACCAAGAAATGTTTGTTGAATATATGAATTTGTTCAAATTCTTCCAGGGTGTGAGAGGTCATTTATAAGTTATTGTGCTGCTCAGAACACAGCGACATACAAGAACAGCTTGAAAAGTGCAACACTGCACCAAGGAAGTACACGGTCCATGGAAACTTAGATTGTGGCAGCCAGACACACTAGCTGGGGATCCACCAACTGGATGAGTCACCCATCTTTCCCCCCAGTGAGAAAATAAGCATGTTGATCATGTACTGTTACCCTGGTGTTGCCAGGGGCAATTTACATGCCTTGCATTAGAGTTGCATCTTCTGCAGGTTTAGGTTCTAGTAAGTTACCTTATAAGGCCAGAGTTGATATTAATTTCAAAATTATTCCTGGAAATCGCTTACAATGACATCACCATGGAGACTGAAATTCTATCTCTCAATAAATCCAGAACCAGTTTTTTCCATCAGCTTTGAGATGGATTGTTCTTTCTTGCTTTGAATCACAGATTAAATAATTGGCTTGGATTTAAAGAAAAATACTTATCTTAAAACCCCATCTTAAATAACTCGAGATGGCAAAATGCTTACAGCACAAGAGATGCATAGGACCAGAGGCCAACAGATGAAGCATGGATTCACACCTCTCAGCTAATGCTCACTCACACTGGGACTTAAGTTTCTTGAATATTGAAGTAGGTGGAATCTCTTACATCTTTTAAAAGTGTTATTTCCCTTTCTTTCTTTCTCCACCCCACTCTTGAGGTCCAAGTGTGTAAAGCTGAATTTGCTTTACCACTAATTGAATGTACATATCGTGTTACTGTACTGTATCTATGATACAACAGTCCTGCAAGGGAGGGTAATTATTCTCATTTAAAAGGTAAAACACTGAGGCCAGAAGAGGGGAAAATGACATGCTGCAGATGAGCAGCTGGCAGAACCGTTTGAAGGAGCTCTGACTCCAGGGAGTTATGCTCCTACTGGTGCATCGAAGCCCTGAGCTCATGCTCGACCACCACATTGTACAGAAGCTCCACAGGCCCCTTGCAACCCTGAAAAGCCTCATCTTCAGACGTCCTGCCCTTAGAAGTCTGGAACTACTGCCAAGGCATCTATCTGACCTGGGGAGTGACAGCGTTCTCATCTTGTCCCTAAATCCAGGGTCTGAAAAGAAAATACTGGGTCTCAGATGATTCATGCTCAGAGCAATTATAAATTTGAAATAAAACTTTAATATGAAAATTCCAGCTCTTAAACTTCTATCTGCTATTAGTTCTCAGGGTTATCATAGCTATTAGGTTGAACCATATGAAATTGCCATTTTTATGGATGAAAAATGTTGATTATAAGCAATTTCATGGGTTCCAATGTAAATTTATCACCATGACTTTTATAGTTGGAAAAGGCCTTGAAATGTTGTAAAATGCTTTCTGGTCACCTTATGAAATATGCCCTTCTGGTGACTCTTTATTCTATCAATCTGAGTTTTGATTTTTTTTCTCTCTTCATAGCAATTATCAGAATCTCGAGTTGCCTTGTCTTTTTTTTCCTTTTTCCCTTACTTATTTGTCCTCTGTATCCCGCCCAGTAGAATTTACTTTCATCACCTAGAAAAGTACCTGGAACTTCAGAAACACTAAATAATTATTTGTTGAATAAGATACACTTGACAGGTTGAAAATATCTACCTAAAATGTTGAATTATTAGATTTATTTTCTATTTGGAGTGTTGCTATAAAACATACATTTCCAATTCCCCAATGTCCCTTTGAAAAAGATAAATTAATTCATTTCATTAGTGATATTGTATCGCCCCTGGCATGACTTGTCAGTGTGGCTACAATAGACTAACGACTGGATTTGAGCATTTATTTATCATACAACCAATTTTTGCTACTGAATTGAAGTATAAATAATGGTATATCAGTATTCACATTACAAATAATGTTTTAGGGTTTGTTATTTAGTCATAAAATTTCTCCGTAGGCTGAAACAGTTGGTGGGTAAACATTGCATATACCACATATAATATATCAAAATAAGAGTGTAGTGGTCTTTTGTTAAGCAAAGAACAAATATTGCACAAATTATTTTTATACAATGAACGTGAAGCTATTGAAGAGCTCCAATTTCTTGAGGACACTCAGCATTTTGTAAAAATGTTAGGATTAAAATAATCGTGAGGAGACAAAGTGTGTACCAACGAGAAAAGACGAAGTTCTACTAAAATACCCGTTCAGAAGAGAAAATTAGATTTGTCAGTTATTACTAAAGGGCAAGACTGGTTTAATAATTGAAGCAAAAATAAATGAGAGGGATTAAAATGCGTTGCCAAGAAATGCAGCTCCGGCTGCTGGTGTTCCATCGTGCCAGCATTCTTGATGCTGAAGCGCAATCTGACCTCTCGAAAGTGTAAGAGATTGATTGTTACAAACTTTCTATCTAAGATATTACTTTTCGGGAAAATACAGTTTGGCTACAAAAATCACTCCCATGTCCAAAAAACTTATCTTATAAAACGTAGTATTTTGGTCAATTGAAAATACCCCAAATCCTTCCTTGCCTCCATCCTCAGACCATAGAGGTGCCAAGCAAGTGACTTCTCTGATGGGGCTAGTGTGGTTAAAGGTGTCACCATTACAGAATAACTTAGTGAGCAGCCTAGAGCTGGAAGGCCATCCTGGAGCTTCTGGTTGTCTGGTAGCTAAGGGTAGGCAGATTTTGCAGACAGCCGGCCTCAGGAAATAATGATGACCTGTTTGGGAACCAACAAGCATTAAGAATTACTGTTCTAATGACTCATCTAAAATATTTTAAATTTCCACTGAAGTGACAAGCTTTTTGCCACTTCAGGTGTTTTGTATGTGTTGTTTTATCTGCCCAGAAGGTACTGTTCATATATAATTTTCTCAGAAAAGCTTTCCTTACCAACTCCCACCCCAACAGCCACACGCACACACACACACACACACACACACACATCCACAGGCCTTCCCATTACACATGCTTATTGCCCCCTCTACATTTCCTCCATAGCACATTAATATGTGTGTGACCATTAGCTCCATAATGGCAGGCATGTGTGTTCAGTTTTTTGCTGCATCCCGAGAATCTAGCAGAGTACCTGGCACGTAGTGAATGCTAAATAAATACTGCTGAATGCTTCACTCTTTGAAGTGGTTTTAATTCTGTTCCTCTGTGTTTTTCTTTGAACTAGAGTTTGCAATAGATTCAGACTGCATGCTTCTTTGTGGGACTGCCTTGTTTTGTTTCTAGCCTTAACTCTACACTCCTGCCAACCCGACCATTTGTTATCTCCCGTTGATGTCTCAGGGGCTGCCAACTGCAGCTGCTGCTCTGGGATTGGCTGGCCTATAAGATTCATGGCTGAAGCAAGTTTCTTCAGCATCAAAGTTTTAGTTCTATTCAATGAGTATTTATTGAGAATCTACAATTTGCCAGACACTGTGTTAGGAGCTTAGATGTAAAAATAAAGAAGATACGTTTTACCTTTGAGGATCTTTGAGTCAGGGACGGGGAGGGAAAGCCATGGAGAGATCAATGCAGTGGAATGTGCTAAGCGTCACAGTCAGGATGCTACAGGATTTAGCTTATACTGAGAGAAAGGGGTTTCCTCGTTGCTTGTGACTTGGTGACATGCCAGGATCCCTGGTACTTGTGTATTCAGTGATTCTCTACTGAGAAGCAAGTATTTTACAGTTTAAATCATGGGCATATCAGATGGTGATACAAGTTCTTAAATACTCAAATTAAAAATATTTGTCTGGGAAAGGAACTTCATTGATCTCATTCTTAGTGTGGGTTTCTTTTTAAATGCAGAGCTCCAGGCTCTAATCTCTAATCAGAGCTATTGCTTCAGTAGCTTTCTTTTTAATAAGCATTCAAGGTATTTCTGACACTGTAGAGCCACAGACCTAGCCTTTTCCTCACAAACATCAACATTAACCTGTTTGGGTCATGGAAATTGTATTCCACCTAGACACAGCCTTCTCTTTCACCCTTTCCTCACTACTTTACAGGAAATTAATTTATTTTTATAGAAATCATTCTCATTTTGAAGATATTCTCACTTTAAACAACAGGAAGAAATAATTATGCTTGGTGGAAAGTGCAGCTTCTAAGCAAAGATCTCCTTCACTCTACTGTCCTAGGTGAAAGATGGAACTGCAAAGCCATCTCTAGGGGCCAGGGCATTGCATCCGCTGCCTCACTCAGTGATGACCGGTCTCTGAAATGCTCACACACAGTGCGTTGGAGTCATCCATGGAAATTGTAGGAAACAGTGACCACTGGTTTTTAGGCATTTATACCAGTTTAATGCGTCCCATTGTGGGAGTCTGCTATTTCTGTTAGGTAAATTTTAGCTCTAGTTGAGAAGCCTTCTGCTATTACCCTGGTTGGATTTGATCCTTTATTCTTCAGGGGTTTATTTGTTGACTTTTTTGGCACTTCCTCATATCTATTATATTTAATTTTTTCTTGAAATATATTCTGTTGGAAGATAGAATCTAGTCTCTGAAAGGGATCTTGTCTCTGAAAATATAGAGTGAGATCATGTCAGCAGTACAAGCTAGAAACCATGAGTCCTGCCTCCTGCCAAATTGTAACTAACATTTGTATAGCACTTTACACATTCAAAGTGCATTTTTCACATGTTATTTCATTTAATTCTCACACCTTTCCTGTGATTTAGTTATTCATAACTGTATTTTAAAGATAAGAAAATAGAGTTCAGGAGAAGTCAAATGACTGGCCAAAGTTCGCAGAGCAAGCAGGGAAAAACAACCATCAAAAGGAAGCCCTCAGCATTCAAATTTCATCTTCCTACATCTTCTAAATGCACAGTGTCACTCCTGATAGGCTGTGTGGGTCTCCTCTAACCCAAAGATTTTATTCATCTTTATAGTCACACCTGCAGGAGCCCTTCTACCCGGCATAGTGGAGTTAAATGTATATATTTCTTGGTTGGATTGAATTTGTTCTTTGGGCATGAGTTTGTTTAGTAGTTGCTCTATTTTCCTAAAAAAAAAAAAAGATAGGTATTTTACATTACAAACCTATTTTCAAAGTCCAGAAGGAAACAAAGAACAACAGAAAAGCAAAACAAATAAAACAACAAAAACAAACCAGCATTTTCTCTAAAGAGAATGCAATGACATTTAAGCTTCAATTACACTTCTCGCTGCCCTGCGAGCAGCCCCACCACAGCCCAAGGCCCCTTGCTGATTGAGAGCACATTTTGAGTCCCCCCCATTGTTCCTGGCAACCGGCTCCTGTGTAGCAAGCAGGATATTCAACTTGACAAGGCTCTTTCTTTCTGGATCAGGGAGGGAGCAAGGTTCTTGTCAGTTTGAATCATGAGCCCACACTTGGCAGAGCCGAGTGGACAGCCACAGTGGGGGAAGGTGCCATGTGCACGCCATCCATGCACCCGTCATGTGGGCCTCTCTCCCCATCGCCCGAATAACTCAACTGGCTTCAAGCTCTCTCTTCAAGAGGGCCTCTCTACTATTTGGCCAGTTGATTTGCTTCTGACACTAAATCTCCTCGTTAGCCAGCTTCTAGAATTTTACTTTAAGGCTTCATCTCTCTACCCATATTTTTTCAGAGCTGTAGCTGAGAACATCCAATACTGCTATTCTCAAGGTTTCAATGTTTTAAAACACATTTCTAAGGATGAAAATGCCTTTTTTGGCTTCCACATCAAAAGGCTTTTAGAAATCATCAAAGAAAACTGAAAACCTAGTACATAATGCTCTAAAAATAGTTATCTTTATTATTATTTTTAAAAACCGAGCTCTAACAGAATGACAAATAGAATTAATGAAAGATGATATCTGGAAATTCTGATTATGTAACGAAGAAAACAAAAGTATCTTATTATTTCATCCCTTTACCCCTAAAAGTTCCCACTTCAGCTGTGTTTGTTTTAAGAAGTAAAAAGAAGAAGAAACCTTCGTTGGTTAAGGATCCTAATGTATGTCAGAAAAGTAATCTGGCCCCATTTTTCTTTTCACAGGCATTGAGAACAGTATTTTTAATTGTTATATGAATGTGAAATTTTTTTCCCTTGCTGTTTTTGTTTCTTAATTATAAAATAGCAGTAAAGCTTGTTTTTGGAGGGGGTACATGTAAATCTTTCTTTAGAGTATTTTACAGCAAAGGAACCCATCACTAGGTATTTATGATTTAACTACAGAAATTTTGTGATACTGACTACCCAATCAACTTACTAAATATATCAACAAGCCAGGTAATTAAGGAAGGAAGAAAAAGAAAATGACTAATAATGTTCAATTCGGTTAGAGCAATAATTCTGTGCTTTCAGTAATCCTTCTCAATCATGTTTTCAGCTGAATCCAAAACTCACATTATAAATGTAACATTTTGCATAGCAAACTCAATTTTTCATCGAGTTACCTAACACTAAATGAAGCCTCACCACACCTTTACATGAATGTCTGAAGTTGAGCTTGCATTAGAATTGGTAACAGGTAATAACTATGAAAACATGGCTCTTTGGGGGCTGTCGGCCATCTCCTTTCTCACTTTTTAGTTGCCTTGTTTTAGTTACACTCTGCTTGCCCCCTTCGCCAGGATGTTATAGGGGCAATGTATTATTATTATTCTATTATTGACTTAGCTACCCTTTGGATGTAGATTTCTCCCACTGGGATAGTAGCTGTATGGATTGCTCTAATGCCCTAAATCATCACTGTCATCATTCACTGGTAATTAGTTTTTGAGCATTTACTAACTTGGATGGTACCTGACAGGGTCCTGTGATGATATATATTTTTTCAATTATAGTTCCAGCCCTAAAAAATTTCACAGTCGAAAATCACTAATACAGACCAGCACCAAGGTTAATGATTATTCATAAAATTTGGAAAAGAACTCTCTCTCTCTCTATATATATATACGCGTATATATTTGAACTTAAAATTGGAGCTATATAGTATTTAGGATAAAGGTGAGTTGAGAGATGAGCCAATTTATAAGATCCAGAACAGTCAAGCAGAGATTAAAGTGCATAGCAGAAAAATTTAGAGAGGAGAATTTTTTTCCTAAGATCTTCAGGGCAGTGAAGACCTCTCCTGCTGTAAACGGGTGTGCAAGGAAGTTGTTATTAAATTATTTAGAGTTGAAGGGGTATCTGTACCCAGCAGATAGATGAGGCTTTCATGTTAATTATGACAAGCAAGTATTGCTGAAAGCCTATGTTGGTCACTAACCCTGGAGTAGGTAGTCTGAGGATTTGATTGTGCTTTCTGAGGCAGTTTCACCTCTCAGCTTTGGAGAGGAGATTGAAAGAGGACACATATGGCAGACTCCCTCATGTTGATATCTTCTGATACCACTGGAAATACACTGGATGGCAGGGGCTACCAGCTTACCAGGATCTCAAAGAGGCCTCACATTATTGAAAGATAACAGAACACCCCAGGGTTGGGTGGGGAGGCAGTGACAGCGAAATGAGGGAAAGTCACAATTAGGAAATCTCACTCCCTAATTCAGTTGATTTCCTAAGTGCAAGTCGATGCAACACAAAGGTTAGCTAAAAGTTTGATTTCTTCTTCTTCTTCCTTTCCTTTTTGGTTTGTTTGTTTAGCTGTGATCTATAGCTGTGTATTCTCATAAGAATGTGAAAAGAGTTAAAATAGTTCAGAGATGATCAGATGAACTTTTCGTAGTGGAGGCAATAAGAAACATTTTAAAATGGAATGTAAAAATCACCTGTAAAAGGCTAGACTTTGAACTAACTGGGCATATTAACATGTGTTCTGAGTTAGTGGTCTTGTGATTTTCGAATTATGCCACTGTACATAATAGAGCGTTGTTTGACAGACCTCACTAAGTGGCCTGGCACTAAACCAGATCTGTCATCTAGAGGAGAGGAAGGCAATTCCAATTTCATCGAAATAAGCTCATATTAAAATAAGGAAAACCAAATGTGACACAGCTGCAGTAGCCTAGCCAAGTTAAAATGCTTACAAATATTTTATGTCTGTAACATAAGACTGTTTCCTAATGGGAGGATCTTATGTGTAAAAGAGTGCCAGATTGCCTTTGATATAAGTTGGTAATAAAAATGCTATAAGGTCAGCATTTATGATCCCTGTATGTTATAATAACATGCTTCCTGTGTTAGTACTTTAACAGACACTAAGAAAAATCTATAAAATGTGGTCACTTTCCTTAAATAGCGTGTATGACTCGTGCACAATCAGCATGGACATTGAATCAACAATTTATTGGACCTTGTTACATATCTTGGAAGTAATAGCTTATATGATCATGTGACTTTTCTTTCCTGAAGGAACTGTCATGTGTGCTCTAGATCATGCTATGTTCCATTGGCACACAAATATAAAAATATGAAAAATTAATGAATGTCATGTTTTAGTCAATACCACACAATGTTCTTTATTAGAGAGGGGGAAGGGAATATAACTGAGTTAAAGCAATATAACAAATGATGAAGTTATGAGATTTATGAATAAAGACACCTTATTCGTTGTACAAAGTAAAAGAATTTCCCCTTGGGGAAAAGAAAATGTAACATAACTCTACTGATGTATTTGAAACAAAAAAATAGGCTCCTAAAGGAAATGGTGCAATTCCCATCATTTCAATCTGCATTGGTAATTAGGAAATATGGGAATAACATGAAGGAAAATAATCCCAACAGTATAGTAGATCATTGGGCAAAGGGAAGATTCTAGTGATATTTTGGTTTTGAAGTCAACATAGAATTTTAAGTGTGATTCTTTAATGTATATTACTTTAGGAGACACACATGTGTGGATACCAGTAATGTCAACCCAGAAGTGCTTAGGTATTCTGTAAAAGGGCATCACCAACACTGAATTTGAATCATCCTCCTCTGACCCATCCTAGCCACGTTGTTGACCTGTTGACTGTTAACTGGGTATATTTCTGGAGATAAATCCCACAGAGTGACTCTATTGAAGCTGACATCAGGTTTATTACAAGCCTGGGAAGATGTTTTTAAGTAGGTGTGGTTATATGGCATCCCTTCACCCATACTATACAGCTGCTGACTATTCTACCTCCACCCTGGGCTGGCCCATCCATAAGGCTTTCTCTTGAGAAAATGTTCTGTAAGTATTTTTATTTATTGATGTCATAATAGTTCATAACATTGTGAAATTTCAGTTGTACATTATTATTTTTATATGTCACCATATAAACGTACCCCTTCATCCCTTGTGTCCACCCCCCAGCCCCCTTCCAGTCTGGCAACCATTAATCTGTTCTCTTTATCAGTGTGTTTGTTTATCTTCCACATATAAGTGAAATTGTATGGTGTTTGTCTTCCTCAGTCTCGCTTCTTTTGCTTAACATAATACCCTCAAGGTCCATTTATGTTGTTGCAAATGGGACAATTTTCTCTTTCTTATGGTTGAGCAGTATTCCATTGTGTGTGTGTATATATATATATACACACACCACATCTTCTTTATCAATTCATCAGTTGATGGACACTTGGGTTGCTTCCACTTCTTGGCTATAGTGAATAATACTGCAATGAACATAGGGGTGCATAGATCTCTTTGGATTGTTGATTTCATGTTCTTTGGATAAATACCCAGTAGCGGGATAGCTGGGTCATGTGGTATTTCTATTTTTAATTTTTTGAGAAATATCCATACTGTTTTCCATAGTGGCTGTACCAGTTTGCATTCTCATCAGCAGTGTATGAGGGTTCCCTTTTCTCTACATCCTCTCCAACATTTGTTATTTTTTGTCTTAGTGATTAGAGCCATTCTAACGGGTGTGAGGTAATATCTTAGTGTAGTTTTGATTTGCATTTCCCTGATGATTAGTGATACTGAACGTCTTTTCATGTGCCTATTGGCACATGAGTCTTATATATCTTGTATATCTTCTTTGGAAAAATGTCTGTTCATATCCTCTGCCCATTTGTTGTTCAGGTTGTTTGTTTTTTGTTATTCAGTAGTATGAGTTCTTTATATATTTTGGAGATTAACCCCTTGTTGGATATATGATTTGCAAATATTTTCTGTCAGTTGGTGGGTTGTCTTTTCGTTCTGTTCCTGGTTTCCTTTGCCTTGCAGAAGCTCTTTAGTCTGATGAAGTCCCATTTGTTTATTTTTTCTTTTGTTTCCCTTGTCTGAGTAGACAGAGTATTCAAAAAGATTCTTCTCAAACTGATGTCAGAGAGTATACTGCCTATATTTTCTTCCAGGAGTTTTATGGTTTCAGGCCTTGCCTTCAAGTCTTTGATCCATTTTGAGTTAATTTTTGTGTATGGCCAAAGATAATGTTCTACATTCATTCTTTTGGATGTGGCTGTCCAGTTTACCCAGCACCATTTATTGAAGAGACTTTCCTTTCTCCATTGTATGTTGTTAGCTCCTTTGTCGAAGATTAGCTATCCGTGGATGTGTGGTTTTATTTCTGGGATTTCAATTCTGTTCCGTTGATCTGTGTGTCTGTTTTTGTACCAGTACCATGCTGTTTTGATTACTACAGCTTTGTAGTATATTTTGAAGTCAGGGATTGTGATGCCTCCAGCTTTGTTCTTTTTTCTCAGGTTTGCTTTAGCTATTCAGGGTCTTTTGTTGCCCCATATGAATTTTTGGACTCTCTGTTCTATTTCTGTGAAGAATGTCATTGGGATTCTGATTGGGATTGCATTGAATCTGTAAATTGCTTTAGGTAGTATGGACATCTTAACTATATTTATTCTTCTAATCCATGTGCATGGAATATCTTTCCATTTCTTTATGTCATCATTGATTTCTTTCAATAATGTCTTATAGTTTTCATTGTATAGGTCTTTCACCTCCTTGGTTAAATTTATTCCTAGATACTTATTCTTTTTGTTGTGATTGTAAATGGGATTGTATCTTGAGTTCTCTTTCTGTTAGTTCGTTATTAGAGTATAGAAATGCAACTGATTTTTGTAAGTTGATTTTTGTACCCTGCAACTTTGCTGTAGTTGTTGATTATTTCTAATAGTTTCCCAATGGATTCTTTAGGGTTTTCTATATATAAAATCATGTCATCTGCAAACAGTGAGAGTTTCACTTCTTCGTTGCCTATTTGGACTCTTTTTATTTCTTTTTCTTGCCTAATTGCTCTGGCCAAAACCTCCAGTACTATGTTGAATAAGAGTGGCAAGAGTGGGCACCCTTATCTTGTTTCTGTTCTCAGAGGGATGGCTTTCAGTTTTT
The DNA here is from genome assembly GCA_031878705.1 of Tapirus indicus. Taxonomy (NCBI): domain Eukaryota; kingdom Metazoa; phylum Chordata; class Mammalia; order Perissodactyla; family Tapiridae; genus Tapirus; species Tapirus indicus. The sequence goes on along the minus strand of CM062920.1, from coordinate 6,715,977 downwards.
CCCTGTTGAGTATGATGTTTGCTGTGTGTTTGTCATATATGGCCTTTGTTATGTTGAGGTACTTTCCTTCTATACCCATTTTGTTAAGAGTTTTTATTGTAAATGGATGTTAGATCTTGTCACATGCTTTCTCTGTGTCTATTGAGATGATCATGTGGTTCTTATTCTTCATTTTGTTAAAGTGGTGTATCATGTTGATTGATTTGCAGATATTGAACCATCCCTGAATCCCTGGTATAAATCCCACTTGATCATGGTGTATGATCTTTTTAATGTATTGCTGTATGCAGTTTGCCAATATTTTGTTGAAGATTTTTTGCATATATATCCATCGGTGATATTGGCCTATAATTTTCCTTCTTTATGTTGTCTTTGTCTGGCTTTGGTACCAGGGTGATATTGGCCTCATAGAATGTGTTAGCAAGTGTTCTGTCTTCCTCAGTGTTTTTTGGAATAGTTTGAGAAGGATGGGTATTAAACATTCTTTGAATGTTTTGTAGAATTATCCAGAGAAGCCATCTGGTCCTGGACTTTTTTGGGGGGGAAGGTTTTTGATTACTGTTTCAATCTCTTTACTTGTAATTGGTTTAGTCAGATTCTCTGTTTCTTCTTGATTCAATTTTGGGAGGTTGTATGAGTCTAGGAATTTATCCACTTCTTCTAGATTGTCCATCTGTAAGTATTTTTGATAGAAACAATTGGGATTTTCATGTAGCCCATATTTAGGGTAAGACTCAGTAATTAAATAGAAGGTGATATAGTTTGTGGGTCAGATATGCAAAAATTGAGATTGTATGGTAGGCAGAATTCCAAGATGATGTCCAAAAGTCCTGCCTTTTCATATCCATGCCCTGTATAATCCTTTCCCCATTAGTGTGAGTGGGTTTTGTGAGTGACATGGGATATTACTCCCATGATTCTGTTACATTATATGGCAAAAGTGAAGCGACTTTCCAGGTGTGATTAGGGTCCTTAATCAGTTGAGTTTGAATTAATCAAAAGAGAGGTTATCCTGGGTGGGCCTGAACTAATCAGAGGGCCTTTCTAAGAGGATCTAGAGGTAAGACACAAGAAGCAGCAGTCGACTCTCTCCTGTTTGCCTTGAAGAAGCAAACTGCCATAGTGTGGAAGGGCCATGTGGCAGGGAACGGGCCTCAGTGGTCACAGCTGCAAGGAACTGAATTCTGCCAACAGCCAGTGAGCTGGGAAGAGGACTCTGAGATAACATGAGATTGTACCTCTTACCTTGTTGTAAGTCTTGTGAGGCTCTGAGCAAAAGATCCAGCTGAACCGTGGTCAGGCTCCAGACCCACAGAAACGATGAAATCATAAATGGGAGATGTGTGTTCTTTCCAACTCCTAAATGTGGGGTACAAACTGAGTTGTTCCACAACCAATCCCAGTGGTCTACCATCCTCTTTGTCAGGGTATAGTTGCTCTCACTCCCAGGACAGTCTCTTCCTGAACTGAAGTTCATGCCTTCAGCTCTGTGTTCTAAGGAAGTGAGAACTGTTGGAAAATCTCCTCTTTGAAATAACTTAGTCACTTTTCCCTAGCTCTCTAGTCTATACATCAGGAAATCTGGATTCCCTTAACTTTTATACATAAACTTTTAACCTCTATGTTTGGTTAATGTTCCTATAATACATATTTTTAGTTCTTATGATGTTTCTTTCTGAACACACTTCGGTTTTCTCACACATCCTATGTTGACTTAAACGGATTCAAGATCCCATAAAGAACTTGCCACTGAGAACAGAAGAGATCCATTAGTCCTTGCCCTTATGCTTCATGCATCTTTGCATACTGCGTATAGGACAACATCCCATTCGTTTGGCTTTTTGTCTATTTGCTTGTTACTATTTTTAACAGCTGGAAATTGTTGATTCAAATTCAGTTTGGGTGTCCATTCTGACTTAATGTCTCTTCTCTTTGTCATTGGAAACACAGCAGACATTTCCCAATTTTAACTCTAGTTTGTTTTGGAAACAATAGAACCAGGGAAGTGTTAACAGCTTGTTGTTGTTTTTGCTTTGTTTCATTTTGCTTTAATTGTGGTAAAAAATACATAACATAAAATTTACCAATTAACCATTTCTAAGTGTACAGTTCAGTAGTGTCTAGTGTATTCACACTGTTGTACAACCAATCTCCAGACCTTTTTCATCTTGCAAAACTGAAACTCTGTACCCATTTAACAACTCCCCATTTCTCCCTCCCCCCAGCCCCTGGCAACCAGCATTCCATTTTGTGTTTATATACATTTGAATACTCTACGTCATGTAAGTGAAATCATAAAGTATTTGTCTTTTTGTGACTGGCTTGTTTTGCTTAGCATAATGTCCTCAGGTTTCATCCATATTTAGTCAGTGTTCTATATTAGTCAGAGTTCTCCAGAGAAACAGAAGCAATAGGATATATATATATATATATATATATATATATAGACAAAAATCGAGATTGTATGGTAAGCAGAATTCCAAGATGGACTCCAGGAGTCCTGCTCTCTCATGTGCATGCCTTGTATAAACATCTCCTCATTAGTGTGGATGGAAAATTTTTGTTGTTGTTGTTGTTTGTTTTTTAAATACTTTACATGGTACAAATAGTTTTCTGTTCAGAGAGGAGAAAACATACTGCTATGGTCACAGTTCTAAGGATGATCTAAGCCGTCTCCAGCTCTGAGTTGTGGACTGTAGTGCAGGTTGACTTCAACCACAGCTTCTCCAGCTTCAGTCATTTATCAAAGCTAAAATCATACTCTAAGGATACAGGAAGAAACAGAGCCAGTGGAAACCAAGCGTGGTCATGGCTTCTTTCCTGTGTGACTTCAGCTGCCCTTGATTGTGTGTTTCTGTTGGATAAAATACTCCCAAGTTACCACTTGGTGCCATAATGAACCAATACATATATTCCAAGTGGCAACAGGCAAGTTGAGAATGAAGGTAAACCAGTGAAATGAAATGAGCACGAAAGCAGTGACAGTGGTATGGCCAATAAATTCTGGAATTACCCACTTGTTCAATTTCGAGCAACACGGTCTGGCATTAATATAATCACGTTCTAAATCAGACAATGTAATTATGAAGTACACCGAGAGGAAGATGAGCACGCAACAGCCCAGGAGAGAGAAGACAAACACCACTGCCTCCATCCTTGTCTCTCTCTCTCTCATTTTTTAATTGTGAAGTTTACATCCGTACAATTTGTTTGATCATCTTCCCTAATTCTCTGATTTGTTTCTGAGCAAATCATTTAGTTTTTTTATTTCTCTTTTTTGGGGGAGGATGGAGGGGGGAGAGGAATATCATTATGCAGGCTGTTAGAGAAACAAGCAAATGCTTGGCTCTAGAATGGCAATGCCGGTACCTTCCTTCAGAGCTTTCTGAGTGGTTGACTCAGGCATTCATCCTCTGGCTAAAGCTGTACAAATAACTCTCTAAAGGAGGAGGGAAGACACCCGAGATTCCCGTAGTGAATCCTGGCCCCAGAGAAGGGGGGCAATGATTCTATGTAGCTTAGAGCAGCTGTGAGGTTTCATGGACATACAATCTGCATACCTTAAAATAAAGCCTGCTCTGCTACAGGTGCTCATTTTCCCCTCTGTGGAGCCACAACCTCTGCAGTCAGGGTTCCATTATTGAACATTGTGTTTACTGCCGGGTCCATAGGTACTCTCATTTGGGTTAATGAAATTAATTTAGATTCCATACTTGTTGATCCACATCTCATCTACATGTATGAGAGAAAACAAAGAAGCACCAAGATATAAAAAGGGAAAAACTAATCTGCATAGAAGAGAGTTAATATAGGAAACAGAAGAAAATATTAAAATAGTAATAATTAGTATCCTCATGGAAATTTTAAATAATAATATCACATCCACTAAAACAATTCAACAACAGATAAAAGTTCCTGAAAGTGAAACTTAATTCTCCATGTGTCACTTTTCATCTTTCATGTACTAAGCTGATTTTCTATACCAGTGTTTTAGATTTCAATGTGTGGTCCTTTAGATTTCAATGTGTGGTCCAGCAACATAAGCATCAACTGAGAACTTGTTAGAAAAGCAAATTCCTGAGCCCCAACATAGACCTAATGAATTAAAAACTTTGGGGATGGGGCCCAGCAATCTGTGTTTTATTGATTCTGCCTCTGTTGTGTGCTAATGTCTGAGAACCACTGCTTGACTGCATGTTGGAATCACTAAGGAACTTTAAAAACTACTGGTGTCTGGCTCCTATCCTAAGCAATTCTGATTTAATAGACTTGGGGTGCAACTTGGGCTTCAGGAGTTTTAAAAGCTCCCCTGGTCATTCTAATGTGCAGCTAAAGATGAAAACCAATGGTCTATATCTACGGGTCTCAAACAATTAGATCCCCTTCCAGATCTGGTTAAAGCAGTGGTTTCCAAACGTGTCTGCTGGAATCACCTGGAGAACTTGACAAATACCTGATGTGATGTGGCACCCCCAGAAGCTGTCATTTAATTGCTCTGGGGTGTGGCCTGGGCTTTAAAAAACAAAAATCTGGCCATTCCAATGTGCAGACAAGTTTGGGCAACAGTGAGTTAAAGACTAAATTCCTAGTTCTAAAGATAAATTTCTAGTTCCAAAGACTAAATGCCTAGATCTAAAGCAGACACTAAATATATGACCTTACAAAGACTAATTATATATATGCAGATATATATGTATGACTGAAGTAAGATTTAACTGCCTCCCAACATCCGTAAACAAAATGGAGGTTAAAAAAAGATTCATAGCCCAAGGTAAGGGAAAGAGAGCAGTTCTCCTCAACCTTGGCAACACATTAGAATCTCATGGGAGCTTTTAACACCTTTAAGACCTAGGCCTCACCCCAGACCAATTAAATCAGAGCCTCTGGTATAACTGAGGTATCAGTACTGTTTAAATTAAACCAGAACATTGCAGAGCAGTCAAGAGTTCAGTATCATTTAAATCTCCTCGGAGGGTTCCAAACGGCACCTGCAGTTGAGAACCATGGGTTAGAGTGTCGCATCACTTTGAATGAGAAGATTTATTCATTCCAGTTTTCTTATAGGACACAGAGGAGCTGAACCTGGCTATGTGCTCAGGGAAGGAATGACAATGTCACCAGTAGAGCTAATGAGACTGGCACCAATATAGGACCTTTCCTAATATGTGCCTATCTGATATACTTTTGGTTTTTATTAAGAGTGGTTTGGCATTTGGTGGCTAAATGCCCCCTGTACAGGTCACACAATAATCTTTTAATATTACATTATTACTAAAAGTAAAACATTTGAGCCCATACAAATTGCCGCAGTAAAACTGAGTGGCAATAGCTTTATGTTAGAGCAGTGATTTTTCAACCAGTGGTGATTTTTCCCTCAGAGGATATTTGACAATGTCTGGAGACATTTTGGTTGTCACAACTGTGGGGAGAGGGGGAGCTTCCACTGGCATCTAGTGAGTAGGGCCAGGGAAGCTTCTAAATATCCTATAATGCACAGGACAGCTCCCCACCCAACAAAGAATTATCTGGTATAAAATGTCTATAGTGCTGAGGTTGAGAAACCCTGCTTCTGTGGAGAGCCTGTAGGCTTCAACTACTTCAGGGGAAAACGTAGACCAACAGTAGAAAGTCCATTACAAAAGAGAATTTGCCTGGGGGAAAGTCCAGGAAATCTCCAGAACTTCTTGATAGAACCAAATACTCTGAAGACCATTCCTTGTTCCTAAGAAAAGAAACTCAGCCAAATAATGACAAACAACTATTATCACAGCTTCTACTTAAAGTTTGCTCCTGTGTTTCTCAAAGTGAATTTAAACCTACAATATCAAATATATTCTAACAATAGAACCCCATCTCTGTGTAAATATGTTTAAACCAACCAAAAAATCAGCTAGAGGACTTCTTACTTCCATGAGTTTGTTCCCTCGGTGACCCTGAGTGTCCTTGTCTATCTTCTATCAGGCTGGTCCAGGTATATTTTTTAAATGACAGTCGAGGAGTCAAATCCTCCACAAAGCGTTGCTTGGCCTCGGACCCTCATACTAGAAGAGGTGCCCCTCCTTCATGTTCTCAGAATCCTCCATGCACGTTTCTATCATAGTACTCACATAAATATTTTAAAATATGCATCTGACTCCTTAATATACTGTATTTCTTGAAGGTAGAGCATTTGCTCTGTAGCTTGAGGAGCTGGTAAAGCCCTTGGCACATTGTAGGTACTCAAATTTTTGTTAAATGGACAAATGAATGATGATACATTTGCATCATTAGTTGCCCCTTATGCAATACTAGGAAAACAATTATTTTGGATTAGCTGTTATGTAACGACTTAGCTCTATCATATCAAAAGCAGTTTTGAAGTTCACTCAACCACAAAAGCCCACATTTATACTTAGACTCATTTATCAGTGCTGTTTCCCCGCCTCTCCTAGTCACTTTCAATCCTCGTTTTTAAAGTTCAAGGTCACTGAGCACCAATAATAAATTGTTTCTCTTTTCCATGTGAAATACTGTGAAAACCCGACCAAAAATGGATTAGCAGAAGCCAGGGAGTATAATGTGGTTTTTTTCAGGCTCAATATTTTAAAAAAAACTTCATGGAAATACATTTTGATTGCTTTAAAATATTTTTACAAAGGAAAAAAGGTACTTGAATCTTTGACCTTCTGAGAATATGTTTCCCAGCTCCTTCTAGTTGTATCTGTTAAACGCCTAGTTCTAGGCACTGGTAAGATATTTTCAATCTTTTATAGCTGTTCATTTTGATTAAAGGAACTGGAGAAAAAAAGAAAGTGAGCTGCTCCAGAAAGAGCTACAGAAAGTATGTCATTAACACTTTCCTACTGCCGAATTTAGTCATCAACTTAATCGCAGAGATTTAATTGTTCTCATGAGGTTTTCCTAGTGACTGCTTCATTGACCATCTTGTTCTACAAAGAAAATATATGTACAGTCTCTGAAATTCTGTATTATTTCTGGGAAAAGATCAGCATTTACTTGATAAAGAAAGCAAATGGACTTAGTTCAGAATATGTATTTGTGAAAGTTTTGGATAACAGCTGCAGAAAATCTAAGAATACTTCCATTTCTTCAGCACCTGACAGCTGAAGATCTCAATGCACCATTTAAGGCATGTCCGAGTCAGCAGCTAGTCCACAAACCTCTAATAAAATCTTCTTTTTCTTCACTTACATTTAACAAAAATAGAAAGACTATTGAAATGCAGACTAAAGAAAAAAACAAGACTATAAACTTTAAGTCTGACTCACTGAGGACTTTTTATGTCTTCCCTGGTGCTGTATCTCAATTGTTTATGTACTTTTGCTATATTTCTGTGAGTTCTCTTCCTGTTCTCCCAAGATAATTTTGTATTGAGGAGGAGGAAAGAGTGGAGTTTTGTGCTTTGGAACTGAGAGCCTAGATTCTTATATAAGTACCTTAACATTGCTGCTGACTTACACTGTATAATTAACATCTACGTGGCATTCTCTTCTCTGTATTCCCTATAAATCTTCACCGGATACAGGTTAATTCCAACCAAAAGACCCTTACGTCTTATTTCACCTCATTACATCCACCACAACTATATTTGTATGTGTGTATAAATATACAGATTTATGTTATTGTTCCAGAGGCAAAGTTTAATGGTTTTAGAAACCAGTGATTGTCTAATGTGATAGACGTCATAGAAAGAAAATATAAGATGTATTTTCAAAGTTATATATACACACATATGCACGTGGGGGTGTGCTGACTGGATATAGAAAAGTGGGAAGCATGAAGGTTTGGTTGAGAGTGGCATTTGCCTACAAGTGTTGGAGGAGGGGCAAAGACACACAACATGAGTAAATCCATAAATACACACTTTAAACCCTCCCTACAATGTTGGTGAATCAATTACCTGTAAACCAGGGTGTTGAACTAGATTTTGTAGATTTCTTTTTTCTATAAATTTTAGGATTCTATGAATGAGTGTTTTAAAGATAATGCATATGCCCACCAAATTTTCCACCTAATGGTGAAGGCTGGAATCTCTCTCCTTGTGGTCCTCCTAAGTGTGTTCAGATTTTAAAAAATAGAAATAGGTACCCTGGTCCATCTTTTTCATTTTTCTGATTACCTGACAGCTCTTTCTTCAAATTCGCTGTGAATCATCCATTGAACCATTAGAAGTTGTGTTCAGAGGTTTAGTAAGGAAAGAAAATTGTAGAGAATGTTTTACAAAGTAAGAATATGAAAAGCTAGGTGATAAAAGTTGTTCTGTCTCTTTCAAGGGGCAGTATTGACAAATGACAACATTTTCTCTCAATTTTCTAATTTGCAACTGTCATCTGAAATAAAGAGTCTAGGTCAAGGTTAACTGAAGGAGTTTATTTAATAATCAAAGTGAGGAATTCAAATTCCGGGAAACAGTCCAACAGAGAATTCTGAGGACCTGCTCCAAGGTCTACAGATCTGAGTGCAGTTTATATACCTTTTAACAAAGCAGTGCCTGTGCAGGAAAGGGCTTACACATCTAATAGTCATATACTTCAAGGATAACAAGAGCTTTTCGGTTATATGTCAAATGAGCCTTGCAATGTTGGCATTATTTAAGTGTGGAGGGAGGCAAGGACCAGGGCCGTCACTTTTCCCCTCAGTCTCTGCATTTCCCAGAAATGCAGCTGGGAAATGTGGGAGCGAGGTACCCATTATCTTCCTGTCGCTGATTCCTCCTGCTGATGTCTGCAGTCATGAGACGAGGGGCTGCAAGGTCGTTTAGACACAGGCTTATGAGGCCTGCATGGCTGCTTCATAGCACAGCATGGCTTTTTGTTGTACTGACTTTAAGCCTGTGCAGCTTGCTGGCTCGATTCACCTGTTAGACCAGGGAGAGGGGTCCCAGTTTCATTCACACAACCACTCAGCTTACTTTAAAACATTTCGTTACTTGAAATTATTGCATGAGGAGAAATGACTTATCTGATTATTTTGCCACTTATTCCTAACACTTACTGCAGTCCTGGATACACAGCAGCAGTCAAGCAGTACTGCTTATCCATGGAGAAATGTTCTCCAATGAAAGGAGGACTCTTCAATATATTTTTTTCCTGTGAAAATTAAATACTAGCCAACAAGTGAACTATTTTTAAGTTATAATTCTCTATTCCAACATATAAACTTGGTTGCAGATGACAGAATCTATTCCAGTTAGTAGGGGATTATTAAAACATGTTAGAAATGTAACAGAACTTGTGGAAGGGCTGAGGGAATAGATTCTAGGCTGAGTTTACAGCAATACTTCCAATCATCACACTGCAGAACTGCCAGTGCCCGCACCAGAACCACAGGACTTTTACTGAAGTCAGGCTTTTCTTTTTGCTGAGCCCAGAACCGTGCTTGGTTCTATGACAAGAAAACTGTCACAGCTGCTGACAATCTCAGTCACTCTCCATCTCTGCCACTCCACCCCTGGTGCCCTTGTCTTTCCTTGCAACCTTGCTTCCAAATTAAATTTCGTACGAGTGCATCTGATTGGTGGAAGATGCACCTAGCACAAAGAAGGAATATGTACATTTTTAAAATTCTACCTTGGAAAGGTTTACAAGGTGGAGGACTATCAAAATGTGAGAATGAGATTCAGAAGCTTAGAGACAGTGGTAAATGGTGGATGTCTACTTTATGAATTTTCTATTAAGCAGAACCCCTCAATAGTGTGGTGTTACCTTTATAATTGTTTAAAATATTACTTTGGTTCCAATTTGGGATCTGAGAGCCAGAATAAGAAAAACCTGGAAGTTAAGTGGCTAGCCATCATTGGAATAATGCAACAAAGTCAGGACTTGCTGGGTAGCCTGTGCTAAATTATCTAACTTGGCCAATATTTTAGGTTCCTTGATATGGCATCAAGTTCCATTTCAGTATGGGAAGACTAATTTATCAGTTCAGGGCCATTTTAACAAAAATTGTATCTCAGTTGCTAATGAATGATGAGGCCGCGAATTCTGGATCAAGCCAATAAAAATCCAAAGGTTTCAGTTCACACAGCTTTAGGCTTGCTAAAATTTCCAGTTTATTTTTAAACAGTTCTCTGCAGAAGCACATGTTGGCATGATTAAACCAGAGTGACCTTCCCATAAACAGTCTTCATTCTCTCCAGGTGATGGCCAGCAGAGTATTCTCTCCAAACCTAGGCAGCTTCTTTCACATGGATATGGAAGAATTTAGAGTAATATAAGAAAAATAGAAATAAAATAATATACAATAATATATAAATATATACAAATAAAAATAATGTAAATAATAATATAAGAATACAGAAATTTGAGTCTAAAGCAGAATTTATTTTTACCTTTGACAACCAAAAAATATCACCCACATTTGTATTTTCCAGGGTATGAAAGCATTGTAATGGAATATTTGAGGACCTAACTCAATTTTACCAGCTTTCTTTCTTTTGGACCGAATATGTGTGATAAACATTTCATACAAATAACAGCATGTGCTCAAGGTTCAGGCAAGCACATATCTGCTTACTGAAAACAATTAGTAGCATTAGAAAACACTTATCTTGATGTTTTCTCTTTCTATGCCCATGAATGGATCTACATGAGAAACACTCATATGAATTTATGGCTATTCCATATTCCTCTTCACAATTTATGTCCCTCGAAGTGTTTTCAGAGCTTACCTCATCCTGCTCCCAAGCAAAACCTTCCCTATATTGGACTTGTTTTCCCCACTTTCATACTAATCTCTCCCCTTTTCATGTCCCTCATGACTATAGCCACTCCTTGTCTTTTGTTTTTTGTTGTTGCTTCTGCCCAATCTCTCCCTGTGCTGCTTTCTCTTTCTTGCTCTTCCTCTACTTGTTTATGTTCTTTTAAAATAACTTTTATAAAGATTTTCTTTGATATGCTTCTCTCTTATAAACTCAATGGGCTTTCATCCAATGGGCTGACAGTAGGGCCAGTCCTTCAAGTGGCAGTTAGGGCAGAAAGGGTGGATCCAGGAAATGCTGGGATGATGGTCCCTACATAGCTAACATGCACACGTATTGATTTCTTCACGGGCTAGGAAATTTGACTTGAAGTGTTGTTAAGACAGTAAGCTTTTAATCCTGAATTTTAGACTATCTTCTAATACTGAAAGAAACAAAGAAGAAAACTATTGATGTTTAAGAAAGTTCTCAGAGCAAAGAAATGACAGAGACCTTTACCAAATAAAATACCTGCAATCTCACACTCAGACACTTGTGAGGAAAGGGCACGGCTGAAGGATGAGAATAGGGCTAAAGCAGTATTTACGAGGTGGTAATGCAATAATCACTGTGAAGATTATTTTTTAGCTAGGAAAAGAATGTGCATACTCCCTAAGGATAATTACATGTTTTACCCATTTATATTTCCTTATTTACCAGGACAGGTGTTCAGTGAACAAAATGGTTTTTATTGATTAAATGATTTGGGGGAGGGTGATTTCTGACTGTTCAGCTCATCTGGCAAAGAATGTGATATTAGCTTTAATTCCAGATGGCTTTCCCAAAAGTTTCATAAGCAAGAGAGAGAGAAGGACAGAGACAGACAGAGACAGAGAGAGAGAGAGAGAGCCCCTACTCATGAATTTGGCTGGGTGTTTGAGGTTGCACAGGCAAATATGGCACAGCTGTTTTCCAGGCTATTATTCCAGCAGGAAATCCCTGCCATGGGAGGGAGTGATGTGTTCTGTCTCAAGGATGGAGGGATTCTTCACAGAGGAGTTGTTACCTGATCACGGTTTTTAAAGCAGTGTTTCTCAATGTCTAGTGCAGTGGTTTTCAGTTCTTGCAGATATTAGATATTGTTCTTTTCAGATAATAGGAACACAGTCACCTGGGAAGTACTTAAATCACACCAGTGTCCTAATGTCATGGGACCACTTCCTCACCTCCTGCAAGATCCTCGGTTTCTCTACTGCGCAGCCTCGGTTGACAATCCCTGGTGTGGTGCCCATTATTTGTGTCAGAAATACCTGGCTTCTCCGGGTTTGGGGCACCTTGAACAAGTATCTCAAATGATGCTATACACCGGGATGTTTGAAAACTTTAAATAATAGACAAAATTTTACCAGGTGGATTGAAGATGGTGGGAGAAGAGGGCATCTTAGGCAGGGACAACAACCTGTGCAGACCCACAGAGGCGTGAAGCTGAGATGGTGGATGACTAGGGTGATGATTAACGGAAGGGGACCCATTATGAAGAGTGTAGTATGCCAGCTAAGGAGCCTGACTCTTGCCGGGCAGGTGAGGGGAGCCATTGAGGATTTTAAAGGCCCAAGTGACGTGTTCAGAGATGAATTTAGAAAGATCATTCTGGAGAGAGTGTAGGAAAGACTGAAGAAAGGAAGACCAATATCAGAGAAACATGCCATGTTGACAGGTAGAAAAATGGAAACACTTATCAATCGATAAATGAATTTCCTTTAGGTGCTAACAAGAGATCTAGTTCACTTGTCGGTGAATTTTAGGGTTATTAGTTGCACACAATGTCAACTGAATTGAGATCTAGCTTTGGGAATACAGTTTTGAAAATTCACATGTAGCATGGCAAGACTAAAAGGTAAAATTAGTTCTTTTCTGACCATTCCAGGTTTTACTAAACTGACTTAGAACTTGTGGAAACAGCTCTGATTGGGAGCCAGACCTCCCATGGTGTCACCTATTATATCGGATTCTTTCTGGAGTTAGAGCTGGAGACAACTTTATTTTTGAGTGTTTTTGTTTAGTTGGATTATTTTCATAATTTAATAACAATATGTGAGAAATAACTAATAAAATTGTTTTAAGGAACGCTGTGAATGTAAAATAGGAACAAACACATAATAATGTGCTTAATGAACTGTAAAACTAAAAGAGTAGATTAATATCCTATGAAACTTCAGCAAGTTAATTACAACACAATGAGAGACAAAGGCATATGTATTTTTCTTAGCTGTGTGTGGGAAAGGAATTTCACATATCCCTGGTTTATAGGTGATCACTGCTGTGCTGAATCACAGGAAGAAAAAGGGCATGCTATTCATTAAGGACAGATTTGGGAAATTAAAAATGAAGCAATTATGGCAAATGCATGTGTTGTTTTCAAATTTCAATCATTTATTTAAATAGTTTAATGAGTCCCAAGTTATATCTATGGTTTGAAATAAAATTATCCAAAATGAGTAAAAAAATTTTTTTTGGAGAGTTACAGTACACAAAATGATAAAGTCACTAGAAATTGGAAAACTTCCATGGACACTAACAAAAAAATAGTGTATCTAAGTAAGTCAATACATAAAAGGATTAGTTTATTCATTAGTTATTTAGTTAAACAAAATTATTTTAATGAAAATAGCCAGTAATCTTTTTGAATTATAAGAAAAAGTCATGCTCACTGCAAACTTTTTATGAAGAAGAAAACAAAGATCATTCACTTTTTCTTCCACCCAACTACTAGTAATATTTTGGTTACGCATTCATAAAAAATAGTCTTGGAGGTTATCTGCTTTAAGCTATTTACACAACCTGATCTTTTTCTCTCGATAATGTGGTGTGTACTCTTTTTAATGTCAACCATTTTAAATGGTTGTAAACTGCCTACTATTGGACTTTAAGTTCTTACCATTTAAAAAATATAAACAAAACTGCAATAAGCACCCTGGTACACATACCTTCACTGACTCATCTGTCCAATTACTTTCTTAGGATGACTAAGTTAGTAACCTCAAATTATATAACCAAATTGGTGTTTTAAAAAGTATGAGTGTGAATTGTACATTGAATTGTACTTTATGTGAATTGTACTTTATATTTTATTATTTTCTGCCAATTAAATTATTAGTTCATTTGAGATTTTTGACATTAATTCGAGATTTTTTTTTTCCTGAGGAAGATTCATCCTGAGTTAACATCTATGCCAGTCTTCCTCTATTTTGTATGTGGGTCGCCGCCACAGCATGGCTGCCAAGGAGTGGTGTGGGTCCGAGCCCGGGAACCATACCTGGGCCACTAAGTGGAGCACACTGAACTCAACCACTAGGCCATGGGGCCAGCCTCTCATTTGAGATTTTTGGTATGAGGAAAGAATGCAATATTTTTTCATCAAAATCAAATTGTTCCAATGTTGTGTATTCTTTAATACATCCTTTCCCCCACTGATAGAAAAAATGGCAAGTTTTTTACATATTAAATCCTCATGCATACACTTACGTCTGTTTCTGGAATCTTTAGTGTATTTTGTTGATTTTTTTTCTCCATTCCTTTCTCAGGAACAGTTGATTATATTTTTATAATAGGATTCTAATATCTGGTAGAGCAAATTCATCTCATTTTTATTTTTAAATTTTTTTTCTAGGAATACACATTTATTAATTTTAGTGGAATTTAAAATAATTGTAAGATTTTTCTCCAGTTCAATTGGAGTATTAATTAGGATTCATTATATTGATAGGTTAATTTTTAGAAAATTTATATCTATACAATACAGAGTGTTACAATCCAAGAATATGGCATGTGACTTTGTACTTTAAGGCTGTTTTTAACTCTTCAGTTGAGTTTTAAAGTTTTCTTTGCATGATTACTGCCTCTTTCTTGTTAGGTTTATTCCTGTGTGTTTTACGTTTTTCATGTTTGTTTTTATTGCTGTTGTGAATGGATCTCTTTTCCTAATATAAATAGATAATCGTTTTGCATATTTATTTAGGAGTTGATTCTTTTACTGAATTCTTAATGTTTTGGAAGATTTTCCTTGCATTGTATAACATGTAAATTATACTACTTTCACCCTATCCTTTCCATATTTATCAGCTCTATTATAAGATAGATCTTCTGAAACAACATTACAAATAGTAGTGACTGTATCCAAACCCATCTGGTCCCTGACTTAAATGGGATTTTCTGTGGTATTTTGCCGTTAGGCATAAAGCTTGCTACAGGTACACACAGATACACACACACACAGAGATTAATTTCAATAAATCTTTTTTTGTAATCAATTGAAATGATTATATGATTTTTTTTCTGTTTTGAATCATTAATATGGTGAACACTGTACATATCCTATTCATATGGCACCAAGCAGTAGTAATGAAATTCCTATTCATTCTAAGAACAATTTTATCAATTTTTTAATCTAATCCAGTGGTCTCCAAACTGGGGTGGTACATTCAGATAACTGAGAGAAAAAAATGTCAAAACTTCTATTTCAATAATCTATGTCTTTTTAAAACAACTACATAGTACATTAGTAGGACTTTACATCCATATACTTTTTAAGTAAATAAACACATATTAGGTTTGCACACTCAAAATTTTATCCTGCACTGGTCTCCTAGATAAGTGATAAGAGATGCTAGACTTTCACTGTTTTGCTGAACAAAGGAGAAATATCTCCCTTTGTGAAATTAGACTACTTTCTGAGGTCAATCATCTCAAACTAAATTGATTTTTACAGCCAGAACATTTTTCTTTAAATTATATTGGTTTCTTTGATGCTATGATATTTGATACATAAACATCTGTTCATAAAATTGAATTTCACATGGCCTATATGAATAAAAAATGCTCCATGTTCCAATTTAGTTTGAAGATTTTGTGATATTAATACTGTGCACGTTGCTTTTATTTTTCATATCTTCATGTTGTATGTTTACCCATCCATTTTTGACGTACATTTATTTATGCTCTTCATTATGCTTAACAGAAGAACACTAAAGATAATCCCAATATGAATTTATATACTGTCACTACTATTTTAAATATTGTTTCAGAAGAGTAATTCAATAATAGAATCTATAAATCTGGAAAGGATAAGGCAGATGTATTATTATTCACAGATTTTATGATTCATAGAGTCCATCTTCTCAAGTTTCCTTAAGCTCCAGAGGGACTTTTTAAAACATGCCTTTTATCTTTTGGAGTAAGGGTTCCAAAATATCTTCTTCACTCTTCTTCCACCTGTTGTGTTGCTTTTCTCCCCTGGGTGATAGTTTTTGTTGGCTCTGTGGGCGTCTTATTTCTGGCTTCTTATCCTGGCTGTGGTGGAGCCCAGCATTAGGCCAGGACTGCTGTGAGTGGACCCTCCTGGACTCTCTCCCAATTAACCAGTTAACCTCTTTAGCTGGAGGGCTGGAAGCAGTATAACATTTGTGCTGAGTCGCTTAACTCTCACGTGCACTGAAGGAAATTGAGGTGGAAGGTAGGGCAGCTTGAGGAGAACAGCAGCAAGATGGTATGTTCTCTCTGATCACTCTCCCTCTGTCCTTGGCCGTGGACTACATCCCCCTACTCCGGGGTGGCATTCTTCCAGATCTCAGCAGTTTCACACTCATAAGAACACCCCAGCCTGACGAGAAGTGGTGGATGGAAGACTCTTGGCTCAAACTCTATTGTTTGCTGCTTAATCTGCCTGCATATAAATGAGGTTTTTGTTTTTCCAAAAAATATCCTTCAGGAAAGTCAATATTGCCTTAAATACGAATTCCTATAAAACTTTCTCTTTTAGTGGCTGTATCTCAATTATTTGATTTTTACCCTAAAAAGTTGATCTGGGGAGAGATCTTAGCCTGAGATGACTGTAGTCAATGCTGGAAAGATCTCATACAGCTTATGAACCTATTTCCCCATAATATGACAGATGTGGACCGTCATTATAAAAAAAACTTCTAACACTTGTAATTAATCTTAAAAAAGCAATACAGAAAAAAAGGAAGGAAGCAAGGGAGTAGTTATTTTGGAAATTATAAATATAAACCTATATATTGAAAAAATGAGAAATAATGAGTATCCTAATGGCACATGAGTGGGTTCTTGTGTCTAGGACAAATTTTCCACTGGCAGTATCTTAAATGCATTTAAAATGGTCCGTATTGCATATCTAATATATTAGAAAATCCTGTTAGTTCTACCTATAAACTGACTAGTTCGCACCACCTCTGTTGCTACCACCGTCAAGCCACCATCGTCTCCCACGTGGATTACTCCCACTTCCTACTTCCACCCTCCCTTCTCTTACCAGACATCCTCAACACAGCTGCCAGAGCAATCTTTTTAAAATATAAGGCAGATCATGACATTCCTAATTCCCCAAACTCTCTAATTCCTTCCTTTTTCTGAGTACAAGCCAAAATCTTTACAATGGCATGTAAAACCTGCACGATCTAACTCCAGCTCCTGCTCCATACAGCTCCCACCCCCAGTCTGTCAATCACTTCAACACCCACAGTTCTTTCCCCTGTTTGTGGTGCTCTAGCCATATTAGTTTCCTTGCTGTTCCTCTTTCCTGCAGACTGGCTACTATGTTAGCGCTTTTGCATTGGCTGGTCTTTCTGCTTGAAACACTCCCACATATCTCCATGATTAACTCTTTCCCTTGCTTCAGCTTTTGCCCCAAGTGTCACCATCTTCATGATGATCATACTATTAAAAATTATATTCTCCTCCATTCTCAACCTCTCTTCCTGTGCTCTATTTTCCCTACAATGCCTTTAATCTTTTAATATTCTATATAATTTACATGTTTGTTATATTCATTTTCATTGTTTGTGCACCCATGCTAGAATGTAAGCTTTAGCAAAGCAGGGAATTAAAAAAAATAATCTTTCTCACTCGATAAGTACCAAGTGCCTAGAACAGTGTCTCACACAGGAAGCACTCAATAAATATGGAATGAACAAATGTACTTATTTAACTTCACCTCAGTAAGTATCTTCTAAATTTCCCCAACATCCCTAGCTTCATCCCACGTGCTTACAGAAGATTCCAAAGATGAACGAGATGTTGTCTTTGAATTTGAGGTACTTACCATCTATTTGGAGAGTTGAGATATGATTTAATTATTATGGAGGTAATTAAATATTACAACATGTGGTAATAGCTACAAATTTTATGAGCGTTAGAAAACCTGAGTTTCTTTATCTGAAAAAATTACTTACTCTAGGGGTTACCTAGAGAACTTTTCAACTCTAAAATTATAACATTTTATGATTTTACAAATTATTAGTGTAAAGAAACTACAGAATACAGGTGGGTATGGCCAAACCACTAGAAAGAACTCCACAGATCAGCAGGTGTGCTGTGGGAGAAGCTGAGAGTGAAAAGTATTATGCCAC
This sequence comes from Tapirus indicus, assembly GCA_031878705.1. Lineage (NCBI taxonomy): Eukaryota > Metazoa > Chordata > Mammalia > Perissodactyla > Tapiridae > Tapirus > Tapirus indicus. The sequence goes on along the minus strand of CM062920.1, from coordinate 6,697,875 downwards.
ATCCTACAAACCAAGGGGGAAAAGAACATTAGTAGCAAATATTTCCAAGGGAGAAGCAACTCACCCTGAGCTAAAACCTGAGTGGATAGATCTGAGAATGATGGGGAACTGGGCAAAATTCTCACAGCCTCTAAGGTGAAGGAGAGTGCAAGAAACTCTGGATGTGAGCCTGGGAAAACTGCAGAGTGCTGGGAAGTCCAGACCTTGAGAATTAGTGAAGTGTTCATTCCTCAACCTCCTCTGAATTCAGAAGGACAGAGACTCATTCTGAGAAAACTGGGAAAAACAAATACACCTGATGACAGAAACAAATTAGAGCAGGACAGAAATAACCGGGAGAAATAGAGGTCAAAGTACCAGACAGCTGAGGGAGTAGAAAGGAGGAGTAGAAAGAAACAGTTTCCCAAAAGTTCTCTAACAACAAAATATAATGTCTAAAGCTGAATTCCTGTTCATGTAGGTGAGGTCTATAGAGCTTATGGGCTACGTGTAGGGCTGGTGGCTGAAAATCTTCCTGAATAGAATTAGATCTATACAGATAGACCATATTTTGAGCCCTTTTGGTAGCAACAGAAGAAGAAAGCCTTAAGCCATACGTCTTAGTCCAGTAGGCTGTTATTAACAAGATACCCTACATTATAAGCAACAGAAATTTATTTCTCATATTTTCTGGGGGTTGGAAGTTAGTATGGTCGGGTGAGGGCCCACCCCCTGGTTCATAGTCTGTGCCTTCTCGCTGTGTCCTCACATGGTAGAAGGGGCTAGGGGTCTCTCTGGAGCCTCTTTTGTAAGTCAGTAATCCCATTCATGAAGACAACACCCTCATGTCTTAAGCACTTCCCAAAGGCCTCACCTCCTAACACCATCATCTGTGGGAGTTAGGATTTCAGCATATGAAATGGGGGGGACACACAAACATTTAGAACATAGCACCATAATACTGGGAAAGCTACACTACTACTCAGTCTCCTCCTAAGGAGCCTCTTTCCAATAGCCTAGGAAAATCCATCTCATTTAAAAATGTGGGAAAAAATACAATCTAACTCTAATAAGAGTTATTGCCAAAAAAGTGATGTGTTCCAACAATGAGAACACATCAGGAAAAATTGTGGCCTCTAAATATATGGGAACTGTAACATAGTATTTCAAAGTAAGATAAAGTTGAAAAAGCTAGAAGTTTTTAAAGAACAGAAAAATTAAGAAATTCAAAATCTCAGAAATTATTTGGCTAGATGATAGGAATATATAAAGGCAGAATTGATAAGTACCAAAAGTAAATTGGAAAAGGAAGAGAAAAATATTCAGAAATAAAACTAAAATAAGTGGAACATAAAATATATACCAGGAAAAACACTGTGAAAGAAGTAAGATAGACAAGTAATAAAACAAGAAAACCCACAACAAAACCAACTTAAAGATAATAAAGGAATTTGAAAAACTGATGGAGAAAATCTGCAAAATTAATCAAATATGCATTTATAGTTGTTCTTAAAGATGGACACTAAAGCAATGGAACAGAAAAAATGATTGAAAACCATAGTTCAACATTAATTTTTTTGGAAAACAAGAAAAATTGATTCTATTAACAGTTCACTGTCTCTGTGTACATGGAACCAGAGTAGTCAATACCAAGATTTAGCTTTGCAAAACAATTAGACATAAAGATAAGAAAAAATTGTCTTTGGACATTCAGACACTGCCCCCCACCCCCTACCACTACCAACACACACATACACAGCAAATAACAAAAAAGGGAAAGAAAATGAGAGTAGCGTCAAATTTCTCAGCAGCAACACTGTGAGCTACACGACAATGAAGTAACATTGTTAAAGTGCTCAAGACAAGAAAATGTGAGCCAAGTTTTTATATCCAGCCAGACATCCTTTTAGTACAAAGGCTACAAAGAGTTATGAACATGTAATACTTGACAAAAATATTATTTTGATAAACCTTTCCTGAGAAATCTACTATAGAAAAAGCTTCAGAAAAAGAAAGTATCTGGAGAAGCTTCTTCATAGGGTCTTGGGGACATGGCAGTAAGCATTTAAAGACTGAAAGATGGAGATAAAAAGGACAAAATACAGTGTGAATACTATAGGCTCTGATGTTGGACAAATAATACAACCAATTAAGAAATGGGTGGAGAAGGGGTAGAGTAGATGAAAAGTAGAATGAACTTGCTGATTGACTCACTGATATTAGGAGCGAAAAGATATCATTTACAACTGATAAATGAAGAACCTGAAGCTTAAGTATATTTGGCTCAACAAACATCAACACTAAGATTATCACAATGAGGAAGAGAGGAAAAGAAGTTACTTACTGGAATTAATATTGACAATAGAAAAAAAGTCATAGTTTCAGAACAAAGTTTTGGTTAAAAGTATAGAAAGAAATTAGTATGAAGTTAACCATTAGAAAAAGAGTCCAATTGTTCCCAAATAGCAAAGGAAATAACAAGAAAAAAGAGAACAAAGCAAACAGCTAATATAATGGAATATATATATAAATATATGCATGCACACTAATAAAGCATAATACTGTCTTATAGAACTAACACCAAACATATTGGTTGCATCAATATATGTTAGTCGACTTAACTTATATAACACAAGAAAAAGATTTTCAGATGGACTAAGAAAGCAAAATTCAACTTTTTGCTGTATGCAAAAGATACCTAAAATAAAATGAATTGAAAAGGCTAAAGATAAAAGCATGAGCGAAAATATACCAAGTAAAGGCAAGCAAGAAGAAAGCAGAGGCCATGATCTTGATCTAAAACAAGGTAGAATTCAGGCCAAGAAGAATTAAACAATACAAAGTAGGACACTCTATAATGCTAAAGCCTACCATTCACAGTGAGGATATTAATATCTATTCACCAAGTACCAGTACAGCTTTCACAGAGCAGAAACGATAGGAGATAAAAGGAGAAACAGACACATATTAGAAATAGGAAACTTTAGCACACCTTGCTCAGATCTAGATAGATCAAGGGGACAAAATGTTAGTAAGGACATAGAAGACCTGAAAACCGTAAGATAAAGTCTACAGATGTACAACAAACACTTTATCCTGGTAGCACAGAATATATCCTGTTTCTAAGTGCACATGAACATCTATTAAAATTAGCTATAATTATTAGGTTACATATAACTCAAAAAAATAGAAATACAAACATTATCAGACCACAATGCAATAAATCCTCAATTAGTAATAATGATAACAAAAAAGGGCTCCACCACCAGGAAATTTAAAAGAAGTTAATACTTATATCAAAGGAAAAATATGAACCGAAATGTCTGTATTTCTAGAAAAGGATAATGAAGAAAACACAGTGTATTACAATCTACTGAAAATAAGAATGTCATAAGAGAGCTAGTAGAACATTTTGTGTTTGGGAAAGGCTTTCTATGCATAAAGGACTCGAGAGAACCATACTTGAAAATCAGTGTGGAGGATGGATAGAGGGGGAATAGAAGCTCAGCAACCCAGAGGCTTAGATTAGAATGGTGGCAGTGGAGCTGGAGAAAAGTGAGCAGATTTTATATGTTTGTTTTCTCGAGGCATAATCTAGAGACCTTGGGAAAGGATTGAATGTAACTGGCAATGGAGAGTGAGAAGCAGGCAGGAGTCCTGGGTTCATGGCATAGGACCTGGGTGGGTGGAAGTGCCGTTTAGCAAAATAGGAAGACAGAGAAATTTGGGATGTGGTGGTGGTGGAAAATAATTTACAAAATAAATTACAAAGTAGATAATTCATAATTGAAAAAATTCAAACAACCAATAAAATATGATTATGTTCAACTTTTCTCTTCATCAAATAAATATATATTAAAATAAAGATATGATTTTTAACCTATCAAAGTGACAAATTATTGATGACAGTGTTGAAGTGAATATTTTCATACCCTACTAATGTTTTATAGACTTTTAACCTTTCTGAATAGCAATATGAAAATATATGATCTATAACCTATAATTCAATTTCTAGGAATGTGTCCTGAGGAACTTAGTTATTTGGGCTAATATCTACATACAAGAATGCCAATCACAGCCTCATATATAATAACAAAAATTGGAGTCAATCACTAAATTTCATGATGTAAATTTTGAATAACAAATATTAAGTAAATTATTATACCAACATACAAAAACATCTATATGGTTATTACTACTCATGGTTTTGAAGGTATACTTCAAATTGCATTTTTTAGTTTACATCAATGGAGAACTCTTTGAAGTTAGCAAGATATCCACACCAAGCCTCATTCTAAAAATACAGATAAAGTAAATTCACATAAAAGTGAGCCACAGAAATGTATTAAGGTAAAAATACCATACAAAATTACAATAAGAAAAATGAAAAGAAGTTGTGTAGCGCTCCTAAAGACAATGAGAGTGTGCTATAATGACACTTTAAAAAAAATCAAAACTATTAACATATTATTTCAAAATAAGTTAAAAGTTATTAAGAAAATTATTCAAAACATAAACGAACTACCATTAGACATGAATCAGAAAACTCGAAAATAAGGTAACATGAAGTGAGAACACGTGAACTGCACAGAGTGATTAGAATCATGGCTTCTCGTGTGAATATAGAGAGCCAGACCACGAATATTGCAGAACACACACATACACACATACACACACATACAGGACAAAAGACAAGAAAAACATTCCAAAACGGTCCCAGGGTTTATCTCTAAGTGGTAGAATTATAGGAGATTTAAATTTTCTTATCTTTCTTATGTTTTCAACTTTTTATATAATGAATGTACGTTCTTTCCATCAACCTTTCGTTGTGGGGAGGACTTTAGATGCAGAAGATAAAAATAATGATACTCCTCAATTCACGATATATTATCATCTTTTATCCATATGAGACCTTTTTCTTAGAGTTTATTCTCCTTAGTTCCATGACTACTCCTATTTCCCTTCCTTCCATAAGCAACCATCCTCCTGTATTTAATGCATACCACTTTGTTTTATGTCTTCTTATAAATATTTTTATTTTATGAGCATGCATTTAGTTTACATCAGTGGAGAACTCTTTGAAGTTAGCAAGCTATCTGCAGCAAGCCTCATTCTAAAAATGCAGATAAAAGAAATTCACATAAAAATATGCCACAGAGATATATCAAGGTAAAATACCATACAGAGTTACAATAAGAAGAATGAAAAGGAGTAACATAATGTTCCTAAAGAAAACAAAAGTGTGCTATAATGGCACACTGAAAAAACACACATGTCAAGACTATTACATACTATTTCAAAATAAGGCAAAAAACATTAAGAAAATGATTCAAGACATAAAAGAATAACATAAACATAAGTTAGAGGAACTCAGAAATCAATGACAGAAGTTAAAAAAAATAAGGAAAAAATTTTAGAAACGAAGACTAAACTAGTAGAAATACAAGAGTAAATGAAACAATGTCATGCCTTAGGACAATTACAAAGGTAAAAAGGAGGAAATTTTTAAAATCAAAAGCAAATAAAGGAGATAAAAACATTTGAAAGAAAGAGACAAATCACGCAGGTAGGCAGAGTAGATCCAACTTGTGAAGATAGGAGTCGCTGAAGAACACAACGAAAGCAACGGAACAGAAGCAATAATAACTAGAACTCAATACATTTGCCTTGAAACACACAGATTGGAAAATACATATTGAAAGAATACACTTTGTACCTGAGAACATCAATCCAGAAAGGCCAACATCAAAACAAGTTGTAAAATTCCTGGACTTCAAAGAAAAATAAAATATCCCACGGATATTTAAGCAAAATGATTGTGACTTCTAAGTGAAATTAAATTAAATTATCATCAAAACTTTTGACAGCAATTCTTTAATCCCAAAGGAAATGAGTAATATACTTGAGTTTTCAGGGAAAGAAAATATAAACCAAAGACTTTTTTAATGTCGCAAAAATTGTCTTCAAGTATAGAGGGCAGAGGCAAATGGTTATCAAAATACAGACCTCAGGGAATATTGCTACCATCATCTTTCTTAAAGGATCATCTGTAGGCAATCAAAATTACTAGACAGACATCTACACAAGAACTACACAAGCATTAAATACATGGTTCCTTATAGAACTAGGATTATAAGAAAGGATTAAAAGAAAGACTTTGTAATATGTAAAGTCAATATGATCTGACAAGGTAGTTATATTTCAAACCTAAAAGTTGGGGGAGAATAAGGAGAGTATACTCAAATTTTGTTTTAACTGTTTGATAATTTATTTTGTGGTGGCAATTCATATTGCTATGCTAAGACCATTAAATGTATAAAGTGGTATAAAGCAAATGGATATAGAATATTCTAATTCCATTATATCTAGTGTCCTCATGAACCAGAATTCCTGGTGTGGAAGACAGGAGATATAGATGTTATATAGAAGAGGTAAAGTAGAAGCTCTCTAGTCCCGAATTAGCATTGGAACTCTCAAAGTATGTTATTTTTAAGAAGATGTTTACGTAGTGTAAATATCCTCCTCATTATCCCGAAAAAGCCTAGAAGCGATGTCTGATGCCTCACCCAGTAGCCATGAGCATACCTAGGCCCCAATTACTGGTCTTGAAAGAATGATTGGCATTTGTTCTTGTTGACAAGACTTGGAATAAGAACATTGACTTCTTTCCTTCCCTCCTTCCCTCTTCCTTCCTTCCTTCTCTCTTTCCCTCCCTCCCTCCTTCCTTCCTTCTAAAGAGACAAATTACCTTTTTCTTCTCCTTACTCTAAACAACCATTTTGAAAGGATATGTCTTAAAAAATAATAAATAAAAAACTCTTCAAAAAATTGGCAATTAATTTTTTTAGCCTAAAGTTTTGACCACCAAAATTTAAAGTGCTAGAAATAGTAAAAAATAATATGCAGTTACTTAAAGACACAAAACGAGTATTTGAAGTAAATTATTTGGTAAAAGGAAAGCTTATGGATGATTAAAATAGTGTTTACATAATAGAAAATGAGAAACATTGCTTTGGAAGAATTTTTTCTATACAAAAATTATTCAAATAATGTGTTTTAGCTTTATTAAATTCTGGTTTTGATATTCTGAGGAAAAGTATTGTTCTGTTCTAAAAGCTTTCTTCAACAATAAAAATGGTTTTCTGGCTTCTCATGTGGCACCTTAACATATGTTTGATTTTAATTTTATTCTTTACTTAGCACAATTTCTAATTCTCTTCCCAGATTCTGTTAGTTATCAACCAAGTCTCACTTTCAGGCATTACAAGCCTACTAATTATAGCCTGCTGCATTTGAAAGTCACCATGGAACTGTCAGAATTATTGGATATGTCCATAGCTTGTACACATGCTATGTTCATTTCCTACTAGTTTATAAATTCTGAAAATTTCCCATTTCATTATCATTATGCGTAGCTGAAGAAATCAACACATTTTCTGAAAAATATATGGATGTGAGGAATTTAGATGTTTATGAAATAAGTCTTTGGCAGAGATTATCACCTCTTTTTAAAATAAATATAAATATTTAAAACTAACACTTTAATAATAATAATAGAGTTTCAAAGCTATCTTATGGGTATACGGGTGTGTATTAATAACCCCACATCTCCACTCTTTCATCTTCAAGATTGTCATTCTTTATCATCGTTCCACTGGAAAACAAGTCATCCCGTGTTAAGAAGTCCAGGTTTTCACTGGGGTTCCCTCAGCAATTATTTCTGAGAATATCAGAGGAATGCTTGAATGTGCCAAAATCCATCCTGGGCATCCCTTGTCAGGTCAGCCAGTCAGCTCACATTGGATCACTCTTGCAACTACTATAGATAACTTTTTATTCGTTGACAACTGCTTGTCTAGGTTCTAAGTGTCAACAGTTACTTTTCTAAAATGTAACCAACACCAGAACATGACCATTTCCTTACACTTCACTGAAGTCTTGGTGATAAGGAAAGGAAATTACAATGTGAAAAACAAAAACTTCAAATTAGCTACTGGTCACCACAGTTCTGGAGACTGAGACTGAAACCTTCCTCAGAAGATCCTGTCTGTCTCCTCAACATTGTGTCGTTTGTCAGCAGTCAGGCGACCTCTCCTCAACCAAACTGCCTATGCCCGTCAGTCACTTCCTTCCAATTTGCTCCATCCCAGTGAGAATATATTAGTCATGAAATGTTGGCAGCTTTCAAAATAGTGTTTGCGTATACATACATACGTATGTGAATATGTGTGTGTGTGTGTACATCTATATAAGACAATGAAGATACGCAAATGTTACAACTGTTATTCTCTCCGGTTGGTGAGATCATGTATAGATTTTGAGACTTCTGTGTTTGTCAAATTTTCTGCAAAGAACTTTTCTAAATTATTATAAGAAAAATAATATTTATGAAGCTATGTATTGCTTAATAAAGAAATATCAATGGAATATTTCTGGTTCAGAAGAAAAAAACTAACACACATAAAATATAATATCATTTAATGAATAAGTAGGGACTGTAAATTGTAGGTTCCTCCTAAACAAACCATCATAACTGTACTAACAGCAGGGTAGGATTCCTAAACTGTATCTAAAAGTAAAGGATTTAGCCTCTTCAGTGTGCTCATTTAATAAACTTACAGTTTAGAGTCTTCTTAATTAAGTCTCTCTTGGGTTTACTGGGCTCTGTATGCTGACAAAACATGGAATTCTCCTTTTCTATGTTTGCATGTTGTTAATGCTAATATATGTGCATTGCAGTGTCTTAGCCAATTTATTTTCAATTTCTCTATATTTTGTTTGTGCTTATTTTTGTCTTCTGTAAAAGCAACTATTTCCTTTAGAAGATGAGGTAAAAAATACATACATTTTTGTGCCTGTATATGTATATTTATGTGCATAAGTTATATAACTTTGTATATAGAATATGTTTTTAATATATACACACATATGAATGTATGTGTGTGTATGTGTATATATATGCTTTAACTTCCCAATGTTTTCTTCCCATGTATTTCTAAAGCCTTATTGAATCCTAATTAAAGATGTTAGGAATACTGGGATAGCCATCTATATGATCATGACAGAATACCACTTAATTAACAGTGGAGAATATGACTTGAGGGAGGCCATGGTCTACAGGGTTACTTGCCTCGCCCATGTGTGACATTGGAAATGTTTGACAATCAGTATGCCACAACCAATGACCAAGCAGAATAGACATCTATCCAATCAGAACAAATTTCCAACACATGCACATCCCAGCTAAATATCGAACCTTCTCCTAAAGTGTTTTGTTTATGATACAAGCCTGATATATTTTCTAAGAAGCTGGAAGTTTTTTACAAGTTTTTGACAATGAAATACATGAAATACATGTATCTTAAAGTATTTTTCCATTCCATTAATGGATGAACCAATGCAGAATGAAAGTCTAGCCCTTCTTTTCATATTCCTTCAGAGACTGCTCCAAGACATCAAAAAGAGCTCTGGAGCAAAAGAATGGAGCAAAAGAAAGACTAGAAAATTCAGATTTTCCAAGGCTATGCAGCTAGTCCATAGCCACACAATAATTGGACAATGTTTTCTTTCTCACACAGTTTTCTTGACTGAGGTTGAAGAACCTCAAAGGAACAGGTTACAGAACCACTCTTAGGGGCAAATGGAGGCCCAATCAGCAAATATGATCATGGTGAGCTATGAGCTATCACCTAAGGGGATAGCTTTTGGCTTTCTTTTGCTCATATTTTAAGCTTTTTAGAACTGTGACCATACTTGGAGAGAAATCAATGGTATGACTCTCTGAATCAATATTAATAGCTATGTTAACTATAGCATTTGATTTTTCCCTCACTTAATATTAACACACGCTTATTAAAAATATTATAAAACACTTCAGCATATAAAAATAATTTTAATATGTTTATAAGCTTCTTTTGATTTCAAGTGATCACAAACTTAGGTAAACTGGTTTAAACAAAGAAGAAAATTTACTGAATCACCTAATTGAAAAGTCTGGAAGATTTGGCTTCACAAGTAGCTTGATCCAGAGACAGATATTTCTTTCCATCTTTCTACTGTGCTCTGAGGAGTGTTGGCTCAATTATCGGATGGTTTCTCTCCTCAAGGTGGCAGCCATCTTTGGTTTAAATCCCCCTAGCATGGATCACTTTCAATAATCCCATCAAAAGTATCATTGCACCTTTTTGGTACTGATTGGAAACCTGCCTAATCAGGAAAATACAACGCTCTGATTGGTCAGGTCTGACTCACATCCCATCCCAAGAGTGGCTGAGGTAGAGCATAGTTCCTCAGAATACAATTACAGTATAGTCAAATACAAAGTATGAGTGAATGGGCAACAATGATAATGTATTTTCTGAGACATGTAGACTGAGGGACTCTACCACCCACAGGCCCTTGCCGAAAGAACTATTAAAGCATCCAATTCAGCAAGAGGAAAAATAAACTCAGGAGCAAGGATGGGATGCAAGAAACAACAGCATAGAAACTGATGAAGTATTTTAGCAAGTTTAAGACACTACTTGTGGTAGACAGAATAATGTCTACCCCCGCAAAATGTCCATGTCCGAATCCTCAGAACCTGTGAATATGTTATCTTATGCTCAAAAGGAACTTCATGGATATGATTAAGTGAAGCATCTTGAGATGGAGGATTGCCCTCCCATCCCTGGATTATCTGGTGGGCTCAATATTATCACACTGTCCTTACAGGAGGGAGGCAGGAGTTCAGAGAGGAGAGAAGATACTATGCGGTGGACTTGGAAGATGGAAATAGGAGCCATGAGCAAGGGAAGTAGGAAAGCTCTAGAAGCCAGAAAAGGTGAAGAAATGGATTGTCCACTGAAGCCTCCAAAAAGAACGCAGCCCTGCCAACACCTTGATTTTAGACTTCTGACCTGCAGAACCATGAGAGAATAAATTTTGTTGTTTTAAGGCACTAAGTTTTTGGAAATTTATTACAGCAGCAATAGGAAACTAATACAGTACTAAATGTACAAACTAAGTTCTCTGTATTTTGCAAGTAAAAGCAGGACATTCAGTTAAATTTGTCTGTTTGTTTCTCTGAAATTCAAATGTAACTAGGCATCCTATATGTTACCCGGCAACAGTAGTAAAATATAACCTTTTTGTTATGTTGGGTATTTTGTTTGTTTTGTTATGTTATTAATAAGATCATTTTAAAATTAAAAAAAGTAATGAACAAAATCAGAGGAGGTATTTGATGGGCAATTTAGGTAACGACATAAATGTCGGCAGAATTCTCCCACTGCTTCTGGTAAACTGGCAGTAGTTTTGGCAAAAGTAACTTTGTATAGGCTCAAGTGGCTTTGTGGAGAGTGGAAGGGATCTTCCCAGCCTGAAGGAAAAAGGCAGCAAAGTACTCCCTGAAATGATGCCTACTCTGATGAGTGAGGAGTGAGAAGGATTTGGACTTATCATGAGGCAAGATGCTCAGCCTCTCGTACTCTTAGTTTCCTTGTCTGTAAAACAGAGAGAAAAATAATACTTATCGTTTTTCCCCCTCATTGGGCTGGTCTGGGAATTAATGAGATAATGTGTGTAAAGTGTTTGAACTAGCATTGAGCAAATAATAATCAGTAAACAAATGTTTAGCTATTATTCTCATGACATCTACCAGCAGACAGTGACACAGTTATGTATTCACACACAGGGCCTTCTCTAGTGCGACACTGATTAGTCCTAATATATTCCAACCAGTTACGTTTAATTGATGTGTGTTTACACAATATAGGCAACTCTTCTCCCCCAGCCTCACTGTCTTGCACATGTTCTCTTTGGATTCCATTTTAAGTTCATCCTATATTTTTATGCTACTTTCTAAAAGTCTAAAATTCACTTTTATTCCATCCTCCATTTCGTCAACGAAAGTCTAAGTAGTTATCGATGCCCAGGATTGACTACATTGCAGTCAGCCATACCTGAATTTTAATTTTATTTAAGAGATATATTTTCTAGTTTATTGACTAATAAGGACAAGATATGACTCAACTAATGTCAATGATCAGTGGCCACGTTTGATGAGAACGTGCCCATCACTCATTTTAAGTGAGATAATTAATTTTGCAAACCTTTATCCTCTTTTTGGTATATATCTTCTTCATTGTGTCAATATGACACAATTATTTTAAAGGTAAAATAATTTTATTATTTTGCAAATATATTGATAAAGAAAAAGGTTGGTGATCTTTTAAAAAACTGGAATGATTAAACTGATTAAGTGCTGGCATCATGAACTTAGCCTTTAGTTTTCATTTTTTCTTATGTTTTTAAACACTAGTTTTGAAAATTAAATTTATAAATTTAGTATAAGTAATACAGCATGTACTTCAAATCACATAATGTAATTCTTTTGTAACCTGGTAAAGTAGCTGCATGTTAACATTTTTCATGATGATGTCATTGTCATTATTTATGTTCTGCACATCTACACTTGCACACAGCTTGGTGGAAACCAAACCACTGCACTGAATGGTCACAGAAACACAGCTCTTCATAATTTATTGTTACTTTGATAGCACAGTTAACTCGGCTATGAAATTTATTTGTTCCCAGGAGATTCATTAATTGATTTATTACTCTAAATTACTGGAAGTGTAAAAATCTGGAATGCATTCTTTCATCAATAAAATGTCAAGATCTTTATCTATTTGAGAGTAATGTTAGAATAAAAAGGGAGTTAAGAGTTGGGCCAACTCCCCTGTTTTGCAGGTAAAGAAACTGAGTCTCAGGGAGACGAGGAAGCTTTAGTTATTTGCGATATGACTTTTGGTGAGTAATACTTTAAAAGATAGCATTTTGATCTACGTCATTTTCACGTGGAATTGACTTTTCAGTTCTTTGGATGACTAATTTTATTTAACAAATTTTGATGTGTTAAACTATCCAACAAAACATTGCTATTGTTGTACTTTCCAATCTCTCTCATCATGCACATGCTGTTTCTATGATGCAGACGTAAAAAACCAAGAGGTACTCTATAAGATATACATCAGTGTCATTATTATCCTCCATTTTCCTTAAGTGTCTATGACAATTTCTTCCTTTTGAAAATATCCATACGAATTTCAAAGGGAAAAAGATATAGCAATTATATAGATTTTTATATAGATTCTATAGTCAAAAGAATATTTCTATAGCTCTGGCTTCAACTTGTTTTTTAATATTTGAGACTCTCGCAGACTCTGGAATCAGAAAGCCATATTTAAAGTGAATATGAGCCTTTGACACATTAGTAATGGTAAGCTAGCATCTAAGACCCACAAGAAACGTGTGTACACACTCACAAGTGTAAAATATCTATGAACACAATACACATGCATTGATACACATACAACACACACACACACACACAAATATATATGTGTATATATATATATATTTCTAATGTAATAGTACTGTAGAGCCAAGCAGAGGAAGCTAGACTTACTTCATACTAATCCATGTTTTCTAGCTTCGTGGGGCTATAGATTATTTTCTATTGCGCTTTCTTGTCTGCTGCATTAAAAGAAAAAGTCAGGGACTAATTTGCTAAGCCACAAAGCCTAGCCCTACTCAACCCATTTTAATCTGTGGATGTGCTGAATATGAAAGAAAGACATGAATGAAAATGTGAACACTTTCTTTGGGTCATGAAATTCCTAATGGAATGTAGATTCATTTCTTAAAATGAACACTCTGATGCGTATGGGTGTGTAAACATTACATGCATAAAAGAATAAAATATGTATATAATAGATTTGTATAGAAAAGACCTTAATGTGTGCAATTTAAAATGCATTTTGATATGGTATGACAGTAATTCTTTTTATCATAAACTGTTATTGTATTTGAAATCATTATGTGCCTTGAGCACCTGGTTAATCTTTTGCTTAAATTCTGCATCAGCCAGGTGTCCTCTTACGGATCACATAAAGATTGGACCTCGTTTAAGTGTGAAATAATCCTGTTGCTTCTATCTGAGAGTGAATGAGCCCAGGATTAGATCAGATAAAACACACTCAAGCTAAAGTGCACAAGGTGGATTATGCAAGAAAAGAGGATTTAGTGAAGAACGGATCCACAACTTTTTGTTAACACAGAGAATGGTGGCTTTTGTAAGCAACATTTGTGGAAACTCAACTGGAGCTTTAAAAGCTATGTCTTTTGTTGTACATTTCTCTGCATACATTTGCTTTGTAGCTGGGAGTGCTAACTCTGGAAGCCATGCTGGGCCAGGACTCATGCTCATTTTGCCTAATGAAAGGCTAAGGATGTACTTTTACACATACATTCTTGTTTTGTCTTCTTTGAAGTTTATTAAGCTCTCCTGAAAGATGTGAAGTTCATTAGGTTGTTATTATCATGACCACAAATGAAATATCTGTTCCCTGGGGAGTGATAAGCTTCAAGTATAAGCTATACTTACTATTATATTTACTTAATTACTAACATATCGCTTCTTGTTCTTACTATAAAAAAAGACAACACACCTATAAAGGTCTCCAGGATATGTTCTCAATTTAGTGTTATATGTATTTAATGATTAATGTTCTAAAACGTCTTCTCAAAGTTACAAGTTATGTATACAGCTGACAGGTATATAGGCAAGAGATGCTTTAAACACGACTAGCGTAAGATTTTGTACTATAGCGTCTAACTATCATGATTCTTTGCTACTCTCTGGGGGAGAGTTTTTCCTGTATTCAGGCATTTTCCTTCAGCTCTGAAGTTTCAACATTCCTGTTTTAACATATGAGTCTTTTAAATGGGGAAGGAAATAGACATTTTATTACATCCACTGGTTTTAGTTTGTGATAGAACTAATCAATGGTACCTCTAACTTAGAGATTAAATGATTATTGAGTCCTTTTCACTCCATTATTTCTTTTCTATTATAACTAATTTGTTAAGTGTCTATATGTTCTCTGATCAACCCAAATTCATCACTATTCGATATCAGTGAGTACTTCTCATACCTGCTTTTATGTGTAGCACTGCTCCATGTGTTAAACTTTCTGAGTGTTTTTGTTAATGTCGTACTTAAAAATGATGACAAAGTAAATATGGCCCCAAAGCAGGTAATTCCTGAGGTCTGGCTATAACATTATTACTTGAATTAATCAATTTTGATTCAGAGACTATTTTAATCCAACTGAGTTCTCAAAAATGAGCCTAACAATCATAGCTTCTTCACAATTTTGTTTTGCTATAATTTGTTCCTAATAAAGAAGTATTTAAGCATATTTACCGATCTACGGAAATATTACATACTCATACATAGGAAAAGAATTGTCCTTACTTAGTGTAATGGGATGCTATTCAAGATGAAAAGAAAGATCTGGCTACTTCAAAATGCCTTTCCCACCAGCCCACCACATGTGTGTAATTTTTACTAAGAGTATCTTTTATTAGATGCATACTTTGTGGAGCTTATCTTAAAATGTCTTACCTGAGTAATAAATTTAAAAATTAACAAATTAAGGCAGCAGAGACTGATAACAGATGAATGACTCATTCAACAATTATTATTTATTATATGTAATATATTGGGCAATGAATGAATATAAAAATAGCTCAACTACTGTGGGAGGATATGAGAGGAAGTTTGTGTCAGTGGGATTTCAATGAGAAAGAGAGAGATTTCTGACATATTGGATAATTCAGTAGCAATTCTTCCAGATAAATAGTGCCATGATTTAGTTTTTAGCGACCAGAAAATTTGAACCAAATTGAAGACCCAGTACTCTTAACTTATTATGCATTTTTGCATGCTAATCCTCCTTATGATCTTTTTACATAAAGTGCATTTTCCCTTTAATCAGATTCCTTTGGCTATTAATATTATCCTTTTGTATCACCAGTATTTATGTAGGCTTCCTTAAATCCTCTGTGGAATAGAACAGCAAATAAATAAACAATGCTATAAACGATCAATAACTATTGATTTATTTAATTTTCTTTACTCCTTACATTAAAATTTTTATTTTAGCTTCTTTGTCTCCTTTCAGATTTGAGTTTAGGGGCTCCTTTGGACTGCCCAGTGAAGAGAAGCTGCTTTCTGGTTATTTGATAGGTCCAGAATCAGGGGAGGAAAGGCGTCACTGTGAAGTGGCTTAGAGAACTTCTGGCAGGAAGAAGTTCCTCAGAATCTGACAGAAGTGTTGATGTTTGAGCATACATGGGGAAGTGCCTTTGGGCTGAGGCAGTGACCAAACCATAAAAAGCTTTAGTGTCACACCCTTGGGAATACACAGACAGGCACCCTCTAGATGGATGTATTCATTCTCTTTAGAACTAATGTTTCTGCTCTTGGTTCACCAGAAGTAATGGAATTTTTATCAGCTGTTGTGAGACAACTGTGAAAAATAGATTAAATACTGTAGTGCAGGGTAGCACAAGACCTTTCTCTGCCTGTTTCTGGTTGATGGCTACCGCATGCCAGCATTGTGGAGGTGACAAGTGAATAAGTATCTCGTGGTCGCGGATTAAATATGCACCACACACCATGTGCTGATGGATGTTCACTCTGCTCCAGCTACTGGGCTCCTTTCTGTTCCTGGAACATGGAATCTCATCCCCGTCTCGGGGCCTTTGTACTTGACTGTTCTTTCTGCGTGGAGTTCTCATGACTGCTTCCTTTTTTTTTTTGTTTCCTGTTCTCAAGCCACATGTCATCTCCTTGGAAAGATTCCTAATCACCTTAACTAAAATGAAACTGAAAATTAGGTTTGGAAACAATTATATTTTGCACTGAACAATGGGGCTTAAGATTGTAAGTAATCTCTAGAATAAACAAAGATTTAATTTCATGTTGACCATGTTAGTAGCATTTCCCCCCAAAAAAGTTCATAATGGGACAAGACAACTTCCTTCACTTTGTTTGAAATTTTTGCAGCACCATCATAGAGGCAAAGATATTGGCAGAGTGTCATTAATTTTCCTGAGGCCCTTTCTTAACCTAGACCGTGCCACCACCCTCTCTTACGCGCCCTGCTCTAGCTCCTTCTAACGGAAACCCCAGCTTCCACCGTCACCAGCCTTGAGCACTCTTTCACATGGCAGCAAGAGGGACCTTAAAATGGGAATCATCTCATTCACGTGCCTACAAGCTTTTAGACACTGAAATTAATGACTCCTATTGCTCTTAAAATAAAATCCAGTTCCTTGTCATGATCTTCAGGTCATCATGACCTGGCCACTTGACTGCCCCTTTCACTATACCTCCTGCCACAATCCCCGCCCAAATTATGCTCCTGCAACATTATTCTTTTAGCTTCTTGAACACCCCAAGTTCTTTCATGCCTCCCGGACTCTGCACCTGCTTTCCCCTCTGCCTGGGACACTCTGCCTCTGACTCTTCCCCCATCCAGCTCCTTTCATCCTTGAGATCTCAGCTTAAGTGTCACCACGTCTGAGTGCCTTTCCCTCGCCACTCATCTCTATGATTATTTTCCTCCTAGTACTGATCACAGTGTGAAATTATTTTATTTGTCTGATAATTGGTTTATGTCTCTCTCAGGAAAATATAAGATCTCTTACAGAGGTCAGGAACCCTACCTGCCTTGTTCCCTTTTATCTCCTCAAGGTCTGTCATAGTCCTTAGTGAGTACTCATATCTGTTGGTTGAGAGAGAGTAATATCTCTCTAAAAGGTCCCTAAAAAACTCCCCAGTCACCAAAGGAGGAAGGGAACTAGTATTAAGATCTCCTGAGTACCAGACACTGGTAGCCTATCTCTTCCTCTCCATTCCTCTATCTAGATCATTTCTTCCTGAGACTTGATGCAGTGATTTCCTAATCAACTACTAGCCTCTCCCACTCCATCTCATGCTATATTTAACTGCCATTTAACCCCATCTTGCCTCTTTCCTGCTCACAAGCTTTGGTTTCTCCCCATCATGTGACAAACACCACCCAGCCTCCTGGTCTGGCATTGAGGGCTTTCCTGATATATTTTCTTAGGTTTATCTCCCTGACTTCTATTTCCTAATAGACCTCTTGTTTTCCTTCCTTGTTGCTTCTGCTCATGTGCTTCCTCTTGATGGGAATTTTCCCCACCCCTTAAAATCTAATCCATTCTTCAAGGTGAGGCATGTTCCTATCAAATGAAATAACAAATGTGAAAGGACTTTGCAAATTAAAAAATATATATATACATATAATTAGCAGCAAAATTGAGTGGGGAACAAAGATAACATTTTCCTTCTTTCCCCTAAGGTTCTTTAATGTAAAGAACTGCATGTTGGCTACTAGCCACGTGTGGCTGTTGAGCAGTTGACATGTGGCTAGACTGAATGGAGATATGCTGTCCATGCAAAATACACACAAGATTACAAAGATTTACCATGAAAGAAAGAAGGTCAAATATCTCAATTTGTTATATTGATTACATGTGGAAGTGATAATATTTTGGATATTGGATTAAAGTATTTTATCAAAAGTAAAAATTGTTTCACTATATTTCACTAGGTGTGACTTGTATGCATTTTCTCTCTTGACTCTGAAATATATGCCAGTTTAGCCAGAGAGTTGAATAAGCTTTTTGTATAACTTTTATATATTGCTGAAATATTAACCACAATTTATAATTGTGAGTCTCAAAGAATGGTCAATTGATCAAGTGGTCCACGGAGAGTCTGGCAGTTTGGGAAGAAAAACTTATTGTATGCTTTTTTTTTTTTCACATAAATTTCAGAAATTTGAAAATGAAAGCTGATTAAGATTATCATAAAAATCCTAGCACTTTCTTAACAATCTTTACTGAGTTAAAGGTTGTGAAGGTACTGAAAAGAATGTGTTTATCAGTTTATCTCAGCTGCATTTATTCATCAGGACACAGCTCACTTGGGTTAATTTTTTTCATATCATTGTATATTTCACATATGTTAAATATGTATATTTTGTTTAACTAATAGGTTTATTAAGTCCCTAATTTTTTAAAATTATAAATGGCACAAAATTTGGTCATTGAGGAGCAAGTGTTGAAAATCAAATAGCAGTATTCAAAATAATGCCATAGTCTTAAATATTGAACAGTGCTCCAGTAAAATTATAAAATGTAAATCTGTATGTGTAGGAATAAGAGAATGTATCATGATGTTTTTGAAGAAAGTGATAAAGAAAACTGAAAATACAAAATGTGATGTGTAGTACCTAAAAACTGGGTTTTATTCAGCCAGCTAGACACTGTCCTAATCCTCAGGATATTTTCTGTTAGAAAGCACGGTCAAAGGGTGACATAAGGCTATGAGGAATTTTATGCCATTTTTAAAAGCAAAATGACCTCACTGGTAAAACAATCAGATTTCTCCAAAAGAATCACAAAATCATGTTTTTAGCGTGAAATTGATGAATTTTTCTGCTAAAATAGGAAATAGACAAAATTTAGTCTTTCCTTGGTAGTAAAACCATTTGCAAATTACACATTGCCAAGAAGCATATAAAACCATCTGCAAAGTGACAAATATTGTACTGGGAAGAAAGCAAGGCAAGCTGCTGGCAAACTTCCTTTATCAAAAGACACCACTTGGCTATGTATATGAACAGCACACAATTGGGGAGGGAGACGCTACATTGGGTGGGCGGGAAGAGATTCTGAGTTATAGTTGGATGAGATGTACAGGGTGGGAATCCTTTCTTAATGTATGTGCAGGGAAGGATATATACCCAATAACAATATTACATTCATTTCTGAACACCTAAACTGCAGAAGAAGAATACTTATTTTATGAGCCATGATGTGGAATGGAGAAGGTGCTTCAGGCTCATTTCTGCGGAAGCACAAGCAACGTGTGCGTGGAGAAAGACATTGCTGAATGAATAAAGCAACATTGCCAACGCACACGCTGCTTTGCCCACATACTGCTTTATTCGCAGAGACCAGTTGGTGCTTAACAAAATGCCTCCTGGTTTTGATTTAGTGCTGAAGGAAATGGTGAAAATTGTGGTCCAATGATGCTAAACATTTGAGGAACCCTGTTAAATATCAGGCTTTTATAGCGCCTCATTAGAATTATTGCTAGAACCTTTCTAATTAGTTTCTGAAATCATTCGTGATTCACTCTAATCCGCGGGTTGGCAAACTTTTTCTGCAAGTCTTCGATTGTGAATATTCTCAGATTTGCAGGACGTATGGTCCCTGTTGTAACTACTCAACTATGTCACCGTAGCACAATATGTGAACAGATAAGCGTGGCTGTGCTTCCATAACACTTTATTCACAAAAGACAAGTAGTGGGCTGGATTTGGCCCACGGACTATAATTTTCTGACTCCTGCTCACCCATCTGATACTTCTCCCAGGGGGATTAAGGTAATGTAAAAGTTTGATTATAGCACACCTCTACTTAACAGCTTTCAAGAGTTCTTTCCTTTGTCCATAATTAAGGCCTGGATTCTTTAGAATGATATTCAAGATCCTCCTTTATTTGATTTCTTTCTCCCTTTTGAATCTCATCTTATGCTTTTCTTCAACATGCCCCTTGTATTAAAGCTTAATAAAACTATTGATAGTTCCTTCAATGTGCCATGGTCTGTAGGCCTCTGTGCCTTTAAAGAGAATGTAGATCTTGAACATGCTCTGACTGTGCAACTTGGCAGTTGTACCGTTATCATCAGTTTACATGTCCAGCTACTGGATTACGATGTGAGCCCCTCAAGGGAGTGCAGTATTGTTTTGTGCCAGTCTCAGCCTATCAATAACCAATGTTGTGACTGTATCTGCCCTTGTGGTTCTTATTATGATTGCAAGATGCCCTACAGCAGTAACCATCAGGAAACTTGGAAAAAATAAAGGTTTATTACTCACAGGACATGGAAAATACACAGCACACCTGGGGCTACACAGCAAGGTCAGAGCCAGAGAGAGAGAAAGAGAGAAAGAGAGAGAGGGTACATGGGCTTGGGGTTCTGCTTTTACTGGAATTGAGGGTGGCAGCCTAGGATTTCGGGGGCTCACTCTATATTGACAAATTTAAAACCTAAGAGCTTGAATTTAAAGTGTGGAAAGAAAAAAAAAAAACAAAAACAAAACAAGTGGCCCAAATGGTCAGTTATCAAAATCAACCAAGATCCCTACAACAAAGGAACCTTGCTAGGGGGAGGTGGCCTCACTCTTTATCTAGCCGTGTGGCTGGCAGTGTGTTTATTGCAGATGCTGTCTTTGAAGGGGATGCCATTTTTGAAGGGAAATCTTCAGCAATCAAAGTTTAAGTCAGGCACTTGAATTATAAAAAAGAAAATAAAACCAACTCTCAGTGTTTACAATACAAGTATATTCTATTTATTTTTCTATAGACTGAGCCTAGGATGGTGCCTGGTCAACTCTAGACACACCAAGAGGTTGTTGAAAAATAGTCAAATGATTAAAGCCCATCCAGTTATAGATGGATTAACCTCCAAAGAGATAATTTTAGTAAAGCTTGAAAAAGGAAGGAAAGGGTCTGATTTTGTTTCTGGTCAAGATGTGATATCAGAGACTGTACTTACCATCCCACCTGAAATAACCAAAAAAACTGGATGACATATATAAAACAACAGTTCTTAAGACATTGACACAGGACACTGATCCCTCCCCGAGAGACAGGACACAAATGAGGTGAGCTCTATAGTCGCCTCAGCTTATTATCTCGAAAACTTCCAGGTTGCAGTGCAGAGAGGGGACACAGGAGGAGTTGGCAGGCTCCTTGAGTTCTGCTGGGAGTCTAGGAAGTCTGCAGCTGAAGTCTGCAGCCACCTTAGGGGAGGAAAGAGTATAAGAGAGGAGAGAGCTGCCCAGAGAGAGAACTCTAGAGACCTGCAGAGGGGCCCCCTTGAGTATTTGGCTCAAGGTTGATCAGTACATGTGTGTGAGGAAATGACCTGAGATGAGAGAAAGAACTACCAAAAAGATAGGAGGAAACAATTCACAGAGATCCCAAAGGACTGGGAATAGTGTACATTCCTATTAGAACTGTGGGTGGAAAACTCACAATTTACAGGGCATTAGATAGAGTACTCAGAAGGGTTTAGTCTCAATAGTGGGACAAAATTAGCACTAAACTAAATCCTATTCTGATTCTGCCTAATAAAATTAAAAGCAAAATCTGTAAGAATTAAACTATTTCCAATTAACTTCCCAGAAGAGAGTAATAGTCACAAGGTCTGATATTCTATAAAAATTATCACGCATGCAAGAAGCAGATAAATATTACCCATAATGAGGATAAAAAGCAGTAAATTGGAACAGACTTGGAAATGACACAGATGACAGAATTAGTTAATAAGAACATTAAATCAGTTATCATAACTGAATTTCTTATATTCAAGACGCTAGATGAAAGATTTAATATGTTAGGTGAAGACATAGAAGATATAAAGAAGACCCTAATTAATCTTATAGGGATTAAAAACTACACTATCTGTGATTAAATATATGCCGGGTGGGATTAAGGGTAGACTAGACATTGCAGAAGAAAATATTACTGAACTTGAATACAGCAATAGAAACTACTCAAAGTGAACTGCAAAGAGGAAAAGACAAAAAACAAAAACAGTCAGTGAGAAATAAGCCAACCTCAGGAGTCCTAACATATATGTAATTGGAGTGCTTGAAGAAAAGGAGAGAAAGAGAGGTGAACAGAAGAAATATCTGAAAAACAATGGCAGAAGATTTTCCAAATTTCATGAAAACTATAAGTGCACAGATCCAAAAAGCCCAATGTTCCTAAGCACAAGTAATAAGAAAAAAAAATACATCAGAGCACACTAATAAATTGCTTAAAACTAGTAATAAGGAGAAAATCTTAAAATCAGAGAGAGTAAAAAACGCAAGTTATATTTAGAGGAATAAAAATAAATATGACAGCAGATTTCAACTTGGAAATAATGCAAGCCAGAAGGCAGTAAAGCCACATCTTTAACATACTAAAAGGAAAAAAATAATAAAGAAAATAAAACTATTAACCTAGAATCTTTGTCCAGTTAAAATATCTTTCAAAAAAAAAAAAAAAAGGTGAGTTTGGTGGTTCCTCAAAAAGTTAAACAGAATTACCAAAGATCTAGAAGTGCCACTGCTAGGCATATACCAAATAATTGAAAACATGGGGTAAATGGATACTTGTCCACCAATGTTTACACCAATATTATTCACAACAGCACAAATGTGGGAACAACCCAAGTGTCCATGAACAGATGAATGGATGAACAAAATGTGATACGTACATATACAATGGAATATTATTCAATAATAAAAATGAATGAAGTTATGATCCATGCTATGACATGGATGAATCTTGAAAACATTATACTGAGTGAAATAAGCCAGACACCAAATGACAAATAATATATGGTTCCACTCATGTGAGATACCTAGAACAGGCAAATTCATAGTGATAGAAGTAGACTGGTGGTTACCAGAGGCTGGGAGGAGGAGGGTGGAGAATTATTGCTTCATGGATACAGAGTTTCTGTTTGAGGCAATGAAAAATTTTGGAAATAGTGGTGATAGTTGTACAACATTGTTAATGTAATTAATTCCATTTTAGCTTTAAAATTATTAAAATAGCAAATTTTGTGTTGTATATATTACCATAATAAAAATGGTTTTAAAAACTTAATAAAATAAAAGAAAACCTTGTAAGTGTTTAAAACCTTGCCTGGCAAATAGTAAGTACCATAACAGAGAACAAAATAACACAAAAAACCCTAAAGGTGAGATACAGGCTTTCTAAGACATACAAAAGCCAAAAGAATCCATCACAGGAAAACCTGCACTACAAGAAATATTAAAGGACGTCCTTCAGGCAGAAGAAAAACGATACCAGATGAAAATCTGAGTCTAACCAAAGAGCACCAAAAATGGTAACTACAATATCAATACTTTTTAATTATTATTTAAATCTTTTAAAAAGATAATTGTTTAAAGCAAAACATAAAATATTCCTGGGTTTGTAACATATCTGGAAGTAACATTTATGACAACAATAACACAAAGTCAGGGAGGGGAGAGATGGAGAAATACTGTTGTGAGGTTCTCATATTATACATGAAGTAGGATTACATACACTCTAATAATTTACAGATGTTTACTATAAACCCTAAATCTACCACTGTTGAACACTCAACAGACTAATATGCTTTCTAAATGCAAATAAAACATTTCCAAGATCAATCATATAATGGGCCAAAAAAAAACCAAATCTCAATAAATCTAACAGGATTTAAGCCATACAAAGTATGTTTTCTGATCACAATGGAACTAAATGACAAATTAGGAAGATATCTAGAAAATCCCCAAATATTTGGAAACTAAATTGCATACTTCAAAATAAACCATAGGTCTGAAAAGGAAATTAGAAAGATTTTGAACTGAATGAAAATGAAAACAAAACATATCAAAATTTATGAGATGAAGCCAAATAAAGAGAAATTTATAATGCTCAACCTATGTTAGAAAACAAGAAAGATCTCAAATCGATAACCTCAGTTTCTACCTTACAAAATGAAATAGAAGAACAAATGGAACCCAAAAGAAGCACAAGAAAGAAAACAATATAGTTCAAAGAGGAAATCAATGAAATAGACAACAGAAAAATCAATAAAGAAAATAAAACTAAAAGCTTCTTCTTTGATAAGATCAGTAAAATGTATAAACGTCTAGCCACACTGATCAGAAAAAATTAGAGAAGACACAAAATAACAATATCAGAAATGAAAGTGGAAACATCTTTAAGGATTCTAAAGATATTAAAATGATAACAAGGAGATATTATGAACAACTTTTGCCAATAAATTTGACAACTTAAATTAAATGAATGCATTCCTTGAAAGAGATAAACTACCAAAGATCATTTAGAAAGTGAATAACCTGATGGCCTTATATTTATTAAAGAAATTGAATTTAGAGTTAATAATCTTTCCACAAAGAAAACTCCAGGCCGAGATGGCTTCCCTGGAAAATTCTCCCAAACATTTAAGGAAGAAATAACACCAATTTTACACAAACTCTTCCAGAAAATTGAAGATCAGAGAATATTTCCCAATTCATTGTATGAGGCCAACGTTACACCCACACTAAAACTAGAAAAAGTATGTGAAAAGAAAACTACATACCAATATCCTCCATAAATATAGATTTGAAAACACAATTTTAGCAAATGGAATCCAACAATCTATAAAAAGCTTACTATACATTATGATCAAGTTGAGTTTTTCCAAGGAATAAGGTTTAATATTCAAAAGTCAATCAACACAGTTCACCACATTAGCAGGCAAAATAAGGAAAACCACATGATCACCTCAATAGGTACAGGGAAAGTATTTGACATAATCCAACATCCATTCTTGATTAAAAAATAATGACACTCAGGAAACTAGGACTGGAAGGAAATTTCCTCAACCTGATAAATGCAATCTCAGTAAAAAGTCTCAGCATGGCTATTTTGTAAAACTTAACAAACTGATTCTAAAATTCATATGGAAATGGAAAGAACCTAGAAAAGATAAAACAACTTTAAGAAAGAAGAGCAAAGTTGGAGTACTAACACTGCCCAGTTTCAAGGTTAGTTTTAAAGCTACAGAGGCTTCTATATTGACATCAAGATAAACAAATGGAGTGATGGAACAGAAACGAGTCCACACATGTATAGACAACTGATTTTTGATCCTGGTGCAAAAGTAATTCAATGAAGACAGGATAGTCTTTTCAACTAATTAAGCTGGAACAACTGGACTTCCATAAGCAAAAAAAATGAACTTGAATTCATATTTCACACCATATAAAATCTTTAACTCAAAATGAATAACAGACCTTCATGTATAACCTAAAATTACAAAAATTCTTCTAGAAGAAAACAGGATAAAAAATATTCTTAGCTAAAACACTAAAATTACATTCCATAAAAGAAAATATTAAAAAATCGGATTTATCAAAGTTAAGTACATCTGCTCTTCAAAATATACAGCCAAGAGAATTGAAAAAGACAAGCCATATACTGAGAGAAAATGTTTGTAAAACATATGTTTGATAATGGAGATGTATCGAGACTATATAAAGAAATCTCAAAACTCAATAAGAAGAAAAGAGCCCAATTATAACAATGATCAAAATATTTTAACAGACGTCAAACCAAGCAAGATATACAGTTGGTAAATAATCACATAAAAAGATGCATCATTATTCATTAGGGAAATGCATATTAAAATCATAATGAAATAACATTGTACACCCACCAGAATGGCTAAAATTTAAAAAAAAAACCTAGTCACATCAAGCATTGGTGTGAATGTGGAGCAACTGGAACTCTCATTCATTGCTAGTATGAATATAAAATGGCACAACCACTTTGGAAAACATCTAGGCAATTTCTTAGAAGTTAAACATATATCTACCATATGTCTCAGCAATTCCATTCCTAGATGGTTACTCAAGAAAAATAAAAGCGTATGTCCAAGCAAAAGCTTGTATAGGAATATGCATATCAATTTTATCTGGAGTAACCCCAAACTGAAAACAGCCCAAATGTCTATCAACAGGTAAATGGATAAACAAATTGTGGTTATCCATGCAGTGGAACACTATTTAGCAATAAAAAGAGATGAATTATTGGTACACACAGCAACAAGGATGGATGTAGAAATAATTAAAAAGAAAATATACTGTATGATTCCATTTAAATGAAATTCTAGATGGTACAAACTAATCTACAGTGACAGGAAGCTGATCAGTGGTTGCTTGACTGTGGTGGGGGCCTAGAAGGGCAGACAGGAGGAATTACAAAGGGGCAAGAGGAAATTTGGGGGGATGATGGATAAATTCATTATCTTAATTGTGGTGCTGGTTTCACGTTGTATACATATAAAATATAGGAAAGGATGCTTTTTAAACCTGCACAATTTACAGTATGTTTATTATACCTCAATAAAGCTGTTAAAAGAAGAGAAAAAGGAAAAGATAGTCTTTACTCTCAAGGAGCTTTCAATCTTGAATCTTTCGGGAGGCATTACATGGCTCTGCAATGGTTTTTAAACAACGACATTCAAATTTAAATACCATTGCACTTTTTTAAGGGCAAATAAAAGCATTTGTCAGTTTGACAGATAAAGATCCTTTTTCGTATACTTGTGTACATAGTCTGCCAAAGCTGCTTATGTATTTGGTGTTCCTAATGAAAACATGGTTGGTCTTCTAAGAAGATAAACATATACAAACATGAAGTCTATGTAATAATGCCCTGAGGCAGATCCTGACCTTTCTCCAGTAGGTAAGTTCTGTATGGCTCATCTCCTAGGAATTTCATAGCAGGTATAAGAATTAGCCACTTGGAAAATTTACTACAGAATCAAATATAAGATGATTGTGTGTTTAAGTCAAGGAATAGTCTGGTTTTCCAATGAGAGGCGATTTTTATTAGTGTTGTGGCTTAACCCCCTGAAGGATTGCAATTTACTTACTCCCTTCACTTATTTTTCCCATTCACACTTTCACTCATTTATTTCCTTAATGAACACAGGAGACGTTGCTTTTCCAATGCCCTCATCTGCCTTTGCTTCTTTTACTCTTCCTGCACCTCCTTTTCCTGCCCATCAGACGCTCTTTGGTATCTCCTCTCTCTTCCTAATTTGTCTTCCCCAACTTTCCCCAGCTCACTCCCACTCCCACTTCCAACCCCACACTGACCTTACAGCTACCCAGTTTGGGGATTTTGGGGGAATACCTGCTCTCACAAAGGGATAAATAGTTGTTATAATGTTGAACGAACACAATTTGTGGCATAATCAAAGTGCAACTTTATCTTCATATCTTACCATCAGTTTAAAATCTGTTCATTGAGACAAATGTTTCTTTCCCTGGATGGAACCTTGGGAACAGCCCATGAATTGTGTGCTCTCTCTTAGATACAGTCTTGGTTCAGTAATAGAAAGTCCCCAGTAGAAGATAATCAATGATCCAACTTTCTTCCCAGGTTAAACCTTCTTTCCCTTTTCACAAGCTAGTTAGTGGATACCTATTCCATCATAAAAGGATTATGGTTCAATTTCCTCCCTTTTTTCCTACTTACTTTCTTTTTCACTTGGTAGCTGCTGTGTTAGTCCATTTTAGGTTCAAGAAGAGGAGAAGGAGGGAAGGTGAGAGACAGGGCTTTTCTTATTAGGCTGAGTGGTTTTCTATTTCCCGGGTCTGAAAGATGGTAAAAGTCAACCCTCAGCAGGGAGTTAAAGGTTCTTTGGAGACTGCTATCGATGGGACCGCTCTTGTGAAGTTCCTCTGACCCCAGACGGACACTCCTCTGTACCGAGTGGTCCATTGCAATTCATTCTGCAGGTGCTAGGATTCAAATTTGCCTTCAGCTTCATGCTGCAACCCTTAGGTCCTCCTTTTGAACAAGACCCAAGACAATACTATATCTTTGTTCTTAGTCGTCCTTTGGAGTCAGAAAAATTCTCACGCATTTCCTGTATCCACAAGGTAAGTGTTCCTTTGTAAAATCTTCATATAAGCATTCTTCTCATGCCCACTTTAGAATCTGATATGTCATATTGGTTTTTGAGTTGAAACTTCAATTTTGAGCCCTATGATACTAATTAGCCTTAAAATCTTACTTATCATATGATCATTAGTGTCTTAAATGCAATCACTCCTTAAGACATTCAAAGTAATCACTGGCTGTAGAATTTTAAGTCTTATCAAGGGAGAGTGAGCATTTTATATCTGCACACATGTAATGTATTCAGAGAGACAAAAATTCTTCCCAGAAGCCTGGAAATCATTCCACAAAGGCAGCTATAGTAAGCTATAGCTGTAATGTTTATTCCAAAGCTATTCAAACTACAAAAAAGGGAAGTGTTCATTGCTTTACTGGATTGAAAAATCGATTCCCTCTCCCTCTCTTTCTCCAGTGCATGTTTGGCCTGTAGGAACCATGCTTTCTTTAGCATCCAACAAAATGATAGCAAGCTTCTTCACAGAAAAGATGGTTGTAGAGCAGATGTGTTCCAAGTAGAAGCATAATTCTAATACACAAGCAAAAGAAGTACTCTCCGCCTAATGGGACTATAATAAAGCCACCTTACTAACTTGCCTGTGACTTGAACTACCCAAGTAGCCTAGCTCAAGATAGAAGCCGTATTCAGAGCTATCTGATGGGTGTTGATTGTGACTCTGACCAGGACCCAAGTGGCTGGTCAGAAGTGACAAAAATCATGGAGGACTTGATCTACCTTGGGTGTCATGGCCTGCTTACTACCCTTCTCCACATATTTAAACCAAAGAATACTGAGAAACTAGAAAAATACATGTTGAAAGCAGTACTTTTAATGCTGGTTTTGTTGACATTCCTACTAATAGAGAGCTCTCAAAATTTCCATCATTACTTTCAACCAGGAGATAGTTTAACAATTTCTTAACAACCAATTCAAGAAATACTATTTTGCTATATTGTTTGTAGAAATTTATTTTTTTAAACCTCCTTTCCAGTTCTACTGGTTCAAATTTACTTTGATCAAATATTGTTGAAAATGAGAAGGACTTTTGCTCTATGCAAGGCCAACAAGATATTGTCACAAATCTACCGATCCAAACTGTAACTGGTAAGTTGAATTCAAATTCCTACATAGGTTAATATGACTCAACTATTGTGCCTAAATCATCAATATGTCAATAAAAACAAGTAAGTAGAGAAACTGCAAAGAAAATAATTGTTTCTATATAGAAATATCTGCTTATTTTTCTCTAATTAGCCTGATCAGGGGAGTTCTTGTAAAGATTAGTGTTATTTTGCAGGAATTGACTCCTTTTGCGAAAATGAAGATGGAGGAGATTAAGCAAGAAATAAAATTTTTCTCTTGCAATACTATAGACCCCATTTATTTAGACAGTGCCTGTGAAACATCTTGCCAAAGGTTTATTTTGTTTGTTTTCTTTTGTTCTAGCTAAAATCTGACTATTCTGGGCAACTGGGTAAGATATCGTGTTTCCTTCTCTCTTTCTTGTTGTTCTTGAACCTAGGGCTAGATGTGTGTCAAAATGCTACTGAGACAGAGTTTGCTTAGTGCTTTGAGAAGCTTCGGGACAAAGGTCCTAGATTACAAATATAATTACTAATATATTCTGCTGATATCAGCTGCAGGTTTGTGGTTCTCTCCTTCCTCTGTCCCCACCTCCACCACTCACTTCCTCCGCAGTATTTCAACAGGGAACAGCCTGCCATTTTAGGGAAGTCATGGAAAGGTTTAGAGGCAAAGCTGATTTCTAAGACATCTGTACATGCTATTCCTTTCCTCCAAAATGTGCAACTCACATCCTTTGGCATAAATAATATATATTTGATGAGATAGATGAAAATATGTAACCCGGGACTGATATATGTATATAATACAATGCAAAGTAGTTTAACGACTTCAAGCTACTGACTTGTGTGCTCTGTAGAGTGTTAGATCTTAATTGTTACCCTATTATATGTGCATCATATTCTAAATGCATGGCAGGTATGAATCTGTGTATTTCTTTCCAGGGTTAAAACTTTTTGTAAAGCTTTTTCCATAACACCAATTTTCAATCAGATCTGACACTACACATTGATTGTAAATATTTCCATAAAATGAATATAATATTTCAAATGCAATTTTTAAAGGTTAAAATCAAGCCACTGGATACTGAATAAGATATCTGAAATGATCTTAAGAATACATATACTTAGGCACTACATTTTAATTTAAACTCCTGTTATTACAGTAACTAGTCACAAAATGGCTCCCTATTTATGCAATATGTTGGCTGTAATGTTACTTAAATTGAACAGACGAGTGCCTGCTAATAATGTATGTTTACTTCATGAACTTGTGGGCAATTACATTGTAATTATGTGTTTGTAGGTGCTTTTTACTTATATAGAGCACCAGTGCATTTTAAATGTAATTGCAGTTCTCTGTACCATTTAGCAAAGCTGAAAATTGTTAAAGGTTTGTAAATTACCTACATTTAGACCATAGGCAACTAGGCAAATTAAGTGACACTGTCAGTAATGTTACAACATAAATTGGTACCAAGTATAAATTCAAGGTAGACTTTCTTTTCTAAATTAGAATGTTGTTTATAGGATGCCTTCTAAAAAAAGATAAGCAAAAAGAAAAGTGCATGCTGCTCATTGACAGGAGAGATCAGCCTTTTAATGCACATGAAAAACAATGACTCGTCTGCAGTAACGTTTTAAATTGTAAAGCTGTTTAAGATTAGGAATTTGGATTGGTTTTAGAGTACTCAGCGAAAATGAGTACATGATGGCTTTGGAGAAGACGCTTGTATGTAGAGTTTTCATGAAATTATGGGGGAAAACAGCAAAGTGGAGGAAAACCTGGCGTTCAGAATTTAACAGAATTCTGCCACTTTTTATTTCTATGGCCTTGTTCAAGTTACTTAATTCTTGAGCCTCAACTTTTTAACCTATAAAATGAGAAGAATAGTAGTCAGCTTCAAATGGCTACTGTGAAGATTAAGATGGAATATTGTATTTAGGCCTTCAAAAAATGTGAGTTCCCTTAGTCTTACCTTCTCCTGATAGGCGATTTGGTCTGCTATTTAACAAAAATTAGATTTGGTGAAGAAAAGGCTTCTCTGAGGCTGTGTTGAGTCAGTCATGGAACTGTGAGGCTTACACATATTTACTTCACCCCATGGGATTAAAGAAACACAGCGATGATTGTATACTGAAAAATGTTCACTTTGCTTCTGAAGCAATGTCCCATAGAGGAGACCAGTCTCCAAAGACCAGCAAGGCCAGTTAAGGAAATTAATTGTGAAAGTATTACTCTGTCACTTTGTGCCTTCGGGCCAGGCTTTTATTGATGGCAAGGGTTTAGGTTCGGATAAAACCGTTTCACCCACGCAGGCCCTCTCCATTAAACGGAGAACAAGCATCTGGGCTTGACAGCTCAGGGGGCTCTGCTGTGCAGAAAACCATTCTTAGAGGGTCATTTTCTTTAAGCGTAAGATTAGAGAGAGAGTTGGTGCAAGGCCATGCTCTTAAAGTACAAATAATGAATTAATAACATGATAAAATTACACGCATTTTTAAAAAAGTACCATATTCATATGACATATAAATGATTAAAATTAGTGTTTTAAACTGGGACATCCTGTAGCTGTAGAGAGAGGTACCGAACAGGCATCAGACAACCAATAATTAAGAGTAACAGCAATTAACAAAGTTAGTAAAAATAAAATAAAGTTTTATAAATAAATAAGTTAATAAAAAGTAACAATAATTAAGAGTTGCCCTTTCTCCTCACAGTTTTAAGTTTATAAATGAGATAATATGTGAGAAAAGACTTTATCAAGCACCTATATAGCATAGTACTTTATGATGCACTGATTTTTCGTAGACATTTGGCCGGGAAACTTAAAACTTTGATATTGTAATTCCCCTCTCAGTGTTCTTATCATTACGCGTTTTCACGTCGTATAGAGGTATAATTGAACGTTGGTCTTTGTAGCAGGAGGGTCAAAGAGAAAGTGAATGTGGTGACATTCACACAAGCAACAAAAGTGACCTGTGAGCCCTGTAAGGTGTTACATTTTCCCTGTAGATGAAAGCCGTAGAAGTCTATCCACAGTCAGAAGTCAGCCCACCTCAGGTGCCCACTCACAAACGAAGCCAGGGCAGGAGGGTCCTGTGGAGAGAGGCAAATTTGACTTAAGGTTGGAGGCGAAGGGAACGCCTCAGGAAGTAGATGAGCTGTTTAAAGTGGGTTTGGGATTCCAGAGGGCTCAGAAGGAGACTATCGGGTCCTGGAGAACACAGTAGCATGGGTTGAGAAAATGCCAGCAGAAAGTCTATTGGAGAGCTAGAGGGCTAGGCATGACAGGGATTAGCAACTCCATGAAACTAACTGGCCTCCAGGTTACTGGACGGTGGGAAGACCTCGGGCATTATCAAAGGCCCGGTGAGGCCAGAAGTCTGTGTTCTGATCTGAAGTCTTTCGATCTACCTCAAAATGGGATACTGGCACCAGATGTTTCAGAATCTCTAGATTTTTGTTCAGTTAGTTGAGGGAGGGATTTAATTTCTTTGAAAATGAAATGGAAAGTTTTCTTGTGAGTCTAATTGTAATAGGAGACCACTGATGCTAGAGAAGCAGCGTATGTGGAAAGATAGAGGCAGGCTACCAAGAAGGGGCATCGGAGAGCAGACAACCGTGCGTGAGAGGGAATTCCGAGAGGGAAGAATTCCAGCACATACATTGCCTATTTCACATTTTTCCCCCCAAGATTGGTTTTATTAGACAAACTCCTAAAATGGAAGTGATTTTGTTATAAGTTAACTGTGCTGGACGTGAAGGGTGGACAATGGAGACTATGAAGCTGGTGAAGAAAATTAGCAGTTCGACTTTATAAAGCACTCCTTAATATATCTGTTCCCTGAACTTCTTGATAATAACCAGGATAGATTCAGCATGTATTTGGACCACATTTTACAGAAGGGGAAATTAAGATTGAGAAAAGATAAATGACTTGAAAATAGATTGGGGGTATGGGGAGAGGTCTATTTCTCAATGTTTCTACGTCTCAATGCTGAAAAACCTGAACCACTGCCCAGTGGTGATAATGAGCTACCTGTCAGCTCTTAGGGGGTGAACAGAAGCTGAGATGCAGAGAGGACTCTGACGGCCCAAGGCCCAGAAATCTGGAAAAATTGAACTTATGGAGGGGAGAGCTGTATTAAAGACTCGACGGAAGGGTTTCTTTCTTTCTCTTTTTCTTACTATAAACAATTATTTCTTCCAGATAGCATGTCATATTAATATTATTTATTAAATAACACATTAATTCCCCACTGAACCAGATAGAAACCAGCTAACTTCAAAATAATAATAATACTAACATTTATTGAACACTTGTATTCCAAGGCATTCTAAATTCCTTTTATGCATTAACTTATTTAATGCTCAAATGAAGAAAGTGTTATTCTCATCTTATATACAAGGAAACTGAGGCATGCAGAGTTTAAGCAATTTGTCCAAGGTCATAGAGCTGGGACTCAGAAAAGGCAGGACTCAAAAACCCAAGTGGCCCGATTCTGGGGCTCACTCTTAACCACGACGTGATAAAAATAAGAACCACAAAAACTAATAATACATTTAACAAGAAAATTATAATTTTATATTAATAGACCTATAAAATCTTATTGATGGACCTAAAGAAAATTTAAGCCATTAGAAACACACACCATCTTCTCTGGAGGAGTTTCTCAGTGAGGGCTCACTCTATCCCCAAGGCTCCGTGGAGAGCTGTGACAGCCTCTTACCTGCATCAGGAACAAAATTTGTGCTAGGAGATTGGCCACAATTGGTTCTTGTCTTGTTTTTTTAAGCATATGAATAAAAATCACCCACTAGTTAAAAGGTGGAAATATCTCTTGAATCCATGCCTTCCCATCCCTTCCCACTGGCACAGTATGATTCAGGCTCTCACCGCCTCACCTCTCAATTACTATTGTGGTCTCTTGGCTGATCACTTCATGTCCAGGCTTCTCTCTAATTCATTCCAGGCTCCACCCAAGCTCTTCAAAGTGGCTTACATTGCATTCACTTTCAGTGGCTCCCTACTGTTTCCCTCTCCTTTGAACTCCTATACATCTGTAGTGTGAAATTAAATAAGTGCTAAATTATATATTATATAATATTTATTATTATTTCAGGGTAGAGGTCTTGTCTTCCTAACTCAATAGGAGCCCCCTTGAGGGCAAAGATGTATTCTTTACTCTCTCTCAATAGCATGCGTTAATCGAGTCCCGTCTGTTGTTAAACCATTTTTATCAGTAGGAACTGCATTTGGCTGCAGGTGTCAGAGGTCCAACTGTGAGGACTTAAACACATAAGAGTTTATTATCTTTTCATGTAATTAAAAATCTGGAAGGAGAGGACAGCTGGCATTGGTTCAGTGGCTCAAGAGTGTCCTTGCAAAGGTCTGTGCAATTCTTCCTGATCTTTTCCTCATGGTCTAAGATGGGTTCTGGAGTTCTAGCCATCATGTCTGAGCTCCAAACAGGAAGAAGGAGGAGGGGGCAGGACAGCATTTTAAAAGAGCTTTCCCCAAAGCCCTACCTGACTTATGTTTATATCTCATTGATCACCTCTTTCTTCATGGAAAGCCACTATTCATAAACAGAACCAGTTATTAAAGAAAGAGAAGACACTAGATATTGAAGAAGCAACTACTAGTTTCTTCCACACCCTGCTGGACTGAAGACTTTCTCCTCTCAATCCATCCATAACACAACATTGGCAGATTTATTCTCTATGCATGGCTTTTCCTTTCAAAGCCAGATAAAAGAACTTCCTGTACATTACTATATTATTTGGCCAAACTTTTAATGCCCTTTCATAACTTGGCCTAACTACTTGCCTGAATTGTACCTGCAAATATCTTGTTTACACACAGATTTTTTCTTTTCATCATGCTGCTCCTTCTTACTTCTAAGTCTGCCCTAATGTACTGTTCTTTCTACCCGAAATGTTCTAATACGTGACCATCCCATCTTTCCTGTGATTCCAGTGCTGCTGCAGATAGCCGTTAGATCTTAGCTCCCTTCAAGTTTGCCACAATGAAAGAGAGAAAACTTAACCAAAGCCATGCCCCCTCCCCAGGACAACTCACACCCAATAATGGAAGTGGGGTTATAAACACCTGGGCTCCTGGCCCCAACATGAGACAGCTCTGAAGGACTGTTCCACCTTCAGGGTGCCTCACTGGGTGGGCTGAAGCTTCCAGTTGGACGGACTGAGTTACCTCTCAGCCTGACTTCTCCCTTTTCTCACACTTGCTTCCTTCCCTTCTCTGCTCGAGGCTCTGATTCCAAAAGCATCCTCTGGATAACGTCCAGCACACTAATCTCCTTCCCAGGTTCTGCTTCCTAGGGAAGCCGACTTGCAACCCTTCTCGTTCCTGCCCCTCTTAAAAACTGCCACTTTCACTGTTCCCATATCTCCCCCCTCAAAACTCCCTGCAAGGGCTGACCGAAGTGTTGTCTCTCCCACGAAGCTTTTCTGCCACTTCAGGTTACACAATTTCCTCCCACCCCGAAATCTTAATGTTTCTATCGTGATGACAGTGATGATGGTGAGGACGATAGGGGAAAAGAAGAGACAATTAATATTATCAGCACTATAAAACTTAGTGGCTATTTGGTCCATAATTATTAACATTTGCAGTTTTGTCTTTATAAAATATGTGTAAGATGGTTAATATGGTACATTGCAGGCACTCAAAACACAGAAAAGCAGGGCATATGATATAAGATATATTTTTTCTTTTTTTTTCCAGAGTGAATAATATTATGCTATCTACATAGTAAGAAAGGCACTTGATTAATAGTTAAAACTCAAACAACTTTGGTTATTAAGTGTCAAATCTGAAACACCCTACGTATATCAGGCTCCTCTACATGAGGAACAGTGGTCCCTAGAACGTTCAAAAGGAGGAGAAACTCATGCTTGGTGAACCACACAGTCCTGTTGCTGTCTGTCTCCCCTCCCCAAACTTTGCCTCCCCAGCTCTCCCAAATGTTGTGTGAGCTCAGTTCTCTGTGCTAACCTTCATTTGAGGCCTTCCTGGAGTGGCTTCTGTTTTTTGACTAATGCAGGAGGTAAACAACCAGTATCCCCTGCGGTCACCTTGCTGATCATCTTTACCATGCAGAGTTTACCCTCCCATGTCTATTTCCATTAAGTCTGTTACTATTTCAACACTGACAAACGTTTCTTATCAACAACAACAAAAAAGAATAATAATCAGGAATCCATAGTTCAGAAAACATTTTTCAGAAAATATTATTTGAAAAAAAGTGTTTATGAACGCTACAAAGCAGAAAACTAAAGGTAAAAAAAATTTTAATATTGAGATCTACTTCTTCATGTAGATAAAGAACAAAGAATAACCTACATTACGACTGCTCATAAAAAAAAATGCTGTGCAGCAACATGGGTTTCCAGCAAATTTGATAACCTGTTTCTGTCTCCCCCTTTCTCCATTAAATTGAACTCTCTGAATTATTCATGAGGGCTATTTTAATGGGATAATTTTTTCTTGCAAACGCTGACACTAATACTAAGGAATATCTCTAGGTATTCATTTTGGATAAATAAGGCTCCTGGTAACTAGTTTTCTTGATGCTTCACCTTATTCAAATGAACATATATGGAAGTAACTAATGTAGACCATTTTTTTCACATTTAATGTTTTCAATATGTTTCTCTCCATATATGTATAGTCAAACATATGTTTACTCAAGAATTAGCCAGGATGTTGAATTAAATGGAAGTAAAGCCAAAAGTTAGGCAATTCTCGAGTGGACTCAGGCAGGGCATTAGGAGAAAATTTAAAGTCCACATTTTCCAGCTGTGATGACAGCTCAGAATGACTCTGGGAATTGTCCATCCCTCCACAGTACTTTGGCCATATTCAGAACCAATCATTCACTTGAATGTGGACATTAGGGGTTCTTAACTCAGGATAGTAGGATTTTAGGGATTGGTGGATTCCTCGAAACTGTATACAAAATTTTCTCTGTATGATTTTTTTTCTGCAAAGGAAGTTCATAGCATTCATCAAATTTTCAGAGGGATTCTTGACTACTGCGCTACCACCAGCTCTAATGGTAAGAATTCTCATTTTATACAGAAGTAAGATTTCAAAAGTCAGGATTCTCTAGATTTCTGTGAGGGGGAAGAGGAGTAGGTGATTATTTGTCTTTCATTAAATTTAGTATTATGAAGATTCACATGCTATATTTCCAAGAGTTGGAGAAAATTGTACTTTGTGGGTTAATTATATTTCATTACTTAATACAGTTTAATTTTTACCAATATATGAGAGCTCTTTTCCAGGTATCTATAAGTCTGCTCCTGTCTTTGCCTAAATAGTACCAAATCATTTTATGTGTGTTTTTTTTCTTGTGAGAAAGATTAGCCCTGAGCTAACATCTGCTGCCAATCCTCCTCCTTTTTGCTGAGGAAGATTGGCCCTGGGCTAACATCCATGGCCATCTTCCTCTACTTTATATGTGGGACGCCTGCCACAGCATGGCTTGATAAATGGTGTGTAGGTCTGCGCCTGGGATGAGAAACTGCAAACCCCGGGCTGCCGAAGCAGAGAGCACGAACTTAACCACTACACCACTGGGCCAGTCCCCATTTTATGTTTTTTGTACTGATATACATTAATTAAGAAACTAAGGTAAATATTGGGATGATCATCTTTAACCTACTCTATTAGATGAATGGTGCTAAAATGCGTAGTAGTCAGATTGCTTGAAGATGTAGTAGTACATAAAAATGATGCAGTTATGTAATAATGTTGAAGACACTGCAGCTCCTAGGGTAATAACGCTTTTTATTTTAATCACAATGTAAAATAAGGACTTAATTTACTTTTAAGGATATAAAAGTCTAAGAAAATATTCATTCTTTTCCCCTCAATGCAGCTTTGCAACATTTCTTACAGTTCAGCAATAAATCTGACAAGATTTTAAGACATGGAGGTGACTGTCACTATTGGGATGTGTCCTGGAGGCTTTTTCTGTCAGAGGAGATGACAGAGACTCTTCCCATGCAGATTAAGCTGGTGTTTACAGATTTGCCCTGGGTGTGTGTTTGTTTTCCACTGCGATCAAGTAACACCGCCCGACGCGTGTCAGACAGATCTCTGGATAAAGAGGCTTGAATGTGCCCTTGCTGTGTGCAGGGTGCAGCCCAAATGGGTGTCTTTGGTGGGGTTCCATTTCTTGTCCTCCTCACAGTGATATCGTTATGTACACGTTCTGTTTGGGTGAAGCATTGGGAATGAATGTGCAGTAGGTTCAATAGTGAAAGTCAGATTATTAAATGGAGAATGTAACGGGAAAAAAATGGTCAGTATTAGGATTCAATTTCTATTATTTATTTATTTATTTATTTATTGCAAGGAAGACCAGCCCTGAGCTAACATCCGTTGCTAATCCTCCTCTTTTTGCTGAGGAAGACTGGCCCTGAGCTAACATCCATGCCATCTTCCTCTACTTTATATGGGACGCCGCCACAGCGTGGCTGACAGGCAGTGCGTCGGCGGGCGCCCGGGATCTGAACTCGCGAACCCCGGGCTGCCAAGCGCGGACTAAACCGCTGCGCCACTGGGCCGGCCCCAGGATTCAATTTTTAGAGGTGTGTGCAGAGGCCTGTGAGACCACATAGGAGACATCTGAAAACATTTGAGTCGTTGACGGTAATTTGAGAAATTTTGCTAATTTTCACACTGCGGAGTTTTCACACACAAAACAAGTGAGATAAGAAATCTTAGTCTGAGCAAAAGCTAATCAGGCTCCAGATGCCGTGAGTGTAAGACCAGGGACAGTGGAGCCCAAGCTGCCTGCGAAGACACGTCACCAAGCCCCCAAGGCCTCCCATCTCCTGACCCTTCTTCTAAAGCGGCTTTTTTAATAGCCATGAAAGAAAACTGGCTGTTGTCATCAGATACCATAACCCAGCTCTACAGTTTGATTTCTCACTTCATTTCAATAAGAGCAGTCCATACAGAAATGTGTTAGGTTTTGAAAGGGATTACATTTGGTTTTTTTTGGAAGTATACTTCAGTATGTTGAGTGGGAAACTTAACAAAGTGGCACGCCGAAGAGGCAAATGCATTGGATTGAAGACTCCAGTCCCAGCTCTGCCTCTGTTTCCCTTTGAGATCCTGGAAAAGTCACTTACTTGCTCTGAGCTTGACTTGCCTTTTCTGTAAAACAGGAGCAATATGACCTTTCTGCCTCCCATGCCTCCCCGCCACTGGGGGCAATCTGTAGAGTAACGCACGAAGTGCAACACTGAAGATTTATGTAGTGCTCCGTAGCATTTACCACACATCTCTCATTCATCGTGCAATCAATCAATATTTGTTGATTTAACTATTAATTTTTAAAAGCATAGAATTTTACTATGGTTAGTTCCTTATCCAGACTTTGGAATAGAGGTAAGATTTCTCTTTAATTAAGTTTCTCAAATGCTGGTAGCTAAAACCGTTTCCTTTCAGCAAATGGTGCTAGATAAACAATATATTTTTTCACCTACTCATTCAAATGAAGCTTTTGGACCTCATTTTAAAAATTATTAATTTTGACAATAATGGATGTCACATACATGGAAGACATAAGAAAAGCATATGGAATCTTTAGAGAATATTCCATATTTTCTTTTAGTCATTAATAAAGATAATTAAAACAGCCATTAAACATATTTTCAATTTCTGATAAATTTCACAAATTTCTGACTCCCAAGTATTAAGAAAAAAAATTCTAAGAAATGGTGATGGAATCCTAATCTCTTTGAGAATATATTGAGTCAACTGTCATTGCTGAAAGCCTGACAGTTATTTATCCAGTTTTTGTTTTAGATCTATCAATTTCCACAAAGGAGTCCAGACCAGAGCCCAAATATAACAAATTAAGTGGAAGGAAAGGGAACTGATGATTACTGCCTCCCATTACTGTGGCCACAGCCAACTCCCCGCCCTTCAGCTTCCTTACGCTCTCTTGTTCAGCAGGTGAGGCAGCTCCAGGCCACACAGCTGGTGGGGGTGGTGGGGCTTGATCTCAAAGCCCATGCACTGTCTTCATTATGCTCTATTCCTAAAAGATAGAAAGGCCAAAAGATTACAATAATTTTCTTCATATGTGCTATTTTTGAAAGCAGCATCTACTTTCATAATTTTGTGTAGAAAATGTGAGTATGCCTAAGAATTAGATTATTCATTTTATTGAGCTGAATTTTTTTTCCTAAATAAGTAATTAATTGAGTTAAGTTAATTTTTTAACTTCCTTCCTTCCTTCTATTCCTCCTTCCTTCCTTCTTTTCTTTTACTTTTTTCCTTTTTAAAAATTTAGGCACTATCTTGTATTGGGTTCCTCCAGATGCTGACCTTATAACAAGGATTTGGGTGCAAGTAGTTTTTCGAAGTTGGTTCCAGAAAACACCTGTGAGGTTGTAGAGACATAAGACAGAAAAGGGAAGGAGATAATAGAAGGTGAATTAATTAATGAGCTTGTTGCTGCTGTGAGTGCCTGGCAAACTCTGGGAGACAGAATAGAACATGTCCCACAGTTGTCCCACCAGAAGGATGAGAAAGCTGGGCTATTTATCTACCATCTCCTAAACCTCATTGCTGACAACTGCTCCCTGGGGTTAACCCCCAGCGGCTCTACCTGCCCCCTACCCAGCTCTGCATGCTCCTGCCACCAGAGGCAGCCCCAGGGAGAGAGTTGCAGGTGTACACAGAAAGGAGCTGTTGGTTTGTGCAGGAAAGGTGAGAGTCCAGAGGCTCTGGGCAGAGCACCCACAGTGACTGCTACAGATGCTGTCAGATTCAATTCTGGGCAGAGGATTCCATTATCTGTTCTATGTTGTTTCAACAGATTTAGTTTAACAGCGAAATGGAGCAACAAACGTGCAGCAGTCAGAGAACATCTGACCCTTGTCCGTAGAGAAAAATAAATGCCAGTACGCAGACAGAGAATAATTGTCTGGCCTGACCTAGATTGGGAGGAATTTAGAAGTCTGTCCCCTGGGAAGGAAGGTCTTAGAGTGCTCAGAGTAGCTAGGATGAGCTGCGAAAGCTTTTCACCCCTTTACTTTAAAGAACATTGTAAAATGGACAGTAGCCTTTAAAATGTACCTGCAAGGCCCGAGTTAGCAAGACCAAAAAAAGAGCCAACTTATGAAAAAAATCATCAGCTAACTAGAATTTGCAGCAGTTAAGTAGTGAGAAGAGAATTCAATTTGTACTTAGTATTTTATCTTGTGCTAAGCTCTTGCTCTAAGGCTTTAAGCTATACAAAAAGCAAAGCCTAAGCTTATACATGTTAGGTAAGAGAGAATTATTTTTTGACAGAACAGTGAAAGAACACTGCATATGAGTAATTCATCTTTGAAATAAGCCCAAAACCTAGATTCATGTTACCTGGATTCTTCCACCTCTTGAAACCTCACCGAATCAGGAACCTGATCTTTAGAGAAAATTAATTCACACCCAAAAGTCACACTTAATGCACCTTCTCAATCAGTCATGAAAAAGTCATAGTCCATCTACATGCATACAGTTTGGGAGTATATGTGTCAATATTGATTCAAAAAGCAATGCATAACTAATAATAACAAAACCTCAGTGCATGCAATAATAAGTATTTTATACAAGAGCTCAAACCCAATCTTACAAGCAGTTTTCAAGCTTTGGCTTGAGTTATGTCCACTGATATCCCATTGGCCAAAGCAAGAAACATAACCAAACCCAGAATCAAAGGATGTGGAAACACTCTGCCATAAAACTGAGGGAAAGAGTGAATATTTTGAACAATAATCAATCACATAGGGCAAAGAAGAAATATGTGACTCGTTTTCTATTTCCTTTTATGGAAAGAAATTTTGTCTAGTAAGGGAATATATATACCTCTCTGTCCTTCCTTTCCTTAAAATTAAGTTTTACTTCCATAATTTTTATTCTGTCCTACTCTAGGATCTACTATGGAAAAAAAAACAATTCAGAGAGTGGAGCTGGGATTCCAGTTGACATGTCATTTGTTATCCCTGTTCTCCAAGAGGCTAAAGGGGGTGGTATAATACAATCATAACTAATAATAATTAGAACATAAGAATCTGAAAATTAATATTAAGGGGGATGTAATTATGTCCATGGTATTTTATTCTGTGTTAAAATAAATGGATGGCATGACAGGTGTGGACGACTCACCAAACATTCTATCTGTTCCTTGACATTTCTTGACATCCTCGTAGTTAGGCAGGCTATGACTCACTCAAGTCAACAAAATGACTGGAGGAGTGGTATCTCTCTTCAGTCACAGAAAGAAAGAGTGTCAGAACAAGAAAGATCACGACACGGACACGTGGCTACTTGAGAGAAAAGTTGTGTACCTAATGAACTTGTAGCTCCAGGGAATGAGAGGGGAGGAAAGAACATTAGCAGTGAGTGTTGTTGGCTTTTGGCTGTGCTTGTCAAATGTTATGAGAAAGATATGCGCTCAAGGGAGGATTGGCTGAATTTCAAACAGAAATGAAACATACTAGAGAAAGTCTGGAAATCCAAGGGTTTACAGGTTATGAAAAAACAGCTGCTTCTTGACTTTAACTGTTAAAAATTAAGATCGAAGAAATGATTTGGTTGAAATGACTGGACAGATATCCAGTCTGTAGTGAGGTCTTCACAGAAGCCCAGAGAACCTCAAGGAAACCCCCTT
The DNA here is from genome assembly GCA_031878705.1 of Tapirus indicus. NCBI lineage: Eukaryota > Metazoa > Chordata > Mammalia > Perissodactyla > Tapiridae > Tapirus > Tapirus indicus. The sequence goes on along the minus strand of CM062920.1, from coordinate 6,654,648 downwards.
GGAATAAAGAGAAAGAAAAATTTATGCCGGTGAGATAAGCAAAGACATATAGAACTGAAAATTATCTCAAAAAGACTTTGCATGTGGTTATTGGCACATAGAACTTTCTGGAATCAATAGGTAAAAGCCTACAAAGTTTTGAAAGAGCTTGGGTGTCAAGAACCTTGACCCTGACAATTTCTAAATGTAGACATTCCTCAGTGCTGAGTCCCAGATCCTCTTTCTTTTTCTCCCTATCTGATCTCATTCACTTTCATGGTTTTTCAATACGATCTTTTGGTCTATTCCTATTAAATTTAATCTCTAACTCAGACCTCACCTAAGCTCCCAAACTTTAACTCTTACTGCTTGTGTCGTCTCTCCAATTAGAATTCTCACGAGTACCTTAAGTCGCTGCCTCTTGCCTCATCCTCAGCGATAACCTCCTACTCGGTCTTGTTCCTTTTACTCCTGTTCCTTCCGGCGTATTCCCACGGCAGCCAGAATGATCCTTTAGAAATGTGAACTGGATCATGCCACTTCCCCTGCTTAAACTCCTTCGGAAGACTTCCCCTTGAACTGAGCACACAATGGCAGAGCCCTTCACAGGGACTGGGGGCCGCAGGATCTGGGTTTTACCTTCTCTCCAACCCCTGGCCTTCACCTAATTTCTTGAACGCCTCATCTCTTCATGTGTCTCAGAGCCTTTGAACTTGCTGTTCTGCCTCCCCACTCCACCCCACAAATCCCTATGCGTTCTCAGGTCTCGGTATAAATGACGAAAACTCACAGAGGACTTTTGAGACCACTCCTTCTTCAGATCTAAGTTAGGTCTGCCCTAGCATTCTCTCTCAAGGCCCCCTCTCTTTCACCTTTGTGCACTTACCGTTATTTGTAATTATATATTTGTACGTATATTTGGGTTATCTGCTAAAATGTAACCTCCCACGAAGGGAGCCCCTTCGCTGTGGGCATCAGGCAATGGACACCTATACTTGCACCTTCTAGTTGCCTCCCTGCATTGCAGGGGTAGAAAGTTAACAGGCTTCTTTGCATCTAGCCTTTTGCATGTGAATTATGTTCCGCCTATGACATACACTCATGTGAAATTTGGACATGAGGTGGAATCCATCCTTCCGCTGCTTTTGGCAGTTTCCTGCCGTCAGGCAAGTAGTGAAGACGTAGGTTTTCCTGCAGCAATGTCCAAGTGTCCCGTCTCTAGCTTTGCGGGTCTCCAGAAGCAGGTGCAGCAGAGCTGGGGCCTGGACTCCAGTCATCATTTCTTAGAGGTTAAGAAGCAGTCGTGGCAGAATCGCCAGTGGCTTCCTGCCTCCAATTCACAGCTACACTGATGAATTAGATCTCAATCCTTCTAGGGTGACCTCCTCATGCCCCACCTTTCTGAGTGTTGTCACCCCTAGTGAGACCGTTCTATGGTGTTCCGTAAGATCTGGATTCGAATCCACTCCTCCATCTTCTCCCATGATTTTATAAGCATGTAAGCCAGTTGTTAAATCCTTTTCTGCTTACAATAGCAGAGGTTTCTATTTTCTGCACTGACCCCTCACTGACGCAACCAGCGACAATGTTTACATTGTCATCCTTCTCTATTCACTGCCTAGGACAAGGTCAGTCAAAATGCAGTTGGTTATTGAACGAACGATTGAAGCAGTTAATAATTTTTATCTTTTACATATTTGGAAGTGTTAATAATCTTTAAATTACAATGAGTTCTAGGAACTCCATCCCTCTCCTCCAGTAAAATCTATTCCTTCTCAATCTCATGGCAGATAATTAGCATGTTTTTATTTAAAAAAGGTTTCGTATAACATTTAAAATTTTTTTTTAATTCTTTTTTATTTATTTATTTTTTTGTGGGGAAGACCAGCCCTGAGCTAATATCTCTTGCCAATCCTCCCCTTTTTGCTGAGGAAGACTGGCCCTGGGCTAACATCGGTGCCCATCTTCCTCCACTTTATATGGGAGGCCGCCACGGCATGGCTGACAGGCAGTGCGTCGGCGGGCGCCCGGGATCCGAACCAGTGAACCCCGGGCTGCCAAGCGCGAACTAAACCGCTGCGCCACCGGGCGGCCCCCTAACATTTTAAATTTAATGACAGGTATTTGCTTATAGCCCTTAAAAAAGATATATTTTAATAGCTCCTTCAAATAAATACTACAAATGTGTCAGTATGTGATTTATATTTATTTTTATTTTATTAGGCTCTTCTCTAAGCAAATGTATAGACCATAAAATAAATCAAATCAGTATGCTTTACAACTTGCAAGGGTACACTATTTTGCTGTGTGTGACTCTTTGCAATTTTATAATATACTAAAGTCTCTGTCCAGATATTTATGTATTAAAATTTAGATATGACCTTTGCTTATAATTTTTTATGTTTTTCCAGAAAACATACAGACACAAGTTTTAAAATAAGAAATGCAGCATCCACAAATAACAACATGGCCTGAATTATAGCATTGGGGTAGAGTTTTATTGGAGGATGGCCCTGGAGGTTGAGGGGAAGGAAGTTTGAGGTGACGGACTCATTAAAAAGATTACACCCTTAAACACCATTAAATAACCATGCAACTTGTGCAAATTACTTGTCTAAATCTGTTTCCTTATCTTTAGGAAAGAGAGAGTTACATTTCTCATTCAATTTAATTATTGTGGTACAGGTAGCATTAAAAAACTATTAACTAGTTATTTGTCATTATTGCACTATTTATATAGCAACTGTTTATTTATCAATGTTTGTATTTTTATTATCCACGAAACCCAAATCAAAACAATACACTAGAAAATTCATAAAGAATTTTTAAGTCCCTTGATCTTAAAATGAGTTTCTCAAAAATTAAAGTTTCTTGGAAAAAACTATTAGAGAATTTTGAATAATGATGTTCTCCTATGAGAGGAACTGTGCCTACTCTTCATAAAAACCCAATGACAGGTTTTTGAAGTAAACACATTATGTTTTATACCATCAAGCACATTTAGTTAAGATGTAAGCAATAGAAACTTGAAACTTCAAAACACGAGCTACAGGGGCTGGCCTGGTGGTGCAGCGATTAAGTTCACCGTGCTTTGCTTCAGTGGCCTGGATTTGCAGGTTTGGACCCTGGGCACAGACCTACACCACTCCTCAAACCACGCTGTGACAGCGACCCACAAAATAGAGGAAGATTGCCACAGATGTTAGCTCAGGGCCAGTCTTCCTCACCCTCCCCCAAAAGAAAAACAAACACAAACTACATGCTAATGAGGGAGGAGTTGAGTATCTAATCCCTAAAAAGCAACATAACACAATTCTCTGAGTTTGAATTTTTTGATCAGCTTTTCTGATTACAACAATAGTATACCAAAAAAATACATGGCATGCCAATTTATTGCTCATTCAAGAGATTTTAGGCTTATTTAGACATCTTGGATAAAGAAAAGTCTTAGTGAAAGTTTTGAAATTAAAAGGAAATTAGGCCAAGAGGGAAAGTTAGTTGCCTTGAATTTTTGGAAGTCGGTCTGGTCATTTTTCTGGAACACATAGAAAATAAGAGAGTAGTTGTAAGGAATTAACATGCATCTGTAGGTGTGTATGCATGTGTTCTGACTTTAATAGGCATCCTTTCAAATTGCAAACAACTTGTAAAATGCAGAAAATTAATTGCAAGTGGTACAAGATCTGGCCCCTCTGCATCTCTCCTGAGATTTTGTGCTTCTCTCCTTCTCATCCACAATCTTCCAGCCATACTAGTCTCCACTCAGTTCTAGGAGGGTTTTCATACATGCCATTCTTCTGGCTAGAATGTTCTTCCCACTGTTCCTTCCATGGCTAACTTTAAGGCTCAGATTAAATGTCTTGTCTCTAGGAGGCCTTTCCTGAATACCCCATGTAAAGTAGTTCCACTGTCTACCCCTCTTTCCTTCCTTTATGGCACTTAACACCATTTGTGACTAAATATTATCTCATATACTTGGTTATTGCTAGAGTGGAAGCTCCTAAATTCCGTTTTATTGACCAACCTCTGTGAGATGCTCTGCCTGGATGAGGCTTTCATTCTTCTTCCCCAGAAGCAATGATGAAAACAATCTGTCCCTGCTGACTGGATTCTAGTCCCTCTACTACCCTGGTCATGCAGCATCACTTTAGGACTTGCCATTTTTTTATGTCTTTGCTCCTCTCTTGCTCCTGTGAAGGGAAGTGTCACATGTCACAAGTGGTGATAAATCTGTTGGAATAGTTTAGCTATACACAATAAAACAATCTAAAATTATCTTAAACAACATGGACATTACCTGACATTATAACATATTGAGCTATAAGGCAGTTCCAAGGCTGATTCAGCAGCTTCATATCATGACACAAATGGCTTTGTGTGTGTGTGTGTGTGAGGAAGACCAGCCCTGACCTAAAATCCGTTGCCAATCCTCCTCTTTCTGCTGAGGAAGACTGGCCCTGGGCTAACATCCGTGCCCACCTTCCTCTGCTTTCTATGTGGGACGCCTGCCACAGCACGACCTGATAAGCAGTGCATAGGACCGAGCCCAGTATCTGAACCTGCGAACCCCAGGCAGCAAAAGAGAAGAACATGAACTTAACCACTACACCACCTGGCTGGCCCCACAAATGGCTTTTTATAGTCTGGCCCAGCCTCCACCTCCCATCACTTTTTCATGTATAGCCTAAGCTGCCACAAACACATTTCCCTCTCCTGGAAGCAATAATAATTTCAGCTAATATTTGTCGGACGTTTACTGTGCCAGGCACTACATCAACCACTTTCCCTTCATTACTCAATTTAAGCCTCACACAATCTGATGAGGTAGACATTATTAATATGGTTTTACTGTTGAATTAAATAACATAGCCAGAGTCACACGGCTAGAATGTAGAGAAGCCAGGAGGTAAACTCAGTGCATCTGACTCTGACACCACCACGTCAAAACTCAGGGCCTGACCCACTCTTTTGAAAATCAGCTTAAATAACTTTTCACCAACAGCTTCCTGTTTCTCTCTATATATCCTCCCAAACTATAATCTTTCAAAAATTCACTTTGTACTAAACTCTGTGGGCATTTAGCTCACTGCAATATAATTATTTTTGCATAGATTACCCCTGAGATATTGTATGTAAGGCCGGAACCATAGATTTTTGTTTGTTTTTAATCCCAAGAATCTGTTAAGGTCCCTGGTTTACTGTACACATTCAATAAAGGTTTGTTAAATGAACGAGTGAATTATTGTTCTGAATTAAACTTTCACCCAAAACATGTCAAAAGGGTCCCATTAAGATGGACTTTTTTAATGTGGTGGTGAATCTTGGGCAAAAACTGCTGTCCCCGTGATGAACGGGCAGCATCTGGTCAAATAAACCTTCACTATACTCCATTTGAAAACAAATTTTTTTCATTAAAAAAAGTCACAGCATGTAGCATTGCTCTTAAGTAAAAGTTAAATAAAATAGTTAGTTCAGCTGGTCAGAAAATGTGCTTCAAGTTTAAGACCACATACCATTGTTTTGACAGATGATTATCTGGGACAGACTTCAAGAGAATCATACTTTTCTAGTACAGAAAGGCTTTGGCCACAGCGCACAGTGATCAGCAAGGGTGACTCATATTTTCCAACTGAGATCAATGGACCCTAATCCATTAACACAGACCTAAATATCACCTGTTAGGAAGAGATGACAGTGAAAGTGTAAGAAAGGTATGGGGTATTTAGATTTAAGAGATTTTTTTTTTTCATGCTATAATCCCTTTTCATACTCTATAGGAAAGTAGTATAATTTTAGATTTTCAATTAGTTTACCCTAGGTATTAAATGAAAAATATCTTTTTGAGTAATGTAAATTATTTTTGTTCGCCTACTTCAAGCTGCTCTTTACAGAATTTGATTTTTAGAGTCCTTGGTAGCATCTTAGCAATAAGCCATTTTAAAATGTCAACAAATGGTTTCATTTGGGGGTAGATTAAAATCATTCCAGTAAATCAGATACCTGCTAGAAATTTAAAGTTAAAGACTAAGCCAGTGAATTAACCACAAAACAATCCACAATCAACTATATTACACTAAAAATAAACAATTCAAATACCTGAAAAAAAGCATTTGGAGGTAAGACGTGATAGTGTTCTTTAGTTTAAAAATAAGTTTTCGAATTTGATCTTCCTCGGTTTACCAAAGTATTTTTAAGTGTGCACTTGCTAATAGAATTGTTTTATTTACATACTTAAATTTATTTTGTGGCCCTTAATGAATTGCATTGAGGGAGATCGAGAAAGAAATCTAGGAGTCACTTTTGGGTCCATAACATGCAGTCTGTGGTTTCCTTTCCTTTTCTCCTCTTTCTATCCTTCGTATGGTATCTTTTTCTTATATTTTCTTACTTACTTTGCATCTATTAATTTATTCTTTTTTCTTATTCTAAGATTTGTAAGCCTTTTGAGGGGAGAGATAATAGTTTATTTTTCTTTACATTCCAGGGCTCAGTCAGAGTGTGAATTATGTCCCAAATAAATGCTTCTTGAATGGTCATGAATAAAAGATTAATGGTCATAAGGATGACCTCATAGTGTACCTACCTGAAAAAATTGGATGAACCCTGTTTAGAGCACTATTACTCATAGTGACACAGTGAAGTAGGTTGTCATATCATACTTTAACTACTAACAGCGTTTACATCTAATACTTTTCTTCTAGACAGAACAATAGTGATGTGAAGGCAATTATACAACTTTGCTGAGAACGTTGAAGTGGACCCAAATAAATGCAGAGGTATACTCTTCCTGAATAGAAAGATTTAGTGTTGTAGAAAATGTCAATTCTCCACGAATTAATCTATAAATTTAATGCATTTCTCAATGTTTGTAGCAAGATGTTTAATTCTTGGAACTTGAAGGACAAATTTTAGAGTTGAAAGGGAAAATGTAATTGCTAAAAATATTTTGAAAGAAAAAAATAGAACAATGAGGAACACTTGTCTGGGTAGCATAACATAGCATACAGAGCCAGTAAGTTAAATAATATAATATTGCCACAAAAAAAGTCAAGAGTGGAAGCAGGAAGACCAGTTAAGGGATGATTACCATAGCCCATGTTGGCAAATCCCTTCCTGAATCCCCACATCCTTATTAATTTGCTTGATCTATCAGTTTCTGCTAAGTGTGTTAAAATAATCCACTATGAGTGTAGATTAGTCCATTTCTCTTTGTACTTCTGTCAGTTATTGCTTTATATATTTTGAAGCTATGTTATTAAATGTATTTAAGTGCGTGATCATTGTTTTTCCTTTTTGTCAATATGTAATGTTTATTTCTCTTAATGCTCTTTTATTTAAATTCTATCTGATTGATATTAATATTGCTATACTATTTTGTGGTTAATAATTTGCAAGGTATATCTTTCTCTATCACTTTACATTCAATCTTTCCACGTAATTTTGCTTTCCGAGTGTTCTTATAAGCACAACGTAGTAAATTTTACTTTCCTTCTTTCTTTACAAATTGATAATCTCTTTAATAGTTTTACCTATTTAACTTCAATGTAATTACTAACAGATTTGGAGTTATTCCTGCCATTTTATTTTGTGTTATTTTATTATTATTTTCTTTTTTAATATATGTTGAAATATATATACATATTTAATATATATAAATGTGTCATATATAATATACTATATCATATGTATATTTCTTTTTTATGTACTGATTGGGAAACTATAGTTTTTTATTTATATTCTTTTAGAGATTACTTTTAGATTTTTAAGATGCATGCATATACATATTCAACAGTTTTCTATCCTTCCAACTGTAATAAGACTTTTAGCAGGCCTTACATTCCCATTTAACAACTTCTAACCCCATCATGTTATTATCATTCAGAGTTGTAGCTTTGCCTTCTTTTAATCAAAGAAAAAATGGTTTAATGTTACTTTCAATAGTTAATATTTAATGCTTTAGATATGTTTTGTCAATGTTAGTACACACTATCTTTTCATGTATTTAACTTTTCATCTGTGTTTACTTTTATTTTTCCAGAAGTCTATCCTTTAGCAATTATTTGAGTGATAGCCTTTATTTATTTTTATATGTTTGCAATTATCATTTTTTCCCCTTACTGTTAAAGGAGAATTTGGCTAGGAATAAAGTTCTCTATGTTGACAGATACATTCCCTCTATGTTAGAAGATACAATTCTACTAACTTCTGGCATGAATTGATGCCAAATAATTCTGGCAAAGAATTGTTGTTGTTAGTTTAAATGTCATTCCTTTGTGAGAAAAATATTTTCTTTCCTCTGGCGGTTTTTAAATGATCTGTTTATAGTTGATCTGAGGTACAATTATAATGTATCTATAATTGGATATGTTATAGATGTGGATTTATTATTTTGTTTTTATTCTGCCTGTATTTGCTTGATTCTGGAAAGTTTTCAGTAATTACCTTTCCAAATACTCATTTTCTGCCATTTCCTCCAATCTGTTCTGGAACTCTTTAGATCAATATTGGAGCATTTCAATTTAATCCATGATGTTTCTCAGCTGCTCTTTCTTTCTTTAACTCTCTATGGTACCACGTTTCAGTTTACTAATTTCCATTCTGACCATATCCAGTTTTAAGTTTATCCAATCTACTACATTATTTTTTTCATTTTAATAATTATACCTTTCATTTTCAGGAATTTAAACATTTTTTCTTATCTTCTTTTTATTATTTCTTTTGACTGTTTTGTTTCATAAATTGTTATTCTTTTTAAAAGAGCAATGTATACTTTTATTTCTTTGGAAATCCATAGTATATTCATTCTAAAGTTTTTGTCAGACTGTTCTACAGTGAATGAATGAATTTCCTTTCCAACTGTTTATTTTTTGTCATTAGTTTTTTTCATGTGTCTTGGAATTTGCATTTGCAGATTAACTTTAATTTGGACGGACCCTCATGTTTGCCTGTCTCTGCCAGTCCCTCTCTTTGCCTGCCCCTCCCTGCCCTCCCAGGCTGTGCACTTGCCTCCACTCAGCCCACTGGACCCCCGAGCTAGGACGAGGATTTTTAAAGGCAGTTCAGAGCGCACAGTGACATTAAAGGTTTGCAGATCCAGCCTCTGATTCAGCAGGCAGTTTGCCTCAGCTCCAGTTTGGAGGCTGTGCCTGGTCCCTCTTCATCCTTAGGCCTGTGGCTCCCCTGAAACCAAAACTCAAGACAACGTGTGGTGATTGGTAGACATTTTCCGCTTCCTCTAAAACCAGGAGAGCTGCACGAAGCCCGTGGCCACAAGCACTGAGCCTGATTCCAGCCCCTGCTTACGGTGGGGGGTTGTTTCTCTAGCCCTGTGGGGGCCAATTCCTAACCACTCTTCTTGCTTCTGGACTCTGAGCCCAGCAAGCCCACTCAGAGCCCTGGGCCCTGGATTATCATATTGCATTTATGACCCATTTCTGGTCTGAAAAATTGTTTACCATTTTTAGTGCCAACTATGCCTTTTTAAATCTTTTCTCCCTGTCTTTTAAAAAAATTTCATCCATCACTGCTCTTTGTTTGGAAAGGAAGATTTTTTTGACCTAGAATTTGTCACTCTTTCTTTAAAATAACCCTGTTAGTGGATAGGCAGGGCTGGGAAAGTCAGAGATCATTAGGTGACTGACTTTATTAATTTTACAGGTAAGATATTATAGAAATAGAAGTCGTTTTTAAAATTTCAGAGTAAGCTGAATGAAGAAGCAGGGCTAGATCTCAGGTCTTTACTTTTCCATTCCAAACCCTGTTTTTCTACAGCATTTTTTTTTTTTAGTCTTACTCTCTTCTATTTATAAAAAAAAAAATGAGCTAAATGTTTATTTGAGCATAAATCTAGTGTTTGTACTTTGAGAATACTTGAATTACCACATACTAAGACAGGCTGTACTACTGTCTCATAGCTTCACTGGTTACAGAACCTTTTCCTCAGTCTGGAGGTCAGGCCTTAGGAAGAAGTGAAACCCATCACCTCAATACTGGATTGTCCTGCCCACTGGATTGTCACAGGAAACAACCCAGAAGGGCTTCTTGACCTTTGTCCACAGCATCCCTTAGAATAAGCATATGAGGAGCTATGTTCTCGCTCATTAATTCATTCGTTCAACAAATGATTAATGAATACCCACTATGTGACTATCTCCAGTTTGCCAAGGAGGACTCGGTGCTCTGTCCAGTTTAGCATTTGTCTCAGAAAAAGTGTCCCCGTTTGGATGACAAATTGCACGATTCCCCTAAATAAGGGCCAGTGCTGATCCGGGTGCCATGGCTGCTTGAGTGACTCAAACAGACGAAACCTCCTGCCTGTGGCTTTGGTCTCCAGCCACTTGAACTCTACCGTGGGATCGCGCTCGCTGTACGCGGAGAGGTCAAGGGATTCTTAGGTAAGAGATGGTCACTGCTTTCTCCACTCAAAGAGTGTAAGGGGCTCTCAGACCCTGACACACTGCGTGCATGAGCAGGAGCTGCATCCTCTCTAAGAAAAGATAGAGACCGGGGTGCTGAGGGATGGTTGTCCTCACTGACGTCAGTTCTTCCCCACCCCTCCAGCTCCTTCTCTGCCTCTCCGCTTGGTCTCTTACCTCTTTTCACGAGGCCGTTAAAGGGGAAAAACTGAAAAACAGCGATCATTTCTCTGGTGGGTTTGTGAACTCTGGAAGACACATAATTTCTTAGTGAAAGTCTAGAAAATCAGGCATTGCATATTTAAGATACAACAAATATGCCCAGAATTAGAGCTTTTCAAAGTATGATAAGTACCAGGGGCCTTATGTGTTCCAAGGCCCCCAGAAGGGTAAAAAGCAAAGAAATGCCAAGATAAGGCTCCAAATACTTTGATCTATTAAATGTAAAAATTACAGTGTGAGCATCTCTCCCCAAACTTTTGACTGTACGTCTTGGATTGTATATGTTTATATTTCTTGGAATATTTTGCTAATATCAAATAAAGTCTAAATGTGAGGCACTTCTGGGGCCTGCGTTTTCTCTACACACACAGAGAGACTCTGCCTATAATAGCACATTTTAGGATAGAAACAATAAAGTAGTGTTTTTTTCATTCTGTCCTATTTTTAGAGCAAATAAACTTTATAGCAATTCTTTATTCAGGCGTTGAGGCTGATTGAGAGCACAAAAATATCCATACATGAATATTCATATACAAAGAAAGGTATTTTGTTTTATAGATGAAATTGCCCATTAACGTTTGGACTCTGGTATTAAAATTTTTAACCAAAGACGGAGAAAAATGTATCTCCCTTTGGCCAGGGAAGATACGATTCTCTTAGGAAAATAGGAAGCTAGGCAAAGCTAGTGCGAAAGGTTCTCTGTCAGGAAACAATGCTCCCTCGTGTGGGTGCAGACACAGGGAGAATGTGTTTTTGTCCACTGCGCACCCCAACCCTTCCTTCAAGGACAAAGCCGGGTTCATTGCTGTGCGAGTCATATCCAGTTACCAGCGCCTCTCTACCATCTCTGCTGCTTCGTCCCCAGCACAGTCTTGATGAAAAGACTTTGCCTGAAAAAATGTTTCCATGCGTGCCTACTGATTTTGTAATCTTAAACAGATTAACAGACTTTGGAAATCATGTAGAATTGCCTCTGGTCATGGCCATGACTCATATTACTAGTTTATTTTCTTTCCTGCTTGTTTGTTTATGATCCCTGGCAAAAATTTGGCAGAAAATCTTGACCAGACATACAACTAGAAACTGCTTTTCTTTTTCTTTTCAATTTCACATACTGGATAAACCGGTAAACAAGTGAAATAACTTATGATGATGCAGCTCTCTTTATTTACGAGGCAACTGGACCTTTATCAGATTCTCATCAAGAATGTCCAGGCATTTAGGGTCTGGGCTGTTCACTACTTTAAAAGTATGTTACCAAATCCAGTTGTGCTCTTTTATTTTAAACAAAGCTTCAAGAGAGTCAGCTGCATCAGCCAATTTTACAATCGAGACCTACAGAATGTAATTATTTTAGAGTAGTAGTAAAGGTAAAAATTTCATTAAAATGTGGCATGAGGGGGTGGAACCTCACGTGGGGTGATCTGAGGGATCCCTTAAAAAACACCTTTCACTGTGATTCACCTGATGGAGATTTGTTTCTACGCTTAACCACAATTACACATTGTATTCACCACTCCGGGTGCATGTACATTGTTGGTTGTCTTCTCACACGTATGTCTCACATCAGTAGGTCAAGAGCCTGGAGTCTACAACACAAGGTCCCTAACATGAAAATTTTCTATGTGTGTGTTTAATGTTTGTTACTCTTTTACCTCCAGAGTAGAGGGCAACTCAGAACCTAGATGATCAAAGATTAGATCTTGTTGAGACAGCAGACATCATCCAGTCAGGTGTCCTTCAAACTTTTTCTTTTAGCATCTGAACCTATTCTTATGAAGAAATATAACTCAGATGTGTAATGTGTAAAAGGAGCTGGGAGGGCGGACCCTAGTGGACTGGATTTCCTTGAACCTCCCATTGCCCAGGTCTTCCTCATCCTAACCACTGTCAGAGAACCTCTGGGATCCCATGAAGTAGGGTTTAAAAAATACTGATTTCTTCAGTTTAAAGATGAAAGAATGAGAGTGGTTGTCTTCAAAATTTTCAGGTCACACATTCTTATTACTAAAAGTCTTTTGCGCATACATCCCAAAGTATTTATATACTACTATGGAAAGCATCTTATAACACATACATACAAAATAAAATATATACAAAATAAAAATATGTAAATAATGACTTGAAAATATGGAAGTTATGTTTTAAGTTATGTTTTCTTCTCATACCCAATAGATCATCTTCTGAGTCCTCTATTCCCCTTATGAAGCACATAGACTATAGATATGAGGGTTGACTTTGCCAAACCTCAGGACTGATTGCGATAACACAAGGATGCAAAATCTGGTCATCTACTCAGTGGTCCAGTGTTCTACTTACTCTACAAACATGCACTCTACTTCAAAGTTTATCACTCTAGAACTGTATTTTTGCATTTTTGAGTACTATACAACTTTCTTTATAAGAACAAGGTACAAATTCCTTACTTTTCTAGTTCTTGTGCAACAATAAAAAAACTGATTTACAAACCAAATATGATCCAAACTACAAAATCAATGAACATTGAAGTTGTCAGCATGAATTCCTTGTGATGGATTTTGTTGCTTCGATGAAATTGAATTACCAGTTGTATCAACTAGAAATGATTTCACATGCATATAACAGCAAAAAAGATTTACAAAGGTTTAGAGAAATAGGGGTTTATTTTTCTCACAAAGTGAGAATTCTGTAGATAAGCAGTTACTGGCATTGGTCTAGGGGTTCAACAACGTCAAGGATGCTGTATCTAGAAATCTTGTTGGCTTTTCCTTCATTGCCATATGATAACTACTGTAGTTACTTTTATGTTTAATAACATATCTCAACCATTGACTGAGTAATGAGCTACTCAATATAATACTGTACAGCAACATACAAAGCCCCCCAAAATTTAAGTTGTTTTAACAAGAAGTTATTTTCTGTGTATTTACAACTACCTTTTCTGCTAATTGATTTAAGCTGATGGATACCAGACAGGCCCACTGACATTTTCGTTATTTCATGTGGGTGACCAAATTTATCATTAACTCAAGACTGAACAGCCTGAGGTGCGGGACTGTTGAGTAACAGATGAGGAGCATTGAATACACACTCCTCCTTGTTCACAATATGCTGCTGGGAATATCCCAGCCCAGAACTGGGTTTTTTAGTGTATTTTCAGGGTCTGTATACACCTGACCCTATCTTCATATGTTAGTAGGAAATTAAGTAAGTATTCAGGAACCAACGCGTGATTGCATATGGATGGGTTGGATGGTCATTGGAAAAGAGGGCAGGCGGGAGAACACGTGCAGGCACCCTGAAGGACGCCTCCCTAGGTAGAGAGTGAGAAGGCAAAGGTCATGGAGATGGTCAGGAACCAGATCTGGTGAAACCCGTGAGCAATTTGAAAGACTGATTTTTTGTGTGTGTGAGGAAGATTAGCCCCGAACTAACATCTGTTGCCAATTGTCCTCTTTTTGCTGAGGAAGACTGGTGCTGAGCTAACATCTGTGCCCATCTGCCTCCATTTTATGTGGGATGCCACTACAGCATGGCTTGATAAGCAGTGTGTAGGTCCACGCCCGGGATCAGAAAGTGAACCCCAGGCCACCGAAGTGGAGTGCAAGAACGTAACCACTACACCACTGGGCTGGCCCAAGAGTTTGATTTTTATTCTCAGTGGAATAAGGAGCCTTTGAAGGATTTTAAACAGGGCAGTGACATGATCTGAAATACATTTGGAGAAGTTAAGTAAATTCTTCAAGATCATACTGCTTATAAGTTGGTGAAATTGTGATTCAGACTCAGGTCTGTTCTACTCCAAAGACTGAGCTTCTAATAATCGATTCTACAGGGTATTGCCTTACTTTTGATATTATTATCTGAATCAAATCCTAAACTCAAAGCTTGAGTTTTTGTCAAAGTTTATCTTTGCTTAAAGAGAGTCTGTTATATCAGTAATAACATATTTTGACTCTCTGAAATATATTATGAAACATGAAGTCACCAAGAAAAGATATAATGGAAAGCAACCTTCTATTGGAAAAAAATATTGAAAAACTTTACTCCATTGAAAGGATTTAAGCAAAATGATGTCCCAGAGTAATTCAGACATTGATTTATGTTAGTTGCTTTTATATATTATGAATCGTAATGTGAATTATTATATCAAAATAATTCTGATTTTCCTGGCAAAAGTTTTGTATAAAAAAAAATTGAGCTGAGCATACTATGTCCATAAGTTCTTTATGAATTTTTCATCTATCTTCTCTTCTAGATTGCTATCAGATATATGATTAGATATGTCAAAATCCACGAGAAAGGCTCCTGTTGTATTTTCCTCCTGATTGGAAGAAAACTCATCAGAGAAACTATTCCCTGTTCCTGGACAATTCACAGTCTCAGGAAGATTGGATATTTCAAAGCAAAGCCTCATTCTGTTTTGAAATTGTCCCATTCTTTATTTATTCTGAAGTCATATTCTTGCCTTCTCCTTTTTGCCTTTCTTCTAAGGGAGCTAAGAGAGAACAGTTTTACCGAGAAAAGTGACTCTCAGAACAAAATTGCACTTTTATTTATTCAGTCAAATGATTTCTTGTCTTGATGATCCCTAATTTTCTGTGCTTCTTTATTTTTCTATGATGCAAAGAAAATAAAACTTCCTACAGTTAGTACATCAGAGCTGCAGAGACTATTAATTTGTTCTATATTTCCTTAAAAAAAGCCACAAATTTGCTTGATAACTGCCGAGTTTATTCTTTTCTCCTATCTAGACATGCATTTGGCCAATATTTTATGTAAGTGGTGATATTTTGTGATGAGAACCATGCCAGTCGGAAGTGAGAAAAGATATTTTATTGTCTTATGATTTCCTCATTCAATATATTGAGGAGAATTCTTCACACCACTAAATATACTTCTGCTGTATTATCATTCTGAACAACTTCAAAATATTTCGTTGTATGAACGTACTAAAGTTTATTTAAATAAACCCCTATTATTGTACATTTAGGATGTTTTCCATATTTCATTACAATTGAAAATACTGTAAAGAACACAATAATAATCAATTTCATTCATTTAACAAACAGGCAACAATCTATTTTCCCCTGCACAGTTAAAGTAATCTTTCCAAAGACAATCTGCCTGTATTGTAAACTCTTTACAGCTTTGAAAGGAAACCTTAGTTATTTGGGAAAAAGAACAAAACTCTGAAAAAAAAAGAGAGACTTTGGTGATTTCTTACCCCTGCCTGCCTCATTGCACACCGTTCTTGCCATTCCGGCCACAATGGTCTCCTGTCAGCTCCTTGTATTCACCATGTCTCTTCCTACCTCAGGACCTTTGCACAGGCTATTTCTTTGCTTGAAATCTGCTTTCTCACTTCTTCTAGTTAACACGTGTTCATCATTCAGCTTTCAGCTTAGAGAGCCCTTCCTGAGAGAAGCCATCCTTGATCTCTTTGACCGTGTTAAATATCTCTGTTAAGGTGTTCATCTCTCTCTTACATAGCACTTGCCACACTTGCCACATGTTTGTATAATTTTTAATATGTCTCCACCATGAAACTGTAACTTCTTGGAGGCAAGGACTTGTCATCATTGGATACCCAGCACCTAGCACATTGACTGACACAAGCACATATGTAGTACCTAGCACCTAGCACATTGACTGACACAAGCACATATGTAGTGTGTGTGTGTCTGTGTATAAAATATTTATCAAGTATATACTAAGCACCAAGTACTATGCTAATACATATATCCAAGTGAATTTTTGTAAGTTTGTTCTTAGAATACATTTCTAGAAGTGGAATCAGTTTAGTCAAAGGCTATGCACATTTTATGTTTTTAATACACATCATCAATTTGCTTTCAAGAAATGTTTTACCCAATTAAAATCCGAAGTGTAGTGTATAAGCGTGAGAACCCTTTTCCCTGAGCCTCTCAAAGTACTTACACTTGTCATCTGCTGTAATTTTCATTTTTTATTCCTAGTAAGAAAAAGTGTTTGTTTATATTTACTGATCATTTGTACTTACTGTGTAAATTCTCAGATTTAAACCCTTCGGCAAAATTTTCCAAATAGAAATTTACTTATTCCTGTGGTTCCAGAAATTTCTTCTGGGAGATCTGCAATACTTTTCAAATTCTGTGTTTTCATCAGGATAAAATTATAAAAACCAATTATACAGGTGTATTCTGGCCATCTGGAGAACCACCTCATAATCAAGTCTCACTAAATGATCTTAGTACCAATATTTGCATTACGATTGAAAAAAGGAACCATTTAACACAGCTTCACTTATCAATACTGAGAAAAGAACAGAGGCAGACAATGATGAAGTCATGTTTCACATAAAGTGAAGGCTGAGTGATGCCATTGATGCACTAGGAGTTAATACCGTAGTTATTTAACAAGAGAACATTTCTGGGAGAATTCAAAAACTTGCATAAGTACATACCATAGTCATATTCCAAGAGGAGATTTAGTTTCTGTAAAACAACTTCATCTTTCATATTAAATCATTATTGTTTGCTTGGATTTTATGGCTTTTACAGGGATTTTGTTGTCATTTAATTAAAAAATCTGGCTTTGTTACATAATATAATAAGACCTCTATATTGAGTTTTATATTTGCTCTTATTTACCAATATATAATTAATTTTATTTTACCTTAGGAATTCTTAAGAATATTTTCCCTATAAAAAATGGCTTTATATTACTCAACTGTGTGAAACACAATCATAGACCAACATAGTTTCAACTGAAATCTACAGCTGGCACTTACCTAACAATTGGGAAGAAGAAATACGTACTATTCTTAAGATGACCACAACATTTATTGCTCAAACTACCAGCACACTTTAGAGCGTGTAAAGGAGTGCTGCTAATAACTATGCCAGGACGCTAGGTGTAAACCTACTCAGTCCTGCACAGGCTGTGTTGTTTGCTCACCCTGAGTGTACATTTGGCTTTGTAGTGACTTTTTGTCATCTACCAGACAGGGCAGGAGAAATGCAGACATAGCATCCAGTGGTCTGGTACCAGGCTTGGGCACAACAATTATGGGGTTTTGGCCCTGAAATTTGACTCACTGAATTAAAGAAAGAGAAGCAATAGGAGTGTCTTGTATCTAGGAACAATTATATCCAGAAACATGTAGAAAGCACAAAATTTGTCATTATGTGTAAAACTAAGTAAGCTGGGAAAAGAGCAGGCAGAACTTGATGTGAATTTTGTAAATAAATTACACACCAAGCACAATTTGTTGACCCTGTTCGTTTCCCTATAAAGAGGAGTTGCACCAAAAACACGCAGTAGACTTAAGCAACGCACCTTCAGTTTGGCTTTAAATGCCGTCTATAAATGACAACAACTTCCACATTCGTGTCTCTGGACCCAACTCTCCCCTGAAGTCCAGTATTATTTATCCAACTCCCTACTTGATATGTAAAAGACGTCTCAAAATTAACATACGCTCTCTTAGTCTGCTTGGGCTGCCCTGACAAAATATCATAGACTGAGTGGTTTAAACAGCAGAAACTTATCTTCTCGCAGATCTGGAGGGTGGGAAGTCCAAGACCAAAGTGCTGGCCAACTCAGTTCCCGGTGACAGCTCCCTTCCTGGCTTGCCGCCTTCTTGCTGCGTCTGCACATGGTGATGAGAGAGAGAAAACGCACGTGCGTGAGCAAAGAACTTCTAGTGTCTCTTCTTATAAGGGCACTAATCCCGTCATGGGGGCCCCACCCTTGTGACCTCATCTCGTCCTAATTACCTCCCAAAGGCCCCATCTGCAGATACCATCACACTGGGGGTTAGGGCCTCAAAATATGAATTTGGAGGACATAAATACATTCAGTACATAACATATGCCAAACTTTTTATATACCTTCCAACTGAAAGTGGCTTCTGTCCTAGACTTCCTCATTTCAGTAATTTGACACTTCATTCAAAATTGCTTGGGCCAAACATCTGGAGTCCTTCTTGACCCCTCTTTGTCCCACACCTCCCAATCTAAATATCCTTTTAGCTCTTGCTGCAGAATAATCCCTACCCTGGATTACAATACCTTATGAGATCTGGGATCTGGCTAATGCTCTGATTTTTTTCATCATTTCTGGCCATACTTTCTTGTTTAATAATATTTACATTTTGCACTATAACCCAAATTCCCATAATTGTTTAGCCTTGTTTCTATTTAAGTGTATTCAATGCTCATTTCCAAATATTTTTCCTTGTTTTCTCGAGTCATCTATCAGTTAGTCAAATTTCATCATCCTGATGTTATCATTGTCTTATGAGTTCTTGCATATGTGAAAATGTGTGTTTTTTGCCTTTATTGTTGACTAAACATAAAATTCTTGAATCATATTTCCATTTCTGGATATTGGTTTAACATTGCTTTGCCATCTCTGGTATTGAACGTTGCTGTTCAGATATCCAAGAACAGCTAAATTGTCATCTTCAGTAGTGACTTGTTTTGTTTATTGGGATTCTTTTATTTTTTAATCCTTGAAGTTCAGTAGTTTTACAAATATGTAACTTCATGTTGATTATTCTGTATCAATTGTTTCTCAGATATAATGCAGTCTTTGGTATTCAGATTCTATTGTAGCAAATATTTTCAGTTCCAATTAGTTTGTTTTCTTCTTGAGTTACAACATATAAGTGCATGCTTCATCCTTGGTATCTGTCCTTCATACCTATTTTTTTTTTCTAACCCTCTTAAACTTTCATGCATTTTGCACTTCATTTTGCTCAATTAACTTGTCTGTCTTCCATGTCCTCAACTGTGTTTTCAACAGTGTCTATTTTAATTTTTGGTTATATTTCAATTATATAGGTAAGCTGAGTCTGACAGTTTTCTTTCATCTCTTTATTTATTTTTGTGTATATATCTTCTCTGACCTCTTTTTTTTTAAAAAAAATAAGCTGTGTTTCCAGTCAGTTCTTTGAGATCTTGAATATGTTCTTCTTTGCTTCCTGGCACAATTATTTTGACAGAAGTTTTTTTCCCTCCTGTCTTTATGTATTAACTTCCTTTCTCTCTCTTCCTCTTCCCCTCTCCCTTCTTTTTCTGTTACCTTTTATTCATTTTTGCCTAACTGCATGATTGCTTTCTTCTAATTATTACTCATCTTTGAATGTGGCCAATTCTATCGGAATCAGCTTATTGAAAAAGAAAAGACAAAAAGCGATGAAGAGGTGATTGAGCAGGAGAATCAGGCAAACCTATTCTAGATGTGATGTCTCAGAACCTTTATGCCAAATATTCTTGGTTTTTTGTCTTAGGAGCGTATCTTTACTCAGTCTTCTCAGTTGCCTCTCAGAGAGAGTGAAATATTTGTGAGGATTTCAGCAAAATGTCCAATGTCACACATTTTTGTGTGATGGCTTAGCATTTACTTATTCATTTTTAGCTGCCTGTGATCAGCAGCGTGAGAAAAAAATGCCTCCATCTTTTGCCTACCCTGAGAAATGAACTATTTTTACCTTAAACAGATGACACGTCTCTACTGCTTCTCCTTCATCCCCACCCTGCGACACGTACTGGACTCAAAGATACTTTCTCAGGCCATCCCTTCCCAAATCTTGCTGAACCAAGTACAGGGACACTGTTCAGGCACTTTTACTTTAGAGAATTCTGGAATTTTCACTAGATCTCTAGAGATATGTTTCCTACGTGGCATTCTCCCTCAAATTGATCCAAATTTCAAGTTTTAATCACTGTGATTGGGTATTGTGTCTATTTCCTAGATAATTCGAAACAGCGTTTATAATTATTTTGTTCTTTGTAATATTTGGCTGGTTTTAGAGAAAAGGAGGAATAGAAATGTCTTTATTCCTCCACCTTAACTGGAAGTTTGATTTAAAAGATCTATAAATAAAAAATATGAAGCTAGTGTTCAAGACACTCATAGTGTAGTAAGAGGAAATCATCCTTACACAAACAATTCTTATTTCATGTGCCATACAGTGTAATATTCAATAGCTTGCTTATTTTAACGCCTTTATTGGTTTTTAACATAAAATAGCTTCTTAAGCAAAAATATACATGTAAGCAAAATTTATAATTTTATATTATGTTAAAGCAGCTGAATTTATGTTTTTATTCACTAGGATTTTTAAAAGTCTGAATT
Organism: Tapirus indicus; assembly: GCA_031878705.1. Taxonomy (NCBI): domain Eukaryota; kingdom Metazoa; phylum Chordata; class Mammalia; order Perissodactyla; family Tapiridae; genus Tapirus; species Tapirus indicus. The sequence continues at coordinate 6,633,928 of CM062920.1, read as the reverse complement.
AAAGTAATAACATAATACTATTAAATATGCATGATATTGACAAAATTTTGAATTTTGACATTACCAGGATTTAATGAGGATGTAGAACATAGGAAACTCTCATGCCGTTGAAGGCATCATTACTCCCCGTAGTGTAGACCCTAAAAAAGTTTTCTGCATATGTAGAAGAGATAAAGAAAAGATTTCCATTCTGACATTATTGGTAATAGCAAAACTTTGGCAACCGACTAAAGGTACCTTAATCAGAAAATGGATAAATAAATTGTGGTAAACAAAATGTTGGCATATATTGTATCAGTTAAAATGAATGAACTAAAACTACAGGTATTAACATAAATTAATCTCAGAAATATAAATGAGTGAAAAAGAAAGTTGAGGAAGGGTAGATACAGTAGGTTGCCATTTGTGTAAAGTTTAAAATTGTATAAAACAATACTCCATATTTCTATCAGTCAGAATTTGATCAAGAAATTAGAAGCCACATTATATTCTAAGTATTAAGGATATTGATACAAGAGATTAGAAGTTTACAAAACAATTGAAAGGGCTGAAGAAGCATAGTAAGGTAATCCACTAGTGACAGCCTCAATTGTAACAACAGAGCCGGTAGTTTTCAAGAGGTTTTTCAGAAAGCACTGAAAGTCTCGGGAACCAAGGGCAGGTCCTGACTACCCCAGCAGGCAGCAGTGATTCTCAAGAAGCCGTTACTTGAGACTCAACCACCCACAGCACTGAAGCAGGTGAGCTCACCAGAAAGCTGTTGTGATCTACCCGGTGTCTGTCTGAAAGCACCCCCAGAGGATCCTATCCACCCCTTCTTTTCTACTTTCTAAATATCACTTGAGTGCTTCTCAATGGCAAACTCTAACCCAGAACCACATGGAAAAAGGAACTCTGTGAAACGTCGTTCCCAGTTTTTCTCCTCTGTAATGCAGAGAACTTTGAAGACCTTGAAAGGGACGGCAGTGATGCCATATTGACAACAATCCAGCCAAATGTTGTTGTTGGAGAAGAAATGTTAAATGTTAAATGTTAAAAATGAAGCTTGGGAATGATAAACTCTATATTCAGGAGAGTGGTTACTTCTGAGCAGGGATATACTCAAAGTGAAAGCAGTGCAAAGTCAAACAGAGAAACTATCAACGTCTTAAGAAAGAATCTGATAGCATCGCAGCTTCTAATGAATGGAGTTGTTAACTGAACAAACGGTTATTTTAAGCACCCGTGTAAACACCATAAATTGACTGGTTCACGTATCACCTAAGCCTAATTGGGTTTGTTTTATGCTTTGAGTTTAGCCAAGTAAAAGAAGGTTTCAAGTTGCTCAGATTTTCTGATAAAGTACAATTACCTATGATCTGAAGGACTTCACAACAGTAGCTCTATCCATGGTCATGGGGGTTCAAGATGACTTCATCCTGTGGGACAAGGGGGGCAGCGGACCTGGAACTAACGGGGCCAGTGTGTGCACAGCTTGAGTACCACTTTGGGAAGTTGTAGGCAGGTCAGATGACCTGAAGTTGTATTTGAACAAGAAATCCTGAAAATGTACTTACAATTGATCAGAGGACCAAACTGATTCACTTTTTCAAGTTTCCCATCTATATATATTTCCTTATCTCATCTTATAGAAAAGTGAAAAAAGAAAAAATTTAAGGAGCAATGTAGTGCTATTAGTCTGTGTGAAAATCCAATGAGGACCTCTTTTCAATCACAGGAGAATACTTTTTACATTTTTCTATCACAGGTTAATTTAATCCAAACTTTTCCCTTCCATCCTTTATCTGGTCTCCATAATTATTATCACAGCTCTCTCAGACTGTTTTTATCTTGGCCTCTAATATTGATTCCTTTCTTTCAAGAAGATAATATCCAGTTTCCTATAACTTTAAAATATTTAAAATAATTTTCTATTTAAAACTTTTAAAACATTGATACATTTTAACATGCTTAAAAACACACCAATAAAATGTTTATGATATAAATATGTACTTGCATCTGTAAATATACTTCTATAAGATATCTAAGTGTAAGATTTATAAGTATCTTCTAAAGATACTTCTATAAATGTCTTTGTACTCCAAGAATCTACTCCTTAGTATCTAAGAACACAAACAAGTAATTTGCAATCTGTAGTGTTCAGAAATGAAAATGTAGCAACGTTATAACTCTTGCGCCATCCTAGTGTGAATTCTCAAATAGATTGTGACACAAAAACCTGTTCAAAAGAAAGAAGTCAGTCATGTAAGTACCAAGATGGGTTGAAAACTGGTCATCTATAATAGAGGGCAAGAGGAGCAAATGACTGAAATGGCTATAGCTACAGATGCCAAGGGAAGAGCAAGTGCCTAGAAAACAAACAGTGAGAGAGGGATTCCTACTGCTGTCCCGTGGTAAACACATGCCAATTTTTCCTTGATAAAACAAAAACAGTCACAGAAACTATGGAGCTGGACAGCTGCCATATTTTTTCAAAAGTATTTGTGGTTGTAGTTTGCAGCAAATGAGAAGCAGCCAAAAAAAAAAAAAAAATCCAGCTGCAGATTTTTCCTCAGAGTTGACAGTCAACATCTGGGAGATTAAGAGAAGCAAACTAGTTTATTTAATTAAAGTCTTTGATAACTTGCACAGCTCACTTAGTAATAACTAACCTGGAATTCACAGTTTGTAGTGTTTTCACATTAAAATACTGCTATACAAAGTGCTTGAACATTCACACTCCACCAGAATATCGTGTAGGGTGCTTAAAATTGAGTGTGTGTCTATTTATTTAAAAGCATGTTCTCTCCACTCCATTAAAAACAAAACAGAGCAACAATAAATAAAATGATAACAGAAAATCTCACAGTAAAAATTGACTTTTGGTAATTAGTAGAGAAAGAGATTCTAGAATCAGTTGGACTAACCAGATTGCCATGAGACCAAATACATTTTCATAAGAATATAAGCTTAAACACAAGAACTTTAAATTTAGACATCTTCAACCTCACAAAACATTCCAGCCACCAATGTCCACATATACTTCCAGGATTCCCCAGCAATCAGACAAAAGGAGACGGGAAGTAAAATATTCAGTTAATGATAACTATTTGATGTGGAAGGCAATTAAACACAAATTTTATATTGCCCTTTGATATTCCAACTGGCCTCTCTACCTGTTATGAAGATATGGAGAACGCACAAGGTGAGCTCAATAAATACATTTAACAGGGCTCTTTTGAACTGCGGACTGAGAGAGACTTCAGGCACCATTCTGTCTCCCACCACACGGTCCTCTGCAGTGTTAGAATAGAGAAAACCTGCGGACTCCCCCAAGTTAGATGGCTTCTGCGATTCTTTCCTGCGTCTTCAGCTTCCATAGTGTCTGTGGCGTCAGAGAGGCTGAGAGAGGACCCATCAGGTTCAGCTCTGAAGCAGAGACACAACTGTTGTCCTGAAAGCAATTCTGACCCGGAGAACATTTCAGTGCAAATCAGACAGAATATCTCATTTTTCAATCAGAGAGGAAAGTACAGAGTTGAGGGAGCTTAAAGTTCATGTAAGCTACCTAACCTTCCAAGTTATTCTTTTCTACTTAAATCTCGTTTTTAAAATTGTAGTTCATGTCCCATAATCTTTCTCACAGTGTTTAAGTACATTGAACAATATTTATTCATTCATTCTTATAATTAGTATTTATTGTGTGCCTCTTACATGTGCAACACTATTCTAGGTGTAGAGGTACAGCAGTGAACACAAAACAATAAATTCTATTCTTATGGAGTGGTAGATGATTTTGAGACAATAATGGAATAGAAAGTACTTGAGGGGTGGGGGGAACATAAAGATATGGTTGTCAGGTAAGGCTTCTGAGAGGAAGTAGTGTTTGAATTGATTTCTGACCAAGGAGAAGAGGCCAGCCATGCAAGGATACAGAGAAAGAGTATTTCATTCAGAGGAAATAGCAGGTGTAAAGGCCCTGAGGCAGGAATAAGATTATTTTGCTGCAGGAAGAGAAAGAAGACCAGTGTTTCCAGAGCATGGTAAACTTGAGGGGTGTAGTATGAGAAATGATTAGATATAGGTCAATCATGTAGGGCCTTAAGATTCTATTGTAAGAACATATAGATGCCATTAAAGGATTTTAAGCAGGGAAGCGACAGGATTTCCCACTGGATGTTGTATAAAAAGTGGACTGGGCAAGCAGGAATAGAACTGGGGAGACCAGCTGCAGACTGATGCCATCTTCAGGTGAGAGAGGATGTTAGCTTAGTCAAAAGTGGGGATGGAGGGCGACCTGGTGGTGCAGCGGTTTAGTCCGTGCTTGGCAGCCCAGGGTTTGCGGGTTCGGATCCTGGGCGCCCGCCAACGCACTGCTTGTCAGCCATGCCGTGGTGGCGTCCCATATAAAGTAGAGGAAGATGGGCACGGATGTCAGCCCAGGGGCCAGTCTTCCTCAGCAAAAAGAGGAGGATTGGCAACAGATGTTAGCTCAGGGCTGGTCTTCCCCACAAAAAAAAAAGGGGGGGGGGGATGGAGATAAAGAGACGGGGGCAGATTTGTGATATATGTATTTTGAAGGTATAATCCCAAGTCCTCGCTTGTGTGTAGGATGTAATGCTGTGAGGTAAAAGAGGGATTAGGGTTTCATCAAACTCAGATTTCTATACTGAGTGACTGGATGAATTACTCATACGGGAAAGACCAAAGGACTAAAACTAGGGACACAGGCTGAGAACTGCAATTCTGTTGGAGTGTGTCAAGTTTGATGCTTTTACTAGACACCCGTGTAGTGGGTGTCGATTGGTGAATATAAGTGTCTGGAGTTTGGGGGAGACGTCAAGTTCTGGGTGGTGGGTCGTCATCATCAGGTCGGTGTTATTTAAAACTGTTGAACAATGAGATCACCTAGAATGAGGACGTAGATAGAAAACAGAGTAGGGACTAAGACTGAAGCTTGAACATGTGGGCATTTACAGGTTGAAAAGAACATAGGCCAGCAGAGGAGACTGAGGAGGAGCAGCCAGTGACACAAAATAAAAATCAAGACATCAATATTAGCAAATTATGCTCCTTTCTTTTCAAACTGGATCCAGACTCTCACCACTTCTCGATACATCCATTGCTTCCACCTTTGTCCAAGCCTCCTCCACCTCTTGCCTGAATTGCTAGAATAGCTTCCTGCTTCCACCCTTTCTCTTTAGGAAGCCAGGTGATCCTATAAATGCATCAGGGGGATGATGTCACTCCTCTGCTCGAAACTTTGCATTGGGTCCCCGCCTCATCTGGAGTTGAAGTTAACTCCTTTCCATGCCCCTAGGGCCTTTGGCAGTTTGCACCATTATCTCTCAGATCACGTCTCTTTCTCTCACCCACTCTGCTTGCGCCACATTGGCCTCGTCGCTACCCCCCAGCACAGTTGGCCCTCTCCCACTTCAGAGCTCTGCACTGGCTGCTCCCTCTGCTGGAATGCCCCTCCCCCATAAGTTACCATGTTTTCTCACCTCCTTCAGGTTCTTTGCTCGAATATCACCCTTGTACTGAGATCTTCCCTGAATGTCCTGTTTAAAATGGTAAACCCTCATCGAACTCTCCTTAATTTCCTTCCCTGATTCATTTGTACAGAGCATGTAACAATATCTGATGCACTATAAATTTTATTTATTCATTTATTTATAATATTATTGCCTGTGTTCCCCATGAGGGCAGGACTTTTTTTTGGTACCTGGAACAATTTCTGGCACACAGGCAGTGAATAAATATTAGTTAAATAAATCAGTAAATAATGTCATGGAAACCAAGAGATCAAAGTATTCCAGAAAGGAAGGATTCAACTCTAGTGAATACAGCTGAGAGATTGATTAAGATGCTGACATTTTATTTAGCAAGATAGAGGCCATTGATGACCTTGACTGAAGCCATTTTGTGGAGAGGTAGAGATGGAAGCTCATTTGGAACTAATGAAGAGAAACCAGAGGTGAGGAAGAGGATAATCCAACTTTACACAACTCTTTTGAGTAGTTTTGCTTTAAAAGACAACAGAGAATGAAGTGGTAGCTGGAGAGGTATGGGGATAATAATGTATGCTTTCTTGTAGGAAGATCCAGAAGAGGAGAGCAGTTGATGATGCAGAAGAACATAATGGCAGAAGCAAAGTCTTTAATCAGGCAAATGGAGATGGGATCCAGAGCACAATCTGAGGAGACCATATGTACATCTTTCATTGTAACTGGAGAGAAAACATCTATTCAGTTACTGTTAAACTTTTTCACGTGAAAATCACTATAAATGTATGTGTATGTGTGTGCACATCATACCAAATACTTTGAAGGAAGGAGATAAATAATAAATATAGTAACAATGTAGATAATTTTGGGGTCAGACATTTCACATATTGTCCACACCACTTGCTTTAGATATATTACCTTAGGCAAGTCTCTTAACTTCTCTAAGCCTCAGTTTCCTCTTTGTAAAATGGAGATGATGGTATTTATCTGAAGAAATTATGGAGAAATGGATATGTGTACCAAGTCTAGTGCTTGGTGCATAATAGAGTCTCAATAAATGGTAGTTGTTGTCATTATTGTTATGTTTTCATTATTTTAAATGTTGCCTAAATGTACTCTTCCGTATAATGGAGATAATGCCTATCTCAGGAGTTTTCAGCAAGGATTAAATTATTGCATTATAAATTGTAATGTTAATACCGAGGTAAAATATCAGCACCAAATCCCAGGTAGAGTTATCAAAACAAATAAACTCTACTGTCTGCAAGGAATTACCTTGAGTCTCACTCTTCTAGACTCAGAGACATAATGATTTCATCCCAGATTAAAAGGCTCAGAAGTGTACATTATACAATTATAAATAATACCCACAAAATGCAGAGTTTGATTACTGGGACTGAAACATTTGAACGACAAGTTTCATTAAATTCATCAGAGCTAAGCTTTCAATGTTTCCCTGACAGTACTATGGTGCATCTTTCCACTGTTCATAATTAGGAAACTATTCAGTCTTCAATGTTTTCAAAGCTCTGATTTATTTGTATCTTCAGAAAAATTCTTGTTCTGAATATAACTTCAAAGAGAAAAGTAACAGTCAACTATCAGTGGCTAATTCAAATAAAATGTGAAACTGCTTTAATGTTTATAATTTGAAACATCTCATTCTATTTACTCTTACACTTGCAATCCTTACAGAAGCTATTACCAAAAAATTGGTAAAATTCTGAAATATTTGGCATATATCATTGTGCTGCTGTCCTTTCATTTATCTATTTCTTTCTTAAATAGGTGCTTTCTAGGGTTTGACTTTCTATATCAGTTAGTCAATTCCATTCGCTAAAGGTTAATTTCAATATCTTGAATTGGATTTGTTGGAGAGAAAAAATATTGACATAATCCTTATTGTTATGGATCTTAAAATTTTATTGGGGATATATGTCAAATATATTTAATAAAAATTTTTATTGGAGAGACATGAAATCTTGTATATAAAATTTCATACACAAAATATTACTGGTGATGCAAGTTATTATATTGCACACTAAAAGAAAACACACTTGGGAAGTGACATGGAGATAATCCCTGTACTCACTAAACATCTGTATGGTGACAATTCCCAAATCCATATCTATAGCCTGTATGGTGACCAACTTACCCCAGTTGTCCCAGAACTTTTCTGATTTTAGCACTGAAAGTCCAGCAAGAAACCCCATAATCCAGGCAACAAGAAGTTTGGGCACCCTTATAGCCTGCTCCATCTCCTGAGATTTGGCTACACACCTCCACACCACAGCCTACAGATGTTTTACTCTCAAAAGGACCAAAACCAAATTTATCCTCACTTCCTGCAAAACTGCTCTTCTACTTGGGTTCCCCATTTCAGTAAATTCTACCACCATCTACTCTGAAGATTGTGCCAGACACCAGGTCTTTATTCTTAACTCCCTTTCTCTCTCATGCTGCACCTGATATGTCCTGTTAGCTTCATCTCCTAAGGACTTGGATCCTTCTCCTTCCAAATTCCTCCCCAGTCTACTCTTAGCTCTCTACATGGACATCACAGCTCCTAACTGGATTCTCTATCTCATTCTTGTCCCAGTTAATCCACACGCACACTATACTCAAAGAAGTTATTTTCTAAATCACTAATTTCATCATTTCACTTCTTTGATAAACACTTTTCACTGTTTCCCCTCTTTGCTGATAGAATGAAATCCACATCCTTAAACATGTGTTGTATTATATTTCCTTGCTGCTTTGTTCAAACAGTCATTTTGGCACTGGAATATTTTAAGCTAATCAAAAAGCAAACAAAAATGAACAAAATTTAAAAATTAGCTATCAAATTGTGAAAAGACGTGGAGAAAACTTAAATGCATATTCTAAGTGAAAGAAGACAATCTGAAAAGGTTACATACTATATGATTCCAACTGTATGACATTCTGGAAAAGACAAAATTATGGAGACAGTAAAAAGATCAGTGGTTGCCAGGGGATGAAGGAGGAAGGAGAGATGAATAGTCAGAGCACAGAGGATTTTTAGGGAATTGAAATTATTCTGTATGATACTGTAATAGTGGGTATATGTCTATATAACTTATTCCAAACTCACAGAAAGCACAACATAGAGTGAATCATACTGTAAACTACAGACTTTGGGTGATAATGATGTGTCATCGTAAGTTCATCAACTGTAACAAATGTGCCACTCTAATGGGGGCTGTTGATCATGAGGAAGCCTATGCATGTGTGGAGGTGAGGGATATATGGGAAAAGGTGAAAGACTTATACACTGAAAACTTTAAGACATTATTGAAAGAAATCAAAGAAAACATAAAGAAATGGAAAGGTATTCCATGCACATGGATTGGAAGAATAAACATAGTTAAAATGCCCATATTATCTAAAGCAATCTACAGATTCAATGCAATCCCAATCAGAATCCCAATGACATTCTTTATGGAAATAGAACAAAGAATCATAAAATTTATATGGAACAAAAAAAGACCCCAAATAGCCAAAGCAGTTATGAGAAAAAAGAACAAAGCTGGAGGCATCATAATCTCTGACTTCAAAATACACTACAAAGCTATAGTAATCAAAACAGTATGGTACTGGTACAAAAATAGACACAGATCAATGGAATAGAATGGAAAGCCCAGAAGTAAAACCACACACCTATGGACAGCGAATCTTCAAAAAAGGAGCCAAGGACATACAATGGAAAAAGGAAAGTCTCTTCAATAATGGTATTGGGGAAAGTGGGAGCCACATGCAAAAGAATGAAAGTGGACCATATCTTATACCAGACACCAAAATTGACTCAAAATGGATTAAAGACTTGAATGTAAGACTTGAAACCACAAACCTCCTAGAAGAAAATATAGGCAGTATACTCTTTGACATCAGTCTTAGCAGCATCTTTCTGAATACGGTATTTACTCAAGCAAGGGAAACAAAAGAAAAAATTAACAAATGGGACTACATCAGCCTAAAAAGCTTCTGCAAGGCAAAGGAAACCATGAGCAAACCAAAAAGACAACCCACCAACTGGCAGAAAATATTTGCAGATCATACATCTGACAAGAGGTTAATTTCCAAAACATATAAAAAGCTCATACAACTCAATAACAAAACAAACAAACAACCCAATCAAAAAATGGGCAGAGCATATAAACAGACATTTTTCCAAAGAAGATATACAGATGGCCAACAGGTACATGAAAAGATGTTCAGTATCACTAATTATTGGGGAAAGGCAAATCAAAACTACAATGAGATATCACCTTACACCTGTCAGAATGGCTATAATTAACAAAACAAAAAACAACAAATGTTGGAGAGGATGTGGAAAAAAGGGAACACTCATACACTGTTGGTGGGAAGGCAAACTGGTGCAGCCACCATGGAAAACAGTATGAAGATTTCTCAAAAAAATTAAAAATTGAAATACCATAAAATCCAGCTATCCCACTACTGCTTATGTATTGAAAGAACATGAAATCAACAATGCAAAGAGATTTATGCACACCTATGTTCATTGCAGCATTATTCACAATAGCCAAGATGTGGAAGCAACCCAAGTGTCCATCAACTGATGAATGGATAAAGAAGATGTGGTATATATACACAATGGAATACTACTCAGCCATCAAAAAGAGACAAAATTGTGCCATTTGTGACAACATGGATAGACCTTGAGGGTATTATGTTAAGCAAAATAAGCCAGACAGAGAAAGACAAACACAGCATGATTTCACTCGTATGTGGAAGATAAACAAACACATGGATAAGGAGAACAGATTAGTGGTTACCAGAGGGGAAGGGGATGGGGGGTTGGGCAAAAGGTGTAAATGGGCACATATGTATGGTGACAGATAAAAATTAGACTATTGGTGGTGAGCACAATGCAGTCTATATAGAAACTGATATATAATGTACATCTGAAATTGCACAATGTTATAAACCAATATGACCGCAATAAAATAATTAAAAAAAAAAAAATATGGGCTGGCCTGGTGGCGTAGTAGTTAAGTTTGCGCCCTCTACATCAGCAGCAGGGATTTGCAGTTTCAGATCCTGGGCGTGGACCTACCCACTGCTCATCAAGCTGTGTCCCATATGTAAAGTGGAGGAAGATGAGTACTGATGTTAGCTCAGGGCCAATCTCCCTCACCAAAAAATATAAATAAAATAATAATAATAATAAATTGAAGTTTCTCTCTCACTAACAATAAAAAAGAAGATTTTTTCTAAATATAAAAGTAATATGTAAGCAGAATAAGAGTCAAAGAATATAAAATTTTTCAAAAAAATAAAACAAAATGAAAATCTTCAATAATTTTTGTACATACAACCAGAAACCTAATTGCAGTTATAACTTAATTCTCATTACTGAACTTTTTGTTTTCTGCTCCTGCAATCCCCAAATAAAACACAAAGACCCAACCATACCCAAATCCCCTTTGGACTGGAGCCCAGGTTTACTATTGTCAGGGCCACATCACACTCTCAAAATGAGACCCTTCCCCATGCACTCTGAGAAGGATATCTTTCAGAAAAGTCTGTGCGTATTCCTTTAGTAATTCTTGAAAAGACTGCTAATTTTTCTCTAATATCTTTTATCTCTTTATTCCTCATTAAAAGAATCCCAGGCACAAGACTTCCCAGAATAAGGACTACACTTCCCAGACACCTTGCAGCTGCATTTGGCCACTTGACTAGGTTTTGGCCGATGGGAGGTAAGAGGATGTGTATTGTCCAACTTCTGAGAAGTGTTCATAAAGATGAGTCATGTTTTCTCTTTCCCTTTCTCTCTGCTGTGGTGAACTGTTAAGAGACTACAACAGCTGGCTTTGACTGTTGAGAATAGTGAAACAATCCATTAAAAGACTGATGCTTGAGAGTGACATCAGCAACATGGCTTAATAAGGCATCCTTTGTTTGTGTCCCCTCCTCAACAAGAATAATGGTTTGGCATCCATCCATGGACAAAAGTGCCTTCGGTACAGCATCGCATGCCAAGGGACCCAGAAGGAGTCTCACTCACCTGTGCATTGGGTAATAGAGATACAGATCCTGTTCCAGGCTGCAGATGTTGCAGTGGCCCATGAATCTGCTCCAGCCCCTCTTGGCTGTGGTCTGGAAGAACACTGTGTCAGAAAATCACCCACAGATGAGAGAGCCTTTGTGGAAGTCCAGGTTTCCAGTGGAGAATTTCCAGCACACTGTTGGGGCAAAAAAATTAAATAAATAAAAAATACAAGTTTGGATACATTGGAGAGGGTAAGAGAAAATGTTTGGCTTTACCCGCGTCACCCCTCCTCTAAGACAGCACAGCTCAGGGCCAAGAGAAATCTTCTTGGCCCATGATTTCTTTCACAAGGAAAAGTGAGAAAGTGTGAGTGAGCACCCAGCTTCCCGAGCTGCTCAGGGCACTGCCAAATTGCCCATTTCTCTCTCATCTCATTCAGAGTACTGAATAGGGAGCTGCATGACTAGGGGCAGAAAGAGACTGGGGCAGAAAGATGAGCAGATAGGACTCTCAGAGGGCATTAAAGTGATGTGGATCCTACTAACTGCATCTCCATCAAGAAGACTGCCCATTAGCCTCTAGGGTGGCTTGCTCACGTATTCCCCCAACTGGCCCACAGACATCCCTAGCATTCTGCACACTTCACCCCCACACCTCTCCACCCTGTGGCCAGCTCCCTATGTGGACTCCTGACAGTTGTGGTGAGAGCGAGCTTTGGAATACAGCTAATGGGCAGGCATTGAAAGCCTGCCCAGATCTGCAGGCCAGGGACAGACTTCAAGCTTGAGCTATAGCGCCACCTCTGGAAAGCAAAAGGGAAGCTTCAGAACTCAGCCAGCACATTGCAAGAGGAGAGAAGCCATACAAGCTTAAGAATTCTGCCACAGATGGAGCAAGAAGTATGAAGCATCACACCCAAGAAAGTCTGAGAGTGCTTCAGAATCCCTAGCAGGGCTGATTGGAAGGTATTTCTCTCCCAAAGGCAGTTAGTAAAGACTAGAGGCAGTGACTGCTACTTCAAATATGAAGACAGCAACGCAAAACTTCAAGGAACACGTAAAATCAAGGAAACATGACACCATGAAAGATCACAATAAATCTTCCTGTAACGGATCCCAAAGACTTGGAGATCTGTGATTTACCCAATAAAGAATTCAAAATAGTTGTTTTAAGGAGGCTCAATGAGCTACAAGAAAACACAGAAAGACAAATCAACATAATCAGGAAAATGAAAAGTTTAACAAAGAGATAGAAATCACAAAAAAAGTACCAAACAGAAATCTGGGAGCTGAAACGTACAAAGAATAAAATGAAAAGTTCAATGGAGATCATCACAGCAGAATGGATCAACCAAAAGAAAGAATCTTAGATTAGAAGACAGGAACTTTGAAATTATCCAGTCAGAGAGAACAAAGAAAAAAGAATGAAAAAGAGTGAAGAAAGCCTATGTGTTCTATGGAATACCATTAAAAAAAAAGGATTTGCAAATGATTGTTGGAGCCCCAGAAAGAGAAGAGAGGGAGAAGGGGACAGAGAGTTAATCTGAAGAAATAATGGCTGAGAAAGTCCCAAATCTGGGGAAAGAGTTGGATATTCAAGTTGATGAAGCTCATAGGTCACCAAAACACTCTGGCTAAGGATATCTTATCCAAGGTACATTATAATAAAACTGCCAAAAAATCAGAGATGAAGAGAATATCTTAAAAGCGTCAAGAGAAAAAAAAGCTTTTAACTTACAAGTGAACCCTCCCCGTAAGGCCACAAGCAGATTTCTCAGCAGAAACCTTACTGGATAGGAGAGAGTTGATGATATATTCAAAGGAGCAAAAAAAAAAAAAAAAAAAAGACCTGCACCAAGAATACTCTATCTGGCAAAGTGTCCTTCAAAAATGAAGGAGAGAGAAAGACTTTCCCTCACAAACAAAAGTCGAGGGAGTTCATCATCACTAGACCTGCCTTAGAAGAAATGCTGAAGGGAATTCTTCAAACGGGAATGAAAGGATGCTCAATTAGTAACATGAAAATATATGACATACTGCTCAAGGTAAGTATATATCAAATTCAGATACTCTAATACCATAATATGGTGGTGTGTTAACCACTTAATTCTAGTATAAAGGTTAATGGACAAGAATATTAAAAATAATTATAGCTGCAATAATTTGCTAATGAATACACAATATAAAAAATGTAAACTGTGACATCAAAAACATAAAAGGGAGGGAGTAAAAGAAGAGAGTTTTTGTGTACTATCAAAGTTAGGTTGTCATCAGCGTAAAATAGACTGTTATCTATAAGATGTTTTAGGTAAACCTCATGATAACCACAAAGCAAAAACCTACAATAGATTCACAAAAGATAAAGAGAAGGGAATTGAAGCATACCACTACAGATAATCATCAGTTCATAAAGGAAGGCAGCAAGAAGGAGAAAGGAATAAGGGAACCACAAAACAGCCAGAAAACAATTAGTAAGATGGCATCAGTATGCCTTCACCTATCAGTAATTATTCTAAATGTAAATGGATTCAATCTGAAACAGTACCTAAAACATTGACGAGCTTAGACTAGTTTTACTTCCTAAAACAAGTTATTTTAATCCAACCTTGCTCAGTAATAGAGACAGCACTGCACGTGTGCCAGGTGGGAATCCAGAGCCCTAGGATGACCCTGGAACCAAGAATCTTTAGAAATGTTGCCACCAGCATCCTTTATGAAGCACGAAGTCCTTCAATAAGGAAAATCCAGCTTCCAATAACCCAAGTAGCTTGATTACCATATATGGACTGATTTGAACTAACAAACCAGCTTCTGCCCCTCACTCCTTAAATTTCTCCCTGAACCCTGGATTGGGGGGATTGATTTGAGAGCCTTCCATCCTGTCTCCTTGCCAGTGGATCCAGCAATAAAGCATTTTTCCTTTCTTATAGTATTGGCTTCTATGTGTGTCAGGCAGGGAGCCCTTGCTTGGTAACAAATTCTTCATTAAAAGGGACAGAGTGACTGAATGGATAAAAAAATCTAGACCCAACTATCTGCTATTTATAAGAGACTCACTTCAGCTTAAGGACATACAGAGGCTCAAAATTAAGGACTAGAAAAAGATATTCCATGCAAGTGGAAACCAAAAGACAGCATTGGTAGCTATGCTCATATCAACCTCCAGGATAGATCACAAAAAATCTCAGCAAATTTAAGAAGACTGAATTCATACCAAGTACCTTTTCCAATCACAACAGTATGAAACTACAAATCAATGACAGGAGGAAAGGTAGAAAATTCACAAATACATGAAAATTAAACAACACACTCCTGCACAACCAAGGGTCAAAAAAGAAATCAAAAATGAAATTAAAAAATATCTTGAGACAAATGAAAATGGAAACACAGCATACCAAAACTTATGGGATGCAGCAAAAGTGGCTCTAAGTAGGAAGTTTATAGCAATAAATGCCTACATTAAGAAAAAAGAAAGATCTCAAATGACAACCTAACTTTACACCTGAAGGGACTAGAAGAAGAGCAAACTAGTCCAAAGTTAGCAGAAGGAAGGAAATAATTAAGGTCAGAGCAGAAATAAATGAAATAGAGATGAGAAAAACAATAGAAAAGATCAACAAAACTAAGAGCTGATTTTTTGAAAAGATAAACAAAATTGACAAACCTTTAACTAGACTAAGAAAAAAGAGAGAAGACTCAAATAAATAAAATCAGATATTACAAAGGAGACATTACAACTGATATCACAGAAATACAAAGGATCATAAGAGACTACTAATGAACAATTATATGCCAATGAATTGGATAAACTAGAAGAAATGGATAAATTTCTTAGAAACATGAAATATACCAAGACTGAATCATGAAGAATTAAAAAATATAAAGAGATTAAGAACTAGTTAAAGGATTGATCAGTAATTAAAAACGTCCAACAAAGAAAAGGCCAGGACCACATGGTTTTCCTGGTGAAGTTTACCCAACATTTAAAGAAGAATAAACACCAATTCTTCTCCAACCCTTCTAAAAAATTGAAGAGGAGGAAACTCTCCCTAACTCGTTTTATAAGGCCAGCATTAGCCTGATACCAAAGCCAGATAAGGACACTACAAAAAAAGAAAACTATAGACCAATATTCATGATAAATATAGATGTAAAAATCCTCAATGAAATATAAGCAAATCGAATTTGACAATATATTAAAAGGATCATATACTATGACCTAGTGGGATTTGTTCCAGTGATGCAAGGATGGTTCAACATATGCAAATCAGAAAGTGTGATACATCACATTAATAGAATGAAAGATAAAAGTCATATGATGATCTCAGTAGATGCAGAAAAAGCATTTGACAAAATACAATATTCTTTCATGATAAAAACACTCAACAAATTGGGTATAGAAGGAATATATCTGAACATAATAAAGACCATATCTGACAAGCCCACAGCTAACATCATACTTAGTGGCAAAAGGTTGAAAGCTTTTCCTCTAAGATCAGGAAGAAGGCAAGGTGCCCACTCACACCACTCCTATTCAACATAGCATTGAAAGTCTTAGCCAGAGCAATCAGTCAAGAAAAATAAATAACAGGCATCCAAACTGGAAAGGAAGAAGTAAAATTGTCTTTGTTTGCAGATGATATGATCTTATTTATAAAAAAATCCCAAAGCCTCCACCAAAATACTGTTAGAACTAATCAACTAATTCAGTGAAGTTGCAGGATACATAATAAACATGCAGAAATCAGTTGTGTTTCTATACACTAACAACAAAATTTCTGAAGATGAAATAAAGAAAACAATCCTATTCATAATTGGAAATGAAAAGGTAGGCTATGGACTAGGAGAAAATATTTGCAAATCATATATCTGATAAGGTGTCAATATCCAAAATCCATGAGGGACTCTTACAACTCAATAGCAAAAACACCAAACAATCTGGTTAAAAAATGGGCAGAGAAGCTAAATAGACATTTTTCCAAAGAAGATATAGAAATGGCCAACAGTTACATGAAAAGATGCTCAACATCACTCATCATCAGGGAAATGCAAATCAAAACTACAATGAGATATCACCTCACACCTGTTGGAATGGTTGTCATCAAAAAGAGAAGAGATAAGTTTTGGGAAGGATGTGGAGAAAAGGGAATTCTTGTGCACTTGTGCACTCTGGAAAACAATATAAAGAGTCCTCAAAAAATTAAAAATAAAACTACCATATGATTTAGCAATCCCACTTCTGGGTATGAATCTACAGGAAATGAAATCAGAATCTTGAAAAGATATCTGCATTCCCATATACTTGCAGCATTATTCACAATAGCCAAGATATGGAAACAACCTAAGTGTCCGTCTATGAATGAATGGGTAAAGATGTGGTATAAATGTATACAATGGAATAGTATTCAATCTTAAAAAAGAAGGAAATCCTGCCATTTGTGACAACATGGATGGCCCTTGAGGGCATCATGCTAAGTGAAATAAGTCAGACAGATAAAGACAAATACTGTATAATATCACTTATATGTGGAATCTAAAAAAGCCTAACTCATATAAACAGAAAATAGAATGGTGGTTACCAGGGGCTAGGGGGTGAGGGAAATGTGGGCATATTGGTCAAAGGGTACAAATTTCCAGTTAAAAGATGAATAAGTTATGGGGATCTAATGTACAGCATGGAGATTACAGTTAATATACTGTGTTATATACTTGAAAGTTGCTAGGGGTGTAGATTCTACATGTTCTCACCACAAAAAAGAAATTATATTTATGTGAGGTGATGCATGTGTTAACTAACCCTGCTGTGGTAATCAGTTCACAATATGTAAGTGTATCAAATCATCTTATCATATACTTTAAACTTACTTGGAAGTCACAGGGTCAAGTACAGATTCAAGAATAGAGAGGGAAATCCCACCTACTAATGGAAAGAACTGGAAAACGGTGTCACTATTTTTTGTTTGTTTACAACAAAGAAAGTTTCATTTAAACAAAACTAGACAAAAGTCTGATGTATGTAGACACATCTGTGCAAAACAAAAAATTGAATAAGACATCTTTGTCCTCAGGAAGTCTGCAGACAAGAAGAAGAGATGCGTATCTAAACACCGAATTATACTGCAAGATTGGAAAAGAATTTAGTGCTAGATCTGAGCACAAGCTATGTTTTGTGGAAACCCAAAGCGTCATTTAGTCTGACTGTGGTATCAGAGAAATTTTCATGGGTGAAATAACAAATGTGCCGGACCTAAATAGATTACTTTTTAGGTAAAGAGATAAAGAAAAGACATTTTAGACTGAGGGTATTCATTGCATAAAATCATATAGATGTGAATGTGCCTGTGGTGATTAGTGAAATTATATTTCCCACAATTTTCCAACCCTTCACCAGGTTAATTTCTTTCCTATTTGTATCAGTTAAAAATGGATTTTGCTGCAAGTAAGACAACCCTTACTTACAGTGGCTTAAACAAATAGAGACTTCTCTAACCCCCAAATGTCTGGAGACAGTTTGTTTTTAAATGTTTTCTTTCCTGCTTTACCATTTTTAGCATATTGACTTCCTTTTTCAAATTTGTTGTCTCCTCGTTGGAGGTGGCTGCTATAGCTTCAGACACTGTCTACGTGCAAGTCAGAAAGGAGGTAAAGCTTTGCCAATGTAGGGGAGGAAAAAGTTTTCCTCAACCATCCCAGGGTCCCATGCCGGGTCCGAAAATTAAATTAACAAAGACAGAGTGACAGGAAAGAAGTGTGCAAATTTATTTAATATAAGTTTTATGTGACATGGGAGGCTTTATAAGGAAATGAAGACCTGAAGGAACAGTTAGACCTGAGTGTTTTTTTTTTTTTTTTTTTTTTTGTGAGGAAGACCAGCCCTGAGCTAACATCTGTTGCTAATCCTCCTCTTTTTGCTGAGGAAGACTGGCCCTGAGCTAACATCGTGCCCATCTTCCTCCACTTTATATGGGACGCCGCCACAGCATGGCTGACAGGCAGTGCGTCGGCGGGCGCTCGGGATCCGAACTCGCGAACCCCGGGCTGCCAAGCGCGGACTAAACCGCTGCGCCACCGGGCGGCCCCTAGACCTGAGTGTTTTTATGCTAGCTTTGATGAAGAGTGGACAGTTTTGTAGACATATGATAGGTCAGAGGATACAAGGTAAGTGTAGTAAACTGAGGGAAAACTAGCTCAGGCCTGTTTGTTTGGATTCTTCTCAGCCTCCCCTTGTCTTCAGAGATAAGGATGCTCCTTTCCTGCAAGTGTAGGGACAGCACCTCTCTCAGGGGGTTTTATGATCTGTTTCAGGTGGGAAGGGTGGGGGTAGGGTCAGCGTGAACTTCCTGCCTCTGCTGTTTTCTCAAACTCCTTCAGCTTAAAATATTCCATGTGACAAGGTGTCATATTTTGGGGTAGTGCATCCTGAAACCCAGCACCAGCCAAATCTGTACCCTTATATCAGGAAAGCAATAGCTTTCCCCAGACTTCCCCAAAAGATTTCACTTACCTCATTGGCTAGAGCCGAGTCACACAGATTCTCTCCTCTGCACGGAAGGGTGGGAAATTAGAGAACAAAACTTTTATATTTGTCTTGAAACAATGACAATTCATCTCCTAAGGTTGACAAATGGCTGTCCTCAACCATAACAAAAAAGATTCCGTTAGTGAAGAAGAAGGGGAAGTAATATCTGTCATATTATCCCATAATATGCTTAGTCCTGTTTCTATGCCTATATCTATGTTATTTCTCTAGAATGGAATGCCTTTCCTTATCTTCATCACTCTTCAAAGATGAGCCAAAGTACTAACTCCTTGGCGAGGCCTTTCTGTATAGTCTATTCCTAACGGACTAGTACTCTTTTTGACCCATATCACATAAAGTTGACATTAATTACATCTGTCTTCAATTGCTTGCTAATTGTTGTGTGCATAAAATTTCTCTTGTTAAGCGAGATAGAGACAGTGAATTATACTTTTATATTCCCTTTAATGCCCAGAATAGTACTGGGCACATATCCTATGTGTCACTTAATCAAAATTTGTGGATTGTTGTTGCTCCATTGCAGTTTTGCTTCCTGAATGTTTAGATTTTTTTGAATTGATTAACCCATCCTTCCTTTACTTCTTTTATGCAATAACCAAGTTCATTAAAAAAGGAGCTTTAATCAGCATAGTGGGTATTTTTTGTCCATTCTCTGTTCTTAAGCACAGGAAAGCCACCCTTCTCCCGCTCAGATTTGGATGGTACTTTTTCTCCCTACCTGAGTCCTGGAAGGAACACAGATCCAAGGCAAGGACAATCATCCCTAGACCTCAATTATTGATACAACAATGGGCATCTGACCCTAGCCAGGCGAACAAAGTTCAATTAGGATATTTTTGGTCAAAATATTAGGACAGAGAGGCATTCTCTTACTTTGGAATTGGAGCTGGTGGGATATAGGTGTAAAACTGTTTCTTCCATGGAAGAATTTATGTCTTCAGGACCAAGGGTTTTTTCAATCTTTCTGCATTACCATTTTTAGCAGATAAGAATAAAGCCAACCCAGAGGAGTGTAGAGCCAACGGAAGTAAGGAAAGAAAAAATTGAGTCCTGACAATATGATTTGAATTCCAGGATCTAGTCATCTCTGAAGTCTGAATATTTCAATTAAGCAATAAATTTCCTTTTGGTCACTATTTCCCATTTGACAATAAATCCCCCTTTTAGCTTAAGCCACTTTTAGATGGATTTCTATCAGTTGCTACTGACCATCACCTTCAGATTGATGCCTTTCCTCCTCACTGTGAAGTCTCTCATTGGTCCTTACAATTCAACATAGCCTGAGAGGATGGGAGCAGCGTTGTTCTCAGAGTCAAAAACTTACTCTAGTTTTGGCTCTGCCACTGTCTAGCTACACGGCCTTAGACCAATGTGTTGGATTCTGTGTTGTCAACTTGGCACCACCGCATCTAAGAATGGGAATTTCATTTTCCAGAACTCCTTTCCCCACATGGTTCTGATTTAGGGTTGACCAAGAAAGGAATTTGCATGAGATTTGCAAGATAAAAGTGAAGAAGAAGCCATTACTCTTGGAAGGCCACGGAGGTCAGATATGGCATAGGACAGTTATGAAGATCCCCAGTGGGCCCCAGATTGTCATTGATCTCCTCATGCTCCATGTCCAGCTTGTCTTTCTGACTGCCGGCCCGACTGACCCACCACGGCCCTAAGCCCACCACTACATACCTGGCGTGAGATTACAGAAGCAACATATTCCCCAGAGGGGACAGTTTCTACAAACACTTCCACATGCTCCCTGGTCATAGTACAACTTTAGATACCAGATGAACACAGCTTCTCAAATTTTCCTGCAAGCTCTCACTTGTCCTCCTGGGCCAGCGCTTCACTTGGATCTGGTTATTAGCTGTATCTCTGACCTCTACTCCCTGCTTCCAGACCTGCACTAAAATAGCTCCCTCCACATTCGTAAAAGATCTAATTTCTGTACTAAATCCCTCATTCCCAAAGTACTTGTAGTGGTTCTGCTTTCTTTATGGGCCCTGTCTGATAAGGCCGGTTACTTACTCTCTTAAGCCTTAGTTGCTTTGCCTATAAGACATGGGTTGTCCTGCCTGACTGACACAGCTGCGATGAGAACCTGGTGGTAATGGCCTGGGGTATAGACTGTGAATGTGTGGCGTCATTGTAGCCTGACTGCGGGTCCCTGGAAGCAAGTGCCTTGGCTCCAGCACACAGGACTTTACCTTTCTTTCTTGGGCAAACAAACCCTCAAAAGACAAAAAAGAAAGAAAGCAGTTTCTAGTCTCAAGACAACAAGTGTATGCGTTAGAAGTAAAAAAATAAATAAAAAGGCAATTGCAGTTGAAACTCTCCCTCAAGAGTGTGCCTATTTCTTGATCCTTTAACTTTTTTTCCTTCTTTTTATTCTAGAAAGAATATTGAAGTTTCCTTATTAATCACTGATTAACATTAAAATATGCCTTTTCCCCTATTATTTCCATCTAGATCTCACAACTCCACCTCCTTCCATTTCAAACCTTTTTGATTCTACACCTAGTTCTTTGCATGGAAGATACAAAAAGAATGAATTGTCAAAAATTTCAATCAGATAAATAGTCATTTAAAATGTTTTTAGAGGTTTACCTATAGACTCAGTCTTGTCCTTTTTATCTATACAAAGCCCTTCTATATAGCTAATTACACATTTTATGTATATATACATATTTAAAGCTACTGCCCTGTTTTATTTCACATATATGTAATAAAATAAAACATATTTTATTACATATATATTTTTTAATATATATAAGAGCTACTACCCTGTTTTCTTTTTTAAAAAGAACTCCTTCATTAGTTGAGAAATCTTAAAATGAACACAAGTGTTATGGGGAAAGATATACTTTAATTTGAGCTTTTGCTCAGGACTGAGAATTGTTGTTCTGATTCAAGCCCCTCTTTTTGCTTGTAATAAAGTATAAAATGGGCATTCTGCAATGAATGCTCCCTTCCTACACAGTGATTTCCATCAACGTATAATTAAAAGTGGATTTCCTTTTCCTTTTTGGTTGTTGGGAGGGAGGGGCTGGTAAACCTGGTTAAAGAGGGGAGAACAAAGAGAACTTTCATGAGTTCCCCTGCAAACAGTCTATCAGTTACAATTCTAGTGTTCGAATAGCTGCACCGTTCTAAAGAAGTTCTGGAATAAAAAAAGTCAAGCAGGGGGTCCAAGGAAAATTCAACTCGCATGCCAACTAAGGGAAAGAAAGAAAAAGGCAGGGGGAAAACCCTATCTTTTGTTGTAAAAAGAACTAATGAAGCTGCTGTTAGAATTGTCCACGGTGACAGACGAGGCTGTACACCCACACGCATTGTTCAAGTGCCAGTCATCCCCCCATAATGGGAAAAGGAAATGCTGCCATTTAAAGGAGGCGGTGGCACGCACTGCTGTCCGAGGTGAACTCGGGAAATCTCAGGGAGGGCACACTTCGGCCGGTGTTAGCTCCCGGAAGTTAGTGCAAAAATGCATAATGGTGTCTACTTTGGTCTTAAAGAAGAGATGGACTGGTGGGGGGTAAAATCCCATTGTCATTATAAATTGCTAATTAAATAATTATCAATTAGTTGCCAGACAGAACTCATTCCAGTGTATTCCTTAGAGAGCTGTCAATAAAGAAAAACAGTAATTTTGGGTTTTTTCCCTATACAATATTCTTGCCTAAGGGTGCTAAATAGAGATAACATATGATATACTCTATGTTAGATGTTTCACATAGCTATTATGTATTATTGATCAAAGATAAACGCCAATTATAGCAAGCAAACATGCATTTCCACTATTCTAGTTACACGGCACTAATTTCACCCTATTAACTAATTGCCTGGGTTATTTTTCAAGGAACAAGGCAATATACTGTTTAATTTCCAGTAAAGAAAAAGGTTCCAACATTAAATTTTCTAAGGTATCATATAGAAAGTGTTTTGGAAAACAAAATGTCAATCAATATTATTTTTGAAATCAGAGACTATGTCTGCATTTTTAATTGCAAAAGTGTTTTATTTAAAACTTTTAGGTATACTCATTCACTAATATTACATAAAATATTTAAAAACAGCTAGTCATTTTAAAATATAATTAGGAGAAAGTAGAAATCTTTAGAAGTAAAGAAATATATTGCGCATATAAAATATACACACATTTATGTATATATAATACATAAACTAAATATATATTATATAATATATAAGTTAAAATATTATATCTACCCGTATGTATGTATGCATCTATCTACCTATCTGATAGAATATAGTATCTGGAAAGATGGTATGTAATCGAATCTCTAAGGAACTCAATTTCGTTTAAATATGAATAAATTTGTAGCAGTCCTGTTATATATGCAGATCATTTCTGCTTTTGTAGAGAAATATGAAGCACTGACATTCTCCAGTCGTCCTCTCTGTCAACTATGCATTTGAGAAGGGTGGCACGCTTACTAAAAACTTTAGAAAATTCAGTAGCATGTTACAGGAAACAACTAATGAGTAAAATCAATTTATTTTAGTAGCTATTGAGAAAAACATTTTTCTTTCTACTAGGATATTTTCTACTGAAAATCTGTATAAAGTACCATTTTGTTTTGAAAATAGTAAATTTTAAGGTTTGACTCTAAAACCACTTGTTCACACGTGACAGCCAACTTGATTGCACAAACCCAGCTCTCCTTATTATATTTAATTACCTCACAGCAGATAAAAAGGTGTCTCTCATAACAGCCTGATGCCCCTTCTAGACACAGTTTATTCTGGGGGACTTGGAATCCATTGACATCTCAAAATCTTAAAAGAGCTTGATTATGGCCAGGTCTTTAATTTGATTTACTTTAAGGAATACTTAATGGTTAAAGGTCCTTACTGTGTTGCTTTATTGAATTCTTGCTCGTGGTTCAGGATGGATCCACTTGAGCCTTTCAGCAGGGAGCAGTTTTCCAGGGAGGCCCAGCAGGACTGCAAATCAATAAGGTTAATAGATGTGGGGCCACACAGTCAGAGGTGATATGGCTGGCAGTTCTGATGCCAATGAAGACAACTTCTGATGTCACTTTTGTGCCAGCAACAATGTCACCCTGATTACCTGGTGCATACAGTTGTTATGGGTTAACAGGACTGTGAATGACCCACCAATCTGTATTATCTTAAGGGAACTAGTGCAATTCTTTTTTCTCTCTTCTTTGAATCTCTAGTCTCCATGATTTCTGAAATATCAGATGCTCCCTTGATGTAGAAAATAGTAGTATTCATCTCTTGCTTGTTATTTTAGTACCCCCAGCAACAGATTATAACTCCATAAAATGTTAGCCCAAAGAAGTAGAGGGCATTTTATCTGAAATATAAGCTAGTTAAGCAAAGAATGGATAGTCAAGTTTTGCTCCTATTGTAAACTAATAAGTCTTGTCTTTAAGAAACCAACAGAAAGTTAGCAGTCCCTTCCAAAGTCTAGCAAAACGTACCATTTATAGATATCCCATAGGGGCTAACACAGCAGACTCCAGAACAAATAGATTCATCTCTTCCAATGCTTACCATAAATAAGTATGTTGATAAATAAATAAATGTAATGTAGAAGTATTAGTAAGTAGTAATTTGGAAAATTTGCCCATCTGTCCTTGAAGAAAAAGCTTAGTTTACATTATTTCACGTAATTGATGCTGATTTTACTGTGCACATTAAGGAATCATCTTTGCCATCCTATCATTCACAGAAGGATCTGTTTGACTATTTCCTACTTTCGCAAACTTTTATTAATTTTTTTTAAGAAAACAAACCAAATCCAGTGAACAATCTAAAGTCTTTAATGCTTCAAGAATTCCCTCGACAAACTCTATGGATTGTCACACATACGTGGCCAACACACATCCTGGATGTATCCAACCTTACGTTTCATCATTGGCTGATTTGCCATATTCTTAAAATAAAGATTTTTGATCGCTAAACCTGGAGACATAGATAATAAATATTCCTCTGTTCAGACAAACTTTGCTGGGGAGATAGAAGGTACATTAGCAAAGTTAAGCAGCTGATTGAATTACAGTATTCTTTTTATTGTCTCCCATACTCATTAAACCTATTAAATAGTAAGAGATATTAGGTTAACTTGAGAATGCTTCAAGTCTGAAGGAAACTACATTTTTTTAAATTCACTGGGAGATTCTCTGTTAATTGAGTTGCAATCAGTTAGTATTGATCATTAGCCCTTTCTTTTATGATGAGCACGTTAATGATGATGGTAGTGGTGATGATGAAATATACTCACAAAATGATGGAAATGTGTTCTGTTAATCTGAAGAGGCTTCGTTTTTATGCCAAATGTATATAGGTTTACATGGTGGCCTTGCTACAGCCAAGAAAAAGGCAAGAGCAAACATTCTGGGCTTTCAACTAATCTAAAAGGAGGAATTTTCCTAATCTTAAATTACCTTTTCCATTTTCTTGTTTGAAATGCTAGCCAAGCCTGTCCTGGAATTGAAATTGCTGAGGATAAATGCCATTCTTTTTTTAAATGTCTATTATACTTATCTTCTAGGAGGAAAGCAGTTCTATTGCCAGTTGCACATTTTTAAAAATCATGTCTAATTGAATAACATATTTCGTCGTCAAAAATTAATTCTAAAAAAGGAACGATAACTAGGAAAGCAATTTAATTGTGTATTTTATAAGAGAGGGAAAAAAAACTTTGTCATTCACAGGGCAACTCAGTTAATTTGATGTGTTTTGATGTAAATTTGGGGGTTGCTTTAATTTCAAAACATATTTTTTCACTTAATAAGGGAGACAAAAGAAACTTTCAACCAGCATCTCCAGTTTGTTATCTCAGAATGTTTTGGCTTCTCAAATGTGAGAACATGATTGTTTTTATTTCCAGGAGGAGATAATAACACTGAAGCAATAAAAAGGAGTCAAGGCAGCTTGCACAGCACAGGAAGTTCACAGCCAGAGACTTAATTTCTCACACAATGTGCTGTGCAATGGGCCCATTAACATAGATGAATAGGCCCTTTAAAGGTTTTTTTTTTTTTTCTTCTTCTTCTTCTTCCAGATATGCAGCTGCCGCTGAATGGTGATATGTTAATAAGGTAGTCACCCGCCTATTCTTCAGGTAGTCTGGCATTCTCTACCTAGGGAATCTCCATGTAGGAAAAGCTATTAGGGGGTTGTATGTGCTACCACACCTTCAATTATGTTAACACCTGCACTGATAATCCACGTAAGGTAAACTGGTAGGGGGCCTACGGCCTGAGTCCACCCCTTTTCTCCCTACAAAGTTACATCTGAAGGGGGGAAAAAAAGGACGAAGTAGGAGACAAAAAAAGGAAAGTCACTTTTATTACACATCAGTGGGAACCTTCTGAAAAAGCTTTCATGCCTAGGAAATTGTTATTTCTTCAAACAGCTGACAGCCTGCAGAGGAAACTCTTAATGGAAACCCAGCTCCTGCATTGTTATGCATGGCCCTCATGTAGATTCAGGGGGGTGGATTAAGTTAGCTTCCAAAGGGTCTATTGTGTGTAGCATTAATTTGCGGGGCTCTTGATATTTGAGTTTGAAGGTTTATAACCTCAGTGTTTGCTTAGATGAACTACATCCTAGGTTTGTTTATTTCCGTCTGCAATCTCTTATTACCTAGTAAATGTTACATTTATATTTGTTAACAGCAAGAATGTTGTTATAAATCTGAAAGAATAATTACACATGTTTATATTCATTCACTTTAAAATCTTGATCCTGGTCCTTTGGGGTCACCCTTCACTGTTATGTCTATAGAAGATTATACAGATAAATTCATTTCTCAGGAATAGTTATGCCACCCAGTTAAACAGTAGCATGAAAAATACAGTTTGGAATGAATACTTAATTATAGCCTACCCCAAAGAGATAACTCTCTATGAAATTAACATAACTGCCCCTTGTTTCTTTCATATAGCAATATTATAAATACACGCCCCCCCCCCAATTTGTGCCTTTTTCTTCCAGATGAACAAATCTACTATAGAATTGATCATAATTTTCTTTTGTTACTGTTTGAAGGATTACTTGTAAAGGGTCGGTTGCAATTTTGCAATTTTGAATTTTTTTTTAATGTTTCCAAATTGCTATGTGCCAACAACTCTGTTTGGTGTTTTAGATATAGGAACCGTTCAAAAGTCTCATCTTCCAAGATTAAATTGCAAATTTACATTCAGAAACTTGTTTAGCACCATCCCTAACCCTCCTCCCTCCTTCTTTCCCTCCCTGGATTGTATAGGTGGTTGCTAACATGAATTTAAAATTCAATATGAATGGCTGGGGGGAAAAGAAAGGCATGCCCATTGGAACTTACTCTGGTCTTAATCTGGATTTATCAGCTCACTTGAATAGAGGTACATTATGCTTGAACAACTGAAGTTTCTACTATTTTTAAACATTTTTTATAGAAAACAACACCAACAGCATGTTGAATACTTTCTTGCATATTTTCTGCTTTGGGTTAGTATTTTTGATGTCTTACAGATATTTAAAATGTTGCTATTCACGAAATTATTCGTGTTACCATTTATATTTAATAGGTCTTGTGATATAGTGGTGAGATCATTTATTTTCTTAGACATCAGAGACCAGGGCCCTACTTCTGGCTCCAAGAGACCTTGGGCTGGTCTCTGAACCTATTTTGGTCTTATTTTTTTACCTATGAAAATTAGAATGATGGTTTGATTTCTAAGGCCTCTAAGCGATAAAGTTCTATAATTCTCCCAAAATATACTACTTCTTTCTTATAGAAGGAACTCCCAATAAAGCTAATATACTTGGAACTCCCCTACTCTCAATAATTAGATGTGCCAGTCTTTATGTAATTCCCAGTTGTATCTTTATTACTGTTGTTTATAACTATCCCTATTTTTTCACCTACTATTCATTCTTTCTTTTCATTTCAAGGGAAAGCTATTGATTGGGAAAACTGTTGTTAGGAAAACTATAACAGACCCAGTTGAAAATATACTGGCTCACAGTAGTGAAACCTGGAAGCCAGCTTTTGAGCTCTGATTACACTTAGCCTGGCAAGTAACTGTGAAAGAGGGCTCTTGTTACTGTTGGATTGTTTGTTGTTTTGTTTTCACCATGCAGTTCTCCAGGCTGTTCTTGAGTATCCTGAAATGCAATCCATCCAAAAATAGGATTTAATTGATTGATTCAGCAAATATCTCTTGAGCACCTATCATTTGCCAGGCATTGTGCTAAATATTGAGGATACAGTCATATACAAGAAAGAAATGGCCCTTGCCCTTGTTTGGATTATTTTGGAGGGCAGCACCTTTCATATTGTAGACTCATAACAAGTGCTTACTGAATGAATGAAGGCATATATGTATGCACGAATGAATGAATAAAGCATATCCTTAATGAATTTATGTTTTGCCTCAGCCAGATAAGATATATAGGTTCAGTTTAGCTCATTTTAATAGTAATTTGTTGAACATCTTCTATGTGCCAGGCATGGGGTTGAGCCTTGGAAATTTTTATTAGGGAAATAAAATACCAGTAAAATTTGATATAGCAAGGCGAGGACTGTTACATGGATTACACTCTTAAATACTTGCCAAAAGGTATAAATTCCAAGTGCTATAATGTGTGGTGAAGAGCTGGCTCATGTATGCTTTATTTAATACAGATTGGATCTTGATCTTAAAGTTGTTATAGGAGTTATATATAATGTTATTATAGTGGGGAGGGAAGAAAACAGCAACAACAACAAAATACTAGGGCCTCAAATGCCACTCATATGCTGGATAAAGGACTCTGTGGCTCAGTACAGTGCAAAACGGAGGAAAGAAAGAGAAATCAGTTTTTAGTTATTGCATAGTGATGATAAAAGTGGTAATGACAGTAAGGACGACAGCTGTCTCTTGTGCTGGACTTCCTAAATACCACATTTTGTCCTGATTGCTCTAGATACATGGCCTGATTAAATTTTCCTGATAGCTCTTGGAGGGGGGCGTTATTATCCCCATTTTATAGATAAAGAAACTGAGGTTTAGAAGAATGCGGTAACTTGCCCAAGCCAGAAAGGTGGCAAATGGTAGAGCTGAAATTTGAAGTCAAGTTTCCCTTACTCCCCAGTCTCACCTCTTAATCATTGCGTTACAGTTATCCTATCCTTGTGGGCAAAGCTCTCGAGCTATTTCGGGTCTGCTAGTTGCTAACTTCGTTCTTTTTGCAATTCCTTAGGAGACTGCTGGGTACAAACATTAATTACAGTTTAGTACGAGAACAGCTTTTAGGACTGCAATCCATCAAAGAGAATTTTCTTAAGCTTTTGTCCAAAGTTGAGAAATGTAACTTTTTTCACGGCAATAGCTGCAGCAATTTTAGAGACTTCTAATGGAATATCGGATATAAGTGCCTGCTTCTTAAAAGTGATATAAATATATATGCATATATAAATATATATTTAATATCATTACAAGAATAAGATGAAGGAGGTGGTAATGACTCAACAAGGGATTCATGAAACTTGCAAACTAACGTGTTTGGAGAATGATGCCTGCACGTCATCATCACAGCAAGAAGTATGAGAGCTCCTAAATCTGAATGAGGAACGCACAATTTTTCTATTCTCCCAAAAGGCGAATATAATCCAGGGAGGGAAGGACGGAGAAAGGCAGCTGCACCCTGGCTGGGATCGAGTGTCCGATCCACTACTTTGACAACTGTAAAAACATATCTGATCACTGATGTCACTGCTGGAAAGGCTGATAGACGCTATGGGTTTGCAGACAACATGAACTCTTCATGCTTCTAGAGTTGCCATTTCTTGTTTATTTTACTAGTAGGAACTTGCTCTCACAGTTTGTTTACCTTTACAATCATATATTAAAATCATAAATTGCTACATGCACAAAGAAAACTTGAACCCAGTTTTAGTTAAAATTTTTGTTGAAGACAGTAACTTGAGTTTAGAGCTTCTTTTTAATCACAAATAAAACTAAAGTTGGTAAATGTTATCAAAAAGAAGACATAAGGAGTAATTTCTATTTAATCACTTCAGGTACAAGTGCATAGAAATAATAAAGTATGTATCTGTGAAGTTTAACAAGTGAGCATACTTTCTCCTGTAAATAACAGAATGTCAAAATACACTTTTGATTTTTTTGCCTCAGTGTGATTTCATTGACAGAGAAGGTGATTTGGTGCCTGATAGTTCTGGGAACAAATATTTGCTGTCACAGTTAGTGTGTGGCCTTAAGGCAGTACCTTAATCGCTGAGCCTCTGTCTTCCCCTGTATCACACGGAGATGAGAATGCCTTCCTTTCAGGCCTGTAGGGAGAGTTCAAGGGAGTGTGTAGGAAGCATGACCACAGTGCTTATACCAAGTGTTGAGTAAATGGTGGCCACATTTCAATAATGACTAGATGCCTGGGAAATCAGGACATTAAGAGAAGAATGAAAAGAAGGATGTTAGTAACAGAAAAGGCAATGCAATAGACGAAAAGATGATTAAAAATGGCCAATTCTAGGAGAAGGAATAAACATGTCAAAAGCCAAAATAGTAAAACATAAGGACACTCAATAGAGAAGTCTGTCCATACAGTATTATTCCGACTTTTGGAATTGTGTTTTCACAAATAAGCACAGTGCCCTAGAAAAAGAGAGAGAGAAAAAAAAGCAACAATATAAAACTATGGGGAAACTAAACAAAAACAAGAAAATTAGATTAAACATGGAACTTTTGTCAAAGAGCAGTTGAACAATGCAAAGAGAACAATATGATAAAACAAAAACCCCGGGAAGTCTTGAAAAGAAAACAAAAGAAAAACAGAGAAACATGGGAAAGACAGAAAAAAAGCAAACATAGAGGATAAAGGGTGGAAGTGCACATACATTCAAGCCAGTAGGACACACACAACTCTGCTTTTAATTTTGACAGCAAAAGATACATGCATTGAGCAGATTTACTATTAAAAAGGGCATACATGTTGTTAGAAAGCAATGATTTCTAAAATTCTCAAGTTAAAATAGAATGCTAAGTTTACTCATGATATATGTGTCTGTGTTTTAAAATGCATATGGAATTTGGGGCTTTTGGCATGGAGAAATCACTTGATTTCATTATAAATTTACCCATCTGGATGGTAGAAATGAGAAACCTGGTTGTTTACTCATCCACCGTGTCCAAGAAGATAAATTTTTCAAATTACGGTTATAACAACAGGTAGAGATCTTATCTAGTTAAAAATATCCATAAGTGCCATTTTGTTGAATGGATAAAACAGCAACAGCAACAAAAATATCTCCAGCCATACCTCAAGCCACCTAAAAATTCTTTGGGGATCAGTTCCTCCCTTCTATAGCAAAGTAACATGTGTATCTCCACTACAAATCTAAAGGCAAATAGACTTATTCACTTGTCCTTTCAATGAAGCATCTGTGCACTATTTTTTTTGCTGTTGTTATTTTTTCCTGAATGCTCCAACTCAAAACCATCATCCTGCCATCTTTTTCAGTTGTCGAATCTCTCTGTCCTTGTGGCTACAACTCTATGCACTGGAGAAACGATCTCATTAAGGAACTAGTTCTGTGCGTCCTTAATGCTGAGGCCCCTCGCCTGCAGCTGGAGGCAGCTCTCCCCTCAGCCGGCAGTGCAGAGTGACACAGGCAGGCGACATCGTCACTGAGCACTAACTTCTGTTACACCCAGGCAGACTGCGAGAACCATATCCGAACCGCGGCAAGACATGAGAGGAGCAAAGGTAATCCTTCGGTTTCTATATCTAATTTTTGCAAGAATCAAATATTGCCATCTGGAAGGGACAGTTGGGCCAAAGTGGGGGGGGGGGTCAGTGTCAAAACTGATAAGCCAGGAAATGAATTCATCAATCAGCTAGGAAATCAAGTGCAAACACAGAAAGAGAAGAGGCTTGGATATTTTTTTTAAATGCAAGTCTCATGCAAAATGAATTAAATGTTTTCAGGATCAATATAAAAAGGGTGTGTGCTAGAGAAGGTTTTGTTATGTGGGAATATCTAGTAATGAGAAGGAGTTTTTGTCTTACTGGGATCTCCAATTTGGAAAGGACTTGAAAGGTCATCCAGTCTGTCATGAATGATCACAGCTAATACTTTTCTTTTTTAAAGGGGTAGCTGCAAAGTTTTGGACAAGACCTCTGCAGGCGACTGGAAGCACAGTGTACCCAGGTGGTGGGTCTCGTCTGCGGCAATATATTTTTCTGTCTGTCCAATTGAATATGGCTGTAAAGGGAATAAAACCCCATGTAATCTCCAGCAGTGACAATTTAATCAGTTGTGTAAGGGGAAGAAGCAGAGTCCCCTCATTTTCATATCTGCATATTTGATTTTTGCATTTGGGAAATAGAGGTTATGTTTTTCTATTACTTCCCATTCAATTTTAATATTTAACTCCTTTATGAGCAAATTTTTACAGTGGTAGGAAATATTGCATCAAACTGGTCTAAGAGAGAGATTCCATTTCTGAAATAAAACACTTGATGCAGCGTGCTTTGTGTAACATTTTTCCCTACAAAGAATCTATATGCCAAACATGGCTTGCATGCTCCCAGCTTCTGCACGTGATGCATCTGCTATTAACATTCAGAGATCCACCCTGAAAATGAAGGCAACTGTTTGGAGAACAATGCAAAATGATGAGGACTATGCCATCATATGCTGCCCTTTTTTGTTTATATTTCTTAAAATGATAAATCTTAACTGCATCTATTTCTGAGAAAGTAGGATTTCTAAAATACCTTATATACACGGGTCAGTTTTTATGAGGTTATAGAAGAGCAATAAATACAGTTAAATTAATAAAACTCCATTGTTTTTACAATTGACAGAATGATATTATTGCCCATAATGTAGTAACAGATTATGGGATAGATTTTAAGATAAATAAGATGCAAGCAATCTGAAGTCATCATCAACTACCCTTGGCTGACTCTCACGAGTACGCTAAAAATCTATTCAAAATGATGTTGGAGTTGAATTACTAGAACATGGATAGCTGTTTTTTTATGCATCAATGCATGTTAGCCTCCACTTGTGAAAGCCCCAAAAGTATGTTGGGTAATTTAAAAAAAAGAAGATAAGGGATGCTATTCTACTTGCTTAATGAATTAGAATTTCTTTATAAAATGTGAACTCTAAAGCCAACATTTCACTGGAGAGGTAAGGAATGATTTCGATTCTATATAATTTTGCAAAAAGAGAAAAAAAGATTAAACAAAAGTTTGAAACGTTATGTGCATTAAAGTTAATCTATGTATATATTCACACACACATAGGTGTGTGTGTGTACGTGTGTGCGTATATATATGTAATGTGGACTAATTGTTGCTAATCAAATTCTATGAAAAAGAACTAAATTTGGAATTCTGAAAAGATAATCCAAAGCATTTTATTAAAAAGAGCAGATTGTCTTTTTAATTACATCCATGCAAAGTGCACCAGTAGCAGTATACAGGCTTGTATAACCATCAGATGACAGGTATAAGATGGTTTGGGGGTGAGCACGGATTCCCATTAAATTCAAGCACATAATATGTCAAGTTTATTTAAATCTGCATCCTGATGATCATCCGTTCAAAGAGGTTGCAAATATATGAATATGTGTGCCAATTATTACATATTCAAATTAACTCAGTTTCTTTGAATATGGTCTAATGATTGAACTATCCCCGAAACACTGCAGCTCCTCAGGGAAATACGCTGATTCCTCAGCACATTTTCTCAAGGCCTGGAGAGTACTAGATCTGCCAAGGAGTGCCTTGAAGCATGGAAAGTGTGCTCTACCTAAACACAAGTCCTAGGCTTTAATCACAATGGCTAGGTTCACACTAAAGCAATTAACCATATGATTGCTTTCGCAGGAGCCCAACCTCATCAGTATCTTTCCTTCAGGCAAACTGACAAGGCTGGATATAGTCAATGACTCAAGTGGATTTGATTGCCTACGAGGTACAAGTCTCTAATACACAGTCCCAAAGGCAGAGTAGGAGTATTCACCCTCAGTCTGGTTTTTGGACGTTACCATTTTACAATGACTAAGGTAAAATAATAAGCAATTAAGAGTTGACAAGTAACATCATAAAGAAGGTTGATACCAAAGGATAATAATCCGTTTTCTAGTTTGTTTTGCTTTGGTTTGATTTGTTTGTTTTGTTCTTTTTGGCAGGGGTGAGGGAGTGGGCCAACACAGCTCTCAAAACCTAAAATAATAAGAGTTACTTTGAAAGTTTAAAAGAGGTAAAAAATACCTAAGGAATGTAATTTGAAATTGAACAGGCAACTTTGGGTAAGGTTGGAAAGGTGCGTGCGTGCGCACACAGATACATATAGGTGTATATGCTTGTGTCCTTTTTTAGGCTTATTTATCGTTGTGACTTCACTAGTCATTGCTAGACTTGGTGATATCCCAAATGTGAACTTGAAGGTTTCTAGCATTCTCTTCTTGGGATCCTAATGGGAAGTTTCTGCCGCCATGATAACAGGATTTTTAGTTACTATTCTTTAAAACGACTTCTCCAAAAGTGAGCTATTGAAGGATTTTCAGTGTTTTCCCAGCTTGAATGCCGAGTATATGAGTACAAAATCTGAGCAAAAGAAGTTTTCCAATGTGTTTGTCATTTCTCAGCACTTTTGTAGATTATACTAATTATTCCTCAAATGCAATTAAAATGCTAGACAATGGACAACAATACACATACCTCCCCCAAATACTAAGGCCTTCATGCTTCATGCAATGGCCAGAAATCTGGGAGATTATGTGGTCTGATGAGCTTCACTGGATCTGTACCCCATTCTGGAATGCTAATGCACCCATTGCTATGAAAAACTGTTGAAATCACGAGATTGACTCCCAAAAAGATTTCTACAATTTGGAATCAAACCGTTAATTTTATCATCTTCAATGAAAGAAAGTACACCCATGGAATTTTAGTCTTAATGGTGTTGGGAGCCTCTTATGTAAAAGCTCTTACAGCATTTAAATGGAGATTATTTTTTTGAGATGTTGGGATGATTTGTCTTGAACCAAGCTGGTTACTTTCAAGCACTAAAATCCACAGCTTTCTTAAGTTTAAATATTTAGATGAATTATAGAACGGTTTATCCCGTAATTTGGCAAATTGTGTCCCAACCAAAGTCTGCAATCATCTTGGCTCCTCACACTGAAAGCAGAATGTTCTGAGAATCTAGATCATCTGGTGAGTGTCTGGGGCACAGGAGGTAAAGTGCTTAGCGATCTGAGGGGAAAAAATTGCCTATGGGATCAAATTCACTCACCATCACTGAGAGAACAAACCTGGGGGAGATCAAAAGTTATTTGTCCTTGTAGTTCATAAAGCTCATCCATCTAGTTCTTTCCTTCTCTTTCTTTCTGTTCTTAAAGAAAAATAGACATATGTAAATTTAAAGAAAGTAGTGATGAAAAAACTTTTGGCAATATGGAGTGTAATTACAGGCTGTTTGAGGGTTGATTAAAAGATAAATGTGCCTGTCCCCTGCTCCTGTTTGCGGCTGGTTGCTGTAGAAGAGGCTGTGTCTCCCCACAGCCCAGTGCTCGCAGTTTACTCTCCTCCTTCAGTCTGTTCTTGGATGTGGAGTCCCCTGTGCTCTTTATGCACTTTAAGTTTAATTTTGCATTTAAAAACTCAATTGGCTCATCTGTTAAGCATTAAGCAGCTCCCTTTTGAGCCACAAGGGGAGCCCTGGGAAAACCCACAGCTGCTGGAACATGGAAAATGGGTTTAAAAAAGCAAAACCATTTTGAAACTTTAAAGCATTTTTGCAGCCGTGGATTTCCCAATCCTTACCCCCCAAATGGTTCATCTGTTTAACTTTTATCTAGTATTGGAAAACACAAACCAGAGCATTAAATAGCCCTCAAATGACTTTTTGTTTAATACAAAATGAGAGTAAAAGCTAAGCAAGCCGCGTGGGAGGATCTTTCGGAGAGCTCTGGCCTGGAATACCTGAAAGCGCATTCTCCCTCCACTTCCAGAAACAGTTCTGAAATTCAGTCATGCCTGCTGGAACCATAACCTTTCCTCCACTCACTTAGACACCTCCCCTCAAAAAAGGGGAGAAAACAAGTCCAATTCCCATTTTATAAAATAACGATAAAATGGATGGAAAATCTAATAGGCTGGGGATATTAATGAAATGCTCCATCAAGATTTTAAGTTTTATAATGATTTGTCATTGACTATTGATTACATTGGATAGGCTCTAGATAAACTTAAACATCCCTTTTCTCCCATGTTCCCCAAATATTCCCCTAGCTAACCTGAAGTCTCCCTGTGGTAAGGCCCCAAGCCCCACAGTTAGATATCAATTCCTTTGAATGATGGTAAGACATTCCTATTAAAACAAATATATTCTTTGGAAGGGTGACAACAGCAAGCCTGTTATTTACCATTAATACCTAACAGAGGCAAAATTTCCACATTGCAAAACAAAGTAATGTGACACTGAGTAAATAGAAGAGGTGAAAAAGAGATGTTTAAATCATGGGAAACTGCCCAAGGCGATTTCTTCGGCCTGGGTGGAGCCTGCAATAAGCCCCGTGTAATGAAGGGACAGAGGGCATAGGCACTGGAGCACGCAAGGGAAGAAAAGACCTAACATGTATTAGTCCCTATTAAGGGCTAGCCTGTGTTAAGAAAAGACAACAAGCCCAAAATGGAGTCGCTTATGCTAAGCTCCCATCACCAAACCGAGACTTAACTTAATTACTGTTTTGGCTTTGCCAGAAATGGAATCTTAAACCAGTCAGTCAGGAATCGCCTGATCAGCACTAGTTAGGTCATCCGTTGACAGACCTCTGCCATCCCCTAAGGGAAAGTAACCTTGCAATAACCAACCTGCTTTTTTGCCTAGTATAATTTCTTCATTCTTGCTCCTTTATGGCTATAAAAGTCTTTTCTTTTGTACAGCTCCTCGGGGCTCCTTTCTATCTGCTAGATTGGATGCTGCCCGATTTGAATTGAGTTTTGCTCAAATGTACGCTTAAAAATTTTAATATGCCTCAGTTTATCTTTTAATACCTAACTGAAGGGAGGAAAAGGAAATCCATGAGGTGGAAGAGGCATACTCACAAGGAAGTGGGAAAGACACCAAAGAAATCCTTCACCTTATTTCTTTGCATGGCTCAGGTCTTGATGAGAATCACTGACTTCTCATATAGAACTTGTGTTTTTTTAACCCATAGGGTTATGACAGTCCAAATCAGCTGAATGAATGAAGTCCAGAAGACGATTCATCTAAAATTATTCATTCTACTGGTCAATGTCAGATTCAGGAGTAAAATTATGTAATTCCTGATTTCCAACCCAATTTTTATCTTGTGACAGCTTCTTTGAGATGTCCAGTGTTGCTTGGGGTGGGATGGAGTGGTTAGTTTGTGAGGAACACGTCCATGGGGAATTTTCTGCTACACACTTTTAAATCAGCATTGTATTTTCAGTGTTCTCAGTTTCAATTTTATTTCATATTATTTTTTTCTCTCTCTCTTT
Organism: Tapirus indicus; assembly: GCA_031878705.1. Taxonomy (NCBI): domain Eukaryota; kingdom Metazoa; phylum Chordata; class Mammalia; order Perissodactyla; family Tapiridae; genus Tapirus; species Tapirus indicus. Next base: position 6,596,350 of record CM062920.1, on the reverse strand, counting down.
CTCTTGAGTATATCCAGAAATATTTTTATATATTGATATGGCAGTACAATAGGGAGTTGAATACATTTCATAGGTTACTTAAACTTTATGATGTTGTACAACAGGATTCTAAATAATTTTAAAAGAGTGAGTATTAAGAAAATGGTAAAATAAAATTGTAGTGGAAAAGAAGGCGCGTAATAAATACTCAAACCAGATACGTACTCTGACAAATTCTGAAATTATGAAGACAGAATATAAGTAATATCTTCAATTTAAAAAGATCATAAAAGATGTTCATTTTTCCTATTGTCAAATTCAAATATTAAAGTTTCAAACTGAGATAGGAACTAATGATAATACTATATCTGCATACACATCGAGAAGGGAGACTATTCTTTTTTTTGTATTATCTTCAAAACTTTTTAGCAGGGGAAATAAATCTTTAGTGAACACCTACTATGTCCCAGGCACAGTGCAAGCTGATTAACATGATTTCACGTGTCCAGAGATAATGCCGGTGGCCTGTTTTCATGTAGCTACTCATAAATGTCCAACTCCTTCTACATGGTCCAGGTCCCTTGAACCTCAGCTGTTGCTCCGCATTAGGAGGGGTGTTCAAGGCTCAGACACTGATGAAGAACTTAACTACTATGTCAACGACAGGCTGAAAACTACAGTGTGCAATCAGCTTGTACCATGACATATAGAGCTAACTCGTACTATTCTTTGTAAGCAAATGAAATCCATTTTAGTCTAGCTGCAGCCAAAAGGAGCTGTGGCTCATCTCAGTGGGAAGGTAGAGCTAGATTCTGACAATGCTATCTGGATTCTTCCTCTTTCTCTTCATCTCTCATTTTAGCTTTTCTCTGGATTATGGCCACATTCCCTCTTCAGTTCAGAGAGCTTCCTCCACATCATAGAGTGGAGAAGGGAGGTGAGGTCGTGGAATATTTAGCAGTTCCAGAGGGAAGGGTGATCTTCCTCCTGGCTTTAGTATAAATAATCCTAGTAAAGCTTCTGATTGCCCTGGCTCAGGTGACATGCCTTACTCCCGGATCAACATAGTGGCCAGGGCCTGCGGCACTATTGTGGTCAGACCAGGGTCACCTACGTACTGCTATGTACTGTGATTGACCCTCACAGGAGTAAAGAGGCAGTGGAAGCATAGAGAGGTTAAGTAATTTGCTCAGAGTGACACAGCTAACATCGAGCAGGGCTAGAATTCAAACCCATGGAAATTTGTTCCAGTATCAGTGCCAATACACTGGATATTAATATTGCTACATAAGATTTCTTTTGGATAGTGTGTTCCTGGAATATCTTTTTCCATTTCTTTATTTTCTGTGTGATTTTGGTGGATTGTCCCTGTGATTATACAACATGTTTGGAACTGCACCAACCATCTCGAGCCTTTAAAGGAGTGCACTGCCAAATGCTGAGGTATGGAAATCACTAGTGTGTTGATGACATTTTCATACCTTTGAGTTAGCCATCCTTGTAACTGCCACTTTCTTACTTCTATTATATGAAATAAAAAATCCCTCTTTGTTAAGCCACTTTAGTTAGACATCTTGTTATCTGTAGCTATAAACCTTCTAACTGTCCATGACTATAAATTGTGTCTGTTTTCTTTTAATGGTTCATCTTGGATGAGTCCAGGGCTTATGGAACAACTCGCAGCACTCAGGGTGATAAGTGACCCTGGAAGAGAATGTGTTTTGTGGGGAGACAGCAGATGTGCAATAGAGATCATGCGTTCTGTTTTGGGTTTAGTAATGCTATTTATACATCTAGGTGGAAATATCAAATAGGGACTGGATATCTGAGTCCACCACTCAGAGATAGTATCTGGGTTGATGACATATATTTAGAAGTAATTTGCATAGAGCCAATCCATGTTGATGTGGGAATGAATGAGTTTATCTGAAGAGAAAGTCAAGCCACCAAGAATATTTTCAAAATATCTCTATCTCTTACTTGCCAGTGTGTCAGCAACTGTGAAGATATCCAAATATCCAGTTAATTATTAAATATTCAATAAAATTCTAATCTTGCTTCATCTCCAACAGATTCCACCTGCTCCAGTGTCTCTCTCTGAAAACATTTCCGTGGTTTTCCATCTTATTCAGAGTAAAAAAGCTTGACATAAAAGATAAAACTATTTTGTTCACAAAAATTTATTGACTTTTTTCTTCTCATTCTTATCTGCCCACCCAATTATTACATAAATACCTCTTCTCTCCTCTGTAATATTCTATTTTCTTGAGTCCCTGTATTGTTTTCCTCCTCTTTCTACAGACTGTACATCTCAAAACCCCAAAAGGAGAGTCTAGTAGAAGAGCTTAGGATTTCTCAGATTGGGGAGAGGACAATGGGAAAGGAAAGGAAGAGTGTGGGAGAGGACGATCTGTAGGGAGGATATGAAATTAGTAATTTTTTGTCCCCATTCGTAGGATTTTGATGCCCAGAATGAGAGCATTTCAAGGAGAAAGATGGGTCCTTCTCGGTTGACTGCTTCTGAGAGGAGCATTGAAAAATAGCCTTTGGATGTGGTGACTTTAGTAAATGCTATTTTGCCAGCATGATTGGATGGAAGCAGACTGGGGTGGGTTAAGAGGGGAGAGGAAGGCGAGCAACGAAGTGAGCAGTGTTGCCCCACTGGAGAAGTTTGGTGTGTGGGAGAGAAGAGAGCTAGGCAGAAGCTGTGGGTGCTGTGGCGATGGGACAAAGCTGGTTGTTGTTTCAAAATGGAGGAGACTGATGTGTGTTTAAACACTGGAAAGGATCTATTGTGATTACATATAGAGAAAAGAAAAAGAGAAAATGCTCAGTGTGTGTTTGCAGATGAAGCAGCAGGGAATCAAATCCAAAGCACAGGCGGACGCCTTGGCCTTAGATTGTTTGAAGACACATTTTGGATCAAAACAGGAGAGAAAGGGAAGAGCATGGACTTAGATGGTATGCTTATTTTTTCCCAGATTTTAGAAACTTAAGAATGGTCCTGTTCATTTTGATTACTTTGTGTTACTGTTACATTTTTTTCTTTATACCTGTTCTTAAATATTTGAGAATCCTTTGAAAATCCTGGTCTATGATTAAAAAGAAACGGCTGTCATCCCAATGTTTTTATATGACATGGAAAATAATAGTTCAACTAACTATTTGTTGTAACAATAAAGACCAGAAGCAAAACCCAAAGGTCAGGATTCTAGAGTCTTTCATGTTGACCTCTGTTCTATTATGAACTTTAAAATCTGTTTTACATCAGATGCTGCAGGAAATGGAAAAGGATGACATGGGAAAGGAATATATCCTGCTAAGTTTGCCTGGGTCCAGGGGAACTGGTGATGTTACCAAAGAGAAACAAACAGCAGTTGATGAGGGTTTTCAATATGAGTAAAATGCTTTGATGTCAGATGATTTTTAAAAAGAGAGAGAAAGATGCAGATTTTAGCAAGAAAATACCAAAACAAAACACAGATTGACCAGAGTCAGGTCTGAGAAGAAAAGTTGCAAGGAAGTGGGTATAAGACAAGCCACAGAGCATAAAAAGTATTCATAAGTTTTCTATTACAATTCATGGCAATCATTAAAATAAATTTCTTAATCATATAATATTTCAATTAAGCATTCTTTTAAAAAGAGAATGTGGTAAATTTAGAGCAATAAGCCTTAATTGTGATAAATTATTCAGAGCCCACTTTGGGGTGGATATTCTGTATTTCATTAAAATTTCAAATAAATATTCTCCTTTTGCTTTGTGAAACATCTTAGTATATTATTATGGCTTTTCTAGTTTCTATCCCCCTTCCACTCCTGTCATTGCTTTCAAAACCACTATTAGTGTGATGTTTTTACCCTTTCCTGACAAGGTTAAAAGCATTGTTAATTGACCACTAGTTTCAATGGATGTGGCATGGTAATAATTACAGTAATGAGTAAACAATGGTACAGCGACACACACAATGCCAGCAGAACCTATCTGCATGATTCTTGTGAAAACGATTCCCTTATGCGATGCTACACTCAACACAAGGGTCATGTCTGGGAGGTCATAAGACGTGCCCGGAGTGGTTTACTCCACATAACACATTGGTGTTCTGTTTCTGTAATCCTGGAGGGGACGGAGCTCGTGAGAAGGGGGACATGTACTCCTAAGCTTGCTGCCCATCTGGCAAACATCACCACATCATCAAGGTTCATTTCAAGCCTTGCATTCTACGGGGTCTTTCTGAACCTCCTTCCCTCTAGCAGAACTTCCTTCTTCCTCCCATGCACTTCCAATCGGGGGAGAGGAAAACAGAGAATAACTCCAAACTACTCCATTTATCATTAATTAATTAAATTACTTATTCCATTTATGTATAATTCTAAAATACATTTATAGTTTGATTCTTTGGCAGGATAAGACTCATTTCTCTGCATTGCATTGTCATAATAATCAAGGTTGTATCCGGAAGAGATTCATAAAAGCAGTAATCAAACACCGAATAGAATCTGAACAGATATTTAAACTTGTGAATAAGACAGAATTTAAAATCAACATAAAATAGAGCTAAATGTCTCTTAAAAACTCAAAAATCAGCTTTCCATAATTTCAAAAAAGTATGCAGTGGTTTTGTTTTCCTGAAATCTTTCAAAATTTCCTACTAAGGGTAATATAGGAAGAATAAAAGAGACGATATCTTCAGAAATTATTTTATTTCTTTAAATGGATTCAAACCTTTAAAAAAATTCTGACGCTGGGCTAATTTTGAAAACTAATCATCTTTCATGTTAGAAAAGTTTAAATTGCCAGTTTAAGCCTGTTAAAAATATTTTTATTGCGTTCTTAGTAATTTCCCATGGAAGCATTTCTAAAGGCTCAGCAAAACATTTACAATTTTATAAAACCTTTTAAATTAATTTATAACTTAACTATGAGCTTCTTTTAGGGAGACTCAAAACAGTGGGTGACCTTATATCCATAATGTGAATGCTTAAATGTTTTATTACGACAGAGTGAATTAGGATGGAGTTACTTAACTTTAGATACCAACATTTCATTTAACTGCAATCTGTTTGGCCCTTTATTAAACTAATTTAATTCCATTTTATTCAGTCGTAAGCTCACTTCTGTGTGTTCTAACTGGTTTCTTTTGTTTCCAACTGTAGAATGGCTTCAAGTAGGGGATATGAGAAAAATACTGACCAAATTAAGTAATTCTCTTGGCATTTTATCCCGTCAGATGTTTAAGATCAACATTTCCTCGTAATCTTGATTAGTGAGCTACAACACGGACCCAATCTCACGTCCTCTTAGTCCACCTTATGTAGCTAAGATGTAAATTACTATGACAAACAACTGTGTGCAGGTGTAAGCTGACAGCACATTGCTACAGCCATAACTGTCTTTTACATTCTGTCCCAGAGCATCTTTACACTTATTTTTAGTTCTCTTTGTTTTCTAATAAATGCTTTAAGGGCTATGTATTTTCCTCTGTGTAGCATTTCAATCCCATTCACACGATGAGCCAGGTAGTGTTCTCGTTGCTCTTTTCTAATTAGAATTTAATTTTAGCTTTGATCTCCCGAGTTAACCGAAGGGTTATTTAGAGAAGTCTTAATATCTAAATAAATATTTCCCTTTATTTTCACAGTTTATTGCCTGAAACGTAGCCTGAGTAATTTCTGGTTTGGGATCTTCATTGAGATTTTCCTTGTATAAAAGATTACGCGGTCTTTCTTAAATGAAATTTCCATGGATACAGAAAAATTTATATGTAACAGAGTGTTATATTGGAACTCTTTCTACCTCAGGTTTGGCTGAAGTCACAAAAAATCAGTGGCAAGTGCTCTTGCATTCTACTGTGAGGGGCTCTACCAACTTACATCAATCTTACAAAGGAGTGCCTGGAAATCATCTTTGCAATACGTCCACCACTTCCAACCCATGTAAACTGCAGACGCAGACTTCCGCCAGACATAGGTTAATAAAAAAAAGAGGGGGTGCTTTTTCTGGAGAGAATTGTCGATGGATGTTAAGTACCGCCCACCCCTCTGTGGAAGGATGAGGAATGCTTCAAATTCACCTAAACTCTCATGTGGAAGATTCTTTACTGAGACCACCCAGACAGCTTGATACGTGTCCTCTAGAGTATCAGACACACTCCGGAGAAATTTAAAGGATGCAAATTGTGTGAAGCTCCTCGAAGCGTTCTATCAGAGTAGAGCACTATGGCGGATGGTAAGAACATTGCCACCAACAGAGGCCCAGAGGTGAGCATGTCTCCCTGTTAAAGCCACATTGGTGGGGGTGGGGGTGGGTCTAAGACTGACAGTGAGATGTGACATTCACTCCACTGACTGTCGTACATGTGAAAACTGATCAAAGGTAACCTTTCCAAACTACTTACATTTCCTATGGGATTATAAACCTAAAAAGAGATTAAATGTAAAATTATTCAATCAATCCAGACTAAATAGTCCTATTAGTGTACATAATACATGCATATTACTTTGGGGCAGTGATAAAAGTCCCTTTAACCTCTGGGAGGACGTGTCTTCTTTCCCCAGCTGTAGTCTAGGCCATCACTGTAGATGGGATCCAGTACAATGACTCTTGCAGAATGAGATTGTACTTGTCCAGCCAGATTCTTCAAGTGTTGGGAGAGCAGAGGAGCAACCGACTGAGACCCTGCAGTGAGAGAAAGCCTTTGAACCATGAAATCTCAGGGTTTTTCTCATCTGTAGCAAAGAACTCCTTTTCTGTGATTAGTTCCTCTAGAAGTGTGGTTGCTGTTCATATCCTTGCTATGATTGGCTATGTGTAAACTAACTCATCCTAATGTGTTCATCCTAGATAGTATTAACGTAGAACATGTATATTCATTCTGCTACCCACACCCTATTATCATAGGTTTTATAGATATACAAATTAAACAAGCCTCACTTATTGGTGCAGACCAGATACTGTGGCTACGATTGGAATTGAGCATCCCAATTCATGCACTCACACTCTTTGAACCCAATGACCAGGTATGGATTGTAGGAAAAGATCAGCTGGGGTCATCTTAGAAACAGGTCAAGATGGCTACCTGGGATTCAGCTAATAGGACACGAGGCTGAATCAAAAGTCACCAACAAGAGGATATGTTTTTAATTGCATCAAGGGAACCGTGATAAGGTGTCTCCAAAAGAACCCACACAATACCCATGAAAGAGGAATAAGATTTAACGTCTTCCATGGCCAGATCAATGCCAATCCAGAAAGCCTTTTCCTGTCCTGTAATTCCCTCCCTTCCCTGCTTCATCACTGGAGTGGGAGGGAGAGGAATAGAATCACACGCTAGGAAAATACTGCAGAAGTCAATCATGCTTCCCACTTTCCCATTGCAGGCTCCCAATCAAGGCTGGAGACAAGTGGAGGCAAGGCAGAAGCTCTAACATTAAACCAAGCTCTGAGTTTCAACTATCGCATGGGACTGGACATTCACTTACTGAATTAGGTATACATTATGATTCAAAGTGATGAAAGGACTTCTCAATTTCTGAGAGTGATCAGAAAAATGATAGATTTCACCTCAGGAAAGGGAAAGACTAGCCCCACAAAATGGTGGCTTAGATTGGAAGTAGTAGCTTTCCCATTGTATCCTATGAGTCTCATTTCTTCAGTGGTTGCCTTATATATTTATAGATCAATTTTCTCGTTTTGCTAGTCAAATCATCTCTATCAGAGGGTGGCAAACTACAGTCACAGGCCAGATCTTATCTGTCACCTGTAGTTGTGAAGAGTAGCAGAACATTCCACCCCAAAATATAATTGTAGGAGTTGACCCAAAAAAATGCACTTTGGTAAATTGATTATTTTGAACTGTACGTAAATACAGGGAGAGGTTTTCTCTGAACTCCCCTTATTTGCCTAAAGGTAAATTCTCCAAAAGGAACTTAGTTGTCATACAACCCCTTTCTGGGAAGGATTCCTGTCAACCAGGGAAGATTGACTCTTATCACAGGAGACAAGACTAGAAGTCCACATCACACCCAGACACACTTTTCACAAACTGTCATAGCTCCCATCTGTTCTTCTAAGGACCCATTCATGTTTCCTAAAAATCATTTCCTCTCCCCTAAAAGGCCTATGTCCCTCTCCCCTTTCACTATTAATATGGTATTTAATCCTGAATTCTAATGCTACCTCTTTAAGAATTACTCATTTTTCCTGGGTATCTCCCATGTATACATGAGGTAGACATGTTAATAAACTTTTGTTTGTTTTTCTCTTGTTAATCTGTCTCTTATTACAGGGAGGGTCAGTCCAGAATTCAGATGTAGACAAAATTTGATTGAAACACAGCCACACCCATTTGCTTATGTATTATTTTTGGCTGCTTTCACATTACAACAGCAGAGTCGTGTGACAGAGACCACATGGCCCTCAGGTCTAAAATATTTCCCATCTGGCTGTTTGCAGAAAATGGTGCTACTCTTGATGTATATTTTTCTCAATTTTTAGTCAGCTAATCATTTGAATTCTCTATGTGAAGTATTGTCAATTTCCCTTGGTGTTTGCGTCACCTTTTTTACTTTAAAAATTTACAAAGCTGTGTGGCAAAGTTTCATGACCTCTGTGTCTTTCATTGGCTTGTGACTTTATCGGTATCCAATATACCTCCTTTTCCTTTTTAATGGACTTCACATTGAATTCTCTTTTGTCCAATCCCAATATTAGTATAACTGCTTTCTTGAGTTAGCATTTGCCTAGTACTTAATAACCATCAATTAATTTTGAGTCTTTCTACAACATTACTTTTTAGATACTTATCTTTAAGAAAAAACTTATAACTACATTTTTTAATCCTTTGATTTGGAGAATTTAAGATTTTTTTTTTGTGAAAGGTAATGCTTGAATTTTTCCTTGCCATATTCTTTTGTTTTGTATCTTCCATACCTTCTGCTCTGTTTCTGTGTTTTTCTTCTTTTAATTTGATTCCTCAAGATTACTTTTTTTTTTCCATTTGTGGTTTGAAGTTGTACATCCTATTTCTCTCTGCCTAGTGTACATCCTTAAAATCTTAACATACATATTTCAACTCATTTTTCCGCTGTTATTTAGATTCAGCCATACCAATTTATTTCCTACCATAAGATGGGCACCTTGCCTACTTTTCTTCATCCTCTTCACTTGTCACCACTAAAATGTTGTAATAATTGAAATATTATGAGTAATATTATGACAATATTACTTTTAAAGGGTATTATAAATTATTTATATTCAATTATTCATTTTGTGAATTTATTTTTCTCTACTCTTTTTCTACTATTTTCCCTTTTTAGTGTCGTTACTTGATTTGCTAATGTACATTCTCAATTTTTTTGAGTATTTGTGGTGATGAACTTGATGAGTCTCTGCATGTATGAAAAATATTTACTCTGATCTTGCACTTGACTCCTTCCCCATCTCAACCATGTTCCTTTAAACATAAGTCCTCGGTAAAAAGCCCATTAAACTTTCATCAATGAAAAATTTATAGCATGCTTCTGTTTTCTGAGTATGGCAGATTTTATATCTTGAAAACCAAAGAGATTATAGTGCAAACCATCTCTCACTGTCATTTTAGTAAATTGTCTAAACACTAATAAGTGTTCAAAAACGATAGATATATATTACACACACATGTGCGCACACACATGTTTATACACAGGCAAAAAAAAAAAATACTTGTAGTACTCAGTGGACAACACCTCTTACTTACCTGACAGATGAATTAACCATGAAAGAAAAGGGACCTAGATAAAGAAAATATAAGATTTCATAAATAAATAAATAAATAACCCATTTTATCGATGGGCAAGGAACATCACCATAGAAAACGGAAGCCACCCCTGGATGTTATATCAGTTAAGATGTGTTTGGTTGCAAACAGAAGAAGATGAAACTCAAACTGGCTGCAGTAATGCGGAGCACTGCTCCTCAACGGGTGGTCAGTGAGCATGCGCATTAGTGTTACCTGCGATCTTGTTAGTAACGCAAATTCTTGGGGCTTACTCCAGAACGACTGAATCAGAATCTCAGGCGGTGGAGCCCAGGAATCTGTGTTTTAACAAGCCCTGCAGATGACTCCTATTCACACTGCAGTTTAAGAAGCATAAGCGAAGGAGATTTATTGGCTTACAAACTGGAAGTTTAGAGTTGGATTCTATGGCTCAATGTATCTTTTTGCTTTTCTGTTCTGCCTTCAACATGTCAGTTTCATCCTCATCCTGCTTCCTTTGGGGTTCTCTAGGCACTGCCAACAATGTCGGGGCTCTAAATCTCCTCACTGATTTGAAAAAGTACGTTACATATGGGAGCTACTTTATAGAAGTAAGGAAAGTTCGTTCTCAAAAGTCCACAAGTACTTTCTCCCTGTGCCTCATCGCCCAGTTTGGGTTGCAGATTCGTCTGTAAACATGGGCCAGGATTTGGGATAATGCTGATTACTGTGTGCCATGTGCCCCTACCCTAAAGACACAGAGGGATTCAGCATCTCTCCAAGCTGATGGGAAGCATGGGGACGTATAAATGCTTGAACTCAAATTAGAGTTAATACCAGGAGAAGAAGTAATAAATGATAGGAAACCAACCACAGCATCAACTTAATATCACTAAAATGTCAATCTTCCAAATGATTATATAAAATTAATTTTAAAAGTCTATCAGAATCCCTACTAAAAAAGCTTGTCTATTTTAATAGAAAATTGACCAACATTTTAAAAAAATAGATAACTAATGAGGAAGAACCCACCCAACAAGATTTAAAATATACTGCAAAGTTTTAGTAATCACAATTGTATACCCAGGAAACCTATTGAAACAAGAATAAGAAATAGATTAATGGGGGGCTGGCCCAGCGGCGTAGTGGTTAGGTTCGCACTCTCCACTTCGGTGGCCCAGGGTTTGCAGGTTCAGATCCCAGGCATGGACCCATGCAAGCTCATCAAGCCATGCTGTGGCAGGCGTTCCACATATAAAATAGAGGAAAATGGGCATGGATGTTAGCTCAGGGCCAATCTTCCTCACCAAAAAAAAAAAAAAAAGATTAATGGGATTGAGTAAAGATCCAAAATGTATAAATGGGAACTTAATATATAATAAAGATAGCATTTCATTCCATTATTTATCTGACAAATACAGTTGGCATAATTAGCTACCCATCTGTATAAAAGTGGTTAGATCATTTTGTTATACCATTACAAAAATAAATTCTAGATGGATTAAAGAATAAATGTAAAAGACACAATATTCCCAAAACAATTAGGAGAATATTTGTATAACCATGCAGTCGGGGAGACATTCAGAAGCAATAAAGGAAACATTAAAGGAGATTAAGAGATTTGATTACAAAGAAATTTAAACTTTCTACATGGAAAAAATACCATAAACAAAGCCTAAGAATAGATAAGACTGAGAGAAAATATTTGTAATATAGACAGCAATAACAAATAAGTTGATAAGAAGTACATAAACAATGCAATAAAATTTGGCAGTGATGTAAACCAGTAAGTCACAGAGGAGGAAATGCCAATGGAAAATGGATATTAATATGTGAAAAGATGTTTAAATTCACTGGTTGTCAGGAAAATGGAAATGAAAACAATGACAGGCTAGGTTTTTTAACCCATGAGGTTGGTTGTGTGTTTTTGTGTGTGTGGGGGGGGTGTGTGTTTAATATACAAAGCCCAGTGCTGATGAGAATGTGGGGAAATGGAAATTCTTATACATGTTGATGGAAATATGAAATAGTAGGACCCCTCTGGAATAGATTTGATAGTATCCACTAAAATTGAAAAAAAATATATATACACACACACATACACATATATTCTTTAACCAAGTAATCTCAGTTTGGGGAATCTATCAAATAGAAACAAAACCACAGGTATATAAAGAAATATGTGCAAGAATGTTTATCGCAGCATTATATAAGTAGCAAAAATAAATCAGCAAACTGTATTGTCGATTAATAGGAGACAGGTTGAATAAATTAAGATATACACATGCTGTGAAATGCTATGCAGTCATAAAAAAGGAATGAGCTTATTCATTATTCATTCAACAAACATTTAACACAGACCTGCAATGTTCATGTCCTGTTCTAAGTGTTGACATTAATGCAAGTTCTAAAGGAAAGTGTGTCTTTCATAACTCATATACTAGTGAGGATGGAGAATAAATAAGTAAACAAATAATTTCAGAGAGTGATTATATACTAAGAATAAAATAAAACAGGGTAAGACGATAACAAATGATAGATAGGGAGATGAACTGAGACTGAAGAAACGGAGAAAGACAGTCTTGTGAAAATAATGGAAAAGAATATTTTAGGCAGAATGAACATCTTCCTTACAGCCCTATCAATGGATCCCGAGGATGTTCAGATTATGCTAAAAAAGAAAAACTACAGAAAAATACAGCAAAGTGTGATCCCATTTTTGTTTAAAAGAATTAGGAAAATCACTCTCCAGGTGGGTATGTATATGCTTTTTTAAGTAAGCATAGAGAAAACGTAGACGACTACATCATATTGACACTAGCTAACACGGGAAGGAGCACTGGGTGTGGAGGGGTAGATACAGTTAGTTTACATCTTCTTAGTAGACGTCTGTTTTTAGCTCACAACAGCAAGCAGATTTTGATTTTACAGTTTGGGGAAGAAACTATAATCAAGATTTTCAAATTATCTTAAAAAAATCTTTTAGTACGTGAGTCATTTCAATTTTGAGATTCATTTCTTTGATTAAATACCCTTATTTCTTTGATTATTTCCTCCCCATTGTTCTTTCTAACAGTTTGTTGCAGAACACCTGTAAATTGGTCAAGCGGCCTGGCTACTCTGAATTCCAATTATTTCCACTTAATTACCTGAGACTCCTCGAGGGCCGCTCCCTGCTCACTGCTGTCTTGTGTAGGTATTGTTGGCCATTGTTTCTTTTGCTTTCCATCTTTTGGAATTTTTCCTCAATGTTTCTTCTAATCACTTTTTTCCCCCTCAGTATCTTGTATCTGTTTTTCAAGAACCTAAATGTCTTGGTTAGTTCAGATTGTTGTAGCAGAATATCACAGGCTGGTGATTTATAATCAACAAACATTTATTTCTTGCAGTTCTGGAAGCTGAGTCCAAGACCCAGGTGCTGGCAGATTAGGTGTCCGGTGAGAGCCCGCCTTCTGGTTCACAGATGGCTGTCTTCACGCTGCATCGTCACATGGCGAAAGGGGCAAGGGAGCTCTCTGGGGGCTGTGTGATCAGGGCACCAGTCCCATTCATGAGGGCTCCACCCTCGTGACCTAGTTACATTCCAAAGGCCCCACCTCCTACTTCCGACACGCTGGAGGTTAGAATTTCAACATAGGAATTTGGGGGGACGTAAACATTCACTCCATAACACTAAGTAAATTTTGTGCTGGAGAAGGGTCCACGTTCAGTTCATCATCTTTATCCAACTGCCTCTCCTATTCTTTCTGCCACCCTAGAATTTACTTGTCAGCCTTGCAGGATAATTCAGGCCAAATGTAAGCACTTGCAAAACTATGTGTTTTTAGACTGCAAAGAACTACTTACATTTCATTACAATCGTTATTTTCCAGTCTTTATTTCCCTCTCAGAACCATTGGTTTTGAACACAGGCAGCCATGATTTCTGAGGGCACAGCTCCTACAGCTAGAGTGTGGGGTTTGTCATTCCCACTTCAACCAGAACCACTTAGTTTTTTTCAATTTTATATTACATGCATCTGTTTAAGGTCCTGTCAAAAAAAGAGATGATTATTTTTAAAAGAGTTGGAACAGCATCTTAAGAAGAAAAACAAAGGCAGTTGGAATTCATAAGTTTATCTTTGGCGCTCTCCCAACATTTTCATTGATCTTTTTTCATTTCCAGTTCTCCTTGTGACCTGCCCTCCAGATGCCTACAGCCGCATGCGGTCTTCGGATCCTAAAACACATTCAGACTCAGCCTTCCGAAAGTTACATTCCTAGCGATCCAAAATTACCTTTCCCTGTGCCCCCAATAAAAATGCAAATTCTACTGGTGCATCAGACCTTGTCAAGATGTTACAGAATTATCTGATTAAAAATTTACATGTAGATATTAAAAGTGGATAGGAAATCCCGAGGAAGCATGTTGCATTTGAAAATTGGATATTATCCTAACTTATCTCTTGTTGGTAGATGATATGCAGGCATGTCTGTGTCTATGTGTCCCCTTCCTCACCCTCCTCTTGTCTGCTTAGTGACGTGACATAGTCTTCCCATTGAAAGAACAGGACACATAACACCACAAACCCTTTTTATGTGTCAAACTTAGTGATTCTCAAATTAGTGAAGTTCTTGATGAATTTTCCACTGGTCTGTCGCAAAAGGAGAAAAATAGGCCACTACAGTGCATTTTCATAAAAACAAATTGATTCAGTTTGCAGAACTATAATTTATTCTGTGAATTTTGTCCTGTTTTAATGAAATAACTATTATAGTAAAAAGTTGTCTTGTTTTAAATGTCCTGATCTTGACAAATCAGGACTTCTGGTTGTAAAATCCCCAACTAAAAAAAACATCCATGAAATGCCAAAGTCTTGCAACACAATACGTTCTGAGCTCTTTGGAGAAAAGGATGTTGTCTTATTCTGCATTCTATCCCTACTGCAAGGAGAAGTGTCTGTCATAGTATAGTACCCATTATTTGGAAGACTGAATTGTGACGTAAATAGAGTAAGCCAAGCCTTTTAATGCTACAGAGTTTACACTGTAGTTGATCCGTATTAGCAGAAATCCTATCCACATTACATGTGATAAATACTACTCCACATAAATCCCATGCTGGGGTGTATGTAGGTCTATCCATACTCTCTATTTCTTTTCCAGTTGGATTTCAAAAGGAGTTTATTCACATGGTCCCAGGGAATCACCAAGATGGTAAATTTTCTGCCTTCCCACTTCTCCATATCCTCATTTCTAGAAAACAATTCCATGAAGCCATGTTTAAAACTTTCTACCATCTTTCTAAAACAGGTTCCCAGCCATCAAAATTGTGTGTCCTCTTACTCTAGCTGACTAGTTTCTTATCTATCTTTGTATGTAAATTGTGCTAAATTTAACTAAGAAGACAAGGGAGTCTAATTTAAAATTCCCATGGCTCATTAGTCACATCCCATAGTGTTGGAAGTACTTTTAGGCAATGTTTTTCAGTCCTGGAAAAGTTGAAAATGTACAACATGTCTTGTTAGCAATCATTCTTTCCCCCCTGGGAAACTTAGCAAGTGATCTGAAGAAATATCTGTAATATATATCTTACTCTGTATTTTATTAAACTTTGTGTTGTCTCAAATTTAATAACTACATCTATGCAATTTAACTTTTGCCTATTGAGATTTCTTGACTATCCTCTCTAAAAGAAAACTTTACTTCAGTTAGAACCCTGACCCCATAACATATACATTTTTCCCCTTTGAGATCATTTAAGTACTTGTTTTTTTCTCCACTTCAGCTGGTTTTATCCTGCAACAGTGGAACAAAAAATTTTCACTTATAGATCCCCGTTAATCTTGTTCTTTCTCTTTCACCTTTTGCTCAGTCTGTTTGTCATCTCCTCCTGGTGAAAACAAGACTTCCTTCCTCCCAACTCCCCACATTCCACCCCACGGAAGTATGTGACGGTAGTTATGCTTAATGTAGACTATCGTTTTAGAGGAGGTGGACAGAATAAGACTATGGATATTAAAATAGTGGCACATATATCTTGTTTATTTATACCAATGCATTAATGAATGGTAGAGATATTTAGCGTGGGTCAATATCAATGAATAAAATGTTGGAGGTTCAAACGTGTCTTTTTTGTCAGTTGCAGTTAGATAAAAATGTGTATATGCAAATTTCTGCTACTAGTATCGTTGGCCTTTGATCATTAATGACAAAAAGGGCAAGACCACAGCATGGATGGCCATGGGAAAGCACAGCGCATCAATGCCCTTAAAATACAGGCTAATAGACCTTGAGAGTTGAGACCTTGAGTTCAATTGTCCTTCAGTCTCAAAGGACCTCTCACTATACGGACCCAAGTTCCATTAGGCTCTTTACTGCTCCCATGCCATTGGACATATTGTCTTTGGAACTGTTGATAATCTCTAGGACTCTATCATGGTTAGTCTGTTGTTCTAGATCAGGAGGATATAGTTTAGATTTATTCCCAAATAGAAATGTTGTTGCTATCATAAACATTTGTAGCTGGCAGTGTACCTTCATGGTGACAAGTCACTATGCATTGGTTAAATGCATTTCATCACACACAATTTATATTTTTACAGACAAAAATTATTTGCAACACTATTAATTTTTTATAAGTTAATGTCTGTCTCTATAGAGTTGTAAAATACCCTAGCCAAAGACAAACTAAGGTGCACACTCCTATAGGGTCAGTTAATCTCCGGAAGCTGTGATGTTCCACTGAAAAGATATTCAGTGGTCTCTTTTACCCATTTCAGTGAAAAGATATCCTATAATCTCTTTCATCCACAATTTCTCCCTTCTTTGTGATCTTAACTCAAAGAAAGATGATTCTTGACCAGAAAATAAGTGCGGTTCATTAGATTTGGCCTGATTATTTGCATGTATGCAGCAAAAGTCTTAATTTACTATGTATTTCTTCTCAAGATTATTGTGAAAAGCCCTATACAGTATCGAACAACCACAAAATTAACTTCTTTCTGGAAGTTGTCACAAGGAATCTGACTGGATTTTAATTTCAAAGCCCTCTATTATTTGCTATCTTGAGGGAAGGCAATCAAGCCAAAAAACCTCTTTGCACCAGATTTCACCAGTGATATCTATGCATTTAGATGAATTTTTCTCTTCTTTAAGCCCCCCAAATATCCTTCCTTAGGTTTCTTGGCGCGCCAAGAAGTGACCTTTCTTACCACCTGTTAGGTTGGGATTCCACAGCCAGGTGCCAGGGCAGTTTCTCTGAGAAGATTTTGTAGGCATCAGCTTCATAGATAAAGTCAATCATAGTTCCTTAAAAGTGGCTTGTCACCTGATTAGATGAGCATTATTCTCAGCTATAACACTTTATGTGAGGACATGCTTGCTTTGTCAGTTTTTCCAACTATATCTTGGTAGAAATGAGGACAGATTCTTACTGAGCCTATGTAAATAACTGAATTAACATGCAAAGTCAGAAGACTTAACTTCTGGAGGGGTCAACGGAAATCAGATAATATTTTTAAATATTTGATTTCAGTTTACAAAAGCAGAGTCTATCAAATTGTCGTGTTTCACTAGATTTGTGGGTTAGAAGTCTCACGGAGTTGTTTTATTAGCGTGAAAATTGTCTAAGTGGTGTCATCAGAAGCCTTTGCCTAAGAGTCTATTTTAATTGTCAATAGTGTGAAGTACCTGATATAGTTCTTTTCCATGGTGTTCTGACACAATCTTTGTTTCCTGAAGACGAAAACTCTGGTAGTTTATAGAAGAGTCTGTACTCAGCATCAGAGTAAAACAAAGATGGTATGTGACAAAAACTGTTGTTAATTTCTTACCGAAATTTTTCAAATGTGAAAGGATTAATGAGAGTTCGTAATAAGAATCTGTAAGTGACCAAAAATGTTGGTTGTTTCTATGGCAAGCCAAACATTATAATAAAGTTATTCCAAATATAATTTTAGACAAACTGTCCGTAGGGATAACTGATTAAGCCCATTTTCAAAAAGTCAGTGAATTTTACATCTGATTTATAAAAAAGGATGAGTGTAATTTTTATACAGGATAATCCTGAGACACTATATACATAATATACAAAGAATACACCTATAATATGAAGTAAAGAGATTCAGTAAGTAAGGAATAAGGCCTACACATCTGTAGTTTTATAAAACTATATGAATAAGTCTGACATATATCCTTAGTTGAGAACCACTAGCTTTGAAGATACTAGATTCAAATTAAAGAAGTAAGATTGTGGCCAAGTAAACAATTTAAAAAATTACAAAAATATGACCAATAACACCATACTGTTGTCTAATATCTTCAGGCAAACCCCCAGGACTATGACAAATATAGGGAAAATCAACTGAACTATTTCATAAGAACTTTGATTAGTGTTTCCCTGAGCACAGAGATTTACCAGAGGCAGTGAGGATTTTGGTACAGTTGATCCTCATTATTCACGAATTCTGTATTCGTGAATCTGCCTACTTGCTAAAATTTATTTGTAACCCCCAAATCAACTCTCATGGATGTGCAAGTCCCACTTGAGGTCAAACAAGGTGATGCTCTGCCTTCTTGTTTTAGCTTTCATACTGTAAACAAGCTTTTCTTTCATGGTCAGTTTAATGCTATGTTTTTCATATTTTTCTGCTTTTTGTTGATTTCACAGTCTAAAATGACCCTCATGGGCCAAAAATGAAACAGTAATAGTAATATACTATAACTGATTAAGTAAAACTAGATTTTATGAGTCTCTGATAATAACAAATAAATAAATAGATAGGGAAGAGAAGGGAAAGTCGTTCCTTACAATAGAGTGCTGACTAATAAACACGGAAGGAATAATGGAATTAGAAATCACCATTTTGCAACGGTCACTGTAAAAACTGTTAAAGAAAACAATAACTGGATGGTAAATCACGAGTGAGGGGAGGTTATATGAGGTTCAGAATATCTACATAATCTTAAGAATCTCCCCACAAGTTATTTATTACAGTCCATCCTCATTATTCATGGATTCTGTATTTGTGAATTCACCTGCTTGCACTTTAAGGTCTCTGAGAAGTGATTTACCTGCGGAAATTACTTTGGCTCATCCTCTGATTCTAAAATCTGTCTTCTTTCTTCAGCTTTGGAGACACTTCAATCTCTAAAGTTTGGGTTTCTGATTCTACCCAGAAATAGCTTTTAGCGCCTCACTGTGAATCTCTGTTACTGACAACACAGCCCTCCTTCCAGCCACCTCTTAATTCTTGGTATCAGACCTCCTGGGATTATTACAGATGTGATCAAACACACAGTCAGACACATTTGGCCCTGATTTTATCTCTACTCAGCAATGCCAGCCACGTCCTAGAGTTGGACTAGACTGGTGGTCTTGTCAACTTCGGCTTGTTTGTGACCAGGCATATATATGAGATGTTTGGTCTGTCTGTGATAATTGTTTAAAGAATTCCATTTTTTCTTTAGTGTATGACACATGTCCTCTTAATTGTTTTAAGTTTTTATGTTTTGGCAAATGTTTCTGAGCCACCTTGGTTTGTCAAGTACAGAGTTTCTCAATCTCAGCAATATTGACATCTTGGGCCAAATAACTCTTTGTTGTTGAGAAGTACCCTCTGCATCACAGGATGTTTAGCAGAAGACCCAGCCTCTACTCACCAGACGCCAGTAGTACCCTCCAAGTAGTGACAACAAAATATGTTTCCAGACGTTGCTAAATGTGTCCCCAGTTAAGAACGGTTGGTCAAATTCTTTGTTCTGAATCCCCATTGCCACTTACCAGCTAAGTAATCTTGAGCAGGGTACGGAACCTCAGTATCCCCGGCTGTAAAATGGGCATACTATTGCTTCTAATGCAAATGATTATTAAGAGATAGATGAGCCAACACATTTCAAGTCCTAAGTGCAGCATCTTATAAACAAGATCATCAAATAAATGAAAGCCCTTATTATTTTATTATTAATTGTAAATAGTTAAGGGAATAAGTAATAACCAAAATAAACATTAGTATGCTACTTTGAAACACAATGTTATTCCATAGACAGCTGTTTAAATGGCTAATTAAACAAAGTGGTAATTTATTAGAAGGCCTATTTAAATTATTTTGTTGATTTAGTCCCATCGAAGTCCATGAAGTCGTAAAATTTTTTCCCAAGACTTTTTGAGATCTGCAGTCTAATATCCAGGATGCTTTAAATTTATGTGCAGATTTGTCATTAAAATATTCTCATAAAGTTCTGGATGGATAAGAAGCCATCGCCTATTTCCCCGTAGTTAGACTTCTCTACTAGCAGATGCGAGTTCTCTGGGGCAGATGCTGTGTCCTGTTTATTCAGTACACAAACCACTAGGAAGTTCCATGAGCTCAATTTTGCTAGTATACCCTTTTCCGGGAGAATCTTTTAGAACTGATGTTAACTCTTGGAGAACATTAGTTTATTATTTGAGCTACCTTAGGTATCTAAAGAAAATCAATAGATCTCAACTCAGGAAAAAGCAAAAAATGTATGAAATGAAGGATGCTGAAAAATCTTCTCACTCCAAAACAATACTGTTTCTGGAGAGTCTCTGTTTTAATTAAAATATATTTTCCATTAACATATATTAATATGTTAGCTTAGTGAAGAGTACAGGATTGGGACATAGGGCAGGTTGTGATGATGGAGCACAGAGGGGAAATAAATGCATTTAGAGCATGATATAGAGTCTAAGAAAGGCTGATTTTAGTCATTCAAATCAGTAGGGCCAATTGGAAACTCTCACTTCCAGTTCAATCTGTCTGATATGTCTCCTGGGCATGGTGGGAAGCCTGGAGATGTCCTAGTCCCTGGGGCACTAGGCCCAGGCTGGGCAGTGGGCAAAGCCTCTGGAGCCTCAAGTTGTAGACAGATGCTGGGGCAGGGAGACATTTACAGAATCGGTATCTTGCGAGGATTTTTAGGTTAATAGTAAGATAAATGGTATAAAGAGAGATTTCAAAGTCAAAGAAAAGTAGGAAATACCAGTCAAGTGGACCTATGTAGAGCTTCAGAATCCAAGAAAGCTGGTGTAGAGGATTGAAGCTGGGACCTGGGGCAACTTTCTCAGGAGTGGTGCATGTGCCTGTTTTTTTTTTAAATGTGGAGCCACGTTTCCTGGTGAAGGTAAGGGTTGAGGGCCTATTTCATTCAGCACTCAACAAGTGTTCATTGAATAGGTTAACGTCTGCCAAGTAATTTTTTAGGTGGTAGTGAGGTAACGGCAAGTACATTCAGCACTGGTTCCTGCTCTTATAAAGCTCTCAAGTGAGTAAAAGATATTAATTATTATATTATGTAGTTATCTACTAAGTTAGCAGCTAATTATGAAAAGAAAATTTTTCTATTACAGTGGAGAATCGGAATACCTAATCTACATTGTGGTGGTGATGATGGTGGTGTGGGGGCAAAAATCAGGGGAGGCGCCACCAAAGAAGTGGGCTTTTAAATTTTTTTGTGTTTTTGTTGATATTCCAGAATGTATGGAAAATAAGCAGCATTCCAAACAAATGGAATTCAATAGCATAAAGACTGGAGGGGGTTGGGTGTGCAGCAGGCCACAGTAAGTGAAAGATGCCCAGTAAGTCTGGAACATAGAGATTGAGGGAAATGGATCTGTGAAATAGCCAAGTAAGCAGAGGCCAGACCATGCAGGACGTCACAGGCCAGCAGAAGGGTCTGAGTCTGTATCCTGAGCTTAATAGATAATCATTGTCGGTACTTAAGCAGAGGGTGAATAATTGGGTTTGTAATTTAAAAGCATCCCTTTGACAAGTCTGTGGTGACCAGATTGTTGGGTAGAAAGAGTGGTGTAGGACTCTTCCTAGTAATCTAGTACAGTACTTTAGTTCTACGATGATGTGGCTTGGATTAGAGTGATAGAGTTCATAGGAAGAGCTGTGAATGAATACGGGAGACATTTAAGAGGTATAATTGGCAGGATTTGATGATGAATTAGACTTGGGTGTGAGAGAGAAGAATGTGATAGAGTTGGCTTGTGGGATGCCCATGTGGGGAACAGAACGGATGACGGTGCCACTGGTTAGGTCTGCTGGGGAAGATCACAGCACAGTCTGAGGTCTTTGAAATACCAAGTGGAGGTGTCCAAAAGGCAGGTCTGGCCTGAGATATAAATCTGTGAGTCATTTCTCTATGGATGTAAATTGAAACCATGGGCTCCAATGAGATTTCTTAGACAATAAAATTAGAAGAAAAGAAGTCTTAAGACTGAGCTTAAAGAATTCACTCATTTAATAACCAACTAGAGGATAATTTGGGAAAAGAGGATGAAAATGAGAGAAAAAAGAAAGACAAGCAAAGTGTGATGGACCAAAGACAAGAGAAAGGAGCTTCAGCTAAGGAGAGGATGTTAACAGAACAAAATCATTCTGAAAAGTTAGGTGATGACAAGGATTGACTGGGATGTTAAGGCCACTGTTAACCGTAGGTGATTCTTAGCAAGAGATGTTTGGTGAAGGGGGAGGCCAGCTTTCTGCGGGTTTTTGAGTCAGAAGCGTCAGGAAACAGTGTCAGACAGGAGTGTGGTTGCAGCGTCAGCACAATGCAGAGGGGATATCGATCACAGGGGAATTATGAAAAATTAACCCAGCAGAGACGAGCACATTTACGCGTGAATAGAGAAGATGTGCTTGAGAGGAAGCATCAGGATAAATAGAGGATGGAACTGAGAATGGAGAGTTGCTTAGAATGATCTTGGAAGATCATTTGGAATCAGAAGTGCTTTGCTGAGATGCTATTGAAGCTTGCATGGGTCCCTTTATTTGTGGTAGATGTTATCTTTTTTGGACAGCTTTTTGGAAAATTTTAATCTGTTGTGATTTCTTTTCTTATTGTAAATAAGTATACATAATTCCTTGTTTTGTATTTATAATTTCGTACGACTTTTCTTAAAGAAGATTTCCCCTGATTATGTCAACATCAGCCCACACACAGCCTCGATCCACCCCTTTCTGCAACTCAATTTTTGATCAACTCAGTCATGTTTTCTACAAAATTTGCTGAAAGAGCAGTTTACAGTCTGAAGGGACTTCCTCTGCTGTGATTTCTAGAATTCGTTTTCCTCATTCTAATGGTCTGTTATTTTTGCTTGGGTTACCTTCCCTTTAAGTAGAACTAAGTACAGTATTTTACAGGAATCCTCCAGAGAACAGTTTTCCTGGAAGATTTCTTTAACACACAATGACAATTCTGTAAGCTCAGACAGAGCTTTGAAAGTTAAAGAGCCAGGGTCCTGGTTCAGTAGTTTCGGAAGCCGGGCATCCATATACTGTCATGATTTGCTGGTACCTAACCAGCAGGAGGGATGGAAAGAAAAAGAAGACTGGATGGGTTCACCATCAGGGAGAAGGAACCTGTACACCTGATCCGAAATGTTGGCTGATGTTTTCAAAGTGAAAATGACAGCAGAGGGATCTGCTCTATCATGGACCCTCATGATTTGATTTGTAAATTCCGATAGTCATATGGAGGAATGAGCTCAAAGGTCTGAGGAGAGATGTCCTTTGGTCCTTCACACTGGAGACAACATGTGTTTGCAGACACGTCAGACACAGCAGAGGAAAACTGCTTCAATCTCCGGGCGTCTTTTAGAATTGTGATAGTTCTTCAGTGAAAGGCAGCAGCCAGGAATGACCCGGGAAAACTTCCACATCTCCCTATCTCTCTCAAAGTTCCTTCTCCATGTTTTATTCAACGGAGGCCTTTCCTGATCTTTACCACATCCAGTCAAGGAGATGGAGGAAATGAGAAGAGTGTTTTCATGGAAACTTCACTTTGGAATAGAACAGTGTGTGAAACCTATTTAAGGTTCCAAGTAAAGTATATTTGGATTTTAAATTACTTTAGAAGTGGGAGGAAAGAGCCATTACTGAAATATCTATTTAGAAAGGCAAACAACAATGTATTTTAAAATATATGTATCAAATGGACATGGCTATATCTATCTGTCTATCTATCTATCTATCTATCTATCATCTATCTATCTATCATCTCTATCATAATCAAGATGCCTGTCAGTGCCAGCTCTTGGGTGCAACTTTCTCATTCCTTGACCTTCCCTTTTCTGTCTCCACCACTCTAAGCTGTGCTTCCTTCCTGTGCTGTCAAATGTCTCTAACTTGTCTTTGTACCTCCAGTGTCTACAGTGTCTGTCACAAAGTAAGATTTCAGTACATTTACTAAATAAATAAGTAATTTTTGAACTCTTATTTTTATTTCCAATGAACAACAGTACTATATAAAATGCCTCTATTATATTTTCCCCAGCTTTATTGAGGTAGAATTGACAAAACTGTATTTATTTAAAGTACACAACATGGTGATTTGATAGATGTACACACCGTGAAATGATTACCACAATCAGGTTAATTAACACCTCCATCATCTCACACAATTACTTTTTTGTGTGTATGTGGTAAAAATGCTAAATATCTACTCTCTTACCAAATTCCAAGTATATAATACATATTATTAACTACAGTTACCATGGTATACATGGTATTCCCAGAACTTATTCAATATTATAACTAAAGGCTTATATTCTTTGACCAGCATCTCCTCACTTCCCCTACCCCCAGCAGCTGGTAACTGTCATTCTATTCTCTGTTTCTATGAGTTTAACTTTATTCTTTTTAGAGTCCACATATAAGTGAGGTAATACAGTATTTATCTTTCTCTGTCTGGCTCATTTCACTTAACGTAATGTTCTCCAGTTTCATCTATGTTGTTACAAATGGCAGGAGTTGCTTCTTTCTCATGGCTGAATAATATTCCATTGTATACATATCACATCTTTTTTATTCTTTCATCTGTCAATGGATACTTAGGTTGTTTTCATATCTTAAATATTGTGAATAATGCTGCAATGACCATGGGAGGGCAGATTATCTCTTTGAGATATTGAATTCATTTCCTTCAAATATATTCTCAGAAGTGGAATTGCTGGATCACATGATTATTCCATTTTTAATTTTTTGAGAAACCTCCATATTGTTTTCCATGGTGACCGCACCAGTTTACATTCCCACCAATAGAGCGCAAGGGTACGGACCCTTTTCTACATCCTCACCAACACTTTTCATCTCTTGTCTTTTTGATAAAAGCCATTCTAACAGGTGTGAAGTGATATCTCATTGTGGTTTTGATTTGCATTTCCCTGATAATTAGTGATATTGAGCATCTTTACACATACTTATTGGCCATTTGTATGTCTTTGGAAAAGCATCTATTCAAGTCCTTTCCCCAATATTTTTTTGGTTTTTTTTGAGGAAGACCAGCCCTGAGCTAACATCCATTGCCAATCCTCCTCTTTTTGCTGAGGAAGACTGGCCCTGGGCTAACATCCGTGCCCATCTTCCTCTACTTTATATGGGACACAGCTACAGCGTGGCTGACAAGCAGCGCGTCAGGAGGCGCCCTGGATCTGAACTGGCAAACCCCGGGCTGCCAAGCGCAAACTAAACCACCGCACCACGGGGCCGGCCCCAGTCCTTTCCCCAATTTTTAATCCAATTATCTTTTTTTTTTTTGGTATAATTTGTATGAGTTACTTATATATTTTGGATATTAACCCCTTATCAAATATATGATTTGCAAATATTTTCTCCTGTTCTGTTGGTTGCCTTTTCTATTATATTTTGCATTAATCATTAAATGTGTTTTAAAATATTATAATCTTAAAAATATTGACTATATCTTTTTTTCTCTTTGTTCAATGAAATGAGTACCTTTTTTTCACCTATAAGACATAATACACACTGGAATCTCAAAACATTGTGCAAGTGTGAATACACATGCTTTCAATTTTGAAGTATTGTGCAGTTTATTTCTTTAGTTAACTATCTCTTAATTGAGGCAATATCAGATTTATTTGTAAGGGATCTTTTGGGTCTTTAACTCAAATTGACTTAGGAAAAAAAGGAAACATAATTTAATGTAATTAAAATTCTAGGAGTAAATAAGACCTACTTCAGCCACACTTGGATCCAAGGGGTCAAATTACATCATTAGCAGTCACTCCTGACCTCCCCTATCTTCTCTTTTTCCTTTTTCTCCTTTCATCTTTCCTTTGATTCTGCTACCTTTTGTTTGTTGGTCTTGCTCTTCATGAAGATTGTTTCCTTCAGGGATATAACACATAGTATTATTTTGGAATTACAACATTAATATCATGTATTAAAATATATTTACTATAATCATAATTAATATGTAATATTCTAACATACTGTATTATAGAATTAATTAACATTATATGTTAATATTATAATATATATTTAAATAATATTAGTAGTATTTAATACATAGCAATTATATATTATAATTACTTATAATATTATTATAATAATATAGTATATATAATAATATTATTATAAATATTATATTATATAATATATAATTATAATATATTATAAATTATATATTTTAATATATGTTTATTATAAAAATTTCTACCCAATTTAACGTTGTATTATGAGCACAATTTAAGTGAAATTATGAGAATTCTTCATGCCACTAAGTTTTCTGTGAAAAAATTTTAATTAGACTCATTTTATAAATGTAATGCTTAAAAAAACCTCTTCCTTTATTATTGGAGAAACGTTACTATTTAAATTAAAATGTGTTAACTTCTCTTTGTTTTATCCTTGACAAATTTAAGGAGAATGTAGAGGCTGAAGAGTAATAATATGCTATTCTTTGTATATGAAAATGGCAGTCCTGACCTGCCATTACTCGGGGCGCTTATGTCTATGATAGATTTTTCTGGATCCATCTGCTTTTCCTTCCAGGCACCCCAGGCTTCTCAGGACGAAAGGCGTAATCGGCGGCCTCAGAACAGAGCCACGTTAATGAGGATGACCCTGACCTCATGAGAACAGTGTTCTGACCCTCTGACCCAAACGGAAATAGAAAAGCTTGAGCAGTACATTTAAGAGTAACTTTGGGATTAGTTCTGTGAGTATAAAGATAAATGAGAAAATAAATTCCACTCACAAGTGGAGAGAGTTGGATAATTGTGTGGTATTTGAAACATAAAACTTAAACTGAAAACTATTACACTTGTAAATTGAATTACATTATCATTCCTTTTAACTAACATCAGAATTACCTTTCCTTTAATATTTCCTTAGTTAATAAGAACCAAATCTTATTACAATAATTAAGGCTTCCAAAAATGCTTTAAACCTTTTTCTTTTTAAAAGATGCATGTGTTATCTATTTATTAGGTCTATTTGAAACAAATACTGAAATTGTACTATTTTTAGAAATTTTAAAACACAATTCCCGTCAATTGAAATATAATTATAACTGAATAATGTCAAACAATACTTTTGCACTAGATATTTTGAAGACCCTCTTCAACCTGTAATTAGATACGTACCATGCAGCTTATCTCTATTAATACTGATCATTCTGAATTGTTATCTTGAATCTGCTTTACTACAATCCTTGCATTTAAATTCAGTAATATTTTAATTATCTGTTGGGATATGGAAGCTCTACTAATTTCAAGAGATTTAACATATACCATCCCTAGACACAAATTATGTGAAAAGATACAGATGAAATTGTTATCTTTGTTTATTTTGATAAGAGATAGGGTTAATTTCCATGATAAATCATAAGCAGTTAGAGGCAATATGTTTTTTGGTCACTGAAGTAAGAAAGGGAACTGTGAACTGGTCTGAGGAAAAAGCATAGTCCTTTTTTCCCTCTTTTAAGAAATAAGACAACTGACTCAATGAGGACTGGTTGCCCCAATCCACTATTTGTCAGATTAGTGGGCTTTTTTTGTTTGTTTGTTTTTTCAAAAATGGCATATTCAGCTCTGGATTGCAGAACAGTATATGAAAGCAAGACGCTTTTTGACCATAGGTGTCAACTTTCAGATAACACATAAAACCAGAGCCCTGGTACTCTCTGGAAGAGTAGAGCCACTAATTCTAGTGTCCTGGCCAAATTTCAATTTGGGTAATTGCATTCTGCTTCCTTTAAAGGCCCCTGGTTGGTTCAGTTCGATAAGGAACTCTTCACTTCCTGCCTGAACAGTTACAGAATGTGGCAGTGCTCTGGGAAATGGTTGCTGGGTTTGCTCTTTAGATGGGTGACTGTCAACACTGCAACACACCCACACGCACTCATACACACAATATGTGAAAGGTGAATGGAAATCTCCATGTGAAAAGCACACTTCTGCACACATCTACATTTTCATAAAGCCAGATCCCATTGTCTCACCAATACTGTGGAAATAGGGTCTCTGTCAGCACACAAAAAAGTAGTCCGGTTCTTGAAGAGGCATTGATAATTTAATTTTTAAGATTCAATTATATTACAACTAAAACCATAATAATAAGATAAAAGAATAACTTAGAGAAGAAGAAATGATACTTTGGAAGCCCCATCTTGTGGCTCTAGGGATAGCCCCATTGATAAATATGTTACTGTGACTTCCATTAAGAAAGCTTCAACACATGTGCAGCAATTTTTAAAGGAGATTTCCAGTAACCTCTAACTACTACAGGTTACTATTCACAATAAGAAGAGCAGAATTTTAGAAGTCTCCCTAAAGAGAGTAATAGCAGGATTTAGTTCCTAGTGGATTACAGCCACATTAGGAAACTACTGCACATTTGGCACAATTATGCACCACTGGCAGCCTTTTCTCAAAGGAAGCCTCATGTTAAATGAACACTTAGAATCATTTTGGAACTCATGCATCTTGCAGCTAACACTGTGCTAAGTTAAGCGTCTAACACTATGCCCATCTGGTAGAGAGACAGAATATCAGGGCTGCAGTATCATCAGTCCTTTCCCCTTAAAAGCTTTGATTTCATTAAAGATGACCTGTCAAAGTGCTTTAGAAAATGAGATACTCTACAAAATGCGCTGAATAGGACAGAGGGGCATTCAGTACATAAATTACTGTCTTACCCATTGTTGTTTTTAAGGTTTCCCAAGATCATGCAGGTTGGCTGTTTTTCTGCTTTGGTGTCCTGTGAAGCCAGGCTAGAAGATATCCAGTGGGCACTGAGGGTTGAGTAAAGTACATTTGTGACAAGATGTACTGACCATTCCTCTCCAGTGTGTGATTGGGATGGTTGCTTTTCAAAAGAGAAGTTGGAAACTTCAGAAACAAAATGCAGGCTTCAGTTCCCTTCTGGAACTGAACAACTGGGGAAGCGAATTGCAAAGGGTGAATATGAGTTTATTTCATACTGCCAAGACTCTCACCACAAAAGGCTGCTTTAAACACTCTGCCACAAATGTTCTACAAAAGTATGTAATCACACGACCACATACCCAGAATTCTAGCCCCAGCCAGCTTGCAGTAATACCTGTTGGGAACATGGTACAAAACGTGAATCAAGCAAGTAAGCCCCCTGCAAAGAAAACCAATTAGGCAAAGTTCAATTTGACTTTGACTTATCAAAAAGCCTCTGGAGCTCCTGCTCAAAGATGATTTATTTCATTTATTTTATTGAAGAGATTTATTTTCGCTTAATTCACAATGCCCTGAACTTAGTTATCCAGCTTCGAAGTCAAAATTAGAAATAGCTAATGACAACAGGGGATGCCAGTACCTGCTCCATGAATGTTAGTGGAAAGTGATAGCGTTCAAAATTTCAAAAGCTACAGTAGCCTTTCATTTTGATGATGTCTTTTGCCTACAGTAGATTCCAGGAGAGGATAACGTAAAATAATCTTGACCATCATACTTTGTGTTTTTCTTGCGTCCACATGTTAATTTTCAAAATATAGGATTGGCATTGTCCTACAGGTTTATACATGCTGTCCCCTCACTTTTCTTTTCATATCTCTATTGGGGTTGTTAGCCTGTTTCTCAGTTTACTTAACCATTCCGTAAGGATAGTAATCACTGCTTCATAGAAATAGATAAAGGGAAAAGTTGAACTTCATATTTCAACAGATTCTGAGCTTATCACTGTCTTATATAATGATATTTTTATTTACATTGAATAAAATAAAACTAATGATCCTAACTGAGTAAGGCTACATTTAAAAAGTCTGGAGATTTTTATATTTTTCAGAAATATTTTCATTTGAATTAAAGTAAATTTTTAAATGTTGATAACTTTATGGTGAATTTTCAGTTGTTCCGAGGATAAGTTTACCCACAACTTTGCAATCCTAAGGGTTCTAAATAGCTTATATTATACTCCACAAAAGATGTTGGTTTCACTTATATCCTATTCCTTTAGTACATCCCAGGAGAATATAAAGTAAAAAACAAAACAAAACAAAAAAACATGACCATCATAGTTGTTTGCTTTTATCTTATATTCACTCACTAATTTTCAAAATGCAGACTTAGAATTAGCAGGTTTTATACTGTATTCATAACTAATATTTGTTATAACTTATTTAGGCTGTATTTATCATTTTGATTTCAAATCTTTATTTGTATTATCAATTCTATTTTTTGCCTTATGAATTCTTCACTTAATCTCTTTTTCCAAATTAAAACAAATATTTATATTATTATAAAATTAATCCATAAAAGTATGCTCACTCTATGCATTTTAAATATTAAGAAGTTAATGAAATATGAATAAAAGTCCTTTTAACTCCCTTTATCCTCATTAAGTAATCACCAGTCAAGGGACTTGTCCACATGTGCCTCCCAGGATTTCAGAGTTCTATGGACCACTGATTAATCTGGGCCTCTCCTTTCACTCCTTTTTGAATGAGAGTGTTTGTAGTGGTTATTCTATGCGTGTCCTGCCATTGTATGCTGGGTGTGTTGGGAGCTGATAACCTGTCTATTTAGTTCACAGGTTTTTTAATTGAGAAGAACTCTTCTCAAGGAGCTGATACTTGACAGCCACACACTGAGGAGCCTCATATAAAACTGGACATAATTTAGATTTTGAACCTGAACCTAAAACCATAATGGAATGAGGCTTTGGGGGCCTAGAGAGGAGGTGAATTATTTCACGTGTGGGATGAATGTGGGTTTTTGTAACCAGAGGGAAGATTGTAGCAGATTGTATTTTATAAAATCAGCCACAGTAATATTTCTGGCCCCACAGACTTTTCCAGAGCCTTATCATCCCTGCATCAAGAAGTACAGTCTCGGGGCCGCCTGGTGGTGCAGCAGTTTAGTCCGCGCTTGGCAGCCCGGGGTTCGCGGGTTCGAATCCCGGGCGCCCGCCGACGCACTGCCTGTCAGCCGTGCCGTGACGGCGTCCCATATAAAGTAGAGGAAGATGGGCACAATGTTAGCCCAGGGCCAGTCTTCCTCAGCAAAAAGGGGAGGATTGGCAATGGATGTTAGCTCAGGGCTGGTCTTCCTCACAAAAAAAAAAAAAAAAGGAAGTACAGTCTATTTCTCGTCTCTTTGAAACTGGATGGGACTTCATGGCTGTTTTGATTTAATAAAATGTAGTGGAAATGATGCTACATGATTTTTCAACGTGAGGTCATGAAGTAATATGGCTTCTACTCGGCTCTCTGCCTCTTGGGACACTCACAGTTTGAACCCAAATACAATATTGTGAGGAATTCCAGGCCACATCAAAACATCATGTGTAGGTATTCTGCCTAGTAGCCTCAGCTAAGATTCCAACTGACCGACAGCAACAGCTGCCAGACATGTAAGTGAACAAGCCTTTAGACGATTCTAGTTTCCAGCAGTTAAAACATCTCTGCTGATGCCAAGCAGAGGAGAGACAAGCTGGCTCCATGAAGTCCTGCATAAATTATAGACAAACTTGTCGGCAAAATAATTTCTTTTAAAGTTACTGTTTTGGGGGTTATTTTTTCTACACAGATTCAGATAGCCAGAACAGATCACAAGCTATTTTAGATGGCTGATTAGAGAGGAATGGAAATAAATCTGAGCAAACTTAGCATGGCTTCACCCACATGACTGATATTATTTATGTATTACTTAAGTCTTAATAACCTAGTTTTGGGGATATTGGACTAGTGTATTTGGTCCATTTATTTTCGCTGTAGGACCAGAGTAGACCAGACCCACGTGTTTGAGTGTGTGTGTGTGTGTGTGTGTGTGTTTAGGGTTGGAGTTTCCTCAGAAGAAATGTGTATTCCCACTTTCAATTATGCTATGAAGACATCGATGCTAGAGCGGGAAATCAAGACTCAGATTGAATGAGTGAATAAGCAAGTGAGTGAGTGAGGAAAGGGAAAACCTTTCTCCTTTTAAGGTCAGGTGTCACTTTGACCCAGACTGAAATACAAAGATGCCTGGAGCCCTGTTGGTGGTAGTAGTCTTGAGGGGCACTCCCCTTCAGGTGGTAAAGTTGAGCTTCCTCTTCTAGTAGCTGGGCAACTTGCCCCTGGCTTCTGGAAGTCAGAGTCATTCCAGTGGGAGCATCTGGACTTGTGCACTATGGTTCTCTGTTTTGAACTTCCCTTTCATTATTTCTAAACCTTCAGCAAAGATTCATGAAAAATTATCTTCTGATCTTTGTTCTACTGCGCCTATGTGAAATCAAGGAAAAAGACCTGTTTTATACTTGAAAGAAGTAGATAAGAAATTTTCAGTGTTTGATACTAGGGGGAAGATGTCAATACTAGTCTCTAGTGAAAAGTGGGTACATAGTGGAGCAGTCCTTCCGTGAAGTTCATCAGAGGCCAAGGAAGCATCTTGGTCACATGATGCAAAGACTGCAGTTAAATAACTGGGAATTCCCATAATCAAATCTGATTAGGCAGTATTCTAGGAAATTCTTGTGGAAGGCTAATTGACATCAATAAAGCTGCTGAGGAGACTTTCCACGCATGTGGATTATAAGTTAAACACAGCACTTACTGGATGTTTGACCATTTGTAATAACATCTATCTGTGTCTCAGTTTTCTGTTAAGAATAGTGAAATCTATCTCATGGAATTGGTATGGTAGTTAAATGAAGTACTGTAAATTGGCTCAGTGGAGGCCTTCTCCTCTAACCAGTCATTAAAATAAATCCCATAAAAAAGTTAAATGTAACAAAATCATGAAGCACTCAGAAGAAAATACAGAAAGCATTTTTTTCAAATCTTGGGTTGGAGAAGGATTGTCTAAACACAAAGATGAAAAAAGACATTATTCTAGAATCTAGAGAATAATTTGACAATGTGTAAGGAAAACTGCAAAATGGCCCACTGTTTGATCCAACATTTCACTTATAAGAATGTATTCTGAGGAAATAATCATACACATAGGAAAAGATTTATATGTAATGATTTTATAATACTTTGAATAAAAAATAGTACAATAGTACGAATTAACCATAGTACAAAAGTTCAAATACATTATGAGTACAATAGCAATACTACCAATGTAGTATTATATTACATTATATTATATTACAAAATGTTATCATGATAGGACAAAGTGTTAAGCAACAGATTCCTTTGAGAAAGAATAAGTGGCAAAAAGAGGAAAGATGTGGCACCATTTCAAAATATGCATGGGAAAAAAACTAGAATAAAATGTAACAAAATAAGAGTGATGGATTTCTAGGTATTTTTTGTCTTCTTTACTTTTTTACATTTTACATATTTTTACAAAGAATTTATATTACTTCAAATTGGGAAAAAATTTAAATATTAGAATTAACAAGCATGTTGGAATAAAACACAGAAGATAAAATTTTTAAATTTTCTTTAACAAACACTTTGATTTACAGATTAAATTGCTATTTAAGTATATAGAAACTTGTTCAGCTGGGATAATTGAAGGTCTTGTTGTATGGTCCAAGTATCCGAAGTAAAATTACAATTCAAGGGACACAACTCATGAATAAGCGAAAAAAAACATTCAGCTGATAAATTTCTACTGGTAATAACAGATCTAACTTTTAGTATCAAAGTACATCTGAAAACTGCTGAACTAAGAGGTTACTTGAGTAGACGAGTCAGGGTTTGAGAGCATTAATTTTGTTCCAGTTGTCAAGACAGCCATTTCCTTTCATTATATGCTCAGATGGTGGCTCATTTGGAACCTGCCTTTTAAGATATCTGGACTCCTCAACCTCCCCCACCTCCCATAGCAGAGAAATGGACAAAGTAAATGCAACAAAAATGGCAAATACTGACATGTATATTTAACTGTAACCTTAACAAATTATAACCTGGCAGAATATTGGCATTTATCATCCATTCAATATTAAATAGCAGTATATTAGGGAGTGACATTAGCAAGAAGGCAGGCTAGGAGGTCCCAATGCTCATCTCCCCAGCAAAACAATGAATAAACAACTATATACCAATGAAAATAGCTCTGGGAGAGTTCTGGGGTATAATAGGAGAGCTGCAGAAACACTGGGGAGCATAGAAACCCAGGATGGCCTCAAAGACAAGCATAGGAAGCCTTTTGCCTGTGTCATTTCATCCCACAGCCTGGCACAGCTCAGCACCAAGAGAGATCCCCTCAGTGTGACCTTCTCCCATGGGGGAAAAGGAGAGCAGGAAGACCCCAGAAGCCCTTGCCACCACCACAGAAACCTGCAGCATTCACTATTGAGGACCCCTGCAGTCTTCACTGACACTGAGCCCAGTTGAAGAAGCTGCCCAGAGTCTGTGCCACTTTGCCCAACCCCTTCAAAGAGGGAGCAAGCTGTAAACCTCTCCCATAGAAGGACTGCTGCTGTGCCCCATCCCCACACCCTGGGGCTGGAAATGACACACACCTCCTCCTGCAAACACTTTCACACCCTAGACTCTAATTTCATGACTGTTCCACACATGACTGCAGCCTGGACACCAGTGCCACTGGTGCAGCAAGCACACATGCACCTTGGATCCTGGTGCTGCTGCCCCTGCGTGTATACCTGCATGCCAGACCCAATGCCAGAAGAGATCCCTTCCACCATGACTTCCCCTTTCAGGGAAAAAAGAGAAGAGAAGGACCCCAGCAGCCTTCATTGCTGTCACAAACACCCACAGACTTGGCCACTGAAGGCTTTCTCAGTCTTCACTGATGCTGTCCTCAGCTGATGAAGCTCCACTGAGACCAGGCCACTGCTCCCTCCCCAAACCCAGAACCACTGTTTAGCCCACACAGAGCTGGACCCCCACACCCTACCCAGCCTGTGCCCTCACATCCACCCATAAATGAAGGTCTTTCCCCATCAAAAACAGTCCATAAAGTCTGAAAGAGGTGACTGCTCTCTTAAATGTACAGATATCAATGCAAGGATATGAGAAACACAAAAAATCAAGGAAACATGATATCATCAAAGGAACATAATAATTTTCCAGTAACTGAAACTAAAGAACTGGAGATCTACAAAATTTTCTGACAAAGAATTCAAAATAATTGCTTTAAGGAAGCTCAGTGAGATATAAGAGAACATAGATAGACAACTCAACAGAATCAGGAAAGCAATACATTGAACAAAATAAGAAGGTTTTGCTCTTATTGAATGCAATGAATGATGACAAAGAATGCAATGAATGAAATGAAAAATACAATAGAAACCTTCAACAACAGACTCAATCAAGCAGAAAAAAGAATTTGTGAACTCAAAGACAAGTCATTTAAAATTATCCAGTCAGAGGAGAAAAAGAAAAAAGAATGAAAAAAGTGAAGAAACCCTATGGGATTTGTGGGAAACAACCAAGGGAGCCAATATACTCATTATGGCATTCCCATAAAGAATAGGGATTGAGAAAGGGGGGCAGAAAGCTTGTTTGAAAGAATAGTGGCTGAAAACTTCCCAAATCTGGGGAGGAAAATGGACATTCAGATTCATGAAGTCCAAGGGATCCCAAATAGGTTGAAACTAAAGAGGTCTACATTCAGGCACATTTTAATGAAATTGTTAAAAGTAAAGACAAAGAGAAAAATTTGAAAGCAGAAAGAGAAAAGCAACTCATACCATAAAGGGAAACACCATAAGCCTATCGGTGGATTTCTCAGTAGAAACCTTGTAGATCAGCAGAGAGTGGGGTGATATATTCAAAGTATTGAAAGAAAAAACTACAAACCAAGATGACTATACCTGGCAAAATTATCCTTAAAAATGAAAGAAAGATAAAGATGTCCCCAGATGAACAAAAACTGAAGGAGTTTGTCACCACTAGAAATGCCCTATAAGAAATGCTTACATTAAAATGAAAACACACTAAAAACAACACAAAAATGTATGAAAATATAAATCTCACAGGTAAAGGTAAATATATAGTCATATACAGATTAATGTAACATTGGAAATATGATGTATAAATTACTTTTAACCCAAATAAAAAAGTTAACAAATGAAAATTTTAGTGGATGCATAATATATAAAGAAGTAAACTCTGACCACAAGAACACAAAGTGTGTGTGAGAGGGAGTACGAGGGTAGTGTTTTTGTTGATGATTGAAGTTAAGTTGTTATTAACCTAAAATGGAAGGTTATAACTACAAGATATTTTATGCAAGCCTTGAGATAACCACAAAGAAAAACCCTATATTAGATATACAAAAGATAAAGAGAAAAACTAAAGCAAATCTCTACAAAAAACTAATCAAATAACACAGGAAGGCAGCAAGAGAGGAAGAGAAGGACAAAACAACTACAAGATAAACAGAAAACGATGAACAAAACGATAATAGTAAGTCCTCACTTATCAACAATGACCTTAAATATAAATAGATTAAATTCACTCATCAAGAAGCATAGAGTGGCTGAATGGATAAAAAAATAAAATTAAATACTATGCTGTCTATTAGAGACTCATTTTAGAATTAAAGACACCCATAGGCTGAAAGTGAAGGGATGGAAAAAGATATTTCATGCAAATGGTAATTAAAAGAAAGCAGGAGTATCTATACTTACATCAAACAAAATAGATTCTAAGTTTAAAACTGTCTCTAGAGACAAAGAAGGTCTTTATATAATGATAAAAGGGTCAATTTAATATGAATACATAATATTATGAATGCATACACTCCAACTTCAGAGCTCCTAAATATATAAAGCAAATATGAACAGATCTGAAACCAAAAACTGACAGCAATACAATAATAGCAGCAGATTTCAATACTCCACTTAAAATAATGAATAGAACATCCAGACAGAAAATCAATAAAGAAACAATTGACTTGAACAACACTATAGACCAAATGGAACTAACACCCAGAACATTTCTACCCAACGGTAGAAGAGGATGCATTCTTCCCAAGCACACAGAGGATTCTCCAGGATAGATCACATGTTAAGTCACAAAACAAGTCTTAACTAAATTTAAGATCAAAATCATTCCAAGTATCTTTTCAGACCACAATGGAATGGAACTAGAAATCAATAACAGCAAGAAAATGGAAAAATTCACATATACATGAAAATAAACAACATACTCTTGAACAACCACTGGATCAAGAAGAAATAGAAGATAAATTAAAAGGCATCTCAAGACAAAAAAAATAAATGAATAAAAATAAAAACACAACATAAAAAAGCCTATGGAATGCTGCAAAAGCAGTACTAAGAGGGAAGTTTATAGCAATAAATGCCTACATTAAAAAAAGAAGATCTCAAATAAACAACCTAAATTTAGACCTCAAGTAACCAGAAAAAGAAGAAAAATTAAGCCCAAAGTTAGCAGAAGAAAGAATATAATAAAGATTAGAGCATAAATAAATCAAATAGAGAACAAAAAGCAACAGAAAAAATCAACAAAACTAACAGTTAGTTTTTTGAAAAGATAAACAAACTGACAAACCCTTAACTACACTAATTAAGAAAAAGAGAGAGAATATTCAAATAACAAAATCATAAATGAAAGAGGAGACATTACAATGAATATTTCAGAAATTAAAAGGATCATAAGGGACTGTTATGAACAATGATATGCTAACAAATTGGATAACCTAGAAGAAATGGATGATTTCCTAGAAACACACAACCTACCAAAACAGAATCAAGAAGAAATAGAAAGCCTGAACAGACCAATAACAAAAGAAGAGATTGAATTAGTAGTCAAATATCTCCCAAGAAAAGCCCAGAATCTGATGACTTCATGGGTGAATTCTACCAAACATTCAAAGAAGTAATACCAATTCTTCTTAAACTCTTCCAAAATATACAAGAGGGAGCACTTCTAAATTCTTTTTATGAGGTCAGCATCACCCTGATACCAAATTCAGGCAAAGGTATCACAAGAAAAGAAATCCTCGGGGTGATATCTCTGATGAGATAGATGCAACAGTCTTTAATAAAATACTAGAAAACCAAATCCAACATACAAAAATCAATTACAGTTCTATATGTGAACAATAGACTATCTGAAGTGGAAATCAAGAAAACAATCCCATTCACATCAAGAAAAAAAAGAATAAAGTAAACCAAACAAGTGAAAGATTTGTATGCTGCAAATTATAAAACATTGATGGGGAAATTAAAGAAGACATAGATAAATGAAAAGACTTTCTGTGTTTATTAACTGGAAGAATTAATACTGTTAAAATGTTCATACTACCCAACGTGATCTACAGATTCAGTGCAATCCCTATCAAAACTAGAATGTCATTCTTTATAGAAATAGTAAAAACAATCCTAAAATTCATATGAAACCACAGACCCTGAATAGTTAAAAAAATCTTAAACAAGAACAATAAAACTGGAGGCATCACACTTCCTGATTTCAAAATATATTACAAAGCTCCAGTAATCAAAACAATATGGTACTGGCTTAAAAACAAACATAGAGACCAATGGAACAGAATAAAGAGCCCAGAAATAAATCCATGCATCTATGGTTAATTAATCTTTGACCATGTTACCAAGAAAACACAAATGGATAGTCTCTTCAAAATTAATGGTGTTGGGAAAACTGGATATTCACATGCAGAAGAACGAAATTGGACCCTTATCTCACACCATGTACAAAAATCAACTCAAAGTGAATGAAAGAGTTAAACATAAGTCCTGAAACCATGAAACTACCAGAAGAAAACATAGGGAAAAAGCTCCTTGACATTGATCCTGGTAATGCCTCTTTGGATATGACATCAAAAGTACAGGCAACAAAAGGGACTACATCAAACTTAAAAGCTTCTTCACAGCAAAAGAAAATATTTAAAAAATGAGAAAACAACCTACAGAATGGGAGAAAATTTTTCCAAACCATATGTCTGATAAGGGATTAATATACAAAATATTTGAAGAACTCATATAACACAATAAGTAAAAAACAATCCTATTTGAAAATGGGCAGAGGACCTGAATAGACATTTCTCCAAAGAAGACATCCAAACGATCAACAGGTACATGAAAAGATACTCAACATTGCTAGTCATCAGAGAAATGCGAATCAAAACCACAATGAGATATCACCTCACACTTATTAGAACCTGATAGAACACCAAGAAGACAAGCAGTAACAAGTGGTGTAGAAAAGGGAATCCTGGTACTCTGTTGGTGGATGTGTAAATTGGTACAGACATCATGGAAAACAGTGTGGAATTTCCTCAAAAAATTAAAAAATATAACCACCATGTAATCTAGCAATTCCACTTCTGGGTATATATCCAAAGGAAACAAAATCAGATTCTTAAAAGAGATATCTGGACTGCCATGTTCATTTCAGCATTATTCACAATAGCCAAGATATGGAAACAACCTAAATATCAATAATGATGAATAGATAAAGAAAATATGGCATGCATATATATACATATATAAATACATGAAAATCTATATTCCAATGGAATATGTATATATACAATGGAATATCATTCAGCCTTTAAAAAGAACGAAATCCTGCCATTTGTGACAACATTGATGAATGTGGAGGACATTATTCTAAGTGAAATAATCAAGATGTAGAAAGGCAAATATTGTATGATCTCACTTATGTGTAGAATCTAAAATAGTCAAACTCACATAAGAAGAGAGAAGAACGGTGGTTTCCACGGGCTGAGGGGAGGAGTGAATGAGGGGATGTTGATCACGGGGTACAAGGTTCCAGTAATGCAAAATGAATAAGTTCTGGAGATCCAATGAACGACAATGTGACTACAGTTAACAATATTTTATACTTGACATTTGCTAAAAGAGTAAACCTTAAGTGTTCTCAGCACACAAAAAAGCTGATAACTATCTGAAGTGATGAATATGTTAATTAGCTTGAAGGTGGTGATTATGTCAGAATGTATATGTATATCAAATCACCAGACTGTACACTTTAAATATATGCATTTGTTATTGTCAAAAAAATCAAAGAACAGCAATTAGCAGTATATTGAATTTTATGTATATAAAATAGAAATTTTAACATTTACATATATGTACATATTTACATACATGGAAAATCAACTTTCAAAAACACATTTTAAATTAAATTATTATTTAAAGTACATACATTTTAAGTGTCCAAAATGCCTTTTAAAGGCATTTAGTTTAAATTGTTTAAAATGTTCCATGTATTTTTACATCTCATGGTTGCCAAATGAAAACTTGAATTAAAAATTTGAAGGCGAACATGTTAAATCCATAATGTGGTCTTGATTACCTCAAAGTACATTTTCTAATTGCAAATGTATTCTTAGTTGTGTATCCAAAATATATACTTTTAGATACAAGGATATAGTTTTTGATTCCTCATTTATGAGAATTTTTGTGAGGGAGCCAAGATATAGAATGTGTACAAAAATATATTTGTAAATAAATACTACATCTTTTATGTGTTAGATGCAATAAAATATTGTTATTTTAGATTTCATTAATTGGAATTTTTAGCTATTCAGATGGGCCTTAGCCTTGTTGGCATCTTTCGGAGCCTGAAAGCCAATAACTTTTTCTCTACCCAAGTTTATCAGAAAAGGAAAGCTAAGGCCAATTAGAGACCTTTATTATTTACATAGCTAATGCTGGAGGATGTGGTTTATATCTGCAGGCAAATTAAATATCTAATATCATTCCCCAGAATTAAACATATTTACCCATCCAAAGACAGGATTAGTCTAAGGATGACCTTGCCATTCTAAAATGTGTGGTTTGCAAGAGCAGAGTTAAAGTTACGTTTACTGCAGACAACTTCCTCAACTTGCTTGACCCTAGTATATTTAAAAACTTTTCTCTGACTTATTGTAACTACCACTACTAATGAGTAATTAAAAGTTTTAGATAGGCAAATTATTGTAGTTACAGATATTTTGTCAACTTTTCAAATATTGTAGTACTGTGTGCTTCAAATAATTAATAGAATATTAACAAATGATCCATATCTACTTATTATGGCCAATCAGAAAAAACTGATTCTGAGGTGCATTTCATTAAAATTAGTTTGTATATTTAGAGGAAGAGTATTTCAACTGAGATAGGGAAATACGTGCTAGGTCTTGACAAAGGAGAGTCCCATGATTGTGAGGTAGCACGTTTCTGATACAGGCAGTCCACTTTCTCTCTGTGTTGATTCTGCTACCATAGTGATCTAAACACTTAATGAAAGGTAAGGGGGGAAACTGAAACAAATGTTTAAAAAAGCAATTTTTGTGGTTAAAGAAAACAATAGGTTAAAAAGTCATAAAATAGAAGTACAATTGAAACTCGTGAAAATGGTGGAAGAGATTTATACAATTCTGAAGGATTCTAGATCCTGTAGTTATTGCGTAGTGTATATTGACCTCCTAGATCCCATGACCTCTGCTTTCTAAGAGAATTTCTTTTTCATCCTCCCCATTTACTGTACCATGTGTTAATCCACAGTGATTTAACACACCGTCATCTAAAGGGTGTGATAAGTTGGTGTTTATATCTGTCAAGGGACCGAGGAGATGAAAACCAGGCATCACCAAAAGGTGTAATTTTAGGTTGTTGGAGTCCCCTGCATTTTTCTTAATTATTTCTGACATTTTATCTATTTCGCCATGAGCTTCCTTGGAGGATACAGATAAAAAAATGTTCTTCATGACCCAGAAGAAGAAATACATCTTCTCTTAATAAATCCCACCTGAAATCATATAGGGGAAGGAAAGAAGGAATAACAGTTAACATTTATCACTTGTACTGTTTTATTTGCTAAACTCTTTTTGGAACCTGAAAATTTCTTTTCAGCATGAAGGAGATTTCAGACAGAACGTGAGGGTCTGAGAAAAAGAATTTTGGATAAACTATTTGAGAATCTGTCCAAGGGGAAACTGAAATGTGGAAACGACGTCTGTCCTTATCCTAAACTCTGAAGATAAGACAGCCTTCTGTTAACCGCTGTGTCCCTGGCACTTAGCATGTCGTAGGTATTCAGTAAGTCTATCATGGGTGACTTTGAGTTTCATATGGCGTTTTAATTAAGATACCATGAATCCTTCCAGAAATGAGTGTGCTAAACCAGAAGAACAACAAGCATAAACTAAAGATGACCACAAAGAGTATGTCTGTTGCATAGCACACCTAGTGCCTAGTGTGAAAGTTACTCTCTGTGTATGTTATAGAGCATGTTGTTGAATCCATGGTTTAAAAATTAAAAGTGCTAAGAAAACACTGAGGCAAAGGCGAAAACGCACTTCTTGTCAATGGTCTCTTTGTTTTTCTTGACTTAAGAGATTGCAAAAGAGGGCAGGACCTCTTCAGAGATGGGCCCAGTAAGATATGCCTTCTGGCTTAACCCATACCTTTGTGTAGTCCCCTCCTGTGTTGAAATAAGCAGGCCCGGTATGATTGACAGAATGCACTGGAAGTGACTCTGTGTGACTTTTAAGGCCAAATCATAAGAAGCCCAGTAGCTTCCTCTTTGCTCTCTTAGAAGGAGCCCTCGGGGAAGCCAGCCATCATGCAAGAAGACTGACTGTCCTGAGACTGCCGTGCCATGAGTAAGTCCAAGCTAGCCACAAGGGGTAGCCTCACAGAGAGACAGAGACGCCAGCCTGCTTCACAGCATTCCAGCCTTCTCAGCGGAGGCCCCAGACATGTAAGAGAAAAGCCGTCCTGGACATGCAGCCCAGTCAAGCCTTCCGATGACTCATTCCCGGGTGCCATCTGACCGTAACCACAGTCAGACCCCAACAGAGAATCACACAGCTGAGCTCGGTCAGTTCATAAAACTAAGTTTTGGGTTGAGTTGTTAAATAACAATAGAAACCAGAGCAATGTCTTATAAGGTCATCAGAGTATAGTAATAGTTCAACCATATTCATGGACTATCATTTATTAAAGAGGACCCCAGAAGTAAACCAGATATATGGATAGTCATGCTTAAACTTGTAATCCATTACAAAACCTGCTGGGACTTGGAATGGGGGAGTAGTAAAGGGATCTCTTAAAGGAGGTTCAGTTAGCGCAAATCAGAATACAC
Organism: Tapirus indicus; assembly: GCA_031878705.1. NCBI lineage: Eukaryota > Metazoa > Chordata > Mammalia > Perissodactyla > Tapiridae > Tapirus > Tapirus indicus. Next base: position 6,553,371 of record CM062920.1, on the reverse strand, counting down.
TCATACCGTGCTCTTCAGGCCCACCAGCACAAGGAGATGCAGTAGATCAGCAGGCTTCCACGAGCATAGATATTGGTAAGTTTAGGTGTAATTCAGGAAGTTCCCATAATTCTATTTAATATTTTAAGCTGGTGTTAATATGATTAATTCCTCAATTTTAATTATTTTCTATTTCCATATGGTTTTTCAGATTTCAATTTATTCTACTAGTTCCAGTTAATAAGGTCTCCTTGTATAGGTTTAGGTTAAAGTAGGTGCCTGCTATTGCACATGGCTTTTTTTTTTTTCTGGTATGTGTTTGGAAATACAGATCAAGTGTAAAACTTCTGCTCTGTCTGACAGGTTACATGAAGCAAGGAGACCAAAATGATGTCATATGTGTGAACAACTATTTTGCCAATTACCTCTTCATTTAGAGGTCAAGACTAAACATGATAGTGAGTAGTCTCAGTAACAGATTTGAAATTAGACAAGAACCAGAAGAAAGAAAATAACTTATTGGAGAATATATTTTTTACACTGATTGATTTTGTTAATTGATTCATTCAAACACTTATTTATTCAGTTTCACTGAGTGCCTATTATCTGTTAGGGATGTTGCAAAGTGCAGAAGAAATAACTGGAAAGAAGACAGAGAAAGCCTTTGTCCCCAGGGGGATTGTAGTCTAGTGATAGAGTAATGGCAAGTAAGCAGACAAACAGAATATCAAGACAAATCTTCTTCAAGTTGTCGAAAACTAAGTCATGTTAGAAATTCTAGATAATTCTCACATACCTGTTGATAATATAATCCTGGAAAAATATTCCATATCAGTTGGCTTGATCACTTGCTAGCAAGAGTCTACTTTCAGTTTCCCTTCCTTCCTAGGTAACAGCCTTTCAGGGTCCTATTCCAGAGAGTGCTTATGAGCATGTTTACCAAAACATTCTCTTTTGACAGACGCTGGAATCCAGTATCGATCCTCCTAGTTTGGAGACTGTTGGAAGTTTTGCTCAGATTATTAGCCTCTCAGCCTCTCAGCAGACGCCTCTAGTGCAAAAGTGCTCACCCCTCCTACACCGTGCCGTCTGTCTGGGGATCTGTTCTTTCCTGAATTGTGACCTTGTGAGTCCTCATTGCCTTTTTATTCTCTGATGTATTGAAGCAGGTTTTTAAAAATATTTTATCTACTCTTTTTGTTGTTCTCAATGGGAGGGTTAACTCAAGTTGCTTATTCTAATATTACTTAGAAGCAGAAGTTCTGCATTCATATTTCTTTGCATTCTTATGAAAACATATAAACTAAATACATATATAAGGAAAGTTTGAATAGTGACCAATTCATATTTTGCTTTTCCTTTAGCAAAATATGAATTGGTCACTATTCAAACTTTCCTTATATATGTATTGGTTTTATAGACTACATATTAGATTTTCTTTTTCACAAGGAAATTTCAAGTTGTTTTTACTCAATTGTCCACAGGCTCTGTGTCCAGATCTTAAGGACACAGATTACACTCAGACTGGCAAAACGTTCAAGTTCAGTGGTCTGCTCTTTCTTGTATGTGAATTATTAGTTAAGAAGAGAGTAAGATCATTTACAAAGTTCTTCATTAGTAAATTATATTTTAAAATTAAAGTTCAGGGTTCTTTGGTAATGTACAACAGAAACTAACTCTGATTGGTAAGAGTCTTGGGCAGTTCCAAGGATCTCAAACATGGTACCTAATGGATAGACTCTTCAGGGGAATGCTTTGGGTTGAAAATGCTCCATTTTTATACATTGAGTCTTTCTGCTCAAAACACTTGTTTTTCCTTGGAACTCCATCAACAAGGAAAAATATCACAACAGTTTTTACATAGCCATTTACTGAGTACTTCTTGTTTTTTCAAGCACTGTTATAGTTGACTCGTTTATTGCGTAGTCATAGCAACTCTGTAGGATAAACATTATACTTTTCATATTACACAAAATTTAAATAACTTGATTTATTTTCTTGAAGTCAGAAAAATGTGAGTAATATTGGTCTCTCTTTGGAGGAAAAATTAGGCTTAAAGAGTTTAAATAATATTTCTAAGACCACAGGATCAATAAATGGCAAACCATGATTTCCACTTCGACTTGAGTCTTTCTTCTATGCCACATTTTCTCTTTACATTTGGCGACAGCCTGTTTTCATGAAATTCAGAAAGAAAAGTTATAATAAAAAATAGGCTTTCTTGGGGGTGGCCCAGGGGTATACTGGTTAAGTCCACATGCTCCACTTTGGCAGTCCAGGGTTCATGGGTTCGGATCCCAGGCACGGACCTACACACCACTCATCAAGCCATGCTGTGGTGGTGTCCCACATACAAAATAGAGGAAGATTGGCACAGATGTTAGCTCAGGGCCAATCTTCCTCACCAAAAAAGAAAAAAAGGCTTTCTCTGTTGATCTTAAAAAAATGATATAAAATTAAAAGCAATCTTGCTGCTGTGTTCATTTTGTCACCTCATCTTCAGGATTATGACCTGTATTAGGTCATAGTTAATGGTTTTTAAAAAACTCACACAAAATAAAATGGTATAAAAATCTGTATATTCCAGAGTACTGCTATTAAATCATATTACTGGACATCAAAAGAATGAGATCTACTCCTGATGTGGAATAATGTTAACCATTGATTAGTTAAAGTAGGTCATCATAAGCTCATTAAGAAAGCCATGCTTTTTTCACAGTTGGCCAGGTCTCTTTAGGGAGACTTCTAGATTAAAAATAAATTTTATTATTTTACCTGAAAGCAAGCCTTTCTGAAGTCACAGGAATTATATAGCCAATTAGTACTACTGGTTATCAGTAATGCTGGAAATCCCCAAAAGCCAAACTAATATTCTCTAGCCAAGCTTATAATAATATGGGGTATCCTTGAATGGTTACTTTTTCTGTGCCTGGCTCCCAAACATTCTTCAAAAGTCACCTCATCTGGTAGCTATGTATTCTTTTTATTTCACATGATTTTTTCCCATCTATGATGAGGTAAATTTGGTAACCAGTAATTGAACCAATAATTTCAATAATTTATGTCACCTTATTTATTTGACATCTCACTTATATGCTCATGCTTGAAAATCTCTACCTCACCAAAATCATGAACATGGTAACTTGTCTTTTTTTAGTTCCTTCCATGAAATTTTGCACACGTAATTTTCTAAAACGTTTCTAAGTCAGATACTTTATTTTGTCATATTATAGAATAATTAAATTTTAGCAATTCTTTTATTCATATTTTCAAGATTCTTATCCTAATAGAGTATTACAATATACTAAAATTATTCCTTTAAATTATAGCATAGTAAGACTCTCTTTTTGGATACTTATACACATTAAATCTAGTCTCAAAATCTGCAAATGCAAATTATAGAATGTTAGTGTACAATTAGATGTAAGCACTTTTTTCACTGATGTACATTTAAAAAATGCTTAGACTGTTAGGAACTAAAAGCTAAACTATTAAGTGCAGAGTTATTTGATAATGATGTATTGATTTCAAAATTATTAATAAGGCTTTTGGGAAATGAAATAACTGCTGGGAATGGGGGTTAAGTGTTTTGACAAAATGAAATGGTACTTGACCAGAAGGTTCTCCTGGCAGCATTGGTGCATCTTGATGGGTACAATGATGTGAGTCAGGTGAAGGATGGAAGTCAGCACAAGCAGTGGATCACAGAGAAGGATGGAAGGAATCCTCCATGCCAATCAGGAAAAGAATACAGCCTGCAGGTATGAAGGTAAAGCGCAGGGACTTTACAAGCTGAGGTAGCCCTAGAATTCTCAGTTTCTAAATATCACAAACACTTGTATTTGATTTTTCTGTTATATTTTATGTTCATTAAAGTTCTTTATTATGTCTTGTTATTTTTCTGTATTTAGAAAATAGAAAAATCACAGACAGTGATTCTGCTGTCTACTAATATCACATGAGATTAATTACACAGGCGTTTTAGTATTTCACTTCCCTGAGATAGTTATTATATTATGTTGTTGCACTTAGGTTATTTCTGAATCCCCACAACTACTCCTTGGGGAATGTTATCTTCCTTATAAAGGGTCATATAGGTGAGATGAAGTTCCCTTAGACAATATATTAGCAGAGCCACTTTCTAAACCCAGATTTTTCTGACTAAAGTCTATCTGTTTTTGTGGTTCATCAAGAGGCCAAAAATACTTTGTTTCCCCAAATCTGAGAGTACTTTCAAGCCACGTGCTCTTTATACCTACAGATTGTGTAATCAATCCACTATCACCGTAAAGTGAATCCATCTTCAGTTGGTTTTTTTCTCCAGGGGTGGTTATGTATTCCCTCTACTCTCTTTCTTTTTCATGATACATTTGCAAAATGGCTGAGTAGGCAGTTACACATGAGTGAAACTGTATGTCTCACACGAGATCACATCTCTAAGCTTAACCTCACCAACACCCTGCTCTGATCTTAGTGGTGCTATTTTTGCACTAAAAATCATTAGATATAGTTTTGACTATCATAGAATGGGTGAGTTTGGACAGTCCTTGAAAAAAATGTGTCTTTGGACTGTCACATTTTTTTCAGTATTTTCTATGGTCCTTCACGTCTTTTTCTCCCAGTCAACTTCAATCCATGTCACATTTTTCACAGTCTGCTTATCATTTTTTAAATATGTTAACTGATCATACTTTTAAAATATGTTTTTATGTAAAATTCTGAAGAATGAAACTATAATATTAAAATAACTCAACTGATAGAGTGAGATTTTAGATCCTTCTTGGTGTCCCTTCAAACACATCATATAAGTGGCTACTTAATCTACTAAACTATAAATTTCTTGAGTAAAAGAACTTAAGTGTATTTGTTTTTGTATAAATCTGTGTGTGTGTGTGTACTCGTATATATATGTACACAGAGAAAACCACCTTTATGCACCACTACATTTATACATATACTAGCAGGTGCTTGTAAATGTTTTTGAATAAAAATATAATCCATCTCGTCTAACTATCCATAAGACAAGTCCTAATTTGAAATAATTTAAGGAGGACTTTGAGAACACAGTTAACCATTTTACTCTTTCAATACACAAAGCAAATAGTACTTTACTTCACATGAATATCAGAATAAAATTTATAGGAAAATATTAAAAGTAGAATACCCATATATCTTTCAGCCAGTTCCACATTAATTTAGGATTGAAAATTTAAAAAGCAAAACTAGGTTTTACACAAACATCTTTCTCATGCTATTATATCCAGTATTAGTTGCACCATCTAAATTAAAGATAATGAAATTTTTTAGTACAACAATTTGTTAAGAGCACTCATGAGTAAAAAATTATACAAACTGACAAAAGTCAATGCTTTCTTTTGTTATTTCAAAGTTATTCACCAACAGGAGGTTTAAGAAAAAAACCATGCAAATGGGAAAACTGTACCAGCTAACTACTACATTTAAATGAAATCCATTTACCTTTTATCCAGTCTGAATAGGCGCTTTTTAATTATTGCTAATTGTTTAAGATGACTTTGCATCCCCCAGAAGATTTAGTCTGAATAAATTTAATTCCTTTAAAATCTCCTTCAGTTACAGGCAAATACAGTAAGAAGCCCCATAGGTATGGCAGTAAAATAGTCCTAGAGTCAGAAGCATTTAAATGAGTAGAGCAAGGAAGTCTTCCCAAAAGAGGCAGCAAAGTTATATGGTTGTAGATGCAAGAACCAAACATTGAAACACAGTTGAAACATTGAAGATGACTGTGAAAAAGGTCTATGTTCACTTGTTAAAGAATGCGCCAGGGCAGACTAAAGCGTCTGAATAGTTCTTTCACAGGTCACAGCGTCCATTCAGCCTGTGGACATTGTTATCACTCGACAGAAATAGATGGGCCTAATTAATATTCTGAACATACCTGGGAGAACATTCTTAAGGAAATCATCCTCTGGTGGTTTGGAAATTTAAAAAAGAAAGAAAGAAAACTGAACAGTAAGCATTAAAAATTGGATCTAGATAACAAAGTCAACTGCTGTCAAAGTTTAGTGCCAGCTGCAAACAGGAGGCTTGTTTGTGGATGGTTCTTGGTGTGAGTGGTTGTGGCTTGCGAAAGGAAGTTGAACAGTGGTTTGAATTTATCAGTAATCACATTCTTACCATTTCATCGAGTAACCAGCAAAAATCAGCTACAGGAAGTTTGTCATAGTAACCTCTTGCAAATTCATAAAGTAATGAATAATGTAGCAAATTATAAATTTGGTATTTGTTAATGTAAAATGCATGTAGTGAAAATACAATATCAGAAAAAAATGCTTAGTATTTAATGAAAAATTGGGCATGTCATTGACTGGAGAAACAATCACCTGCAAAGAACGTTTAAGTTCTTTCAAAATGTTTCCTAAATAAATTATGAATTTAAATATTAATTTTTAGTGTATGATTAAATCTAAATTTCTCATATACAGCTGACATAATTAGCTATGAACTTTTCTAATTTTTTTATTTTGAACATTTTACATTTAGAATATCATTTATGCAGGATTAACTATAATTGTATTTTTTAAAAAATTCACTGTTGCAAATAGGGATCCAAAACCATTATTAATTTAGAAAGGTAATAAAAAACAAGGCATAGGACAATTTTTATGAGCTACTTCTATATTTTCTGAGTGTGTGTTTATATATATACACATATATATAACGCGTATTTACATGTAAAGGTCATATATACACACATACGCATAACACATACATATACACATATACACATGTTAAAGAACAGAGAGTAATACTATAAATACTTAATAGAACAAGATAAAAGTACTTATTGAAGAATTTAGTTCTTAAAGTACCTATCCTATTTAAATACCTGCATTTAACAAAGTAATTCATTCTGAAATGGGAGTCAAGTGTTTAGTGCCCAAACCTAAAGCAGTACATATAAAACTAATTCCCTATTGAAATGAATGGAGCCATTCATTTCCGAGACACAAAAAGCTGTACTTTCTTTGTCTTGCTACTTTCAAGCCCCTTGATAGTATTTTTCCTTTTTATGATGCTTTAGGTATAGATACTTCTCCGCTCAAAAATCATGAAAAAAACTACAAGTAGCAAATGCCTAAATATGTAACAGATGTATAAGTGCTCCTTGGGATAAATAGATTATGGACAATTAACTGTCATCATATCCCTCTCTCCGTTTCCACTCGCTCCTGTAGTGTACACCTGTGGCTTATTAGGAATATAACCAAAGTGGTAACACAAATTCTAAGTTCAAAGGTAAACTAGGAAAATCTGCTTCCTTACTTCTTGAGAGTTCCTTATGAAAAGAACAATAAGCAATGTAGAAACAAAGCAGTGGATGCATATCATTCAAGAGACCACTTGCAAAGAACTCCATCTTATATTTTTGTCTAGTTGTGAGGATATTTCAAACTGGATTATAAAGGAGGATTTAACACCACTTCAAAAGTTGGTAAATGCAATAGATGGCCCTTGTTTGGATTCTGATTTGAATAAACCAAACCAATTGTAAAAAAATTTATGAAAAAAATCAAAGAAATTTTACAGTGATTGAATATTTGATATTAAGAATTATCTTTTTTTCAGTTGTGGGAATGACATTGTGGTTCTGGGGTTTTTTTTAAAGTATTTATAGATGAAATGATGTACCATCTGGAATTCCTTCAAAATAATTGGAGTGATGAGTAGAACGTGGGTGGATGTAATGTGGTGATTTTAAAATATGTTCAAAAATTTTGACACTCCTCCTTTCAAGATGTGGAGACTGATTTCTCTCTCCTTGTGTGTGGGCCGTATGTAGTGACTTACTTCTAACAAATAGAATGTTGCAGAAGTGACAGTGTGTGATTTCCAACACGAAGTCACAAGAGTGATTATGGCTTCCTCTTTGTCCTCTCTCATATCTCTTGCTCTGTGGGAAAATGGTGGCCATGTCATGAGGACATTCCAGCAGCCATATATGGTGCAGAAATGAGTCTTCCTGCCAAGAACTGCCAAGGAACTGAGGCCTTCTGCCAATAGCCTTGTGAAAGCACACCTTGGAAGTGGATCCTCCGGCCCTGGTCATACTTCACATGACCACGGTCCAAGCCAACATCTTGACTGCGGCTTCAAGACCGCCTGACTAAGCTGCTCCCAAATTTCTGACCCACAGAGACTATGATAATAAATGTTTATTGTTTTAAGTTACTAGGCTATTGTTGTTTTGCAATAGTAGATAACCAACAATATCTATGAAGCTAGGTTCTCTGTCTCTTGAGTTTTTGATGCTGGCTAATGAAAATATAAGGGGTTATTATAATATTTTATCCACTTCGTGTATAGCTTAATAACTCTATAATATAACTTTTTAAAACTGATTTTCATTTTTCTTTATTTTGTAAGGATGTAATTTAAATGGAAGTTATTGATATTTTAGTTAAAATGTAGGAACTTTTAGTTTTCTATAAGAAGAAACCTTTTAAACCCCTTTGCTAATTTTTTCTCCAGTAATACTTAGATTCATTTGGATTATCCTCATCGTTTTCCAGCAACTTTCCAAGAAATAAATCTTAGTGGAAAAATCACACTAACAACATATCAGGCTATAAAATAGAGCCAACACTAAGAAGAAGCTTGGGGAAACGACTTCAGGACCTCCTACATCACAATCTTTATCACTTTCCCCCAAGTGAGCTTGTCCTGGGAGAAAAACAGGGTGTTTTCTTCCAGATAACACCCATTGAGCTCTGACTGTAGCAAAATAAGACTACAAATATGAAAAGAGATTATCTTTAAAGATTGCTGTGATATGATTACCTAAATTTCCATCTAAAATGAATAAAATCAGTGACTATATATTTAATAGACTTGAACTAAGTGCTAAATGAAATTGAAATGCATTTTAACTTAAGGAAAACAAAGTTCTTTTTCATAAAGTGAATTCTAGAGGGATTGGATTCTGAGGTTTTGAGTCTTTGGCTTTTAAAAATATAAGTTCTGCATATCGTATTAAGTAGAAATCATATCTATATGTTTTCTATTATTGACTATAATCAGGCATTTATAAAGGAAAATAATGCATATTAGACATATCATGTTTGATACACTTTATTATATTGATTTCTCATATTTTCCCTGTGAGTTATTTGCTTTTTTTCACATTTATAGAGAAAGAAACAAAATTTGAGTGCTAAATTCTCTTGCTAGAGTTACACACTTAAAATTAGTGGTTCTCAATTTCAGATTTGAGCTTGCCCTAATTGAAATCCTCAAATCACACAGAGTACCACACAGGCCTAGCACAGTGCTCTCTTCTGTGTGGACAGAAAAGAGACTACCACATAGCTTCTGCCCTCACTGCACATTTAAATTCTGAGAAAACAAAACATTAAATGGAAAATATTAGGGCCTGAAAATATTCGTGGTGTACTGCATGGGGCTGCTATAACTGAAATGGAGATCTACAGGAATTAGGGATGTGTGTGGTCAGCAGCAGCTGGGGAAATTTTCATGGAGGAGGTGAGATTTTAGGTAAGCTTTGAAAAAAAAGGATAATTTAGATCAACAGAAGGAAGCGTATGGATATTATTGGTTAACATAACCCCCATGCCTAGCCACCTTTCAGTTGGAGGAACTTCATATATATGAGCTCTAACGATGACACTTAGAGGAAAGTCAGCTGTGCGATTCCTGGGAAGCCGGTTGTCTTCCTCATACCCCTTTCCATTTTTGCTTCTTTTTGTTGGCATGCAGGTGTGACAACAGCTGCCAAGAGAACGTCCAAAGCATTGGGGCCACTTCACTGAGCTGCTCAACCAGCACCAGCAACTGCTCCTCCAAGACTTCTTGTTATAGAACAAAAACAACCGCAGATTTGTGTAAGGCTCCACAGTGGGTTAGCTATTACTTATTGCCACAAACTTTCCTGATAGATATGGAATGTTACACAACATTCCAGGTGAGAGAGACACCACTGACAATGCACTCATCTTGGGCATAACAAGTTTAGGCTTCCACAAATGACAGTGTTTGAATATAACTCAGTCTGATTCCAAGTCTAATCTTGGACTAATAAATCCTGAGTCTGGATCATTGTTTCTTTTAAGGTCCCATGTTTTAATCTTCTCCATATAACGGTACTGAGATCATCCACTGAAAAACAGGGTGGAATGATGATTATGTGGAGAGAAGTCCTGAATAACTTCTATTTGGAATGTTAATGGCACCCCCGTGAAAGGAAATAGAAGGCTGGGTAAGCAACTGTGGAGGTCAGGAGGAAGTTAGTAAACCAGTATTTATTACTTTCGAGAGTTAAGTTCTGCGCTCAATGGTGGTGATTTGGTTTAAATTAGCTTGTGTGATTTCTTTATTTCTGATCCATTTGGAAGGAATAGATGACAACAGTAAAATTAGCTTTATATAAGATATGAAGTAAAAACACGATCTGGGCTTTCCAGTTTAAGAGATTGATAATGTCAATACCTCTGACTGAAATGAAGCTATTTGAAAGGAGCGTTTGTCTTGGAGGGAGAAAGATAATTTCCCGGTGGGATGTATTGGATTTGAGTAGCCCTTACGTGGACTTGTCGTGTGTGCTACTGAGAACAGGCGCAGAGACAAAAGCAGTGGGTTATGAATGGAGTTCTACATTTAGAAGGAATCAGAAAAAATACATAAAAGCTATAAAAGTGGCTGATTTAATAAAACTGCTAAGCTAAAATTGCAGGTATCAAGAACAGAAATGTGAGCTTCCATAAGAGGAAGGCAGCAGTGTAAGGAAAGAAAAACATGAATAGAAAGAGAGAAGAGCAGTTAGAAGGTGAAGCGTCGGGAACGCCAAGGGAGACTGGTCTGGGACCCAGTCAAGTGAGACCCTTGTGCTAGAAGGCTCTGAAGAGCCAGAGGAGAACAGTGCTGGTCATGCTGAGGGTGGTGAAGAGTCTGCATCCCAGGAGTGGGGTAATAAGTGGAAGGTGAGAGAACAGAGGATGTTTAGCAGAAGTTATGAGAGTGAAAACTTGTTAGCTCTGTCCCAGCAAAGAGCCAATTCCAAAAAGCACATGTGAGGGATTGACCTGAAGTTTCAGGAGGACAGAGATGTTTATTCTCCTTGTGGCAGCTGTTGGAGAATGCAGACCCCAGAGGCATAAACTCCTTTTGGCTTAACAATGTCAAATAATATCTTTAAAACGCTTTGCTGGTTTCACTATGCTAATTGCTTTTTTGAACTTTTGAGAAAAATGGGTAAAAAAATTTTGAGTTGTACAAAGATTGTAAAAAATTACTTTCCTCACTTTATAAGAATTGACCTGACTGTGTTAAGGCACAGGAAATTCCGTATTCAGCTCTTAGTGAAAAAGTTTCTTCCTACTTTTAAAAATCAAACAAAAGTTTTTAAAATATTTTCAGACAGAAAAATGTCTTTTGTTCACAGAAAAGCTTAATATAATTATTCTTTGCTCTCTACATTCTAATCATTATTTTATGGCACCAGAAAGCTGCAAAACCACATCCTGTTATCATGGTTCCAAAGAAAATTGCCTTTATAGGATTAGAAACAATAATCTGATTTTAAAATAATGCCACTACTTTCATCCAGGATCTATGAAGGAAATAGTATGAACAAAATATTTACATTAAATATTAAAATAAAGATAAACAATAAAATGACTAAAAAAATGACCTCATGCCTTATGCTATTCATTATCTTTTACTTAAGATTCACACAATTAATTCTTCCTAGGAGGCTCATGCTAAGAAAACAGATAAAAGGAAAAAACTAAAATCATTAAAACAGTGATCCTTCATGTGTATTTTAGATCTGAGTTTCCTAAGACAAAATAAAAAGGTAGACATGATCTCTTTTTGTCAAAGCAGAGCTCTATACACCGGAATGTTCCTCATTTCCTTGGTTGTCAGGGAGCTCAAAGTGAAATATTTTGGAAGAGCCTCCAAGAGATTAGTTTTTTCTGGCATAATTATTTCTCTATTCTGTCTTTACTACTTGGCTTTTCTATTCCTTCTCATACTTTACTGGTTTACCATTCTATATCTTCTTTAATGTCCTCAGTTTTCTGATATCCTATTTGGAAGCAGAACATAAATGATAATGAATTACATCACTGTCAAATCACACTAAACATCAATAAATAAATGCATTTTAGGGGAGACAATAAGATAAATTTAAAAAGAATTAACTAACCTGAAGTTAAAATTGCAGATTTAAATACCATCGTTATTTAAATGAATTTAGCTGAAGGTTGAAATTAGCTTTATTGATGGAATTTGCTCATGTTACCATTAAAATAATCTATAGACAAAAAGAGGACAACACAATAAACTATTAATTAGAAACGCTCTAGATTGTATAAGCATGAAATGAAAATTAGTGATATCAATTAAGAGTAGCAGAAATTTACCTGTTCTGCAAGACTGGAAATCTACTTCTTACCCTGACTATGCCACTGACAATTTAGCTGACCTTGACCAAGTCTTGGCCTTTTGAGATTTCAGTTTTCTCATCTGTAAATGAATACATTTGACTTACCAATAAGGTTTCTTCCAAATCTAAAACTTCTTTCCTGGCATGTTTTTAAAGTCTTTATATTTTAGATGTACTATCTATTTTTGTTTTGTTTTATCTGGTTTTACTGGATATAATAATGGGTTGGGGGGGTAAAAAATTGCATAGAAACCACACTGAAAATAAACAACAGATATCTCTGGCTTTCCAGCATTTCTTTTGAAAGAATATGCTTATTACACTAGTAAACTTAAATCAGAAATGTTTAACTTCCAAAAGTTTGTGAAATTTTAGACAACAATGAGCAGTACTTAAAACCAGTTGCATTCTGCCATAAAAGATGGAGGCTGGGAGTCTTTTAAGAGCACATATGATTTTGGCATCTTACAAAGTTACATTTGGTTTGCTGAGTTCTGTGGATAATGTGTCATATGAACACTTTCTTTCAGAATTTCAACACATTTATCCCAGTGGGAATTAGGAAAACAAAATTCGATGGAAATGAATACTACATATTTTAACACCATTCTTCACTTTTTCTCTGAGTTTCCAAAAAGGTTTGATTCTAATTTGACTTGTGTTTAGGGTGATTTGAGAGTGAGTTTACTGGATTGCCCATCTCCACTACAGATTGACAGCTGGAGGGTGTTCAACAACCACAAACCTAAGGCAGAAAAGTACAACTACAACTGGATGGAAACCAAGGAATCTGCACCAGTAAAATTTCCATTTTACTTTACCAGCTGGCTTCATTTCTTGTTTATCTTCTTTTTCACATATTTGAGTGTGGTTTCTTTTTTTCCCTTGTGTTTTATAAGCTTTGTACTTATTTAGAATAGTTTTATCTACCTCTGGCGAAGGAGTGGAATCCAAGACAGCAATATCATTTTGGCTGAATTACTAAAGAGAGCTGGGAAAATCAACAGGTTTTGTTTTTTGGGGTTTTTTTAGTGAGGAAGATTAGCCCTGAGCTAACATATGTTGCCAATCCTCCTCTTTTTGCTGAGGAAGACTGGCCCTCGGCTAACATCCGTGCCCATCTTCCTCTACTTTATATGGGACGCCGCCACAGCATGGCTTAATGAGTGGTGCGTAGTCTGTGCCCAGAATTGGAACCTGTGAAGCCTAGGCCACTGAAGCAGAGTGCATGAACTTAACCAGCGGACCAGCCCCAACAGTTTTTATAATATCTCCCTGACAACTTCAGACTGTAAGGCCTTTCCTTAATAACAACAAACATACAATTATAATATCTTGGTTTCATTAACATTTTTTACTGTCTTTTAACTTACTGACCTAGTTGTAGAGAAACCAATGAGTACTTCAAAGGAAGAAGAAAGTCACTACTTACAAAAACTAACGTAGATGTTAGATCAGTTATTGAAGTAATTGACTCAGTCTCTACAGCTGCAAAATTGATATTCTCCAAATGTTAAATTAAGTTATGTAACAGCTGTTCAAAAGCGCCTCCTGAGTTTTCCTTATTTTTCTGGGAGAAAGAATGTCACCACCAGCATCACAAAGATGAGTAACAAAGAGAATCAACCAAACCAAAACTTGCTTCTTTGAAAAGTTTGACAAAATTGACAAACCTTTAGGTAGACTAAGAAAAAAGAGAGATGATGGAAATAACTAAAATCAGAAATGCAAGTGGGAAATTTATTATCAATCTTATAGAAATTAAAATGGAATTAAGAAAAAAATGAAAAGTTATACAACAAATTTAATAATCAAGATAAAATGAACAAATTTCTAGAAATACACAAGTTACCAAACTGACCCAAGAAGAAATAGAAAATCTCAACAGACATAAAACAAGAGATTGATACAATAATCAGAAACCTCCCAACAAAGAAAACTTCAAGACCAGATGACTTCACTGGTGAATTCTACCAAACATTTAAAGAAGAATTAACACCAAACCTCCTCAAACTCTTCCAAAAAAAGAAGAGGAGGGAATACTTCTTAACACATTCTATGTGGCCAGTAATACCTTGATAGCAAAGACAGACAAAGATACCACAAGAAAAGAAAACTATAGAGCAATATCCCTTCTGAATATTGATGCAAAAATTCTCAACAGAATACTTGCAAACAAAATCCAACAGCATATTAAAAGGATTATACACAATGACCAACTGGGACTTATCCCAGGAATATAAGAATGTTTCAACATAAGAAAACAAATTAATGTAGTACACCATATACTTAGAACAAAGAGGTAAAAAATGCCACATGATCATCTCAATTGTTGCAGAAAAACATCTGACAAAATTTCAATACCCTCTTTATGATAAAAATGCTCAGCAAACTAAGTATGGAAGGGAATTTCCTAACATGGTTTAGGACGTTGATGAAAAACCCACAGTTAACATATTCAGTGGTGAAAGGCTGCAAGCTTTACCTAAGATCAGAAGCAAGCCGAGGATGTCCACTTTCGCCACTGCTATTCAACACTGTAATAGGAGACCTAGCCAGGGCACTTAGGCAAGAAAAAGAATTAAAGGTACCCAAATTGGAAAGTAAGAAGTAAAACTATCTCTATTTGCAGACGACATGATTCTGTGTAGAGAAAATCTTAATCACAAAAATACTACTAGAACAAATCAAAGTTGCAGGGTACAAGATCAGCATACAAAAACCAGGTATGTTTCTATGCACTAGCAATGAATAATTCAAAAATGAAATCAAGAAAACAATTCAATTTACAAAAGAATCCAAAATAATAAAATGCCTAGGAATAAATTTAACCAAGAAGTGAGATTTGTACACTGAAAACTACAAAAAAAAATGTTGAAAGAAATTAAGGAAGATCTAATTAAATAGAAAACTAACACATGTTCATGGATTGAGATGGTTAAAATGGCAATACTCCCCCCAATAATCTACTGATTCAGTGCAATCCCTTTTCTTCAGAAATGGAAAAATCTATACTCAAAATCATATAGAATTGTAAGTGGCCCTAAATCAGTAAACACAATATTGAAAAAAAAAGTTGGAGAACTCACATATTTTTATTTAAAAACTTATTACAAAGTTACAGTAATCAAAGCAGTGTGGTACTGGAATAAGGATAGACATATAGGTCAATGGTATAGAATAAAGAATCCAGAGATAAACCCAATATCTATGGTCAATTGATTTAGACAAAGATGTCAAGACCATTCTATTTGGAAAGTGTAATGTCTTCAAAAAATGCTGTAGAACAACTGGATAAACATATGGCAAAGAGTGACACTGGACCTCTTCTTCAATCCATTTATAAAAATTAACTTAAAATAGATCAATTACCTAAATATAAGAGCTAAAATTCTAAATTAGAATAAACCATTGGGGTAAATCTCCATGACCTGGGATGTGACAATAGATTCTTAGATTTGACATCAAAAGTACAAGGAACAAAAGAAAAAATAGATAAATTAGACTTCATAAAAATTAAAAACTTCTGAGCATCAAACAACATTATCAAGAAAATGAAAAGATGACTTATAGAATGGGAGAAAATATTTGCAAATCCTACATCTGATAAAAGTTTAATATCTAGAATATGTAAAGAACACTTACAATGCAACAACAAAAGACAAACAACTCAATTAAAAATGGGCAATAGACATTTCACCAAACATGTGGTCGAAAAGCACATGAGATGTTCAGCTTCATTGGGCATTAACAAAATGCAAATTAAAACCACAATGAGAAACCACTCTACACTTACTAGCATAGGTATAATCAGAAAAATGAAAAATAAGTACAGGCAAAGAAGCCGAGAAATTGGAACCTTCATACATTGCTGTGGAAAACAGTTTACCAGTTCCTCAAAAATTTATGCATAAAATTGCCATATGACTCAACAATTCCTCTCCTAGGTATATATTGAAGAGAAATGAAAACATATGTCCACAAAGAAACTTATACAGGAACGTTTATAGCAGCATTATTCATAATAGATAAACATGTCCATCAACCCAAATGCCCATCAATGGACGAAGGCATAAATAAATACACAGGTGATGGAATATTATCTAGCCATAGAAAGGGAATGAAGTATTGTTATACGCTACAACTTGGATGAACCTCAAAAGCATTAGGCTAAGTGAAAGAAGCCAGATGCAAAAGGACAAATATTATATGATTCCTTTTATATGAAATATCCAGAATAGGCAAATTCATAGAGACAGAAAACATATTAATGGTTACTAGGGGAAAGAAGGAGGGGAGTTGGGGAATGATCAACTTTTAGGATATGGGGTATTCTTCTAAGGTGATGAAAAAGTTTTAAAACTTGATAGAAGTGGTAGTGGTACAACATTGTGAATGCATTAAATGCCACTGAATCATACACTCTAAAATGGTTAATTTTATGTTATGTGGATTTCACCTCAATAAAAAAAAGGAAAAAATAATAGAACCAACTACAGAGTGATGTTTTGGGGACCAAAGGAATTAATGCAGATACACTACTTTAGCATAGTGCTTGAACCAGAAAAAGCACTCCATAAATGTTCCCTATAATAAGAAAAGACACAGTTGTCCCATTTGCAACAACATGGATGGACCTAGAGGGTATTATGTTAAGTGAAATAAGCCAGAGAGAGAAGGACAGACACTGCATGAACTCACTCATATATGGAATATAAATGAACACACGGACAGGGAAAACTGATTGGTGGTTACCAAGGGGAAGGGGGTTGGGGGATGGGCACAAGGGGTGAAGGGTTACATCCACATGGTGACGGGCAAACAAAAATGTACAACAAAAACCCCACAGTGTTATAAACTATTAAGACATCAATAAAAATTTAAAAAAAAGAATAATTGTTTTAATTCCATTTATTGTTGCTAATCCCATCTCAATCAATATTTTTATCAAAAATTTATCTGAAGATATAGAAGACTTGTATGGATATATGAATGGTGCAAAGTCAGACACAATCACTAATATGTTGGGCTGCAGAATCACAGTTTAAGAGCTCTCAACAGACTGAAAAAGTATGATAAATTTGGAGCTAAAAGTAAGAATTTACTACCTTGAGATTCAAAATATTACCATTGGAGGAAATCTAACAAGTATAAATACATAATTATGTGATGACTTGGGAACCAACACACTCAAAAGAATCATCTTTGTGACATGTCTATCGAAAAACCTATTGTAGTCTTTGGCTTCATTAATTAACATGGAGAATCGATATAGAGGAAAGAATTCATTTTTCCTAGTCCTCCAGTAGTCCGGACCTCATCTGAAATGTGCTCATATCTGGACAGCACAGTTTTGAAAGATTTTTACGGACTGGAACATGTCAAAAATAGGGTAAAATATGATTTTGCTAGGCCTGGAATTTTGTCACAGGATAATTTTTAAAACTAAGGATGATTATTTTGGGAAAAAAATCAAAACGTGGTTTTGTAAAATTGGTATCATCATTTTATATATGTAAAGCTCATTTTATGGAAGATTAGTCTGTGTAACTCTCCAGGTCTGGTAAGAGACATGGGTGAAAATAACAAAGAAAAAAACATATATAATTAATATGAGAAGGAAAAACCTAAAATTCATCATTGCCCTCACATCATTGCCCAACATTGCATGTTATGCATCAGCAGCTTCCTATCAACGGGAATCATCCAGCTGTGGCTATAGAACAGGGATGATATAGTTGGTAAGTATAGAACTTGGGATATACTACCAGCCCCAAATATATTACCTTTGTCTGTGTTACCTCGGCCAATTTACATACTCTCCTTAAGTATCCATTTTTTCCCACTGTAAAATTAGACAATCTGTATTACAAATTTATAATTTTTTTAAAGTGCCTATAAAAAAAGATAGAGTCTGATGCTTGACATAATAACATTCAGGGAATATTACCTCTCATCATTGCAACCTTGTATATAATGAAGGACTAGATGTTCTCTAAGATGGTGTCCAAATTGATGACACATCCAGACAACTGAAAAGAAGTAAAACTACTCTGCCAACAGTGGCAGAGCTGCTCTCATCATTAGTGGTAATTAGATTATTCAAATGTTTGGAATAATTTTATTCAAGATGCTTTCCTCCGGGGAATGAGAACCAACAGAGAATTTGCCTTGGTAGGTCCTCATCCAAATGGAGCAAGATCTAAACTGCAGATTATCCAAATCTGAATAACGGTGTGCAAATACAAAGCACTAACTTTATCTAGAGTAGGTAGACCGGCCTATGATGAACAATTTTAGGACTCCTCCTTTGGCAGATACTCAACACTATGTCTTAAAATTTTCATTAGCTTCCTAGTTGTTTGTTGAATGTGATTTTATGAAATCTGTAAAAATCTGTCAAGAACTACCCTCGGAAGTTAACTGTGTGTATGGACTTGTATACTATTGGGGTGTTTTATCTTTATTCCTTCTAGCACACGCTTCCTATTGTTTTCTTCCCCATTTACTTCTTTATTTTCTTGTCTCTCCATCACCTAGCCACCCTAGAACTTTTTGATGTGTTTGCTTTTATTGTTGACTTTGTTTTATGATTCTCTGAGTTCCATAGAGGATTCAGGAGATCTTATCCTATTTCATTTATCACTTATTTCCTAGTATTGTAAGAATTAACATTTATTTTTCTATTTATGTTTATAAAGGATCTGGATTCCCTTGGAGAAAGGCATTCCAGAAAGCAGGTCTAGTATCCTAGAGCACCTTTCCTAAAGGTTAATGATATCTACCTTGTCAAGAGATATGGCAAAACATCACTCTACTGAATCCAGTAACTAAGAGCTCGACCACAAAGTTCTGAGGAGGATGTAGTTCCCTACATTGAACAAGAAATAACCTGCCATGTGCATGGCTGGCAATAATATGGATGTGGAGCAAGGCATGAAGTGGAACGCAGAGTTATCAGAGCCTGTGGTTAGAGCTTGTAGAGTTCCGTGGAAAGGGTGCTTCTGGAGACAGAATGTCATTTTGTCCTTCCTGAGAGGCGATTATGCCAGCCTTCTAGGATCTGGACTCATCATGGGAAAATCGTGAGAGAATTTGTTCACAAAGCTTTCCTTCATATTTTCACTATCACATTCTTTTATACTGTGTTACTATAACAGGTTCTAAAATCCTGCTTTCTTCATTTTTTTTCCCATATGTGACTTTCGTTCTCAACTCTGGACAAGTCATGATTGGTCTTGATCTCTTCCTTGCTAGATGGAGTTTTCATGACTAATAATCTTTACTTCCCAGCACGTGCTGTGATGCCTGGGACATAGTAATTATCCAGTACATATTAATGGATTGTTATTAAGTATTATATAGTTGGCCAGAATACATCCTCTTTTTCCTTTCAGAATCAATTTCCCAAATATTACTAGTCAACAAATTACTGATGACTGTAAATATTGAATAAGGTGATGCTATAAGGATTTCAAAGAGGTACTTCCTCTGACTCCAAGGAAATTGTTTTAAAAATAAAAGCACAGCTAAAACTATGAAATAAAATTTAATTTTGTCAAAAAAATAACTGCCATGGCTTAACGCTTTAAACCATAAACTACATCAAAACTGATAAACATTAGAAGAGGTCATTACAGGATAGAAACAATTAAAGTTCAAAAGCGAAGGGGTGCTATTGTAATTTTCACGTAATGTGATTTAAGTGAATAGTTAATCACTGTTATTAGAAGTGCAAGTAAGCTGTTATTGGAAGACTAGAGTTACAGAGACACTTCAAACAGAACAACTGAGCCTTAAAGGATTGGTAGTTCTGACATTAGAATGCAGAGTGGGTAGAGGATTATAGGTGAGGTAATGAGCAAAAGTTCTAAAGCAGTGATATATAATGTATGCTTGGAAAATAAGATGTAACAGAACAAATAAAGGATTCCTCAAAAGTCTGTATCTTAGAAACATCCACTTTTTGGTTTTAATTACGGCAAAAGTGGGTATTTTAAGGAGATTTGCATGTGAGGAGACTCCTAACCTGGGCTTCCTTGCTGGAAAATGAGCTGAGAACCAACAGGACTAGCTACTCCTGGACCAGTGGGAAAATGGCAAAGATTGGGGTAGGTTCCTTAATCCCTCTCCTTGCAGGAGAAAAACTTGCTTAAGTAGTGAGAAGAAGGAGGCAGGGTGTTCTCCTGATGAAAATCCTTCCCCAGTGAATTTGAGTCAGAGAGATGAGGCTAGCCCCAGGAAAGTGTTCACTCCAATGACGGCCACTCCTTCCCCAAGACCCCCAGAGAATCACCAGTCACTTCTGCTGATGCTTGACAGCTCCTTGCCTGGCTGGGGTATAGTAAGGAGGAAAGATGCCCTAAGGGGAGGGTGCAAAAATATCTAAACAACCAGGTCAAGCTGGAAAGCAGGTGTTATGGGCTGAATTGTGT
Organism: Tapirus indicus; assembly: GCA_031878705.1. Classification (NCBI taxonomy): domain Eukaryota; kingdom Metazoa; phylum Chordata; class Mammalia; order Perissodactyla; family Tapiridae; genus Tapirus; species Tapirus indicus. The sequence continues at coordinate 6,532,512 of CM062920.1, read as the reverse complement.
CCCCCTCCCCCATATTCGTACATTAAAGTCCAAACCCCAAGTACCTCCTAATGTGACTATATTTGGAGGTAGAGTCTTTAAAGAGGCAATTAAGTTAAAATGAGGTCATTAGGATGGGATCTAATCCTGTATGACTGGGTTCCTTATTAGAAGAGGAGATTGGGTGGCCTGCCTGGTGGCATAGTGGTTAAGTTTGTGCTCTCCTTCAGCAGCCCAGCGTTCACAGGTTTGAATTCTGGATGTGGACCTATGCACTGCTCATCAAGCCATGCTGTGGCAGGTGTCCCACATATAAAGTAGAGGAAGATGGGCACGGATGTTAGCCCAGGGCCAGTCTTCCTCAGCAAAAAGAGGAGGATTGGCAACAGATATTAGCTCAGGACTAATCTTCCTCACCAAAAAAAAAAGAAGAAAGAAAAAAAGATTGTGACAAAGATACACATGGAGGGAAGAGCATGTGAGGACATACGGAGAAGACGCCATCTATAAACCAAGGATGGAGGCCTCAGATGAAACAAATCTTGTTGACACCCTGATCTTGGACTTTTAGCCTCCAGAATTGTGGGAAAATAAATTTCTGTTGTTCAAGCCAGCGAGTCTGTAGTACTTTGCTATGGTAGCCCCTGCAAACTAACACAGCAGGATGCCAAAAGGGCCTTAGTGTAGTTTGATTACACCCACAGGAGAAAAGGAGTGGGTTGACCCAAGAGGCTAATAAGGTAAAGTGCCTCCAAAAAATTTCATTTTGTTTCTCTGCATTTACCCAAGGTTGTGTGGAAGAGTGGCAAATGCTTTTCTGAGGGCAAAGTGAGATAGGACACCACCCTCTAAGGAGGATAAATTCTAGCATCTGCTCACGCTGAGCACATGGTGGGTAGAAGACATGGAGGTCTTCCCTTTTACCCACAGTCAACCTCAGTCCAAAAATATTAAATGAAAAATTCCAGAAATAAACAATTCATAAATTTTAAATCATGCTGTTCTGGGTAGCGTGATGAATTCTTGTGCTATCCAGCTCGGTCCAGCCCAGAATGTGAATCACCCCTTTATCCCGGGGGTCCATGCTGTACACGCCACCCACCTGTTAGTCACTTAGTAGCCGTCTGGGTTACCAGATCAACTGTGGAGGTATGGCAGTGCTTGTGTTCAAGTCACCCTTATTTTACTTCATAATGGCCCCAAAGCGCAAGAATAGTGATGCTGGCAGTTTGGATATGCCAAAGAGAAACCACGAAGTGCTCCCTTTAAGTGAAAAGGTGAAAGCTCTCAACTTAATAAGGAAAAAAAAATAATCATATGCTGAGGTTGCTGAGATCTACAGTAGCTTTTATTACAGTATATTGTTATAATTGTTCTATTTTATTATTAGTTATAGTTGTTAATATCTACTGTGCCTAATTTATAAATTAAACATTATCATAGGTATGTATGTACAGGAAAAAACATACTGTATATACAGGGTTTGGTACTATCCATGGTTGCAGGCATCCACTGAGGTCTTGGAACATATCCCTTGCAGATGAGGGGGGACGACGGTATATGCAATTGAAGGCAAAAATTAAGAGGGAGCCAAATCGCTCTGTATAAGAAAGGAATGAGCTAGGAGGCCAGAAGACAAATTTTTATGTGGAAAGTCAGAGGTCTGGGAGGCCCGAGCCAAAGAGGGGAGGGTGAGAAAGAGGAGAAGGAGGGAGGTGGGGAGGGTGTTTTCTGGGGCTTTGCAGTTGACCCTGGCTGCACCATCTGAAGTATTCTAAGAAATTTCTCCGAGGCCTCGATGTGAGTGGGTTTATTTTCGAGACTATGGAGAAGTGCTGCCCCAGTTGGCAAGTTTGCTGCAGGCAAAAGAGACTGATCTGGGGGATAACTCACAATTTACCCCGGAAGTCAGGATTACCCGGGAAGCAAAAAGGGATTATGTCACTGGTTTGAACAGGTGGAATTGAGCAAAATTGTGGATGCCAGGCAAATACGTGGAGTGTCCTTAGTACTGAGGATCTAGGTGAGATTCAGACATGGGCTTTAGAAGTCAGCATGGAAACCTAAGGACTTCTCAGAAGACTCCACTTGCCTTGTGAACCCGAGCCGTGGGAGAACCGTAGCTGTCCCAGGACAGTGGTAACTCCCCACGGACGTCGCTCCTGGAGCAGACCCCACTGAACTCACGGGCCAGTGTCATGGGAAACAGCAGTTTCACTGATATGAAACAAAACATTTTTCCTTTCTTACCACCCTTGCCTACCCTAAAAAATAAAAACAAACTGAAAAAAGAAAGAAAACCTTGTATAGCACTGGGGAGGGGGCAGTATTGCTAGTAGCCCATACAGGGCTGTAGCCTGTGCCACTTCCTGCTGGAGACCCCCGCACTGCCTTGGGCTGCTGGCAGCTATAGGACATTGGTGGTGGTGCCCAGAAAAGGCTAGTGTCCAACAGAGTGATGGTGGCACCTGAGCATCAGCGGTGCCCTCCTGTACTGTATGGGGATCTCCATCTCCTTCAGGGCAGCAGGGACCCCCAGTAGGAGAATAAAGTGACAGGGCAGGGATGACAGAGCAGGTCTAATCTGAGAATGGCATTGTGGTTTGCAGTCAAAACATCTGGCTTCTTGGGGTGCCCTGCCTACAGGGCAGAGTAAAAGACTAGGGGGACTATACATGGAGCAGGGTAGCAGCCGTGCCCAGTGGGAGTGAACTTGCTTTGAGCAAGAGTGAAACACCTTGTGGGGACCCCCGGAAATGCTTGGGTGGGGGATGTTATGTGCAAGGGACTCAGGTCCTGTGTGATGCCTGTGAGGCCAGGGGGCAGTGAGATTCCAGTAATTAATGGTAAGGTGGTCTCATTTGCTTCTGAAGGCTGGTGTGGCCTGGGGAAATTTGGGTTCTATTGTGTGTGATGGGAGCTTCTGACTTTTAAAAGAAGACTGATGCAGCGATAGTGTTTTAGAAAGATTAAATTCCAATTTATGAGGAAAGAGAAATGACTTCAGCGGTAGGAACACATTAGTTACATTGCTTTAAAAATTGAGAAAAAAAAATCACTGTAAGTTTTAAACAATGCTATCCCATTTAACATGCCAATTTTCATACATACCTCAAAGAAAAAGAAAAATCCCCAAACTTTGGAATATCTCACAGAATTCTGCAAAACTATTGCTCACTAAGGTCCTCAGAAGTTCTCTGGCTTGAAACAAAGCTAACATAATTTGACTTCTAGCCTGTGCTAACACCTCTGAATAATTGCTAACGTCTTGTCTTCACATACATTGCCAATTTCATGCTCCCAGAGCTGTTTTCTGAATCTTACTGTTTATACACAACTGGCATGACTTCTCTGCAAGCTATCACTGGAGGGAAATGATGACAGGCCAGCTCCCTCTGGATACTACAGGACAAATAAAATGATTGGTGATGAAATCATTTGGTCAAAACTAAAGACTTCTGTTGAACTATCTTAGACAAGTTACTTAGGGTCTCTTTGTCTCATCTTTGTTATATGTAAATAAAAAAGTCTAATGACCACCAAGTCCTTTCCTACCTTAAAACTATACGATTCTAGAAAAATAACTATGTAAATGCTCGAGAATCACTTCATTTTTCTGTGTTGACTAAATCTTCATGTACTTTTCTCTAAGGCCAGATTGAAAAAATTCAGAATTTCTAGGTAATCTAAGTAAAATTGTTCTCTCCTTCGGAAAAAGGCAGACAACGGCTTTAGCTCTTAGAAAAGGGGGCTGGAAGGAGGCGAGGAGTAACTTCTGCCTAAATGAAAGCTTCATTAGGAAAAAGGAACTAATCAGTGCCCTCTGAGGAAAATTCATCTATTCAGAAGGGCATAGCCTCTGCTGCTACACATAGTTAACATAATTTATATTATTATTAAAATTGCTACATAAATATATACATATATTTATATATTTGGAACACAGCTAATAGACCATATTTTACTACTTAGTATCATTTCTTTCAGGAATTACTAGCTATTGTGATACTACATTTGAATATGGATGAGCTATATTCAAGCAAATATGTGCACTGTGGTGCTAGGAATATGAAATAAACTTGTTAAACAGAACCTTCTGCAAAGTTCCACATTCTGTGGTGAGTCAGTCAGTCTGTAATAGCAGAGTTGAAAGATCGGTTTGAGTCTCATCCAATAGCGATTTTTTGCATTTAAAAAAATATTTGAAAGACTTCCACTCATCTAAGTTTAGATATATCTGAAGAAAAATTCAGTATGCAGAAATAGGAATTCAAAATATTTATGGATAATTATTTGGTTTGTCAAAGACACAAAATCAAATCTTAAACAGTGCAGGATTTCACAGAATCTCAGAGAGTATACTTAAAAAAAGAAAAAAGAAAGAAGGAAAGGAGGAAAACAGAAAAGGAAGGTAACAAGGCAGGAGCAATTATGAAAGACATGGCTATTGGGAAACCTCACAGGGAGGTGGTTAAAAGAAACAATGCAATCATAGCTTAAACGGTGAGATGATACACTTTATGGAATGCAGAAAATAACTTTCTAAGTAATTTCCTATAATTTTACAAGAGAAATGGAAGCAAAAGAAAACCAATATTTATCGAAGTCCACTATGGACTTGGTTCTGTTTATCTAACCCTCACAACCGCCCAATGATGTCAGTATTATAATTCCTTTTAAAATGAAACATAACAGAGAAAGATGTGAATAAAAATGACAGGAAACCACACTTCAGGACCACAGGGAGACATGGATCCATGCGGACATAGGTAAAGACAACGAATTGCTTACAAATGGAGAAAAACTCAAAATCTTAGCTTAGGTATTTTTTCTCCCATAAAATTAAGTATTATAGACAATTAAAAGCAAGCACAAGAGGCCAATGTTTAAAAAAAGATCTCTTGGAACAACACCAGGCTGTTAGTAAAGAGAAATAATAAAGTACCTGGGAAAGATCATGCAGACACCACTCAACGAGAAGAGGAAGGATTGACTTCCTCCCCCTCATTATTTCCTCCTTCTTTATTGAAGACGATCTTTGTCCTCTGGATAATTAAAGAAAGATCAGTGGTAACGTGGAAGCCAACAGACCGGATGCAAAGAGTGTAACCAGATTAAAAAAGAAAACAAATCAGAAGAATCACCACTAAAAGTCGTTACAAAGTATTAATGAAGCAAATGTTTAGGGTCAATTATATCAGTAATCGTGGAAGCAGGAACATCCGTCCCAGCAAAAGTTTATATGGAAAGTAGAATTTATGATGCCCAGGCACACACACACACACACACACACACACACACACACACACACACCCACCCACCCAAAGGAGAGAAGAAGCAAAGCACTGCAGAGGAGAAAATAAGGGATGGCTTAATTTAACTAAAAAGTTTTCTGATAATTAGGTCATTTATTTTATTACTCCATATTAGAGTAACAATCTAGTTTATTCCTAATAACTCTTTAATGATAATAAAATTAGTTTCCTTTTTTATATTATGAAATATCCTTCTTATTACAAGGCAAATATTCTGTAAAACAGATAAGTAAATACGGATAAGCAAAATCAGCTTTATATGAGTCAGGTTAGGCTAGAGTGTGCCATGGTGACAAAAAAGCCCCAAATCTCAGGGGCTTAAAACAAACAAAAAAGGTTAATTTTTCTCCCTCAGGTAATATTGCCCATTGTGAGTTGCTGTGTTTCTTGGGCTGCCATAACAAAATACCACAGTCTGAGCGGCTTCAGCAGCAGAAACTTATTTTCTCACAAGTCTGGAGACAGAAGTCAGAGATCAAGGTGTTGGCGGAGCTGGTTTCTTCTGAGGCCTCTCTTCCTGGATTTAAGATGGCTGCCTTCTCACTGTGTCTTCACAAGCATGGCCCTTCTGCTGTTCGAGCACGGGGAGAGAGAGATCTAGTGTCTCTTCCTCTTCTTACAAGGACACCAATCCTATCAGATTAGGGTCCTACCCTTATGACCTCATTAATGTTAATTATGTCCCTGGAAGAATGATCTCCAAATACAATCACACTGGGGGTTCGGGCTTCAAAATATGAATTTTGGAGGACACTATTCAGTCCATAACAGTTGTCTTTCAAGTCGCATGACCATACCTAAATTCAAGGGGGCAGAGAGAGATGCAGTCCTGTCATGTCCCTAAAAAGAGGAAAATTGGAATATTGAAAAGGCTCCAAATGACTATCCCAATGTGTATAATTTTCTATTGCATCATTGTGTTTGTAACTAATCTAATTAATAATGCTGTGAAGAAGAATAATTATGCTAAGAATAATAAAACATATCTTCCAGTATGAATTTCACGAGAAAAATTCTTAGAAGTGGAATAGACATATAAAACAGCTTCTACCATTTTGAACATTTTTTTGTGTCCTGGCAAATATTTCTTCTGAAAAATATTGCAGAATCATCCCAATTCCTTAAATCCTTGTAAACGTTAGACATTATTATTTAAGAATAAAAGGAAGAGGACGTGGAAAAAAAGAGTTGAAGAAAACTTTTGCCAAGCATACTGTGAAAAACATTTCATTGCTTTAATGTTGTTCTTTTTTTTTTAACCAAGTCCTATTATTATCTTTTGCTTGCATATGGAAAATGTTGTTACTATTCTGGTTAATTTTTTTTCTCAAAGAAGCATTTTCCATTCAGTTACAGACATTTTACTCACTCTAAATTATTCATTACTTTGAGGAAGAACTCTAGTGTATATAAAAGTTTGTACATACATATTGGCCAAAGATTCCATATAAAAATTGATATTTAGTAGCATCTTATTCTGACAAAGTCCCAAAGATCAAGGTTAAAAAGTAGATGCACTATTATCTTTCTCTGAGCCTGTGTTTATGATAAAGTCAGAAACCCACATGCTGCCATCTGAAAGAGCATATCTGTAATATCAGAAAGAACACAAGCTTTTTCCAAGAACAATATTAGAATCTGACAGAGGAATAAACGTCTCTGATCTTCAGCATTGCTTCTTCACCCCTTTGTCTCACCGGAGACCTGAGTTAAGGTGGACAGCCCCTGGAGAATGTTCGAGTCCATGGATCCACCAAGTGCTGCACTTCCTCCAGGCCCTCCCGTGCCCAGTCGTCTTCAGCTGGATGTGAGCTCTTGCCTCAAGCTATTTACACCATGATCAGGCTAGTAATTAGCAAAATGTTTAATATAATATAGAAGCAATTAGGAGGTGATAACATGCAATTAAGATGTGTTTTCAGATTAAAGATTTTATAGTGCTCTTTTTCTTGAAAAGATAAAGTGCCTATCTCAAAATGTCAAACTGCAGTGATTTAATCTGAATTATTTTCAATTAATATGCATGTATTCTTGCGATGTGTTCACCGTTGTTATTGACATTGATAAATTAAGCTCATCCCAGCTGAATTTATCCTTGAGTCGCTCTATATTTCCTGAATGTCAGCTCTTCATTCGTGTTTTTTTTTCTTTGCCTACAAGCTGTGCATGATCTAACTCTACGTCCCTTGATTCATCCCTGGGATTACAGCGATGTGTCAGTCTGGAGGAACAATAATCTGAAAGGGCATTGTTATAAATAGAGTGTTAGAATGTAATTGTTTGTCATGTCATTCCTCCTCTTACATTCCCTTGAGTCCTGTTGAAGTCATTTAGACAGCTAAGATGACAAGAGTCTTGAGACTGTACTTATAGAGTTGTCCAACACATCTTTAGCCTATTCTGCCTTTTGAGACCATCTTGTCTGCAAAGAAGGAAAGGCAAACATCAAATGAGTTTTGACTACAGTGTGGATTTAATTTGAGAGTTTACACAGGCCATTCTTTGTACAATATAAGCATTATGTCTCCTAATTCATCTGTACTTGTTGGGACAATGGCTATTAAATGCCATTAAAATTAATTAGAAATTGCCATGAGTGAACACAGCAGCTATTGAAGATAACTTAGAGGAATTAAATATTTCATGTGTAGGAGGTTTTTTTTTTTTGCTGAACACAATGTGTAGATGAATGGGTTGGGTGTAAGATATTTAATTTTTAGGTAAAAGAGCTGGGGAAAGTTATTATTTTGTATGAACTTCACCATTTCTAAATTAAGAATAATATCAATGAAATAGCAGTAATATGTGTGCTTTATAATATGGTGATAAAATTAGAAATATTTCTTTCTCAACAAAATGTACAGAAATGCCTCAAATTTGATAATTATTATTTTACTAAGAAGCACTTCAATTTACAGTTGGTTTAGCAATTAAAATTGTATTTTTACAAACTATGGACAAGTGTAATTGAAGAGATAGCCGTTCACAGAGGAAGAGCATGCCTTTTGCCATGATGGATTTATAAATACATTTATTGCACCTAGTAAATAGACACTTGTTTTAGATCCAACCAAATTTTTTTACCTATTGTGTTCACTAAAATGAAGAAAATTAATGTTTTGACAAAAATTGTCTTGTTTATAAAGGAAGAACTTAACACTTATTTACTTGGTAGGCTTTGTGAGTTTGACATTATCAGAGATTACGACCCATGGTCTTTGAAGCAGGGTGCGCCCACCTAGGAAAGCTGGATAATTCATTTAGGTATGAAAACAAAATATTCAAACTTTAAATTATTTTTCCATTTCATCTAAAAATAAGAAATGTACTAAACTTTAGTATGTAATTGACATTCCTGTCCCCACCCTGTCCTGTGTCAAGAGCCTACACAAAGGCCATATGTTATATGCATGTGCAATGCGTCCTAGGGCAGGAGAGGAGTTCACTGCATGGACGTATTAACAGAGGAATCATCAGGCATTTCTTTCCTTTTGTTGTATTTTTGTATAGTGCACAGTTAAGTGGATTTGTGGACTATGTTATTTAGTTTTAATTAAGCTAGCCCTCAAAATTGACAAGTGACTTCATAAGATTCCCGCAAAGAAAATGCAGCTGAACATACTCATCATGCAAGTGCAAATGAATTTCAACAAAAATCTTTGCATAATTGGAGATGGGATTGAAAAATTAGCATCCTGATTTAGTAAGAGGGGCCAATAATGTACTTCTTCCATTTGGGACTACTTGTCTTTGAGAAGTATCTTTTTCAGTGCTGACAATCATTAAAGCAAATATCAAAATAAACTGAACTTAAAACTAGATCCTTAAATAAATACCTATATTTTAAATTATTAAACTAAAAAATTTTGAATAGTGAACAATAATGAATGGCGTTGCTTCTGTCAAATACTGTTTGAATGACAGAGATAAGATTTGTAACATTAATAAATAAAGTAGATATTTTAAATGTTTGTTTATTCTAGATGAATTTCAGTCTAACTGTGAGTATACTATGTGCATTCACAAAGTGACTACGCATATACAACAATAAAATCTATTAGCTCAATTGGATAAGTATACATATTAAAACTAAATAGTCATTTTTGCAAGCATTTGGCCAAATGCTTGGCAAATTTGGCCAAGCAAAGTAATGCTTGATCAAAAAAGTTTCGAGACCACTGTTGTAGACAGTGGGGCCTTTGCCCGTTCAATATACTGATGTTTGTAAAGTGTGTTTAAATGTATGTGAGCTTAAACACACACGTGTGTAAAAATGTACACTCCTGAGCCCATATTTAAGCTGGCGTAGAAATGTACTTTCATTCAACACAACTTGTTAAATATTAGTACAGGATGGAAAATATGTGGTGGGTTTTGCCTTCAAAAGAGCCACACTGTGAAATTCTTATATGTTTGCTGCAAAATTATTTGAAGGAAAACATATGATGGAGAGAAGGTCAATATAATAGCAAAAATTATGTATTAAAAATATCTGATAATAATCCTGTGGTAGGAAGTAAATACTTATTTTTTTTCTGTGCAAATTTTAATAGTAAATAATTATTTATAGCCATAAAATACTTTTATTGTTACAAAATATATGTCTGAACACAAACATGGTTAAAGTCTATGCAATTAGCATCTTTGCAGGTTAAAAACTGTCATATTAGTGATTTATGGCCTCTAAATTTCACAGAACAAAATTTCTCTTGGTTTTGTGCAGCTCCCCTTTCTTTCTAAAACTGTAAATGCCTAGAACAATGCGTTGCCTGTGGTAGGTGCACAATAAATATTTGTTGAGTGAACACTATTATTAACACAGCATTTCTCACACATTATTACCCAGTCATGCCAATCACCATCACCCTACTCTCAACTTTCTTAGAGAACCTACTGCTTGCTGGCCACAGTTGACGGACAGCTGACAACCTGCCCAGTTTAATTCTCTCTCCCCAAAATGAGAAACTGGCAGTTCAGAGTAGGCTGGGGCAAAGAGTCTCATTAAACTTGGTGAGGTCTCTTGGAACCCAGATCAGGCGAAATTGCTCAGCACTTGGTAAATTCAGAGTGTTAAGATGACTAAACATGTTTTTGTAAATGTTGCTTTGAGAATTCTGATGAATAGCATCCTGGGTAAACCAATTCACGTACACATTAGGTCCATGCTTTGCATCAGAGGTGCAACCGGAAGTCCAGGGACAGAGAATAGGCATTAAGATTCTAGCCATTTGATTTTTAAACTTCAGTGAGTGATATTCTAGTGTGAGGATATTTCTCTGTGGCTGATCAAATCAGACTTTACTTAAAAATTTGATTGAGCTGGTTTTCTAGTTTTAGAAAATTTCTCAAATGGTTTTTACTGCCCAAGGAATATGAGTCAATACTGTGTCTGATATATATGTCTAATCTGTTCCGTTTACTCTGAGTCTACAACGTACTTAGAGGTAGTATTAGGAAGACACTCCACTCAACAATCGTGTTGGCAAAATGATAAAGAATATCAATCCATTTGAATGATACCACTTAAATAGATTTATTTACAAGTCAGTCATTTAAGATAATCATATTAAATTTTTTTAATATTAAAATCTTGCAGATTTGGTAAAATAATCTTTTAAATTCAATCAGATCAATAAAGTATCAATTAAAATTCTAAATTAATCTTTTAGAATTGACAAAATATATTCTTCTAAGTTTACTCAAATCAATAAACAAGAATGTTTTACCTATATGTCAATAAAGCATGAATGTTTTATCTACAAATTGTTTCACACATTTAAAAGGTTTGTATTCTATACAAGGGCCTCAATAAAATATAATTTTTCCCATTGTATTATTATAAAACAAGAAAGTATGTTTTGAGGCTAATTTTTAGAAAATATCCTACAAAGTTTATTTTAAACAATCTAAGCATATAATGTTATAAGGAAATTGCTATTACTTCTATCAGAGAAATAGCACCCATCAAACACTAAAACCACAGTTTCTAATATTTGTATAATTTGAAGATAATTTCTCAGCTACTCCCCATGTGGACCTGATCATAAAAAGAACACTCATCCCCTAATTAGTATTCTAAATATTATCAAAATTATAAATAACCTACTGGTGTTCAGGATAGACTAATGATTTTGATTTTATGTTTGTTTGGTTTTTTTAACCAGTCAACAAGGAGTTAAGTTAGTCTCTACACCAGTCAGTGTTTGTAGCTCATTGTGGTTAAACAAAACAATGAGACAATAATATTTACCTTCCTCAAATTTTTTCACATGTATATAATCATAAGTGCTTGAGAACACGCAGTTTTCTTAACCCATGAAATGTTTCAGTTCATCAGTAACTAAGCTAAGAATCTGCAATGTAGCCTTTTAAAATCTTCCTGATCAAATTTAATTCTACTGGGTGATATAATGGACCCATTTACATTTCCAACCCTTTAAGGAAAATTGAAAGAAGAGTTTTAACAACTGTGCGGTTTAGTTACAACTGTTTGCTAATAAAAGACTGATTTTATTTCAGAGCAAGTAAAAATTACCGATAGCAGCCATGTCCCAACTAACACAGAGACTTCATTATGTTTTACCTAGATGTATGCATGTGTTTATAAAATGTGGACTCTCTGCTTTACAATACATAGAATAACCAGCTAATTTTGAAAATCCAATCTTAAAACCTAATTCAGGGGGAAAACCTCTCAACCTAACAAAAGGAATTATTGGCGGAGATTAAACTGCTTCATGTTCTCCATTGTTCTAGTTGAGTCAGGAGGGAATATTAATTGAGATGTGCCATGGATTCCCGTGTGTGTTCCATAGTGGTTCACAGGTTTCCTGGTGGTCCTTCCAACAGGAATGAGTGGAAGCATAAATGAGTGGAATAAGACGGATCATTCTGAACCACAGTAGTTAAGCCATTGTTCTGTTTGGCACAAAAGGTAATGGTTGGTTGATTTGCTTTATTTCTGTGCTGTTCTGATTTTTCCCCCATACACCCTAATCTCTACCACTTGCTCTGTGAGTCATCAGCAGCTGGACCCAGTGAGACCACCGGAACTGGCTCTTGGAAAAGAGCTCTAATGGAGCTATTACTCAAGTTCAATTCTCTTTATGTCTGGTAAGAACTGCGAGTTACAGGAAGATAGAAAAAAGAATTATTTTGCATTTTCTGCTTTGAAGAGACTCCAAATTGTGCTGACCTATTTGTATTTCTGTGTAGACACACGATGGATATATTTATCTCAATAGTTCTTATGAACAAATATCATTTAGATGAAAAAAATGAATATTTTACATTATTGCCCATAGTAATTTAATTATTTCTGCTGGAGTTTTTTTGTTTATTGGTTTTGTTTTATAGGTTTATTTTCTTTTGCAAATTCCAAAAGCAATATTTTAGAATTTTTTTTCCCACACAGAAGCCATCCAACAGTTTCTGCCAGTCTACATCTGATACAGTTACTATTATAACCTCCATTAGACACAAACATTCCTAGTTTCTCACCACACAAGGGGATCTTGAATTCGATTCACAAAGAACAGCTTGATTTATAGTTGTTTTCTCTCCATCTTATTTGAAAAAATCTTTGCATGGCATCAGGCTTTGAAATGAGGGAGTTCCTACCATCTGGCAGTAAAATCTCCTGGTCCTGGTCGCTTATCTAAGCCAGAGCTTAGGCTAGAGATTCTACTAAAGAGGAAGACATCAGGTCACCTGAAACTGTGGCCATGGTGGTGGGCTATTTAACAAGACTCTGAACAAGAGAGCCCAAATCTCTGCCTTCTACTACTATTTATCTCCTCCTCAGACTCCTTCAGGTAAAACAAGATATTTTAAAATGATAAAAATTATTACAGAAAGCTTATTGATTAATCCATTTCTCCTACAGGTGTTATAAAGGAAATTCGCAGGAATTACGACAACCACAGATGACAGTGTCTCTTCGTTGACTGGAAGTATAAGGAAATAAGATGAGATCTCTGACAGCAATTACACAGAGAGAGTACCAGTGTTGCAGGCCCCTCTGCCCACTGTGCCCTCTCTACCCATACAGACTTATTTTCTTCCATCAGCTCTCGCCTGAAGGCCCCTGGTGTTTCTTTGCCGCGGGCCTCACATCTCTCTTCCCATCATGCCATGTGTTGACCAGGAAGCTCCATCTACTGAACCCAAAGTCCCTTCATCCCTCCAGGGTCATGTTTCCTGAAACTCTTTTGCATTCTTCTCTTCTATTACATACTTTAATGGTGAAATTGTTGAAAAAGATCTAATGACTCACCCTACTTAGAAATATTTTCAGCTAACAAAAGACTCCAGGAGTTTGAAAAAGGGCAGTATAATTCTCTCATACATCTACATTTAAAATCTACTTCCCCTGGAGGGGATTAAGCCTAAATTATTGTGTCGGTAAGAAAATTACTTTTTTAGCCTTAGTTATATTAGGAATTGGGAAGTTTTAAGTATCGTGTATGTTAGTATTAATTCATTCCAAAGATGTATTTTTAGTGCTTCAGAAATGCGCCCAAAATGTAATGTTACTTTTCTAGAGAATTTTAATTATCTCTGTCTAAATTTAAAGAAAATCTTTGGAGAGTTGAGAAATACTAAGGGATTTAAAGACTCAATGTTTATAATTCCCACATCAGTCTTCAGCAAAAGGTAGCTTTAAAAGTAACCTCAAGTCCTGAAAATAACTCTGTTTTTTTTAACACGTGTATTTTATATTTTACGGCATTGCCACATATTTCAAGAATCATGATTACGTACTGGAAAATATCACCATATCTATTCAACTAGTTACTCTTTCTCAACTTCAGTGACATGGTAGACAAGCAAAGTTTCACCAGTTCAAATGTAAATTAATTTTTGGTTAGGAAAAAATAATTAAGATTTACTCATGTGTTTTGGAGAAATTCACTAAGGTTTATAGCATTCCACCGCAAATTAATCCCTAATTAATTCTCATTTATTTTCACGCATGGTCTCTGGTACTAGGAATGCAATACTTGCCCCATATGTTTTAGTTTGTATTCATACAGCATGTATTAGTTTTACATAATAAGACATCTGACAGTTTTCCAATCTTTAGATACATAAGAGGTTGGGATAAGCCTGAAAGCCTTCCAGTTACACCCAGTTTTAACAGATTTATTTGTGTTACAATGGTAATGGGTTTCTTCTTTAAAATTTTGAACTATTTAAATTTGCTTGTTTTCTTATGCTATCAGTAATATTTATGATAACATTTGAAATACTCTAGAAATATAAAGTGGCCTCAATGACCTTTGTTGTCATGAAACATAAAACACATCCCAATGAGAAATTCCAAAAGAGATGCCTATGTTGTGACATGATGAGTAACAGTGATAGAAAATGACCCCTATATTGATCATCAATTCCTTCTTCTCATTACTCATTTATCTCCTCCACAAGGATTTGTTAAGCATCTTTTACATGTAGGGCATTGTGCTAGGTAGTTTTCACTTAAAGCACAAGTGGATAATCCTTCAGCTTTACAAAAATTTATCAATAAAAAGAAAACAATCACCTTGATATTTGTTGTATAATTCTTTTAAAATGGTCTTTTATCCTCCTGGGTAAGTTTGCCAATATTTATTTCACGAAACCTCCATACTCCAAGAAAACGGAAAGGAAAGCTCTTCCTGGTACCTTCTCCAAGCTTTCCCACTTCAAAGCTTTTGTCCATGCAGTTTTTTCTGAACTAAAATGTCTTATCCCTCTATCTAGTTCCTTACATCCTAGCAACAGACAGTGTGAGGGGACAGGTCTCAGTCTCTCTTGTCACCCTTGATCAAAAACTGTGATAAACTAAAACTAGAAAATAGAAGGGGCCCTAGGATGCCATCTCTTCCTTCCTGGTACTGTTTCATATATATCTTAGCAGAGTGGGGATGAAGACCAATGAGTGACTCCTTGGAATGCACGCTCTTCTGTGTCCATTCCACAGCCAGCCAGATATCGCCCCAGGAAGTGGTTGGTCATGAGTTCAATGGGGAGTTTGGGGCTAGTGTAGATGTCGGAGCTAGGAATTCGGGTAATGGAGGGAAACGCGCTGGGAAACGTTCAGGTTACCAGCAAAGGGACATTCTCACCAGCTTGTCCATAAAGTCTGGCTTTATTTGGTACCAGTTGTGTTTTTTGGATGCTCAGGCAGACTTAGGTGGAAAATATGAGCCTAAGCGATATTTGGTCAATAAGGGATTTGAGACTGAATAAATGTTGAATAAATGTTGGAGACAATAACAACACAAGAATAAACTTATGGGGAAATTTCATATTTATTGCATCTTAGAAGGAATACAACAGCTTTCCAAATATATTGAGACCTATTGGTAGAAATGAATTGCTCGAGATTGTGGCAAATATTCGTTGCACCCACTATACACTTAGAATAAGAACGACAATGGGGTATACGGAAGTATTACCTATGATACTACAAGTTTCAACTTACACCCACCTACAACAATCCCAGTGTACACGAAGTCATATCCTGAAACTGAGGAATTCAGAGAAGGCTTCCGACAGAAAGGAGCAATAAAGATGTGGTTCAAAGTATGAACTCTAAAGTCAGGCAGGTATGAGTTTAAATCTTAGCTCTGCCTTTACTGGAAATGTTACTTTAGGCAAATCACTTGTCTAAGCTTCAGTTGCCTCATCTGTGCAATGGGAACAATATTAGTCCCTGCCACAGAGGTTGGTAGTGACTGTTCAGTGATTAGTTCAGTGCCTAGAAGAGAGTAAGTTGTTACTACAGACAAATTATTATTTCTCAGAATTACAAATTACTACTTCTTCAGAATTCCCACAGCAATTTCCCAGTACCATAGCAGTGTCTACATTGCATTATAGTTGTGTATTTAGCTTATAGTTTCTACCAATTCATGTTGCAGGTTGGACCTATATCTGTTTCAACTTTGGACCACCACATTGCCTCAAAGACTGTCTTTTGATGAAGATTTATTTGAAGTCATCACTTTCACAAACAAAAAGAGCTCTATGAGACCTCTGGAGTCCACTTGAGAAACTTCAGCAACACAGTGGAACAAAAAACCTGAGACTAACTGCACGAAAAGGGAAGAAATCTTCCTCTTGCCAGCATCACCCCACCTCCCATGCCAGCGCTGTTGAACACGAGAGGGAACTCTCCGGCCAGAAAGAGTTCCCTTCACTGAGGGAAGAGGGGCTGAGGAACCGGCTTCCCCGGCTTTTTGGGCCACCACACAAAGATCCTGCTTTGGCTTCACTTCACCCAGATCAGCAAAGGTGAGATGTGGACTGCTAGGAACAATGAAGAAAAGCAGGGACTGCCAGTAGCAGCCACACAGCAGGTGCGATGGCAGTTCCCACTGACCTGCTCTACAGACAAACCCAGAAACTTTTGCTACTGAAGAAACCAATGACCAGCACAGCTGCTGTGGAGCCCCTGCAGATTTCACCAGTTTTCACCCCCCAGGTATTAACATTCACTGAAGCCAGCCACTTTATTCCCCCTTGATCCCTCCCTCTTGCCCTGCTGGAACCCAGGCCTCTGTGGCTACATGAGTGGAAGATGCCAGTATAGATCCCCATGGCTAACCCCCACAGCCATGGGGATGTTCAGGGCTTGTCTTTCCAGCACTGCACTTGTACATTGGTGGCCTGATGCCTGTCACTGACTTTTACTGCCATGCGCACACCTGGGGGGAGACTACAGCCTTGGGAGAGCATGTCAACAGCTAGGACCCCCATGGCTGTTTGTTGGCCTGCATCAAACCCTGTCTTCTGTCACTGGTCTGCACCCCTGCACTCATATGCAGCTAGCCCCTCCAGCTGTGCATCTGCACGCCCCTGGCCCTACCCCTGGCCCCCGCTTCCACTGCCACACACCTGTGGTGAAATCCAGCAGCCACATTAGTGCACACTAACAGCCAGGGAC
The DNA here is from genome assembly GCA_031878705.1 of Tapirus indicus. Classification (NCBI taxonomy): domain Eukaryota; kingdom Metazoa; phylum Chordata; class Mammalia; order Perissodactyla; family Tapiridae; genus Tapirus; species Tapirus indicus. The sequence goes on along the minus strand of CM062920.1, from coordinate 6,515,286 downwards.
CCTGTAGCTGCCAGTGTACTTGCAGTTGGCTCCAGCCCTTGCTGCCTGCCCTGGCCCACACACTTGGCCCCACAAGTGTGTCTATAACTGGCCCCTGCTACTACACAAGCACCTGCAGCTGAGTGTGTGCACACCACTAGCTCCAGCCACCACAACTGCCTGCACCAGTCGCAGGCTGCTGGACTTGGAGGCACCACTGAAAACCCCAACAGTCCTTGCAGCCACTGTGGGTCCCCTGCAGTGCTTGCCATGGACCACAAGGTTGTCAATGTTGTGAGCACCGGTGGCCTGAGTTGGAGAGATATCATGCTTCTCTGGACCTGGTGATGCCACACCCCCACATTTGGTGTCCACTAGACCCAGGGTGACAGCATGCTCCAGTGTGCCCACACCCACAGGTGAAAGTCTTCCCTTACTGAAGTCAGTCCTTACTGAAGTCAGGAAGAGGTGACTGCTTCTTCAAGTGCACAGACACCTACACAAGGCCACAGGGATCATGAAGAATCAGGGAAACATGGCTCCACAAAGGAACACAATAAACCTCTATAACTGGCCCCAAAGAAATGGAGATACAGGGATTGCCCAGCAAAGAATTCAAAATAATTGTTCTAAAGATGCTCAGAGAGCTACAAAAGAACATAGATAAACAATTTAATGATATCAGAAAAACAACACAAGAACCAAGTGAGAAGTTCAACAAGAGATTGAAAACACAAAAAAGAACCAAACAGAAATTTTGGAGCTGAAGAATACAATGACTGAAGAATTCAATAGAGAGCCTCAAAAGCAGAATTGACCAAACGGAAGAAAAAAATCAATGATCTTGGAGACAGATCAATTGAAATTATCCAGCAGAGGATCAAAAAGAAAAAGGAATGAAAAGGAATGAAGAAGTCTATGAGACTTAGGGGATACCATTAGATCAAACAATGTACACATCACTGGAGTCTCAGAAGAAGAGAGGGTGAAAGGGATGGAAGGCTTAATTAAAGAAATAATGGTTGAGAACTTCCCAAACCTGGGGAGAGATTTGGATATCCAAGTAGAAGAAGCTAAGAGCTCATCACAAAATTTCAATCCAAAATGATCTTCTCCAAGACACATTATAATAAAACTGTTTAAAATCAAAGACAAAGAGCAAATTTTAACAGCAGCTAGAGAAAAAAATTTCCCTTATACAGAGGCCCGCCATATGGCTATCGCCACATTTCTCAGCAGACACCTTGCTGGCCAGGAGAGAATGGGATGCATTCAAAGTGCTGAAAGAAGGAAACTGGCAACCAAGAATACTTGACCCAGCAAAGGTGTCCTCAGAAATGAAGGTGAGATAAAGACTTCCAGAAAACAAAAGCTGAGTGCATCACCGTTAGACTTACCTTACAAGAAATACTGAGAGATGTTCTTCAAGCTGAAATGAAAGGATGCTTATTAGTACCACGAAAACGTATTAAAATATACAACACAGTGGTAAATGTAAGTATATAGTCAGAATCAGAATTTTCTAGTACTGAAATATGGTGGCATGTTGACCACTTAATTCCAGTATAAAGGTTAATGGTAGAAGTATGAAAAACAGTTACAGCTACAATAATTTGTTAATGGATGCACAATATAAGCAGACATAAGTTATGACTTCAGAAATACAAAAGGGGGGAATAAAAGGGTAAACTTTTCATGTGCAATTAAAGTTAGGTTGCTATCAACATAAAATAGATTGTAATACCCATAAGATGTTTTATGTAAGCCCCATGGTAACCATAAAGCAAAAATCTATGGTATAGTCACAAAAGATAAAGGGAAGAGAGATAAAAGCATATCATCTATGGTATGCCACTAAGGAATTGAGAGTCCAGAAATAAACCCTTACAAATACACTCAACTAATTTGTGACTAGGGAACCCAGAATACTCAATTGGGAAAGGATCGTCTCTTCAGTAAATGGTGTTGGGAAAACTGGATAACCACATGCAAGAGAATAAAATTGGGCCCCTATCTTACATTACTCACAGAAATTGACTCGAATTAAAGAATTAAACATAAGACCTCAAACTGGAAAACTCCTAGAATAAAACATAGGGAAAAAGCTCTTTTACATCGGCCTTGGCAATGATTTTTTGGATGTAACACCAAAAGCGCAAGTAGCAAAAGCCAAAATAAATAAGTGCAACATCAAACTAAAAAGCTTCTGTATAGCAAAAGAAACCATCAACAAAATGAAAAGGCAACCTACAGAATGGGACAAAATATTTTCAGTCATATATCTGATAAGGGACTAATATCCAAAATATTTAAAGAACTCATACAACTCATAGCAAAAAACCAAAGAATCCTATTAAAAAATGGGCAGAGGATATGAATAGACATTTTTCCAAAGAAGACATGCAAATGTCCAACAGGTACATAAAAAGGTGCTCAAATTCACTAATCATCAGGGAATGCAAATCAAAACCACAATGAGGGGCTGACCCTGTGGTGTAGCAGTTAAGTTCACCTGCTCCGTTTCGGCGGCCCAAGGTTCACAGGTTCAGATCCCAGGTGCGGACCTGCACACCGCTCATCGGGCCATGCTGTGGCAGAGTCCCACATACAAAAAATAAAGGAAGATTGGCACAGATGTTAGCTCAGGGCCAATCTTCCTCACCGTAAAAACCCCCCAAAAACAAACCAAAAAACCCCACAATGAGACATCATCTCATACCTGTTAGAATAGCTATCATCAGAAAGAGATAAGTACTGGTGAGAATGTGAAGAAAAGAGAAATCTTGTGTGCTGTTGGTGGGAATGTAAATTGGTATAGCCACACTGGAAAACGGTATAGACGTTTCTCAAAAGTCTTTAAAAAAAAGTACCCTTATATAATTATAAGTCAGCAACCCAGATTCTGGATAAGATCTAAAGGAAATGAAAATAGGATCTCAAAGAAATATCTGCACTCCCATGTTTATTGCAGCCAATATTGTTTATTCACAATAGCCAAGATATGGAAACAACCTAAGTGCCCTTCAAAAATGAATGGATAAAGAAGATGTGGTATATGGACACAATGGAATGTTACTCAGCCATGAGAAAGTAGGATATTTTGCCATTTGTGACAACATGGATGGGCCTTGAGGGCATTATGCTAAGTGAAATAAGTTAGACAGAGAAAGACAAATACTGTATGATATCACATCTATGGAATCTAAAAATGCTGAACTCACAGAAACAGAGAGCAGAAGTGATTACCAGGGGTTGGGCAGGGGGGGAAATGGGAGATGTTGGTCAAAAAAAAAAAAAAAGATTTGACAACTTATCAATTTTTTTTGAAAAATCTAACTCTTTTTCAAAAAATAATTTGAGGAGACATGAAAAATGTTTGTAATATGATTTAAAGAAAACTATATTCATTATCATAAGCTCTGATCAATCTTTATTTAATGAAATATCAATATTTGAATTAACCAATCAAATAGGTTGCATTGATGCAATAAAATAAAAGGGTTGAATTAGAGCTAAGAACACCTGATTTTGAATCTAAGTACTGCCCCTTACTACAGTGTTTGGGGAAAGGTTTTATACTTCTTGAACCTCAAAAACTGTGAAAAATAAATAAAATTTAAATGACATGCTGTATGTGAAAGCACCAACTCATAGTGCCTGGTCAACCAATGGCACTTAAGAAAGTTTTAATGATACTGTCTTTAAGTGGGCACACAAAATATCTCAGAATTATTTTGTTGTGTTTTCAGCATGTCTCTCCCACAAAGTGTGTATCCATGAAGCTTATTCATCAATGAAGCTGTATACAGATAATTTGGGATTAGTTATGGAAGCATAGCAGGAAAGTGAAAATTCCCCAAAACACAAATGACATGAGAGGATGTTTTTCCTAGATATTTTCATTTCCCCAAAGTAAATTTATCCTGTATCTATTGATAATAATATTCTGATAAAGTTTAAATGTGTCTTAACAAGAAAATATAATTTATCCTACATTTTATTAAGCAGTTTTTTACCGGGTAGTGTATTAATTTCCTAGCGCTGCCATAACCAAGTACCACAAACTGGGAGACTTACAAAAACAGACATTTATTCTCTCACAGTTCTGGAGGCTAGAAGTCTGAAGTCATGGTTTCAAAAGGGCCGTGTTCCCTCTGAGACTCTGGGAAGAATCCTTTCTTGCCCCTTGCCAGCTTCCATTGGTAACCATCAATCCTTCACATGCCTTGGCTTGACGCTGCATCCCTCCAGTTTCTGCCTGCTGTAACATGACATTCTCCTCATGTTTCTGTGTCTTTTCTTATAATGACACCATTATGTTGGATTAAGGACCACTCTAATAAACCTCATCTTAATTTAATTACATCTGCAAATACCTTATTTCTAAATAAAGTCACGTTCACAAGTACCAGAGGTTAGGATCTCAGCATATATTTTCAGGGACACATTTGAACCCCAAACAGGCACCTGTTGTATCACAGGCAATGTCCAAGGGACTGAAGACACAACAGTGAAAAAGACAAAGAAAGAAGTCTTGTAATAATGGAAATAGCATCCATCTTTGCTTTTAGAAAAGAAGGTTTGGGCTCTTTATCTGCTCAAGAGCTCCTCCTTGTATAATTTCTTAATCCCAGCCATTTCTTATTTTTTCAGTACCCAATGCTGAACCCTTTACAAATTCAACTTCCCACCAGATTTGCAGACAATTCAGGAAAATGGTTTTCATTACATGTTCAGCTTAGTAGGTGATTAATCCGATAGCAGATTAAAGCTAAAAAAGTATCAAGAACACATAACTACAATATCTGCCTGTATCTGTTTAACAGATGTGGAAACTCTACCCGTCTTATTACTCTGACTGTATCACAACATTTGCCAGGCAGCAGTAATGGTGTGCACAGCCCTCCAATTATAGAATTAGACATGGTCCTGACTCAGTTGGCATATTGTCAAATTGGACAAAGATTTGATGCAAACAAACATTAGGAGGATGTAAGTAATGGTAGGGAAGAAAACTCAATGAATATTTTCATTACTGTTTGTCTCTAGCAATACTCATGAATGAAATTCTCAGAGAGTTAAAGAGGAAAAAAATGGAAAATCATATTTACACCTTTAAAGGAAATTAATACATGCTTCCTAAACATTTCAAGCAATTTAGAGGACAAATTAAGTTCTCTCCAATCACCTTCCATGTGTGTATTACATGATTTTATGTGCATATATGTGTATTGTTTTAAAGAAAACAATAATACTCTTATTATATGTAATTTACAACTTGCTTTTTGTTTCACTAACATTTCTACCACATACGGAGAATGGCATGTTAAAATCTCCAGTGGTTATGAGTTTATCAGTTTATCCTATTAAATCTGTCAGGTTTTGTTTTTTATATTTTGAGACTATGTTATTAGGTGCATACATATTTAGAATTATTACAACTTTTCAGCAGATTAATACTTTATCATATAAAATGTCCATCTCTAGCTCTACTAATACTTTTTGCCTTAAAATCTTTTCTGTCTGATATAAGGAAACTAAATCAACTTCTTTTTAATTAGTGTTTCATGGTGTATTCTTTTTACCATCCTATTTCTTTCAAACTTTTTTCTCTTTAAGGATGTCTATTATAAGAAGTATATAAGTGAGTTTTGTTTTTATTTTCTTTAGCTTTATAAATTTTTAAATGGAGTATTACATATTTAATATAATAATAATTTAGCATTAGTTCTACCCTTTTAGTATTTGTTTTTGTATTTATCTCATCTAATTTTTTTGAAGTCGGATTTTTTGGAAAAATCTCTTTATTTTGAGGTAATTGTAGATTCACAGGCATTGTAAGAAATGATACAGAGAGATCACATATACTCTTTACCCAGTTTGACTGAGGGGTAATATCTTCCAAAACTGTAGTACAATGTCACAGTGAGGATATTGACATTGATACAGTCAAGACAGAAAACATTTCCTTCACCACAAAGATCCTTCATGTTGACCTTTTATAGCCACACCAACTTTTCTCATACTCTCACCCCTTTCTTAAACCCTAACAACCATAATATGCTCTCTATTTCCATAATTTTGCAATATCGAAAATGTTATGTAAATGGAGTCATGTAATATGATTATGCAATCTTTTGAGATTGGCTTTTACCACTCAGCATAACTCTCTGGATGTTCATCTAAGTTATTGTGTATATCAATAGTTTGTCCCTTTTATTGCTGAGTAATATTCCATGATATGGATATACCACAATATGTTTAACTGTTCATGTATTGAAGGACCTCTGCACTATTCCCAGTTTGAGGCTATAAACATTCATGTACACATGTTTATGTAAACATGAGTTTTTATTTCTCTGGAATAAATGCCCAAAACTGTAGTTGTTTGACTGTATTATAGTTGCATATTTAGGTTTTTTTTTTTTTTAAGAAACTACCATGCTGTTCTCCAAAGTAGTTGTACCATTTTACATTCTCTCCAGCAACCCAGTGATCCAGTTTCTTTGCATCCTCACCAGTATTTGGTGTTGTCACTAATTTTTCATTTTAGCCATTTTGATAGGTGTGTAGCAATATCTCATTGTGGTTTTAATTTGCATTTGCCTAGTGGCTGTGACGCTTAACATCTTTTCATGTGCTTTTTTGCCATCAGTATAGTCTTTTTAGTGAAATATTCCTTTGTGTCTTTTCCCCATTTTTAATTGGATTGCTTATTTTTTTTTACTATTGGGTTTTGAGAGTTCTTTATGTTCGACAGATACTAATGTTTTGTTGGATATGTAGATACAAATATTTTCTCCCACTCTGTAATCTGCCTTTTTATTCTCTTCACAAGCTGTCACAGAGCAAAGTCTTTAATTTTGATGAAATCCAATTTATAACTTTTCTTCTTTTATGGATCATGTTTTTAGTGTTAAGCCTAAGAACTCTCTGCTTAATTCTAGATACCAAATATTTTCTCCTATGTTTTTCTAAAAGTTTCCTATTTTACCTTTTACATTTAAATCTTTAATACATTCTGAGTTAGTTTTTGCATAAGATGTGATACTTAGTTTCATTGCTTTGACTATGGATGTTCAATTGCTCCTGAATGAATTGTTGAAAAAGTTATATTTCCTCCACTGAATTGCTTTCACACTTTTATTAAAAAAATCACTTGGGCATATTTATGTAGGTCAACCTCTGGATTTTCTATTCTGTTTCATTGACCTATGTGTCTATTCCTCCACCAATATCACACTTTCAATATCTTGAAATTGGGTAGAATGATTCCTTTCATTTTTTTTTTCAAAATTGTTTTAGCTATTCTGGTTCCTTTCCCTTTCCATATGAATTTTATGATAATCTTGTATATACCCACAAAGTATCTTGCTTGTTAAATATTTGTATCTGTTTGGGGATAATTGATATCTTTTCTATATTGAGTCTTTCATTATGACTCAATAAGTGTAAACACATTATGTCTCTCCATTTATTTAGATACATTTAGATTTTTAAAAATTCATTCATCAGCATTGTGTAATTTTCAGCATAAAAGTTTTGTGCATGTTTTGATAATTTAATATCTAAGTATTTAATCTATTTTTGAGTTATTGTATATGGTATTGTATTTCTAATTTTGACCTCTAAAAATGGTAGAAATGCATGTGATTTTTGCATGTTTATCTTGTGACATGAGAATTTGCTGAACTCACTTATGGGGTGTAAGAGTATTTTTGTAGACTCCTTGGAATTTTCTACATAGACAATCGTGTCATCTATAAATGGGGACCATTTTATTTTTTCCTTTCCAATCTGTGTATTTCTTATGTCCTTTCCTTGCCTTGTTACACTGGCTTGAACTCCAGTACTGTGTTAAAATAAGAGTGGTGAAGGTGGACATCTTTGTCTGACTCCCCATCATAGCCTTCTGTCTTTCACCATTTGATATAATGTTAGCTGTAGGGATTTTTTGGTAAATGTTCTTTATCAAGTTGAAGAAGCTCCCCTTTATTCTTATTTTTCTGAGAGTTTTATCATGAATGAGTTTAAATTTTATCAAGTTTAGGCTTTTAGTCTCCACTGACACCATGTGTGGGGGCTTCATTACCATCTGGAAGTTCTGCCTCCCTACTTACCTTCCTCTGAAATCACCAAGGCGTTGGAAAACCACTCTTACATTCTCTTGGTTGGCTCCCCTTCACCCTACCCAGTTTAGATGCCCAAGTTGCTCTGTTCCACCTAGTAGCTTTGGGATTATATTATTCAGGAAAAGAAGGGAAGAAGAAGAGAAAGAATGGAAGAGGAATAATCAGCAGAGTAACTTAAACTTTCTATCCAACATGTAGGTCCATCAATCTGATTCTGTTTTTCGTCTTTTTCTTCAGTCATTTGAATCTGACTCCTGTCATGCCTTGTAAATGTTATTCAGTGTTAGAAATTGTATATGAAAATATTGTAGAGGCTTTGGATGAAGTTATCTTCTATCAGAAGGGTTTAAAGTTTTTTCTTATAGTCATTTAGAATAAGGGTGAGTGGCCTTGATCCAATTAGGAGTTGAAGTGACTCAAGACGGAAGTTAAAGTTTCATGAGGGCTGATATATATATATATTCTTTTAGGGAATTGTTCTTCAGGGATACAAAATGATAACCTTGGGTATTTGCAAGAGACCCTCTTCCTGGTGGACTCTAAACCCAAATTTTTGTCTCTGGCCCAGTGAGCCTGTTTCAGGATCTAGACTGTCACTTTCTGCCTGGTTTTTATGCTCAGTGCCATGAACCCATAAAGAGCACAAAGGAAAAAACAGTGACGGATATGGGGCTCATCTCATTTCTGTTTTTTTTTCTGAGATTGTTGGTCCTCAAGTCTTGACTATCTTGGTTGCTTTCTGATGCCTTCAAATAACTTTTTAATTTTTTAAAATCCATATTTTAAATTATATTCTATATGGAAGGATTAATCTAATAAAAATTGCTCAATCTCAGCTAAAAGCAGAATGATCTGTATATGTACTTTTATTTTTAGTAGATATTGCCAGAATGCTTTCCTAAAATATTGTCTAACATAAATGTTACAAATACTTTTCTGCAGGCAGCTATTTGCAATTGACTTTGTATAACTTTGGTATAACTTGACTTTTGCCATATATTTTTTTTAATTTGGAAAGATATAATTTTATGGCTTTAAGGTTTCCTATCTTCTGAAAAAATTTCTTCCAACATGATATTACAGAGGCATTTTCATAAATGTTCATCTAATATTGTGGGTCTAATGTTGTTTTCCACTGAAGTGAAATGCCATCTTTGATAAGTTTTAAGTTCCTACATTTACTTGGCTCTTTTCTGGGCTATTAATTCTATTCCAGTGATCCATTTTTGTCTATTTCTGTGCCAAAATTTCCAGTTTTATTATATTATCTGCAAAGAAGGCAACTTTAGAAAATACCATGATTATTCTCAAAACTTATTCTTCTATATGAATTTAAAATGTTTTTTACCTAGCCCCTACCCATTCCCCCCAAAAAACCCACAAAAATAAACCAAAAATGTTATTATTCTGATTTTTATCCCATTAAATGTATGTATGCATTTGGAAGGACTAACATACATGTTAAGAACTGTTACATCTTCTTGTAATGTCTCTCTTTATCTCTGATAATTTTCCTTGCTCTAAAATTGTCTGAGATTTATATAGCTACTACAACATTCTTTTGATTAATGTTAGCATGATATATCTTTTTCCACCAAGTTACTGTTAATCTATCTGTGTCTTTATATTTAAAGTGGATTTCTTGTAGACAACATATACTTGAGTTTTATTTTATCATACACTCAGACAGTCTTTGTATTTTAATTGGTTTATTTAGACCACTGAATCTTACAGTGATTATTGATATAGTTGGATTAGTATCTATCGTATTTGTTACTGCTTTCTATTAGTTGCCCTTATTGTTTGTTTGTTTCTTTTTATGTCTTCCACTCTTTTTTCTGTCTTCTCTAGTTTCATTTGAGCATTTTATATGACTCCATTTTCTCTCCTTTCCTAGCATATCAAATATACTTCTTGATATTTCAGTATATCAAATATAATTTTTTTTTAAATTTTCAGTGGTAGCCATAGAATTTGCAATATACATTTACAAATAATTCAAGCCCACCTTCAAATAACAGTGTACTGCTTCACAGGTAGTACAAATACCATATAACAGAATATTCCCAATTCCTCAGTCTCATTCTTTATAACATTGCTATTGTTCATTTCACTTATTCATAAGCTATAATTACTGAATACTTTGTTACTATTATTACTTTTAACAAATTGTTATCTGTTAGATCAATTAAGAATAAGAAAAACAAAAAAATTTATCTTCATTATTCCTTCTCTAATGCTCTTCTTTCCTTTATGCGGATCCAAGTTTCTGAACTATATCATTTTCCTTCTCTCTGAAGAACTTCTTTTAACATTTCGAAGTTATATTTACTGACAGCAAATTTCCTCATTTGTTTGTCTGAGAAAGTCTTTATTTCTCCTTCACTTTTGAAGGATAATTTCACTGATGCAAAATTCTACGTTGGTGGGTTTTTTCTTTGAGCACTGAATATTTCACTTTCACTCTATTTGCATGGTTTCTGAAGAGCAGTCTGATGTAATTCTTACGATTGCTTCCCTATAGGTAAGACGATTTTCCTCTGGATCCTTTCAAGATTTTCTCTTTGTCTTTGATTTTCTGCAGTTTGAATATAATATGCCTGAGTGTAGTTTTCTTTTTTCAGTATTTATTCTGCTTGATGCTCTCCGAGTTTTTTGGTCTGTGGTTTTGTGTCCATCATTAATTCTGAAAAATTCTTGCCATTATTACTTCAAACATTTCTCTTTTGTTTTCTTCCTTTCTTCCTCTCTTTCTCTCTTTCTTTCTGTCTTTATTTCTTCTTCTTCTGATATTCCCATTAGGTGTACCTTATATCTTCTATAATCGTCATACAGTTTTTGGATAGTCTGTTTTGTCTTCCTTCTTTTTTCTCTTAGTAGTTTAGTTTTAGAAATTTCTATTTTCTCACTGATACTTACCTTGCCTGTGTCCAGTCTATTGATGAGCCCATCAAAATCATTCCTTGTTTCTGTTACAATGTTTTTTTTTTTATTTTAGGCATTTCCTTTTATTCTTTCTTAGAGTTTTCATCTCTCTGCTTACATTTTCCACCTGTTCTTGCATATAATTGATTATTGTGTCAAATAGGTTATTAAATCGAACAGATGATGTCCACTTTTTTCGTTAGAGCCCTTAGCATATTAATCATAGTTGTTTTAAATTCCCAGTCTGATAATTCCATGTCTGTCATATCTGAGTCTATTTCTGATGTTTGTTCTGTCTCTTCAAACTGTGTTTGTGCTCTTTTAGTATGCATTGTCATTTTTTGTTGAAAGCTGGACATGATGTACTGGGTAAAAGGAATTTCAAAAAATAGATTTTTAGTTTGAAGTTTTGTGTTAATCTGGATAGGAGTTAAACTGTGTTTACTACTTACTACAGCGGTAGGTGTTAGAGCCAAAAATTCCTCTTTTGTCTTTGTTTTTCTCTCCCCTGATGTCTTTGGTTTTCCATAGACACATTTCTAAAGTTGTTTCAAATGACTTGCTCTACTTTGTGGCTAGGTTTTTCACTCCCTTACAGTTATCATGTGATCAACAGAATTTTTTTTTTATTTTAACATAGTTCACTTATCAATGTTTTCCTTTATGGTTAGTGCTTTTTGTGTCCTATTTAAATACTCCCATTCTGGGTTTGTGATGAGATACTACTATATTCTCTTTTGAGTGCTTTTTTCCCTTCCATTTATATATTAGCTCTACTAGCTGCCCAGAATTGTTTTCTATGTATAGTGTGAGATAGTAATTAAATTTTTTATTATTTTTATGTGGATGAACAATTTCCAGGCACTCTGAGAGTGAAAAGGGTGTGATAAATAATTACATTGAGCCAAAATCATCCCTGCACAATATATTGAAAAGATTCTCCCTTCCCATTGCTTAGCAGCACCACATCTGTCATAAATCAAGGGTTCATATATTTGATTCTGGTTCATATCAATTTGTCTATCCTTGTGTCAATACTACCCTATATAATATACTATACCTCTATAATAAGCCTTGATATTCTGTAGAACAAGCTCTTTAATCTTCTGCAAGTGTGTCTTGGCTATTCTTGACTCTTTGCATATGAATTTTACAATTAGTTTGTTAACTTCCACCAAAAATCGTTTTGAAACTTTATGAAATGCACTGATTTTATATATAAATTTAGGAAAAATTGATATGTTGAGTCTTCTGATTCATGAGTATGAAGAGTATCTCTTCATTTGTTCAGGTTTTCTTTAATTTCACTTAGTAATGTTTCATAATGTTCTGCATTTTTTGTATCTTTGTTAAATTTATTCCCAAGTATTTGACATTTTATATCACTGAAAATTAGACAAATGTTATCTTTTTAAAACAATTTTCTATTTCTTGCTATTATATGGAAATTTATTCATATGTATTGATTTTTTTCTAGTAATAAGAAGCTCTCTTATTAATTTAAATCATTTATGTGTAGATTATTTTGGGCTTTTTTATGTAAACAATTATTTCATCTGAGAATAATGAGTGTTCTGTTTCTTCCTTTCTAATTCCTTTATTTTTTTCTCCTTGATATTCTGCACTAGGTAGGTAATCTGCAGTTTGCAGGCAAAGGTAGTACTGCCACTATTAAACAGATTAATAAGTAAAATTACAAGAAATTAAATGTTTTTTGTCCAAGATCACTGAAGTCATGAATTTATCTTTCTAGTGTTTTCAACCATACCACATCTGCTCTACCAACCATTATTACTTTATTACAAAATTAGAAGGACATGAAAACGAGCAGTTAACACATTGAATTGTAATACCCCACTACTTTGCCACAACTATCACCATCCCTATAGAGGAAACTGGGAATAAATTAATACCATTTTCAGTAGCTCTATGTTTTGCTTTATTTCTCCCATCCTAACTTTCCGAACATAACTAGATGCAGCAAAATGGGAAACTAAAAATGAACCATCACTATGACACATTCCATTCGAATTCCTTTGGTATTAAAACTTATCTCAGTACAAATATTCTGCTTTTTTAGCCAGTTTTAACAATGCAAAATTATCACTTTAATTGAATCAAAATTTACCTCTTTATGATTATTTTCCTGAGAGAATGCCATGAAATAGAGAAAAGATATTAGTCTTTGGAATTAGAAATCATGTAGTTCGCAGTAGATTCCACTGTTGCTGGGCCTATTACCTAGGGCTCAGGCATACTGGATCCTGTTGGGTCCCTGGTCCCTGTTGTATGAGACTGCCTCCAAGACTTTGTTCAGAGGACTAGTTTGGAGACAAGAGTCTGCTTCAGGGTCTGCAGTTGGGTCCATGGAAAACAAGCCTGTTATCAGGTTTATGGATGATGTGGCTCCTGGCGCATCCTTGTGAGGGCTCCTGCCAGGTCACTGGGTAGATCCCTGGGCAGGCAGAAGTGGCCCTGGACTGTGGCTGAGAAGGACTTGAGCTGAGTCCCAGGGCTGCATTAGGATTAACTGCCTAGACCAAAGTCTATTGACCTGGCTCTAGAGGCACAGATGGGCTTGTCTCCTGTTAAATCCCTGGGTGGGCAGAACTGCCCCCAGTCACAGCTGGGAGAGCTTGGAGCTGAGTTACAGGACAGTTTCAGGATCTGCAGTCAGACAAAAGTTGGTGGGCTTACCTCTGAGGGCACAGATGGGTATTTTTTCTGGTGGGTCTCTTGGTGGGCAGAACTGCTTCTGGATCACAGCTGGGAGGGGATGGAGCTGAGTGACAGGGCCATTCAGGATCTGCTGTCAGATGGAGGTTTGTTGGCTTGCCTTCAAGGGCACCAAGAGACATGTTCCCAGGCTGGCAGGACCACTTATGGACTATGGCTGAGAGGGACTGGAGCCCAGTTACAGGGCCATTTCAGAATGTAAAGTCAGATTGAGTTTTGCGGGCTTGCATCCAGGGACTTCCAGATCACAGCTGAGTGGGGCTAGAGTCGGGTCACAGAGTCTCTTTGTGGTCCATAGCCTAGGCCAAAGATGGTGGGTCTATTGCCTGACTGTGGGCAGGCGTGACTTCTCCTGGGTCCCTTGGCACATGGTACTGGTGGCAGGAGCAAGGCCAAACGGGGTTATAGCCAAGTCCACAGGGGGATGGAGCTGTTTGCTGTTCTGTAACTGGGGCCACAGTCACCAAGTCAGTCACCTGGGCACAGGCTTGCTTTCTCAAAAGGGCCCTCCTTGTTCTTGGACTCCATGGATTTCACATTCTCCTGCCTGGATCCCAAATTTCCCACAAAAGCATTTTTTTCTGTGGATGGCTGCCAAATTATTGTTGTTGAGGAGGGATATGAGTGAGGGACCTCCTATTCCACCATCTTGCTGACATCACTTCTTCTAGAGGAAATTTAAATGCATGTTAGTAAATGAAAAAAGCCAATCTGAAAAGCTGCATACTGTATTATTCCAACTATACGACATTCTGGAAAAGGCAAAACTACGGAGACAGTGAAAGTGTCAGGGGTTAAAAATTGCTGAGGGTTAGGGGAGAGGGAGGGATGAATAATACAGGGGATTTTTAGGCAGTGAAACTACCCTGTATGATACCATTTTGGTGGATACAAGTAATTATACATTTGTCCAAACCTATAGAATGTGCAACACAAAGAGTGAACCCTGATGTAAACTATGGACTCTGGATGATAATGATGTGTCAGTATAGCTTCATCAGTTGTAACAAATGTACCACTCTGGTGGGGGATGATGATAGTCGGGGAGGCTATGAATTTGTGCGGGCATATATGGAATACCTTTGTACCTTCAATTTTGCTGTGAACCTAAAACTTCCCTAAAAAATAAAGTCAATTAAAAATAATCTCATCCAAAAATTTACATAAAATATTTCTTGTGCATTTGTCAAGATGCTAACATATTGAAAAAAATGATGAATATATAAATTACCTAGTATTGAATCACCCTTGCATTTTTTTACAAAGACCAACTGGATGATGTTGAAGCAACGGTATCTTAACATTTTGATGAATTCAGATTGTTTCTTTTGCTCCTGGCCATTTTCCTGAACAATAGTTTTTTAGGAGATTAACTTTGTTTTCCTGGGCAGAGAATCAAATTATTCATCACTAAAAAGTGCTACTCTTCATTCTTAATATTTACATAGATTCTTTGTTTTCATAAACAATTTTACTGTTTAGAATCTTTAGAAAACATTACATAATAGTAGCTATAATAGTGGAGGTTTTTTTCCTCTACTTTAGTGGGAATGCCTCCACATGTTAATATTTCATTTAACTTTTTATATTTATTCACATGTCATTTTGCATCCCAGTGTTTTTGAACTATCCTCCTTATGTTTTATCAGTTTCACTTTGAACACAAATTATGAAGTTTTAATTTGTAAAATGACCTCTCAAAGAGTTTAAATAGATAAAACCTTTGAAAGTTTGAAAGAACTCAATGGTGAAACTCTGTATCCAGTGCCTTAGGGAGGGTTGGGTTTTTTTGTTTATTTGTTTGTTTAGCCAATTTCATCTATTAAGATGTTTTTTAAATCTCTTATTGAAGATTTAGGGTATCTATGTTTTGCGACAAATGTGGTCCACTGGACCACAATCCTTCCATCCACCTTGGGTGTGCTTGGTATTCCACCTGAGGAGTGCAGAGTCTACTGGGATGAGTAAGTGCCTCTTCCCTGGATCACAGGCGTAAAGTCCGATTTTCTCTCCTCTTCCTGGGGAGGTGGTCTCACTGTTGTTGTATTTCTACGTGTTTTGCTTGGTGTCAAAAGCTGGAAGAGCAAAAAATAAAGGCAGTAACGTTGCACAAAATACAAAAGTCAGGTAGGACACCAACTTGAGGGCCCCACAGTCAAGGTGAGGAATAACGGTAAAAGGCAGAATTTACAGGCTAGACTAGAAATTGATTGATTGCAAAAGAACACTCCTGTTGTACTGACGTATTTATTATTCTGAGCTCTATTTTCCTTTAATTTACTCTTACACTCCATAATCCTGGTGTTGGGGCACCGAATAAGTGCTTGCCTTTACTGGCTTTGCTGGATGCAGTCATATTTCAGAAGCTATAATTTGAAAAGCTGTACTTCTGAGTGAGCTTAATCATGACCTCTATTTTATTGTGTAATAAAAGCAGTGACTTAATTGTGTTTGCAATTCTTGTAAGGCCAGTATATTCAATAAAAGTACCTTTTGTTTCTATTTCCCTCTCCTCTCTGTTGAAGCATATTTTTGATTACTGATAAGATGAACCTAAAAACCTGGGGCAGAAGACTCTTCAAAAACTGGCACATGGGGGTATGGGGCCTCTGAGTGGTCATCAGACTGAGCCCATGCCGGCTCTTCCCAGCTGTGGAAAATCTGAAAGCGACTGGATGTTGAATGGAAAGAAACTCTGTGCGCCAAGTCCTGAGGGCTCAGGTCATTGTGGATGAAGGCAAGTCATAAGGGAATCACCTCTGGTTATGTGACAACTGTGGATTATCTCAACTTCCACGTCTCATCTTCAACATCTGAAGGCAGCTGGTGAACCAGAAGAGGCAAAGTCCCATACCTGGGAGCTACACATATATAGCTGCATACGCAGCTGGTTTAAGGACAGTAAGTGTCTTCAGTTTGTTGACATTTACCTGAATACAAGCGCAGTTTATTAACTCCTAAACTACTCTATTTACTCCTTTCAACATTGGCCCATTCTATAGTAAAATGAACTGCTAATTTGGCTTCTGACAATGACAGCAAACAAGTCCAAGGAAGGAGAAGCCCAAAATACAATTGTGAATAATGGAAACTTATCCTGTGGCCAGAAGTCCCAGGAATAACACAGGCAAGTGAGGGTTCTGATTTTTCTAACTAGGAAATGATCAATTATAAGGATGGGCATGTCAATAAATTCTTAACAAACTAACAAATAAGGAAATAAAAGTACATCCTTCTCTTCATCCAATTAGAATAAATTTATTTTATATATTTAATTTTAGTTCATATTTTGATATGGTAATTGTAGCTAGAAGACGAAGAACCGACTAGACAGGGAAATCATTTTAGGGAAGTGGTTATTTTCTTAACTAGCAAAATATTTCTGGAATCTTTGCTGGCTATATCCAGAGGAAATTTAACAAAGATCATGTTTATTAAAAGTCCCTTTGGTTTGTCCCAGATTACTTTTCAAGATCTAGTACTTTCCTCCCCTTATTATTTTCTCTTCACCATGTTTTCCCTCATTTTAAATTCTCCATTGAGAGTGCTTACCAAGTCGATTATCCCCAAACTCTCACTTTATAAGTTAAAAAAATAGTATATTCAATAACCCTAGAACAAATATAATTTATAAAAATAATAATTTGCAGTGCCAGCTCTTTGGAGGGATTTTTTCCCTCCTCTGTGAATGTGCCTAATGAGAGAATGCGTATCAGGAGGGGAATATACCATTTGAGTTCCCAGATTGCTTGCCCTATTTAGCATTATTATTTTTTTAAGTTGCAATTAGTATTAGCCTTAAGAAATGAATGAAAATTGTCGATGAATGAAAAAGTTAATAGATGTTAGTATTGTAATTAGCAAGGGTCTGATCTTGCAAGAGTGGTTTTACAACTGCAGTATTTGGAGGACATGCGAGTCTCCAGCCTGTCTGCCTGGAGCTTTGCACCACATGTGAGGGAAGGCTTTCAGTGGAGAAAGGATGAATTGCCTTCCTCCGCCATGTCACGATGAGGGGATGCAAGGAAATGATAGGAAGTCAGAGCCACATTCAGCCTCACAGACACAGTCCATCTTTTCCCCAGACAAGTGAGAGCAGAATACAATTGAAGTTTAAATGGGCTGTGGGAGCAGATATAATGTAATTGAAATGATGTTTGTATCTCAATACAAAAAATGGGGTTGTTAGATTGGAGAAAAGCATCTAAACATGTTGCTGGAAAAGAGCGCTCCCCTGACTTGGAGAAGTAGCAGTCTGAATTTCCCTCTGTGCAAATTTTCTACCATTTTCCCAGAGGGCATCTTTCTCCTTGTAGTCAGTCCTTTGTCTGAGCAGCACAGAAAACAAAAGTTTAGAATAAAAAGTACTGGGAAAGAAGTCCAGAGAAAAATATACAAAGGACTGGGAATAAATAATGTAATTTATATTTGTTCTGAGATAAGTTTGAGCATAAAACTTTACAATTGGAGAATATATCTAACACTAACAACGCTCAGCATTAGTAACGGTGCCAAGAAATGACATCTCTCATGTATTGCTTGTGGGCATGCAAATTGTTATGATGTTCATGGAGGGCCATTTGGCAGGGCTACCGTTGTAAAGTATTAAACATAACAGTGCTATTTGATGGTGTAATTACAGTACAAAAAAAATCTACCATAAGGAAACAGACACGACTAAAATAATGTATGTAAAATATGTGGATGTCCTTCCCAACACTGCATAGAAAAAAAAGGAACCAAATGAAATAACCAGTAATAAGGAATAGGCTAAACAAATTATGATGCATGGATACAATGGGATAATAATTTTTAATAAAGGAGTCTAAATACAGGGGAAATTATGCAAAGTAAAGATAAAATCATAAAGGAAGAAAGCCTTTCTAATTAAGTCACAAAGTAATTTTCACATGTGTTTTCAACATAAACTTCTAGATTATAATTAATAATATATAAATACATGGAAGAATATACCTAAATATGTGTATTTAGCATAAGAAGCCATGTGTAAGGATAATCCTTTTTTCTTAGAATGCATATTATACTATACATTTTGTTGTATATTCTATTTTATCATACATAAAAATAAATAATATGTTAAATATGTATTATATTGTATGCTTAGTTAAGTACAGAAAATTGAAACAGATATAACAAATATTGATAATGATTAATTTGGTGGAGTTATGGGTGAATTATTTTTTGTAGGCTTTTCTTTATATTCCAGGTTTTCTTTAATTATTTTTATAATCAAATAAACATTTATTTATAGAGAAGCTATTGGTAGACTCTTACATG
Source organism: Tapirus indicus (assembly GCA_031878705.1). NCBI lineage: Eukaryota > Metazoa > Chordata > Mammalia > Perissodactyla > Tapiridae > Tapirus > Tapirus indicus. The sequence goes on along the minus strand of CM062920.1, from coordinate 6,496,216 downwards.
ACAAGTTCTGGTATTTTCAATATGCCATTCAAGTGTTCTTTTATTTCAGGGACGTTTTCTTGAATTATATATTTAAATATTTCTTCTGTTCCACTATTTGAGATTATTTTCAATCTTCATTTATGTTTATGTTAATCCTTTTTGCCTCTCTTCTATAATCATAATTTTTTCTAAGACTTTTAAAATTTCTATTTAATTTTAGTTACCTTTTAAAATTCCTCTATGTACCTTAGTCTACTTTACATAATTCCAATTTTCCTTTTTTTCCTCTATTTTTAAATAATTTCTTTTATACAATTGTTTTATATCTTCTTCTTCTTCTTCTTTTGGGAGTTCTGGCTGACCATATTCCATTTTATTTTATTGCCTTTTCATTTCCTCCCTGAATTTTTGCATTTCTACTTTGAGGTCTTTCTTCAAAGTGGCAATTGTTTCATTATTGAAAAAAAAAGTAGGGGGGTTAATTATTACTCATATTTTTTATAAGCTGAGTAGCAACATTTTTCAGGCAAGTAGGCTTCATCTGTTGGAAAATTATACTACATCTTTTCTTTCCTCTTATAATTATGGTGATTTTGTATCCAAGTTCTGCTAGTGTCTTTTTTAAAGTCCATTGTTAAATTAGTTGGTTTTTCCTGGACCAGTTATCTGCAAGATGTTCCTTTGGGCAGGGAGGTATCTTAATGGTATCCCAGATGGTTGATTTTCACAATGCACGTCTAACTTCTTCTCTGTTGCCCCACATTTTATTTCTCTCTGATACTCTATCTGATAGAACCCACTTTCCCTGTTTCTATAAACCAAACCCAGCCTAGGACTCTTGCTGCCAGCAGTTCACCTCTGTTCTTGCCCCTGCTGTTCAAAAAAGGGGTATAGGTATTTCAACTTTGGTGATGCCCCTCATCTTCAGAAAGTATACATTTGCTAGTACTTCTGAAATCGGTCATGACAGCCCTCTCTGAGTCCTGTCTCTGCTGCTTTCTCTCTCCTCTTCCTCCTGTGAAGCTCTTTCATCACATTTTCAGATTTCCCAAAATTGACTTGAGGTCATAGGTGGGATTAAAATAAACTAACACATTAATGTAATAACCATTGACAAAAATAATTGAGTAAGCTTCAACGCTCACCATTCATCCTTTTATAGCATAGGTTTGCAACTCATCTAAGGCAGCTGGATCATCGTTCAATTAATATATCTTCAGTGAGAATATATGGATATTTCCTCAGACCCTGCATATTTAGTAATGTGTATAATGAGTTTTATTTCCCCTCAAAAATAAGAGGGTGCATGATGGATTTTATTTCCACTGAAAATATAGAAGGCAATCTATTGACTTGCATTTAAATGATGAAAGAGGGGCTGACCAGTGGGGTAGTGGTTAAGTTCTCACGCTACGCTTCTGAAGCCCAGGGTTTGCAGTTTCAGATCCCGGGCACGACCTACACACCGCTCATCAATCCATGCTGTGGCAGCATCCTATATACAAAAAATAGAGGAAGATTGGCATAGATGTTACCTCAGTGACAGTCTTCCTCACCAAAAATATAAATAAATAAAATAAAATGATGAGAGAGATGTCTTAGTTAAACTCAAGTTTTCTTTATTTATAAGTAACCTAATTTATTCCCTGGTGATATTGCTGTTTTAAAAGATGGGCATATTAGAGTAACTGCATTTAATACGATTCTATTGCTGATGTATCCACATATCTTTATCAAAATTTCTCCTCCAGTGTCCAGGACTTTTGCTGATTTTTACCCTGTCTTTAGAGTCTATCGATTATATTGGTGGTGATGTTGACAGGGACCAGCTAAACGCCTGTGTTCATAATACTATCCCACCTGACACTATAAACTTATTCCAATGAGATTGCTAACCCTCAAAACATTTATAACTTCCATTTTAAAGTAATCTTCTCTTATGATAAATAGTTGACAATTGTAAATGATGTAATATTTTCCAAACCAATGTAAGTTTTCCAATTTTAATAAGAAAATTTAAAAAGTAGTGAAGAACCCAGGAAATCACATTTCGGTCTTCACAAAGAAATTTATGATGAAAGTGGCCAAAGGATTTCTTCCTTGACCCATAACCTTACTTTGAAATTAATTCCAAAAGATGATTCTGGAATCATTAAGTAAACATACATCATCTCAATATTATTCTTTTTACAAATAGCAGTTCTGAGAGTTTTTATGTTCAAATATGCATATAAAAATCAATTTCCGTACTTCACAGTCACACCTCAGGTAAAATTATACAGAAAATGAATTATTTAATATTTATGGAATCAGATTCTTCCAGTTCATACACTCTTCACTGTTTCAGTGAAATGAATAGACTTCTAGTCGCCTGAGTTATTCATCTTCCAAAAGTGCTGGCTTCTTCCCAGAGAGCAGTTTACACAGTGACGCGTGACGAGTCATACACTGACATGAAGAGGTCCTTATGCACTCACACCAGCACACATCTGCTGAGAATTGGAATTGCCCTCAGAGCCTGCAGCGATTTCTTTTGAATGTCTTCAATAGTGCAAATTTTCATCTTTTAGGGTAGATCTGCTTTTTGATATAGTCAACTAAGGACCAGGACCATTGTATGATTTCCAAAACTCACAGAAAATCTTCTAGTAAACTGAAAATAAATGTATCTTATACCAAACTGCATGTGGTAACTTTACGACATTGAAAATGCAAATTAAGCAACCATAGACATTTTAGAATATATAGTAAATAATTCTTTATGTTTAAATACATTTCCAAAACATGATACAATATTTTAAATTGGAGCCTAATAATAAAAAAATAAAGATTTACCTGCGTCTCGTCTAGTCATGAGTTTTAATGTCTTATGGCCACATAAACTGTAATCAGTCACAGTTAACATATAATTTAGTTGAAAACAATCATGAAGCGTACATTTTCATATCTAAATTTAAAACTCCTTTTTACCCTTTTTTGTTTATTAGGAAGTTGTGTCTTTTCTCTTTTATGTGAATAAGCTGTACCCATTGACTCCTACTTCTGAGATCCAGATTCTTCCATTACTACTTTTCTTTTAAAGGTAACTTTACTCTGTTTCTGTCTACTGAGTCTTGTCTTCCCATACTCAGGAATGCAGAGTTAGTCTCTTTCCTGAAATACCTTTCACTTGATTTATGACCCTGAATAGTTATCGCCCTAATGTCTTTTGAGGTTATAGACAAGCAAAAAAACCCACAAATCATCCTGAGTCTTATATGCTCTATTAAATATTTCAGTCATTATTCTATGAATAATTAAAGCATTTAAAATAGGAATGACAAGGTGCCAAAAGTGGAAGAAGTTATATGATGAGCTCTGGATCTTAAACAAATCATCCTCCTCATCGTACAGGGAATGAATTTGGTGGTAGGGAGAGCAGATGGGTGGAGACATATTTAGAAACTAAAATTGACAGGACTTAGAATGGATTGGATATGGGATGATTCTTGAGTTCCTGGGTTAGGGAACTGGATAGATGGTGTATCTGTTCCCTGAAATTGGGAATTTAAGTTTTTTGGAGGAAAGATTCTTGAAGATGCTATGAATTAGAAGTACTTTGGAGAGGTCTAGGGGGAACTGCCAAGTAGATAGCTGGGTTTATAGGCCTGAAGCTCAAAAGTAAATTCTGAGATAGAGATAAACATTTGGGAGTCATTTGGGTATATTTAATCAGTTAAACTATAGACGTGAATAAAATTTCATGAGAAGAAATTATAAAGTGATATGAGAAATAGGGCCTAAGACCAAGCTTAGAATAATTACACATTGTGTGGTCAATATAGGAAGATGTCTGCAACAGAGACCTCTGAATAGTCAGAGTTAGGAAAATGGAAAGGTTAATGTAAATCAAGCCAAGAGAAGACAATTTTCTAGGGAAAAAGTTGTCAACCGTGACAAATCTGGCTTAGAGTTCCAGAAAAATAAAAAAATTTTCATTGAATTTTGGAAGATGGAGATCCAGGTGGATCTCAGCCAGAGCTTTTTTGGTGGAGTGATAGATCATCCAATCCCCTGTAGACCACTACTCAAATTATATTCATGTTAGTCAACAGTGATCCACTAGTCAAAATCAATCTTCTACCTTCAGTCTTATTTCTCCTTGAACTCTGTTGATGACTCCTCCTCCCTCGGTTGTTATTTCTTTTTAATGCTGAGGGTCACTTCCTACTCTTCCTTCCTGGGTTCTTTTCTGGTTCCTACCTAGAGTTTGCTTCTCCATTTGATTCTTTCTTCCACTAGTCTCTTTGTCACTTTTGCTTTGTATTTGCAAAGATACCTTGAAGACCATAATAATTACTTAGAATAAAACCGTCACATACAAGTAACAGAGCAGCCATTCTGGCACTGATAAAGTTCTAAAAGTTTTTATTTTCCTCATAGGAAATACATTTTTTATTGTATTTCTCATCAGTTATAAATTTGTGGGTGAAACTGTAGAATGTAAGTTGTTCTAATAAAAATCTTAATAACACAGTGTCCAACTTTGAGGAGGCCTAGAGCATTCCAATCAACCAAGATTAGAACTACTGATTTAAGCAAAATTCCCAAAGATTTGCAATTACGTGATACAACAAAGTTCAAAAACAGATAGAGTTTTGTTTTTGAAGAGAATGTGAACAGAAAGGGTGACATTGAGCTCCTAATCTGTGGCAAACATTGTGCTAGCTATTCTATGTGTTTTCTCACCTAATCTTCACAAACTTCTCTTTTAGGTAAATTTTATTGTCTTTATTTTGTTTCAGTTCAGGGAATTGAGACTGGTTAATCACTTTTACTCAGGATATAAAGCTAATAAATGATAGAAACAGGATTCAAATTTAGTTCACTAAAACTTTCAATTACATGCTTTTCTCACTATTATACCCAGTAGTGTTTTTCAAAGTTGCACAATATCCCCAAAGAAAAGAAAGTATAGATGGTCACATTCAGATCCTAATACTTTATTCAAGAGTGGAATTATAAAAGAATTTCCATAGATCATAATTTTAAATAATTTAATTCTGCTATATTTGGTAACCTTCTTGTATCCGCGTATACTTTGAAATGAAAATACACGGTTTCCTTTTGAGGACGCAGCTAACCATGGGGTTTACTGACTTTCAAACACAATAAAGTCATGCATTAAACTTTGGCTCTGAAATCACAATGCAAATTACTCCATAAATAATCTTCTCTAGCCATCAAATTCTAAACATCAGTTTTTAACCTTTCAATTTCATTAATGATAGACTCTTAACAGACCACCCTCCCGTTGCGTCATTATAGCAGCTTGTGCCTTTATAGTAACTAACTAGTAATATGGCCTTTTAATATACAGCACATAAAAGAAAGGCTTGTGATGTCAAGTTTCTTTTTTTCAGGATGCTTTTGCTATATCAAGATTCTGTACAAAGTGAAATCATTATTATTATGTAAATCACTATTCCTGAAAATCAAGCATTATCAATAACGTGACAAATTCAGTTTTTCCCTTAAGTCAGGGGGGAAAGAAAAGGACAAAACACAGCCTAAACAGGTATGATTATTTTTCAGTTCACTTAGATGACAATATTCAATCAATAGTCTTTGAATGCTTACCCTAAGATTTAAAATTGTGGTTATAAATGCTAATTTTATATTAAAAACTAAAACAAAAGAGACTGATACAATTGTATTTCCTTAAAAAAGACAATAGATGAAAATTAGACCTTTTTGAGTTTTCTGATGGGGTATTGCTATTGCGTCAAAACTTTGGTGATTCTTGCAGTAATGTATCTTTATATTTCCCATCTTTCCCATACTTAATAGAAAATAAGTGTTTTCTAAAACTTACCAAATATTGAATTTAAAATAGTTCATCTGTTTTAAATTTTAGACAATAGACTAAGTAATGAATTCATAAACAATGCTTCCAGGAACAAAATTTATATTACTTTCCTGAAACTAATGACTTTTTAAATAGCAGTAGATTGTTTAATTGTTCCTGTCTTTGAGATTCATCCTTTTTTGGTCATGTACATAAGTAGTCACCTAACATTGTGTAATACCTACTGTTTCCTTAGTGGCAAACAATAGTTACATGTTTAAAATGTATTATAAATTATTACGAAAATGTTTAAAATATACCTAGTTTGCATTTTAAAGTGAAACTAAATTTTTCAGGTTAAGAATGCTTTTTACAGGTGCCGCCCGGTGGTGCAGCGGTTTAGTCCGCGCTTGGCAGCCCGGGGTTCGCAGGTTCGGATCCCGGGCGCCCGCTGATGCACTGCCTGTCAGCCATGCCGTGGCGGCGTCCCATATAAAGTGGAGGAAGATGGGCACGGATGTTAGCCCAGGGCCAGTCTTCCTCAGCAAAAAGAGGAGGATTGGCGACGGATGTTAGCTCAGGGCTGGTCTTCCTCACAAAAAAATTAAAAAAAAAAAGAATGCTTTTACATTTAGGGTCTATTACGATTTATGACTTCACTCCACTTCTTTGTTTTGCTTTTCCGTTCCCCAGTTACTTTAAGGAATGTGAATCTCAGTTAGTTACATTTATTTTGAAATAAAAATACAGTTCAAAACAAATTTCATTGCCAGTGGAAATTTTCTAAAAGTGTCTGTATTGTTTTAGGAAACTGTGATTTGTTTACACATTCCCTCTCTGTAAGCCACTCTGTTCTATCATAATAAAACCTACAAATGAAGGATCTACTCTATGGAACAATGTTGATATAATGCTAAGAGTGCAAATTCAGTACTTGTTTGTCAAGAGCATTTCCAAAGATTAGTTCATCAAAGTGAAAATACAACTGTTAATAGCAATTTCTACTATGCACTTGAAATTTTGAAAATAGTCATGAAAGATTATAATAATACACATTGTCTTGCACATCTAGTTATTCATTGCCAAATCAGAGAAACTAGCAATTTTTATTGTATGTAACAATGACTTTGAAAAATAACCTGGCTTTTTACCTAACATAATTATTTTCTTATTGAAGTGGCTTCTTAAATCATTCAGATTATTTTTACCTTTTATCCAAATATTTTAATTTTATTTTCTGAATTTGGAAAGAAAAATCATAGACTCAACTTCATTCTCAAATGTGATCAGATATACATAATAATATATGTGTGTCTGTATTTAAGACATGAGTAGTATAATGGGCTAATTGTTTCTATTCTAAACAAGAAAATGAACTAATTCCTATTCTTTTTGATCTGGGGAATATCAAAAGTAATTTTTCTTGGAGTTACTAGTTTATAATTAAAATTTTCAGCTCAACTAACTTGCATATTCTCCTTTTTATGTTGCATAATACAACCAAGCATGACTGTTGCTGATTAAATTTATATCTTTTCAAAATATGTTATTAGCACAAACTCACTACAAAATGAAAGGCCAGGTGGTGAGTAAAGAGGGCAGAGAAAAATATAAAATCTTCTCTACAAATATAAATCATAGCAGAAACGTGAAAAGGCAAGAACGAGCTCTTTTACAAAGCTTGTTTGGGATGTGCAAAGTTTTAAATAGCCTAGATCAAATCAAAGAGAAGTTGAGAATCAATGTGATATACCAAATCACCTAGCACAAGTATCTGGAATACGGTGGGTACTCAATAAATATTTGTTGAATCAACTGAAAAAAGACACATTAGTAGTTAGGGAGAAATATTTGTATGTATTGAGAATATAGGGTAACTTGGTGCAGTTTTAATATGTTTTCATTTTGAGAATCTCAATGAAGGAGACTTCTTTCACTTAATTTACTTAACTTTACTTTAATTGATTTTTCAGAGAATTCCTCATGGTAGCAATTGCTCCCTGGGGTGCCAATTTTGAATCATGCTATGCTTAATTTTTAAAAAATCAACTGGCTTAGGCAAATGCATTAATCTAGGAAGAAAAATATTGAAATATTTCCTTTTAGACTGATAACTAAATGCTGCAAGATTTTCTAGTGCTGATTTAAAATTAGGCACTTAAAAAAGTTTTAGTATACTGTTTATAGCATTTATATCTCATATAATCATCAAAGGTATAGTTAAAATTATTAATGAAGGCAATATGGAGCCCAGTCGATGGACATTGAAATATGTTCTGACTGGAGACTACAATGTTTTTCAGACTGAGTTGTTATCTAATAGTGGGTTTTGTTTGTTTTTGTTTATCTGTCTTGATATTCTCATCTACTTTCCCCACTTGACTCAGACAAAAGCAATAACTCATTATATTTTGTGCAAAGAAACTCGGGTAAATAACACATAAACATAAAATGCTTTATATATATAGCTTACAAAGTGCTTTATTAAAAAAGAAATCAGTATAGGGGCTTTTGCCAGTATTACCTAATTTAACCCTCACGTTCTGTTGTAGTGGACCTGGCTCTTCTTGACCCACAAAGGATGATTGTTACACTTTCAGGAATGTTGAAAGCTGAGTTGCTGAACACAGCTGTCATTATAAAAACAAACTATAAAAACTTATCATGAAATAAATTATACTGAAAACAAAAATAATACTCAGAACTCACTAATTCTTAATTACTGTACAATATTTCACTGACATCTTTGTTTTTGATGTTGTTTACAATTATTGAGTCCCTATGGTGGAAATAATGTCATATAAAATGAAATAATATAATATGAAATACTATATTGTACAATACGAGGACGTGCAACTGTGCATCTCTTCCAACTCTGCTTTGGAAACTTGAAATTGGCCATGGTAGGAGGATTGAAGCCACAAGAAATCAGCAAATGAAAATCAGACAGTTGCAAGCATTTACTGGTATAGCTCAATCAAAGATATAAACGTGTTTTATAGAAGTGGAACTTTAAACTCAGAGAATTAATTAATTTACCCAATGCCACTCATCTCATAAGTGTTAGAAGCAACACGTTCTACTGACTCTACACCAATGTTTTTTCAGTGATGCTTTGTTATTGGCAAAAACTAACAACATCATAATGGCCAACTATTGAACTCTTCTTGAGTGCCAGGTTCTCTGGTAAATATTTGATATACCTCATCTCAATCATCACAGAACAGTTATACCTCCATCCTTATTTTGTAGATGAATGAAGTGTGGCTTTGAGAATTCCTTTGCATTGTCCAGAGTCAGGATTCGAATTCAGACCTATCTAACTTTAAAGCTGGAACTCTACTTTGACTACAAGGGGTGATTTAAAATTTAAGCAGTGGATGGAGAAACAGAATACACACGAATTTTTCTAATATTGGCATCAGACTTGAGAGTCCACTTCTATGTTTACTTTAATTCTCACCTATTTTTAAATACTGTAAAGTTGCTGCAAAATTCATCTATTTCCTTTGTTTCTTTTTGATGCTGGTAAAAACATGCTTCCCCTCACCCTTTGCTCTGTAAGGGCAAAAGCTCTTTTCTCTTTAGGATTTTCTAACTTAAACATGTCCTTTGAAGAAGAGAAAGCCAAATTATAATATAAATTCAGGTGTTAAAAAGAGACCTGGGTCTTACTTTAGGAAGCATTTTCAGAAGGCATAATATTATTATATATAAAATATGCTTGTTTTTAGTCACTTTTCTAAGCTATTTAAAGTAGTTTCATAAAAGATCACGTTTAAATAATAAGAAAGATGAAAATGCAAAATGATTGATGTTATTGAAGTTTTATAGTTAAAGAAACAGAGTCTTTTAGAAAACGTCAAGGTTTTGGTAAAAGAGACACTTAGAGAAATGAGTGTCTCAATGCAGTGAGAAAAGGAGCACTAAATATCACAAACTATATTAGTCTTTGCAGGAGGAAAAAAAGAGAAAGGGAAGGAAGAGAAAACAGAAACTCAGTCCGGTAATAGCAAAGTGAAGACGGTGTCTTTACGGTTCCCCAAATGGCTACCGTCCAATGAAGATGTTGCTATTTTGGATTAACATATTCTTTTCTAAATTACATATAAATTCATCTATAGATGAGCTATATTCAAATATTTTCTGAAAATATATATTTACTCTTTTGTTTTTACCACATTCCTCAGATATTTTATTCTATTCTTATATGGAGTTACGGCAGTAGAAAAATTTTCATTTAAAGATAACTTAAATGATGCTTGAGTTAACAATTTTTAACCTAACGATTGCCAGTGTTTGAAAGCAATAGAACCATTGCCTAATGTGATATATATTTTGCTTATTGAATATCACTTTTTATCACTAACTCCAGATAATTTTTACTGTTGAAATTCAAATAACTGAATTCTGATTTTACCACCTTTCAAAGAATCATTTTATTATTGCGTCAGGAAATCACTTTTAAAAAATCAATGTTGTGGGTTTTTTTTTCTGGAACTGATAGAAAAAATCTTTATAAGTGAACTGTGAAATCTCTATGAATATTTCACTTTCACCAAAACTTTACTAAAAAAAAATGGTACCTGGAATAGTATAAAAAGCTTCCAAACATGCAGAAATTTAGATACTGGTGTTAAAGAGAAACAAGCTGTTCTTTTATAGCATGTATGCAATTTTGTGACAAAAACGAGTGACACTGATACTTGTAGCTCAAGAAAAGATAGCTAAATAAAATACTCTTTTGTTCTTTTCACAGATTGAAAAATCTATTGTTCAGATGCTGCAACGAGAGTGGAAAAAGTACACACTTACACAGGCTTTAGATACTACGCTGTTTTGTTTGTTTGTTTTTCAGATAGTACAAATGCAAGCAGAATGATAAAGAGACTCAGTCATTTCAACTTGAAGAATGTCAAGAGAATGGCTTGCAGATAGAACTGAAATTCTGATTTTTTAACCATTCAAATGTTTTGGTTTACATGATGTGCACTTTAGTTTAAAATATCATTAAGTCTAAAAATGCCACAAATACTACCTTCATAAATAGAAATATTTCTTTGATTGGAAAGTTGATTTTAGGAACAAAGTTGTAACTTTGTTTTTAAAATTTTTTCCTAGAAACATTTTTAAAATTGTCAATATTATGATTAAATCACTCTTAAGGTAATCATCTTCTCACTAGATTTATTATTTATGTACCTTTGTAAAAGTCCAAAGTATTTTTTGTAAAATGGAAGACCTCACTACTATCGAAAATAGTAAGCTGTGATGCTGATTCAAACATGTTTTATTTTAGCTATATAATCATTTTATTATTTTTTCTCTTACATTGTTGCTTTAGAATATTTGATGACAGTAAGTTGTTAGTATAATTTAAAATATGAAAATTTGAAAAGCTTTGATTTTTAAAATTGTTAGTCAACTAGGAATTTTTATTACTTTATAACATATAATTTAATTTTTCAACAATTTTAATGTATTGACCAATACTACCAATAACTAATATGAAAGTTATTTCCAAAGCACACACTATGAGACTGATTCTCTTTTTACTTTCTTAAACATTATAGGATTTTTTTTCCATATGGTGCAGTTACTTTTGGTAACAAAAAATGAATTATTATTAAACTTTAACAAAGTGGTTCTACTGGGCTTTGTATTTTGATTTTAATTAGTAGCTGAATAAAATAGAATTTGGACAAATATCACTTAATTTTATATTCACAATTTGGAATGAAAGTATGTTGAAATTCTACTCAGCAGGGTAGATAAGCAGAAGAGATAGAAAGAATTGTATATAATTACTGAATATTTTTATTAAGCTGTTTTATGTACATAGAATACTTTGGTTGAAAATATTCCTGAGAAGGCAGTGCTAGTCTTCTCTATTCATGTTATTATTTTCAGATACACTTGAAAATAACTATACTTAAGGAAATATTGGATTCCATAAGGTGGAAAGGAAATTTTCTGATTTAAAAATTATCCACCAGAGTCAGCTATTTTATGATAAATTCAGATATTGTCTGATTGCTCTAAACAGGAATACAAAGCATGATTCGAGAATTCGGAGGCAGGATGGGAGAGGAGAGTAGGAGGAAATATTCTCAGCTGCTGCTTTTGGTTCAAGTGACAACGACATATTAAGTAAGTGTATTATTTACCAAAGATATTGTCTTTTTGTTATAAAATGTTCATTAATGGATTTTCGTTTGTTGTTTTGCTATTTCCTGAATGCAAGGGGAGAGTGAAAAATCCAGAATGATACACAGCCTTGAAGAATTAACTTAGTCCCAATTTGATGAACTTTTTTGCCACTAAATTGTCAAAATAAAAAGACTATAGTGCTTAGAAAATACAACTGCCTGGATTCTTAATTTTGCACAGTAAATCTTAAACAGAACAGTATATTATGTTGAACGTTAATCTTACTGTGAAGCTATAATTCTGTTATTTTTTCCTAATAAAAATAGTTTCTTTCAAAATACTAGACATTTTTAAAAACTGAAAACCTTATTATGAATTTGTTAACTGCATTTTAGAACTGGAAGAGGCCTTAGAGGTTACCTATCCCCCATCCCTATATTTTCCTGGAGAAGGAACTGAGGCCAGAGGAATTAAATAATGTATCCAACTTGCATAGCTACTTAAAGGTACTTAGAGGATTTTCATCCCAAGACATTTAGAAAAAGAGGGATACCCTGCAGCATTCATTTCGTTTTACTGGTCTCATTAGAATCACTGAATTTGTGAAGCTACAAAACATCTAGGGTAACGTAGATGTCCTCTCGGGGACAGAGGAGTGAGGCTTTACACATGTAACTCTGTGTATGTGTGTGCATGTGCGTGTGTGTCACGTGTGTTGTGTATCTCTCGGGATCACTGGACTTCTCCAATCTATTTTCCCAGTCACACTGTTTATAGCTTAAAGTATAATTGACAAATATTCCCTTGTATTGGCCTATTTTGAAGTTTAATATACCTTTTGTTAGAGATTTGTTTTTTATTCTTTCAGATGACTCACTATCTGAAATAACATAAGAGCTAAAAGGTTAAAAAATAGGAAGGAAGCATATATCCAGTATTGAAATAGTGCACAGAACTGTACTTCAGCTGATCCAAAGATCGTGTTCTGAGAAACGGAAAATTATCTCCAAACAACATGGTAAAACTTCATTGTGTATTGTGATTCCCCTGTCGTAACCATTGCTGATGCCAACACATGTTCTGCATAAGTAGAGAAACACAAATTGAACTCAAAATGCCCCGAGAGTATTGTCCTTCATACAGCCTGGTGTCCCATGTGTGGCTGAATGAATAACAAATGACTGAGCTATTAAGATACTAAACAAAAGTCATCTAGGCCCATAATGTTGATGTAACAGCATCTCAATACTGTATTTGCTTTCATTAGTCTGTATAGAATAAATCTTTCTGTCTTAAAAAAAAAAATCACACTGAGCTTGGTGGTAATCTGCTCCAGGAATTTTTTAAAAAGGGAATCCTGCTATAGCTCTTTTTAGTATCGTACATGTTTCATATTACAGGCATATTTACAAATGTGTGATTGTGCAGCTCCCGGCGTTTTTTTTTTCACAAGGTCTAGTTCTCGATGTTGGCCTTTAGAAGTTTACTTCATCATAAATTGCCAAATATACAACTAAAATGGAATATGTCCAGGAGTTGAAATATATAGCATTTATGGCTGTACACCCAGACCTCTTTTCCATATGATTAAAATCAAATTTCCAAATTGATACGAGAAAGCGTGAGTTGAGGAAACTCAAAGTTTACCATATTAATATTTATATATATTCCTCCCCAGAGCCACGATCAAGAGGGAGTTTATCGTTGTCCTTCCAAATGTGAGCTCTGGTCCTGGTGTTGTGCTTGTGCACACGCATGTGTGTCACATGTGGGGTTGTGCTCACAGGGATATTGGCAAATGAGTCATAGTACTCTGCTTTCATTCATATTTCATAAATATCTAAATTACCAAGACCTAATGAATTGCAAATAAAGAACATCCATTGCTCGACATTTGTAAGAGTTCATCGAAGTTTTAACCTTGTGGCCCTCTCTACCATGAATATCTCCTATAAGATAGTATCTAAGATGCATTAATGTGACCAGACTCTAAAAGCCCCAAGATAGCGGCACCAGTTTCCATGTACAGGCAGCTGTGATGTGAGCACCCTATTGTATGGATGCAATTTTATGTTTTCCAATCACCCTCTTTGTTGGAAAAAACATCCCAGTTTTTAAATTATTTAATTATTACTTAGGCTCTGGGTTCGCTTTTTAAAATCTTTTTATAAAGAAAAAAATTTCTTTCCCCCAAATGAACACAGATATAAAATAGGAAGACTAAGGCGCATAAAGGCCATGGGCTGCATTTTGCAGGGGATACGTTCTGGCTGAATGAGATCTGGGATGTGTGCCAAATTAATAGAAAAAAATCCTGTTCTTCCTCTCCAGTAGCCACAATGTTCATTATTAAGAAAAGCATATGAACCACAGGATTTGATTTTAATAACGCCAATGTCTTCATTAATCTGTACGTTCCATTTAGCCTCATTATTGAGTAAATGCTGAATTAATGCAGTACATATTATCGTTGGACTTGCCTTGTGAAACCTTTCTTCCCTCTTTTATCATTCATTCAAGGGCTATCAGGTGTGCATGTCGTGTTTTTAAACAGGCTTGTGGCCCTCAAGAGCTGTTTTCTTACCTCAGGTCTAAGAGGAGACTTGAGCTTGGGGAGCCCACAAAGGGGTGTGGGAAATGGAACTACAGATTCTCATTCAAAACCAGAATTATTTTTCTGTTGTTTTAATGCTGTCATGTCAAGAAGGCCTCTCCGTCACCTGCAACTGAGATGATACTTCCTCGATGGTCTGTGGGCCTCCTTCTAAATCAAGAGAGGTGATGCCAGCACCGCTTTGTATCTGCGGAACAAATAGTGGCTTTTGTCCAGCACAAGTCCCTAAACAAACTTAATCTCTCTACACTGTGACAGATGACATTTAGATGTCCTTGTTACCCTTAAAATGAGTTTTATTGACAATCAGAGAACAAAAAGAAGGCCCAGAGAAAGCCCAATGTTTTATAGGCCTGCTAACAACATCTTAGTGCAGACGGTAAGGAGAAAGCCTGAAGTTGCCCCCATTTTCCCCTGCTTTGCTGTATCACCATGACAACAGATATAGAAATCACTTAGTGACTCCTAGAAAGAAAACACAGTGACACAGTACCCCTTGTATGGCGAATCAAACTAAAGCCTTCATTCAAATGGCTATTCAGCTTGGGCATTCATGTAGAGGATAGGGTGGATTTTACACAGGTAACTACAAGAGAAAGGCCAGCAAACCCTCCAGCCACAGCATATGGCAGAGTCTCTGTCTAATTAATGCATCCTCAATAGAATTGATCCATTTTAAATTTGTTTTCTTTACTTGAAACATCATTAATGTAAAGGGCAACATTAATCAACATCGTGGAACTTAAAAGGGCATTAAAGAGTGATCTTTTTCCCTATGCAACAAGAATCTTTTCAAGTAGTTGTGTTCACTGCAGTGGATTCGAGGCGCCTTCTGAGTTCTTAATCAGAAGGCAAATCTAGAGAGGCCTCTACTGGTGAGTCTCTCTCTGTGCAGTTGTCCAAGCGGACTGTCCTGGAAAAGCAAGCAAGAGAATGACTTTCAGTCTTTATTGGAAAGTTGCACACAAGATGGATCACCGATAAACACGCTGTACACAACATTGAATAATGGCATTCGCATTTTTGAAGTTGTCACTTCTAACTGCTTTTTTTCAGGTAATAAAAGGATCATAAAGCTCTGATGAATGAGCTGCTCAGACACCTTGAAATATTTTAAGATTATTCAACAAGGAAATAACAGGTAATGTTTTTTCTTACTTTCCACATAAGACTCTCATGCAAGTTTAAGATTTAAAACCATTCGAATAGAAAATTGCATTTCTCGACATTGTGTGTGTGGGGGGGATGGGCCACACTGTTCACACACATACCCATATATGTCCGTCACCTAGCAAAAAACTGAAATAAAATCTTTAGATAAAACTAAAGCATCCAGAAATTAGTTTTTGATTAATTGCAAAGCAAAAGTTTATTGTCAAGATTTTCTAGTTATAGTGAAGAAATATCGACCAAATACAATCCTCACAAGTGAGATTTAACATGAAAATATCACTGCAGCATGTTTTCATCAAATTAGGCCAAGAATAGCCTCACAGCTCTTTATAATAACTTTGGGGAAGAAAAGAAACAAGATTTTATTCTTCCACCAGAAGTTTAAAGTTATTTAATATTTCCTAGGTTAAGAATATATACGATCTGTTTCTGCATAGGGAAACTCGGGGTTTTTTCTCTTCCAAAAAATGATCTGACTCCACAAGTGTCATTTAAATTTGAAAGTTTTCTAAAGGCAAAATCCTAATTCTTTTCCTATTTTTCAACATTTATATTTTATATTCAATATTATTTGAAATCTGATCATACCAGGATACTATTCAAATTGCCCTTCAAAAATCGTGAGTTATTTTTTGTTGCAGTGACTGATATGTTTTATCTGAGGATTCCTCCCAGCATATTTCAGTAGGGTCATTTCACATTTCAAATTGTTTCATGTTATTTGAGATAAAATTTTAGTCAAGCAATTTTTCATAGAATAGTTTGGTTAGCACAGCTCAGTAAATTACCTTCTGGATTATAGAGGTAACGCATGATCTTTTTTCAAGTAAATTTCCATTATGTGTCTTGGGATCACTACCTTGTAGTCCCAATAGTGACACCTATTGGTAGAAAGAGAACCAAAAATAGTTTTAGTTTTCTTTCTGTTTATTGTTTTGGAGAATGCTACCAGGGACTCTGTTGGTATAAATGAACCTTACTTACAATTATTTTTTCAGATATTTTAAACATAGAATTGTACATTCCCAAAACCTTGTGACAGGAAACACCCAAACAGTATAATGTAAATATTTAATTATGAAAATGAAAAATGTTATTAGCAGAGGAATGTATTCTAAATTAACACCAAATAGTGTACAGACATGTAATTACAATCTTGTGGGTTCTTATATAGCGTAGAAAATAAGAAACCAATATTTAGCAATAATCTTTCTGAAAGTGCTATATTTCACAGAACTAGAAGATGGATGGTCGAAATGCTTAACAGAAATACTTAACAATTCCCTAAAGTCTCCTTAAATGTTTATTAAGTGTTTTATATTTAAGAAAGAGAAAAATTGATCCATGAACAAAAAAGAATATGTGCTTCATAGCAACCCAATCATCAACAGTCTTTGAGGTTTTATGCTAATTTAACTAGAAATATTCTTCCAGAACATGGGTTTATCGCATTTGAGAGAGACACTGGAATTACACTGGAATGTGATAGTTTCTCGACGGAGCTAGAAGCACATGGTTTGCAGAACACTGGATACAATAAGAGCATACTCTGTGCAGCAGAGAGGATTCAACTTTAAAAACGAACTTTGCCAAAACAGATGCACAGCTATGGATATTATCTTCATTTCTCTGTGAGGCTTCTGGGATGCTTCTCTCTAAATTATCTTTGTTTTTAGTTTACAATATTATCACACAACATGTGAGAGGATTCCCAGTTCTTCATACAGCACATGAAGACTTTCATAAAAATCTGCTTTCGATAATTATCTAGGTCTATATAATACCTGTATAGCCTTTTTTTGACCAGGTAAAAATTTACTTGTTAAACTATAAAACATACTATCAATAATTCTGGAGTTTTACAGTCACTTGAGATAAAAAAATGGCAGAATAGAAAGAAATCAATTTCAACCCAGTTTTAATTGGTGTGGGCATTCACTGCAAAATATGCCTGATATTTCTTTCAGAAAACTCGAGATCTTTATTGATATTTCAGATGACGAAGAAAATATGGCTAATGGTCCCCCAAAATATAGTTTTGCCTCGGGGATTGTGGTCAGGCATATGGTAAGCCAGCGAATCATTTAATCCATGATACACATTTATGACTATTTCTGTGATATCACTGTGAGGAAACGTGAAAATGTCTCACAAATTATATGGTAGACAGTTATGTTGGTGTCTCTGGAACCATCTTTGGCTCTGCTGTGTGCCTTTGTTTGTACAACTTGAGCACATGCTTCAAAATGTCATCCAGATTACAAGCATGCAGGGGATGAAGTATTACTTCTGTATCAACATCAAAAGCACGCTAATTTATTTCATTAAGTGGTATCAGTCAATTGATCTGGGTAACATCACAAAATTCCTTCTTTGTATTTCTTGCAAGAGATATTTTATAATGTTATTTATGATCTGAGAAAAAAATCTCAAAAACTTTTCATAGTAATAAATATGGGGAAATAAAGGACTTCCTAAAATCACATAAATTACAGCATAAAATCACAAAGTTCAACATTTATACAAAATCATTTGGCCAACACCCAGGCCATTAAGTTGGGATACAGTGTGCTCATGGTGAAAACAAGGACAGAAATGAAAACAAAATCGCCACAAAGATGGGAAAGTTTGGCTCTGGGTTGGGTTTTCCTAAGTACCTGAACTAGCGATTCAGCTGATCATTAGACACAACCATAAAGAAAGGCCTTATTTTGCCCTTAGAGAATTCATCCAGAGATTGCACGAGGGATTTGCAGAGAATAAAGCTTCGCAAAACCCAAGGGCTGTCAGAGGGAAATGGTATCCAGGAGGAGAGGGCAGGCCAAGCATCTCTTCAACAGCAAAGCCACACAAGAGAGCCAGAGGCAGCACTGCGGCTGCCAACACAACTGCCTGCCCACGTCTGCCAAGGAGCCAGAAGCCGCTTGTGGGAAAATATCACTTACCCTTAGCATCTGGGTCCTGTGATTGTTATCCAAAGAGACAGAGTGGTAAGATATAGTGGGATAAACAGCATCCCATTAAACATACACACACACACACACACACACACACACACACACACAACGTTCTCTGTGTACAGAGAGAGATAAGCCTTACATGGCTTTGAATTAGAAAGACTTTCTGTAGTTGGAATTCTTTTAAAGGAGATTTATTTTTAGTTATATATTCATACTTCATAATGAGATGAGCTTTAGTAACTGCTTTTCACCGAAAGGTTTGAACTGTAAAAACCAGGAATTAGTTGTATTTGTGTATTTGTAAATTCTGCAGATTTCCGCATTTGCAGATGTGTGTAGTCCACTATGAAATTTTTATTCCCTTGGAGTAGCTGGTTGTAGCTGGCTTAGAGGATTATTTAAAAATTAAATCTTGATTGTGGATAAACAAACTAAAATGAGCTTTGATGTCAAACTTTTTTTTCTTTATTTGGTATGGTATCACTATTTATTTTTAAGAAGCATGTTCCAAACACAAACATCAAATAATTGGTAAATTTTTATTCAATATGGACTATATTATAAGCATAATATGTGATCTATATAACTATGGTTTATATATAGTGTTATATATAATATTACAAATCTATACATTTAAGTTTAATAGTCTCTTCTAAAGCATAAACTTTCAATTTACATCTGAACAAGTGTTTTGAAGTTTCCAAGTGCGACATTGTAGTCATATAGATTCACCCTGTGTTGAAATACGGGGATGGTGGAGTGAGGGAATCTAGAGAATTGAAAGATTGGAGACACCTTGTGGTTAGCGCAAAGGCATTAGCTTTTTAGCAATATATCCATTCTTTGAAGATCATGATTATTGTAAAAAGCAAGTAATAACCTTTTTTTGGCTTCAGTAAAAGGGTAAGAAAAGTATTTTTCATGTTAAATATTCTTTTCTGATATCAGGAACAGAAAAGAGTGCTGTTTTAAGTGTGGATGACAAGATGATGTACCCAAAGATAAATTTTTTCATATTTAAATTCATAACAAGTGGCTTCTGTTACACAGGTTAATGGAGAGCATTTGGAACAACAATCTCACATATGTACACAGCAGATATATTATTAAAACTCTTTTTTTTCCATGAATGAAATTAAAATTTTAGTTGCCTTCGAGTGACTAAAAAAATGGGCATCACAAGGCCCTAAAATCCAGCTGCCTATTTATGCATGTTACGTGAGATCATGTATATGGGTCAGTTGATGCCGTAATATACATAATGATATGCATGTAACTACGTATAAACATATTCCACATGTGCATAAACTATATTATACAGACATTTAATATTTTTTGTTTGTTTAAATAGCAAAGTAATACAGGAATGTCTACCATCTAATGCTAACATGAAGACAAGGCTCAAGGGAGATGAAATCTTGCAGAAGTACAAAACTATGTAAGTGCAAAACAATTGATGGGTTTTTGTTTATTTTTGTTGTTTCCCTATCACACACACACAAAAGAAAATTGATTCTATCTGATAGTCTTTTGATTAATAGATTTTTTCATTTCTGGTAACAATTCTCACAGTCATTCAAATTTAGTTCCATATTTATAGTATTTCTATACAAACTAGAAAATTATGGTGAAAAGTATTTCTTTTATGTTGCATATCTGTGGAGTGGTGGAAGAGCCTGTGAATTCAAAACATGCTCAGTTATGGGAATGAAGAAGAAGATAAAGGAATAAATGGATTCTAAACATTGCATTTCACTTAAAAATTTTAATGCTCAACTGAAATATGAAATATGTCTCCAATTTTTGTAAATACAAAATAACTTATGAACAAATACAAAAATCAGCAAGAATTTATGGAAACTTTTTTTGTGTTATATGTTGTTACATTTCCCATAAAGGAACCAAATATCCTCAGAAAGATGTGCATAAAGTCAGATGTACTTTTTCTCGGGCATTTGAATCATTACACTCAAAAACTGTAATCTTAAAAGCAGGCATTTAATTTTAATTTTATGACTAAACTCTTTGTACATATTTGTCACTTTCGTTACATCTTTTCCTCAAATTTTTTGTTTGTCTTCTTGTCCATTTGCCCTTTTTCACTTCATTTCTCATTGTTAAAGTTTGCGTTAACAGTTTCAATTTTCATTTTTTAATTATATTTATACTGTGCCTTTAATCTTTTTTTTCTTAAGTTTAGCTGGTTTCTTAACCCACCCATTTAATTGGGTATTCTTTAACACGACAGAATATATCCCAGGATGTCGTATTTTATGCAAATCCTACATGTATTAAATCCTGGTGTATTAAAACTGCTGAATTTCAACTTATTATAACTGCATGTGCAGAACCATTTAACCCTTGATGATCTTAACATTTTAAATTGTGAAAAGGAAGATCACATTCATTTAGTAAAGCCAGCACAGTTTGTATTCTTAACTAAATACACAGCCATGATTCCCAGAGATTTTTTTTTTCCTAAGATACCCGCTGAAACTGCAGAGGACAAGTTAGCATCCCATTCCCTGCGTTCATCCCGTATTCTTCATGACTGTCCAAATTGTAGTAGAATCTGCTTATAATGATGTTATATGATGTCCTTGTTGTGATACCTGTGTTTGTAGAGAACTTAATATTGATTTACTGTGTCTTTTGCCCATCTTTGAGCAGCCTGGGTAGCAATTACAGCTGTTGGTGGTATCTATTTTGTCTTTTCATAATTGTCATTTCTTGTTCTACTTAAGATTAAAATATGAAAATTGTACCACGTGCACATCAACAGTGCATTAGCTGAGTTATCAGCAATATCTGTGAGGAACCGTCACTTTAGCCATGGCTCCGTACATTGCCCCTTCATTTTATTTATGAAAATTGCTTGCTACAATATAAACTTGAACAAGGAATGCATTCGAAGGTGAGCCCCTCCTACATCAAGTCCTCGTCTGGACCATTAGGGCCTTCCTGAGAAACCACTAGGGCCTTCCCAGTACCTGCCTGCCTCTGCCACATGCTTCCTCCCCCTCAGATTGGGATTCCTGACAAGCAGGGGCTGCTTTGTTATGTTTCTGCTCTAACTTTAAAGAGCCTTCCCAGTTTTTGAGCTCTCTCTGCTACTCTCATTTCAATCTACATTTCATAAAGAATATGGTACTTTTACAAGGAAAGACATCTTTTAATAACAGAGCAGACTTGAAATGGGTTCTTCCTAATCACAAATAGGCCTACCAGGTATAAATTGCTTCAAAGGACTGTTAAGAGCTGTTCCAAAATTCCAAAATGTCTCATTGGAAGATGAAATACACTTATGTGGGGCGGGGGGGATAATGCTGCCTGGGCTCCTCTCACGAGGAGATTGATCAAACAGAGGCTGTAAAAATAATTTTTTAAATGGTGGAGAGAGAAAACTCTTTTTACAACTCATTTGGGGTTTTTTCCTGGTCAATTTATATAAAACGCAGTGCAAATAACTGAAGCGTTTTATAATTCTATCTTGACTCACCAAAACTTGAACTGCCCGAGAAGGACTTTTTGGGTTGTACAATGAAAATAAATATCGTATTTTAAGTTAAAACTGAATAAATATTTGAATACTCCCCCCTACACACACACACACACACACACACACACACACACACACACACTTTCCTACCAGCAGACTAAATCCAGCTAGTTCCTGAAAGGCATTCATTTTAAGAATCACCATTGTTTCATTTTACTACATCTGTTTGGAGACTTTTTCAAAATGACTATGTGCAAGGAAATAAAAAAAGCATCTGCATTCTCTAGCAGAGGCCCCTCCTTACGAGACTCTGTAGGGCGTTTGTGGATGTTGTTATTGTTGTTGCAATCTAGCTAATAATGGCTTTCTCCTACGCGAGAGAATTCTGACAGGGTTGACTCCAGACAGCCTTCCAGCTGAGGTCTGGGGCCTTGCTGAACCTTCAAAATTTTCCCATTTGAGCTGCATCAAAGTGAAGGAAATTCAAGGATCACTAACGTCTCAGATGGTAGCACTTGCCCTAACAACGAAGGTTCAGGAATTCTTTGGAGCAGGCTGAGGTCATTTTTCTCCCCTTTTCTCCTAATGCTTTTCTCTATTAATCAGAGCTCAGAGCTCAGATTGGTCTTCAACTTCCTCCCAATCCTTGCTAAGCCTGTCATTTCTAGCTATTATTTACTTTAATGGACTTTGGCTGATCCCTTATGAAGCTTTGGATCTGAGAATAATAAGGCTGGAGAGTAACGGGCATAGACGTGGGTGTGGGTTTGCCTGCAGATTAACCGTGGCAGATGGGCTTTATTGCGGTTTCCTGTGGCCTGAGTGTTGATTGAGAGGGTGTAATGAGAGAGGTGGTGTCTCCACAATGGTGGCAGCCACTCCATTGCACTTTGCGTCTAAACAACCCCATTTTTCTAAATCTTTGGCTTGTGAAATTTTAGGAAGTCAGAGCACAAGAACAAGTACAAAAACAACTGTAAATAACCATGAATGTTAATCCAACACTAATTGGTTCCTTCTTTCAATATGAGTCCATTTTGCTCAGTTTTTAAAATTCTGGGTAAATTAATGGCAAAGATGGTTAAACAAAATGTTCTTGCATGAGGTAGTTTTGGATGAAATAGTGAGCAACATGTATTTTCCATGTGGGTTTCTTGTTTGCTTGGGTTTTTTTGTTGTTTTTTTTTTAATGATATGTTCTATTCATTTATTACCACAGACAACAAAAGCTTAAGTTGAAATTATTTTCATAGTCTTCTGGAGTTATCATGTTGGGGATATTTTTCTGTATTAAACTAGAGAATATTAAAAAAGAAATAACATCAGGGCAATTGTTTTATCCCTGGCATAGTAAGTCAAAGGTTTTGTACCTTTCTTTATTTCCTACATTTGATGCAAGTGTCTGCTCAGTTGCAGCTCGCCATGCAATTAAAACATTTTTGTTCTAGGTGCTAACACAAGGGCTTTTACACATTCCTCATTTTTAAGATTTTACTTAATTCCTCCCTTTCACCAATGGATTAAATCACAACTATTGATTCCTTTCTTCCTTTGGGGCTTTACCCATCTGTCTTAATGCTTTCATCCTACACCCCTTGGTCTCAGAGGGGTGTTCTGAAAATGAACCGCCAAAACGTGGAGAAGACTCTAGGTCAAGTTTGTGTACAAGAGTTTAAATTTTTAGTGACAGTCGTCTCTCACGGCCGCCTGAAAGTTTCCACACAGTGCTGCACAAGCGAGCACCACCAATTATCCTCCTCCTTTGAAAACCATTATCAAGTTTTTCAAAACTTCTTTCATTTCACTGTTGTCATTCAGTGAAAAGGAAACTAACCACCATGTCAAGACAACTCCGCTGCCTAGCAACGCAGGGCCACATTTTAATTCTGACTTGCTTCTGGTCTTGACTAATAGAAAGTGACTATGTTAAGCCAGTCACAAGAGTTGTTTGTCACTTCTGAAATGCAAACAAAACTATATTGTTTTCCAAAGTATTGGGTGTGATTGATGTAAAGATTTACAGTAACATCATTCATTTTCCCTTGTGTTTTAGTAGGATTGATGTCATATCTTTTCATGCTTTATTAAATGCTTTGAAAGAGCTCAAAAAAACATGACACATTTTGTCCTTTAAAGAGACTAAAGAGGGCTTTTTTTTCCAGTGAACTAGACTCCAACAACTTGTGAAATTTAATGAATCTATTCAACTAGTGTCAGCCGCGTCAATAAATAATTTAATAAGAAACCATCATCCATGAAGGAGAATGCAGTTCAAACAGAGAGGAACAGACCAGACCAAGGTCAACATTATGGGGTAGGGGAGGAAGAGTTAAGCTTTTAAGTTGTAAGTCTTCGAGTTAGATTTATCAAATTTTCCCACAGCCCTGTATTCTTGGCTTTTGGTATGAAAAGCTGCAGATTACTACCTGTGCAATTTTAATTGTAAACCTTTGCATTCATACATGTTGAGATGTCTATAGTCAAAGCATAGCATATTTAAATTCCCTAAATTCATATAAAATGATTATTCAAATGGAGAACTTGTAGCTGTGCTTAAAAGTAATTCTGCTGCAATTGATTGGAAGCCAATTAACAAAGTAGAAAGGTATCGCTACTATATTTTAAATGCTCTCTAAAATCACTGATATTTCTAGTATTTTATATAAACATGGTATTTTATATAAACACAGTAAATAATCTTTATTTACTAGATACCTTAAAATATGCCAATTTATGTGATTTCAATATGTGTAATCTAGAAAAGGGTAATATTATTTTTCAAAACAACATAAGATCTGAGTACAAAAGAGAAATTACAAGCATTAATTATAATTTCCTTGCAGTATTTTAATATTCTAAGGAATAATACAATAATGTTAATCCTCAAACAAAATGTTTATTAAAAACTATACCTTAGAAAGGTCAGGATCACACACAAAAAAATTAAGCTAGATATTAGTGTCATGGGAGGGCAGTAGAAATTTCTTTTCCCTTCAATTCTGACCTGAAATGACTATCCTTTTCCATAAAACCCTACTCACCTTCGAAAATGGAATCTAGTTATTAAATAGGACAAAAACGTATAGTTTAAAACTCTTTCAATCATAATAGATGTATGTTTTGAGATGAATAAAAATTATTGTATATGAAGAATAATTGAGGTTAAAGGAAAAGAGGTTATTTTCCTGGAATTAAGTAGAAATCTTAAAAAGCTTTATGAACTTTAAAAGGCTTAATTCATTAGCAATATTTTGTCCAACTGGCCTGTATTGACTTTGAATGTGAACTCAAAGAATATTAGCTTTAACTGAAACACGAATGGTTTAGGTTGCATTTAAGAACATCCTTGAAATTATTATATTATGGTAGCCCTGTGATGTGCTGAAGTATGCCTGGCCTGGGGAATCAGATCTAAGACTGCATCCCATCTTTCCATTCTTCAAACAAGGACATGGTACTTACCCTCCTGGAGCCTCAGTTTCTTCGTCTGTAAATGAGGATGGTAATGTGTTCTTCATAGAGCTGTCGGGGTGGTGAGGGAGCATCTGGCTCTTGAAGGGCTCAATGCAAGTAGTAGGACCAGCAGCAATTGAACATGTTGCTTAAAAGCCCAAATTCTGGAATTAGTCTGCCTTGGTTTAAATTCTGCTTACTAGCTCTGCGACCTTGAGCAAATGGCTTATATTTTCTGATCATCAATAACTTTATCTATAAAATGAAATTAATAATAGTACTTGTTATCTTAAGGTAATTATGAACATTAAATAAAATATTGCATATAAAGTACTTAAAACTTGGCCATAATGGTAAGTGCTCAGTAAACAAGTGTTAGTTTTTCATGTTCTAAGTTACAATTATGTCTGTGTTAATGTTCTCTTTCCTCAGACACTAAAAATAACAATCATTTGGCTCTTCACATTTCTTTTGTGAAAAATTAAAATTGAAGACTTTGCTTCCAGATGGGTAAGTAGACATCTTAAACTAACAAAGTCCATTCTGTAACAGAAGGAGTGGAAAGATAAAAGTAAGTTTTTACGTGCTGATTATTCTATTGGCATTTTGAATCAAATACCGTCATGAAATATAATAGAGCGTTACTGTTGTATGTCTTGGCAAACCTCATAATATTCTAGCTCCAAATCAAAGGTGCTTTGCCAACCAAGTCTAATTGTTTTCAAGTCTATACAGTCAATCACCATGTGACACCAGTAATAGCAAGAGACATTAATAGGCACAAAATCCAATATTTTGAAACCTACTCTTGGTTTCCTCAGAATTTCCAGCAAGAGGACATATTTATGAGCCAAATGCTACTGTGGCATGTTTTGTTGGTCCTACACAGATTTTTAAAATTCTTATTATTGAACTGGTTCCCATCTGAAACAGATTTTGCATTAAAATCCAGATTTCTAGGCTCTCTAAAAAACTCAGGACTGCAAGGGTGAGCCAGCTTTACTGGAGTTGAGTGGGGGCTGAGTGGCCATGGATGCTTTGGATGAGATCTGAAATCTCTGCTCCACCCTGTGCACCCTTACTTTGTCTCCTAGTACGTCCATCTGGATTCACGCATTTAAACTAGGTGCCTGGCCCCCAGAGGCATTTTAGATTTTTAGCACAAGAACTCAAATTAGAAATCCTAAAAAATCCGTGAGCTGAATCCAACATTACCTACAGCACTCTGGGCCCACTGCACTTTGTCATTTTGTTACTTTTCCTCCAGTATCTTTATAGAATATTCAGTTTAGCTGCTCTTGAAAAGTGTTAAAGACAACTTCTCTGCAGACTGGAAAGTAAAATATCTTTTCTCTGCCACTGTATGTGGTTTTTCTCCTGGCCGGAAAGAGAAGAAATTCAGTCCCCAGTTGGGAGTTGCCCACAGGCTGAGGACAGCACGGAGCTCTGAGGCCCGTCTCCTGGAATCGTGACAGCCTCTCCAGGATAGCAACCCCGGCCACAATGAGGATGATGGTTTTTCTGTTTCTCCTGCTGCACCACACCAGACACTTCATGCCAAATATTTCAGAGGTGACACCAGGTGAAGTCCGATCAGTGACTTGTAGAGAATCCAACTGATTGCTTCTCTGGGAGAGATGACGTTGGGCACATGATCTCATCTTGTTGGTAATACGTGTGTGTATTTATATAATCACTTATATATTTCCTTTATGTATAGATTGAAAAATTATTTTAGGCTTGAGATATAGTGATGAAAATAAGTATAATAATAACATCTAAATAATACTTTTAAACTTTCTTGCATTCTTTTCCAAATACCTTGATTTGCGTTCATTTGTTAATATTATTTATCACCATTTTTTATAAAGGAGAAAACAATAGCCTATGAGAAACTAAGTACTTTCAAGCTCCAGTTATTTCTCCGTATGAGCATCATCAAATCTCATGTGGAACAAGGTGGGTTTAACTAAACTATTGATTAAATAGCAAACTGCATAAATAAAGGAATAGTATAAAAGTAGAAATTTCTGAACCTCTTACTCTGATAAATCTGACTCTCTTCCTACCGTCAGTACAAAGTGTACTTTTGGTTGTTTTGTTGAAATAAAGGAATGAGTTGCTGAGGACACGAGGGTGTGTTGGATATTGGAGTGGGATTTGGATTGTAGCCAGTGGCCTGGGCGTAGCTTCTTTCCCTGCCTTCCACTTAGGATTGTGGCCTCTTCCTCATTTGCACAGGAGCCCATCAAAGCCAATTATCTGGCCTGCATTCCAAAATGTGTTAAATAGCTCATTACTTCTTTAAATGTAGACATTTTGGTCATATTCAAACTTGAATTCTCAGAGCATAAAAACACCCACAAGCAGTTAATAAAAACAATTTCAATTAAAAATAGAGTTTCGACCATCATTTGTTTGCTATGCCTTATATATAGGTATTCTTATTTATATACATATAACTTTTATACAACACTTTTTTTTTTAACCAAGAAGTTTAAAGTAAGTATCTGCATAAGGAAATTTCCTCATTGAAAAATATACTAAATTTTCATGTGATATCTAGCTGCATATTTTTTTAATGCTCTGTTCATTTCCTGCCACAAGATGTTAACCTCAAAGAAACATTTGGTATCACTGAAATAAAAGATTTTTTAATATTTTCAAACCACAGAAATTGTTTTTTGATACATGTGTGCCAGTTGAATCTCATTGCTAGAGTATTTAATCACACTTGTCATGACGGATACCAACACAGAAAAATAATCTTGATATAAGGAAAGGATTTAAGAAAAGATTTTAATATCCAGTCAAGAATTTGGCTTTTTAAGGTTGTGTGTCCATCTAGATACATAATTCCTATTCCCCAACTTAATCTAGACAGTTCTTTCATGTGCAACAAAATAGAGTCTGGGCTAATTTCTCAGTTGGAAAGAAAAACAATAAAACATATGAAAAATATTCATAAATGGGATTATTATCCTAGGCGGAGGCTTTTTGCGCACAACTAAAGAGTAATATGGGTTCACAGACTCTGGATTTGGAAGGAGTCTGGAAATCTGTGTAGTGCAACTTCGAAACAATGAGGAGGCAGCTCTATGTATCATTCCCCCACCCTCTTTTGTCCCCACAGTGGGTTGCTTCTGGTTCCTTCCAATAATGAGACGCTCCTTTCTTTTTGAGGAATTCTGTTTAGTTGGACTGCTCCGGTTCTATTTTGGAGTGAGCCAATGTTCCCTTTCTCTGACTTCTTAGGTCTCTCTTCAAAACTCTCTCACAAGGCAGGTGGAGCAAAGCGGTTTTTGGAGCCATTGATCACAGCCACAATTATAAGCAGCTACAATGGTGTTTCACGCACAGTGTGTATTCAGTAGTTACAAGTGAGTGTTAATGCATGAATTAGATTCTTCTGTATTTGAGACTTGTTTACCTTAAGGTAATAATTGTGTCGTTCCCTCCCCGCCTTGCTTAAAGAGGAGTGCTGTTGAGGGAAGGAGGGGGCGGCCATCATGGAGAATGTCAAACCCACATTCAACCACTATCCTGCCACTTCTTCCCTTGGCTTCAAAATCTAACCCTGCTCCCTCATTCCCTCACATAGTTGGGTCCAACATAGTTTTCTTTTTGGGTGAGTCCAGACATAGGTTTGGTCCATTCACAGTGATGAAGGGGAGAAATAAAGCAGTCAAGAGCATGTGCCATTCTGTCCTGTCATCCCTTAAAATAACATTGAGGCCACAGAAGTATCTGAGCCCTGGGGAGCCCTGGGCAGGACTTACCGAAGGTAGCTGTGCCCTGTTTTCTCTTGTTTTTCTCTTTATCTTCTTGTAAAATATCCTCAGGTCATTATTTATTTTACCCAACATTTTCAGAGTGCCTACTAGATGTCAGACACTTCACCAAGTACCAGAAATGCAAAAATGAATAAAACACAGACCCTGCCCTGAGGTTGCTTTCAGGCTATTGAGACAAATCTTTTCAATTAGAAAAGCCCCAAGCTGGCCTGGTGGCATAGTGGTTAAATTCGCACGTTCCGCTTCGGCGGCCCAGGGTTCGCCAGTTTGGATCCTGGGCGTGGATCTACTCACTGTTCATCAGTCCATGCTGAGGCAGGGTCCCATGTAGAGGAGCTACAACTCTATAACTCTGATACACAACTATGTACTGGGGCTTTGGGGAGAAAAAAAAAGAGGTTGACTGGCAACAGATGTTAGTGCAGGGCCAATCTTCCTCAAAAAAAAAAAAAGAGCCCCAAAGAGAGATCTACCATTAGGCTTATATAGGAGCAGCAAATGACTATGCCAGGTGGGGTTAAATGGAGGGTTCACAGGGTAGCTGATGCTTTAGGAGAGCGACTTGAGTGCAGTTCCATTGCTATTAGAAGGAGGTGCATCTTCAAAGGGCTGCTGGTATTTAAGAATAGACGGCATGCTGGAGGAATAGCAAGTGGTCTGCTTGGTTGGAACGCAGAGCCTGATTGAAAAACAAGGCAGGGATGATGGAAATTAGATTAGATTGGAGAGAGAGTTTAGGGTTATTAGCACAATGTGATTGTTTCCATTAGCAACAAGATATTATCCAGACTGTAAACGCATTTTTTTAAAAAAGAATTAATCAAAAAGCCCTGATTTGCATCTTCCATGAATATACTTTTGCCCAAGCAAGTTTTTATTTACATGTGAGAGAGGGATAATGCCGGAAGATTGGTAACACATACGTTTTATACAAATTTTAGCTAAATAAACTTTGAGGTATTTTTTAATAATAGCAAAAATTTTGAAACTATCTGTTTACTATCAATAGGGAGTTGGTAAAATGAATTTTGGATTATCCATACAATGGAATACTATGGATTCAGTAAAATGAGATTGTAGAATATTGGATTATATAAAATTGATAGTCATTATTATAGAGTGTTAGGAGAATAAAAGCAGGTTTCAAAATACACAGTAAGATCCCAATTTTAAAAAATACCCATCTATATATATAGAGAGAGAAACATATATTGAAATATATATAAAAAATGTTAGTGGTAGTCATCTCAGGGTGTTAGGATTAGGGATGATCTGAACTTTCTTCTGTTTAGCATATCTGCTTAATTTTTTTCTACAATAAATATATATTGTTTTTTATATAAGAAGAAATAATGGCTAAACCCAACAGGGAAAAAAAATCAAACTATTTACTTGTACTAAAGACCATCTTCAAACACTCACTCCCAGTTAAGTCTTCATGTACAGGAGAAACAGTAGAATAACACCAAGATGTTTCAACCTGTTCTTAGACCCAACAACCAATATGGCTGTCTCCATGATGGTACGACTGAGTGTGTCTCAGTCCACACAACTTCATAGGGACAATTCTGTCCTGAAAGTGTTCCTCTGGTTGGATGAATTTCTCTTACAAAAGTTGGTTGCAGTTTATTGTAACTCTTCTATCACTTATTACATATATGTAGTTTTATGTCTGACATTCTTCAGTAATTCACTTTGTTTTGATAATGATATAAATGAATAAATATGTACTTTATGCATTTGTCCTGACTGCAATTGCCTCACCTGCACAGAATTCCTCTCTATTATCCATGCTTCAACTTAGCCAAATATTCTCCTGCCTTACTTTACCTGATTTTGTTTAGATTGAAAATTTCAGTTTCGACTTAGCAAATAACTCAAATAAATGGCCAGAAATTTAACTACTTTATTATACAAGTGGAAAATTGCATTTTATGTTGGCTTTGAAATGTTGCTAGTCAAAAGATTTCCAATTTTCAATAGATTTAAAAACAAAATTACCTAATGTCAAAATTTAAATGGAATACTTTCATCTACTTCCAAAGCAATTTTAGAAAAATTAAAATTCTAAAATGATACGATTCTTTGTATTTTATTAGTGTCTTGAAAATGAGCATCAACATTCAGTAATAGCCAGGACTATGACAATGTTACTTCACTTTTGAGTAAGGAATTCTCTTCTGGACGGTTATCAAAAAGGCAGCCATAAATCATCATTGTATTCCTTTGTAAGCAAAAAGTAGAAGCAATACATAGTTTGTACACTAGCAATTTCATCTTCTCTTCATGTTGTGACAGATTAATACCAGCTTAGCCCAAACATCCAAAGTTATGCTGTTGGCAATGTAGCCATCTGTTTTTAATGAATATCTGGGGTCCATTTTTCAGTTAAGCCTCTCTTATTGTGTGTGTATGTTGCTTTTTCAGAGCTATCTGCATAATTGCTTAAAGATTTTACTGCAAAATTAATATCCTTGCTGTGAACAAGGGAACAGGGCAAAAACCAAGATGACGGAGTCTGAGATGAGGTGAAAAGCAAATCCAATTTTTCCTTGCACCATAGAAACCTTGTCAGGACTAGCTTTATCTGGTAATCCACATTTAAACTTTAACCTGTAGGGGGGCTCTTTGTGTTAGATAATGTAAACATAAAAGGAGGCTGAATCACTAATCAGATTAATCATATTTTGTAAGACTCAAACGCTTCATTAAAAGGATCCGGTATCCAAGTTACACATTTTTGTTGTTGTTCGCAGAGGAGGTGTCGTCATTAAAAAAAAAAAAAAAAAAAAGAATGACATGGAAATACTCAAATGTCTGCAACTTTTAATGAACTTATAGCAAACAAGACCAAAGAACAACATAATATCCTAATTCATAAAATTCCTTTATGTCATCACAGAATCAGCACACGTATTATCCACTTTCTTCATGCTGTAATATGAGAAGGCAATGTTGGCTCAAGGCGGTGATGGCTACTGTAACTGTTTTCGTGTGTTAAATGGTAGTCTACTTTCAATATATTTGTTCTATGTGCATCTATAAATTATGTATTACATATAAATAATATTGTAAATGTAATACATATAATATGTACAAAGACTACCAGTTGATTTATTATTCTGAGTCCTTTCTCGAAGCTTTTTATACAGCTGATTGTTCAATTAAAGAGTAGAATATTTAATGGAAAGGGGGACCCTTCTCAAGGGTAAAGTGAGAAAGGAGGATCTTTGTAGGTCCAGTGTTTTATAAAATGTGATGTGAGGAAATACAGGCACAAATTTCTTTTGTTTGTTGAAAAGGAAGGAAGAGAAATGTGTCACTAAACTAAATCTTTGCAAGCAAAACAAATCCTTCAGAAAAGAAGCAAACGAGTTTTGTGGTTGACAGTTTATAGCATGACTAGGTAATTGTGGGGAAAATGCAATTGCGTGTGTAACTTTATGCACACCAAAATCTCCTCTTCAAAAACTCAGTCCTTACACTTTAAATCAACAAAGAGTTTTTAGCATATGGTATGTGACACAAATGCTTCCTAACAAAACTGCTCCAATAATAATCTTGGTGAAAGAGCGTGCCAAGTAATAGCTATTGAAAATTGTTTCCTGCTACCTTGTGAGGGGTACCATATAATTCTGATGTCTAATTAGGAGTATAAAAACATTACATCAGTTCATTTTTCTCAACACAATATATATCATCCTAAGGAAAAATCAATTTATACGTTTATATGTTCACATCTGTGGAACTCTAGATCTTAAAATCAACTATACAAAATTGCTAATCAAAATGCGCAGGTTTTTATAACCAAGTCATTTCAGATGAGGAAACTCAACCAAATGAAATGACAGTATGATAACAACAAAAACAAACAAGAAACAGAAGCAGCATCAACAACTTTCTTAGCATGGGATGAGACTACATATAATATTTAAATTATCAAATATTTTAAATTGTATTGCACAAGATCTGACTCTACCAACAAATGTGGAGTTTGGATATTAGAAATAGTAGTTCCTGAATGAACCATTGATAAGTCTGATGCATGACGTCTCAGCAGTATAGATGTATAACTGTCTGGGAATACTAGAATGATCTAAATTGAGATTTTCTGCATTTATAGATATATGTATCTATTATTTATTATTCATATTACTAAAAGTTTATCTCTAACTTATCCCCATTATTTCAATAGAGCCTTTTGCCATAAAATGTAAATACCACCTTCGACACTGAGGCATAAGCTCTTTTCTGTGGAGGTAGAATTTGCATGGCTTGTGTTTTTCCTCTTTTGTCCCAACAGATGAGTGAAATATTCAAAATATCACCCTTAAAAACGTTGATAGATAAATTTTGTTTTAGATTCTTAAAATGCCTTTTACCTATGATTTGGAATTATAAAGATCTTCACTATTACATCAATTCCCATAAAGAAGTAGTCTATTTCATTGTATAAGCACTTGCTTTACACAAGTGTTTTAACTATCTCCTCTCAAAACAAAAACAAACAAACTATATACACACACCAAAAAAATCAAGAAGATAACCATAAGTCCTCATTCTTTTAAGGCTCTCACATCAGAGATCTTTAGCAATGGTGAGCTTAAGCCAATAAAGGGCAATGAATGTGGTGCTGGTGACCTGTTTATCAGAATACTGGGCATCTTGTTCTTCCAAGAGCATCAGACTAGCTCTAAGTGCTCGTGTAAGTCATATTAGGGCCCTGGTTGTCAGTGTGTAATCTATAAAATGGGGGAAATGACCTTAGTTCTCTGTAGGGCCATTTATAATTTGAATATTCAGTGACACTAAATATATAGGTGACATTTGAAGGAAACTTCTCCCTTATAAAAATGTAAATACTTGGAGGTTTCTAGAGAAATGCAGACAAAGACGTAATTGTCATAACCTCAGGTTCACTCTATATGGAATTATGTGGTCATCTCTATCACACTAAGAAAATCAGAAAGTTCATAAGCCTAGTAGATGCAGATAATATGGGCGGCAATTTGAATCATTTACTCCCCCTAAGCCTCAAGCTGTTCTCAGATTGGTAATTTTGCCTAAACTCGGCACTAATTTGATTGATTTTTTTTTTCTTTTTGACCTGAATGAATTGTGACTGTTTTTACCTTATCTCAGCAGATCAACTCAGTCATGGAAACAAGAGGCAGGAGATTCAACTCTTGGTTGATTACATTTCTTGGGCCTCCAGTAGGCAAAACATTCAGCAAGATTCAAAGAATGAACAAGAAATACAGATTGTGCTTTACTTTTAGATCTTTCTTGATGCAATTCTCAAGGCTGTCTTTCAGGTAAGGTAATTTTTTTCCCAACAGAGGGAAAAATCTTTACAATGCTTTAAATAAAAATAAAACAAACACAAAACAAAATGACAAAAAAACCTTATGTGACTGCTTCTAAGGAAAAAAAATCCCCCTTTGGAATAGAGAGCAGCTGTAGAGACATCTGTGGGCTGAACAGAGTCCTAAAAGAACAATTGCGTGTACATCTGTGGAGATAAAATAAGTGATGGATAAAAAGTGAATTAGGAGCTCACATTCTGTAGATACTATTATAGATGTATAAGAATCAAATGAGCCTCATAAAACATCTTTTTTACCTCGCCATCAACTAGGGATAGTTAATCTGAAGGAGAAAAGTGATATGGTCTTTGTAGATGAAGGTGATAAAATTTAATCTTCGTTTCTTTTCAAAACTATTGAAAAACCAGAAATCAGAAAAGATTTCTTTCACATGATGAAGACAATCTTAAAACAACAGGCAACATAATTTTTAATTGTGAAATTCTGTGGTCACTTCTATTATTCAACACTTACAAATATTCTATTTAATTGCTATAGAATCTGACCACATTATAGGTATAAGTATTACAAAGGAAGACACAAAAACAGTACTAGTTATACATCAGATGCTTTGGACTTGGAAAGTCCAAGATAATCACCTGAATCAATTGAAATATTATGAACAATAATATAATAAGTAAAAGAGATAGCACAAAAATAAATCAAGATTAACAGCTCAATAACAACTTAGATTTAGAAACTGTCAGAGAGAAAAAAAATCTTATTCAAAATAACAAAGAAAAGTATGAAATACCAAGAGAAAAATAAAGTGTGGTACTAACCTAAATATAGAAAATTAAGAGCTTTCCTAAGATAATAAATGAAGGTTCAAATATGTGTAGTCTTATTATGGTCCTGGATTAAAGGATTTCATAACACAAAAAGATGTATTTTCTCGGAGTTAACCTATAAATTTGTATAAGTTATTCTTATACCAAAGGGATTTTTCTTGAGAATTTTGCAAAGTGATTCTTAAGTTAATTTGGAGCACAACAGGAGAAAATATGAATATTGCAAAAACATTATTGGAAGTATAATGAGACAGCTTGGCCGTATAAAATATTAACTTACATTCTAAAGATATAGTAATTAAGACAGTATGATGTTGACACAAGCATCAATATAACAAGATATGAAAGTCAGAAATTTATCCAAGAACATGTCTTAAGTACATGATAAAAGAAGTATCTTACGTCAGTTAGACAAGTAATTGAATTTTTAATAAATGGTATTGATATAGCTTACTACAGTGTATAATAAAATTAATTCCTGGTGAATCAAAAATATAAAGTTAAAAATGAGCTATGTACTATGATAAAATATAGATCAAGATGTACATAAATTTGGATTGGGGATGACTTTGTATGTATGCTAGCAAAATAGAACCATACAGGCAAAAAATTAACAGATTTGACCTCTTCTCACTCCTGTACTGCTACCTCCCCAGCTGAGCCCCCTGCCACGTGAGTTTATTTCAACAAGGTGCTGCTAGAACCCTCGAGGCACACAAATTAGGAGAAGGGCATTGGGTGCCTGAGGACTTATGAGAAAAACAAAAGGCAGGAGAAGTGTTCAGAAAAGGGAGTGGGAGTTGTCCAGTGAAAATGTTTCTTAATTTGTTGTGCCTATAAAATTCAGAGGGAATATAAAATGACAACTAACTAGTATAACAATCATAATAAGTTATTTCAAATAATCATCAATACTATATTATTTCTTCTATGCATTGTATTCCACTCATATCATTATTTAGAATTTAGATTCATTATTTTCATTCAGTTGCATTATAAGTGAAACTGAGTTTTTAAAATGATCTGCAATCCTAACCACTCTGTTAAACATATGGGTCTGTGGGAAAGTACATTTTATTTTCCAAGTGACTGATGTTTAAATAGACCTTGGAAATACAAACTGTTAAGAAAACATGGAATACTTATGTATTTTTCTGTTTGTGTGTGTGTATATATATATATATATATATATATAAATAACATGTATATACATATATGTTACTATATATACTATATATATATATACACATACATATATATATATTTGTGTGTGTGTGTGAGGAAGATTAGCCCTGAGCTAACATCCATGCCCATCTTCCTCTACTTTATATGTGGGATGCCTGCCACAGCATGACTTGATAAGCAGTGTGTAGGTCCACACCCGGGATCCAAACCTGTGAACCCAGGGCTGCCAAAGTGGAGTGCACGAACTTAACCACTATGCTACCGGTGGGCCCCTATATACTATAATTTTGAAGGTTCTTTTCTTTTTACTTTAGAATGTCACTCCATACAAATGCAATAGAAACATAGCAGTCTTAATGAGAAGATTACAATTGAATATTTCAACAGAAAGTCTGTACACATTATCATTTACAGCAATTTACATAGCAAGTTAACTGACTATAAAAAAATGTTCTTTCTAAATCCCTCTGCTGCCTTCATCTTGGAGTATAATAGGTAGAAGGTCTACCTAGTGCTATTTACAAGTACCAAATTAAGACTGTATAACTTACATAAAATCCATTAATTTAACAGCTCAATTCAATATCTTTGACTATTCAGTGCTTTGTATGAGGAAAAAAAAATCCACCATGACATATTGACAAAAGGCCAATCAAGATATTAAAAGTAAATGATTCTAAGAATACTTAGATACCAGTAAAAGAAAGCTGATGCTAGATTGGTCCCATGAGCATACAGCTAAACCCAAACCAACCATCTGACAAGTGGCAACTTAATGTCTTAAATACTTGTGGAAAACCAGTTAAAGTATATTGGTCAGGGCACCTTGAAGGATGGTGGGGATTAAGTAATTAAGCTTATTGCAAGATTGCTTCAAGTTCAATCTTACATATGTATATGTATACACACTCACACAGACACACATAGAATATACTATGATCACATAATTATATAATATAATATGTATAACAATAAATAATTTTATATACTATAAATGAAACTTGACCAGCTGAATTTTGAAATTATTTGGACTAGTAACTCTTTTTTTTCCCTTCCATTTTCTTCCCTTTTAGCCGGAATGTCTATAATTGGTATTCTATGCCTGGTCCATCACTGTATTTTGGGAGCAGATAAATTGTTTCTTGAGTTTCAAAGGTCCACAGATGGAGAGGAATTATTTCTCAAGATGAATTATACCTAGAGCCTCATCCATACCTAATTTAGATGATGAGATTTGGGACTTTTGAGTCGATGAAACTTAGGTGAGATTTTTGGACTTGAATCGATGCTATAATGAGTTGAGACCTCTGGGGATGAATGCATCTTGCATGTGAAATGGACATTAATCTTTGAGGTCAGAAAGTGGAATGTCACAGGCAGAATAATATGGCAGAATGTTAGCCCCGAAAGATGTCCATGTCCTAATCTCCAGAACCTTGAGTATGTTAGATTACATGGCAAAGGGGAATTAATGTTGCAAATGGAATTAAGGCTTCTGTAATCAACCGACCTTGAAAGAAGGCCCAATATAGTTACAAGAGTCCTTATAAGAGGAATAAGGAGGCAGGAGAGAGAATTAGTGATATGGAACTGTGAAAAGGACTTGGCCCAATGTTGCTGGCTTTGAAGATGGAGAAAGAAGGCCATAAGCCAAGGAACATGAATGGCCTCTAGAAACTGGAAGGAGCAAGGAAGAGCTTCTCCCCTAGAGCCTCCAGGAAAGAACGCAGCCTGCCAACCCCTTGATTTTAGCTCAGCAAGACCCATTTTGGACTTCTGACTTCCAGAAGTATAAAATAACGGATTTATGTTGTTTTAAGCCTCTGAGTTTGTGATAATTTGTTATAGCAACAATAGGAAACTAATATAGATTTAAATACATTTAAAAGATTTAGTGTATCTTAGACATAATGCTGACTTTAGGAGTTAGCCTTAGAAAAAGCGCCACATTCCTTCACTGTCCAATAGAAAGAAATTCTTATTTACTATATTCTAACTCTAAGTGGAAATCTTTGGGCATAACTATTTTTATTATCTGGGTGTGGTAAATTTTCAGAGTTTGCACATTTAAAAGAAAGTATAAGATTAGTGTGTAACATATTCATACAAAAGCTAACGTTTCTACTTACTTAGTTTTGACTTTCCTATGTGCAGGGATTTTCTAGGTGCAATTCATTCAAGAAATATTTACTGAGCACTCAATCAATGCCAGGCACTCTTCTGGAACTTGGGGCTAGAGTATTGAATAAAGAACGTGAATTCCTTGTTTCATGGACCTTCTATTCTAACGAGGAAAGAAAGATAATAAACCAATAACTGAGTAAACAATAAAATTATTGGATGATGGTAAGTGTTAAAATGTGATGATGTGAGTGTAGTGTGGAATGGGTGGTTAGGAAAGACTTCTGATAAGTGATATTCAAGCTGAGATCTGAATGACAAGAAGGAGCCAAGGATGAGAGGATCTGGATAAAATCAATTTAGGCAGAGGAAACAGCTAGTGGAAAGGTGTTCCAAAGCCAAGAGAAAAAGGAGAATAGTATCAACTGAGTTGAATACTCCTGAGAATTCAAGAAAAATAAGAGAAAAGGAGCTATTGGATTTGGCAATGTGAGGCCCATTAAAAGGTTTTATTAGAGTGGGCAGAGGGGAGATGTTAGGATGAAGAAGTGGAAGCATCAACCATAGACAATTGTTTGGATAAATTTTTCTATATAATGGCAGAGAAATCAGACAATAAGTGCAGGGTGATGTGAGGTCAGGCAAGGTTTTGTTTTGTTTTCAAGGAAATGCTACAGCATCTTGTCTACTGATGGAATAATCTGCAGAAGAGAGAGAACAATGATGCAGAAGTGGAGACGGTCAGAAAAAGTCCTCGAGGAGACAAGAGAGGATGGATCTAGAACTCATGTGGAGAACTTGGTCCTTGATGGGAACAGGTACAGAACACTCATCCAGAGTAACAGGAGGGAAGGTGCAGATGCTAATATGTCAGTATAGGAAGATGAACAAGTGTATCTTCCATTGCTTCTACCTATTCAAGTATATGAGACATGTGCATTGTATGACAGGAGAGACGGTGTAGAAGATTTGAGAAGAGGAGAAGATAACTTGAGAAGTCTGATGACCTTTGGTGACTCACATTTACTGTCTGAACACATACAAAATATATTCAGTGAATATTAATGCACTTTGACAATGTGAGAGAGGTTATCAGCCACATTAACAAGAAAAGCCTCGTCTTAATTAAGGCCCAAACTTAAAATAGCTCTTTAGCTGGGGCAGCAGCACAACCCTCCGCGTGCAACATCATTAACACCCAGGCAATTATGGATTCAGATACTGAGTTTGAATCATCTCGCAAGACACAGAGCAAAGCAGAATAAATTAAATTATCCATCGCTCACACTGGTGGCCAATAATCAGCACCGAACTTCTGCGTCCTCCATTTGGAAATGGGCTGCCTTTTTATCCCCAAGTTTCCTGAGGGAGACCTTCAGGGAAACCAAAAACCAAATGCAGAAAAGCCTTTTTGCCTAGTCCCTGTGTGCCCTCTCTGCCAACAAGGAGACAGTGACAGGCATCAGGGTCCAGGCTCACCGAGACCCCATGGGCATATTCTGGGTGGTCTGTTGGCCCTAACAGCATGTCTCCTGTCCCTTCTCACACTCCAAGGATGGATAGCTCAGATTTTCTGCTTCTCCAGATCCTTGGCTCAGAATTTATTTCTCTCTTGGCCAGAAAGAACCTAACACTACCACATGCTAGAAATACTCCATTTGTTGGTGAAGCTGTCATAACGATCTGCTCAGAATCATGCAATCCTCCTGACTCCTAGTCAATAGCTAAAAACATAAAGAGAAACCAATCAGATGCTGAGTCCAGAGCCATGTCCTAAGTAAGGATCGAACTGTGGTTGGGCAGGGACTGGCATAGCCAAGAGGCCAGCTGGGGTTAGTGTGAAAAGACATGTACTTGTGTCTTGTGCTGAATTTCTAGCACAAGATTTGGAGGACGACATGGCAAGTCAGAGTTAGAGCCTTGTGGTAAAAATATGCGTAAATTAGATTGCATCAAAGCAGGCATCAAAGCCAGAACGGCAGGACCCTGGTCTCTCATTGAATCAACAGACTTCAGATTTCTTTCACATTCTGTCTTCTAATGGCCTCTCTTGGGAAGAGCTTGGAGAGATGGCCTATGACAGGCCAGGCACGAGGAAACAAGGGTGGGAAACAAAATGAGGTTAATGCTTTTAAGTTACAACCCACTAGCCCCTGCAGCCTGTCACAAATCAGAGCATTAGTGTGAGCAGAGGTGGGAGGTTTGATTCTACTAAAAATAAGGTGATGACAAATCAAAGCAATGTGTTACTTCAAACAAGCATTAGGGAAAGAAGAATAATTGCAAATGTCAGGAATATTGGTTTACACTTAATTGAAACATTACAACTACAGAAAAAAGGAGTCACTGTAAGGATGACATTTTCTATAAAATAGCTGCTAATAGTTTCTTCTGGAGCATGAAACTGTGTAAACTGGCAGTCTATTTGGTGAACCATTGGCTTTTTAAGCTCATCCAAACAGTGTGGCTGCAACGCCTCGCCAAAGAAAATGAAAACCTTGTGGAGAAAGAGAGGAAGAGAGATGCTCTTTGAAGTGAGCAGTGAAGATTATTAGTGACATTCTTGGTGGCTTGATTCAGAAGCCTGTTGCTGTCTGTGTTAATAAATTGGCACAATTTCAATTCAGAATGACAGTGCTCAAGGGACAGTGCTCTCTCTCTCTCTCTCATCCTCTCCTTCTTTCTGTATAAGACATGACATAGAATACATGGGGAAATGCTGGATGTCACTTGTGTGGAGAGCAAAAATAGACATTCAAGATCTCAAAACCAATCTTAGAGACTTTATTCGGAAATGGAACAGATTGAAATGACCTCTCACAACAGATTGTGTCAGAGGAAAAGGGGAAGGGGCCATTCCTATAAGACAGCAAAATAATATGAAATGACAGAACCTGATGCCTTCACAGTACATGTGTGTCATTGACAAATTGAAACAGTGGAGGCATTTGTATAGATGAGGTAAACCAGTGCTGAGTCAAATTAAATCAAGTCAATCAAGTTAACATGTTAATTTCAACAAAGACAAAGGGTAAAGAAAAAAGATTTCAACATGAACACTCAATCAAACTACAAATTTAAAATAAAATGTTATAATCATCCTTTACTCTGCTACAATATGTGGTTTTGAAATAAAAGCTTTTTTGTAGGGTCTATGAAAGCATTTCCTGGATACCAGCAAATAAAATTGTCTTCTTGGGACAGCAGTGTCTCCTATTGTCTTCATTCTTTTTCCAGTAATTTTATTGAGATCATAATAGTTTATAACATTGTGTAATTTCAGGTGTACATTATTATTTATTCATTTCTGAATAGACTTAATCATGCTCACCACCAGTAGCCTAATTTTTGTCCATCACTGTACATACGTCCCTTTACCTCTTTCACCCACTCCCCAACCCCCTTCCCCTCTGGTAACCACTATTCTGTCCTATTTATCCCTGTATTTGTTATATTCCACATATGAGTGAAATCATGTAGTATTTGTCTTTCTCTGTCTGGCTTATTTCACTTAACATCATACCCTCAAGGTCCATTCATGTTGTCACAAATGGGACAATGTTGTCCTTT
This sequence comes from Tapirus indicus, assembly GCA_031878705.1. Classification (NCBI taxonomy): domain Eukaryota; kingdom Metazoa; phylum Chordata; class Mammalia; order Perissodactyla; family Tapiridae; genus Tapirus; species Tapirus indicus. The sequence goes on along the minus strand of CM062920.1, from coordinate 6,453,731 downwards.
TCTATGGCTGAGTAGTATTCCATTGTGTATATATACACATACCACATCTTTATCCATTCTTCTGTAGAAGGGCACTTGGGTTGCTTCCACATCTTGGCTATTGTGAATAATTATGCAATGAACATAGAAGTGCATAAATCTCTTTGGATCATTGATTTCAAGTTCTTTGAATAAATATCCAGTAGTGAATTAGCTGAATCATATGGTATTTCTATGTTTAATTTTTTGAGAAATCTCCATACTGTTTTCCATAGTGGCTGCACCAGTTTGCATTCTCATCAGCAGTGCATAAGGATTCCCTTTTCTCCATATCCTCTCCAACATTTGTTGTTTTTTGTCTTGTTAATTATAGCCATTCTGACTTGTGTAGGGTGATATCTCATCATAGTTTTGATTTGCATTTCCCTAATAATTAGTGATGTTGAACATCATTTCATGTGTCTGTTGGCCATGTGTACATCTTCTTTGGAAAAATGTATGTTCATAGCCTCTTCCCAAATTTTTATTGGGTTGTTAGTTTTTTTTGTTATTGAGTTGTATGAGTTCTTGATACATTTTGGAGATCAACCTCTTGTCAGATAAATGATTTGCAAATATTTTCTCCCAGTTGGTGGGTGGTCTTCATTTTGTTCATGGTTTCCTTTGATTTGCAGAAGCTTTTTAGTCTGATGTAGTCCCATTTGTTAACTTTTTCTTTTGTTTCCCTTGCCCGAGTAGACATGGTATTTGAAAAGATGCTGCTAAGACCAATGTCAAATAGTATACTGCCTGTATTTTCTTCTAAGAGTTTTATAGTTTCAGGTCTTACATTCAAGTCTTTAATCCATTTTGAGTTAATTTTTGTGTATGATGTAACATAATAGTCTACTTTCATTTTTTTGCATCCGGCTGTCCAGTGTTCCCAACACCATTTATTGAAGAGACTTTCCTTTCTCCATTGTGTGTTCTCGGCTCCTTTGTCAAAGATTAACTGCCCATAGATGTGTGGTTTTATTTCTGGGCTCTCCATTCTTTTACATTGATCTGTGTGTCTGTTTTTGTACCAATAACATGCTGTTTTGAATACTATAGCTTTGTAGTATAGTGAAGTCAGGGTTTATGATGCCTCCAGCTTTGTTCTTTTTTTTCAGGATTGCTTTGGCTATTCGGGTTTTTTTTATTATTCCATATAAATTTTAGAATTCTTTGTTCTATTTCCATGAAGAATGTCATTGGGATTCTAATTAGGATTGCATTGAATCTGTAGATTGCTTTAGGTAGTATGGACCTTTTAACTATGTTGACTCTTCTCACCCATGAGCATGGAACGTCTTTCCATTTCTTTATGTCTTCTTCAATTTCTTTCAATAATGTCTTATAGTTTTCAGTGTATAGGTCTTTCACCTCTTTGGTTAAGTTTATTCCTAGATACTTTATTAATTTTGTTACAGTTGTAAATGGGATTGTATTCTTATTTCTATTTCTGCTAGTTTGTTGTTAGTATATAGAAATGTAACTGATTTTTGTAAGTTGATTTTGTGCCCTGCAACTTTGCTGTAGTTGTTGATTATTTCTAATAGTTTTCTGATGGATTCTTTAGGATTTTCTATATATAGAATCATGTCATCTACAAACAGCAAGAGTTTCACTTCTTCCTTTCCAGTTTGGAGTCCTTTTATTTCATTTTCTTGCCTAATTGCTCTGGCCAAAACCTCCAGTACTATGTTGAATAGGAGTGGTGAATGTAGGCACCCTTGTCTTGTTCCTGTTCTCAGAGGATGGCTTTCTGTTTTTCACCATTAAGCATGATGCTGGCTGTGGGTTTGTCATATATGGCCTTTATTATGTTGAGGCACTTTCCTTCTATACCCATTTTATTGAGAGTTTCTATCATAAATGGGTGCTGGAACTTGTCAAATGCTTTCTCTGCATCTTCTGAGATGATCATGTGATTCTTATTCCTCATTTAGTTAATGTGGTGTATCACATTGATTGATTTGTGGATGTTGAACCATCCCTGCCTCCCTAGAATAAATCCCACTTGATCATGGTGTATGATCCTTTTAATGAATTGCTGTATTCGGTTTGCAAGTATTTTGTTGAGGATTTCTGCATCTATGTTCATCAGCTATATTGGCTTGTAATTTCCTTCTTTGTGTTGTCCTTGTCTGGTTTTGTTATCAGGGTAATGTTGGCCTCATGGAATGAGGTGGGAAGCTTTCCATCTTCTTCAACTTTTTGGAATAGTTTGAGAAGGATAGGTATTAACTCTCCTTTGAATGTTTGGTAAAATTTTCCAGAGAAGCCATCTAGTTCTGGACTTGGAGGTTTTTGATTACTCTTTCAATCTCTTTACTTGTGATTAGTCTATTTAGATTCTCTATTTCTTCTTGATTCAGTTTTGGGAGGTTATATGAGTCTAAGAATTTATCCATTTCTTCTAGGTTATCCAATTTGTGAGCATATAGTTTTCCATAGTACTCTTTTATGATCCTTTGCATCTGTTGTAATTTCTCCTCTTTCATTTATAATTTTATTTTATTTGATCCTTCTCTCTTTTTGCCTTTGTAAGTGTGGTTAAATGTTTGTCAATTTTGTTTATCTTGTCAAAGAACCAGATCTTAGTTTCATTAATCCTTTCTACCTTTTTTTTAGTCTCTATTTCATTTATTTCTGCTCTGATTTTTATTATTCCCCTTCTCCTGACTTTGGGCTTTGTTTGTTCTTTTTCCAGTTCTGTTAGGTGAAATTTAAGATTACTTGTTTGAGATTTTTCTTGTTTGTTGAGGTTAGCCTGTATTGCTGTGAATTTCCTTCTTATGACTGCTTTTGCTGCATCCCATAAGGCTTGGTATGTTGTATTTTCATTTTCGTTTGTCTCCAGGTATTTTTTAAGTGTCTCCCTTGAATTCTTCATTGATCCAATGGTTGTTCAGAAATGTGTTGTTTAGTCTACACATAATTGTGACTTTCCCAGATTTTTTCTTGTAGTTGATTTCTAGTTTCATAGCATTGTGGTCAGAAAAGATGCTTGAGATGATTTCAATCTTCTTAAATTTATTGAGGCTTGCCTTGTTTCCCAACATATAGTCTATCTTTGAGAATGATCCATGTGCACTTGAGAAGAATGTGTACTCTGATTTTTTTGAATGGAATACTCTGCATAAGTCTATTAAGTCCATCTGATTAAGTGTTCCAGTTAAATCTACTATTTCCTTATTGATTTTTTGTCTGGATGATCTGTCCATTGATGTAAGCAGAGTGTTGAGGTCTCCTACTACTATTGTGTTTTTGCTAATTTTCTCCCTTTAGGTCTGTTAATAGTTGCTTTATATACTTTGGTGCCCCTGTGTTAGATGCATATATATTAATAAGTGTTATGTCCTCTTGGTGGAATGTCTCTTTTATCATTATATACTGCCCCTCTTTGTCTCTCCTTTTCTTTTTTAACTTGAAGCCTGCTTTGTCTGATGTAAGTATGGCAACACCTGCTTTCTTTTGTTTGCCATTAGCTTGGAGGGTTGTCTTCCATCCCTTCACTCTGAGCCTATGTTTATCTTTAGAGCTGACATGTGTTACCTGGAGGTAGCACATTGTTGGGTCTTATTTTTTTTTAATTTTTTGTGAGGAAGACCAGCCCTGAGCTAACATCGGTCACCAATCCTCCTCTTTTTGCTGAGGAAGACTGGCCCTGTGCTAACATCCTGCCCACCTTCCTCTACTTTATATGGGACACCACCATGGCATGGCTG